>CM057006.1:46009555-47314555 GCA_029891345.1 Dryococelus australis
CAAATAAAAATGTCCAAACTCGCATTTTGAATTATACCTAAAACGTATCCTATTTCCATACGAATTAGATTTTAACCAAACACTATAGTAATAGACATTCAAGTATATTTCCCTCTCATTTGTACACATATATTAAATAATTTTAAAACATGTCCCTTTGTTGTGGAGTCTGATGTAGGAATGAGTTGAGCGTAACACTTACATCGACTTAGAAGCTGTGATGAGAGCAACATCAACCGAGGTTATGGGGGAAACTCCTCGACATTAAAAAATTATGTCACAAAACAATAAAAATATTCTGTTTACTAATTCAATGGTTTATATTTCCCTATCCACGAACAATTTAATTACATCTTCCTGACTATTTCACATGAAATTTTTTAGAAAACTTACCCTGTTGCCATGTTTGAAATTCACAATTTCACAATTGTAAGAAGAAAAATATTAAATGGCATAGTAAAATTTTATTTTAAAAACCTTCAATTCAGTTTTTTGAGTTTGTGTAAAGTAGGTGGATTTTTTACCAGCAGAAGTAGTAGTAATCTATCTTGTGTGATAAATTATCTTTGTTAAAATTTCGGTGGACTCTGCTAGAGACTGAGGTCATGTACCTGCCTCTGAAAAAGTATTTTTGTCAACCCACTTACCCTTTCTTATGTCCCCATTGTGTTGAGCTGTGGCGACGGAGGTTTTCTCGAAATGACACTGCTCCCCTCGTTTCATTTCAAATTCATTCATTCATTCCAGGGTTCGATTTTCTCCGTCACTTTTGAAAATATATTTCCCCTCAGTTCTTCAGAGTTGTTTGATCAAATTTTGATTGAAATGTTGGTTTAAAAATATTTTAGAGTTTAATTTAAAAACATATTTTTCTCCCTCATGAGAACCGAAGCAAGGAACTTGTATTTTCTCGTGAAAGGCACCCAGTTACCTGGATGTGAATTCAAACCAGACCTGAAAAGCATACTGCTAGTGACCTATTCCTTTTCATGTTACCAACATTTTTGTTTCAGAGTTCTCTTTAGTAATATTAAGTGTTTTATCAACTCATTGTACACAAAATAGTATATAGAGAAATGAGGAATTAAAAACTAATAAACAAAAAGACTCAGTACTTCTTTTAACATTGAAATATTATATTTCAAATTTCCTTTTCAAAATCCATCCTTAAAAACTAAATAATTATAATTACTTTACAAAACAAAAACATTGTTTCAATCACTTTATAATCCAAATTAAAGTAATATATACACAAAGTATTTTTCAATTACTATAAAATGAATTATTTCAAGAGAATTAAATTAAATTCACAACAAACATTTTAAGGACTAAATTACCTAACAATTTTTCACTCACACTTTAAGAACTAAATTTTCAAACACATTACTATATTTACAATATTCATTTTCAAAGTTGTGGTCATTAATCGTACATCTTCTTACATATACTTCAATATAAAAAACCAGAACAAAAAATATATTAATAAAAAAAATACTAACTACATCAATCTGGAGATTGTTTATTCCATGCATTATTTACAAACTCTCGAAGAGTTTAAAAAATATGTTCACTTAAGGCATTATTTTATTGTGTCACATCCAGGAATATATTTTCCAGACACCTACACATGCCAAGACTGGTTACAACACCCTCACAAGCACGCAGTTTCCAGAGGATGTTATGTCACACTGTGAATTACTTCTTATTTGGAAAAGGACAAGGAGAAAA
The DNA here is from genome assembly GCA_029891345.1 of Dryococelus australis. Lineage (NCBI taxonomy): Eukaryota > Metazoa > Arthropoda > Insecta > Phasmatodea > Phasmatidae > Dryococelus > Dryococelus australis. Next base: position 46,011,284 of record CM057006.1, read on the forward strand.
TGTATCGAAGACAGTTGTATCAAGAGTATTGATACTGAAGTTATAGCATGCCTTACAATTAGGCAACCAGGTAGCAGCAGCATTGATGGTTATGAAACAGGTGTTGCAAACAGTTGTAGAGATTGTAGCCGGCTGTAGATAGATGTGGTGATGACTGTGGAACAGGAGGTGCATGTGGTGGTGGCAGATGAACGTCATTGGCGGTGTGGTGCTGTCAGTTGTGGTACTGTGGGTGGGCTGTATTTATTGTGGTGCTATAACTATTGTTGGGGGAAATAAAAAAATATTTAGGGATTTTGTAATGACCCCAAGGTAAGGTATATACTCAATCTGCCTCAATGTAGTGCTTATCACCCATACCTGACAACACTACCTCGGTTACACGTTCGGTGTAGAACAGAACTGATAGTGGGTCCCCAAACCCCTTCTGCAATTTTCGAGGCAATCTCGATAATCCTCGTACCGGAGTGATTGTAACACATTAGGTTTTACACCCTTTGCCTTGTGTATACATTGCACATTCACAACAACATATGCATAAAGCTTGGCATGTAAACCCACAAAGTGTGTGATGCTGCGACCAGCACATGCATCTTTCATCACCCCAGTACGGCCTTTGTTCTCATGGGAGAATCTTTGCGGGTTATCGAGCACATAGTTGGATGTATCAAACCACACCTTTAAATATGGGGTGATTACTTTATAAATGTCATCACAAGCAACAGAATACACAGAGGAATCGGTACCACAATAGAAGGAGGTGCAAGGCTGGCGGAGGAAATTTGGTACACATGTACTAATATTGAAATTTGTAGTGTGTTAATTTTGAAATATCAAGAATGGCAACACCAGTGTACAAAGGTTTGTTGAACACAACTGAACTCTTTGACATCTCGATAAGGACCAAGTTTTCAACGATAATCTACCTTGCCTGGAATGTTGGACTCCCTATCAGCACTGCAACCCCTTAGACCATGTCATACCTCGAAACAACTCTTATGTCCCATCCCTTCCCGGCAAACATTCTGCAATGTTTTTCCATAAACGGAATTATTCGTGAGTTTAAAAAAGATTTCTCGAAATCATTTGCAGCTTGAGCACACTTCTCAATATTAAATTTGATGTACTGCTCCATCCATGCCTTCTGCTCAAAGCGCAAAACACGAACAGATCAAGGTTGGCCCTGTACATCAAATAGTGTTTCAGTGTTTCCCCATGCATAAAATAATTATTCCATGGTGCAACAAGTGTCCCCATCATTCACCATGTTTGAAAAATCCCATGTTGAAAATACGCCAGTCTCAACCCACTCAAAATAGCCAATCAAAAGTTTGAATCACATTGCATGACTGTACAGCCCATTGACGTCGAAATAGCACATATATTTCGATGCCACACTGGGATCGTAATCCTCACCCATGTAAATGTTGTTGGCTTCCACATGCCTTCTTGAAACCTGGGTAATGCCACCCCTAACCCTGCGTTCTACAAAAAGATACGTCTCGGTCAGTCAACAACTATAGTTGTGCATGTGCATTGACAATAAAGTGTCCCATGAAAGAGATGAAGCAGTGACGTATGTGGTGGGATCAAGACCGTAATAAGCCAAATATACGGTCCTGAAATTCTTGAAAACATCTGCCAGCAAACAAGTGTCCACATGCAAGTAGTGAATGGTATACTGCAGCAAGTTTATGCAGTTTAACACATCCCACGCAGCTTCAGCATGAGCGTAATCCTCATCGCTAATGCCTTCGCCTCTCATCACATTATGAAATGCGTCCTTTGGTGGGAGTGACTTGCACATCAGACTGTCTTACGACTTAACAAAGTCATGAGGAAAAACTCCCTTCCGTTTTGCCAATTCAAATTGGGTGTTGTCTGGAAACATCGAACAGGTGATACTCAATTGCGCAGGTAGTAAATTCCCTCCCAAAGTTTCCAGAGAGGTGCTAATGAATTGTAGTGAGTCAATAAAACATAATTTGAAATATTGCACCTTTCCATTGAAATAAGTTCCATTGGGAATTTGTTTGGTAATACATTTGCATTTCTCTGAGGTCATTCCAATAACTTGAATTTTACCAGGATTTTCAAACACAGCGGTTCCATCGGGTTGTATTATATGGTATTCAGCCAAAGGCTTTGTGAGACAACATGTTTGAGCCGCCAATTTACCTTCATCAACAGCGGTTGTTGTCTTCATCAGAAAAATCTTGCTGTATATTCCCGCAACCCACTGTGTAAGTTCAACTAATTTATCAACTAATTGGTACATACAATCAGCACCCACAAACTCCAAATAGTTAGATTAACTTGTATTGTATGAGCAGACCAACATAATGTTACAAGCATATGAAACATGTTGGTTGATGGTAGTGGTATTACTTGTTTCATCATTAGGCAAGCAAGTCGACATGTGTTTCAGGCAACTTTCAACGTCGCAATAAGCGACGAAACCCAATCTTTGCTGTTTGCTGTAATCTTTAAATTCCAAGTACTTGTCGTTCCCAGTGGGGAAAGTACTGCGAACAACTTTTGGTCGCTGGCAAAGAATAGTATGACTTGCGAGTATCTCCTCAGTTCTGAAATACTGGAGACAACGATCGCAAATAAATTTCATGTTGGTTCTCTTACTCAGCTGACTGCCAACCAGTCGGGACAGATTTCTAGTGCATAAAAAATGCAAATGAGCGGCATTTCCACCTGCGCGAATCGCCAAAATATTCACATGTTTGTCATGATGTACAGGAGAAATACACATAGGCACAATAATGCCACCCTTGTCGCAAGTTTCGTCAATTATATTGCTATCTTTGTCTATAAAACAGTAGATATTGATAGAAACAGACTTGTTCTCCTCAAACTTCAAATATCCTGTATGACTACAGGTGTAGACAGACCTTCAGTTATCAAAACCTGGCGAGGTTTTGGATATGAAGTAGTTCTGTGGGCGTTTTGTGTGGCAGGATACAAAGATGCTTTTACGGTGTAGTGGAAACACGTTCCCTCCAGGCAGTGTACATCGACACAAGCAAGGCGATTGGCAATAAACTTTGGTAATTTAGTGTGCGTAGCACTGACAGTGAACAATCTGTATTCAGACACATGGGCATTCATGTATGTCAACATTTGCAGACTCCAGCCAGATCCAAGTGCACTAAACTCTTCAAGTCTGTTTGTAAGATTAGGGACGATATCATCATAGATTAAACCCACATTGGATGAGTGCAGAACAGGGAGGGCTTTGCTTTAAAAATAGAAGGTTTCCGTAGCACCTTCCTCCGCCATGGGAGTTTTCAAGTACTTACCCGCTACAGTAACTGAAATTCTAATAGACTTGGGTGATGCCAATACTAAGTTTAATAAAGGGACCTTACACCTCGCGAAAAAATGAGAAAAATTCGTATCACTGTTAAGCCTATCATTAACTATTTGTGCGTCATTTAGCCTGCCCGCAAACGCTGTAGCCAATAGCTCGTACATCAGGCATGGCAAAGGCTCCACTGAGGCAGAGGATTCGGAAAACGAATTATTTTCCGGCTTCCTAGGTGAAATATCTCTAATTGACTCGAAAGTCGGTTGTGAGACGGATGGAGCACTGTCCGAATCACAAGAATTTTCCGAGTCTGATAGAAATAAATCATCCATCAAAAGATAACCTTTTCTTGTTTAGGGGAACAGACACGATTCGACCTTTTGTGGTTGATGATCTCTCCGTAAGTGAAGTCGTACTCGAATCGCTTAAGTAGAGATCATCCTTGAAAAGATCAACTCATGTCTGCTTAGGCAAAGGGAAACTGTCATGTTACGCATTTGCTATCCAACACCCGACTGAGAACATTTAGCAAGGCACAGCGTATGTATATTGATAAAATAATTCTCTAACAATTAAAGTTAAAATGTGTTTGAGGGATAAATTTTATTTTTGCTGTAACACATTGATGAGACACACCCAGTACAAGATATGTAACCAAACTTGTTTTTGCGATAATGATATCAAGTATGAGGATTATTATCACATTTTTCGAAATATTCATAGGGTAAAACATTGTCTGTATTATAAATCAGATGTTTCAAACATTGTTCTTCCTCACAAAATGTCGTTATAATGCTCTCACCTTTAAGCTTACACTTTCGATCTACTCTATGTGGGCTGTACTAGTTTCCAAGACATTTCGAACTGTTGCAATTAGTTAAACTGGAATCAAAACTACATGGTTTCATATGTGCTGACAAAGATTCAGAGAAATATGAACATTTTTAATTAATGTCCGACTCTCACATTTCCTTAACAACAAAATGTGAATATGCTATAAGGTACGGAATACAAACCTCTATTTATAAATGCATACTTGCATATCGGCGAGACCATTATTCAGAATTAGTCACTTCACAAGCATATAAATTACAAATTGAAGGAAAAAGTAAGCCTCCTTATCTGAAAATAAAGTTGTGGATGTCCCCGTCACAGGTCTCCTTCCAGCGAACAGTGATTCCCTGGTGAGGTCTGGTGAGTTGGCAGGCGATTTCTCCATGGCCACACTCCACTTCAAGCTCCTCGCTAAGACTGGCAATTATCAAATCTTCTAATGTTGATGGTAAGTCACTGGTGGGCGAAGATATCTCGCAGCACAATCGTTGCATGCTATTCCTTCACCAAAGCGAGTGCAGAGACTGTTATCGAAACAAAGTATATCATCAATGTTCTATATCATTGCAGACATGAACTTGTAGAATACCATCATACAGCTTAAAGAAAACTCTTCTGTAACCTATTTGCAGGACCTCGTATATGTATGTAGGGTCGAAGATGCTAGCTATGACTGCCAGTCTATTACTAAACAGTCTCCTTTATATAGCTGTTGTGTTACCACTTTGTTCTCATTTAAGTATTCTTACTAAGCCAAACTTTACAATTCCACATACCACACTGAGTAGTTAATTCTTGGTTTCCTATGTACCTAAAGTGTTCCTTTTTTTTTTTCTACATTGTTCGCTCCATACTTTAGTAGAACAAAAACTGCATTCCTTCGGCATGATGTATTTGATTTTCTTGTAGGATGTATGTTTCGTGATGTGTGCACTTTGAGCTTCAAATGCTATTTGACTCTCACTGCAAGGTAGCTTGCTGTCAGGATGCAAATTATACAAATGACAAAAACTTTGCCCATTACATACGTCGAAAACTTTTAAAGTGTAATCAGGACTGATTAACGAGAAACACCAATATTCATCTCCGTTACAAGTCTGTATCTGCAGTGGACTATTTTCTTCTTCAATTTGAAACCACACTCGCCTGTGTCCTGTAGTAACACTGACAAAAATAAGCGATGAGTCGAATCTCTCCATCGTAACTGAAGCTCCGGTGTACAATTTTCTCTCTTTATATACTGAAATATCCATCCAGTTTGTGCTAATATTGGTTCTTCAATAATAACTTGGTTAAATCAAATTTACAGACACAAACATTGCTGTTCCAAACCTCACAGTCCCACATTCCACAAGGCGACCTTTAAATGTGGTTACTGCCTTGCATTTTCGTGATGTGTTCCTTATTATTACATGTTTCAGTCCACAAAGTAGGGCTGTCGTAAAACTCTCTACTCAATTTATATTTTATTTGTTTAAATCCTAGTTCCTTGGTTATTTATTCACTTCCAGTTTTAAAACGTAGGTCTCCAGAACAACAAGGTGGTCGCTGTCGGGCCTCATATTAAAAACCGAAAATCCATCTTCCTCATTACACAAAACTCATTCTTGATACGTATTTCTTGCGAAACTTTGTGTAAAGCTCCATTGTTCATCTCTGTTGCACATCTGGAATTGGAAGTACATGTTATTTAGAAATTTAAACCATACTTTCTTGTAGCCTGGAGTAATACTGACATACGTGTCTTCCCTGTAACAAACCATTTTTCGAAATTAATATCTTTACACGTAGGTAGAGTGCTGGTACAAATATTCTCTTAAAGCTTCGCTTTTGCATTGTGAACAGAACATTATTTTCTCACAGTGATTGGTATTATAGTGTTTGACAGTTGAATTAATACTCGAACAGTCGTGATATCTTCTGATATTTATGACTTCTGCAATGGTTAACTTTTTAAAATTTCCTTCTGCATTTTTTAAGCACATATACTGGATAATCTACAAGGAGTGCATCGTTTATGTATTGGAAACACTCTTCGTAAGCTATGACACCAGAATCCCATTTTAGGTTATGTCTCTATTAAGTCTGTTCCGAAACATCATTTTAACTTCAGGTTTTAAATTATATCAAGGTCTGGGAGATTTAAAGCATAGTATTGTAGAGTCATTAGCATCAGTTGCATAAGAAATAGCAAGTTCCTTAATTACAAAGGAGTTGTCTTGGCAGTTTTCGAAACCTTACGCATAGCACATCATTTTTACGTTATTTCTTTTTACACTATGTACAAAAAGTCTCTACTTATCTTATTTATAGAAATATAAGTGATCGCCTCGGAATCTACTTCATCAACTCCGGAATCGTCCATTACTACATCTGGGATAGTTCTTGCTTCAATAAACTGTTCCAGCCCTCGCGACATACAGTCCCTCCGCATATGTTGATTATTTCCATCATTAGCAAAAGCAGGCATGCCATGAGGACAGACTTCACATGGCAAATACGACACGATATCATCATCAGCTCGTAAATGTTCAGGAAGGAACAGATATACTATATTTATTTTGTGTCCCGCAAAAGCAATAATAAACTCTTTCGGCAACACCCATAATTGAGAGCAGTCTAAACTCAATAAGGTTTTCGCCTTCCCATACGTTAGCATAGCATTGAATACTTCAACATATTTCTCATCACAATTATCACAATGACCGTGATGCATTATACCTGGAGCAGACTGATGCGGAGAAAGATGTATTCTCCTATAGATTCTGCGTTGTAGATCTAGATGATGCAGTGAATGGCTGGCATTGTAGTGGATGACCAGCGTTGTATTTGATGCCTTGCATTGTAGTGGGTGCTTGGCGTTGTACACATTGTAGACATCTTGCATCATTCTCGGTGTAGACATCTGGCATCGTTCTTGGTATAGATGTCTGGTGTTGTTCTCAGATCTATTGCAGACGTAAGTCTCACTACTGCTACTGCAGTGGACACGCATGCACACACGCACTCAAAGTGGCTTTGGCAGTTGACGACTTAACACTAAGAAAAAAATTAATTTATACCTCCTTTTCTAGTAAATAGATTCAAAATGGCTGCCATTTTCCTTTAAATTTGCTTAAATTTGGACTTTTTTTGAAAATAACATGAAATTTAAAAGATTCCAGCTTCGATAGCAGTAATTTCAGGCTGGATTCGTGCTATTTAATTAATATTATGTCGAAAAAGTAGTATTTGTAAATAAAAGAAGTGTGTATTTGTTCAAATATACTCATTTTATGTTAGGTAGTGTAGTCGTAATTCTCGCATGGAAGCTTACGGAGAAATCTACACGTGAAATACACATTTTCCCCTGTTGTGCGCAAATATTTGAAACAAAATGAATATGTATGTTTTCCGTTCACCTGAATTTAAAGACATTTGGTTTTAACATGAGTTTGTTTAATGTAAGTTTTCAATAGCTGAAAATTTTTTTATTTGTGTATTGCTTAAATCGAATGAAGTGTGTTTTTCATTACTTACACATTTTAGCAAGTGAAAATATTTCTTGTACAAAATATTTTTTTCATAGATATCTGGATTACTTTTAACTTAAAACTTAATAAGTTTACTGAAAAATGGGATAAAATGTCTTCAAAGCTTACAGGATTAAACTAAAAAACAGGATCTTAGGAAAGGTTTATATATTGTGATTGAAATTCATTTGATTAAAATTCATTTCTTGGAATTAAAATTCATTTTAACTTCAGGAAAATAATTTCATCATCGGGACTTTGGTAGCAACATTTTATTTCGCTGGATGTAAGACAGGGTTTCGAGAATAGGAGAATACTTCCTTTCTGAACAAGTCAACGGATAGGCGAAAGAGAAAGTTTGCGGGGCAGGGGGGGGGGGGAACTTTGCAAGCAGGTCAATGCTCTTGGGTGAGTTCAGAATTCGCTGGCCCGAGGGGGTGTCTGGCAGGTGGACAGCTCTTGTGCTGGACAAGGGGCTGGAGGAATGGTGGAGGGGGGAGTCTAGCCAAGGCAGTGCTCCAGCTAGCCTAAAACACATTCTGGACTGAAGGGGGAGGGGGATGCGTAGTGGGTGCCAGGAACCCCCCCGTCTTGGACAAAGAGACATTCTGGACTATGGTGTTGGAAGTGGACGGGAGGAAGGAGGGGGAGGGGTGCAGACAGAAGCTTCGTTACAACTTCTCGCTGGCTATCACCATTTTAGTTCGTCATAAACCCTTGTTCTGAATACATTGCTCTCTCCTCTGAAGTACCTCTTTCGATATCACCAGACACAGCGTTGTTTGGCAAAGATTAGGCCTATAACCGAGGATAACCGATTTGCGAAGCCGAGCAGTGGAGTTCAACTCTCGTTAAGCGGAATGATATACATGTTTTAGTTTAATAATGATTTATTGGGAAAAAGTTTTTTCGTGTGTTAAGACTGGATCGATATACTGCATTTGTGCTATGTAACTTAATATTGGTTTTCTTAGAGGAAGTTTCTATACTCAAATACTCTTTTTTTTTTTTTTTTTCATTTAATTGCTATTTCATAAACATTTAAAATGTTTCCTTCATCTAAGAGTTTTCCTGTAATTTCAACTCATTTGCCTGCCAGACGCCAACTGTGCACTCCATGTCTATAGTCAGGCTCTCAATGCACAGCTTATAAGTCGACGTAAGTGCTACGCTCAACTTATTCCAGATCAGTCTCCACAATGTACGGACATGTTTTAAAATCATTTAAGGTACGTGTACAAATGAGAGGTAGATGTACGTGTGTCTATTACGATATTGTGTCTGCTTAAAATTTAATTCGTAGGGAAATAGGATATGTTTTAGGTATAATTCAAAAATTGAGTTTGGATATCTTTGTGTGTCTATGTTGTCCATTCCATCTTCGAATTTTCTTACAAATATTTGCAATGAAAATGTATGACCAGAAATTAAAAAAAAACCAAAGCTAGAGATGACATGGACGATTACTTAACGGTTTTTAATTTGTAGGGTTTCAAATATTCATGTATTTTCCCATATGGAACTGAAATTATTAAATAAATAGATAATGTTTGATTATGGTTACAGATGTGACACTAATCATGTAAGAAAAATAAGTGGGATTCAGAAATAACTGTTAAAATGTTCCCTATGTTATAACTAGCTTGGTTTTTTAATATTGATCCCGAAAATTAAGTTAAGGAGGAAAATACGTAAATCCAAGATAGCAAGGATACTTCCCTCTTAAGCAGAAGAGCTAAATAGTTCCGTATTGTGAAAAGTTGTCTGTTGTTGTGTATCCAATCAATTCGTGAGTAAGTTTGCATATTTTGAACATATGGTTTATTCCATCTTTATGTTATGAGAATGGGCAGTAAACCAGTTTTCTATGGAAATATTAATTCGTAAACATAATTTTGATCCATTCACGTAGTTGTGTGTTCAACTCGGCTGCAAGCTCCACGTCTATAAGTCATTCCTTGTCTGACCTCACAGCCGGACAGACGTGTTTTGGGAGAGGTGCTTGTGAGATTTCATTCATTTAATTCAGGTAGTGTAATTTATATATTAGTATGTGCATCGTAAACATTATTTTTATCCATTTGTCACATAGTTGTGTTTGTTATGAGTCCATTCGTTATACTTCTCTAACATCAGCCATTTAATTAATTTACAAAGGCATATCTAATCAGACAGGTTAAATTTCATTTCCCAAAAATACGCTATATAAGTCATTCATTCTGCGATCTCCCAAACCCAATAGACGTATATCAAAATAATTTTGTTTCTTTCCATAGCTGGGCTACGTCATTCGTTTTTCCTGCGCAACGTTTAAACACTCCTACATTTATCTAGTGTGTTAACTGTACGTCGTTTTCTCTTTCTGTTTAATTACTATAACAAAAAAATCGCCTATCTCCCACCAACGTTTACGAGCAATATATCACTCCCAACCCAAAAACATTTATGCCACTCTTGCACCAAACTCAACACATATATATATATATATACCCTAGACAATATAAGATCCCCCTCAATCGAGTGCCAGTCGTCGTGTTGACAACATGGCTCCCCTATATACACCCCTTCCCCAACACACGAACACCTCAGTACAGCATCAGAGCTCCGAGGGCGAGGATGTACCAGAGCTGCTCCTCGCCCCAATAAAGAAAGAAAATAAAGTATACCAAACTATACAAACACAAAAATTCAATTATAGAAATTTGATCAAATTTATTTGATCACATTTATCAAATTAAGATCGGATTAAGATGTAATCCCATCGGATTAAGGATTAATCCGATCAATCAGTTTGATATCGAAGGGTTTATCCGATTAATCACAAATGAATTGAAACAATCACGCCGCTGCTACTACTACCTAGTCCTTCAAACGGAAACAGTAGTGCCGGAATCGCATAGCCCCGACGAGCACAGCACGACATGACGAAAACCGCAACCACGACCATTTTCAATGTGACTGCTGAGTTTATAGCCCGACAGTTTATTGATGCGACACGAGTAGAATTTTTCGGATCCATTAAAAAATGCAATAATTTTCATAATTTGTTTTCTTTTAATCTACGTATTTCCAATAACGCCTACAATTATTGTAGGGAAAGCTTATCATACTATTTTATTTTACAAGGCTGTACACTATGCGTATCGTGCCGCATGACATGACAAAGAATAGAAGAAATTTCTAATCCAAAACTGCTGGTCGTACAAATAGAATTATCGGGCTTACGTCAGATCTATCTTGTATTTCATTGGTTGCTTTGTTTTTAAGTGGCGTGTCGTGCTGGTCGGGGCTATGTGATTCCGGCATAACAAAAGTTCAGACACCACTTGGTTTGCAAGCATAGAACGTTGGTTCAAAATTTGTTCTATCCCGTTAGCAATCACGATACTTAGAAATTATACGTTCGGAACTTAAGTCTTATATCGGATGAATCATCTAAAACTTGCACTGCAAATATTTCTGAAATGAAAGGTGCTATTGATGCGCTGTTTTAACATAATTTAAGTTTAGCCAAAGGCACATATTTTAATACCTATTATAATGCGTATTTCTTGAACAAAGGGTTTTTTTTTTTTCAAATGGAAATAAGGCCTATCCACATTAAAAAATAATAATAAACAGGAAATTAGAATGTCAATGGTGTTTTATGCAGGGTTCTAGCGCAAGTAGTTTGCATGATAAAGTCTGTTCATGATAGAGTGAGCACTTTTGAAGTCAACCTTGGAATAATGTCACTGCCACTACCTGCACATACTTTAATGGGAGCATTGAGTGACATGCACCCAGAAAAGTAGGTAACGATGTAGGGAAAGTAGTTCCATGTCTTAACGTCGAATTAAGTGTTATAGGCTGGTCACGGTAAAATGATCACTTTTGAAAGCCCTGCTCAGGATCTACTTGTATGCACATTGTGTATTCTTTCGCCTTATGCAAAATTAAAATTACCACGAGCCTCGTCCTTTATTCATGCGTCGGTCAAGTGCAACTGTTAAATTATTACAAAAGAAAATATTTTACAAATCTGCTCATTTTTACACTTCGGTGCATTAAAACAAACACAAAGTGAACGAAGTAATTTAAGTTATCACAGATGGCTACCTAACATCTTTTATTCGACGTTAAGATACGGAACTACTTCCCATCCATCGTTATCAACTTTACTGGGCGCACGTCACTCAGTTCGCCAGTTAAAACATATGCAGGTAGGGGCAGTGACTTTTTTTCTAAGGTTGATTTTAGAAGTGCTCACTTTATCGTGGATAGCCTATAGTCAAGTATATGTGGTAACTTAAATTATTTATTTCGCTTTCTGATTTTTTAATGCATTAAATTGTAAAAGTGAGCAGAATTGTATTACGTTTACTTTTCATATAATTTCACAGTTTCGCTTGACCAACACATGAATAAGGTAACCAGGCCCAAAGCCGTGTTAATTTTACTTAACGCGGAAGAATACGTAGTGTGCATACAAGTAGATCTTAAGCAGGACTCTCAAAAGTGCTCATTTTACCGTGAACAGGTTATATCGTAATACGACAATTTTAAATACCTACAGTTGTCTGCTCTATTTAACTGTACCGTGTATCAGCGCACTCTCGAGATAAACAGAAGGGAATTAACGCGAAGCTTTGCTTCAGAATTTGACACGCGTGTCAACAAAACACATCGACTTCGAGAAAATGATGTGTGTACTCCATTTTCCTGCCAAAAACTGTTCTGCTAGCCGGAAGAGCTTAATTCCTGTCCCCGTTTATGGTGCTATACACTGTGAAAATACACGTCAATGTATTTTGTAATTACTACGTGAAGTATCTCTGAACTGGTTAAAAATCATTATAACACTCGCTGTGTGGGCTGGTATGAACGATGTAGTGCGCCTGGCGAATTGGGCCGAACGAATATTGAACACTGTCGCGGTAAACAAACTTTACAAGTTCTCCTAAATTGTGATTTCAATATAGGCAAACTTACTAAAATTGAATTTGACTGCTACTTACCTGCACGCACGTTTTCACGAAACCACGCATGAAAACAGACGTTTGTTCACGTTAAAGTTATACTCAAGAAACGTGAAAATAGTAGTCCTCGTTTTCGAAAAACTGCATATAACGACACGTACGTCTAACCTTTACTAGACGCATGGCTATACTGGCGCGCGGCGCGCGGCGCGCAGCGATCGCGAGGCCGTCAGACGACCCCTCGCGGCAAGACACGGAACTACGAATACGTCTGGCATGTTCTAGAAAATAAGCGCTTGCCAGCGAGGGAATGACGTCGACATCGGAATCCGCATTTAGGCTTTATGATGCTAGGTGCGGCTATTTCGAGAATTGAAATGTTAAGTAATTTCATAACTGTGTTGTTTTTGCTTGTCCTTGTAATTAGTATTTTACTTACAGAGTTGGGATGTTGTATTATAGAAATATTTGAGTCTTCCCTCCATTTTGAAGTGTAAGCTTTTTAATATTTCTTTTCTTAGTTAGTTTTAATATTCTGGCGTCTCTTATGATATTCAGGGAAGTGAATCTTCGCCGTCAGTGTTATAAACATCACAAATTGGTTTCCTGGTAGGTTTTTGTAAGAGGTGGTTTTTCTTTGATGTTGAACAAGTGTGCTCTGCTGTATAACTTTCCTATGGGAATACTATTTGAAGAGTGGTAGCTACCTCAATATTCTATTATTTGCCAATAGAGGCAACTATAGCGATCCGTTTTTAATGTAAGTTTTATAGTGAGGTTGTATGTTATAGCGTTTAATTGCTACGGTTTTGCTCATTTGCCTGTCATTGTTGATGTTTTTAGAGTTGCATGATCTTGCATCTCGGAGTATTTTCTGGGGGTTTTCTTTAGTGATCTTTAGCCATAGTTGGTAACCTGTGTATAATGGTCAAAGTATTGTATAGTAATTTTAAGGAGCGTTGTTTACTGTGTGGTATATTGCTACATTTTAGACGGGCCCATTCTTATTATGTATTCATTTAAATGTTATATTTTTATATTTTATATGGCGTTACTCTTATATATTAATGGATATGAATATTCTATATGCAGGTTGTGTAGTACGTATTTTGGTTGTAAAAGTCGCTATCAGAATGCGCCCTCCGCCTGGTGTGACGCCGAGACCGCTGGCTCGGGGCAGGCCGAGACCGCTGGCGAGGAGGCAAGGTAGGAGGGGAACAGCTGGCCGCGCGCCCGTTACGCCATCTTGTAAAATTCGTTCCCGTCATACTGGCGATTGATTAGCACTAGCGACGCGCAAACACCAAAGGTCGGGGGTTGACACCTTCAACCCCGCCCGAGCTGAAGAGCTTACTCTGCACAAAGACAGCATGACCTATGGGCTATCAATAAGCCAGATAATTTTTACACTTCTCGTTCATACAGACTGTCTCTATGCATAGATGTCCAGCTGGAGATACTGGAGCAACGACTAGGCTCCAGAACAATCGCTTCCAGTTACGTCGAGTCTCAGTTATAGTGGTTCAAAGATTCGATTTGCTAATTATACAGGGAAAGTATTATGGAGATTGGACCACATAATTGAAGTGTGTTGTAAACCACTTGAGTGAGTGTCATTTGAGGAGTGCGTTGGCAGCGAGGTCATTAACGTTCGCAAAGAAAATAAGGGAGAGAGTGATTTTTAAACCACCACTGTTCCATCCTCCTTAAGTGAGTGCCTTTATGATAATTGATTACTATAAACATTTATCTTTTTTTATTTCACCGGCTACTTGTACACAGTATCTACACAGCAGAATATTGCCACATAACAATTAATTTTATTTCCCAGTAAACTTAATTTTATATCCAGAGTATTTTTATCGATACCGACAAAGTCCGGCAATTTATAGGGTACCGCTTTTTCCTTAAATGATTCTTAAGGGTCAAACATTTCCAAGCATAGCTTACCTTGCGTCTGTGGAGTAAATGCCACTGCCAACTTCAGCCTTTTCTGTTCTACATTTTCACTTGGAAAGTGGATGAAAGTGTTCGGGAAAACAGGAGTTTTCCTATGATTTGTAATATCTCTCAAAACAATATTCAGTTTAATTATTATTACATGTATTTCGTTTCCGTTTTATAACTAATGTTAGGTATTATAAAATGGTAAATACATGTGGAGGGTGAGCAAAGTTGGAAGTTGCATTTGTTAGTGGAAATTGCTCACCCTGTAAAAAAAACTCTCTACATGCCACTGGAAGTTGACAACACACATATTACACAGTAGAGATAGGACAATATGTACACGGAGCATTTAAGGGAACAGACAGATTTTACACTATTAAATATAATGTTTACATGGACATTGACTCTCACATTTTACCACACTGGGGGTTGTTGGCGTGGAGGAACGACTGGCCATGATGCACACTCGTGGTTTGTCCCTCGGAGGGGACACGTGTACGCATCTGTCCTCGGGGGCCACCACAAGCATGTTCTGCAAGTTCACGTGATTGGCGGTGGAGTTCTGATGTGACTCGAAACGGAAATCGGGAAGTCAGAATATTATATGTGTTTAAAATTACGGCGAAAACTATAAAGGATCAAACTGGTTGACCATACAACTACGTCATCAAAGTACGCTAATGTATAATACTCGAATAGGCCATCTAGTACATGGACCATCATCGCATGGGAAGTTGTGGGAGCATATTTCCCACATAGCTGGCAAGCTTGCCTACAGACTTGATTTAGACTTGCTGTGCAAGCTTTGTGTGACAAGTTTGATTCAAGCTTGTCTCAAGCCTAGATTTGAAGGGCTTGTGATTACTCTTGCCTTCGGAAAACTGCCGAAGGCATGAACCAGACGTTCTGTGCAAGCTTTGTGTTACAAGTTTGATTCAAGCAAGTCTCAAGCCTAGATTTGAAGGCCTTATGATAACTTGCCCTCGGCAAATTTTCCAAAGACTTGAATTTAACTTGCTGTGGCTAGGGAGGGACTCTGCGGCTCAGACACATAATAGCCTCTTTATATGGGCTAAACTATATTCCGTATTTGAATTTGTTGTTTTTATTTGTGTGGGTAGCAAACCATTTAAATTATGTTATTATAGATTCATAAATAATATGTTTCATGTAGTGTATTTTAATACTTAATTGGGTACCTAATGGCCCGATACACATGGTGTGAGAATGTAAGTTTATCTTTTCTTTTACACTAGTATATAAGAATCTTAAACTCAAAAGTGAAGGTAAACGATGGGAAATATACATATGAATTTGTATTAATCGATTAGCTCTAGAACTCTTGCAAAACATAACAGGTAAAATAATTTAATTTTACAAGAATACATGGTAGAGTAGTTCCTAACTTTCTAGACTGTGAACTAGAAGTCTGCGTAGTTCGATTCCAGGTTCTTCAAAAGATATTTAATAACCATGAATCAATATTATTTGAGGTGAAATACAATTATATTTTGGCTTTGAAAATGCAGGACAAGCTGCTTCTATGCAGGCAGGCTTGGTGCAAGCTAGCTGGGGCAGGCTTGATGCAAGCTTGTAATGTGGTGACTAGTTAGCTTGATTCTAGCTTAATGGTTTGTCGTGGCAAGCTTGATTTAAGCTTACAGGCTTGTCATGGCAAGCTTGTTCTGCTATGTGGGTTAAGTCCAAATGGTATCGCAAAAAATTTAAATTGTCTCTTATCTAGAGCTGGGAAAGCAGTTCTCTCTCCTCTAGCTTAACAGGAACGTGCCAATACCCATTTTTCAAGTCCAGTAAGATTAAAATTTTGGCTTGAGCGAGCAAACTAAAGGCTTCCTTCACACTTATATGGTAGGAGTGCACTACATGTCACCTGATTTAGCAGCCTAAAATCTACGCAGAACTGCTAGGAGCCTTCTTTTTTTTTTTTTTGTGCAAGTACAATCGCCTAGTTGTGCCGGCTGTCGGTAGGCTCAATTACACAGCCAGTTAACATTTATTGGACCTGCTGTCGAATTGTTCTTGCATGATGTGGCAAATAGCTCTGTGGCGATGTGCAGATAGACCCTTCCTCCACTAACAGGATTTCATGCTCTGCTGCTGTTATGCTACACAGGGCATCGTGTAAGTGTGTTGCTGCCCTTCAGATTGCATGAGGTTGTGTTAACTGCTGACATATAGCAGCTGTATCACCAGGTACAGGTAAATCCCCAGGATTGGGATTTTCAAATAATTGTTTGGCGTTTCTGCGATAGTGAGCCCATTCAAGATACTCACTTGAAAACTGTGGCATACCGTGTTTCTTCTCCACATTTCTTAGCCCACCATACCTTGCAGCAGCTCGCTGATGATGAAAATGAGAGATTTTGTGTTACTTCGAAGGTTTTGAAAACAGATAGTTCCATGGATGATGTGGTCACTGGATCTCACTTAGTCGAGTCCATATCAGAAACCCAACATGAGTTCATTTCTCTTTCACTGCTTGCCAGTGGTGGCTTCAAGTTGAGGGAATTTGTTAGCAACCATCCAGCACTTCTTGAGTGGTTGTCTCCTGAAGATGAGGAGTTTACACATTCATGCTCGTTGGATGATCGTGAAAATCAGATAATTCGAGTTTTGGGTTTGAAATGGATTCCTATCACAGATAATTTCTCATATAAAACTCAAGAGTAGCTCAAATCCTGCCACCAAGTGTAACATCATATCCGCAGTTGCCCGAATATTCGATCCTTTGGGTTGGCTTACTCCTCTCGTGCTGTTTGTTTAGCATTTAATCCAAACTTTGTTGCTTAAACAGATGGACTGAGATGAGGTGCCACTACTGGAGATCGTCCACTGTTAAAGTTGTCTAATTTGTGAACTGCTGCTGTTGTTATCCCTTGCCCTTCCAAGACTGGTTAAGGGATGTCCTGGATGTTTGTATCAGTTTCATTGATTTTATGATAGCTCAGAGGTAGCGTACGCTGCAGCAGTCTATTTGCATGTCAGTGTCCCAGGGACTGAAGTCATTATACACTTACAGCTAAATCAAAGGTGGTACCTGTCCAAATTCTGTCGCTACCTCATCTAGAGCTTTGTGGAGCTCTGTTGTTAGCTCATTTCCTGCATCATGTTGTTGAATTTTATGTCGACATCACTCCATCATAAGTTGAGGCCTGGGCATATTCGCGGGCGCTACTTTCGTGGCTGAACAAGTCATCTCATCTGTTAAACTATTTTGTTGCCAATCGTGTAAGCAATATTCAGTCCCTTGTTCCCGCAGAGCATTGAAAATATGTCAGGTCAAAGGTCAACTGTGCCTCTCGTGTGGTGTTACCTGTTCAACTCATAGAAAACCCTTTGCGGTTGTTCGGACCATCTTGGTTTAAAGATCCGGTGGCGCTATGGCCTTCCAGTCAATCTGTGAGTGATGCACCTAACCCTGCTGTACTGGAGGATAGAAGCTGCACACACTCGTGCTCTTACATTCGGATGAATTAGCTACTCTGGTCACTCGTTTCAGAAGCTTAACTAAGCTTCTTCGTGTTTTGGCATACTTGTTCTATTTCAGCTGCAACACTCGGGCCCATCCAGCTTCTTGTTTGACTGAAAACTTGAGTCCAGCAGAACACGACAAATCTTTGCAGATGTCTTTGCCATGTCCAGGCAGTCTCCTCCGAAGACGATTTGTCAGCTTTGCAGAAAGGTCAGCGGATTGCTCTCTTCGTAGATAGTGCTATGGTGATGAAAGTAGGGGGGAAGCTGCATCATTCTGTCCTGCTCCCCAAGAAACATCACTTAACAAATTTAATTATTTGGCATCACCACAAGCAAGATCATCATCCTGGGCTGCATGCATTACAGAGTATACTGAGAGAACAGTATTGGATTCTAGGTGATATGCATGCCCTCTCGCACTGCTTGCCCCATTGCATTTAATGTTTCTGGGGCTAGGCCTGCACCATGTCAACCAGTGATGGGCACTGTATACAAGCTATGAGAGTTCAGCTGGTCAAACCATTTGTCAAGTTTGAAGTTTAATGAACTGGCCCATTCACCATCAAGTCCAGTTGCCTGTGAAAAGTTCCATAGCAAAAGGCATACCTACCTGTGTTTGTTCATTTTTTGTGCCACTTGGAATTGGCATCATACCTTTGCACCAGTGCATATATAGCTGTATATAAGTGTTTTGTGGGTCATAGAGGTTTGTCCTCCGACATCTATAGCGATTGTGATACCAATTGTATTGGTAGCCGCAATCACCTCTTGCAACTTTATCTCCATTTTTTTACCAAACAGCTGTTGGCGATACCTTTACTTCCCATGGAATCACTTGGGATTTGATCCCACCTGCTGCTCCCCAATTTGGCGGTCTCTGGGAGGCAGGTATAAAGCCTGTGAAGGTTCAATTGCAGAGAGTCATCGGGTAGCAAGTGTTGAACTCCAGGCCCTTTTGTACTCTGAGCCAAGATCCCAAAGATCTGAACGCCTTGACCCCTGGGCATCTTTTTGACACTTGAACCCTTCGCTGTGGTCCCTAAACAAAATCTCAATAATTTGCCTGTAAACGGATTACCATGCTTGTATAGCAAAATCACCAGGACATTTGAATAGATACTATCCACACACCCTGTAACAGCGCACCTTGTTCCCAATCAACTAGTCCTCATGAAGTATGATCGACTGCCTCCACTGCAGTGGCGATTGGGGCGTATTGTCGAGTTCCATCCCGACCATAACAGGATGTTTCCAATGGCCACAGTGAGCATCGCCATGGGGACATCCAACCATCCTGCATTCAAGCTGTGCCCCCATGCCATGTAAAGAATTGAAATAAGTTATTTCAAGGTGATGGAGAGGTTTGAACGTAAATTGTGTAGATAATGGCAGCAGCAAGCGTACACAGTGACATTTATATTTGGAACATTTTGAATTTCCCACCCTGTCTAGCCAAATAGTTGGCAGTCCTGATGCTCATTCCTTGTAGTGTGGCAACCCCGCTTCCTGCTGGAATGCAGTCTAGCAACCAACATGACAGTAAGTGGTTGTGTTTTCGGGCTCGTCGTTCTATCTCGCTTTAATTAGTTGTGGATTTTGCATCCATATTCATTACAGTCTGCAAATTGATCATGCAACAATATATATTACTAAGTTGTGAATATTATAATAAAACAATATATAATCCATAAAAAAATTAAAGAAAGAAAAATATAATTACACATGAAACGTATATAAATAATAACACATAGTAAACAATCAAACATTTTTATCTGCAGACACATGCTGCAGCTAATGCATAGCACACGATTCTTTACACGTTTAAAATACAGCGAGTGCTAATTGTGTTTCGCTCGCACATTCAGTCTCGGTATTCTCGTGGATTTTGTGTTGCCCATTCATGAGGCTATTCACCATCTGTTTTCCAATTTCTGCATGGATTTCACGAAAACTCTTCACCTGAGTATGATTCGACAAAAGGGCATTTTCTGTTAATTTAAATGTGTCGATTCATAATTTACCTCAATGATAGGTTTGCTGCTTAGTGTCCAAACTTTCATGCAAACATTTATGTAATGAAAGGGGATGCTGTCACGAACCACGTCTTCAGCGGTATAATATCTCAGTTATAGAAATCACTTTTACCGATTTGTTACTTTATTGCAAGTAATTTCTGAATTTTTTTTAACTCAATTTTTGGTGACGCAAATCTCACTTGTCCCTTGAGTGATTATTAAGAATGTTCATACATTTTCGCCTTATATTTTCATGAAAAATAACCTGCCAGAGTTGGTCGGTAGCCAATATAGACAAACAATTTCAAAAATTATAAATGCACACTTTTATTACATACAACAAAAATGTTAATATAGTATATTTGCAGTTCCTTTGCACTTTTCGAAACGAACCCATGAAAAATTATGCAGAACGCAGATGTGTTGGCATTACGTACCTGGTAGAAATAGTTCTTATGCAAGATAGTATTACACTTCAGTACACACGAATTCTGAATTTGTCCTTTTGGTGTAATTTTATATACTTAGTTAAGCTTTGTTTTCATGAGGGGAAGAAATATGCTGGATGAATAAATTTTGCAGGGCTTCAGAAAAGTTGAGTAACCATGAATAGATTATTACTAAATCCATTCGGCCTTCACAGTTGAATAATAAATTCAAATAATTTTTTTTTTTTTTTTTTTAGGAAGGGAATGTGCAGTTTCTACCATGTCAATTGGTACCAGTGAAGGACTTCGCCCTCAAATCGTGGCAGCAAGTTACCCATCACTATATCAACACTACCCCCCATGTGGACCTCCATACACCAAAATATCTGGGTTCAGTTAGAAACCTCGATAAGGGAATACTTACAAAGGTTTGTCGACATATTTTACACATATAAGATTGGCATACATAAGATGTTAAACATTTTTAATGTAGGCCATATATAACGAGTAACTGGTGAATCTATTACAGGAAAACCTTACGGAAGCTTGAAATATGGACCGGAACTCATGGAATTCTTATGCTACACAATATACTAAATGATTCAGTGCCCCTGTACCTATGTGATGTAAACTATAGTAAACTTCCAGTGTCACAATATTTCTGGAAGATTGTATATCAACCCAGGTATAACATGGAGGTGGCATTTTTAGTTTTCAAAAACCCTATGTCGGTACATCATAATGTTGTTTGTAGTCAAGATGCCATGTCACCTGTAAGCACTTTGTTGAGTGGAATAAATAAGTTTTTGAATGGTGCCATCTTCGACTGCAAAGTCCTAGACTTCGTTAAAAATACTCCATATCTACAAGTAATTTTTCCCAAAAAGTGTCATGGCCACGACATAAATATTTTGCAAAATTAAAGCATATGTTTAAGAAAATAAATACATATTCAACTCTCACTACCTCCTTTCAGCTTTTTCTACGTCAGTTATACTTCAGTGTGTTGAATGTTTAAAATTATATTTTTATTGGAAAGCAATATAATTATATCCACCTTAATATAATACACAGCACCTGTCGGCGCCGAATCATTTCAGTATTTTCGAGCAGAGTTTCGAATCCGTAAGGTATTTCTGAAAACAATTTTGAGCAGTTTATATGATGAAAAGTAAAATTAAGACATTTTCTTTGTTGTTTATGGGACGAAGAATATGTTAGTTAGCCTATTAGTTTGTAATGCTACTATTAATGTATAGTTCTAAACATTTGACTTTCAAGCTGGCCCATTATTTCGACTTGTAGTTGGTTCAATCACTTTGTTTGGACATGTAAATATATGAATACTTCATTTTTTCGTGTGTTAGTGACTGTCTGTGTGCACAATGGACACATTCGAGTCTTGAATTTCTGCCACCTCTCGTGGTTTTCAAAGTTGGCAGACCTGCATCTAGCACTGCACCACAGAGTTAGCAACCCTGGACTGCCGAGAGGAGGCAATCTGTTATTAGTGAAGCATCATGGTGGTGAGTAGTGCCATTCGGGCAGCTCCACTTTCTATCAGTGCTTAATTTAGCTTGCTAGTAATTTTCGAATACAGTCCATTTTGCAGTTGTGGCAATAGCATTTCTGGTCCTCCAGGCCGGATTATTCCGGTATTTGTGCATCGTATTTACGATTTCGCAATTTATTTCGCACCTCGTGTTTGAGTTCAGTATTATCAGTGTTTGTGGTGAGCACCTCCTGTTGTGGTTTTGCATCATCTTGGCTGCATTACGCACTCCAAAAACATTTTCCCACAGCTGTAATGTTTTTTCCTTTTTACTTTGTTGGCATCATGGTCCTGGTCTCCATTTCCCTTCCATGTCACAGTCCTCCCGACACGTTTTAATGACCCGGATCAACCTGCGAAACACCCCCCCCCCCCCCAAAAAAACCAGTCTTGTACCCATTTGGGTCACTAAATGAACGACTTAGGATCCGGTTCTTTTTGTGATTTTGCTTCACTCTCCTCGCCTTTTGTGAGTATGGGGCTGTGACTGTGTTCCCGGAATTTTCTTCAGGTGTATGCGCCTTCGAATAGACGTAAGTTAAATGTTACTTTGCCTAAAATACCACTCCCTAACTTTGTTGGTACCCCACAGCAATGACCAAACTGTAATCCAAGCTTGTCTGCAGTAGAAAAGCTATAACTAAACGGTGCAATTAGTAGTGAACGCCTTAAGATGATACAGTCCTCCTCATTATCTGATCTTACCTTTGAGGTTGCATGGGGGCTGCTAGAGAATCACTATGAAAATAAACGTTGGATTGTTTGGGTCATGTTGAGGCCTTGTTAGAAGCACCCTCAGCTTGTGCAGATTCGCCAAGGCCGTTACATAGCCTGTCGAACATTGTTTCTGAAAATTTGTCGGCATTGGAGGCTCCTGTGAGGCAATGAGACCAGGTCCTACTTCGCATCTTCTGGGAACAGTTGGACCCCAAACTGCAGGTGGAATGGGAATTGAGCTTAGGTTCCGAACATTCCAAACTGGACGACTTCATTTCCTTTCTTGAGAAGTATTGTAAAGTCCAAGAGATGGTTGGTTCGTCTCAATTGAAGAGTTCTGGATCCCAGTCTTGTTTCATTCGCTATAAGGTGCCTCCGATGCAGCTGACTAAACAAAAACCTCCCAATCCTAACAAGCATAAGTCATATGCATCAAGGTCGCTTGTAAGTTCAACACAGTCATGTTGTGTCTGTAATGCCTCACACCCCTTGTATAAGTCCCCTGAGTTCCATTACTTGTCACCCCAAGATCCATTGTGCCATTGTGGAAAAAGCAGAAGCAATGTTCAAATTGTCTCAACCAGTCTCATTAAGCAAATAATTGTCCTTCAACCTTGTCATGTCACACCTGCACTCTACTGCATTTTGAACCTAAATCTAAGGAACAAGATTCGGAATCTGATGCTGTGCCACCATCTGGGGAGATTGCATCTACCCTTTCAGCAGTAATGTCAGCTGTGGTTAATTATAATAAAACTGTGCTATTGTCAACTGCCCATGTAGAGGGTCTCTATTCGACAGGTAGTCGGCATGTTGTAAGGGCACTGTTGGACAAAGCAAGCCAGTTTTATCAGAGGGATGCATGCAAAAATTTGCATTTGAGATGCAACATGGCTCATTTGCCAATTCATGGGCTAACTTACATCCGGTCAATGCGGTAAGAGCCAGTCCATCTATCGTTGTTGTGCCAGTAGGCTGTGCAGGACACCAATTTCATCTTGATGTGTTATTCTTACCACACATTACTGGTAATTTTCTTAGTGTTAAGCTATCCTGTGAAGTTCGCAGTGCTGTGTCTAGCTCGAAACTGGCAAATCACTCCCTCAACATGCCTGATCCCAATGCCCTTCTCTTATCGGCGCAGAATCTCCGGAGGGGGGATTGAAGCCTCACCAGTTGCTATAGTGTCTGTGTTTAGATGGGTTCTGATGGGTAAGGTGGCATCTGAACCTGTTTTTCCTCCTGCCAAGTCATTCTGTATATCTCTCCTCTGGAGGAAGTCCTGAGAAAATTCTGGGAAATTTAAGAGTTTCCGAGCAGTAAACATCCCAGCACCAGGACAACTTGGTGACCCAGTTCAGTCGTCTAAGCTCTTGAGTCACTGGTTCCTTCTACGATTTGTACATAATTGTAGCAGTTTGCATGCTATACATCGGAGAGGATGCCTTACCCATTTGAAATGGATCAGGCCAAGTTTTGGCATAACTACGAGCTCGACATTCAGTAATGATATTATCGCTCTTAAGAGTAATTGACGCACTGCACCACATATTAGGAAATTGGTGCAATCTCTTCAGAAGCTTGGTTTGATCAGGGTGGTAGACATTTTCAATCTACAGTTCCTTTTGAGTATTAGCCCCCTGTGTTGTGCCCAAGTTGCATTCCATCATGACTGACCTGCTCAAAAGCAATTATCATGAAAGGAACAATTTTCCTCGGGTGCGTACTCTTTGGGGCATTTTGCGAGAGAAGTTCTGGATCTTTTCAATGATCACACCTAATACCATTTACAGTATTGTCTCCACAGTTTCACACAGAGGCCTACTAGTCAAGCTCGTATGAGAGATATTCCAGCCTTGAGGTTATGACAAATCAAACCTTTCGCAAGGGCAGGAGTTGATTAAGCTGGCCCGTTGATGATCAACTTTGCACAAGTGCACAGGGCAGCAATCCTCAAAGTGTATATCTGCATTTTTGTATGCTGTGCCACCAAGGCAGTTCGTGTTGAATTGGTTTCTGATCTGTCCACAAATGTGTTACTGGGAGCTTACAAGTGTTTTCTTGCTCGATGAGAAAGGTCTTCCGACATTTACTGTGACCACCAATTTTGTTGGGGCTCACAATCGTTTGCAGGAACTTGGGCTGCTGGTTTCAAGTTCATCTCACCAACAGACAGTAAAGGACACATTCTCTCAGCTTGGTGTTAACTAGCATTTCAACCCCCCCCCCCCCCTTCTGCTTCGCACACTTCGGAGGTCTTTTGGAGCCTGGCATTAAATCCTTTAATTCTCATCTCCACAAGGTTTGGGGAGCAGGTATTAACAATATAAGAATTTTACACTGTGCTAGTTCAGGTGGAAGCTATGTTGAAGTCCAGACCATTTTACTCTTCGAGTTGTGATCGTAACGATCTCAGTGCCCTTACACCTGGCCATTTTCTGACCCTTGAACCCTTGGTCACTGCCTGAACCCAGCCTCAGGGGCATCTCCCTCAATCACCTGCGCCGATTGGCAGTTTGTAGAACTGCTGCAACAGGATTTTTGGCATCACTGACACGCGATTACCTGCATACTCTCCAACAGCGGCAGAAGTGGCATGAAAAAGGACCAGAGCTTGCTGCCACTAAGACGTGCTACTCAAGGAAAAAGGCTTCCACCCTTACTGTGAGACTAGGGTAGAGTCTTGGAGCGCCACCCAGGAAAGCTCGGTGTGACAAGAGTGGCAAATGTGTGCACCTCCACCGGACAATTCAAGTGTCCTGTAGTGAAACTTGTCCATTGCCATTTAATTGTCAAAATGGAACATTTCAAGGTAGGTGGCATGTTTGGACCTGCAAATATGGGAATACCTAATTTTTCGGGTGTTCGTGACTCTGTGTGTACTGTACACATTTGAAGTTATGAATTTCCCGCTCTGCCACCTCTCGAGGTTTTCGAAGTTGGCAGACCTACATCTAACACTGAACCACAGAGTTGGCAACCCTGGACAGCCGACAGGAGGCAATCGGTTGTTCGTTAAGCATCTTGCTGGTAGGTAGTGTAGTGCTATTCGGGCAGCCTCACTTTCTATTGGTATTTAATTTCACATCCTAGTAATTTCCGAATACTTTGTCGCTGTGGCAATAACACACAACAGTGGTATCAAGCTCCCACGAGCAACGAGTGATATGCACCGGCACCTCCAGGGAATGGATCCACACCAGTTAGATGAGGTATGGTAGTGCCAGGAGGATGAAGAGGCGACCCAGCATTGCCCGGTGTACCTGTGCCCACTCAGGGAGCACCAGATGACTGGCCCAAGTGACGTCAATGGCGCAGCGCCTACAAGCACCACCGTTGCCTCACCGGCCAGCACCCACAATCCGAGTGGAACAATCTGCCAACACCAAGATGCCCGGCATCACGACTCCACCAGTCAGCAGAAGCGACTTCTCAAGTGTCGCCAGCACCAGGTGGCATATGTGAATCTCCGGACGCGAAGCCAACAGCGCCGGGGCAGTTTCCAGGTACGCCAACCGCCGCCTAGGAAGTGCGAACACACCATGAGAGCACAGCAAGCAAGACTTCATCAACCAAAGGAGGACCAACATCTGGTCCCACCCCTTTGGCCTTTGTTCAACCAGGTGACTCCTGAAAGAAGCAGAGCAGGCGAAGCAAGTGTAAGTAGGGACGGTGAGAGCGAAGGCAGCGAGTCAGCCGGCTTGTTCCGCCTCTGCCAGTCACGTCGGTGCACACACCTGCCTCAGCAGTGCCATCAGCGTGGGTGTGTCAAGGCATCTTGTACATTGAGCCACCAACATAGCATCAGCAGATGGCACAACAAAGCACAGACCAAGCAAAATAGTTCTACAACCTGTTGTCTCCGAGAACTCTGAAGAAACCCAGGCGCTGCAGATAGCGGCATCCAGCATACAAAAGGTTTCTAAAGGGTGCGGGACGGTATTTGTTGTGCGCATGCTTCACTCTTTAGCCCATTTGTCTGGCCGAACACTGACATCACAATCAATAACCGTATGTTACTCGAGTACATCAAGGCATGTGATGTGTGCAAAGCAGATAAGAGCAGGCTTCCATAACCCTAGTGCCATGCCTGGTTAAGCGCTGTTGTACCCAGCTGCTTGATGTGTTATGTTCATTTCATACGATCATAGTTTTGCAAGTGTCAAAGTTTGTCATTTTGTTAATGTTATATTGCATGAAAGCAGGCAAGTAATGTTTTCCCATGCCCAGGCAGCACAACTCTTTTTACCAATCATGCAAGTCCCCAAAGGTTTTCACATCGCAGCCTAGACACCGCCCCTCACCTTCCTGTGGAAGTTTTAAGCAGCACCTTAACTAAATCATGGCCTCTGTGTCAGTGTAACCTACAGACAGGCCAAGCGCGCGTGCGCCCCCCCCCCCCACACACACACGTAAAGTTACTTCGGGAAGTGTGTAACCTCGATACCAAGGAAAATACAGCAACTGTCCCACATGTTATTTCAGCTGCCCCAAGCCTTTTCATCGTATGGGCCCTCACAATTTCCAGCCAATTTCCTCAAGTGGCTGTGTCTCGTTCGAGCAAATATTGTGCGATGTGTTTCTGCATCGTGTATGATCACTTGGGCATGTCAACAACGCCCACGCAATTAGTCCACCACATAAAATTCACATGGTCTGCAATACATTGTATAATTGCATTATCAGTTGTGTGTGTGTGTGGCCAGCCCCAGTAGATCGCAGATTCGGGAATAACAAATTCGGCACAACTGGAATAATAGCAGGGGCAACAAGGGATCATATCCGGGTAAATAGGCCCGCAGCTCCCCAAGAGCTCATCTCTCCACGTTTCCTTTCCACCATCATTGATGCCATCCATGAGCGGCATCTGGCGCCTAATCGGGTAACCACATCAATTCCTCAACCTAACCGCATCACGTTTTCGTCCAGCCACACTGTATTAACCATCATATTAAATAATCAACTGTTACTTTGTTAAATGGTGGCCTATTCTGACTGGTTCACACGCATTTAATTACCAATTGACTGCTGCAGTTAAATACTGGAGCTCATTAAACACACAAGACAATAGATGAAAACACGAACACTTTAGGCAGACTTGTCAGGGCCTGTACCCTAACACGTTACACTGAAATAAAACACGCAGATGCCATCATGTATATATTTACCATGAAAATACATAAACTCTTCTCGGATGGGAGAAACTTTACATTGGGGACGGGCTTAGCCCGCCAGCAAGGCAAGTACGTACAAATGGTACGAACCTGTGAAAACTAATTAAATAACATATTACGCTCCCCTGGACGATGCATTCATAGGGAGGAGTGCAGGCATCTCTGGTTGCTAGAAAAAAAAAAGGTTCCAGTAATTAATGAAGACTATTGCAAAATTAACACGATTGACGCAAAAACGGTGCAAACTACCAGAGTGGACGCTTGACGCAGCCTTGCCCCACAAGTCCCAGATGCTACTGAACAATTCGCTGCGGTGCAAGAACCTCCCCTGGCAGGTTAGTGCACCACGCCAGAACTACTTTCTGACATACTTGCATATGAATCTATAAAGACATCACACTTGCAATTTAACATGGCATAAAAATACTCTTGCATTATTTTAAACTGTAAATGAACAGACTCACAAGGGGCGATGTGGTCATATACATAATATTGTTTCTCCAAGTATTCATTTGTATATATCTCTCTTCGTAATACTTTTATAGGGGCCTCTCTTTAGTCCCTGAATTTGTGTTCATGCAGACTCATTTGTTAAGCCCTTTTGTGGAGCGTCGTATTTGCATGTTGCACTTGTTTACACAGGCTCAGCACTACAGTGCACTATCTACACTGAGTTTTGTGCATCACTTTCACTGTCACCTTTGAGTGGTAGAGTGCAGGTGTTAACTGTGCAGTGACTCTGGTACACCTCAGGCAAACTGTCTCATAAGAAAGGTATGTGGCACGCATCATTACGCAATGGCAATTTCATCAAATGTCGACTTGTGTGCGGACAAAGATATTTGTTTGTTCTCTTGAAATTCTTATGTTTCTCAGTTCTAGTCAGTTAAATTTATCTTCATTCTGGTTAATTTTGGGTTAACTATAATCTTCTACAGCTTTTCTGTTCTATAAATATCATTGCTTGTCAATTCTGAAACGAGAAATGACTTTTTCTCTGTGCAAGACTTAATTATAACATCACCAGAGGCATAACCACTGAACATGTTTTAGAGCACACTCAATGTCACTGAAGTCTGAATCATTAGGTAAATAACTAGACATTTCAACCTTATTTTGTTCAGGGTTGGGTGGGGCTTTAAGAACAAGGACCATTTTTGTGTGTATTTTCCCCTTCAGATGAATCACAACACAAGGGGAGTGATTCCATTTTAAATTTCTTACTCGATATGCTTCAACATGCAGGACCTCTCTCTTGAGTCCTACAGAGAGCCTGATTCTCTACCCATGCTTTCCAGAATGGATTCCTGCATTGTATACCCATAACTGCCACAAGTATTTTCCAAGTTAAATGTAATTCACTCCAATAACATCTTTGCTTGGTCTTCATCTTCGAACGTGCTCTCACCTACATCTCTTTATGAAAGTTGTGTAATTCTCCTATTTCTGCCCTTTCCTGACCTGCAGCACTACAAGCTCTCGCAGAAAATATGTTGCAAACATTGAAAGTGCCCTTAAGTGTGTTAAATTACAAATCAAAGAATTTCAAGAAAATTCTCCTGCGGGATGAAAACCTTGTAGGGTTGTCACCTTTATCCTATAAAGGGTTATATATTTTTTGAAGTGTCATTTCTGGAGGCAAATATTCTGAACGATTCAGCCCTACAGTAATGCTTTGTATTGTGGAAGTTTATGTGCTTCTTCACTTCTTCAGTCTTCTTCTTATCTGAGTTAATTGATTCCAGCCTGAGCTTTTCCTCGCTTATCCATTACACTGACTAATCTCAATTTACACAAAGCTGTGTACAATTTTTGCAGAAATTCTAAGGATTTCAACAATTACTGCATACTAGACTTCCAAGTTGTTTTGCCACGCATAGCATCTTTTCTTTTTTGGCAAAGCAACCACAGTCACTTTACTGGAACTTCTTTTACGCCCCTATGAACCAATCTTGGCCATTCGAATCGCTTATACTCCAGAATTTCTTAAATTATGATTCTGTCATCTCAGCACCGATAGCAGAATGGAAGTACAATGAAAATTAAAGGAAATCTCTTAACTTTCCTTCGCATTCGTAACAGTGCTGATTGCTGTGGCTCTATGTTTTAGCCGTCTTCATTCTGGCTAAATGTTTAAATACCCGGAACTAGAATAATAGCTCTGTACATCACATGTGCACCGCACCACTAAGAATAATGGATTTCCAGTCACCATAGAAATGTTCCCGTTTGAAGCAGGAAAATGGCAACAAAAACAATCCTGTAACAGAATTTAATCTGGATGTTTCCTGGTGACTCAATTGCAAATATGCCGGCAATCAGATTACCCAATTCTTAGCAGCTGTTCACTGCACTAATAGCACGTATGTTCCCTGACGATGCAGTGCAGGACATTAGGTGCCATTTTAGTGACCAGAGACTTTTTACAATTCTCCCAACCCCATCCCCAAAAGTCTCTTGTATAGGCAGCACCCTATATTTTCAAATGAAAAAATTGTGTAATTTCCAACGGTTGATTCAAAGAAGTAAAAACACTAATCCATAGGTAAATTCACATTCGATTTTATTTTTAGTGACAGATATTCACGTTGCATTTCACTATTAGCTTTGGCAGATATTGAAACTTACCGCTTTGAGTCTACACAAATACAGAGCTGCAAGCGCACAAGTAGCACGCGATGTAACAAAGTGGAGTGCAACTGCTGGACCGTACTGGGCTGGTCAGCACGGCATCACGCGGCCAGCTGGCAGTAGCAATGTTGCCATGTTTCACAAAGTTTACGCACAAAAACCTTTTCTTAATTTTTTTACACCATCATTTCGTCATGCATTGTTGCTGAAGGAAACTGCTGAGTATGGCTATTTGAGCTATCATTATAGCAAAAATAGCCCACACTGCATTCGTTATTACAGACACTCTTCCCACTGAGCATATGGGCAATTGACTATGCCGATAGAAGTTATCATTATAGCTGACTGACTTTCACTGTATGTGTGTGTCACATTATATATATATATATATATATATATATATATATATATATTACACACACACACACACACACACACACAAGTTTGTTTAGTTTATCACATTAGTAAATACTTTCTACAAGCTTTGCAGTCACATAAATGGTGGGGGGAGAGGAAAAAAAAACACAAACATACATAATTTGAACACAATTCTTTCACATGGCTGTGTTATGACTTCTCACTTGCTGGGCTAGCTTCAAGTGGAAAGTGATCGCATACCGCAGTCCACGGAGCATTGGTTGGCAGAAGAACCTAGTAGCAAGGAGAAACTAGGACGTAGCAGAAAATTTGAAATATGGCGAAGGGGTCATCTTATGTCTTGCAGGTAACATTCTCTTGCCATATAGGATTGTTAGTTTTTCGAACATGGTTTATGTTGTTAAAAAGAAATATTCAGAAATATCCATTAAATCCAAGCTAATTATTGACTATACAGTAGTACAGGCATAACGACTGAACAAAGAACTCATAATTACATAATATTAATTCTGCCAAACTCATTACTGTAACACAAACAAGAGTTCAGAATTCGTCATGTTTGTACTGGTGTGCGAGGTCAATAGCCAGTTGGGTACAGTATTACTTAGGTTTTTTTTAATTTAGAGTTTTTCAGATGCCATGTTTACCGATACCCCAATACAAAAAACCGATACCTATACCCTTCACAATGAATTTTAGAAACGGGATTACTGTTAATATATTAAAAACATTTTTCCTACTCATTTCAATAAATAATGTCTTAAAATACTGTATATAATTTATTGTAATCTGACGCAAGCTGATCTAAAACATTCAAATCCTCTGAAAATCTAAATAAGACACCAAATGCAAGTCAAATTTTTAATGTCCCACACGCATTATCAGCTAAGAGCGCACAGAGAAGTTATCAATCGGGCAGTGTCATGTCTGTTGGTTTGAGGGGAGGATGATCTCTCCACACCACTACCTGGTGGCGACACCTTGCACGCGTAGCAAATGTCTGTCTTTTAAAGTAATTAATCATATTTTACTGCAAAGAAAACTTGTTATCTTGAGACACAAAAGAGGCGATAATTGATTTCTTCACTGTCTTTAATAATTACTCATTCAAAATCACGTCCTCTGATTTTCCATCATGAGTTACACTGCACTCGGCTCTGTGCTTACCTACCCATTATTAGACGGCAAAATGTGTCAAATAGGCACTTGCATATTATCAGTTTATTAAAGTCGCGTGTGTATTGAAATAAATTAATATCAATCCTTTGATTCCCCCGCAAGAAGTTACTGAAAATGAACACTTATAATGCAAGTAACTCAATGTTCAAACAATGTTCCGCTCAAGTGGTATTGTATATACTTTTGGGCATATAATTTTATTCCCCAAGATGCTGCCCTTTGAGTTAAATAAATATTAAGTTTTAAAGTCATGTTAATTTTACGCCAGACACAATGAAACTTCAATCTTTGAACACAAAAAAAAAAAAAACATTTACAAATAATAATTCCTCGTTAAAATGTTTTTTAACATTTTCAGGTGAAACCATTTGCTTTGAAATACAAGTGATGTTGGGTGCAACTATTTTGAGCAACACATACAGTATTTAGTCGTGCATTGCGAACACCATGATTTTTGCAACAAGTTCCAGGGAAATTTTTTTTTTTAAATAAAATTGCACCAAAAATTTGTGGCACCTGTCAGTAAGTATGAAACAAATTATTTTTGTATTTTACATTAAAGTGCGGTGATTGTGTTATGTTTAAAAAATACTTTAATAAAATAACTCCGAGACTTTTTTTTTTGTGCACCCATGTCCATTCTCCACCTGGCTCCATGGCTCACTAGCGTCTGCCATGGAAACAAAGAGCAGATCTGCCAACTTGTAAAGTTTGAAATCAAGAAGATTGAAGAATGCTTAAAATAGTGCGTAATCGGGTCGCAGCATTTTATACAAGTTTGTTCTTGTTCATCGGTTGTTACCAGTATTGTTATGAAAATGCGTAATTATTGATTTACATTATGACAATAAATCAACATAATTATTTCTAGATGCAACAATACATTCTTCGGAGTTTCATGTATCAACTGAGAACACAATAATATTACATGTAGCCTGACACACATTACTTTTATTTTTTTAATTCAGCTAGGCCTACTTACCAAATATTCCAACAATTTCCGCACATTGCGCGAGTTACAAAATCTAGCATATGATCACAAAAATTCTGGTAACCGGGGGGGGGGGGGGGGGGGGGGGAAACATGATTTATAATGCCTTTTCCCATGACAAATAGTTGTCACAGCAACACCCACTACAAAACGCATACTTTTCACCTTTCTCCAAACTCATAATGAATGGAAAATGCTCGGAATATGCATAACTAGAGACCTGAAAAATTAGCAAATGCAATAAAACGAAAAAGAACGCAAATTTTGACATAAAAAATAAAATTGTAATTCTTGAGAATTTCAGCTCCAATTCACGAATTATACGAAATCCTGTAGTATTTTCACAAATTACTATTATTGCTTTATGTCGCATAGTTGCTTCTTAAGACGTATTTTGCGTGTTTTTGAATATTCGAATACGAATGCATGCATAAATTGGCCAGTAGATTTCTTATATTTATCGCCTTAAACAAAAACATGTTTACTTTCCATCACGTGTATTTATGACCATACATAACATGAGCGCAAGTGATGACGTGTCACTTTGGGTGAACATTCGACTCAGCCCTGCAAAAGTTCATTCATTAGGAAAAAACGCTCGCGTTCACGCCCACTAAGCACCATGTTATCTATGGAATTCAAGCCTTGTTTACATTCATATTGTATCGACACATTTTAATCCAACAATTCTTTAATTTTTACAAAGCGAGCGGTACGATGGTGAAAAATGTGTATATACATTTACTTAGAAAGAATATATTTGCAAATCAATTTAATATGTATTGTAATCTTGTATTCGTCCAGTAAACTGTATTTTTATCATACACATTCTCTGTAAATGTATGCTGTAAAAAATGAGACGATTTGAAGAAATTAAAATTTTGTCAGCGGGTCTAACGAAAAAATTTGTTGTTGAAAGTTCCGATAGTTCAAAAACGTATAGGCAGATTTCTCTAATTTTTTTGTGCTGTTGGTACAAGTCACTTAATTTTTTTTTAACAGTTCATTTATAGTTGTGTATAAATTGTTTACATTATTCTTTTCATGAAACATATGTCCTTGCCAGTGCACTGCAACCATTTGTTGCGACAGGCAGAATACAAAATCTTAAGCAAAATATTAATTTTTTTTCAATGTTGTCTGTTGATAAACCACTGTCTGTATTAAAACCATAACTGTATATTTCTCTGGGAGTTGGAAATAATTGAGAGAAAACACCGCTTATCAATAGGAATAACATTGCCATTTTCAGGTTTTACGATATACAGTGACATCTCAAATTATGTATGTCTTTATAAAGAGCACAAAAATCGGAACAATTCTCATGCAGAAACCTGCATTTTTGTATCAAGAAAATAACAGCAATTTTTGACAAAAAATAACATTTCTGGGGGAAAAAAAAAAAAAAACTTGAAATATGAAACATTTTTTAAGGGGAAAAAATTAATGCATACTTTTTCAGGTCTATATGCATAATTGAATACTTGGACGTATTGTTTTATGTTTTTCACAGATCTTACAGCTATTATTTATGTGCACCAAGACTATTAAAAAACTAAAGCAGACGTATTTCAGACAAATCACTATAAAAAAGTTTCTTCACATTAAAAAAAATATTATCAACATCTAACTCTTCATGAGCACAAATAGAAAACGCTTCACAAGGGACTTTCCCGGCCACAAAAAAAAAAAAAAAAAAAAAAAATGCAAATACTGTAGTATGAACTTGAAATATTTTTTACTATATAACACAAATTACCCATGTGAAGAGAGAATATTAATGATTTTCAAATACTGAAACATAATTGAAGTTTATAAACAAAGAACATTGGCATTTGTCTAGCCGCAGTCAGTGTATGCCACGTTCAGGTATCCCATGACTGCATGCATGCTATGTAAGATATTGATTGATGTGCTACATCTAGACAGGCACACACTTCAAGGCAAATGCGACCATTTTCTTATTTTGCGGAATGTACTTATGTACGTTTTTGACAAGTTACTGACACCAGTGTCACCATAACAATGCACTGCAGAAGCATAAAAACCACCAAAAAATTTTATGTAATTAAAAACAACACAAAAGATGACTACATAAGAGTGAATCTTAACAGCTGCTGCATGCGCATGACAAAATCACTCGCACAAAAATTCCTGGCATTTTCATGGTTTTTCCGGCACTCGAGAAAATTCACTGCTGTTCCCCACATTTCTAGATTTCTAAGTTAAGTGGCCACACCTTGAATTATCGTGAAAATACAACATATAAGTGACACTTTTACAGAGACCAATAGCCAAGAGCCCGGCCGCCGCTATTGCATGAATTTGGAAACCGGCCGATAGAAAAATTTTAAAATATGGAGAGTATGCATAAAATCGTAAGGTGCAAACTTTTCTGTAAACATTACGGACGGGAAAATCTTAAGGGTTGGCAGGTCAAAGAGGGATGGCAATATTAACGACCTGCAACCATCTGGCTGTTATTACAAGGGGGTGGGGGGCCGTAAACACGTGGCAGCTCTGGTTGTGGCATGACAGGACACCATTAGATGATAAGGGGGAGGGGGGAGGAGCAGCAGGGTTACACATAACTGAAGGATCGCTGAGTGAAAAAGAGAGAAAGGAGAGGAGTAATGTAAGAGCGAGAGATGAGACAAAAGACAGTTCCACCACTTCCTTCAACATCCCTGGACAATTTATGGCTAACACTCCCCCGTCCTTTTTTCAGTGCACATGCACCCCCCCAGAATTTTTTTTTCTTTATTTTGGGAATAAAGAGTGCACTATTCACAAGTAAATATGAAGTTTGTTCTTATTTTCTTTTCTTCTAATGTGCGACATACACAAACAGAAATACTGTCTGTGCCTAAAGGAAGTAATAACCTGACCTCATTGTCTACAACCGGTACGAAAGTATCGGCCCAATACCATACCCGAAACAGATACATTGGAAAAAGGCGAAGTATCTGGACAACTATTTTGTTTTCAAAACTAGAAAAACCACGAACTTATTATTGCAGATGAAGTCACGTGGCTGTCTGGCTTTCATAATGTAATAGTAAACTGGTTTTCAGCATCACAGTTCTGCACTACATATGATCTGAAGGTGGTAAAACCCTCACCACGAATTTTGTAACAGGAGTCTAAAGTGCTCGTTGAACGATGCTGATGTGCTGCAACCAGCTACTCCTATAAATATGGGTGAGAGAAGACAAGCATGGACCGGGCAGCTGCAGACCATAACAGTGTGAGACGTAATTAAAATTATTTTAAATAAATGTTAACTTGCAAAGCATAAATACTGTTCACGCAGACAAGATGACAGCAAGATTTATACAATTTACTCATAACATGTTACTGCAGCTTCCTACACAATACCTTGAGACATGTAGAAGTATGCATGATACCTGTCCCTTGTATTAAGTTGATGGAAAAACTGAATGCAAACAAAATGCTCAACTGAAACAAAACTGTTAACATGTTTGTAGCAATAACCCTGTTTGCTTTTCCTTTAATCACTGACAACTGACCTGCAAGGAGAGCTTATTAATGGCCACACACTATGCTTACACGACAACTGCACAGAGATAGTATCCAAATATTAAACAGATTTATAATAAGAAGATTCAACCTGCAGCAAATTGAGACTAGTTTTCCTTAATCATGCACATTTGCTATTTATCATTTAATTTCCAACAATATAAATTGTTTATAAAAATTCTTTTCTCTAAAATACTGTTTTGAATCTTTGCTACTCGGAGAAAACAAGAATATAAACATTCACCTTACATTTATTAAAACCTTTAATACAAAATGGCATTTAGATTCTTGCACTTATCTGGCACCATTTACACTAACCTGACTGAACAGTAAAGATGCTACACAATGGAAATGAAAATGCAACATTCAGAAACAATGCAAATAAGTTTGAAGGAAACTGATGAGAAATACGTAATTCTCATAGTGCAATTATATTACAATTTAAATCATCTCTCTGCAGACAGCTTGACAGTATAGCTTCAGGTATTGGTATTAGATTTCTATTTGGTTAATTCAGTTCAAAATTTTGGCAATGATTGTAAAGAGATTAACCATGGAAAATTATGAAAACTAGTTTTCATTTATTTTTTACAAATCTTTAAAAAGGGATGACATATCAGTACAAATACCCCTATACAAGAATTTCAAAATGAACGTTATTACGGCTGTGCTGCACACACTTGAAATTTTAAAGAGAACATGCAAACTGCATTGTATGGCTTCTACGATTTTGATAGACCACAATATATGTTTAACCACCAAAAAATTAAACCAGTACGAGAAAAAGATAATGCTCGGCCAATACAACACTACGCTTTACAATCTGAAGTTGTTTAACATTTAAGCAAAAAGGAAAACAACCTAACTGTATGCAGCAAAAAACTTCACATACTGTTCAACCAGCAGCGGCAAAAATGAAGACCAAATCGAGGTCATATTAATGCCTGCATAATTATATTATAGATACTTTCAAACTCTTATGACACAGGGCTTTAATTCTCAGTAACAGTATATTTTCTTGTTTAGTAAATTCTTACATTAGAACTGATGTTATTTAATCAGATTCCTTTTAATTCAGCACAAGGTATTTTAAAAATGTAAACACTGCATGCAAAGTACAGCATTCAAAGATTATATACGGGAAAGTCAAGGCTCCAAATGTTTAAAATTTGAATCAACAATCAGGCTTTAAAACATCTGGGCATTATAATAAAATAGATTTTACTGTGCATAAAACAATGCTATCTACGAATAATTTGAAACGTGAACTGAGCCACACATAACAAGCATTATCATACTTTTATTGCAGCCCGCAAAATGTGGCCAAATAAAAATTCCAGACCGTTTACACATAAGTACAAGGCAAATATTTTATCTGAAATTAATATAGCATGCTGTTTATTTACAGTATATAATTATTGCAAACATTCATA
Source organism: Dryococelus australis (assembly GCA_029891345.1). Taxonomy (NCBI): domain Eukaryota; kingdom Metazoa; phylum Arthropoda; class Insecta; order Phasmatodea; family Phasmatidae; genus Dryococelus; species Dryococelus australis. Next base: position 46,049,387 of record CM057006.1, read on the forward strand.
ATCCAAGACAGTACATATGACAATTTTTAATACAACTGCACTGCTCAACACAATGCATTTGACATTAAAAAGGATACTATTACACAATATATAGCAAGATTTGAAATTCAAATTTGAGCATGAAACAAATGAACACTCAAGACTCATTAGAAATTAATTTAATATATACTGATGACAAGATCTACAGAAATAACACAATATACTTTTTTTCGAAGATAACTTCATATGGGGTATGGTAGTTTCCATTACAGTGGTAAAAATTAAGAAACTGTTTTGGTTCATGAAATTACAATGACAAGAGTACTGACTTAACTAGTAGCCAATGCCACCTGGATACCACAGAAGTACTGTTCAGTTCTTTACTTAATTTTTTGCATCACTCATTACCATATATAACATATTGAAACTCAATTTGCGAGAGCGCAGCTTTCCCGCATACCAATAAGACTAGCAAGCCTAGTCTTCATGTGAGCCAGAAAGAGATGAGAGCAAATCCTTGAGCCTCAAACGCTAAGGCAAACCCTACTGCCGATCAGTAGCACGCAACTTTTCTTCCACAGCCTCCTGGGATGCTTCAGACAGGTCTGTTGCCTAACAAAACAAACCACTTTTAACATTTGGCATTAAAATAATTAAACTAATAGCAATCCTAAGAGAAATATTTTAATACTGACATGGCTCCTAGTAAAATGAGCTGAGGTTTTGGGTCGGCACTTAACATCTAGACCATCTTGTATTTATTCAGATTTTGCCAAAATACTACTTAGTTTAACAAAATTTTTTGCAGGACACAGCATTAATAATAATAATAATAATAATAGCTTTAAGCTTCATCAAATGCCTTTATTAATTTTTTACTAGCGAATGCCAGTAAGGTACTATTTTCTTGCAGGCAACTACAGAAATGATACAACCAACACCAGTCAGTTAATAAAGCCATATGCCATGTATGGGTCTGAATTATAATACAAAACCTCTGATGCAGGATGTGGTGAAAATACAGTTAACTCCAAGTTGGAGACTGATCCCATTTAGAGACCAAGGAGGGTGAAATGAGGGGAAGACAAGAGCTGCAGCATAATGCAAGGGAAGGGGAAACACAAGTGCAACAATAAATCCACTGACCAAATGCACATCCACCATGTTTCCCACGTGTAAAAATTGTAAGTGATCCTACCAAGAAATTTCAACAAATTCCTCAATTTTCTTTTCACATTAATTATAAAAACAAGGAAACTATAGTCGGTTCACGACTGGAACAGACTTTTGAACAACACCTTAGTCACCAGCTGCATGCATCGTTACACTACAAAAAGTGACTGGTGCAGGTACAGTTTGGAAGCATGGAGAGAGAATATAGTTTGAATGTTTTAACATTTTTTTATCTATTGCTTAAAAATGGGAGTAGGAAAGATTCAGAGAAAGTCTATTCCAGTTGTGAATGGACTATACAGATAATTTTGCAGTGTAAACGACAATTTACCGTGCCATTGACTGAATTGTAAAAATTATATGCAGCTCTTGCTCAAGTTTTTGAACTGTACCATTCAAAGATTTCTTCTTGTTCGATTATAATAAAAAATCTGTGTGTCTCATGAAATTTTAAAACAAAATGATTGAGACCATGCCATTTCACCAGCATGTACTGGTTACGTGATCCACTATACGATATTCTCTGTATAGCAATAACTTTTTAAGGCCCTCTCATTTGGAATAACGTGTCAATAAATATTTTTTATTTTAACCTTTGTCTTAAGTTCCAAGTGTGGTGGAATATGGACACTTTCATTATTTACATGACAATATTTATTTCAAAAGGTTAAAGGATAAAAAAAATGACTGGAAGGAAAAAGTAGCTAGGGCCTCAAAAGTGCTCACTACTGTGAACCTATAGTCCATTCCTGATTGGAAGCGACTTATGAAAATCAACCTTTGAAAAAACACTACCCATAACATGCAAACCTGTTTTTTCAATAACCTGTATTTCACAAATATATAAAACTGAGTTAGAGTACTATATTATTGAATAAATAAAACTTTACCTTAATATATTCTATAACTTGTAATATTTACTTCATATTAAATATGAATTAACAACAGAGAGAGCAGTGACGCGTTGGCAACGGTCGGTAAGAAATAGTTCATCAAAGGTTAAAATATAATTATAACCTAGTTTTTTTAGTATACTATTTGTAAATTAAATGGTGCCTATTGAAATATTTAGGTAGCAACGATGGCAACATCTCATTATTACAGCTTAAAATAACAGCAGAAAATATTGTGAATAGGCAGTAATGGTATGGTGGTGTTTTATCGAATGAGAAAAATTTTGAAGCAACTGTCTGCTGAGCGAGCTGTCGCTCTCTCTGTCTCTCTTTCACACTCGGGAAGTCTCACTTCACTAGTATGTGCCAAATTGTACACTTTTCAATTGTAGCATATTTCATACTTATTACAGCAAAATAATGATTTTGGAAGTTGAAATTTACAACCGAAGAGATTTTTTACTGTTTGAATACTTATTTTAATATGATGGCGGGGCAGAAACAAAGCGAAGTTGGCAGACGTGGCGAGTCATGACATGGCGTGTTGCTGTTTTACCAAACGAAGCGAAAATTATACTTACTCCGAAAAATGCTTCAAATTACCACATCACATTTGCAGACGTGTTTTTTTAAACCTGCCTAAGCAAGTTATGGTGTGAATATTCCTAAAAAAATGGTTTATGAAATAGACCTAAGACGGAATAATTTGAAAAGCTGTAAACAGTAAACAACACATTTGACATGTATAAAAGTATCCATTGTAGGAACGGTTACCATTCCGTATTTTTGTATTGACCTTCACATCCCAAATATCCTGAAAAGTGCCCAGTCAGAATGTTTACAATTCCGGTATGTGTGTTTTTAGTTATCATCCACAAAAGCCTGAAAACTGTCCCACTGCTTGAATGGTAATCACACTGTCTTTTTCGCATCAGCGAAGCTTGGAGTTTCCCTACAGTTATAATGGACCTCTCTGTCTTTGTATTTTAACAACTTACTGCGCTTCGGCCTCCCAATAGGTGAGGGAGAGGAATCGCGTCCTCTTAACGCAAGGAGGCCACGATTAATGCGACCATTGGCCAGATCCAAAGCTCAAACCTGGCACGTACGCACATCCTCGCTCCCTCTACCACAGAGGTTCTGAGACCCTCGCTCTCAGAAACCAAGCATGTGGTCTGGCCAGGACTCTATCCATACCTCTAGTGCCTTTCCAGGGCACAGCCGGAGCAGGTTACCGCTCACAGACCGGTCTGTCAAAGAGTGGGAATCTCTCCAGACATCCAGCATACGGAGTCAACCACTATCAACACGAGTCCAGCCGTATGATCGGACACCAGAGAGAACCTCATGGCGGGGCCAACTGATTGTCCCGTGCTACCACTTAACTTCCATGGCACTTGTGGGTTATTCATGGCCGACATTATCCCCTAAATGGAGTGGCAAGAGGAATTCCCTTATAGAAAGTGGCTGAGAAGACCTCACCAGGCACAGCTAACACCAAATGAAGGACCGGTCACACTCCACTCCCTGGGAGCCACATCCTTAATGGCGAGGAATTACTATGACCCAGAATGGCTACCACCCCAGCGGCCGGGCATAAGAGAGCAGAATTACATCATATATTGTCATATATTCTGCATAGTTTCATCACTGCAACCAAGTCATTGCTCCTTCGACCACTGAGGAGTTTCCCCACAAATGATTTCCAAGTATTGTCAACATATTTTCACACTTGAGTCCTGAATGGTTACCATTCAGGCAATGGACAGTTTTCAGGCTTTTGTAGAGGACAACTGAAATACACATACTGGAATTGTAAACATTCTGACTGGGCACTTTTCAGGGTATTTGGGATGTGAATGTCGGTACAAAAATCCGGAATGGTAACCATTCTTACAATGGATACTTTTCAGGATTCAGTAACGCAGTTCTTTGCTAATAAAATCTAAACGGTTAGAATTCCGGATCTTTCTGTGCAAGTACGGATGCAAAATTTCTGGAATGGTAACCATTCTGAATGGATACTATTCATCGCCCCCATGCAGCTTCTGGGTTCCCAGCTAGATGGCTGCTCTGTGATTCTATTTCTTAAAAGGTAAAAATACTGTGCAATACATCAAACTTTAAGGGGAATGAATGTGATCTGGAACAGACTGCGCAAAAAACTGGAAAACAATACCAGGAATGTAAAATCAGGGTTCCTGCTGTATTTTTTATTTCACACTGTGGGTCATGTTCAAACCAATATTTATTCCAAGATTTTGCCAACCTTATTTCAGTATTATGTAGCTTCAACTGTGCCTATCTAGAGGGTGTACCAAATGAAACCAATTTTGTACCTGCACATTGTAAACATCTCATTTTGCCAACAAGCACAGAAGCTATGACCACTTTAGCAGTCCACAGCGCAACTAAGAGACGGTTGCAAGCCTGAACATTTACTCAAAATATTTCATGCAAGATTTTACTGTAGGTGGGAAGAGCAGAATTTCTAAACAGTTGTACAAAACATTTGCACATTATCTGGTCTACATGATTGTTACATAATCATGTTCTGAGAACTATACCTACTTACAGTATAGAATTTTGTCTATGAAGAATTTAAATGCGTTGACATTACTTAAAACCATTGCAAAGAAAAATACAATATAACTCGCTTAAGATGTTCCTGCATAAAAGGTTTTCCCACCTAACAGGATGATGTTTTTAATTCCCTAGATTATATCTCTTCCATTTAGCTCTATGTTAAAAAATCCAATTTAAAAGGTTTTTGTTGAAGAAAGCTAATCCGCATTTAACATGCAAAAACTAATGAACATTTATAAGAAAAAAACATTAAATTATATAATTTTGTGACGCATTGTTCGAAAAGGCATCACAAATAATTTATAAACTTTTAGCGATAACAAAACCTTAGCAGCATGCCACACAGGGTCCAAGTAAGTTTTGACGAAACCTAAACCGCACGACGCTGAAAGTACCACGCGTGTTCAACCTATCTGCTCACGCTCATATTGGTCCAGTGGCGCAGTTCTAACTGAATGCCAGTGCCCCAATATTACGACGGCCATCTTGTGAAACCTGAACAGCAAGCCACAAGCTGATCCAATACCCTGGCTGTTCACTTTGCTTACAGACTCGAGCGCAAATAATACAAATTTTTTCAGGTGCAAAATCTGTAGAATGTTAACAAATGCTGCAGTCTTAAGGGTGTTTGGTGTCACATTACTATTAATTATTCAACGGACATTTTTCACAGTTATGCAAACATGCATTAAAACATTTGTAAAGGTTTAGAACCAGCGGGGGAAAATATGATTTAATCGGACGAGTTGCTGGCTATCGTTCATTGGCGCATGCCCAATGTTTATATTGGCAGTTGTTTTAGTTAAAAGATAGGGGTTGGAATCATGCGTTATTAAAAATAACTTTATTATTTAAAATGTTGGTGTTATTTGAAATATTTTTTTAATGGGTCAGATTCAATAAAACAAACAAAACTATTCGTAACATGCCAGTAAATTGTCTGTTTTTCGTTCGGAATGAGTTTGTTTTTATTGTGTTCTGCTCATCCACTCGTCGCCCAGACGTTAAACTCAAAATACAGCAAATTTGCTATGAGAAAAATATACTGATTTAATTAGCAACCTTTCATTTCGTTATCGATAGATGAATTAGCATTGTTAGTATACAGATGCGGTATGTTGCATTCATAACCTTACTGATGATATGAGACTTGGCTGCAATTCGAAGTGTGCGTGTTTATGGACTTCCACTGAAAGTCAATTTTAGTAAATGTGTGTCAAGCACACATTTTCTACCAAAAATGGAACAAAAAATGTTAAAGTTCCATAGTAGACGTTATGTAATTATAAATAAAATAGTGAATTGAAAACATCAAAGTAATGTTTTTAAACAAATTTAAAGTTACACGTTTTATCATGTTGGAAGTCCAATTTATTTATTATAAGGGATTTCCCTATTAAATTAAAATCGAAGCAAGTATATTTAAGAAGTACTACAAACCCAGAGGATTAATTGATAGTGCAACAATAAGTGTATTAAAGTATAAAACAATATGACTTTTCTAGCTCGAATATAATTTTTAACAGTCACTATTCTATGTTTATTTTTATCTGTTAATGGACTATGTCGTAGTAGAATGTTATTCTTTACGTCACAAACTTCGTTGTAACCTAAAATATTTGTCCCGATTTTTCCAGTGGGAAATTAAAGTTTTCCACCCAAACTATTCCTGACAGCAAAAATTCCTTTCCCGCACACAACTATAGTGTTGCACATAAGTGCAGTTAGGCCTTTCTAAGGCTACGATCCTCCATTTCTACTGCTTTTGCGAGAATTAATTTTTTGTACACAAATGGGAGCCGATATTGGAAAAATTAAGACAAGTCTACATAATAAAAACTATTTGTAACAAAATTGTATGAGGATTTTATAACAAAAAATCTATACCTCAATCCAATTAATTAATCAATGAAAATTTCGCTCAATTTAAACTGTAATATAGTCAACTATCAATTCTAAGACCCCTGGAACTACGAACCTGTTTTGGGAAACCATAAAACATTTTGAACACACCCGGAAGTTCTTATTCTGTACACATGTTACCAACGGCTCAATGTCAACAAATATTGATTGTACTATAGTTCAAATAACTGCATACAGAGCCTGTAAACGAAAGTGTGGAGATTCATGAAATCTACGATACTGCCTTTAACATCCAGCAATCTGTTTAATATTAAAATCAGTAAAATTAAAAATGTGAAAACGGCAGCCCTATACTAGTTACGCAACCTTTGGAAAATCAGAAGATAAAAAATTACCTGTATGTATTTTTGCACTCCAACTAAAGACTTCTTCAGTGCATCGAAGCTAGACGAGTATAACATCTTCTTCTTGACTTTGGCAGTGTCTGGGCACCACGACATAAGGAACAATTTCTGTTTCTTCGATGCCTGTAATGTATCATTAATTAACAAAACTCGGAGCTTAAAATAAAATACAATAACCAACTATGCAGAATCCAGGGTTACTACCTTTTTTTTCCATTGGAAAATCCCCTTTTTTCCAGACCCGTGGCAACCCTGAGAATAAGAGTTCTTGAACCTCATACATAAAAAAAAAAAAATTATTACACGCAACTCAACCCTTTAGCTGCAAAACTGCCACCACTTACATGTGCTCTATTACATCTTCACTATCTAATTTTGCTTCTTATATAAATACTAGATTTTACCCACTGCATCGCGTGCATGTTTATAGGGATAAATAATGAATTTTTGTGACACTAAGCCTCATTGCGTTACATAATTGCGGAGGATCTAAATTTCCCATAAGCATGCCCGGAATGCCCAATTTTAATTTGAGCTTAAGTGAGGGAACACCCGACAAAATGTAGAGAATTCAGGAACTCTACATTATATGTATCGCTCTGTTCTGTGTCCATGACTGTGTTTACTGACAAATACTCAGGTATTTCTCCAAATCTCAGAAATAATTTTGTTAACGATGTAATCTAGCCCATGTCATTTCCCAGCCCACCAACTAACGCGGTGAAGAAATTATACTATTTGTTGCTCTGTTTTGATGTAATGTAATTCTGTCTATATACTTTTTCAAATTACAATAAAAACTTTCCTGAAAGAATGAGATCTTTTCCCAGTGTAAAAAGTAGCCCTACATCACTTTACGGCCCTCCAACTATCTCTGTGCAACCCTAACTTGATATAGTTCTATCCACTGAGCCACTGCGGCCACACTTGGGAACGCTCTATCCACTGAGCCACTGCGGCCACACTTGGAATATCTCTATCCACTGAGCTACTAAGACCCCATTTGATATACTGTACATCTATCCAATTGGCCACAGTGGCCGGCTCTCCAACTATCTCTGTGCAAAAAATTACGCCAATCTGTTGCTCCGTTTTGATGTGAAAGGCCAAACGCACACAAACTTCCCCATTTATATAGTAGTACGGATGTACAGGCCTCCACTTTCACAGTCTATCAAAAGTATCCGGACATATCTCTGTAAAAGTACACTTGCACCTAGATGTCACTATGACCACCCATGCATGTATGAAAGAAGACAGAGCTAATGCTGGTCACTGTTGCACAATACTTGCAGAATGAGCAAGGTGCTCAGTGACTTTGAACATGTTATTGGTTTCCACATCGGTAAGTTATCAGAGCTCTCCTGTACATAATGCATGTAGAATTTATGATTTAAGCTGGGTATGGAACAGGATCAGATAAATTAAGAAACAAACCTGAGAGAATGTTAACATTTGACCCATAGTCCAAGCACTTGCAGGACATAGCAAAACTTTCCCAAAATATCTACAGCGACTGACTTAATGGTGGAAGGTAAGAAATTGCAAGTTTATTTTCAGAAGCAACTGCAAAACTCAGAAATGATCCTGACAAAAATTTTGTTTCCTTTTCTGGTAAAGTAGAACTTGAAAAGTGAATTAATGGGGGAAAATAGTATATTTTTACTTGGCAGCTGCAACGCAATAGTTACAAAAAGTAAAGTTTTTTTCCTTTTCTGCTAATGCTTGCAGTAGATATACTGGACCTGTAACCCTTAGTCTGATGTTCTAGTACCAATACATACATACACACATTTTAGAGGAGGGGATTGGAACAGGGAAGTAAAGTCATTGAAAGTTCCAAATAATTTAGGAAACTGATATTGAATTTTGATTGGAACTTCAATACTTACAACATTTGTACAATAATAGTAGGCAATGGAGATCCAACCGAAATTTGAATTACGAATGAATCTTACAATTACCCGGAAAATTTAAGAGCTATTTTATTTCTTATACCAACATAGATATTCTCACTTTAGATTATTTCCCTGCTTCCCATCATAGTTATATCTCGTAGAATTCAGCAACTGATATGGCTATGTCAAATTTTGGTGTTATTTAATAACAACTGGGTACCTTACAATATTTCATACCAAACGTATCTGCATTTACCTCGGAGGTTCCTTGGCATTGGTGAGTATACTCAAAGTCGAATAACCCGTATCGACATTCTCCTACACCAGCTTTTTGTAGGTCTTCCAGGAATTGATCGTACGTTGCATTACGTTCACCTACAAAAAAACACTACCAATATAACCTACCAAAATTATTACCTACTATAATAATTTATATCCATAACACAATCACACAGCTTGTATTGCAATACTAAAATTAACCACATACCTATATATTCAACATCTATCTGTTTCTCATCTCGAATGAAAAACACCACATACCGATGCTTCTTGTCCTTCTTTATCTCTTCATATGTAGTTTTACACACATCTGACACAGTCACACCAGAAGCCTGTAAGCAATGTTATACATCAGCAAAATGCCACACTAATAGTTAATGAAAATAAATGACTATTATCACTCCAACAAAAAATACAACTAATCAAAAATTAAAGAATTATTTTTCACATTAATTTCAATCTTGAGTAACATATATACTTACATCTCTACTTCAAAAGTGTTTTACTTACAAATCTGTTCAGAAGCAAACAACGGCAAAGAAATATTTTTTTCAAAAAATTTAACAACAGAACAAAAGAATTCTAAATAGCAATGTTAGCGATTTTTGAAACATTTACTAAACTACAATAGAGTACGCCTAGAGTGTTAGGCACAAATGAACTGAGGGGTCTCAAAAAGTTCTGATCCTGAATAACAAGTTTTAATTCCTTGATATATCTTGCACATTATGTGCATGTATACACTATTCACAGTTTCCTAAATTTTAAATCAAACCTTTCAAAAATTACACCATGTATGTTTCACTTTATTTCCTAGATGTGTCACATATCAATAGCCTTTTATACTGCGTTAACATAAAAGTACCCTATTTTTGGTTAAATTGAACTTTTACTTTGACACATGCTGCACCACAGAGGCGCACTCTACGGTCAACTCCGCCCCATCTAAGTGTGTGCTACACGCGAGGAAAAGTCAAATTTAATGGCCATTATGATTTTGTATTAGTGAAGAAAGGAAACTCCATGCATTGGTCAGTTGACAACCCAATCATAATTCACCTCCGTAATTATGAATTTCTACGCCCGATCAATAATTAGCTGGAAATCACCACTCTAATTGCAGAAGTAGTCCCAAACAAAACCAGTGATAGCAGCACCCCTTGGCCTTGTGACATCATGGCCCACCTGCCTCAGCCTGAGGCCCAAGAAAATATCTACGCTTCTACCAGGGGCGATAAGAAAACGAGTGGCGCTACTGCACCAATAAACCCGCCGCTGTGTTGGAAGGCTAGGCTACTCCCCCACCCCCTGGATAATCGCTGACACAGGGCAATTTTTATATAAATAGAAATATAAGCACCCTGACCAAGCAGGTGCCGGGCTCGCCGGCCAACAAGGTTCATGAGCTCTACCCCAGTCTGCGCAAGACTCTCTTCTCAGCAGCCAGTGACAGGGCTCTAACTGTCCAACTGCTTGAGAACCAACAGCGCTCCATCTGGCAGCTGATCGGCCCAAGGACAGCTCTTCACGTTCATGGTAAATCCCACATCTGTACCCTATACTCTGACCTCAGTCAACTTCCCTTGACTCCAGCGGTAACGGGTTGTGGCGTGACACCGTCCCCCTGGATAGAGCTCCTGCAGTAATTAGCGTTGATTGGTTGGAATAGTATTTTTATTATTTAATTTCTCTCAGGCTCACCTTCACCTGTTCAATAATACTGATTTCCAACTTTATATATATATATATATATATATATATATATATATATATATTAGCATTTTGAATATTAATATAATCTTTCCTAGCTTAGCTTTTGGTGCATCAGACAGCCGGGCCTTTCCACAATGTTTCTTTTAATGTAATAAATCTTACCTACTATTTTGAAATTGGGTTTGTTGACTACATTACTTTTACTTTAGATTCTGTTGTCACTTTGATTATTAAATTCAAATCACACGCCTCTCTTCGGCCGTGTAGTGTACCGAATCCCTCAGGAGACAGGGCCTGTTAAAGGACCCATCCTTGAAATTCCGGGACACCCGCTGCTGGCAAGTGACGCCAGGTCTCGTTACCTTGGGTTGCCCGTTTCACAGCAGATCCGCGGGAGGAGTGACTACAGAATTTGCCCCGCTCAAGGACTGTACGTCCGCAACCCCGGCAACCAGTGCCCTTTTACTTATCTTGTGGTTTTACCAATGCGCAAACAAACAGGCTCTCATTAACCAACTAATTCAGGATTCAAATTTTAGTGCACCTGTTCCACGTGAGCTAGACAATGAACCCATCAATTACAGCATAGCTATACCCCCAGATTGTGAGACCCCACTAAAGGGTTGGTTAGGCTGGTGCTCCCCGAACGAGGACTCCGACCCAGAGGAAACCCCTGCCACACTATCTCCATGTCTGTCACAAGTTTTAGTGCGGAGAGTCCGTAACTGTCCTGTCACGAGACCCCAAACGCACTAGTATTGTCAGATTAATAACCGGCAAAGTAATTTGGGTTCAACAGCCGACAGAAGCACTTGCCTGGATTCTGCTGGGTGAAGTTGGCCTCCGGGAGAACAATAAAGGTTCAATTCCTCGGACGTCTGGAGAAAGATCCCCGGCCAACTTCATCCCCGCTCAACAGCCTTATCAACCCTGTAAACCCTTGCCAGATCACCCACCACCACACTCAATCAAAATTTGTGAATCAGACTGAGCATTTCATTCCCTCGGGACAGCTGGCATCCCGACTAGACGTCCCTAGCGGTAAGGAGAACAAGACTGCCCGGAAGGGAGTCTGACGCTCCGGTTCATCCTAGGGTTTGACTCCCATCCACCTCATAAGGTCCGAGAGGGCAGTCAGCACCCTAACCGCTTGCCAGAAAGGCAAGCGTGTCTCTCGCGCGCGTCAACTTATATTCTGTCTATAAATTATATTAATATTAGTTATAAATGAAGTATTATAATCAGAGAGAAAACTGATTTGTTGGTAATGTTTAGAAAGAAATAGTTCTCATGCAAAATTTTATTACACTAAGCAAGCACGAATGTGGTGCCTTGTCGTTCTGGTGTAATTTTTTAGACTCTAGTTTTGTTTGCATAATGCAGAGGACTATAGCAGAAACAGAACTTCAGCAGGGCTTCAGAAAAGTTGGACGTAATCATGAATGGACTATACAATATATTCAAACAATTTACTTCAGCAGCAATCTCATTTGTTTGTAACGAATTCACTTTCACACATGCAGGAAATTAAATCTTTAAGAACAGTATAGTTGCATACCATATGCCACTATAAAAACTATACTGACAAATCTATGGTACATTCGTCGAACTTTTCTGAACCCATGCTAAAGTTCTACTTCCAGGATATTCCTCCGCCTCGTGCAAACAAATGTTAACAGTGTCTAGAAAACCACCCCAAAGGGACAATGTGCCACATTTGTACGTGCTCAGTTTAATAATATGCTGAATAAGAACTGTTTATTACTAGATATTACCAATACATGTATTTTATCCATTTTTTATTAGTTATAAATGAAATATTATAATTTATAAACCAAATGTAAGTAGCGTTCAATTTATCAAAGATAAGATACTGTTAAAGTATAAAATGCCTGTGATACACTACATATTAAGGAAACAACCAATCACGTCATGCATGGGGTGATTTTGCAAAGGTTTGATTCAGAAAGTGTGAAGAAACTGCGAATAGACTATAAAGTCAGTTGCTTTTCTGATACTTCCAAGACTATTAGGCCATTACACAATATGTATGCAACAGTTAACTTACGAGGTCAATGGCCTCACTGTCCTTGTAATATTACACACGAATTATCCACAATGATCTCCAAGGCATGCATTCAAACACTGTCAATATCAACTATATCCCTATATCTAAAATGTTGACACATTACACTTCTTCCACTTTTACATCAAGCCTGGCATGTACATACAAGTTAAGACCATTTCACATTAATAATTACTGAAGTCCAACAACTGCATTCAACACACATTCAAGGGGCCAATTAACACCTCTCAAATATTTCAACCAAACAATCCAAACACTGAACAAAAGTAGTTTCTGAACACAAAAATGTTCTTTTTAAAACAGTATATTTACTATAGACAATAAGTAGGTAACTTTAAAATATTTAAGTATGATTATAACAATATATGTAACAATTTTCAATACTAATGACAGTGTAATGTTGGTAGGTGGTTGAAAATTGAAATCAAAACACAAAAAAATTCAAGATAAAAATCTGAAAGAATGCTATGTTGAAAGGCAAAACAATTGGTATTATGACTCCAACACACACTGTGAGCTGAAGCACGTAAAAACTGATGGTCATTTGGTGCAAAATTTAATTGTGTGAAATGGGTGTAATGAGAGGTTAACCTCTGTAGTATCTTGCACTTCAAATAAAGTAGTTTAATCTTTTAAATAATTTACTGTCACAACATGATAGTGGTAAAATAAAACTTTTTCACAGCATAAAATATATCAATTTTAACTAACCATGTACATTTATATACCGATGATTATTTCCCATAAATTACTTTCAAACACAATCCATTTTTTGTAACATGTTTGTGCCATGCAACATCTCCACTGTTCCATGGTGTCGCAACTATAGGATAAAACAATTGGTCATCCGCAAGCCGTTGAACTTGTGTATTATGCGTGGTGTGTGTGTAGTATGACATGTTTCAGGACAATGTTAAAAAAAAAGTAAAGTAAATCTTTGGAGTATTTCTAAAACTATCTTATCTTCCCCAAAAGCAGGCATATATTCAAGGGAGGCATCCAAGAGGTTCCAAACTCTAGGTAAAACACACTCGATTCTGTATGTAAAGATTAGTAACAATCTGAAATAAAAGTTGTAATATATAAAACTGAGATAAAATTGAACTGCTCAAGAACTTGGGGTAAATAAACCCACATGCATTAGTCTTTTGTGACTAGTTAGTCTTTTTTGCACATTACCTGAATTCATATTAAAGTAGTTAATATTTTAATAAACTTACTGTGAATACTCTACAAAAAAAATGGTGCATTTTTATACGGATTACTTTACATGCTTTTCTTCGAAATCATTCGACAGCTGTTCTGTTGCATGCACTGCATACTGAGTCTATTAGCACTGTTCTGATGTGTCTCCACTAATGCATAGTCACTGGCATGCCTCTATAATGTTTTCCTAAAATTGTACATTCAGGATACGAGCCCTGTGTTGACAGTGTCATGTTCAGTAATGACCACCAAGTGATCATGAAAAAAAAATATATATATATGTTTGAAGCAACATTCTTATTAGCATTTGACGATGTCTGAAGAAACTAGCTATACTTCCTTAATTGTCTGGAACGTCAGTCACACTCGTGTAGTGGAAGTTTGTCAAGATACCACATTCCAGTTGCAAGAAGTGCATTAGTGCACATGGGTTGGTAATCACAGTTATAGGCTGTTCACGGTAAAGTGGGCACTTTTAAAGCCCTAGTTCCTTTTTTATTTCAGCCATTTTTTTTTATCTTTTAACCATGCTTTAAAATAAATATTCCCATGTAAGTAATAAATACAGTTTGTACATTCCACCACTCTCTGAAGTTAAATGTCTCAAGACTACAGCAAAATATATTTATTGACTGTTATTCCAAATGAGAGGCACTTTCAGACTGGCATGTCTGCCACACTTTCAGTATGTGTTATGTCCTATAGGAAAGCAACCAGAAATACAAGCAAGCACCCATGATAATTATGACTGTACTATGTAATTTTCACAAGAATACCTGCAACAACATAACACTGTTCTAGCAGGTACCCATTGTTCACAGACAAATAGTAACAATGTGTTTACATTGGGACTGAAGTATGAGAGATGCTTGACAAAAAAGAAATGCATATGCATTATCTATACATTTTATTTCCAGAAAGTCGTACAATATAGCCTAAATCTTCTTTCAGTACCGAAATTAATGTTTTTTCGTTCCCTATGTACAAATTTTGTTACTGAAAAACAAACTTGGTGGTTGAGAAGTGGTTTAATTTAACAAAAATTGCTGCAACATACTGTGTAAGATATTTATTCTTTTGTAAAACAGTGTGGACAATGCCCTATTTTTTTCTGAACAGATTCTTATATTCAAACCATACAGCGACTGCTTGAATATCTGAGGAAACTGAACAAGTTCTAAGCTTCATGCTATTTTCCATTGCAATCGCAATGCTTCCTTACTGCCGGAAATGACCTTGAAACATTAAAAATTGTTTATTAGGGTGACCCCTTAGGTAGGATGGATGTCCACATTTTTTTTGTGAAATAGTTGTTTGCGCGAATATGTGTATCTCGGTAAATAAATGTTCTGCAAATACGACATTTTTTTACTTTTGTCATACTAAGTGTATTCTTGGCGAAAAAAGTTTGAGAAAATAGTCAAATATCACTTTAACAGCTTGCAGTACAAAGATACAGGTGTACTTTAATTGGTGGTCTTTCACCGCATGTAATAAAACCCTATGTTACAGATCTAATTTGCACAGTATAGCATTACGATGGATACACTGCACGCCTTGCGCGTAGGAGCAATGAGGCACTAGTTGTGCATGTGTCGCCTGTATTACTCCGGTGCTTATTGACCTCGGACGTGGGGTTCCCACAGGGTTCCATCCTACTCCTAACTATCCAGTCCTTTGTGGTGATAAGCAGCTGGAGACCAACACGGGTAAGAGTGCACTGTACTTGTGAAATAAAAAAAGTTCAAGCTTACATTAGTTTAAAATGCAAACATACTCACTTAAGGTTAGATTAGGTAGATTGGGATACTCGAATATAATACCTAATAAGGGAGGAAAAGGGGTAATTTATAGTACAAGATGGTTTGAAAAAATTCATAACAAAAAAAGACAGGTTTAGATTCAGCTGGTTTCTTAGACATGCTACCAACACAAACATGTACAGCAATAACGACCACATAAGTCCTTAGTCTCTAGTCTATGATAGATGCCTTTCCAAACAGTTTTATGTGAAGGGAGAAATCTTGTAGAGATTTGAAACACAGAATCACTGTAATGTCATAAAATTTAGGTACATTTTTCTGTCAGAACATTGCATGCAATACTGTTTCTGCACATTAGAGCATTTTACCTTCACCGAAGACTACAGAGTACAAAATTAAGATTTTTATTCAGTCCTGTAATTTATATGAATATCCCTAATTACACATAGTAATCAAATGAAAACATTAATCAAGGAGGACCTGTTGGATGTGTCAAATTTTAGACCACAAACACAAAACAGCAGATGGATTCTTATAAAAAAAAAATTGGATCTAAGGGCTACCAAGCTTTCTAGAGGCTGGTCTTATCCCATCCTTACCTTGACTGGAACTGCAACGTTCTGTTGACAAAGATACACGTTACGAGCATGAGCTGTGGCACAGCGAGGCACCTGTCATTCTGAGCAGCCTGGCAAAATAGTTAATTGACCTGCCACCCTTGACACTGGTGTAGCGCAGGGAGAGTGTACAGTGCAGGATATGCATTATAGATGGTGCCACAAGGACTATTTTATGGAAATTGGTTGAATAAAAAAATAAAACTCGTTTGTTCCTAAAATAGTGTGCATTTCCCCAACCCAAAATGTACTGCAAATTAACCCCGCAGCAGACTGGTCTTTAGAGACACTGCTGCTGGGATTCTGACACATCAAAAGTAAAAACCTAACGTGTTTAGGGCCCATTATGGACATGTAAAAATAGAACTGGACTTTCTTGCTAGTCCATGTAGGCAGTAGAAATTTTATCTGGTAGTCCTTGACGTGATTTGGGATGGCTATTAACTTTAAAAAGTCAAGTGAGAAAAGGCAGTTGGTTTAAAAATGTGTGTACCTCAGCCTTGACATTTTTTCAGTAACCAATGTCACACAGATACATTAATAAGGAAAAATCCAGCATTTCCTAGTTTTGTAAGAAAGTAACATTGTCACGTACAAGATATTTTAAGTATAGGGAATACTTAAATGTTATCTACAATGAAAGGGAAAATTGAGAGAAATCTTAAGAGTTTTTTGAAGAACACATGCTGGGTAAAGTACAAATGCATCTGAATGGATACCAAGTTAAAGTTTCATGCTGTGCCATGATAGATAATTTAAAGGCTGTCTAATTTTGTCATTTCATCCTTTGAGAAATACTGAAGTAATGAAACATTTAAAATGTAATTTACTGAATAGCCAATAATATACTAATTTTACTATTTTAATGAACAGGGAATGTATGAAGACAAATGGCTTTAAGTGTAGAAATATGAAAATTCTAGACAGTAACTTGGTAGTAGTGTTTTGTATTCTGGTACTTGCACAAGTTTTGTAAATTGAATTGAAAATAGTTTCAAATATAGAAAGCTTTTCTCGAACAGAGTGTGTGTGTGTGTAATTTAAAGATATATACTGTGTTTAAACTGCTCTTCAAAATTGCTTGTCGGTGAATGATGTTTGTGTCTAGTTTTGGTTACATGGTGTCTTTCGTCTTGTGTCATCCTGTTCTGCAGGATGTACCAAGCACCTCAACATTTACAATGTTTATCTCTCCCAAAATTATAGTTCCGCATATTCACCCCCCCCCCCCCCCCATCTATTGCAATGCCCTTTTGCTACAGGTCAATATTTCCACCATGGCCTTACCAATTAATCATTGTGTGAAATGTTTCAATGATAAACTTATGCCCAGTGCACGTTTTCAGACCTGCCACACAATTTTAACAGCAGATACAGGCTGGGGTAAAAATCCATTATCATTTAATAGGCCTGAAATTATTTTCAAACAGGTAGTATTATGTAAAACAAGTGTCATTACTACACACTTTTAGTAGTGTGTGTTTATAGTAAACTGTGTTCACAGAATTAACTTTATCTGCAGTAACTTAATTACTTTGGTAGCAGATGTTTCAACAAAGTAATGGAAAATATGTATGAAAATGTGAATTTAAATTTGTACAAGAAGAAAAGGTATCACTGGTTATGTAACATTTCAACTCTTAACACGTCTGTACATGGATACCAAATTCTGTGCGCGAACGTATCCCCCACGACAAAACAACTGCACGAATGTCATTAAAAGAAGCGGTGGTACGTTGCAAGTCACCATATTGACGCAGAGATAGCGTAAAACGTGACCCAGACAACGGGATCTGCAGCTTGTTTAAAGTTGCAACGTGCCATTCCCCGCCCTCCCCCCTCGAACGAGAAGGCGACGGCATGTCCATATATAGACAACACTTGCCGGGTCATGCGCAAACCTTGCTTGTCTCCCCCCCTCCCCGAGGGAACTCAAGTTCACAACCCGCCGGCTCGCGAGCCATTCACAGCGAAAGACACACCATGCGACAAGATACGAGACGTTCAACAGCTGTCGCCACGCAAGGAAACATTTAAGGGCAACGGAAAAATGTAGGAAAAGGGCGGGTGGGATACATGCACCCTACACAGCCCGTCGTTCTAGGGGGTGGCAAACTTTACGTATAGGCCCTGGTTATAAAAAAAAAAAAAAAACCGTGGATCAATAACAATGTTAAATAACTTCTGTACTCGTAATTTGTGTCGAAATATACAAACAGTAAGCAATGTATTTCTGTGCACGTGTGTGTAAATACAACCATAATTTGTTTCAAAACAAAACTTTTGAGATGAGCAAATTCTGCAGCGAATTAAACTCCGGGAAATTGGGAACCACAGAACCTTAGTGTGTGACGGAGTTGCGAGTCCTCGGTCAAGATGCCAGAGAGCGATACGGACGACACGTAGTGATGAATGCCCACAGATAAAACTACGCCCGTACCTTTGTACTGCTCTCTCGTCGCTTAAGGAAACTGCATAGGCAAGCTTTAAAAATTCTATACTTGACCATTTTCACGTACCTGCCCCTTCCCAGAATACACTTAATGTAACGAAAGTAAAAAATAAAAAAGTAGGAGCATAGGTATCTTTTCTGACAAAAAGTCGTATTTTCAGAACATCTATTTACCGAGATAAGCGTATTCTATTCAGGCAAAGAACTATTTCATTTTACTATTAACCCTCTCTCTAGATTATCACTTATTGACTCGGCAGCTTCAAGGTCGTGCTAATCACACGTACACGTAAGCATTTTCTATGCACCTGTAGTCTGTAACAATAAGAGGGCTGATACAGATGTCAACTATTATCTCTCGAAAATGACCCAACACAGAAAATGTACAATTGATAGTTGAAAGTGTACTACACTTACGTTTTAAATGTGATACCACATGAGGTATGGATGCAGGAATGTCCGCCAATCGGTACGCCACTGATTAAAAGTGTATACTGTATTCGCGGACTCTAAGACCACTATCGTGCAACATAACTCTCCAAAAAATTTTAAAATGATACGTGACACTTGTGAGGACAGCCATACCGGCCCCAGTTTTTTGTGCGAAAAAACTGCGAATCGGTGCGCGAAATTCGTGATGACACTTTTTGGTCTCTTGCGCGCGCTGTATGGTAGACCAGGAGTGTAACGAAATGCTGTGACGATGTAAACGTTACCCGTTCACAATAGTGCAAAACAGTTTGTACGAGAATGTAACAATTAAACTGTGATTTCAAGCAGCCATGTTTGTCTGTGTTCCTCGTCGGACATTCCTGCATCCATACCCCACGTGGTGTCACCTTTAAAACGTAAATGTATACTTTCAACTGTACAAGAATTACGTATTTGACATAAAATTATTATTAAAAAATAAAGTAGAAAATTGCGTCTGCTGTTCCATGCAATTCTGATACAATAAGATTTTTAATTGTACTTCAAATGTGCGGTTACGATGAAATCCAATCTCTCGATTTTGATTTGGAGAGTGCATAGTTAAGTAGTTTAGTTAAAAACAAAAGAGGATAATTCTTAACTAAGTTTTCGTTTACACGATTTAGGCCCTTCATTATCCTAACCAAAACATTTTCACAAAAATTAAGTATTTTATTATGAACTTGTTCTTATTCACACTGTATTTCACTGCAAAATATAACACGCTACACTAACTCGAGACACTTGATAACGAGCGAATTCCTGTATCTGATACAGAAAGTATCGGATATTTTGTATCGGATACAAGCTTGTACTTATATCACTTTGTAGCCGGTACAGAAAATAGCTGTAACAACCCATCTAGTCCGGCACGACACTCCAAGGGCGCGACCCCGCCTGGAATCGAATCCGGTTCGCCTAGGTGGAAGGCGATTATTCTAACTACGACACCACCGCGGCAGAAGACGTCACCGCAGCAGCCGGGACAATGCGGGTGGGTGGGCCTCAACTATCGATTAGTTCGTGCGGCACTCGTGACCGGCGGGTGAGTCACCACCGGTCGACTATCGCCTCGCTACGCCAGCATGACGCGGCAGCTTTTCCGACGCCCCACCTCGCCACGGCGCTAACACCCAAGTCGCCGGCCTTATATGGGAGAAGTGGCGAAAAGCTGCTCTACCAGAGACTGACAACGCAGAGTTTGAGAGGAGGTATATACAGTTCACGGTAAAATGAGCAATTTTGAAAGCCCTGCTTCAGCTATACTTGTATTCACGTTCTGTCTTCTTCCGCCTTGTGTCAAATTAACATTGCCACGAGCCTCAGCAATTTATTCATGCGTCGGTCAAGTAAAACCGTGAAATTATTAGGAAAGCAAATATTGTAAATATCTTATTTTTACACTTATACGCATTAAAAAGCAGAAAGGCAAATAAATAATTATAAGTTACCACAAATTGTTACCCAACACTTTTTATTCGACGTTAAGATACGGAACTACTTTCCATCCTTGTTACAAACCTTACTGGCCACATGACACTTAGTGCACCCGTTATAAAACATATGCAGGCACGACCAGTGTCTTTGTTCCAAGGTTGAGTTCAAAAGTGCTCACTATATCGTGAACAGGCTGTAGATATGTATCACGTGCCAGCCGGTGTTGCCAACCGTGTGATTCACTCACCAGACCTGGTGATTTAAGAACACTGTATGGTGGCCTAGCTACACATTTGCGAGAAGTCGAATTCAATAACATTGTTCTCCACAGGCTCGTTCGATTCCCTGGAATATATTAATAAGTACATCTGGACTCCGTATTGGGAATATCCTGTGATGCACATTAAATGCGAATCTAGGCTATTCGCGGTAAAGTGAGCACTTTTAAAAACCCTCTCATTTGGAATAATCGTAAATAAATAATATTTTAAGCTTAGACGCTAACTACGGAGTGCGGTGGAATGTACACACTGTGTTTATTACTTACATGAAAATGTTAATTTAAAAATGTGGTTAAAGGATAAAATATGGCAGAAAGGAAAAAAGTAACCAGGATCTCAAGTGTTCACTGTACCGTGAAGTCTATAATCCCGTCGTGATCAAAGCTTCGGGAACCTCTAGTTCAAGTATCCGTGCTATTAGGGTCCGTTTCTTGCTGATTTTTATCTAAGTAGACCGATATTGCAATGTGTACTGATTTTGGAAACTTTCCGTCACAAATGTTGGCAACCCTGCGCTCCGCGCACAATAGCGTCTTCTCGGTGACGCCGGCGTCAGATTAGCGCTCTGCGCGGCCGTTGAGTCAGTCAACCCACGGTGAGTCGCTGGCGGCAGCGGTGTTGCCAGTTCGGCACCCCACGTCGACGGCCAACCCATGCCGTGCAGTTGCTCATCGCGCGGAACGCCCTCGGAACTGCCAAATGCCCGCTCGGCGTTCCCCTCGTTGAGCGAACACGGGGTCTAGTGATCACGCTTGCTGCGCGAAACCAGAGAGTGTGTCGCAACATTTTACTGCTTTTCTGCCATATGCAACTGTCATGATCGACGCGGGTAGGATTTGTAGTTGGAACAGTTTAGTAAACTAGTGTTAAGAAATACAGTTAGATGAAATTCCAATTGATGAAATTATTTAAGCATAAAAAAGTGATTTTCTTTTGGAAATAAAAATTATAATAAACATGTATTGGCGCGGGT
Organism: Dryococelus australis; assembly: GCA_029891345.1. Classification (NCBI taxonomy): domain Eukaryota; kingdom Metazoa; phylum Arthropoda; class Insecta; order Phasmatodea; family Phasmatidae; genus Dryococelus; species Dryococelus australis. The sequence goes on from CM057006.1 coordinate 46,071,461, forward strand.
AAGTCAAAATTGGGTACGTATGCAGTACACAATCATCGGTCTACCCGATCTTTTGTAGTATATGGTTCTCGGTTTTTTTTTAGTTAATGGAACAGCTGTCCAACGCTCCAATGTGCGTCATTCTGAAGCCAGTGAAATACAAAAGCTATGAAATACTTCGAGAAATTGTAGTGGAAGGAATGTTCGATGACGACAGACTATTTTCGAATAAGTTTTAAAACTTTGAACATATATCATAGTACATTCATCCCGCATCCTCTGATCGCGTGTTTAGAATGTTTTACTTTAGGCTACATTGGGAGTGCTCGACAGCCTTTCTGTTGCCGAACTATTTCTATCGTACCAAGACATTTTGGAACTATCGGAAACAGTCATAGTAGTCAAAATTCATAACTATAAACCTATCCACATCCAGGCTGGTCGCAATCTGTGGATCCGGTCAAGCCTTTATATACTCAACGCAGGAAAAAAAAACACATACAATATATATAATATATATATATATATATATATATATATATATATTATACATATATGTGAAACAACAAACTGGCACCACCTACTTAAAGAAGTGTACAGACATTCCTTATATAAAACTAGATAGAACACACCAGCAATAATTTGAAATCTAATGTACGCGTCAGAAACGCAGGTAGGGCACAGGGGCACTGAGTGCGGCAACCAAAGCAGTTCAAACGACCAACTACGATGGAGCTGCTACGAGACAGGAAACGGAATACCACAACGCAGCAGGAAATAGTCACTGCTAAGGGGGTTAGAGGGGGAGAGGGAGAGAGGCCATCATGCAAACACAACACTGGCAAAGAGAGGAAATAGCTGTTACCGACATAGCTGCTAACTGGAGGGTGTGCGAGTGAATTCTCAACATGCAGATCGTCCCTCCATCGGACACCGGCCAACCCTTAAGGTGATATTTCACTTTTTTTAAATTTCGTTATCTGAAGGAGCTTTCGAAAAGCGCCTCAGTTAAGGTATTAGTTGTCAAATCATTATAGTTTTCAAAACATAATACTCAAAAGTCTTAATTTCCCGAATTCTGCAGCATACCTGGCTCTGCTCCCAGATGTTTTTTCCCCAATAAAATTGCATTTAACGCACTCTGTATGCCGTGCAGAACATACTGATTCAGTATAAATGCGATCTATAAACAGGGTCATACTTGTAATTATATTATTTTTGTTCATCCAAGCTAAACTGTTACCATTAATTTAATAAATAGTTTAAACCACAAACTGCAGAGGATAAGTTGTTTTTTGTTCATTTCGTAGCTTGTAACACAAATGCAGTACTGCACGCTTAGACTCTATAATTCACTTTGAACCTGCCTATAACAATCTTGTGTCGGAATTTGAATGTTATATTTTAAAACTATAATGATTCCACAATTAACTGCATTAAGGGAGCATTTTTCAAAATCTCTCTCAGATAAACAAATTAAAAAGAGAGAAATATTACAGTAACTGCTCACTGCAAAGCCAACACAACACACACTATACAACACCATATACACAGAGCCAAAACATTTTGCTTCGGCTGACACAGAAAGGTTAGCTAACTTCGGAACAGAAATGAACGCCAACATTCCGATAAAACACAATTTATCTCACCATCGTTCTCAAGATGCTAATATAATTATCACTTAGTTGTGAAATGAAATAATAGTCTAAAATGAACGAAAATAACTTTTCCCAAAAATTAGTAAACCTAATTATGGGAATTTGAAATGTACATTTTTTTCAAACAAAATGCTAGGCTACAGGCCAAAGCTCTTTTTCGTATTATAATCCACGAAGCATATTTCCAGGAAATATGCGCTTTGCATGCATCACAATTTCAACCTTTAGATAAAATTTATAGCCGTGGCCAGGCTGAGCCATATTATTTGTCAAATGTTTTATAATTTATCAAGTTAAACAATTCTTTGGCTCAAAACAGTCTCAAAACGTAGAGGAAAAATCAACTCTTAAAAAGTTTTAAAATGCACTTCGGAGTTTCATCTCAACAGTCACTATTGCACAATTTCACCACGAACGTTCACTGACCAAGCAATTATTTGTCGACACTGATGACAGGTGGGAATTAAACATTAGAGTATATTCATAAAAGCTGTTCACGATAATTTGGGCACTTTCGAAATCTACCTTAGAAAAGAAAAAAGTCAATGCTCCCTCATGCATATATTTCAATCGGGCGCACTGCGTGATATGTACCTAGCAAAGTTTGTACAGACCGCTCACGGTAAAGTTAGCACTTTTTGAAGCAGTTTCATAAATACATTTCATTGTGGCCTCGGGCTCTTGGTTTTGGGTATGGTGAATGTATACACTGTGGTTACAACTCACATGGCAGGGTTTACATTAAAAAGTGGGGGAAGGATATAAACCGGTTGAAAGCAAAAAGTAACTAAGGCTTCAAAAGTGCTCACTTTACCGTGAACGACGTATAGTTAACCGCGAACAGGCCATATGCGTTAGTTCGCAGAAAGCGTGATTGGTGTATGCGTGGCGTGTTGAAGTGCCTTAACGCTGTAATCTCTCCCGAGGGAGATGGGGGTTGACCAGATACGGCGCGGGAAGGCAGGAAGGCAGGCTATAACGACGAAGAGAACGTAGTTCCATATTTTAACGCCGTGCCGGAGTGTAAAAATGAGCAGATTTGTAACATCTTTACTTTTGTAATCATTGCAAAGTTTCACCTTACCGATGCGCGAATAAAGTGATGAGGCCAATGGCAATGCTAATACACAAAGTGCATACAAGTAGATCTTAAGCAGGGCTTTCAAAAGAGCTCATTTACCATGAACAACCTACATCTGAAGTCGTGCATGCCGCCCTAACAGTAGAATATTACACGGAAAGCTGTAACACCTTAAAATTTTCATTGGCGGGAGTAAAACAATTAGCCTATTCTTTTGCCCCCTTCCCGGACCATTTTGGCCACGAACATTCACTTGACAAGTTGTAAAGAGCAAAGTTTAGGGGGAGAGGAGGGGAAAGAAGCGGTACCACCTGTAGGCTGATGACAGACGACGGCCCGACAAAAGCGAAGCCTATTACATCTCCATTTCGAGAAGTGACCCACTGCCAACTTAGGAGAGAATCGGGAGAGTCTATTTAAGGTGGCGCCAGGCAACTACGTCGACGCAGTTCCACGCCGACAAGACATCCTTATGGGCGACAGGAAGCAGCGTGGAGCTCTCCGCCACTTCGCGAGACGCCAGGCGCGTGCGTGAATGGCGGTATAGACTGTTCACGGTAAAGTGAGCACTTTTTAAAGACCATTCTCAACTTTTCACATTCACCCAATTTCCCTGCTGCTTTTTACTATAAATATTGCAATGTGACCAATAAACAGTGTATATATTTCACCATTCTCAAAAGTTAGGGCCTAAGGTTGCAATAAGATACATTTATTTGTGGTTAATACTTGTTGGGAGGGCCTTAAAAAGTGCTCACTTTACCATGAATAGCTTATACTTCAATGAACTGACGCCGTCTTCAAATCGCTACTCGCAGTTAAAATGACCACGTGATTAATCACAACCAATGCAAATAAATAATTTCCGTTTGACCACAACTTTTGAAACTTACAATTTACCAATGCACAGCCTACAGTGTCTCGACTGAATGTTTGATCAATATAACACAAAATATATTTAATAAATTCTATACAATAAATATACATTGTTCTCAAAAAAAAAAAAGGGCCGTATTTAGAAAAGTAAAAACAAAACACACATTGGACCCTATCTAGATTCGAGACTAATAATGAGTTATGGACACCTATTAAGAAACACTAAAAGACAACTGTTTTTCTGTAACTAGTAAGAGGCTTAGTTAGGCCTATAGAAAATGTTTGGCAAAATTCCCTGGCATTTAAGGCGTCGTTTTAGTTTTCCCACTTGGCACTTATAAGCCATATATGTCATACTACAATTGTATTATATTTAAATGCATATCTATACGTCGCCACTTCTCATGCATTCTGAATACAAAAATTCGTTAATGAAAAGCAATACATCCCTTGACTACAGTTTACAGCAATAGTTCTTGACCAGTGGTCCGCGGCAAGGTCCTATGCCGCTCACAAAACTTTCTACTATCGGTTTTCACCGATGCCTTTTTTTTCACAAATGTTAATTATGCAGTTATTGCTGCGGTAAGTGATTTGTCCAGTTCTTTTTATAAAACATTATTACTTCTAAACGAGTTGTTAAAATTATTCATACATTTTGGTACTGTATGGAAGTGGGGAGGTATATAGACGGTCAGTGCTATGTTGATATCGCCACGCTGTGGTCAGTGGTAAAGTATGAGAACCACTAGTTTAGAGCACGTTAAAAATATCTTCCGAACAAGACGTCTTTAGGCCTTTAATTTCCGCAACAGTGTGATTAAACCACCGTCCAATCGGTAACGAGTGAGTGAAGAGGTCTTGAGAGCCGAACAGGACGATTGAGGTGAGCATGGAGCAGCGCCGGAATGAAGGGGCGGGGAAAACGGGAGATCCCCGAGAAAACCCGCCAACCAACGGCATCGTCCGGCACGATTCCCACATGCGAAAATCTGGAGTGACCCGGCCGAGGATTGAAACCGGATCACCTTGGTGGGAGTCGAGCAGGCTAACCGCTCATCCACCGTGGCCCCCAACTGCCGTAATGTAATTCTAAATATATTCTGTACTCTTCACAGCGAAGATTTATTGTCATTTGGAGAACTTCAATTAGGTAATAAAATACAAAGATAGATTTATACGCAATGCAAGAAAAGCCAACGAAAAGCCACGGTGCACTGAGTTTTTTTTTGAGGAAATGAAGTAAGCACATTCTCGCCAGAGCTGAGAACTGCGCTACCATTTAAGGAGCAGACACGCGTAACCACAATTCTCACAAGAGAACCTCGACTAACTACCCCGCTCCCCCTCAATCTAACGCACTCGCACATCCAGGATTGGAGTGGAATGGATAGTCTTGGGAGTATCTAACAGCGAGGTGTTGAGAGCCAATGAGGGCGAAGCTAGGTGGATTACGGAGAAGCACCGGAACGAATGCAACAGCGAAAGAAGATAGATCCTCGACAATAAAACTGCCGGCCAGCGGCACCGACCCCGCAAGATTCCCACACGCGACAATCCCGGAGCAACTCCGCCGGCAATACAACCAGGTTCGCCTTGGGAGGAGATCGCTCCAGCACCACACAACAAAACAATTTAGAAAAACATTATAACTGTGTGTGATCCGCCTAGAAAATCTCACAACTTAAAGTACCATGACCGAAATAACTTTATATTAAATTTGTTGCCTAAAAACATAACCTGAACCAATAGTGCACTGTAAAAAAAAAAAAAAAAAAATTCGACACACACCACCATTCTAGCGCACTCAACAAGCAGGGGCTAGGACGAGATTTTCTTATATAAAAAAGTGTTCTGTGATTATTGCTGACACGCACACAGGTCTTTTTCCTTCCAGAGAAAATTGCGATTCGTAGATTGTGAATCAAAATGTTAAAACATTCCCCTTTAAAAAAACTTACGGCGAGGGTTAACTAAACACGTTTAAAAAATAAGACTTTTGTTACAAAGTTATGCAACTATAAAATATTACAGGAATATAAAGAAAAAGTATCATGCAGGCCAAGTTTTCTTTTATAGGCTGTTCACGATAAAGTGAACATGATTTAAGGCCCACCTTACAGCCATTGATCACTAATGAATACATTTTATTGTTGCTTTAGGCTTTAACTTTTGAGAATGGTGAAAAGTATACGCTATGTTCATTAGTCATACGGCAAAGTTTATATTAAAACGCGGCAAAAAGATTCGAATCGGCCCAAAGGAAAAATTTATCAGGGCCTTAAAAAGTGCCCACTTTACCGCGAACAGTTTATAGGATAAAATGCCCCGACTTCCGAGAGGAGACTTGTCAGCCGCATGACGTCACACCCTGGGTTGCGCAAGCCACAGGGCGAGGAGAAGTCTCGCGTGTAGACAAGGAAGGAATGGTATCTGGGCGGCACTTTACGACGATAGTAAAGCCGAGCCTGCAGATCAATAAAACAACACCCGCCCTCGGATAAAACACAGGCGGGCCGAGTCTAGTCGGTGTTGGTCTAGTCCCCCAACTGACAGAAGCCGTATCACGTCTCCTCGCACAACTGCTTTAACCTTCGCAGATAACCTTCCATGCAGACAGATAACTGCCTGACAGGTTATTTCCGCCATCTGTCAATACACCGTGCTTCCGACCATTTATATAGAGGTGAAAGAGAGAAAGAGGGGGGGGGGGGGGGATAAACGCGCAAGTACTGCCATGACTTTACGCAGTCAAAAACTTTAGCATCTGACTACGTTTATATTCTTGTGCTGATATCGTCAATACGCACATAAAAGTAGAGTCAAAGTAATTAAAAATGGGGTTTGCCATTTCCGTAACAATGTGAATCTTTCTTGTCACGCACATCAATAGATATCGCCCACAAACGTAAAATACGCAGCAGTTTAATTTCAAACTATATACAGTATCAAAAAAACGCACTGATCTACTTATCCATTTTTTTCGTTTACTATTTCATTTATTTAGAGAAGACAATTTTACCAGGAGCTTAGCTGAATACGCTGAAATGAAATTCGTCTCGTGGTAAAACAAATACGAGTAAATTTTTTTTAAAGATACCCCTGTCAAAAATAAAAACGCGCATGCGCGTGATTTCATATTGTGCATTATGCAGTTGAGACATTGTTTTTCATAGCAAAATTATAATATATCCAGAATAACATAAAAAAACTGATCTTCCCAACGTGTATCATAAGTAACCTTTGCAATGGTAAATTATGTTCGTGACGCTCGATCGACGCATAAAAAGCGTGAGGTTCCACAGAAGAGGCTCAATAGCGCCACTGCCCTCACAAGAGCGATGTGCTTGCACACTACACCAATAAACAGCACCCTCTTCTCCACTAATAAAGAATGATAGCCAACCTTCTTCCCGTAGCATTTCTAATTGATGCATGAATAATTTTGAATTCTTTCCTGTCGGCTGGGTTGTTACGTTGTCTGCGCCGGTTTTCTCCAGTCTCTCCTAAGTTATAGTTTTGGCTATAGGTACACTTACGGAGGTAGTCACGCCCCCAATTGATGGCCATGGCTGCGCAATCCCTCTCTGCCACGATACAAGTCTCCTTGGATGGGTTCGCCCTGAGACGCAATTAGCTCCCGCCCTATCTTCTGTATACACTTAACGCCTAGTAATAAGGTAGCTTATTGCAATGACAGAAGAATACACAGAAAGGTTTTCAAAAGTGCTCACTTTACCGTGAACAGCCTACACTAACATGTTTGGCAAGCGTGCAAACGCAAAACGTTTTAGCGCACAGCCTAATCCTGCCAAATCATCACATCGGGTCCTACGTCTTGGCTAGGAACTAATGCTGGCGAATGTTCCGCTGACGTGTTCTAATCCGTTGCCAACTACTTCCGACATCAACATTTTTTTAAACCATCCCAAGTTGTCTTACACGCAAGTTCCTGAACAGAAGAGGAAATGTATAATATTGAACTGCCTACCTTACATAACAGACTGTTTATGGTAAACTGGGCACTTTTGAAATCCCTACTTGCATGCTCACTGTGTATTCATTCCGCCTTATGTAAAATTAACATTACCATGGGGCCTCATCACTTTACTCATGCGTCGGTCATGCGAAACTGAAAATATTATAAAAGTTAATATTCTACAAGTCTGCCCCTCTTTACACTTCGATGCATTTACTAATAAAAAAATTAATGTTATTACAAAAGGTCACCTAACACTTAGTTCGACGTAAAGACATGAAACTACTATCTCTCCATCGCCATCAATTTTACTGGGCGCATGTTATTCAGCGCGCCCGTTAAAATATATACAGGTATTGGCTAATAACGATAAAGTGAGCACTTTTGAAAGCCCGCTCATTTGTAATAAAGTCAATAAATCTATCTTATTTTAGCCTTAGACGTAAACTCCAGAATGCGGTTAAATCAACACTGTTTATTACTTATAAGGCAATATTTAATTTAAAAAGTAGTTTTAAAAGCATATAGGAGCAGTTACTTTCTTCTACGGTTGAAAAGTGCTCACCTTATAAACGTGAACAGCCTTTACACACATTCACCACCTGAAAACATTCGCAAATAAAACGACGCACTGCGTTCCTGTGAATTTCGTCCATAGCGACACAAAACTGTCCAAGTGGGTTTGCAGTAAATTTAAGAATCCCCACGCTGACCCGAACCTCTACATTCCCTGCACTATTTGAAAGGCAGGGATCCCTTGGAATAAGGATATACTCGTTTGATAAAGGTGGCTGGAACCAGACAACTAGCTATCCTACACAATTAAGTTTTAACCGAACGAAATAACAGTCGTTTCGCACGCAGAAACAACGGATAGTCCTGAAGGCTGCCGGACCCACAACTATAGACCATTCACGGTTACTTCCAACTTTGAGCTCTACTGCCAGATATATTCCTCCGCTTCATGCAAACAAAGCCTAACCGAGTATCTTAAATTACATCAGAGGGACAGTGTGCCGCATTCGCGCGCACTCAGTGTAATGTTTTGAATAAGAACTATTTCTTACTAGGCATTGCCAACACATAGTTTATCCCTCATTTATTAATATTAATTGTAAGTTAAATATAATTTATAGATAAAATATAAGTAAAAGAGCAATTCAACCAAGAATAGAGTACTTTTGTTAAAGGGCATGTTTAGAAGACAACCCAATAAGTCATGAATGGGGTAATTTTAAAAATGTTTAGACTCAGAGACCTCGAACAGACTATAAAAGAGACGGAACGAGAATGTAAGAATGTCGCGAAGGAAAACCCCGACTAGGAATTCCAACTGCAAGCGACTCCACACAAAGTTAATAAGTTTACACAACACGTCATCGGGACTTTAGTCCATGCGAAACACCGACTAGGAATTCCAACTGCAAGCGACTCCACACTAAGTTAATAAGTTTACACAACACGTCATCGGGACACTGAAGCCCATGCGAAACGCGGCCACTTGATCTGCGAGCAGTGTCCACGTTACATGGCGCCTGCATGAAATAACCAGGTATAGACTGTTCACTGTAAAGTGAGTAATTCTGAGGCCCTAGCTTTCTCCTTCTAGCCATTATTTCTATCCTTTAAACACAGTTTGTATATTTCACCGCACCCTGAAGTTAACGTATAAGACTAAAACAAAATATATCTATTGACTAATATACCAAATGAGACGGCTTTTAAATAAGTTCCCTTAACCGTGAGTAGACTATACTACCGGTTTACGAAGGACATCTGGAGCAACATTAACTTGTAAAAGAGCACCAAAAATTGCTATTCTGTTGGCATTATTCATTGAACGGGTCTGGAACTATACATTCCTAACAAATCGACGCTGAACGCAGGCGCCTGTATGTTGTTCACGGTAAACTGAGTACTTTTGAAAGCCTGCTTGCATGCACGCTACATTCAATACCAACACTGCCAATGGCCTGATAACTTTGTTCCAGCGTCGATCAAGCGAATCTGTAAAATTATTAGAAATTTTATATATATATATATATATATATATATATATATATATATAAAATTTACAAATTTGCTCACTCTTACACTAAGATGAACTAAAAAATAAAATGATTTACATAACACTTATTTCAACGTAATGACAAGTTGGTGACAAAGGTGAGATATGTCGTGCATGGGATGATTTTCCAAAGGTTTGATTCAAAACGTGTGAAGAAACTGCGAATAAACTATACACAATGCTATAGGCTGTCCACGGTAAAGTGAGCAATTTTGAGTCCCTAGCTCCTTTTCTCCTTACAGCCGTATTTTACAATGCAACCACAATTTAAAAAAAAAAATACTGTCATATAAGTAAAACACAGTGTGTATATTCCACCGCACTCAGAAGTTAACGTCTAAGGCCAAAATAAAATTTATTTATGGACCATTATTCCGTGCACTCGTTCGCGTAATAAAAAGGACAGCACTAACTGGGCATTCAGTTAACAAGCCTCCGGACGTGACGAGATCAAAAAAAAAAGTCACCTAGACACGAGCAGTGAACGCGTTAATAAGGTCACTGGACCGACCGCCACGCAACTGGGGCGGGACACGAAACAACAGCTGCTGTCCGGAGGAAGCTTTCGAAACCTGGCACAGACACCCAGAAACTGCGTACATGCCAAATCCCTCTGCCCCACGCAGCCGGATCAGAATCGTGTGGGGCAATAAAGAAGCAGGAAGACGTAAGCGCGCATTAATAACAGCGAGCTGAGACCGTACTAACGACCCTCGGCAGTTTCAGAGCGTGACAAAATCGTTGGCGCGGGAGACGCGTTTTCCAGCAACTGGAGAGTCGTTGCGGAACAGTTTAACTATACGCTGTTCACGGTAAAGTGAGCACTTTGTAAGGTCCTGCTAATTTTTTTCCTTCAAATAAATTCTACCTTTCCGCTAACTGCTAAATATAAACACTGCAATATAACTAATAAACACAGTTAACACATTTCATCATACCACTCTCAAAAGTTAACGTCTGAGACTGCAATAAAATATTTAATAAAGGTTAATACATTTTGGGAGGGACTTAAACTTAAAAAGTGCTCACTTCACCGTGAACAGTCTATATCCAGTTTTATGTGCGCAAAGAAGCTATAGATGCAGGAATTCGCATGGGGAAATTTACCCAGTACTGCTCTTGTGATGACTTGAAACACGAGGAAGGATCCAAACATACCGTTTCTGTAAGGCTTTTCACGTTTGGGCACTTTTAAAAGCCCTGTTTAGGATCTACTTCACGTCTCAACTATCGGCTATAAGATGCAAGATTAGCATTGCCATAAAACGCCTCACTTTATTCATCCATCTTCCAAGTAAAACAGTGGAATTTTAATGAAAGTAGACGTGTTATAAAGCAAATTCGTACTTTACATGTAAACAATTCACTGAAGTCCGTAGCCATATTACACAATACAATGCTAATACCTGGAACCACTTAAATTCGCTGTCACTTACTTGGACGCATATATGTAGTAACGTGCAGAATCTTTTGAAGACCCAGAAAGAGCTCACGTTACTATGAATAGCCTATACCTTCTAGACTGGCACATAAAGGCCATTCCACACGATCAAATATCCACCGAATTCAATCTATTGGACCAAAAAATCACTTCATTTGCATTACAATGAATTGCATTCAATAAGCTTTCAAGTAACCACGTGAAAATTTAATCACAAACTTTGTAATGAAACAAGTTATGTAGATACCAAAAGTAAATTTTTAAAAGCATCCGATTCATGCATGACAAAAAAAAATGGTTAAACCACAACTAATTTTCTTCACATTGAGAATATTATTATTAAAAAAACATGGGCCCTTATTGTGTAATAGTTACATTAATATTGTAAGAAAAGTGATCGGCGATTGAAATTTTGGATTCAAGAAAACATAGAACATGCTCAAAACGAAAATCTCTAAGGAAAACGAGATGTTTAGGAAATTTAAAGAAATATAAAAATGACCGCGATTATAACGTTCGTACGTCATGATTTAGCATTCAGTGCATTGAATTCAATAAAAATGAAAGGTAATTTGAAGAGAAATCCAGCCGTGTGTAAGGGCCTTTGGACAACAAGTTGCAAAGCAAACCAGCCTATAGGCTGCTCACGGTAAACAGAGTACTTTTGAGGTCCTAGTTACTATTTTCTTTGAGTCACTTATCACATAACCACCTTTTGTAATAAATATTGCCCTGTAAAGTAATGAACACTGTATATATTCCACCGCACTCGGAAGTTATCGCCTATCGTCTATTCACGGTTTCTTCGGCCTTTTTGAATCAAACCTTTGAAAAATCTCCCCATGTATGACGTGTTTGCTTGTTTCCAACATACGCCCTGTATCACAAGCGTTTTATACTTGTGTTAACATAAAAGATACATTTTTTTAATGCTATCGATTGAAATGTTATTCATATTTCATCTATAAATTATATTGCTTCATTCATAAATAATTTGAATAAAAACCACGAGAAAACGTGTGGTAGTGCATAGTAAGAAACAGTTCGTACACAAAATACTGTTACAACAGCGAATCCGATGCGTTGTCCCTCTGGTGTAGTCACCTATACTTAGTTAAGCTTAATTTGCACGAGGCGGAGGAATATCCTGGAAGTAGAACTTTACCAGGGCTTCAGAAAAGGCCGAAGAAAACGTGAATCAACTATAAGGCTAAAATAAAATATATTTACTGATTATTTTTAATGAGGGAGCTTTCGAAAGTGTTCACTTTATAGTGAATGGCGTATAGTTTTGCAGAGGTGATCCAGCAGTTTCTAGGCACACGTAAGAACACGTGTGCACCACGTTGCCGGGCTAACGCGGGGAGAGGTACCACAAGGCATACACACCCGGAGGGCGGGGTGAGTGGCCATGTATAGCACTCTGAACACAGCGCGGCGAGTGTTTTTAGAGCACGGCGTGGCGGCGTGGGCCGGCGCTCGGGGGTATTTCGGGAGGCTGGAAGGAGACAAGCCAGCCCCGTGGGGGGACTGCTCTCGCTAATAACACAGCAAGCCAGCGGCTCGGCTCGGGCCAGCCTGCCTGCCTTCCCGCGCCGTATCTGGTCAACCCCCATCTCCCTCGGGAGAGATTACAGCGTTAAGGCACTTCAACACGCCACGCATACACCAATCACGCTTTCTGCGAACTAACGCATATGGCCTGTTCACGGTTAACTATACGTCGTCCACGGTACAGTGAGCACTTTTGAAGCCCTAGTTACTTCTTTTAATTCAACCAATTTATATCCCACCACTTGTTAATGTAAAACCTACCATGTGAATAATATGCAGTGTACATATTCAACCTGCCCAAAACCAAAGTCCGAGGCTACAATGAAACGTATTTATTGGTTTTTATGTCTGATGAAACAGCTTCAAAAAGTGCTCACTATCGTGAACAGCCTATAAGCACTTTTGAAAGTCCTGCTAAAGACATACTTGTAGGGTCAATAGACTTCGCAGTTTCTTCACACTTTAATTAAACCTTTGAAAAATCCACACATATATGTATCACAAAACGTTTTATACTTGTATTATATAATATAAAATGACCTTACATTTAGTTAAATTTAAAATAAATTCTTTGTTCTACATGTAAATAATTCCATTTCCTACGGCACAGAACACTTCATTCACGCTTCAATCAAGCGAAACTGTAAAATTATCATAGAAATATATATTACAAATTTGCACATTCTCTTACTTATGCATTAAAAACACAGGAGGCAAAATAATTAATTTCAGAATTCACAAATGTTCACCTAGAACTTTTAATTCAACTAAGCATCGCATCCCTCATTTATTGTAGACTGTTCAAAGTAAAGTGAACAATTTTGGAAGCCCTCTCATTTGGAATAATAGTCAAATATATTTTATATTTGCCTTACATGTTAACTCCCGAGTGCGGTGGGTTTTTTTTATAAACAACACTGTGTTCATTACTTGCATAGGAATATTTATTTAAAAAGGTGGTTAAAGGATTAAAAAAATGGCTGATGTGAAGATACAGCAAGTAGTCTACATTATAAAAGTTCTACGCACCACGCCGGGAACTAACATCATTCGTGGATACAAGCTGATCACTGCAAAGCAAGCACTTAACATTTGAAAAAGAAATCCACTGCACATTACCCGCACAGATACTAACATGTGATTAGAAGATGGCCTCCTGTGACGTGAAGCCACATTTCTAACGATCATGTGTGACGCCCAAAAAAAAGTGACAATGTATTTCTCGTCTTGCGTATCAAATATTTGTTGATTGCGGCAGTTCAAATATAAGGATCCGTCACAGGTGAACTATTAAATTCAAACATCAATTTCCTAAAAATAACAACCATATCGAAATCTTGGAACTTAAATCCTCTTGATCGCCACACTGTGGCGATGGTGAGGAAAGCAGGCATCAACATTTTCTCCAAACGTAGCTACAAGCAAAGCCGCTGGATACTACCGTACATACTGGTTCACGATAAAGTGAACACTTTTCAAATGAACCTTTGAAAAATGTCACTACTCCTGTATGGCATATATTTTAACGGGCTCAATGAGTGACGTGCGCCCAGTAAAGTTGGTAGCGATGAAAAAGTAGTTCCATTTCTTAACGTCGAATAGAAAGTGCTAAGTAACAATTTGTAATAACTTAAATTATTTATTTTTCTTCGTTTTTTATGCACGGAAGTGTAAAAATGAGGAGATTTGCAAAATACTTACTGTTCCAATAATTCCCAGTTTCACCTGACCGACGTATGAATGAAGTGGCGAGGCCCATGACAATTTTAATTTTACATATGGCGGAAGAACACACAACGTGCATGTAAATAGATGTTAAGCAGGGCTTTCAAAAGTGCTGACTTTACCGTGAACAGCCTATATGTAGGCGCTCAGATGAGTTGGCAGATAATTAAGAAAATAAATAGTTCCAAGTCTTGGCATTGAATTGCGAGAGCAAGCTTTAAATATATGGCAAATAAAGTTCGTTTTTTTCTTCTGGCTTACACACAATAGAGAACTGGCGTATAGTAACACATTAGGTTCCTTCAGTTTCACTTTGAGGCATGAGCAGTCATTACTCTCACGAAATGGGCGGATCCAGGAAAAAATTGATGGGCAAGGGGTTTGGTAGGGGGGGGGGGGGAATCGACCAGTACATAGCGGCCACGCTTGTATACAGGTCACACTGCTTGCCTCCCACAAAGGAGAACTAGGTTCAATCTCCGGATTTTCGTAAGTGGGTATCGCGACGGTCGATACAGATGGTAGACGGGTTTTCTCGGGATCTGCTGTCTTCCCCGCCCTTGCATTCCTGCAACTGTTCCATTCTCACCTCATTTCACCCTCATCCGCTCTCAAGACCGCTGTTAAGAGCCGCTCGAATCCCTCACCCGGTACATAACCCCACCCCCCCTTTTTTTCCAAACGCACAAACTGAAATGAAACATCCTGAATCTGAAATTAAGCAATGTTATAATTTGTTTAAAATACTATAATCAAATTGCGTTTTGAAAAAATGATAAGACAGTGCTCCTACCATGCCGACATGGAACCCCCCCCCCCCGGCAAACAAGAAATCCAAGATACCCTCCGTCGAAAACGTGTGCTGTACTCAGCAGGATGCCAACTAAAATTACATTTTGGGATTTCGATTATTTGTATAATTTTCCAGGCAGTATCTTACAATTTCCCCCGACGTATATTTAGGAATACTGAAACCCAATACCATATATATTTCGTCATTGAAAGAACAAATATGCCATCAGTACAGTTGCATTACACTGCAATAGAGCCAGCAAGCAGAGTCAACATCTGATTCAGCCCATCGATTTTCTTATGATACAAGCTAGTGGCTTCACATGAGTGCCAATTGTAAACACTCGCTTCATTTTGTACGTATTTAATGCGCCCTGTCACCTGGGAATACTGTATTATTGCCAGTTCACATACTTAAATATTGCACAATTCTTAAAACTTAAATGCTTATAATTACATTATCCCATATTCACACAGCTATAACAATTTTTGCAGAATAGCAATTATTTAAATTTTCCCTGACCTAGACGAAAATTCCCTGTCATGAAATTCGCTGGCTTTTCCCTGTAGGTGGATACCATGTTCGAGGATATGGGCTGTTCACTGTAAAGTACACAGTTTTGAAATAGAACTTCGAATTAAATTAACTGCACGTTAACTGCGTATAAGATGATTTCGTACACACAGGCACATAGTATTCCAGTAAGGCAGAGAATTAAAGACAAAGTTCCACCTCTTGACATGCAACGAGAGTAATGTTTAAATTTATGGCAAATGAGGTTTGTGATTTTCTGCCTTATACACTTCATAGTAAGAACTTGCGTATGAATAAAACATGTCTTATTTGCGATGAATAACGTCACATCACTTGATTACTACACATTTGATTGGCGCAATAAAAACGTCGTTAGACCCATGACAACATTAATTTTACATTGTGCGGAAGGGTACAAAATGAGAAAAGCAGATCTTGCGCAAGGATTTCTAAAACGCTCAATTACCCGTGAGCAGCTTTTAATTGGTAAACTCACTTAACGAACGTTTGCGAACTAGAACTATAGTTTGTCTCATTTAAGGTTTCCAGAATTTGACAGCTACTGCTGCCAGCGTATCTAAAGTGTAATACAGTAGCGTCGTATCTGAAATAACGAATGTCAGCTGACCGCCATGTGAAGCAATGGTGGTATCGCTGAATAACATGTATTCTTTCTTACATCGGCGAAAAAGAAAATAGTACATAGTACAAATAAAAAAATAAGCAAGCATTTCGGACTAAGAATAAATAATATTGCGTTGTAGTATTCTGCATAAGGTTATTAAACGTGTTTATAGTTTCATATCTGTTAAATGGCGTAACAGAAATAATGAAAAATGAGGGCTGTTTAACTTCACCAACCAACGACTGGACGCCATGTTGTTATTGTGAGATGCGATTTTTGTGTGCGGGCGTATCAGTTTAGAAGTTCTAAATCGAATTAATGAATGTTGTGTGAATAATTATTTAAAATGCAGCGACTTAAAAATCCTTCATGCAATCGCCAACGACAGCAAGACATCGTACGTGTTGCCAAAGGAGTCGAAGACATGTTACTAATGGGAGAACTAGAAAGTCGTCCACAGTGGTATTAAAAAAATCGAAACACGACTGGTCGATTGCTTGGAATTTCATTAAAAACCGTCGCAAAGTAAATAGCGATAAATTATGTACGTGAATATTTGGAGTGTGGTGTATTTTGATGGGGAAATGTAAACATCTTATGCAAATGTTTGTTAGTTCTTTTATAATTAAGATAAACATGTTAAGTTTGTGTGCGGGTTTTTTTTAGCAGAGTTCGGCATTAATTACATTTCTTAGAAAGTATGTTATGTTACAGTTGAATTTATTTTTGTTTGGTCAATAAACAACTAATAGTACTTATTGATGTCACCAAAACATGGAGGTTACATTGCTCGCCTGTTGTGTGGACCAAAACCAAGAATGGAGTTATAATTAAATACTAATTATTAAGGTCTAATTACATTAAAACTGAGATATATGTTTCGTTTGTCCAGAAAGACTATGTAAAGTACATTTTCTTCTGTGGAATTTTTTTTTAGCTATGGTAATAAATACTAATCGTATAGGAAAACACATTGTATTGAAATTTTTTTGGGCGATGGACATGTATATTAAATATCCACGTTACTGTAATAGTACATACGACCACGTATTTCATGTAATAGCCACTAGTTTTCATTACTTAATGATCACAGGCCTACCAGTCTTCATTTGTGAGGAATTTTTTTTGTACAAGCTCATTTTATTGTAATTTCTACAAATAGGTTCCATAATTATTGATTGCAGAAGACTTTTACAGTTCTAATTAACTATTTCTGTGTATGATTTGACAGGCCTAACTCTTATTGTGTTTGTCCACTGCCTAAATGTAATTTTTTTAAGGTAGGCCCAATGGTGATATTGCCTTTACACAGAACTCCAACAGACTTTTGTTTTCTCGTAGTTCATTTTAATGCTCAGTTGTGAATTAATGATTTTTTATGATGCTCTCATCAGTTAACTATGTGAGACTCATTCTTTTTTTAATGAATTCATTAAATTTTTAAGAGGTGTACAAAGAAGGCAATTCTAATCATATAAGTTTTTGTATTCTCCATTAAATTGTTTAACACGTGTGATTTAATTTTGATTACAGTGTCAATTGTAACCAACATCAATGTCTTTCTATCTTGCCTCAAAAATTTTCCTGCTGTGAGAGTTGCAAACTTGCAAGTCCAATGAATATAATGATTTTAAAAATATATTTTTTGTAGTTGTGATTATTGACTTGATAGTAGTTAATATCATCTTAATTGTAAGAATAAGAATATATTGTATTGATAGTATTTTGATAACACAATGTAGATGTTACCACCAGAAAAAAAATGTGCAATCACATATTTTCCTCAATTAGGCCTATGTTGGCATGTTTGAAATGTCAAGCAAAAATTCACACAATGTTGACATGTTTGACAAGTCACATGGAAAGCACATGGTGGCGGAAGGATAAGTATTCTGTTTCTTTACAAGGTACTACTTGCATACAATCTGTCAATCTGGAAACATTACACGAGACAAGGCAGACTAACTTAAACAGTGGATATGCCTGCGACCCCAGGCAATCTGTCAACTGTCCCGACGTAAGCAACATTTACAATAACCCGTCGCGTCCGTCCATCTCCCGTCGCGTCCGTCCATCTCCCAGCCGAGAGATTTACAACCAAAGCAAGTAAGATAAAGAGACGAAGCTCAATGCTATTTTGGCGGACCGTTATTTTCTTCTATGTTTGTACTATTATACACTGTTCACGATAAAGTGAGCACTTTTGAAGCCCTAGGTACTTTTTTATTTCAACCAATTCATATCCTTCCCCCACTTGTTAATGTAAACCCTGCATTGTAAGTAATAAACACAATGTATACATTCACCATACTCAAAACCAAAAGTCCAAGGCCACAATAAAACGTATTTATTGGTTATTATGTATGATGAAACAGCTTCAAAAAGTGCTCCCCTTACCGTGAACGGTCTATACATAGAATTTGCTGCCAACCACAAAATTCTTAAACATAATTATTTATATATTCAGACAGACGTTTTACTTACTGCCAAAACAGTTTGGTAAAATGTTATAATTAAATGCTGTATTTACAAACGGTAAAGGGAACTAAATGTGTGTTTAATACATAGGTTGGCTACTCTGTTATCTGCACAATCGTTTATTAAAATGCTAATTGTACGTATTTCTTTTAAAAAGGCATTATCGCTGATATAAGTAACTCTAGTGCCATTTATTCTTAGGCAATAAGCATTTGAAAATGTTATAAAGCTCAATTCTTGTAACTGATTGCAAACAACTCATCTTCTCCACCAACGAACATAACGGAAACAAAACAACTCGACGCTCAGGCTCTAACAGTGCATGCCTACATCTAAATTAAATATTTTATGTATAATAATAATTAAACTTAATTTACTTATGACTTAAGTATATTTAAAGATAAAACTATATTGTTCGTATACTATACAGCTTTCTTTAATAATGAGCATAATTTTATTTTTTCAACAGTTGGCGACGTCATTCTACCCTATAATTTAGTGGCCCACGAAATCCCTATAGTGTTTCGACCCCCGGAAACGATTTTAAATCTCATTTAAATTTAAATTTAAATAGCATTTTAACGGTAATGTGTTCTCAAGAACCCAAAAAGCACATACACGAACGTAACGGAAATAAATAGACGTAAAAAATGAATAGCACAGAATGATTTTATTACCTTTACTACTGCACAAAAGGTGCTCGTGTTTCCAAACATAACGCAACTTAATTTATTTCTACAGTTACACAAACACACGAAAACAAAAGACAGCTAAAACAAAAAACAGCACACACTACATAGCCTTGTAAAGAACTTTGGATGAACGAGTAACAAAACGTACAAGTTTAGAAGGCGGGAATTTCATCCGTTCGGCCGTCAAAAGCTAAAAGATTGCAAAGGCTTTGACGGGATAGAATTAAGGGCCGCCTCTGATTGGCTGTTGGTCAAGTGATTTACGGAGGGAAGACGGACACGACGGGTTACTGTTAAGTCCTACCATATACTACACCTTACCAAAAAAAAAAATCCCATCCAGTTTCCGAAACAAAACTTCCTCGTGCGCGCTCCGAGTGGCCAAAGTCTGCATTCTCACCACAGGGCAGGAAGTACGATAAGGATGATAACACATATATTGACAGACGGCACATAATACTGTACTGTAGAGTTTGAAATGTACGTAAAAACCGGCAGAGTCTGGCAGTGAACATGGCTTGCAAAATGCGCTGAAGCTTTCGTATGAAACGCTCTCACGAGGCCCTGTAATACAAAATACGGGCTCAGCTCTTATACGATGTCGGACTTGCACCAAATTCCGTACGAGAATCTCTCGTACAAGATTAGGCGATCGAACACGTCCTATTTTTTTATGAAAGTCACACAGAAAAAACGATTCTGTCGGTCCTTTTATGATGATTGTGTGATCTATATATCGATCAGAGACGAGGAACTCCTACATGTAATGTGTAAAGAGGAATCTGGTGAAAATTGTCACGGTCAAGAATGCTGCCTATTTTTTTTAAAGAAATTTCGTCGAGTTGAGAAGGTGAGGTGAAGAACGCTCATTTGCATTAGTTACTTATGAGATAGAAATTTTACAAGTTCTCTCGGCGAACTGTGTGAACACGTTTGGTAAGGAATTTACATGATAATTTCGCCATGAGAATATGCCTGTAACGTCTCAGAAACTTGTGTAGAATCATGCAATGAATTTTGCCACAAACGTCCAGCTTCCAATTCCACGGCGAACGCTGCACAAGAATGCGCCTTAGTCCACTGCGTTTTGGATATAGTCCATTCGCGGTTTCTTCCAACCTTTATTAAGCCCTGCTGAGGTTCTACTTCCAGGATACTTCTCCGCCACATGCAAACAAAGCTTAACCAATCTAGAAGATTACACCAATGGGACAGAGTACCGCATTCGAGCATACTCAGTTTTTAATTGAAGTAATAATGACTACCTCAATTTATTGACAAAATATAAGTTAATATTTGATGAATATGATTTTACGTGAACAGACTTATAACCTGCTTGTGAAACATTGGCTATTTAAGAAATAACCAAGCACGTAATACAGGAGATGAATTTTCAAAGGTGTGATTCAAAAAGTGCGAGGAAACCGTGAATAGATTACGAGAGTGGCAGTGTGGAGTGAAGATCCAACTGGATGGTGTGGACGGGTCAACAGTCCAAATAGAGCGGCAAAGACGGATGAATGTGCGCGGGAAAGGTTGGTGACATCACCCTGTCTGCACTAGCACGATCACCTTGGCGGTTAGCGGGAAAGGCAGCCGCCCGCGGACAGGGTGACACGTCAATGGATAGGCAGTTTCACTGCGCGTAGCACGGCGAGCCTGAGTACACTGTTCACGCTCATTTATCAAAGTCCAGCTTAATATCCACCTTTCTCCTTCTGTATACTTTCGCTATAAGTACAACTTACATGCGTTAATCGAGCCGAAACATGAAATTTCTAGGGTCTAAATGTGTTATTAAAATACAAATTCGTATAGGCTGTTCACGGTAAACTGAGCACTTTTGACAACCCTCCACTTGTATGGATAATATGTATTCATCCCCCATATGTAAAATTAACATCGCCATAGGCTTTGGTCACTTCATCCATGCGCAGGCCGTGTCTTTTCTTCAGAGTTGCCCCTCCCCACCCCAAGGCTATTTTGTGAGAGACATCCTCAAGTGCCAGTAGTTAGTGTTTCCTTGTAGGTGTTTAAAATGCCGAACTGTGGTGTGTACGGATGTACAAACCACTACAGAAAGATAAAAGGGAAGATATTTTCGGTTTTCTAAAAACTACGAATGCATGCAGGAGAAAAGACAAAATCGACACCACCATAATAGATCATGTGTTTAGACGTACAGTATTTAAATTTATTACTCTAGTATCAAGCAAGTTCATAATATTTTGTTTGTTCCTTCGAAACATCTCTACACACTTGATAAATGTAATACAAAACAATCACAAAAATTCTATAAGTAGGACATTAACATAAAATCAGAATATAAATGTATATTTTATGTAAACATGTGTGCAACAACTATGTGCTCGTTTTTGAAGAACTAAATAAACACATTTGAATTATAATTCAGTCTTGAATTTTATGTGAAGAAGTGAACTTAAGTAGTATATTTAAATTCCCTGATTAAAAAGAACATTTCAAATGGTGATTAATGAATATCTCTGATTATAACTACTAATTATTGTGAAACACTTTGTCGGAAGGCAAGATAATTACTAATCAAACTAATTTAGAAATGTGACAGTACAGTTATTCTCTTATAAAATTTGGTTCACAAGGTATCAAATAATATAAAAGTCTCGTATAAAAACCTTATGTTCATGGAGAAAAAATTTGTTTAAGCATTATTGATCCCTAAATTAACTTTGGCCAAAATTAAGCTTAATTCTTGCTATATAATCAATGACATCTTCTGCATGCTTTTCTATGATTTACAATTATTTAATATATATTTTTTAACATTTAAACAAGCAGTAAAAACCTATATTACACGTGTTCTAGCATGGAACAGGGGGTAAATTTTATTTAAGAAATCATTTCTGTTATGTTCATGAAGTATGTAAGTTATCTTTTTGCAGCCTCAGAAAAATATGAAACTTTCATTGCATGCACAACATGCAATCACAATGATAGAGGATCAGTTTCAAAGGAGCTGCTTAGCTTTGCGTCAGGGAATTGGATTCTCTTATGAGTTATAAGGGGAGTAAACCAATAAAATTCTCTTAATCAAGGCATTTCCTTCGCCACCCATTTGCTACTCAGCCTGCCAGTCACGTCGCAAAGCTGGAGCAATCTGGCAACAGTGAGCGCCATTCACACTGTACTGTAATCTAAGAGTGAGACACACTAGCGAAACATTTTGTCGCCATTATTAACAATGATGGTAATAGTAAAAAAAAAATTAGCTCTCATGTTTCCTAATACAACCACTTCCTAACACTTTTAAATAGTTGCACCTGTATTGTTGAAACTGGTACTATAGTAACAAAATGTTTAGGGATTTACCAAGAACATTCTTATGTCATTGTTTTTTTAAGACATTTGTAAAGAAATTTATAGAGAATAATTTTCAAACTCATCTTCTCCTTTACATAGCTGACATTTAGTACCATAACCTTGAAATAAATTTTAAGAAAATAGTAACAAAAATGGAAAAGAAACATGCATAATGCACGTAATAATTTCCCATTCTTTTCTTTCATTTGGTTTGTTTAAGCGTAATTGTGAATCTTATGAAAATTCACATCCATACTCAAAGTACAGGTCATTTAATAACAATAATAGGAAATAAATGGATAAAGGCAGAAGCGAAAATATTTGCATTCATCAAGCACTATCCAATGCCTAGGATGCAAATACGAGTTAGTAACGACCCATGTTTCATTTAGTGGGTTTTACTTCTCGCAGGCAGCGAGGATTAGAGATAGGTACATAACCCACAGTAACATGACTGAAGAGAATCGGGGGACTCTGCAGGGTCTTTATTAAGGAAACACCCCAGCATTCATCTGAAGCAATTATGCGAAAACACAAATTAGAATGCCCAGACCGGAATTAAAATCTGCGTCCTCCCAAATGTGAATCCAATAATTACAACTGCATTCCTCGCTTGGTCGTTGACATGTTTATGTGGATGACACAGACTGTGAGGAATAACTGGTAAATACTAAAAGACATCTTTGGTTTCGTTAGTTATCTAGCCTTGACAAAAAAGTGATAAGATATCTTATTCCCGGTAATATAAGCTAACAAAATATTCTCTACACAAAAAACAGTATACAACTGATGGTACCAGTGTAGCCTATGTTAATGCATATCAATGTTTTTACATAGACAAACGAAAATGTTCCTTTCTTTAATTTATAAATACAGTGTGAAAAAGAATAATCTCAGTCATTACCTTTCAGCGAAAGAAAATGACTATAAATATATAATTTTTCAAATACAAATTACAACTCTCACAATCCTCTGTAGGCAGGCACATTTTTAATTTCATAGCAGTGTGTTAATTCAAAACCAGTATTGAAATTATTGAGAAAATTAAAAAATAGTTTTATGACACTAATTGTTTATAAAATTTATAATTAAAATGAAAAGTGTAGCTTAGCTATGCAAAGTGCAATAAATTGAAAGAGAACATACTGTAAATCAAATACACCATCGAAGAGAGCAAAGGATGATGAAAACGATAATTTACTTAAAATGAAAGATATGCATTATTCTAGGTATTAAAGTAATTTATATTGTGACGTGCATTCCGATTTAACTTACATCAACATTGAGCACCAAAAAGTATGAACATAAGAACTCAAGATACGCTAACAACAGCTGTATCCCCACCATAGTCGATGACGTCGTGTACCCTTACAGGTGTGTAAATATCAGTACCACGAATAATACCAGTATGTTTATAAAGAAAAAGGAGGCATTTATTGTACTCCTGCACATACTGTATGGGAGGCCTCTACATCTCCCGTATTTCCATGGAAAACATGCTCTTTGGTATATGCAGACAATTTAGCAAGCAATATAGTTCAACATACCACTTATTATAGTTAAATGATTACCAATAAATACATTTTGCAATATATGCCAGTAAAATACAAAACTAACAGATTATCGGAATATTAAGTCATTGCTCAAACAATTTTGTTCACTTGATCTTACTACGGTCACGTCAATTGGCCTGGAGAGCACTCTCTCGTACTCTCACCGCCACGCCATAATGATGTCAGAGGGAAAGCTATATGGTTGTCTCATTCATCTGAGAGAGCATGAAGTTGTGTTCTCGCTGGCGCTCTCTCGCACTCTGACAGTGACAACGGAGCACGGGAGGAACCAGGAGGGGGGGGGGGGGGTGTGTGTTTGTTCACAGGGGACATGACTCCCCCCAAATCAAACTAGACACAGTAAACCAAAATTGAAACAAAATAACACCAGCATTGTTTAAAATAATGATTTTTAACATGACCCCCCTTCCCAAACCGAATGTCTAGATCCGCTCCTGCAACGCACCATATTTGTTTACATTGTTTCAATGTTTGAATATATAGTACATTACTGGGCCAAAATCACATCAAATATTATCTGTAAGTGAATAACGATGAACTGTTTTAGTCAGCAAAATAACTTATATAAAAGGCTTTTTATAAATATATAGATAAGTATTTCTAAAGAGTCATTTTTTGTCACTTTGCTGTAACATGATGGAAATGTATAAAACTAAAATAGTAGTATTTTATGCCTTAACAATTATTCTGGTAGTACTAAAATTATTTGTGAATTTTTTGTGGATATATAATTAACTTACGATATCTATAACCGTGCTTTTAGCTTAAAATGATGGCATTGACTGTCTACTGACATCCGAGAGAAACTAAAGAATGGAGGTTTTGCGAAAGAGCATTCTCTCCAGATAGTATTCTTTAAATTGAGATGCGATCTATGAAATTCGGTACAGCTGGACATGTGGCACCTTTCAATGGCTGACAAGAATTAACAGCTGGTTGTAAATAATAAACAAAAGGTTTGCATAGTAAAGTTATAGTTACATCCCTAATAACAGAATTTTCAAGAAATTCACCAGCCAACTTAATACAATACATTATATTATTTACTATCATAGTGAACCCAAAGGAACAAGTTATGGCATAGTTAAAAATTCATGTGATAAATACAGGATATTTTCAAATTCATGCAGTAAGCGTGAGAGAGTATAAGATTAGTTTGAATTTTAAGAATGATACTCATCTTCCCTATTGCTTATCAGAGGAACCAGTCATTCCTAGTCATTTATTTTAAAAGGGGACAATCATGTGAATTAAATATAATAAAAACAAAAGTGTTTCTAGCCATGCTTATTTATCGTTTATAAGGATTCAACCACAAAACAGTTCCTTGCAGCTAGTTCAACTTTCTTTTGCTCTTCCACGGCTGACGTGGAATTACTAGCTTGTATCAACTTTGGATTTTTAATTCGGTACTTCAGAAGCCTAATAAATTGAGAACGTTTTGTATGATTTCGTCCTCCTGTGACACCTTTACACCACTTTGGCATTTTGACAGATTACAAACACTGACTGCAAACGTACTACGTTTACAATAACTATCTTTTGACTGCTGTGTGATGAGTTCCGTCAGATCATTCACAATTTGGCAATACTATGGTTGAACCAGCCGGGTCAGTGGAATGTGTCTCGTGGTGGAGAGAGAGGGTGAAAAGGCAGAGTTGTTCCATTAGTAATAAGATATCACAAAGCTAAAAGGGGGTAAGAGTAGTAGGAGGTTGAGGTTGGAGAAGGGAGGGAGAATGCCACGTGCTCACAGCCCTGCTACTGTAGCGCTCTTCTGTGTAAAACAGCTAAACTATTTTGTACTGCCTGCCACTTGGTTCCATAAATGAACCACAGACATGTTAGCGTCTAAAATACTCCCGGCTCATGGTGGGCCTAATAGCCCTTAAGACTGTTACTCTTGTAAATGTCACAATTTCAAATAATGTAGACACTAGTTTTTTTTTGCAGAACTTGTGGGAATTTTTTTTATATGGTACAGAACACTTATAGATTTCAGTAGCAGCAGCAGTACCTAGCACACAATTTCTCTTTAATTTTGTGGTTCCAACTTTTATTTTACCAGTTTATGTAATGACAGAGTCAAGGTTCAAGCCACACATTATTTTGCATGCACATAATAAAACCATTAAAGTATGTTAATTAAAATACTTTAACACAGTATCATTTCCACTATACAAAACTTTTTTAATGCTCCATGTTTATTACAAGTATGCATGTTTCAACAAAATGAAAAATTTACTCATACTGTCATGTAGTGGAAAAAAGATAACTAAGTAGACACATACTAAAATGAAACAATAGTAACAAAAAAGTACATCTAGTATTAGACACGCACAGGAAATATATTTCTAAGTTTAATGCCTAAGTAAAATACATTTGTCTGAGAGACATACAAGCATAACTTTGAGATGTCACTATAATTCAACTTTAAAATAAACATTTCACATTCTGTAGGAAAAGTCTTGTGTTAAAATAGAAATGAAAATATTGTTGTGACTAACAAACAATTTTGCTAAAACTAGGCATCTATTCGTTCTTTAATATAAATAATCTACTGGGGTAGTGTCTTATAAATTAGCAGTGCTTCACATAAATATAACATAACTAGGGGTTGGTCCACGACTGTGCTTTTTAGTAGTCACATGCCTAGAATAGTTAATATATTTAAAAAAATTTGGTTATCATACAAAGATTGAAAAAAAAAAAATTGCATAGATATAAAATTATATAAGCCATACATTTAGAGTAAACATTACCTACAGTAAACATTACCTTTATATCTCTATGCATTAATACAAAACTTTTCATAGGAAAAAAGCAATTAAAAAATGAGTTTTTAGGGTAAAAGGTAATGATTCCGTAATCTGATATTGCTGAAATTCGAACCTGACCTGTATTTTACCCAGAGGATTCACTCTGCAAAATTTGAAGAACTTCTGTTGAGTTTCAAGGGACTTAGAAATATTAAAGACGTACAGGCAGAAATTGCCTACGTGCTCAGGGTAAAATGCAGGTCAACTTCGAATTTCAGCAAGATCCGATTAGCAACCATTACCTTTTACTATAAAAACTAATTTTTAAATTACTTTTTCCCTATGAAAAGTTTTGTATTAATGCATGGCGATATGAAGGTAATGGAATATCATTTTTGTTTATTTCAAATGTCTCGCTTCAATGTCAAGTTCATTAATTGATTGGGGCCACAGTGACAGTAGATAGAGCGATTCCAAGTGGGGTCTTAGTGGCTCAATGGATAGAGATTCCAAGTGGGGCTGCAGTAGCTTAGTGGATAGAGCGAAATACTTGTGACTCTAAACAAATATACAAAATGGCATGAAGCATTTACTGCTACCTGGTAGCAGTTTTTGGAACCTACTTGTTGGACACCTTCGGAAATCTATTGTAGCAGCAAATTGTGTGAGAGAGTCACGACGTCAGTGAGGACAGAGAACCGAACATATCAGAGGACAGGGGACACAGCAATTGTAGAAGGGGCTTAGAAGTTCCAAGACAGGCTTTATGGATCATGAGACAGCAGCTATATTTATTTACACTGCTGACCGCAGCACCATTTGAGGATGTGGGTGATGTTGACCCTAACTCACGTGGGGGAAAACAAAAAAAAAAGTTGTCATACCACACTAAAGTACTTCTGTATGCACTTCTATTTCTTGAATTCAATGTTGTTGAAGACTAACAGAGTTTGGCTACACTTCATTAGGGGGCAAAACTTCCGTTATCACTGCATGGAAATTAAACAGAGTGTATCGTAAATTTCACTAAAAATGTTTAAGCACAAAGTGTATTACACACCTCTGCACCAACAGCAACATATCACGTATTGTTAGTTCTATGATATTTACACTTTTCAGGTTACAATAATTTGAATGTTACTTCCATACTAACACTTTCCATTGCTTCATGAAAACAATATTATTCAAAATGATACTGTCTCAAGAAAGATATTAAATTTAAGTCAGCCCCCTCCCCAGCCGCAACAAAATAAACAGAACCCTAGCAGTATAACTTGGCGATCATAAAAAATTTGGAACGGTAAACCACATTGAATTGAACATGTCATTAGTTGGCAGAAGTTTTCTTCATTTGCCACACAGCTGTGGCAGGATACATTGTGGCCGAGTTATTTTTGTACAACTGTCAAAATGTGGTGTACTTATATGAAAATACAGATTAATTTATGAAACCCCCCCCCCCCCCCCGCTTTATGAAAAAGTAGTGATTCTCAACAACTACCAAACAGGATTCTTCCCGTTATAAAAACCCAAGACATTTAGATCATTCACCTGTAAGAAAAATGTGAATAGGTGGAATGGTTGCCCGTTAAGGGGGAGTGTTAGACATGTGCCAATATCTAGTTACGCAAATTTATGTTTATAATACTACAGGTAAGGTCAAAGTATTTCTTGCAAAAATAATTTTTAAAAATATCAACAATAAAATTTCTAACATTGAAGAAAATTATATGTTCTATAGTTTCTTTATAAAAAGCGGTACAAACAACACCGCTGTTTATTCTTTAACAAAAAAAATTGTCATAGGTGCATATAATATAAACTCTGCCAAGACAAACTTTTTACTAGTAGGAAGTTGTAACAGTCGCATAAATAATTTTAATAGTCACTGTTTGAGGCAGCTTTCAATCTGCCACAGAATACATCATTCAAATGAGTTTTTTTGTAATGTTAGAAATTGGCCTCGTTGTGGCATTCTACCATGTTTCTAGAAAACATAACTGCTGACAAAGCATTTATTTGTGTGACCATTAACAAACACTAAGGTGTGCAAGTAAACACTACACCAGCAACATCATAGTCGAGGCTCTTGTATAATTTGCCATAAATATAGCTGTGTTTACTGCTGCACTTTACACAACACAACGGAACTACAAAAGCTGTAATCATGATGTCTTTGAATAGTGTTGCCAGCTCGCTTTCGAGTGCCCACTGCCACGGGCCTTGGGGCATAGAGAAAATAAAGTACTAGTGCGTGTATCTGATCTCTGGCGATAGGTTTCCGGCAATAGCAGATATATATATAAACTTTCTTTCAATATGATACATGTCTGTTTTGTACTCTAGTTATACTGATGTATTTTGAAAGGTTCCGAGGCAAAATATTTAATTATAAACGTAATTTACATATGCACACGTGGCTATGAAAATAAAAAAAGAGCAGCACACTGTCACTAAACAAAGCACAGCTAAAAACCAACTTGGCTGATAAACTGTTAGCTAATATTGGTTTCAGATTACATTTGTGCTCAACAAAATGGCACCCTACACGTGGTTTTTGCAACTTGTTTACGAAAGAAAGTACCAGGTATTGGCAAGAAAGTACAGCAGAAGCTCTGGTACATAGAGCAAATAAGCGTTATGTTACTTAATGTTATTTGTGTGTGTTATATAGTATTAAAACTCTCAGTTACCTAAATAAACTAATGTTGTGATCTAAGAAACATTATGGTGGTGTATTGTGAAGCGATACTCCAGCTCTTTTGAAACAGTAAATTGGCTTTTAAAGTCAATTTGATATGACAATGTTCTGGCAGTGTTTGCACACAGAATGCTTCTCTTTTATATTTTACGTCTAATGAAATTTAGTATTTGTACGATGTACCACAAATCCTGAAAATCAGAATTGCTTTCAAACTGTGACAAACGAAGTATACTATCATATATTTGACACTGCATGCACCAAAACTGGCGGCGTAGCCAGAGAGGCGGGCAATTGGTGTTGTGCATGTTTTGTTCTAATAATTCAGGGAAAAGTCTGGGAATTTCATATGACCGTGAAATGCCAGGGAAATGTTTGAGAATTTTTCCATAGGTCAACAAAAATGCAAATAATTACTAATCTGCAAAAATTTTTAGTAGTGTGAATACAGGATAATGTAATTATCAGTACAAGCATTTTAAAATTTACTAATTTAAGTTTGTGAACTAGCAATGATACAACTTTGCTGAGTGTCACAGGGCCCATATGTACAAAATAAAGTATTTGCATGTTTCTAATGGGCTACTCCAGTCAAGTCAATAACGTGTATCGCGAGAAATGTTGATGAACCTAATAAAATACTGCCACTGCTGGAGTATAATTTAATTCAACTTCACTATTAGCAATTTATTTTCTGTGTCAGTAATAGAAAAATATGGTATTTAAAGGTTTCGGTCCTGAAAACAGGTCAGGGAAACTGGTAAGAATCTGTCTGGAAAACAGGGAAAATTAGAGAATTCCAAAATATAATTCCAGTGATCACCTTGGTCTTAACACATACGTCAGCATCACTAATGTCGGAATCACCTCCCTCCCTTCCGCCAGAGTAACCCCAATCTTGACAAATTTCTGGTTACGAAACTGCCTTCACACAGAAAGAATTACAAAATGTATTTTAGGAATATTATAATTCTAGTAGACATTAGTATTTTCAAGACTACTTTAAAACCTGAAATAATAACCAAGTGGGTTTTAAATAACTAATGTGAGTCTTGATTGGAACATATATCTAGATTCACATCACATTGTTGATACTCAGATTTGCAAATAACTCTTTGGATGGATATATTATTTATGTAGTGTGGTGAAACATTATAAATTAAATAATTACAGACACCTAACTGTAACAAAGCGTGAAAGGAAAATTAACACCACATATTTTATTGTATGTATAATATATTGCTTCAGAAATGTTATAATCAGCCCAATGTCTGTATTCACTTATTAGCGGAGATGCCAGCATTTCGCGAGAAAATATTGTGGATTCTGTATTTCCAAAATACTTACTTACATTCTCTTTCACAACTGGATGAATTTAACTAATGCTGGATTTAAGCATCTGCCAACGATTTTTAAAATTTTTACTCCTAGAGTAACCTAAATGTGGTTGGCTCGGTCTACTAACAAATGTTTTCTTATCAAGACAAATGTCTAATAAACAAATGAATGCTTAAGTTGCACACATATGATATTGAACCGTAGGTGGCGCGAAATACGTTTCACAAAAATCAGGTGACCCTACTCAAACATTGAAAGCATGCGTAAGACATCCTAATATAGATTCGCATATTAAGAACATTTCTATATTGTTTGACACACTTCACATTTTTAGGCAAGATATTTTTACAAACTCTTGACATAATCAAGCAATTGTTGAATATATTAATTAAAATATTACGTACATTAAAGTAAATAAAGATGTCATATTCGAACTAGACATCTCAAGTTGCGATATCACTTTGCGAGAATCAATATATTGCTTCGCTATAGATTAAAAAGTGCAAGTAAATTATCACTGTATTTGTAGTCAATACAAAGAAGAAGTTATTAATAAAACTAATAAGCCTACTTTCCTCAAAATGGTTGCAATTAATTTTTTAATAATTTCTTAAAAGCTTTGATGTTAGGTGAGACTTATCACCTAGTTGAAAGCAACATAATTAGAGGTGAAACCAGAGAATATATGCAACAGTAGTGAGAATTACAAATACACACGTGCCTTACCCGGGACTCGATCCCAGAAAATCTCATACTATAAGTTAGTGTGCAATCAAACTGCAATACGAGGTCGGATTCAAGCATTAACTTTGAATTTAATCAGTCTAATGTTTCAAATAACAGGGTTCAGTAACCTTAAATATTTACATGGCCATCATTATGAAAATAAGTGACTGAGCCAAACATTGCCTACCATTGCACTACTTGTGTGCAGAATTTGGTAAATGTCGGTTTATTAGTCCCTGAGATATGACATAAAACCACCATGTTTTTCATGTGACAATCTTCACAAATAGAGCACAAAAATGTTATCTATTAGCACATTTGATTGTATACCACCAGTATACAAAGTAATGCTAAAATCAATTGCATAAATTCGTAGATATACCACACTAGCCTAAAATTAATTTATAGTCACCATTCTGAACATGTGTCACAGTTAAAAAAATTCTTATAGTTATATGTCCTACCACAATACCAGTTCTTCGCCAAAATTTGGTACTAATGGGTTGATTTTTTCCCGGGATATGACAGGAACTTATTTTTATTGTAGGGCTAACTTACAAAATGGCAAAGAAATGAAGCTCTGTATAAACAAATTTGATAGTTGTAACTGATACTGCCAACATACAAAGTTAAGTAGAAAATTGGTTCGTTCATAAAAGATACTAAGTTGAAATATTTATAGAGCCACCATTTGGAAATAGGTGCCTGACATACTTAAACCATAGCAGTTTGCATCACTTGCTGCAGTGCAAACTGCACCAATTTGGTTGGAATCAACTTTATCCAGAGATATTACATAAAAAATTATTTATTAATGTGGCACTATCTTAAAAATTAAGGACAAAATATGCTCAGCGTAGAGACAGTTGATAGTTGTAATATCTACTGCCTGCATACAAATGAGTTGGAATTGATTACATAATTTCTACGATATAACATTCTAAGCTAAGCTAAGCTACCATAACTATATGGCCGCCATATAGAAAATAAGCTCCTGAGAAACCTGTAACATATAATTGAACATCATATGAAGCAGTACTACTTGTTTGCCAAATTTTCGTACGAATCAGTTTTTTTTATAGAGATATGGCATAAAAACATTTTTCTTCATGTGGCACTTACTTACAATATGGCTGACAAATACGGATGTGTGTTGGCACATTGATGCCTGTAGTAGAAATTTCAGCATACAAAATTTGATGAAATTGGTTGAATGGTATAGTTGATATATATACTAATTATATTTTAAAGAGGTTGACGCTGAGTAAGAGTCAGCAACAGATAGGACATAACGGCACTCGCCGCACTCACGGACACGTGGGTAGCATGTGCGCTCAGCCCGCCACGATAACCGACTTTCCCAACGGGAAACTATTTTAGTGCTATGTATTTTCTTACTTGCAGGGTTAAATTTTTGGCAGTGTAACATGTTCTTTTCTTTCAGGGTAAAATGTGTGTAAAATGTTCTTTTCATAATATTGCGCCATGTTGGGCTTTGAAACCTAAAGTGCACACTGCGCAGAAGAGCTGGACACTGATATTTAGGCGTGAGCGCCTTCAAAAGAATTTCTTGATAATGATATTTCTGATTTAAAATTTACACAATAAATTTGTAAAAAATAATTTAAGTGCTACTTCTTTTCACGTAATAACATTTTTCACTCGCTGTGCATAGCACTACCGTTTGTGTAAACCCTGTAGGCAGCCATGTTAGGTCCGCGCAACCCCTGCATCTGGGCAGTCTTCCTAGGAGAGCTGGCAAGGTAAGAAGCTGTCACATACGCACTTCATATTTTTGCACTGAGTTAGGTTTCAATAATCTTCATAAGTATACCGGTTAACCTTTTCTTTGGGTACATTTTGCCAGATATCCCCAGCATTACGCTTCCGCTTAAATAATCATTTTGTGCACGTGCAGCTTTTTGCAATTTAAATCAAGTGAAGGACGAAAGTTGTCAAGAGTCAACGCGACCTGCACCACATTGAATCATGTGCCATCCGCCTATGTTAAAGGCTTTTGCATTGTAATTTCTGCTACATTGCAGCGAGCAATATTAAAGGTAATTTTGTATGTATGTATTTTAGAGTTTTGTCATGTTCAATTGTTTTATGGTCACATCATTTGCAACCACGTGGTTAACCGCTGCCAAGTCCATATCTGTGCCATCCTTGACCTTATAGTGTTCTTGTTTGTAATTTAATTTGCGAAATAATTTTCTCACAGAAATATGTATCGTTTCATTTACAGGCCTTATAATTTTTCATGATTGATGTTTTTTGTGAATGACCACGTAGTATTTTTACCTACTTGGTTTTCCCCACCATCAGGCACCTGACGCATTTACACGCTATAAATGCAACCAGAATAATTGTCTGAAGAGCACAGTAATTTGTCCGATGGGCTTTCAAGCAATTTCACCTGCGCCACATGGCCCGCTAAGAATTCAGCGGCATCCGCATAATGTAAAAATGCTTTCACGCACCTGCGTGTTTATTGTGTCTACTCATGTCGTGCCCCAAGCTTTGTAACCAATATTTATGAAATTTGTACAGTGACATTTCCATCCTAGCCTGCTAAGGGTATAGACAGTCGCCACACAGCACGTGGTTACGATACATGTCACGATGAGTATGCGTTAGTGACATAGGCAATCGCACGTGTTTAGTGTTCATGTTCATACATCGTGTCCCATCTCCGGGTGAAATCTGCAGTCCATCACAGTGGCTGTAGATCCCTTACCCTGTGGAGGTTGTGCTCCCACGCACCATGGAGGAATCACCCATCACAGAGTTAGCTGGTTACAAATGGGATTTAACTCATTATTGGCACAATTTGTATAAGTGGAACCATAAAAGCAATTCTAGTGTACAAAATATGTTTAAATGTAACATTAGAACCAGCAACCTCCTACTTTGTTTTTCATAAAATGTTTAGTAATGCAAAATGCTTTGTAAAGATGCTCAGGTGAGAAACACACAGAACCCAACGCATCCCTGAGAACCCTGAATCTCGAAGTGCAGCATTTGGGGAAACACAGGTGGTGCCCACCAACCAGTAAGCAAATAGTGTCTTTGTTCGTCTTGTCTCTCGCCCAACGGCATCAAGATAAAGTGAGGTTGTTTGTGTATATGTAACGGCTAATCTTGAAAACTAAACGGTGTTTCTTATAATTCTTACACTGTTAAAAAGCTACATTGTTCCAGATAGGCAAAGGCTACATTTAATTTTAAAAAAACCCCTCTGTAATTTCAAAATATGAAAAACAAGTCTGAGAAAAATGAGCTACTTCACTGCTTTATAAGCATGCTCTACCTAAACTACAGGGACGATTCTTATAATTTTCACTGTTAGAAAGCTACATACTTAACTTCGTTACCAGTATCAGTTGCTCAGTGAACACAATTTTATGGTACAGCCCATTTATAAAACCCCAAAACACTCATTATTTCAAAATGTTCTCTATACGCTAAATTTTTTGTTTCATCAAGTTTATACTTCTCTCGCTTTATTCATTATCCTCCACCCCCTAAAAATAAATTTAACTTTCTGATAGTTTTCCAGAAATTTGAATGGTGGTCGAGACTTCCTATTGACAAATCTATTAACAAGTAAGCCAATATAATTTGTTAACTGAATCCCAGTTCGGATTTAGGAAACATCTTATAAATACTGCCTTTCTGTTAGCCATAGACTGACATCAGAGACCAACTGCATAGTACATTTTTATTCGAGTCGGAGCAAATATCTTCATATTACTAACTTTATAAATACTACTGTACGAAAACATGGCAAGTGAATAAACATTTTGCACGCAATAGTATTTAAATTTAGCAGTCACTTCTACTTGACTATATACAGTTATTAATGTGTTCCAGGCCACACCCCTGGCACTTTTAGATTTATTCAAGCTTTGATGATAATACAACATGTTAATCCTATGTAGTTTGGTTTTGAGACATTTAAAACCTTTGTGCTGACGCAGAAGAAACACTTAATTGTAGATAGATTGCGGTTAACTGGGCATTTCTCAAAATTAACTTTTACAAAGAAATCACTGCCCCGAAATGCATAATACACTCACATAATCACACCATCCCCCCTCGCATGTACATGCATACAGAAATTCTGACTGAACGACAGTAAACTATGCGATATCTTAACGCAAAAATAAAAGGCCGGTTTAGTTTTATACACATGAAAACTTATGTATTAGTGCTTAATGTCTTGGTATCACACAGGCTACATCCTACAAGTGTACTGTTCAATGGTACGTTTAAGGCAGTGTAGATTTCTACATGTGATTGAAGGGCATGCAGTAGTCCAAAAGAAGAAAAGATGGTTTTAGAAGTTACCTGCAAACCAACTAAGATAGTTTATACAAATCTTCAAAGGAAATAAAATTTTATCTTGCCCTTTTATTGCAACATAAAACAATCTCTTTCAGAAATGTAAAACATATTTGTACACCAGTCATATCCTACAATGCATATCAAACATTACTACACGGTAAAAACTATATAACAACGCACGTTAATGTAAATATATAAGCTGTAATCGAACCAGACATTTCATGTTGCGATATCACTTTGCCAAAATCATTACATTACTCTGTTGGAATTTAAGAAATGCAAGTATATAGACACATTTGTGCCTAGAACAAGCAGGCTACGTTAAAAATGCTAATTATCTCAATTTTGGATCAGTATTTAACTACCTCTATATATATGTTATTTCGTATGATGGTACAGTAAACTTAAAAAAAAATATATTTTTTAATTAGAATGAATAATATTTTTAACTGCGAAAATGGCCATGTCTGTATTTTGTACTGCTTTACATGGGATTTGAAAGTTTTCAGACATGAATGACCAGCGCATTAAATTTTGTTTATTCTCTATGGCGTGAGCCGAGGAACCACCGCCAGCCGGTAGGGAGTGTGTTTGTAAGAGAACTGGCAACAGCGTTCTTGCTACACTTCACTTTTTTGTTACGTTTTGCAGCTTCTGTCCCATTTAAACGATGCTAAATGTTACCTAGCGGGAAACTTGTGAACTGCGTGCGTGCAATTTCATTTGTATCTGCCCTCAAATCAGATAGACAGCTATGCACGTAAATTACAAGCAAATAGGATAACATTCCCCTTAACCTTTATATAATACAGTGTATTTACTAGGGTTGGGCCGATGCCAATACCGATTTAACTGGCAGATATCATGATCGGCATCTGAACATTTGCTGATTAGTAGGATTAATTTATTTAACAGTGTTAAATAAACCGGTATGCTACATCTCGTAAAGCATTAATTTACCGCATCCATCAATAAGATATTCTGTCTGAAACCCAAAATATATCCGGAAAAATTGTTTTTCGATGATTTGTTCCTGTTTACATTTTACCGTATTTCCTGTTGTTACGTTCACCAAAGATAGCGTGCATCATTTGTTTTTGGACACAAATGCAAAACATGATAACCGACAAATGGTGCAACTGATAGTATTGATTACATCTTGGCAGAGTTTTTTGTGTTCTATTTCCTTATGTTTTTGCTGCATTCGTATGTTCGTGACAATGCGAAAGCAACTCTATTATTATTCTTGCTATGTGTTTACTGCACTATTAGGTTGGTGACAATGAAAATGAGTCTCATTCTATGATGGTGTTATTGTAAATGGAAAAAAAACACACACATTAGAATTTTGACGGGCATAGTTCTTACTGGAAACTGCCTGTTGCGGATTTGGCGAGAATGTTAAAGGTATGAATAAAATTTGGTGATTAATAATTTGCAAAAATTGTGACAAAAAATAATTTGTCATTTTAACCAAGGGATTAAGAATGTGTCTGCTGACGAAGGAATACTGAGCGAGTAAAAATATTAATTTAAATAAAAAATTTCTTTTCTTAACTTCAAGTAAATATTTGATATTAAATTGATTGCAATAAGTTCCTTTTTAACTACATGTTTTAAACTACTGGTTTAAACAAACATGCATTTTGAGGTTATGTATGGTATTTCTACATCTAAAATCCAAGTCAGTATCAGATTGCCTGAAGTTTTGAAGGTTGTCGTCAATTAACTCAGTTTGTAATGAATGATGTATTAATTGGTAACAATTTTTGCTTGATTGTTAAGTCCCTTATATGCCCAATTAAATTGTCTATCTTATCATTATTAAAATTAGTGCTTTATTACATTTCTATGCTATAGACACATTATAAAAAGTGCTTAAACCATTCATACAACTAAAGACTTAAATTTAAATAACACAAAAAGTATTACCAAGTTTTGAGAATTGGGAGTTATGATTGTAGTCAAAACTGGCATTGGCAGCTGAGAATCAGTATTGCTGGTACTGGCCCATTTCTAGTATTTACCCCTTCATACAGAAGAATGTGCCTTAAAAAACTGTTAAATGACCTAAGAAATTATGTTTAACCAGACACAAATACATATTTTAATACAAATTACATACAAGCTAATTGCAGGCATCACTATTACATTATGAGTAATGTAAATTGTAATGACTGAACATAATTGATTCCAAATTTTTAGAGCATATTTGCAAAGTAATATTTGTTACCCAATGGAAGTTTCACAAAATATTCATTGTTTCACAAAATATTCATTGGGCAACACAGTTTTATATAAATAAAAAAAAATAAAATAAAATAAAAAAATAAAAAACTAACGCTAATAATTGATAAGGTCTACAGCTTTACTTAAAAATGAATCACTTATTGAATATAAAATTTAAATGTCTACACAGATATGGGCATAACTTTACTACAATACTAACACAAAAGACAGTAACAACGTATTTCATGAAACTGTGTATGGCCTACACATATTTAATGCACAACCCAATTTCCCCCCAAATTACCAACTTTAATTTCTACTTGTAGTTGTGTTTGGCATGTTGGGATGTGCAAAAAATGTAAATACAATATTACAAAAAAATTATGTGCATTTCCTTACTGCAGTAAATAATTAACTTGGTACTAAAATAACGTTCCTGTTTATTTTCAAATACTTTTTTTTCTCTCGTATGAATTTAAATAGTGTCAAAAACCAAAAATCATTTACATTATCACAAGATTTAAATTGTAAATTATGGATATTATGAGGATACCTTGCTGTATTAGGATTTCCCAACACCCAACTACCACAATTCAGGCAGATTTGGTCGGGGTATTGTGAACACTGAATAAAAGACAATGTGAAATTTTGCGGGCTGTAACGTGTCATGTTTATCAGGCAATTGTGATTCGAGCTTTAAAAGTATGCTAAATAAAAAATATATCTGTGCAAAAAACTGAAAAGCTAAGCATTACAAAAAATTATTTCAGAATTTTAATTTCGGATTATTTAAAATTGCACAATTCTATTTTTCATTTAACTTATGACAATTTTATACATATTGAGGTTGTTTCCAGATAGTCAGTATATACGTGTAAGTTTGTGCACTAGCAGTGATGTGTACATTATGTACTAATAGAAAAGCACCTATTCTTAAAAATTGGGGCTTTTCCGAAGAAAATGAAATCGGAAAGTGGTATAATTCCACTCTACTAATTACATAGAATACAAATTTACTAGGGGCATCAACATTTGACCAATAGAAACCCCAAAAACGATAGTGGGAAGGGCTATTAAGATCAAGGAATTGTGGGGTAAAAAAAAATACAAAATATGTACACTTACATTATAAATTTTTACCCCTCAAATTTCCTCCAGTTCATAGTCCTCCCCATTATCATATTTATAAATTGTATAGGTAACAGTGCCAATTTAGGTCACCTTCAGTTCCATCCTTTTGAAATTAAACGTTTTCATGAGACAATATTACAATAATATTACAAAAATAAGTTCAATTGTAAAACACACACATACACATTATTTCTCAATGCCAACAGACTACACATGACAATCATTTATGGGGAAACTCCTAGCTTCGCTGATGCGTGACATTTCGCGTCACCGGCTAAAAAAAAATGCTGGCACACCTTGAATCACTGTTTTGGGGATTTACCCCCTGCCGGTGCTGGGTCTCTAGCTCGGTACATAATGTTTGACCACGCTTCTACAGTATTTTTGCAATTTAACATATTTTCGCCAATAAATATTACATTGTGAACATACGTTTCACTTGTATTAACACAATTCCCCTGATCTTCATAACCCTCCCCACTATCGTTTTTGGGGTTTCTATTCGTTAAAAGTTGATGTACCTAGTAAATTTATGTTCTGTTAATTATACCACTGTCCAAGATTTTTTTCCAAAAAAATTAATTTAATTTAGTTAATTCTCACTGAATCACTTGCAATTCATACAGCGTTGGTCCATTTGACCATACTACACAGACACCTAATCACCGTACAACCTTTTCGCTTGCTATAACAGCATAGAAATACTCTTAATTTCACACAATTATTACATTTAACACTTCAAACATGAATTGCAATAAAACACGCGTTTAATAACTCTTAAATCCGAAACCTCAGACCGGACACAAATCAAACCAACGCCCAGCAATTTCCCACAATTCACCTCAACCAACATGGACGTGCAGTGTGTTGAAAAAATAACATGGCGTTATACATTGCCTCTTATAAAGACCATCTCTGAACAGGGACTATCATCTGCTAGCCAATATTTATTCTACTAGTAATATGTTTTATCCTCTTGTCAATATAGACCAGGTAGGCCTCGAGTAATTCACCATGAATCACTCAATGTCCTGACACTGCCCCATACCTGTGTTGTTTACCTGTATAACCTCAGCACAGTGCTATAAATACACCACGTAAATGATATTTTATGGATTAAATATTTGTTGCAAACTGTTTTCTTACGTGTAAAACAATTCAGCAACCCTATACAAATATATTCTATGAAAATTATATGCATTTTATAGCATAAATACTGATAAAGCAATCTTGATCACCTCCTCCCTATCACTTTTTTTTCTACAGAAAACTACATGAAGCCACTCCAAAATTCCTAGTAATTACGATTACTAATAATCATATATAACATATCCAGGTATTTTTCCAATTTCGAAAAAAGCACCTATTTTTAAGAATTATCATATTTGTAAGCACACACCTGTGAAATATGCTGCAGACACCTAAACTACGCTCACAATTTTATTCATAACTGGAAGCATATTTATTAAACTGAAAATTATTTACACATACAACAGAACTACATTTTGTAAATACTTATTAACTTTTAAAACTTGCGAGATTCATAACCACAAAATGTACACAATTTTCCACTTGAAATAAAAAATGGTGACTGTCATAAGTATGCAAGTATACCCAAAAAGTATACAATTTCAAATACTTGCCAAGTATTTGTGTGTACTATACTGGGAATTCTGACAGCGCTAGTATATACATGTCACTTTCAGGGGCAGGTACGCACAAGTATGCATTTCTTGAGAATCCAAAAACAGCCTGATACTGGAATCACAATAGTGCGACAGACACAAGGTGGGCTCGTCGCGACAAGAAATATTCGCGTTATTGTGAAGAAATATCGCATTCTGACAAAGTAC
Organism: Dryococelus australis; assembly: GCA_029891345.1. Lineage (NCBI taxonomy): Eukaryota > Metazoa > Arthropoda > Insecta > Phasmatodea > Phasmatidae > Dryococelus > Dryococelus australis. The sequence continues at coordinate 46,112,944 of CM057006.1, forward strand.
AAAAATATAATACGAAAATAGTTTCTTGCCATTAGCTGCTAGTCTGTTGTACGACAGCCATTAATGTTTACACTTGTTTAAAAGGTGTTGCTGGACAACACTGTTTCCATGCTTACCGATTTTGGATACCATATAAAAAATATGGCCATATTAACGTGAACTACACATCATAAATACTTATGTCCGAAAATGAAACATTTTAATTAAATAAACACAACAGAAGTGTTACCAATTCCCCAGTACCACCATTATTCGAGAACCAAATTCTTACATGGTTTTCCAGTTTGTCACGCTCGCGATGCGACGATAGAAATGTTTTCTATTCTGAAAACCTGTCCGCATCCGCCATTTCTGCCGTGTTAACGTCACAGATGCAGATTGACTTATTTGTGTCACCACCCGTCACACTGTGACTCCAGCATGAAAACAATACTAAATTTATGCAGTATACTTGTGAAACCCAGTTATTGGAGCTTATTTGCAATTTTCTCAATTTTATATAGTTATTGAGAACAGGATAGGCCTAATATATTTGCACTTCTGAAAAACCAACTGTCAAAATTCGATAGGAATAAAGCATACCATACCCTCAGTCTGTTCCTAATTTTTCAGGCAAACCTACAGCTGTTTCCCAGAAGACTCCTGGACTTAAAATTTACTAGATAGCCTAATCTCTTACCGAAGACCCCATCATCCGCATATTGGTCCCATTCCTACATCAGAATTAAGTTCTTTACAAGGCTGAATATTCTCACCAATAAAATCGGGAGCTTTTCTACAGGAAGCAGGCTTTTATACTCGAAATTGACAAAAATTATATCGCTAACAGTAAGCTTTATCGATGTGTACTCTCAATGCAAATTTGCAAAATGATTGTTTCACATATGACGGCGAACCTGTCACCCTCACCAAGCAGCATCCGTGCTCTAAAAACTGCAAACATAATGGAGTGAACACGGTGGTCAAGAATAGACACCCTTCGTGAGATTATTTAACGGGTACACTAAAATGACCCTAAAAAATGTAATGAACTCCCCAATAACTGTACTACGAGCGAAATTTGTTTACAACTATCATTACTGGCAAAAACATTTTCAGAATCACTGCGACATACTGTGCGCAAGTAACCACTGAAATGGTTAGGTCACTATAAAGGGATTGTTAAATTCCCTCACGCTACATAAATACAAGTAAAATCATGTCGCGAAAGTGTTTACCAAATGTCAAAAATATATGAGCACGTAATCCAGCCGTCCCACCCAATTATGAACTGAGAAGTGAGGAACATGGCGGTACCCGGCACATAACTAGCGCAAACACCTCTTGATATTCAATGGGCGTGTACAAATTAATTCATAACATGAGGCAAATTAAATATTTTTGAATTATTTTCTCACCATTTCCTTTAGGCAAAGCCACTACTACAGAATCTTGACAGCTTTACACGCTTACAAAACCACACACCACAAGAAGACAGTTCCACTACAACTCGTCTCACTCGTCGTTAACACCACAGACGACGACACAGCAATGAAATAACAGAGACTGCTGCACCCTCTCTTATTGTATCAATGCGCGATATTTTGTTATCATGCTACCAAGCTTCTTATTGGTCGAACCGTTCATACCTTCACGATGGACGCGACAAGTGCCAATACCGTGTTGTGGCTTAAAGAAGTATAATGATACGCAATTTGTCTATATTTATAAGTGAGGTAATGATTTTTAAGTCATCAAACACGATAACACTGTCACTGAAAACTAGAAACCATAGTTATTTACACGATTAAAGGTAAAACAGGAATTTTACGTGGAACTATTTTGTTGGTTCATAAATTGTTACAACACATAAAATTACATATTTTTAGTAGGACTTTAAATTCACGATTACTATAATATATACTATGAACATACGCTTTACGTTATTAATACGTCACCTAAGTATACATAAATTTATCACATAGACTAAATTGAGTGTGTGACTCAAGATAATTATGACAATGCAGAAAAGTAAACAGGAAAAAATTACAAGAAACCATATTGCCTAATATGGGAATGGCGGGAAGTCGAACACATTATAATTTTGGTACCTATATTTAACAATTTGACTCATAGCATTGCCTCTTCACAAATTTTTATCGCTGAGCTGAGCATTATACGGAATTTAACAGTTCATCCATTGTTATCACAATCGACCACATATCTGTAAATTAATAAAGGCCTCAAATGATATCTCGATTAATTTCAAAGTATATTACGGTAACTAATAAGACACGTGAGTAGCAAGATTATAGTGCAAGTCATAATTTCTAAACTTTAAAAAAGTTTGACAGTATGCGAAATTTGTTTTATTTTCACCATTACAAAAACTGAGGCTGTGTTCCGATACTTCCACAATGCGAAATATACACAGCGAAGTCGTTCACAGAACATCTTACATCATTCTACTTCCGGCCAATATAAAGCATAAACAGCCTGATGGAAAAGTAAAAATTTTACGTGCGCTGAAATCACAGTAGCAGGAAAATCTAAAAAAGTGAAAAAATGGAGGTTATCTTCGGCGACGACCACGGGCCATATTTGTTGGTTTTAGGAAATGTGCCCAGTGTTGATTTTAGTGAATGATTCTGCAAGTAAATTATATAATGCTAATGACGAACAAATGTGATTTTAGTGATGTAATCTTGTAAGGATTTACATTTAAAATGCGTTTTTAAGAGGTTGCCAATTTAACTAGCAGTAAGATTGTATGTTTTGTAAATAATGTATTTGGAAACCGTTTCAATAATTATAAACAATATAAAACATCGCAAATCTATTGCTATCTAATGAAAAATATGCCTACATCAATTACGTAATATATTACACACCAATAGCAAAATTTGTCTTATACATAGACTCGATATCACACTTTGGAAACGAGAGTTATGATATTTTGTTGGTGACAGCGATTATAGTTCGTGCAACACTATTACATTGGAACCAAGATCAAACTGAACCCTAGGTAGGAACTTAGATCATTTGATCTTGAACAGGAGAAGACGTTGGTGCAACCAGGCATTTAAGGTTATAATGTTCTCATTGTGGCTGTTAAATATTGCGTATTCGATCAATTTACCTATGCCTTGTTTAAATATATTTCAAATGTAAAATCATTATCATGTTAAAACGTACAACAGAATCATTGTATTACTAACGTATATGTAACCATTCATAAACAAAATGCTCAAATTAGCGGCCGCATATAGAGAATTGAAGTTGTTCCATTCCCCAGAACAGCATTAAATGCATGGAGTAACAGAACAACAACTGGCGGCTATGAAGCTGATCGCATTATTGCAAGGAACGGAACACGGCCTGAATAGGGTTCATCATCAAATGTGAAAACTGAGGCAAGAATCGAATACATGTGATTATGGAAAAAAATAATAAAGCTAAAAGAAACAAGTGGCATTTTAAAAATATTTTTTTTGTCCATACTTAATCAAATTGTCTTTTTAATTTGTATAAATTTCAATTATCATAATTCTGTTAAATTTATTTGCTTACTTTCGTAACTGGTATATTTAATTATAACACTATATATTGACGTTGAAGCAGCATTAATGTGCGTTACCCTGACCTCCACAGTCATCTGTCGCATTAGGGCATGCCAGGGCGAAATGGACAATCCGGAGTACTGACGCCGAACGCAGCTTCTCCCTAGATCGTTTGCCCGCCGCAGCAAGATACTTGCGACTACAGGACACACTCTCTACTAAAGGTGCAACAGCGTGCAATGTCCGGCGAATGTTTCAAGTCAGTGCACACTCTCTACTAAAGGTGCAACAGCGTGCAATGTCCGGCGAATGTTTCAAGTCAGTGCAAAGCGTTACAAGCCAGGTGTAGCGAGGACAGATTATTGTATGAGTGCGAGTGAGTGGTCAACCACGCAGCTACTCTGTGTGGAAGAGTGATATGTAACGAGTGCCAATTGTGTTGAAAAGGTAAGATATGTAATTAATTTCTCCGACATATTGCGAGACTGTGAGAGATGCAAATACAAAAGCCATTTTAAGCCGTACCAGCCTTCATTAGTGTTCTCTGTAATTTCGTGTTGGTTTGCATTTCACATGCTTCACCCCAACCTCATCCATCAACCTGTATTAAGTGTTGATTATGTATTTTGCAGTGTATTTTAATTTATTGTGTGCCTCCTATGTCTGTAACTGGCCCTAAGTAAGTTTAATGGCACTTTGTGCAAGAAAGTAGTGCCGTTTTAAAGGAGAAATGAATGGCAACATGTAACAAATATACCTTAATGTTGTGCAGTCATTTATTTCTACAAAGAAATTATAGGAATGTTAAACAGACATATTTCATGAGGGATGTTAAAGTCCCGACGTTGGGAAAGCCAATCATTTCTGTAATGAAGTGTGTTAGGTATGAAACTGATTAACCTTACATTATATATATATATATATATATATATATATATATATATATATATATATATATATATATATATATATATATATATATCTGGTGTGTGTGTGTGTAGTCAAAATTAGATAGTGTGCATGTGGAAATCAGAACAAATCATAGCAATATGTACCACTTATTTCCCATGTCATGATAACAATAAGTGATTAATATACACAGGCTATTATAGATTACAAAAAAAGTTTTACTTTCGACTAACATAATTCAATGAAACACTTCGAAGAAAGTTTAGGAAAGTATAATTAAAGAAATAATGGAGAATTACATTTTCTTCTCACATGCAACATATTTAGAACCTTTTTAACTAAACTAAGAGCAGCTTAAAACATTTTATGAAGAGCTTAAAGTTGGTGAAATGGTACAAGGTGCTAGGCACAGCTTTTTCAGTGTTTAAGTTGTGCTTAAATTTTAAGATGTGTTGGTGAAACCGGCCCTAGGACTACTAGAATGTGGTTGAAAATTATGTATCGTGCGAGAGTTAGGTTTGCTTACATTTTCAGCATTTGGCTCGTGGTGCTATTTTGTTCAATTAAATTCCCCGCGGGATGTTTCATGCATTCTCTCTAGAATGACTGTGGGTGTCCTATTCAACAAAGGAATTAAAGCTGCTCTAAGCTCTAGCCGAACCATTTCTGCAATTACTTCAAATATTTCACATTCTGGCAAATTTGGATGGAAACGTTTCACAAGTTAGTTTTTAGTGTTATGAAATCAGTTAAAGACTCACCCAATTGTTGGCCTTCCAGAGTCAACCTACTTTGGGCCTGTACAGACATAAAATCTCCTCGAAACCTGCAGTGGAATGCACATCGAAACCCCTTCCACTGAAGTCCAAAGCTGCCTCTTGCTCATCTCCCCACAAAAACTTCTGGCCCCTGTGTTTCAAAAGGTTAAGGGGTTCGGCCAATTCTGTAAGAGATGGAATAAATCTGGCGCTCCGACACAGCTAGCCCACTCATTATGGCTGATGCCGTATATCATGAGATGAGATACCCAGTCTTCCACAAAGGCTGCTGGAACTTCCATGTGCCCGCAAACGTGTGCAGCGTTTGAAACTTCGATCGTGTTTTCGCTGCGAGCAGTCCTGGTGGATGTGAGGGTTGGGTGGGCTCCGTGGTCCTGCTTCAGACTGTGTTTTCCAAACCTGCTGTTTGTGGCATCATTGTTACATACGGAAAATTTGGAAAAGTGGGTTGATAATTCGGCCCTATAGTTGGGTAGACAGGTGTGGGAAACATGTGTGATAGTGGCGTGCACTCTCCAACCAGTGCTAACGTGCACTCGGTAGAGTGCTAGTAGCTGCAGCGGCTGCCGGCGACAGCAAGCAAATGGGTAAGGTAAAGTGGATGGCATCAAGCGAATTTCCAAATAGTGCTGCAGAATGCTGCATATCGTGTTCGATGCTCCCCTCCAGCGATGAGCCCTTTTTGTGTCTTTACAATAGAGCGAAGTTCTGACACCAGCTGCCAGCGACACAGACTGTGCAAGGAAGCTAGAAATGAAATGCTGAGAACGAAGGAAATGGAGTGTAATTTCTTGACAATTAGTTAGTAAAATTGTTATTTTTCAGTGACATACTCTTTTCAGCAATAAAAGTATTATATTAAAATTCAAAAGGATGTTGTAGACATGAACTACTCCTCAGGGAGCGGGAAACAATTTTGTTTTCCTGAAGTTAAGTAATATATATTAATTTAGACTCCAATTAGTATATTTGCAAACAGTGGACTCCAATTAATATATTTGCAAAGAGTTTATATATGTTTTCAGTTCTTTATGACAGCTTCTCGCCAAGTATGCCTTCGAATACTTTACACAAACAATTTATCTTTTCTTTTGTCACTTGACGTAGACGAACACAATGCTAAGATTTCATGCAACGCTTTCAACAACGATTGTGGTGACAATTCGCTGCTTATATCTGATTGACTGATGCTCGATGCACCGCATCGCATCACACCACTTTATTGGGAAACGTGCTTTATGCCATACTAAGGCAAGATGATTCTTGGACTAACAATGATAATGTTGTCTCAATACGAAAAATGTTGATTGGAGGATGATCTTTCCTTAATTCGGACTTCAAATGACGTTATGCATAAGGCCCATATTTTTATCTGTTTATCGCTGCTTTGTCAATTGTCGCCGAAGTTTAAATTCTGTTATGGATGGCAACTTAATTTATGGCCACAGTTATACGAGTGCCATTAAACACATTCAGCTAAATGCATTGAGTAGACATGTCTGAACAAGTTTAAAAACAGAACGTGTTTTCGTGGATACACATCCAAATCAGTATGAAATCAATGGAAATTCTAACCTCAACAAATATATATCTTAAAATGAATGGCTTTTATTTATAAAAGCCTTAAAAATTTATCACTATTGAACTTTTTAATTCTTGTGAAATCTACAATATTACAGTAATGGCATAACGGTTGGGTATTTATGCATTCAATCTTAAACTTCAGTTAATTCAACAAGTGTGGAATTCCCTTCAAATTCAGAGATATGTACAAACCAGTCTATTGTCGCCAATATACTATTGTAGTCTTGTATTCATAATATTTACACGTATTATGTAGATTTGGTAAATAGCAATATTGCACAAATGTAATACTTAATAGTACTGAAGAGATGAATCTAGGCCTAAATAAGTACACTTTATTTAATAGTCTGATGTCGCGGAGACCATGGCGTCATTTAGAAATGCCATATTATGTGTCTCTGGTTCTTAGGGTGGACCATCAAGGAGAAAAATAGGTTATGTTGAAAGGATACTAAATTACCACCATGTTGTCCGGGGGTGCCAGCATCTCAGTAGAGAGCACGAGATCAGTTCGGGCGTGTGATCGACGGCCTGAACGGGGTTCTCCTTGTTGTCCAACAAGTAAATCTTATAGTTGTAGAAGTTGTAACAGTTACTCCAATATCCATATCCAATACCTCGTCTAGTGGGGATTATTAGGGTTATTCCCATATGCCCATGCTCACTCCCGGGCTGTTATAGACAGCATTACACCTTGTGAAAAATATTCAAACTAGTTACGCGGTCAAGAGTTGACCAAAGAAATAAACATAGTCCGAGAATTCACGACATGAATATTTATTTCTTTATAAATCCAATGGAAGCACTTACAAACTTGCTCCACTAAAGTGGGGGACACACTTATGCAGAAAAGGTGGCAAAATGCCTACATGAAAATTAAGTGGCGAAAAAGTCCCGGCCATTTACAAATGGACCAGGTTGTGGAACAGTGCACTCCCTGGGCTAGAAATAAACAAGACGTTCCAGTTAGTTAGGTTAAAACTATTGTAAGCTACGTGATTAGTACCGAAGCAATGAAGTGTCCGGGGAGGGCGTGCGGCACAATCATCCCACGCGGTAACCACAAGGTGACTACTGAAACATTGTGGCGGGCTGCTGCCTTCTCAGCACAATCTCCCGTGCCGTATATTGTGTTAAAAAACTATGTGAAAAATAAATAACAAATGAAATGGAGGGGATTATCATTAGCCCTAAATGAATATGAAACACTTAAAAAATTACATGACAAATCACACTTGAATAATAAGGAGAAATAAAAATATATAAACACATATGCTGAACCATGACATATAAGGTACCCTAACCTCAACTTGGTCCCTTACGTTTTCCCAGTGCATGTCCCTCCATGTGCAAGGATTCTTCTACATTAATTTGCATTTTATTAATTAAATGTAAATTACATAATGACACAACAATTAAAATGGAAAATAAATTTAAAAGATACTTTAAAATTTTCTGCCACATTTTTGCATGTGTGTGTTGTGTTACGATATTGTGTCAAATGGCTTGCAGCTGACATAACAAAAAATACTGGCTGTCCAGTATTGGTACTGGTTAGTACTCTCTTATTTACGAAAATTTTATATAAAGCAATAAAATAAAACAGATGAAGAAAATAGAGGGCATTGAAAATTACATACTAATATTCCACATGCGTAGAGTCTTACCACATGGCTGTGTGGTTGTTTATGTTTACATGTGTTAGGCACACCAATACGCTTCATTCAATAAAAACACACAACACAATAAAAACACTACAAAACCCTTTATATTAAATAATAATACATAGGCACTTTATCACACGGGTGATATACACAATACACAACTATGGAACACGTGGTCACGCAATGGTCACACTAGTGCACATGATGTGGTCTTATTCGGAAAACGTGGTCCCGTAACAAAAAATAATATTAACTCTGAAAATTAGCCTGGAAATTATGTTAACATATTTAACAGTTATTAATACTGAAAGAAAATAAAACAATTTAAAAACAAACACTATAGGGCCATAGAAACAAATAGAAACAAACTACATATAAACTTTTTACAGCACACCTATTTAATCAAACTGAATTGCGCACACATCACACTGGCTGTACACGATGCAGACGGTGGTGGACAGATAGCTTGGGGGGTCGCTCCTCCAGACATGGTGAACGGTATATGGCTGGGATACGTCGCACATGTCATGTAACTAATGTCAGCTGTCATGGCTTGAAAAGGAGTTGATTGAAATTTACGAAGGTGGTGAACAAAATTTGGAAATAGGTGTTTGGAATTATACCCAGTAGGCGCCAAATGTCGCCATGGCTGCATCATTAATGCTGGTGTGGTAGAGCTGAGTCCTCGTTGCCTCGGGGTGCTGTGGGCCGATCACCCAGCCAAACTTTCCCACTATGGTCTTACTGTTCACCTGATGTGGAGCCCTCATTGTTTGCTAAACGAAGGACTCTTTGGGTGGCCCAATCACCTCGTCGTATTGCAAATTATCGACATATTGAATCGGCATAATCAGACTCTCTGCGCATAGATTATTTGGGTCTAACCACACGTCCATAAATGCTAAACACTATGCTTTGAAATTCACTGCAGCACACATGAAAACAAATAGTTACCCTTAAATTGCACATTAATATTTGCGGAAGAAAATGGTGGGTTTGAAGGGCCCGTGCCCTGAAATGCCTTTCGTGACCGAATAAAAAGCACTCGTCAATTCATGCTGTTTTATTTGGAGACTCTAGCATTCCCTCCAGGAGAACAGCTTACACAGTCGCAGGCTTTCAGCCTGCAGCGAAGATTGCAAGGTAATAAAAGCACTAGGCTGGTATGGAATCAAGTGTGCTGATAAATTTATGAACTCCCCAGCCGAATCAATTCCTGGGGTGGCGAGGGAGAGTGTCCCGGGCAGCAGAAAACAAAAGGTTCCTGAGAAATTAAGCTATTGCAGAGAAGTTGTCAGTGATAATGAATTGAGGCCATTCGGGCGGGATAAGTGTGAGCGCGGTTTCACACAATCCTCCCCCTCTGGGTGTTGCTTCCTGACTTACTTCCCGCCGTGGCATGAGGGCTATCTGGCGCAGGCCCACGAGCCGCGGAGGGATCTACTTGCACATGCAGAAGATTATATTTACCATTGCATGATACAAACTATATTTAACACTGCAAATACAAATCAAATAGTTACTCTGAGGCTTTCCGTTCAAATAGGGTGAAATGGAATTGACAAAACACTGGTGGCGGTGAAAATAAACATTTATGAAAAACACAACACACTGCAAAACATTAACACTAGGGCAAAAGGTTTGCTAGGCATATTTTACTCTACTTACTGGTAAGGTGTCATCACATGTCGAAAAACATTCCCTACAAAAATGAACTTTCTACGTATCTAGTGTATATGCAAACATTCAAATTTAATAAAAAAAATGTATTAATAAAACAATTTTTTTTTACAAATTGTATATATATATATATATATATATATATATATATATATATGTATTTAATGCATGAATTTGAGTTCGGTGCTCTTGTCATCAGATATATTTTCCTTGTCATGTTCGTTACACTCGAAACATTCAAATACTTCCCATTGGGGAAATAAATGTCCATAATTATAAGCAACCATAAAACCTAATATAACAGCGAAAATCATGTCTGGCGAAATCATAGGTGAAAGTGTTATTTATAACGACCACATCCGTATTCACACTTTTGATGATGATTTAGCGATTCGCAACACCCTTAAAACTTTCGATTTAGGTATAACGGTCATAAAGAATAATTTCCTTTTAAATTTAAATAAAGCCGTTACTGATAATGTGCGACATTTGCTTAAGATTATTTCACCTGTGTTGGATCAATCAGTAAATGATTACGACTACACTTTGGCGGGTGCTCGTCGAACAAAATTGGTGAAGCAAACGCATGATATCGAATAATATGAACATCTTCAATTCACGGGCAATGGGAATTTCGCATTCGACATTCATAACAATGCTAACGATGTACATGAATAAAACGTCAAAAGACTCCACCACAGAACGAAAAAACCCAAATAATGAACCAGGTTCAGACATAGCTTGCATATTTAATGAGCTATTGGCACTACAAAACGAAAAAAAACCCAATAATGAACCAAGTTCCAACATCACCAGCGTATTAAAATGAACTATTGGCAATCGACACACCTCCCGTTTTCGATGTGTACAGGATGTTTCTATCAGATGTTTCAAACAACTATTCATTCAAGAATCTCGTACGAGAACAACAGCAATTACCAGAACAAAACCAATACCCATCAATTTTCGTACCTTTGTACTCGTGAACGCCGTAGCCCCAGATATAGTTAAGAATGTGACATCACGAGTATGTCACCCCACTTGAAGAGTGGCATTAAATGAACTGATTCCTCAGGTGGCTGATTCTCGATAAATGATTACATGTAAACCCTTATAATTAACATATTAATATCGACGTGTGTCGTAATGGTTATAATTAATCGATTGTGTATGGATGTGACGACACACGGATTTCGTCACTATGTTATCTATTCTTTATGCTGGAGCGGGCGGTTTCCCTTTTTAATTGTGGTGCAATCACTGCTAAAATTGCCTTAAAATGCTTTCTATTAATTCATGCGGCTAGGGAGGCGCTCGCCACTTTACACTTTCTGTGGGAATGTAAATTCCCGTCTTTTCACACTACTTGGAGCCACATCGCACTCCGAATTCGGCCACCGGGCCTGTCGACATCGCGCACATCGGAAAGCTGTGGGAATAAGCAGCACTGGTTATCCCAGTGTTCCCTCCAATGGCTGTTGCGTCTAACAGTCGTGACTTAAAGTGACACACTCGTTTAGGCTACACATCCATTCATCACGAGAGTTAACTCTTGTGATGAATGTTAAATATTATTACATGCGGCCACGAGTTACAGGATGGAAATAAAAGTGTAAATGCCATACTTGTTGACATGCACTGATCGATACCACGACCTAATGTCAATCGGTTGAGTGTTGCTGTGTGGTTAATGCATTTGCGATGGAACAAACGGTCACAAGTGATACATGGACATCAGGAACACGTCAAACGCCCCAATCTCTGGTGACCGTTTGGTTCTCGCAGACCCCCAAGGGACTGCCACGCTACTAGGCAGTACAGGTTGTCGGCGGTCGCAGCTGGTTGCGGGGCCTCAGGTTGTAAGGTCCACGATGATGCTGTCCTTCGCTGCCTGCCGATGCTCCAGGGCGATGACCCTGCTGATGGTGAAGTGCTGCTGCCCGTGCTCGCCGAATAGGGTCGTTCGGTCGTAAGTGGTGCACGCTGTCCGATGCAGATGCTGATGCTTTGAGCGGCGCAAGGGGTCGAGACCCACTTTTCTGTTGACTCGTCGTCGCTGCTGCTGATGCTGTCGTGCTCTTCGACCCCTCGATGCTCCTTCGTCTGGCGAGGGGAAAGGTATGCTGTTCCTTGCTGGACTTGATGCTTCTTCTGATGAATCTTCTTCTGTGCCCGTGATGCAGTCCTCCTATGCGAGGTCAGCTGGTATCGTAGTCTTCATTGGCGTCATGGCAAAGTCTTGTGGGCAGCTTCCCTGTGGGCTGATCGGGCCTGCAGTTGCCACCACTGACTCGCTTTAAGCGACGTCTTCTGGAGACAGTGTCTCTAAACTGGATGTCATGACACTCCGGTCTTACTCAATTCGGTTTGCAGTGCCTGTGATGTTAATGTCATGATATGTTTGAGACAGTGTGACCTCTTCCTCTTGCTCCTCTTCTTCCCCTGCCAACCTTATGGGCATATGACTACCGGGTGTGGCAGTGGAAAAAAGGTGCCAAAGGGCACTCACCTCTGTGCTTGAGCTCGCCTCTGTTTCGCCATTGGGCTTTTCTGCTACATGTTCTTGGCCATTGGGTCCTTCCTCTTGCTCAGGAGCCTCTGCACGTCGCCCTTGCATGGCTAGGCGAAGGTCGTCGCGGTGTACGGCCACCTTGCACCTGCTACTGACCTTGATGAGGTATGTTGTATACCGCAGTGCTTTTACAACAACATGTGGTCCGCTCCACTTAGGGCCAAACCCTACATAAAAGTTGCGATTTTCCCTGCTTAGACTGTGCTCATGGACGTGAAAATGTTGTCCGGGCCTGAGCCTCTTTGGTTGGTGTGTTGTTGCTGGTACCCATTGTCCTATGTACCTCTCCTGGGGGATGCGTGATTTTTCAGATCTTGCTCTCTGCCGTTTGCCATATCGCTGTTTGCAATGTCGGATTCTGAATTCTCCTGTAACGTTTCACGGCCCACACTACGACCAGACACTCCCTATCGTTCACATAGTATATATCCTCAGTTGCCCCGAACTTTACACTGCTGTATTCAATAATGTGCTTATCTTGCTTATCCGCAATCTGATAAAGAACTGCTCCCAAGCCCTTCTCACTTGCGTTTGTCTGAAGATATAAATGGCGATGTGGATCGTGTCGAGCCAATGTATTGCACTCCCTGGACTTGTTCTTTATCTCTTGAAAACTTGCTTCGTGTTCCGCTGTCCATGCGTACTTTATGTTGGGTGACAACATGCCAGTGAGTGGTGTGGTTATGGTTGCAAAATCCTGTATGTCTTCCCACAGCCAGTTCACCAACCCAAAGAATTTCCTCAGTTGTTTCCTCATGTGCGGCAGCCCGTACTTGTTAATGAAGGTTAAATGATCTTGTGTTGGCCGGTTTTTGTGCTCATCAACCATGTGCCCAAGAAACTGTATGTATGGGTGGGTAGCCAATGTGACACTTGTGGTTCGCACACGTCTTGTTGATGGCTAGTCTCTCCAAAACAAGTGACAGGTGTTGGATGTGGTCATCCCAGGTTACGGATCAGATGACCATGTCATCCCAGTAAGCGAGGGCAAAATCTCCAATGTACACATCGAGTACCTCGACCATCATTGTCTGAAATGTTGCCGGTGTGTACTTCAAGCCAAAGGGCATTTCACAGATGTGGAACCTTCACCCATCTGGGGCTGTCAATGTCGTTTTATGACTGTCTTACAGATTTTATTAGCACCTGCCAGTACCCAATGTGCAGGTCCAATGATGTCATGACCTTAGCCTTGCCCAAGGTATGCAATGCATCTTTGACACTTATGTAGGGAGGCAGGGTGCTCAGTGTTATCTGGTTGATTGCTCTGAAATCCACACAGAAGAGCCACCTACCATCTTTCTTGGGTGACAAAGTGTTTGTGCTGTGGTAGTGGCTGCAAGTGGATTCAGTCACACTCTCAGCAACCATTTATTCAATTTGGTCTTTAATGATGGCGCATTGATACAGCTGGTAACTTCTGGGTCCAAAGTAGATCGGTCGATCATGTTCCAGTGGAATACAATGCTCAGCGATGGTCGTTCGACGGAGTGGGTTTCCTGCTGAAAAAATTTCGCGTCGTTCGTCCAGTATACATTGCACCATCTCCCTGTATTCCTGAGGGACCACATGACAGTGTTTGTCTAGATGCAGTCTGGGCTCATTACCAGTGGGTCGGGATTCGTTGTCGTTCACGGTTCGCCTTTCCTTCAGGACAAAATGGATCATACGGGCGGTTGGCTCTACAATGCCTTTTTGTTCGATGAGCCAGGGATACCCAAGATGGCATCCTCCCATAGGTCCGCAGACACGAGGGCTGTGGTTATGGTGTCCACATATCTAATTCGAATGGTAATCAGTATCTCTCCCATTGATTCTCCTGTATTCTGCTTCGTTGCGAGGTGCAGTACCTGTGTACTTGGGGTAATCTCGCTCGTGTCCACGAATGCGATGCGCACTAAATTATGACTGGCTGCTGTATCTATGATTGCATGGCATGGTTGCTGATTAAAATGAACTGCGATTCTAATCATTCTATTTTGTGTTTTGTTGATTTGCTGTATGCTTGGTTGCTGACTTTTGATTTCTGCCTACTCTACTTGATGTGGTGGCAGTGTACTATGGGGGCCCTTTGCCCTGGGGTAGTGAGTGTCCGACTCGCCTACCCCAACTGTCAATTTCCCGTCTGTGGTTTGTTGATGTTCTGAGGTTGGTTGCATTTTGGGCAGTGATTGTGCCAATGTATTTTGCCTTCTCCTTTGCAATAAAGGCACTTAAATGGTGGCTCATGTGGACCTACTGTCATGCCTGAGGTTGCTGATGTCCACACAGCCCTCCTGGGTTCGGGGTATGTTCTTGTCCGGAATGCACCTGCTCCTTCTACCTTTTTACTGCCAGTTGCTCCTTTGTCCGCTCTCTCTGCTCTGCATGTTTTCTCCAGCGCGAATGGTACTCATCACCCTATCTACTAGCAGCATTTTGCTTTCGGCGAGCTTGGTCCAGCAGCATTTTGTCAAAGCGCATAAAATTCCCCATGCTACTGGGAATTAACGGTGCCATTGCTAGCCTGTTTTACACTCTTAGAGTTGACGCAACTACTTTGAGGATCTCACGCTCACTCATGTGTGGATGAAATTTTTTCATTTGCCCTATCTTCAGCATTGCAAATGCGGTCAGGTATTCACCCGCTTTTTGTATTTATAGCACAATCCTGCTCTGTGCTTGCAATGTGGAGTAGGTATTGGCAAATCGACTTTGAAAGCTGTTAAGAAATGCTACCCACTCAATATCGTAGTGACTGATTGTTTTCCACCAATTACTTGCCACGCCGGCAAATTGAGTCCCTATACAATCAGGCCACTCTTGCTGGCACATCCTGTATTTCTCTAAATGTGTTGTGCAGTCGTTTAGGAATGTCTGCTGGTCCTCACATAGTAGGCTTGAAAATGTTAGTAATAGTTGAAAATGGGCCGGGGTTGTACCGGCTTCGACTGCTCTTGTGATTGTTGTAAATAGTTCTGGATTATTATGATTGTTTTATTGCGAGTACGTGACACGTGGGTTGTGATGTCTCTTTCTGTGATTCTTCTGTTCTTCTGGGTAAGGGCGTTGGATATGCCAGTGGGCTTTGGTACACACTGGCCCATTCTGAATGTTCCCATTCACAGTGAAGTGCTCTAGACAATTCCGCACCTACTACTGACTTGACTTCTGACAGCTGCAATGGTAATGCACATTGTCAGCAGCGGAATCTTCCGGTGGCTTGATTTTCCATGTCTTGCCCAGTTAGTCATTGCCAGTGTTTTGCATCCACATTTCTCAGACCTCACGGTTTCTTGTGACCGTTACCTGCAAATTTCCTGTTGAAACTGTTCATGTGTTTTTTAATTTTCTGTTTTGACTGCTATAGAAATTTTGTATGTTCGGAAAAGAATGCATTCGCAAGTTTCGCAGAGAATACGGCCTTGCTGATCTGTGGTGGCCTTTTCAGTCTGGCGCAAACATTCCAGATGAAAACTACGAGCACACTGTACACAAATAACGGTTCTGTTTCCCCTTCCTCCACACATAATTTGTTTCGCACATCTGCCATCTTGCCAATGCGTAATTACATTTACTGTGGAATTGAAATCGATTAAGTGCGGCTGATCACATTGACAAACAAATTTGCTTGGCAAACCTTGTTTATTTTGTGTTGTTTGTACTTTGGCACATTTAGCACACAAAATTGCTGGTGTGCCGCCTGAGGTACGACTTCACATTTTACCCACTCGGGCTCTATTTTCCGTAGTTATTCTTTCTTTGCGAATTCGTACATTCTGTTACCCTACACGGACATATTTCTTCTTCAAATGTATTTGTACCTATAGTGGACTGTACACACGTCAAACATAATGATTTCGCTTGGCCTGCGATTGTACACCAATTAAAATGCTTCTGGACAGTATCTCGTACCGCTGCGGAGCGCGGGCTTCAAGGTCAAACATTTTTTGTTTCGCTGCTGGCCCTCGGTCGCATTACGCGTGAGGAGGGGAATTTACCGTTAATCCGGCACCTTTCTTCCTGCTGTGAACACGTGTTCCAGCTGCACAGGTGACCCATGTTTTCTCAGTATTCTGCTTGCTTTAAAAACTGTAAAATTACTTTGAAGAATATATTGGAGATTAGTTGTAGGCTCTTGACTTAGGATTTACACACAACAGCTTTGAAACACTTTGCAAAAATGATCTTGATAAATGGCTGTAAAAATTTTGTTGACTTTTGAAAAAACAATGAAAAATTCTTTAAAATATTAATTATTTTGAAAACTGCTCAGAAAAGTTTTAAAAATTAATTTAATTGACCATTGCACATTAAGTTTGTTACTGTCCCAGGGAAAACACTGAAAAAGTTTATCGTTTATGTAGAAAAAGTCTGAAGATTTTATTACTAAAAAATGCTGCAAAATTTTCCGGAAAGTTACAGAAATGAAGAAATTAATTTTTGATTGTTTTTGTATCGTAAATTGCTGACTGGTATTGCTTGAAAATACCGTCTTACATTGCTCATTGTGATACCCATTGCCAATTACTGCACACATAGTGCATTTGTTTACAAAACACTGTTGCACTTACATATGCACATCTGCTGTGCTGCTGCCGTGCTGCTTTGCAGTGTTGAGTAAAGGTACACTTTTAAATACAATTTACACTTGCAGTGTCGAGTGGGTGTGTTCGACTTGGGTCTGTTTTGGCTTATAGTTGTACCTTTTGCATTACATGTTGTCACATCAAACCAGTGTATGTTTACAAAAGTTAAAACGTCTCATGACGTTGCAAACAACCCAGCTTAGTGGAATGTTTTGACAGATGTAGGCCATCACTGTACGTCGGTTGACGCGTTTGGTTTCCCACTCGAATCACTGTATGTCTGTTGATGTAGCACATATGTACTCTACTGTGTAAACAAATCTGACAAATTGACAAATGAATAATTGAACAAATAGTGTGACAAATGAAAACATAAAAGCCCTTGATACTATTGATGTTGATTGTAGTGTATCCTGTACTGTCTTGGTTGCGTTGTTTGATAGGTGTCTGAAGGTCTCAGGTTACTCACCAATGACTGTAGCTGATCGTTGTGAAGAGCTTTTGTCGCACTGTTACCTTCGTCATGTAGCCTGTTGTCCACGTGTTGTGTTGAGCAGACTACCGACGTGTTGTTCTTGCTCTCCTGCACTCTGATGTTCTACTGTTGTTTGATTCGCCTGAGTTGGGAAAAACACTTGACGTAGGAATGAACTTGTACTATGATATTTGAGTAGCCCCATGCTGGGTGCCACTTGACGTGCTGTGTCTCCAAAGGTGCTGAGATGTGTTTGTGTCCTACCTGGGAGCAGGAGGAGAACAGGAAATGGTAATGTGTCCGGCGCCACTTTTGGTAGAGGGAACAATGTTGAATGAGGTCGTACGATCGATGATCTACAGTGACTCTGGGTATCCTGTCAATATGAAGTAGAGCTAATTTAATTGTGAGTTTAATTATGTTGAATGTACAATATTTCCTTTGGGGCGAAGATGTCGGCCTCTTCGCACACCTATTTTATCACTGAATTTACTCTGCTTAAGGGAGGCAGGCCTCGTAAATGCAAAACATACACTGAAAGACACTTTGAAGTTGATGCTGCTATGAGGACGCAGTACCCGATTAACTCAGAAAAGTTCATGAAATAAAACACATCTAATTAGGGTGTGTCTGTTTTATTACCACAAAGGTACAAAGGAATTGTGCTGCACATGAGAATTTGAGCCCTTGGTTAAGCGTACCCAGCACTCTGGACCTTCCGGTGGTCACTACTAAATTAGAATTACATAAAAACTCATGTCACGCGTGAAGACCTGATATGGTACTTCAGGATGCAGGGAAACCTCCCCTTGGCTAACAAAAAGTACTTAAATGATCCGGAGTTACGTTAACTATTACGATGAAATACAATGCAGCCTAGATTGAATTGCTGAGGAGGGTTCATGGAGCTTACCGTCTGCCCTGTCGGTTGTCTGTAGTGCTGAAGTCTGACTGACAACATGCTGTCGGCTTCGCCGCACGTCCGCCGAATCCGGCGCCAAAATGAAAACATGAAAAAATGAAACTTAATAATTAACATGATTAATGAAACTGACATTGTACATAATTATGATTACTGAACTAAAACATTTTGGTGACATGCTCATGAACACCGGAGACCCAGCACTTGAAGGGTGATATTAAATGAAATGATTAGTTAACATATTAATATCGGTGTGTCTCGTAATGGTTATAATTACAGGAATGCTTATGGATGTGACGACACTGGATTTCGTTACAAGAGGCAGAACTTCTGTGTCATGTTATCCACTCTCTATACTGGAGTGGACAGTTTCCCTAGTTATTTGTGGTGCAATCACTGCTTAAAATGCTTAAAAATGCTCCTATTAATTAATGCGACTAGGGAGCCGCTCACCACTTTACACTCCTGCGGGAATGTGATTCCTCGTCTTTTGACACTACTTGGTGTCACTTTGCATTTCGGATTCGGCCGCAGGGCCTGTCAACATTCCACACATCGGAAAGCTGTGGGAATAAGCGGTGCCGCATATCCATTCATCACGAGAGTTACCTCTTGTGATGAGTGTTAAATATTATGTCCCACGGCCATGAGTTACAGGGCAGCAAGAAAATTGTAAATGCCATTCTTGTCGAACTGCACTGATCGATACTGTGACCTAATGTCGATCGGTCGAGAGTTGCTGTGTGGTTAATGCGTCTGTGATGGAACAAATGGGCTCAAGGGATACACAGACGTCAGGAACACGTCAGACCATACAATCACATTGTCAAGGCAGCCATGGTGTACCCGCCTATTAAGGCATCCAACACGCGCACCATCATAGATTGGAACAAAGCTGGGGCGCACTTAAGCTCAAAGGGCATGGTGCAAAACTGAAACCGGTGCCCGTCTGGCACGGTAAAGGCTGTTTTCTTGCGGTCTTCCATTTTTACAGGCACTTGCCAGTCGCCACTTTTAAAATCAAGATATTAGATTATTCTAGTATGTCCTAGCGAACCTAAGGGGCCTTTACACTTATATATGGCTGTAACAATTTTTTATTAACTTGATTGAGAGGCCTGAAATCAATGCAAAATCCCCACATCCTGTTTTTCTTAGGCTCGAGCATAATTGCGTAATTATACATGCTGTCAGTTGGTTCTATGATGGCATCGTCCAACATTTATTGAATTTGTTGTTTGATTATTTTTGCCTGGTGGGTAAATAGCTACATGATGTTATGCGAACAGGTTCAACATCTAACGGGATTTCATGTTTCGCTACTGTAGCCTGGCATAGACCATCGCATGTACCGAATACATCCTGGCGTTCATTCAGTAAACATTGGAAGGTGGCCTGATTTTCGGGCAGTATGTCATGGTCAAGGTCACCTAGTGTAGCAAACTGTAAATTCTCGGCTGGCTTCCTAACCAGGTTGAACACCGTGCGCCTCTCTTTTTCTCCAAAATTGATTTTACAAGCAGATGATTCTACAATTGTATTCTGCTCAGCTAACCACGGGATTTCTAAAATAATTTCCTCCTGGATTTACAGAGTGACAATAGCTGTTGTTGGTATGGTACTGATATCTCAGATGCTAATGGTGATATGAGCTTGGTCTAAAGTGGTACAGTTTTTATTTTTGATAGCTAGTCTGATAGCAAAATTTATGGGTTTCACTTCTTAAGATTGAACATATTCTGGACGTATGAAATCATGCGATGCTCCGGTATCGACTAAGGCTTGACATTTATGACCGTTCATGATCACAACAATCCGAATGAACTGCTGCTCACATTTAATAACCTGCTACAATAATGCCTGTTGTGGTGTCTGGTCTGGTTGTTTACTTGGAAGATCAGGGGTGGGAGAGATATCCGGCCTCTTCACCCCTGCATCCCGTTGCCCTGATTCTTGTTTGCTGCTGCTTGAATATTTTGAAAATGTGAGTAGTTGGGACATTTGTTATGCCAGTGTTAAGCCAGTGTGGGACAGTATCGACACGGATGTCATAGCAATTGAATTGGGTCTCATGCACGTAGTTGCACTCCTGCACTGTGATTTGCACTTTGCACTTCCTGTATTCTTTCGTTTTGAAACGGCTGCCTGTTCACATGCCGGGGTCTAAAAAATTTTGTTCGGGTTGATCGAACGATTTGGGGTTTGCTTGCTGTACTGGTGGTGGGGTTGTGTGTCCCCTCGTGTCCTGCTCGCAGCGCCATCTTACTGCTCCCGAATAGCGACGCGGTTGTTCGTGGTTGTGCTCCAGCAGTATTTCGGTGTGCATAACATCCTCAACAGTCCCGTTCAGTAGTGGAATTAATGCTGCTCTAAATTCTGGTCTTGCATGTTTCTGAGATTATCTCGGATCTTCCGCTTCATACGCTGCTGCTGGCGGCTGTGGAGGGGGTGGCACAGGTGCGCCCTCCCTTCATCTCCTATGTCTTGTGTCGTGTCTGGTGGCGTGAGCCCTGACATCATGTTCGCTGCACCAAGATGGCTGCCTTCTCGCCCTTCTGCTCTGCTTTCCCCACAAAGGCAATGAACCAGCTTTTGCACACCCTTTTCCTTGCAGAGCATGTGGTCCACTTTCAGTCGTCTCCTAGGCATCTCGATGCTTTAGATGGTCTCCTCTGCTTCTCCTCATTGCGAGTAGGTGGGTTAGAAGGGCATAGGTGGTCAGATTGATGCAGAAATTTTTTGGAAAAGGCTGATCGAAAATTCATATACAGGGTTTGGGTGGAAATTTAGCACCACGATAGGGCGACAATTTGATGCCATGGAGTGGGATGATGCGAGGTAAATTGTAAACAGGAAGTGGTGATGACTTGACCACACATTGGCAAGCCAATTTAACAGCTGTCATGGCTTGGAAAAGAGGTTGGTTGTGGTGACAAGGGCGGTGAACAATTTGAAAGGAAGTTTGTTTGGAAGTTGTTACCCAGTTGGTGCCAGATTTCGCCGTGGCAGCATCAGTGATTATGATGCTGTAGATCTGAGCTCTCCTTGGTGCTCTTGGGGTGCTGTGGGCCGATGACCCGGCCAACTTTCGCGCAATGATCTTGCTGTTGTTCACCTTGTACGGGGCCTCGTTTGTTTGTCAAAGAGGGCCTCTTCAGGTAGCCCAAATGCCGCATGATATTGCAAATTAATTAAAAATATTTGGATCGGCACAATCAGACTCTCTACATGTGGATTGTTCGGGCCAACCACACGTCCATTAATGCTATACACAAACACTTTAAAATATGTTGCAGCACATATGAAAATAAATACCTACCGTTGAAAATTCACATAACACATCAGAAATGGCAGGTTTAAGGGTCTGTGCCCTGAAATGCCTCTCAGCGACCGAAATAGAATGTCCTGGCCAGTTCATGTTATTTATTCTGTTACTTTACAGTTCCCTCCAGGGGAACAACTGACAATGATTGCTCATTTTTGTCTGTAGCGAAGGCTACACTTATAAAAGAGCACTAAAACTGTGTGAAAATTACATATGCTGTTAAGTTTACAAACTCCCCAGGCGATGCAATTCCTGGAGAGGCGAGGGGTGTGTCCCGGACGGCAGAAAACAAAAAAGTAATTAAGTTGAGAGCCGTCCGGGTGGGAAGCGCGACAGTGCGTTATGTCGTGGCCCGCGTTTCATGCGCTCTAGCGGCACTCAACTTTTGTTTACTAATTTTTATCAGCAATAGACTTTAATCAATCTGGAACTATTGTTCATTCAGCCGCCCGAGACTCCGCCCCTCATACTACCCAGTGTTTTCCTCGCTTGGGTGGACTTTATTTTCTCAACTTAAGCATTGTGTGACTACGTGTCTTTATCTGTATCACCCATGCTGATGGGTTAAGCTCAGCTGCAATTTAAGTGGTCACAACTGAGACATGTAGCATATTGCCTAATAAAATATGTAGTAATGTGAAATACCACTGATATTTTTATTCAGGTAGCCAGAAGGCATTTCAGGTATGGGGCCTTCTCCTGTCAATTTTACCTTAATAATGTAAACTGTATAATGAAGTGTTTAATGGTCACAGGTGACATGTAATCTAAATGTAAGTAAAGTGTCACACCGGCGCGTGGGGAGCTCTGATATACCACAGTGCAGTCAGCAAAAAACATACTAATTTTCCGAGGAGTATTTTCAATCCCTGAAGGCATTATGCCGTTTTCGTCGGCCGAACGACCCTGAGAACAAGTCAGCTCTACCGACATCACTGGCATTATTCTGGTAAATAATGTCTGGTGCCCCGGGTAACCAAATCCAAAAACCTCAAATTTCAACATTTAATATTCACTGCTCCTCAAACCTAACCTAAATCCTTATCTGGCTACATGACACCATGTCAACACTTAACTAAGTTGTATGCACAATGAGAAAAGAGGAATGTTGTTGTATATGCTTGTTGGCAAATTGTAATATATATGAGCAAAAAGGAACTGTAAAACAGAAAACTGGCGACGAGGATGGAATATTAAAAATACATGTGGGTCAGATAGTGCTTCATACGAAGATAGGTTTGATTTAGACATATAGGCGAATTCGACCAAGGCAATGAAGACTTTGGGTTGTATGTTGAAATACTGCCAATTTTCCGCTGTAAATAGCACCAAAGATACAGGTAAAGTTCTGTTGTTTATCACTCTTGTAGGAGCTAAATCATATATATTATTTGTTTTTTTAAATCTACTCCTTCCTGAAACACCAATCTCGAAAACATCTCAAGAAATGTGGCAGTGTTGTCCCACCATTTTTGCCCCGCCCGAATTTTGATAGCTGAGCAGTATAAATTTCATAAACACAATCAACAACCCACCTAACGTGTTTCAGTACATAATGGAGATTACTAATTGTGGGAATTTGTGCTATTTTGGTGATTTACTTGATGATGCTGACGTGGCAGCCTTTGGCAAGTGGCAGGTCGCGTGGCCAAAATGATTTTGGTGGATGCTAAGCACGTCCTGGTGTTAGGTATCTTTAGTCACTGTGCGGGGAGCTTGGTCAGTGTATAGTACTGGCCGAGTCGCCTTATTCTGGCAGGGTACAATCTGGTTCGGAGAACACTACTTTACCCTTTGGTAGTACCACTCATACTGATATACCTGGGCGATGATTAACCTGCGACTGTGTCGGCTGAGGCTCACCTGATTGCACACTAGGGACTGCCCCTGTGGTAGATGTGCTGGCTGGCCTGTGTGTGCAGGGTTCGGTTGTCGCCGAGGAATGCGGGTTTCGTGGCATCCCCAAAATCCTGAGGTTGGCGATTACAATTGATCAGTCTTGGCCACTGAGGTAGGCTTGAACTACGGGGTGAAGTTCCTTGGTGGTGCTGGTAGGTGGTTCAACATAGAGGGTTCGTAGGTTGGCAGCTGGAATGGAGAGTCTACTGTAGCATCATGTGGCGGCACTACACCACCTTTGGTAGAGCGCACTAAGGATTATAGCCGGGCGGGTTCGTTTTACAAACATGCCCTAGATAGCCCGGCTATATAAGAGGCCTGGAGGCCGGCACTTCTCTTCCCCTCCCCAAACCCTTTTTGACAACGAGACTTTGACGAGTATTGAGTGTGTGTGTGTGTGTGTGTGTGATCGAGACTGAAGAGGAGAGCACTTACCTACCCTTGGGCAGATGGTTTCCGAGGCCAACTAAAGGAGAAGATAAAGGATGAGCATAATTCGCATAGCAGTAGGGACCAATGCTGGTATCGAGACATTATCCCCATTCCGCGTTTTGTAACAATTAATATTAATGGCAAGGGCAGGAATTAGCTGCATCATGCTTATCAGAGTTACCATATTGTAATTGAGTCATAACGTAGTCTGCTATTCTGTTATAAGTAAAAGCATTGAGAATTGTAAGAATCGATGCCCTGTTGTATTCTTGTAATTGTTACTTGTTCATTGTGATTAGTTGTTGATCATTAATTATATATATATATATATATTTTATAATTCCCTCTATCATTCAGCTACCTATGACCTATCCCCCTAGATACCCCCTACCTCCACTTAAGGTGAAGATAGCATCTGCGAAGGAAGGAGAAAGTGCATTTTATAAACAGGAGGCAGGGAGTTGTTTCACTGGCAGAAGCGCCGGACTTTCCTGCTCTGCACTCCAAGCGAGTTAATAAATACAAATAATATTTTTATTGATATCCTCGTAGTTGAAAGTGTAAGTATGCAACTGAGAAAGCCACCAGCTCCCACCTCTTACAAACTTCCCCACCCACCCTAGCAGCTGTTTCATTCCTTGCGGTAAGCAAACCTTCTCCCAGGTCAGTTACCATATATCCGACGCAGCACATGTATGGCAATCTTGTATTTTACTGTTCTCGTCTGCTCACCCACACCCTGTTTAGAATGCTATATTATTGTAGTTAGTATATGTGTAGTGCTTTACATGCATGCTGAACTTACAGTTCACTTACCTGCTTAACCACTTCTATTTTTGTGTGTACTATCGGAGTGAGTTTTCTTCCTTTTCTGTAGTTTGTTTTACTTTAAGTTTACACAAAGTGCATGACGCCTTTACACCAGACATCACCTCCCACACAACCACGTTCACCGGTACATGGAAACACATAGCAAGGCTCTCTCAGTTTATTAAAACAGTTTTGATTGACACACAAGGTTTTGAGCGTTCGTTAGACGAACGTGACAGGCAATGCATTGAACACCCCACCTTACACCTCCCACTATCCACATCCAAAATGTCTCATTAGATACACCATTCCCTAGCACAGAACACGAATACCTCCTTGACACTCCACCCCCAACTCAATACTTTCCTAACACTCCTGCACAATCACCCCCACCCCTTGCCAATTTCTTTGGATTTCCTCTGTACGAATAAATCGGCAACCCACCCCTCCATATGCCCTCATTACATCCCCCAACCACCACCCACACTTACATTAACGATCAAACACATCAGCACACAACATGGCACTCAATCCACCCCCCCCCCCCCCCCCACCGGTTAGTGTTACGTTCACACAACCAGAAAAACTCCTGCCATTTTCAGGGAAATACAGGGAAAACATCGACGAATTCTTAAAAGCTTTCGACGAAGTCGCCGAGCTTAATGGGCTGACTTATATTGAAAAATGTAAACACATTAAATCCTCCCTCACTGATACCGCCAGGCTCACTTAAGAAAACATGCCATGTCACCGAGAACAACCTATCACTTTGCAACAGATCAAAACGTGGTTAACTTAAGTATTCACAAGCCCCATAGACACTGAACGATTTAAACATTTATTGTACAAGAACAAGCAGGCTATTGACAAGGACACTATACACCTGCTCGAAATACTTAAGAATTATCGGGCTAAGTTCAACCCTACAATGACAGACAATGATTTTGATAATGTTATTTGGAAAAGTCTCTTGCTGTCTATCGAGTACAAGTTAATTGGGTTGAAAAATGACCTGCTAGAGCATTTCCTTGAGAACCTGCAACACATTAAAATTGGAATTTTTCAATACCAACAAAGAGTAATGCAAACCAGCCCTCACCCAGATTCTGCTAGGCTAGAAGTGGAGATCAGTAAACTAAAGCAGGAAATCGCACAGCTCTCCCTTTGTCAGAATGAACTTCGTGCCAACAATCAACAAAATTGGGTCCCCTAACAACCCAAACAGCATGCTCATTATCCATCATACTATCTCAGACAACCTTATCAACCTGCCCACCTTAATCCCTCCAATTCCTACCACAATGCTCCTCATTTTTTGGGGCATAGAGCATTTCACCACCAGCCACATTAGTCACAGAACTATTTCTCAGGCAGGCCAAATACTCCCCGCTTTCACCCTCCAATGAATAATGTGCCACATTACCATCGGGGAAATTCTTTCACGCCACAGCCCAGATATCCGTCAGAAAACTTCCCCACGAGAGGGGGTAAGACATGCCATGCCATCCACAGATCCTCTGCAGAGATAACCAGATTCAACTCTAAGAGCAAAAATGTTCCAACATATTCAATTACACCAGTTTCCACAGCATCGCGCCATTTTGTTAGCCATGACATCGAGAATCGACACCGCTCACACATACATTTTGTGCACCCCAATACAGTACACATTTCTGCTGGCTCGATACGCGCTCCAGTTTCGCAACCGATTCGTAAACATACACCCAAGCCTTCGTCATTATTGCAGCCACACCATGTATCAACAATTGTAACACTGTGCACGCAACCTCGTTTCAGCAGCCCTCGCAAGCATAGCACTCCTCCCGCCCGCATTAAACAGGTCGCAGTTGCCACACCTCCAATGCCCAGCGTACAAAACTGCAGTGTTGCCACTTCGCAGCGTACGCCAAATGCACAACTTACAGTTCAGGGTCCACGCAGCCTGGCTAGCGACACTTGCACATTGTGCCTTTGTGTCGGGCATTAAAGTCTACAGTGTTCCCTTTTTTCTAAACAAGATTTTCAGTTCTCTACAGACATAGCTGACAGATTTAGGCATTTCAAAAACGAATTCTGTTCTGAGTCCACGTATCATTTTTGTCGATCGCTCCACTTTCACTCCCGACACAGCATATACCAATAGCTTTCTAAACAGTACCAACAGGGCCCACGATAATGAGACCCGAAAACTGAACAGATCCCTGGCCCAAATTGGTGTAGATAAACAGACACGCGTTGCGCCTCCTTCCCTTCTTCACCAGACACACATTAGTTCAGCCATGCCGCATATCCTAGTTACCATTAAGGGCCCGTGCTACCATGCACTATTAGATATGGGATGCTCCTGTAGTTGTGTTGCCAGTACTGTTTTATCTACTCAACCCCTTTCTCCCTTGAAAGAGCCCATTACATTAGTTGTAGCCACATCTGTCTTATCGCCGCCGCAATTCGAAATCACTATCAATTTACACATTCAGGGTAATGCTTATCCCCAGAATTTCTTAGTCTTCGACAATCTCTCAACAAGACCTAATTTTAGGTGTCGATTTTATTAGGAAATATTACATTCCAGTACTCAAATACAACCTTCTCCTTATGCATGCGAACGACAAGAATAGGATAACTGAAATCCCACTTGTCTCTAATCAGAAGTAACAGATTTTCGGTCACTAGAGCACTTGTGTAATACTCTTGAAGCTTTTGAACAGCAACCCCCTCTTACCACTCCCCCCTCCCCTCCAAAACAAGCCATCCAAGATATAATTACCGAATATAGTGACCATTATGCTACGTCCATCCTTGAGTTCATAGAGACCAAAATTTTTGAAATTATATTTGAAGTAGATACTGACAAGCCTGTTGCCACTCGCCCCTGCCGACTTAGCCCCAAGAGGATGAACTTTTGGTCCAGATCATAGACATGGTTAATGTCGGAATTATCCATGATGCTGACTACCTGTTCTGCCCTTAGTTTAGTAATTTCAAAGAAGAGTGGTGGTCTTTGGTTCTTAACAGACGTTCGCAATCTTAATCAACCGCTAACTAGAGTCCAATACCCCCTTCCCCGCACTGAGGACATCTTAAATGCTCTCCAACATTCCACCTTCATTACGAGCATAGATTTGTTCTCTGGGTTTTATAGCATAAACGTTCGCCCCCAGGATCACCATAAATTGGCCTTTACAATTGAAGGCATTGGTTTGATTGAACATTTTAGAATGCCAATGGGCCTAAGTAACAGTCCACAATACTTCCAAATGTTCATAAATAAACTCTTTGGTCCCCTCATCAGAGACTATGTCTTTTCTATGTGAATATCAACACTAATAGATATTTATTTGCCCAACAGACTGTTAAGGTACGAGGCCATATATTTACTCCCCAAGGCATGTACACCGACCCCAATAAGCTTGCGGCTAGTGAAGAAACGGCTCCTCCTACTACTCTAAAACAACTCTGCTCTTTTCTTGGAATGACCTTGTACCTATGTAGGTATATTCTAAATTATGCCTATCGCCCAGCCACTGATCGACCTCACTAAACACACCATTTCTTTTAAATGGGGCCCAGAACAACCGAATTCCTTTTTGAGTTTAAAACGAGCCATTATTCAGGCCCAATTTTATGAAAATTCCACGAAGGCCACGAAATCATTCTTGCATGTGATGCCAGTAACTCGGCTGTCGGAGGGGTGCTCCTCCAGATTGATCCTAAAACTAAACAATGTAATATCGTGGCCTTCACGTCCAAGAAATTTTCTCCTGAAGAACAATGCTGATCCACAATGAAGAGAGAGCCATCCACCATAAAATACTTATATTCCCACTTTCGTCAATACTTACGGACGTAAGTTTGCCATTGAAACCAATCGCGCTAGTTTAAAGTATTTACGCATGATGGCAGATCACAGTGTGCATATTCAGAAAATGGCTAGTTTTAAGTGAATTTGATTTCCAAACACATGTCGTTAAGGGAACACTGAATACTCTACCTGACATCAAGTAGACTGACCACTGCACCCCAGCTCCCTACCAAATCTGTAACCATTCATGGAAAACATTGCGATGTAAAGCTTCCTTTAATGTTATGTCAGTCTCTTTTCACAGCTTTGGCAGAGGCTATTTTTCCAAACACACACAAGGCGGCAGAAATAGCTACTAATAATGCTAAATATTTTAGGATGCATTTTGAGGAATTTAAACAGTAATTATCACATATTCGTCATCAGCGTACAAAGATCAACTTGTCAAGGCTATTCAAGATGAAAACATTTACCCATTACCCTTAATGTCGAAAATCGTTTCTGCCTTGTACCATGTTAAGATTCACGTTATTAGAGAACGATTCAGTAACACTATCATGTCAACTTGTATTGATCCTGTCCTCAATTGTACCGTTCTTGTAGTCCGCTTCGCCGGTATATTAAATTTTCTCCCTGTGCACACACTTGAGCAGGAATACGCTCACGATGGTCCAGCTACCTGTAAACGTCAAGTGGTGTGGCTTTCCTTCAACGGTGAACTCTGCACTCTGCCACTTGTCCACGTCACGTGGCACTGTAACTAGTGTGGCTTTTCATTTACCAGTGAACTTCACATCCCACCATTTTTCCTACACCAAGTAGGTTTCCGCAACTTATGTGGTTTTTCCAGCATCAAGTGTTTCTAGTACCATTCATCCTTGTAACCATGTACCCTGTATGTATCCGGAAAATTCCTTTTTCAAACTTACCTTTGTGCGCCGTGCGTGACCACGTGTGCCCACAAAAATTCTCTCCCCTTTGACCGTAATGGTCTCAGTATCGCTACTGGCGATTTTTCCTGAACCTACCATGCAAGATCTACTAGGGACAGATGAAAATGGATATAAATAACAAGAGAAAACTTGGAACCAAATCGCCATTGGGGCTGGAGTGTGGAAAGTCAGACATCTTGGACACGTGATCGGCTGAGGAGAAGTGCGCCACCTGCCACCACCCCTCCCTCCGCATCGCATTGTGCTTACAGGAACCACCCCTACTGCGCCGCACCGCATGGGTGTTGCCGCGAGCCGCGTGGCCTGACGAAGCAGGCGTAATGGAATCCTTATGTCGACCGTGTGATTCCTAACCTGTCGAAACATTTTCACCTACATTCCAGCTGTACAATAAAGTTTAGAAACTATGTCACAAATATTTTTTATTACACATCTCTGGTTGAATATTTTAATAACTTTAAAGATAAAGAGTTATTTGTATTTGAAATTACCATTAAATAAATGCAATAGCAAAACTACATATTTCATACTTGTCAGAACATTTGAGACAATGGTGAGAAAAAATAAATACAACACAGTTTGTAGCAATTAAATTTATTTTATATGTTTCTCTTTATGTACAGGTACTATGTTACAACAGTTAAAACAATATTTATCATTCATTACTGTATGATATTAAAAAGTTTTGTTTTATAAGGAATATGTCTCCCTTCCATCAGATATTTCTAATACTGATGTTAGAAACTACTTGATTACATCATGCGAGACCCTAATTTTTCAGTATGTCACTTGACAGTGGTAACAATACAATACAATGCTGCAGATATGTTTATAGGATGACAGTAAAGAACAAATGAACTACAATTATCTTAGTTTGCCATCTGGTTCAAAGAAATATTTTAGCTAAAGTAAAAAGCATTATCATAATTTAGTGCAAACATTCTGATGGCTTTGTAACACATGTGCCTTGCCACTTAACATAATACAAAAACCAAAGTCTAAAAAATTGATTTTATTTAATTATGACACTTTCATCAGTAAGTACTAAGAATACAATCCCATTAAAATACTGTACAACTACTCCAGAAAAGCCCAAAACTATTTGAGCTATACAATTTATCTTCACAAAAAAACAATAATTGTTAAGTGATTACTGCTTGATTTAGGAATGGATTAGTTTTGTTCCTCAAGTTTTAGTCTACAAAGTACTGAACTTGTAAAAATATTTTGGGAAAGTTGGTTGAACATTGTTGGGATGCACATAACAGTGATAGATGAACAAATATTAGCTTTTACTCAACTAAAAACTAAATATTTACAAGTTCTACACATACAAGTTTATGCTGCTTTAGTTTCAGTTCAAAAATATTACTTAACCAAAAATTGATCAATCATTTATCAGTCAGTAATTGCTGCAAGAGTCATTCCGGCATAGGGAAGCTGACTGTGAAATTAAAATTTGACTCTTGGTGAGGAAACTGTATATGAACCAAGTGTGTATACTCTTAAATACGTCTGATGTACCATTTAGGATTCATTTTCAGACAGATGTGTGTGTTTTTAATGTCATGTTCTATGGACTATGGTGCACATGAAAGAAGTAATTTTGGCTACAGCCCGCTTTCACACGCCACTTTGGAAAAACTGCTAATATCATCAGCCAGTTCAATCATGAAATTATGTGGCCTCTTAAAGATAGGAATTCAGGTAGAATTTCAATAGTCTTCTCCATTCTCCAGATAGAACGGTCTTGGGTGATTCTCTGCCAGTAACTACAGCAACCCTGCGTATGTCTTTGTCCCAACGGTGTCTCTTGGTCTCAGATTATTTCTTTGACTCCATTCCAACATAATTTCTGTCCATCTTTCATCTTTCTGCTAAGTATATCATTACTGAATTGACAATTTTTTTCCCTCTGTAATAAATTTAGTGAGACATTTTTTAAATGTACAATACTTTAAATGTGTGCTTTAACCTAACAAAGCAAACAATTACTGAATTCCTCAGCCAGACAAAATTTAGCCCAGATTGTAATCAGAAAATTGGTGTGTACGCGAGACAGAAAGCTGGACTGTCTTGACAAATACATCAAGTTGTGAACTTTTAAAAGTAACTTAAGTGTACACATTGGCAAAAAAAGAGACTTAAATCATCTTCACAATGCTATTTTTATTTATGTACCTTTGTCCCATTTAATTTCCAGTTTCCAGTCATCTTAAGTTTTGAATAATGGAATTTCACAATGTAGGAAGACTTCAAACAATGTCTCTTCCAAACAAACTTGTATACTGGATTTTTTTTTCCAACCTGAAGAAATTATCATTTTTTTAGTAAAAAGAAGTACAATAGCAGTAATACCATTAAATTGCCTAATCTTTCATACATATCAAGAGTAATGTCAGTATGAAAAGTCCAGACATTTCTAAATGTAAGAATGTTTCAAACAATACTTAATGATACATCCAAAACAAAAGTTTTGTATGCAAAAGTAAATTATAAATATGTTGGCTGTAAAGAAGGAAAATTTGAGATGCTTTCACTGGTTTAATTTGGGTGTCAAGTTTCTCCATATTTCCTCGCTTAACTTAATACACTTGGCAATTCTGTTTAAGATGACAAATTTCTTCACTTTAGCATATCAGGAAGCCATTAACTTGATTCATAACATATGCTAAATGGTTCACAACTTATAAATTTATGCCTACATTATCTTTAAAACTTAAACGGCACTTCCTGAAAATGTAAATTGGGTGCACAAAATTTCATCATAAAAGAATGACTGTAAAATAACTGAAATCCAATTGTAAAGGTTTGAAATTTACTTCTTAAGTATGGTAAAATACAAATGCCTATGAAATTTGTTATGTATTCTGTGTAGTGGAATACAGACTAGAAGTAAAATTGGGCACAACAAATATTTACAGTAATTTGTAAATTTTGCGAATATAAATTTTTGGGAAGTAGATTAACACATTTTGAAAGGAATAAAATATTTTACAATTACAGATAAATAAATGTCTGCAAGAAATTAATTGCAAAAAAGTTAATTTGCACTTACGAAGAAATGCTTGGGAACTGAGGAAGAATTGTGTGCACACATTATCCCTATAAATTAAAATTTTTTGAAACAAAATGGGGCTGTATTACTCCATGCTGACAGCACCAAAGGAGAACAAATGATCAGGGTTAAAAGAAGCAAAATATGAACAGAATATGTAAGAACAGCTGTTAAAAGTACAATTACTGCAGGAAATACTGTACAAAACCAAGTGAAAAAAACTAAATTTTAGGTTTACTTATCGTGGCAGTACTGATATTACAAAGCCTCAGCATTTTTACAGATTACTGGAGATAAATCACGCAAGTTTTCTCTATGATTAAAAAAGTTACAATTAAACAGTTTCCTTTTCTTATGCTGTAAAACCAAATGTTGCCTATGGAAGATGCATGCTTAAATACCAAAAAACAATAAAATTGTTTATTTCCTGTTGTTCATTTGGAAACTTTTACTCCATAAAATATATTTAGCTTTTAAATGTAGGTACGGCAAAAATTAACAAAACCAACTGTCCCGGTACCTATCTTATGACAATGTCCCAAAATACCTATCTTACCATTTTCAATGCTTCTAAGTGTGTTCACATAAAACAGTTTACACTAATGTAAAGCTTTTTCTGCTACCTGTGTTGCACTATTAAATAAATTGTCGTGTAAGTAACACAATGTATTATACAGGTATTGATTTGATTGTTCTTGAATAATAATTTTTAATTGCAATAGCAGGGAAAATCAACAATGTGTGAAACAGACAATTCATCTAATAACTGCAAAAACAAAAAAACCTTTCTAGTACAAAAGTTCGCACTGCTCAAATACAGACTACGAGTGGAAAAGGTACATTCACAAATAAAATAATAAAAATTTAACAATGGTAAATATGAGCCAATCAACACATAGCAACGTGTAATTGAGTGATTTTTACTGTTAACGTTACAGAAAATTAAATTTAATACACTACAAATTAAAACATATATATTTATATATAAATATAAATGTTGAAACAACTTATTATATACCAAGAAATGCAAGAATCAGTTTCTGCTATTATACATAGTTACCTTTTATATTACAGAATAAATTTGAGTATAAAATACAATAAAGATTGACTTAACAGCCATTATACATATACAGCTTTAGAGAACTCTGAACAGGTTAATTTGGTTTCAAAACAATCCCAAAAAATTTAGGCCAACAGCATAGACTGCTTAAGCATGAAAAATTATGCTTGCAAAGAGGTATACTGTACAGCAAGCATAAAGAATTGTTGCAATGATATTAGAAAATTTCTCTTTATCCCAGCAGTCCAACTGCTTGATAACTAGCATAACTTTTAAGACATACAAAATATACAATTAAGTTCGAAAATTGCAATTTTCAACATTTGTACTAAAACCTTTTTTAAAAAACTGTTTATTATTATAGTTCTGCACAATTTTGAAAAATGTTAATCTGCTATATATTCATAAAATTCTTAAATGATGCTCTATACACTTATAATATAATTTATAATACAATACTATTTTTAGTTTTCAGACTCACCGAGACTCAGTAGTATGCTACAAGCATATAAATTATACAAATCAAAAATCACACAAGGTATTACAGGTTCAATGACACTTGTCAATGCATGATACTATGCTGTAGCCAGTCAAGTTTTCACTAGGCACTAAGAAAAGGCATTTTCAAAACTTTTATCTAACAGGTCTCTTTGCTGATGTCATCAATGCTCCTATTACAACCTGAAAAAGGTGGCATTGGTTAACCAAGTAAACAATTCTAGCACATTAAACAATTAACAAGAAATGAGTCCATACTTCTAATTATTTCAATTACTATACATCTATATATGCAGAATATAACACATTTATACAGAAAACCTTATTCTCAAATGTTACAGCTCCATACGAAATATTTTTGGCATTGAAAAATGCAAATATTAATTTACAAAATTAACTTTGATTGGAAATGATGTTATCCACAATTCATATACATAATAAAAATAAATGTTTTAATTTTTTCACAATGATGCATCATAAAATGGTGAAGTAACACACACAAGATGCAACACAAACGCTGCTCTGCCATCGGCACCGACGTTCACGACATGTCTGGCCACAGCAGACCCAGTTCTCTAGACTAGAACTTGTCACGGGCTCACACGGTCCCATTTCCAGTCCATGGGAGTTACTAGCACTCCTCTCGCTGCCGCTCGGCGGTGGGCTCCGGCTCGCTAGCCTCTGTCGGGACTTCCGTTTCCTCTGAGAGTGCATCAACAAACACCTGTGACACACATACCAACATCTTGGAAACTGGACACTAAGTACTCTGCCAAAAACTGCTGTTCCAGAGTTTAGTAGTCACTTACTTTTTCATCTACTAAATCATTAAAGGTTGCCGTTTGACAATTTTAGCAATGTATCATTAAGAATTGAAATACAGACTGCAGAACTTTCTAACTGTATCCCAATACTGCTATTTCAGAGAATAAAAAAAATATATATGTGTGTGTGTGTGTATATATATATATATATATATATATATATATATATATATATATATATATATATAAACAAAATATGGTTTATATTATGCCTGTTAACTGTTGGAGTTGGATAAGGTTTATGATACCTGGAAGTGGGGTGGGGCCAATAATTCAGGGTCTTATGGGGGAAAAAATGATTCATGTGAGATTTAACAGTTAGCTTATGAGGGGATTATTAAAGTCATCATGGTGAAACCATCTTTGGCATTTTACTGCCAGAATAACGTTAGTTAACAGAAAATACAGCAGCCAGATTTTACTGCTAGCCACCTGGTGAGCAAAAGTGTTATGTTGTGCTGGATACCTGGTGAGCGATAGTATTATGCTGGACTAGACACTGGGTGACTAGTTCATCATAACTCTTTTGCTCACATTGTGTATCCCAGCATAACACTTTCACTCACAGTGTGGCTAGACCTGTATAACACTTTCGCTCCCACTATTAGGTGCTCTAGCCACTGAGCTCTAACGGCCCCACTATTAGGTGCTCTACCCCGAGCTACTGCGGTCCCACTATTGGGTGCTCTAGACCCTGTGCTACTGCGGTCCCACTATTGGGTGCTCTAGACCCTGTGCTACTACGGTGCCACTATTGGGTTATCTAGCCATTGAGCTACTGTGGCTAGAGCACCCAATAGTGGGGCCGCAGTAGCTCACGGGCTAGAGCACCGAACAGTGAATTTATACAACATTTATGACAACGTAGATGCCGCAAAGGGGGCGGGGCACACTTCTCAACCATGTGTGCCACCCATCCCGCTGCCAAGACAGTCAAGAGTGCGAGTTAAGAGTGCCTGTACAACAGCAAACGCAACCTCCAGTTAGCACACCAGCCCACTTTCAGATACTTCCGATGTTTTCCGGACCGGGAGCAGAAGATTCAAGGGTGCTTTTAGCAGAATCTACCAGCCATCTGCAGAGATATGGTGTTTGTGTCTAAGAGTGGCCGAATGCCATAGGGGCTTAATTTGATGCGTGCCGCATCTGCATCTATTCAAATACGATTACGACTCATCGCCTAGAGCATCTCTTCCATCTCTACAGGCTTGAACAACACGTTGCCTACTCTACAGGCAACGGGTACTTCTGTGTTTTTCCTTCTCCCCTGGAGGATACACAATCTGGCAGGCACTCCGCCCCCCCTTCCCCATGCTCAACGCCAACAAGCTGCCCAAACCTCAGGCAAGGCCGAGCACACCCGACGAGACACGAAGCCAGAATCGCTGACGAGAGGATTCTCACACCACCCAGGCCCAGAGGCCATCACCTCCCCCGCACCTCGCGTCTATAGCCTGCAAGCTACCACTATATAGTCCAGCCGCAGCCGAGCTCGGGAGTCATTCTTTCACATCTCTAGCAACCTCCCACAGCACTGCCAGTGCTCGGGATCTTCGGAGAAGTTACAAACTTTCAATTACATCCTCATGGCTACTTACTACGTATGTAGAAGACCTGTCAACCAGACGACACACGAACATTTTCTTTTAACTTCATCTCCTCTAGACAGCTTTATTTAGCAGTTTAACTGTAACTATTTATTTATCGTCTAGAACCAGTATTTCCCTTTTACTTAGAACCAGGTCACCTACACCTGGAACAACGCAGTTACCTTCATCTATCCTCGACTTGGCGGTAGCATAGGTCACGTGTTTATTGATCTCTCAAACACACGTTGCTCTCTACCTTTCTGTTTTTATTTCCAGGGTATTTACTTGTATCCACAGTTGAAGGTAGATTACGCTGTGCACTGTAGAAGGAAACGGGGAATTTTATTAAACCGAATTAAGACACACATATTTAATTGCTACCTGTTTCTTCCCAGCTACATCATCCCCACTGTCAGTGCTCATGGGGGAGAAACAGTGATGCCACAACCACTATCCACACCTTCACACCAGAAGGTGCGACAGACTCAGGTTGCTTCTCACCATCCGCACTTAATAGTGCACTGTGACTGTGGCCTGCAGTATTGCCAGGCATCCTAGTGTGAACGCACAACCAGTAGAGACTTATCGAGCTCGAGCCGGCAAGTCACTATTGGGTTACACTGTTAGTATTTCTGTCTCAGTGCACTGCATGAACTATAGAGCTGTTACCCTATGCCTTGCGAGAGGAGGAGTGGCAGAAAACACAGTGACCATCACCTGGCTCACCATACTCAGGCCATCACCCCATCCTACGCAGGATAGACAGGTGGAACGGGACCGTGCCACCGAACTCAGACAACGAGCAGTCGCACATGCTCCGGTTGTGTTCATTAACTTTTCACCATGTGTCCACACATCCACAGCAAATGTCACCCGATTCTCACCGGACTTCTGACTGGTACTGAAGTGCGCCTAGGCTGGGACAACCACAACTTCTGGTCAAAAGAAGCTCGTCTGCGGAACATCCGTTCTGGTATCGACATAATTCATCCTGCCTAAGGATATATCTACCTAGAATACACAACTAGAAGTAAGAGTGTATAAGAACTAGCCAACACCCTTAGTCTCATTCCAGCTACCTAAGCCGCTTTTGGTCTAGCGGATAAAATCCTTGACTAACGTGTCCAGTCAGTCTAATCGGACATGCTTCAAACTGGTGGCGTTCAGTGACAGAATAAAACATGACCTGGACACAGTCTGCAACGAAGTTCACCAGCCGGTACGGTACGCAGGTACGTACACGACGCTGAAGCTACAGCTGTCCCTGTTTACCGAAGAACAAAAACCGCAAGAGAGTCTGGGAAGCATTTGTGGGTCGAAAAATCAGTTTGGCCAACCGTCACTACCAACACCTGTCTACTGTAGATGTGCTTGAATCAATCATAGAGACAGTGCTCCCAGATTGACTGGCTCTTCGGCCAATGGTATACAGCTGGTACCAGAGTTTTACAAGGGCTGCCGTGGGTATCATGGATGACTCAGAACCACCCAGGCGAAATTACTTTTTGGACTCTTGGAACTCAAAAAGTGGTGTGAAATCAAGTGACAGTTCAACGAAACGTCCACGCC
Organism: Dryococelus australis; assembly: GCA_029891345.1. NCBI lineage: Eukaryota > Metazoa > Arthropoda > Insecta > Phasmatodea > Phasmatidae > Dryococelus > Dryococelus australis. The sequence continues at coordinate 46,151,455 of CM057006.1, forward strand.
GAGGTTCAGTGCCAGGCACCAGTGTCGGATATGCCGTGACGAATGGTAACATTGGCACAGACTGTGTCCCAACAGAGCAACTTCGGCTACGGGAAATGCACCAATGGGGTAGGACCACACCAGGGGCCCGCCTAATCTGCCCAGCATGTCCGCTACAGTGCCCCCACCAAAGGTAAACAACCAGTCAGATGCCTACTTGGGACAAATGAATACAACCATTGAAAAATTACTGATAGTGCCTGTGTATGTTTCTCATGTATCAACTGTTGCCTTGATTGACCCTGCGGCTTCGCATAACTTTGTCCGTGAAGAGCTTGTCATGTTCTCAGATACCTGAGTTACCAACTTAACAGTAGAGCTTGCTACACTACATGGCAAGAGTAACATCATTGGTGTCACTCAGCTTGACGTAAGACTCAGGGATGTTGAAATGTGTGTTCCCGTCTTAGTTTCAAGAGAGATCCACGAAGATGTTATCTGTTGAGTACCTTGGCTTATCTATCAGGATGTAATTGTAGAGATTCCGAGGGATAGAATTCATTTCGGCAAGCATGTCAGAGGCACTGTTTACAATCTAAACAGACGTGTGGAGGTCAACTTACAGCTTGTAAACCTAGATGACTTTGACCACTGTGTTTCAGCAGAGTATGATGTCGCTTTCAAAGATATCTTTAACGAAAGAAAAGATATTTTCGCACCGGCGGATCATTTAAATATACAACCGTTGGTGAGCATGAAATCAAAATCCACAACGATCAGCTCTGGACATCCCCCCCCTACAGATTATGATGTACACGACTTGAACGTAATTATCTGCCAAATAGCAGAAATGATATGTGACTGAGTGATTGAACCGTCTGAGAGTAGGTACATCTCAGTCATAACATTAGCGGCAAAGAAATATGAAGCGTGGTGGTTTTGCATTGATTTCAGGTCCATAAATCAAATAACTCTGTGCGCCCCACTCCCATTCATTAGTGTAAACACTGTACTTAATGTACTCTGCAAAGCGAAAATTTTGTCATCTTTCAAACTGAAAAGTGAATCCTGGCAGATCCAGGTAAAACAGGAAGACGGGCACAAAACAGCATTTATGGCACCAAACGACTGCCTATATCAGTTCTGTAAATGCCCTTTGGGCTTAAGTGTGCCCCGCCTACTTTTTAGAGTATGATGGTAAAAGTCCTAGGTGAGGATAATAGGGAATTTTGCAATGGCCTACTTGGACAACGTGGTCATGTGGTCCGAGACATGGGAGAAAAACATACCCCACTTAGCAATTGTTCTGGAGCGACTTGCAAGACAGTCTAACCTGTGCCAGAGAGTAGCATAGGCAAAACCTGCATCAAGTCCCTTGGTCACCTGGTCGACTGGGAAGGGAACAGCCACATGCTGGAACAGTTAACTCTCGTAGACGAGTATCTAGTGCCAACCACGCGGAAGAGGTTACACAAATTTTTCGGCTTAATAAATTGACTTAGGCAGTATATCCAAGATTTTGCTGTAATCACAGCCTCGCTCACTGAAATACTCTTGCACACTAAAAAGTACAAATGTGACACCAGCATGCAAAGTGCGTTTAAGGAAATAAAGTACCCTTTCTCCCAGTATCACACCCTTGGACTCATCGACATGAGCCGTCACCTGTATTTGCAAATAGAAGCCCAATACAGTGTTCATCTCGAATACAGGCGGTTCACTCCGAGGACGGATAACTGGTGTTTGTTATGGCTACACAAGATGCGCGAAGTCCGTAGTAAGCTCACAAGATGGTCGATGCTACTACAGAATTTTGACTGTTGAACATGTGCCCGGCAAAAATAACCACCTGGCTGATGCCTTCTCACATTCCTCGAAAGAGAAGGAAGTAATGGATGATGAGGAAGAGTGGGAAACAGTTTTACCACTGGGGAATATCGGCACAACTCCACCTGTGCTCTTGCACAACAGATCGCGATGAGCGATACAAAACAAGAGCCTGCTAGCTGAAACGTGCGCAGACAATCTCTACGTGTACATTTCGAACCAGCAACAAATGTCCATCGAGGTGAACAAAATCAAAACACAGCGCAAACAGGATGTGTTAGAGGGGGGCAAGTGAATGACAATCGCTTGGAGATGTGGAATAACAGCCAGTCAGGAGGTTGGTGGTGCCTCTACGTGGCGCCAGGAGCATGCAATATCGTCATTCGTGTCACCCACAACAACAGTCAGTTTGGACACCCCAGCATAGCACAAACTGTCCATAATATAAATAGTCTTATTTGTGGGCCGTTCTCAGAAATAAGGTTAGAGAGAACGTGCACCAGTGCCCCCAATTGTAATGTTTACAAAATCAGCAGATCTCACGGAACCGCCCAACAGCAACCAGGGTTACCACAACGCCCGTTTGAAGCAATTGCCTTAGACCTCATGGGCCCTTAACCACATTCAACAGGGGCAAAGCATTACATCCTTGTAGTAACTGATTTATTTACATGATGGTGCGAGCTGTACACATTGCCAAGCGTGCCCATACACCACATAGCTGCAGCATTGAGAACCGAGTGTTTTTCCCACTGGGGATATCCCAAGACGCTCCTTAGCGATAACGCCACCCAATTTTCCAGACCACGTTGGAGGGTGTTGTATACTGAATGGCATGTCGAGCACCACACAACTCACATTTACCACGCGCGTGCCAAACTAAAAGAACATGGGAATCAGGAAATAAAGGTACAACTATGCCTTAGGGTAGGAGAAGACCATACAACAGATATAGCTTTCTGCTTGTGTAACCGCACCAACAAAGCGACCAGGAAAACTCCTGCGAAGTTTTTTATGGAGCAGGACTAGCATGTCCGGGGGAGATTGCCTGCCGAGCACCGGACTCTAACCCAGAAGCTGCAGACACTGATGTAAGAGGAGAGAGGAGGCTGTGTCATCACAAAGTGCGTGCTAACCAGAAAGGCTACGTCCAGAAATAGCTGCCAGAAACTAAACGACTACCTAAGCCTTTGTTGCCAGGTGATTGTGTCTATGTGCAGGCATGCCACCTATCTACCGCTTAACAAAAATTTTGCACGGGATTCGTCCCTAAGGCCCTACTGCCCACACAGGATTCTCAAAAGAATTAGCCAGACATAATACTAGATACAAACGGGACCAAGAAAATGGTGTAAGGTCCATAGGGACAGTATTCGTGCAGCGTCCATTTTGGACGACACCAATGAACCATGCCCACCTGTCAATCAAGAAGATGTGGGAGAAAAGCAAGCAGACAAAAATTTAGGTAGTGTCGCTGAGGCAGAAGTGAGTGACGTCCTGCCATCTAACCCAAACCAAGACCTCGATCTGAGTAGAAGTCAGATGCAGTCAAGAGGGAATTCACCCCTAGATTTTCGTGGTTTTCAAGCTGCCACACAGGCTGTTACCACACCAGTCATAACAACTGTACTTAGGCCGGCAACAGAAGAGATTAGTGACATTTGGGAGGGGAAACATCACCCCACAACTTTCGCTAATTTCCACCCGCCAAGCTACCCAGCTGCCACAGCTGAATTTCAGTGGGCAGCACTGGAGCTCTTCAAAGCCGGGCGGGGGGGGGGGGGGGGGGGGGCAAGTTCTAGCAGTCGCCATACCAAACGCCCAAACTTGTTTTCTCACTTGATTCACTAAATTATTAACTTAATTTAATGAAGTGTAATTGAAGGGCTATATTGATGTCTAGAGTCTTATTTATTTTGTTACGATTTCTTATTTCTTTTGCAAGCCAGTTCAGGATATTTCCAACGAACTCAATTTAACCGACACGCAGAGCAACAGGGACACACAACTTTTAATATTAATAAAAATTTTCGGAATTAATGCCTTAACTCCTCAGAGTATTGTGCTGTGCTTGTTTAGTACATGCATTTGAGTATATATGTATAGATTTGGTTTTCCCTCTCGGAGTTGGGAGATCTCCGTTACGTAACGATATCTCCAAGTCGTCATCCTCACTAGTTTGGCAGGCGAAGGAGAGTGCATGCATTCGCGTTGCGGGGAAACTACACCATCTTTGTCTGATCAGTAGCTGCCACAGTAAGAGTATTTTTATCCGGAACCTATAAATCTTTTCTTTTTTCCCCCATGCTCGCACTCTCATCTCCGTAGTCCATAGACTCACGGCCCCGGAGATTTTACCACTAAAATTTTCAACGCGCTAACCAGTACTTTTATCCATGTTGGCCAATGGTGGGTATAATATGCCATGCCTGCAGTATTCGAGGGATTTCGTATCAGTGATTGTGATTTCACTCAGTCAATATACATACTTGCATCGTTCCTTGTCTTATATCATTTTAAGGTTAATTTAACCCCAGGTTCTGGCCCTCTCCAGAGAGTAAGTCCACGTGCTCTTTATGAACTGTAAAGTTACTAAGAAACTTTGTTGTACATCACATGCAAACATGTGCTGCAGGAGGGATTCGCCACATGACCGACGCCCTACTGGAGTTGACAACTGTCCAGTGATATTTATAGCCATGCATCAGTGTTTCTCTCAAATCCAGCATCTCTAGCCCCTCGCACAAAACCAAGCCACGTTAACCTTCTTGTTGAAATATATTACTGATAACGTACCACATGAAGTGAAAAAAACATCACCTCGTATAAGTGCATGTGGTGGTCAGTACAAAAACGTTGTTACTGTATTATTTTGATCTCATTAAAATAGTAGTACATTACTTGCCAACATAAAGAAACACTTATTTCTTCTCAAAAACTAGAAGATGCTGCAATCAGTGCTAAGCAAAATATATTCAAAATAAAAAGTCTTATTTGCAGCATTTTTGGCATTAGGAAATTAGAAAATAATTTAAATTTGTAATATTTTGTAAAATTAATACAAGGAAGATCTTGGGACACAAGCTCAAATGAAAGGATTATTAGATTATAATAGATCTTTCTATTGTGGATTGTACCAATCCTCCACTCTCTCCAGCTCATTCACACACATTGCATTTCACAACTCTAAACTATCTAGTAACTAGCAACAAGCCCCGGCTTCCCTCTAGTGCAATTTACAAATATGGCATTGTTTGAAAATGGTTACTGTGGGTCATCCTTAAAAGATAAACGTATGCTGTCACTGACTTTTTTGTACATTATTTTGGTGTATCTCTTATGGTTTAGTCTGCACCAGAAATGTGGCTTTTCCGACTTGATTAGAAAACGTTGACATTTATCTATTATCCTTACATTAAATATTATTGTACTATATACATAAACCTTTCTCACAAAGAAATTCTCTAAATGATGGTGAAATTGCATCAAAATCCATCAAGTTCTTCAGAAGCCTTATCCGAATACACACACACACTGAGCTGGGCAACTGTTTTATACTTTGTATAGATAATGTTCAACAAGAAAGGACTATTAACAAAAAGGTAATGTTATGATGGAGTGATACAAATTTATTCATGCTCCATTTATATTTGACCATCCTTAATTTCACCTTTGCTGGGCAACTGTACTGTCATCATCAAATTGGTTGCTGATAAATCAAAGTTTTATAAGAAGTCTGCTGAAGCCACATTTCCTTTGCAAAACATTGCTTCAACTTTTTTTTACAGCTGCTCGAATACTTACGGACGTCGCAGTTGAATTTCCTTTAGATGATAATGCAACTGACAACTATACTAATATCAGTCAAATGCATCACCAATGCCATGCACAAGCAGTACAAAATGCACATAGAAATTGTACAAGTACTTTCACATATAATAAGTAAAGTTTTTGTGCCATGCAAACACATTACAAAAGAAGACGATTTAACACATGAAGCTGCAATAATCTAAATTTCAAGAAAAATGTTAGTGTACAGTTACTTGAACTGGTTGGTCAAACACTTCTTATTTGAAGTCCTAGTATGTCTCAGGGAAATATCAGGGAATTTTTCATAACAACTTCTGTAGCCACCCTGCACATGTGCCGCCACCTATAGACCTAAAAATATTTATGAAGAAGGAACTGGCAGAAGTTTTTAATTTGACAGACACTGCATTATTAAAATTGGAATTGATGGGTCTCGACACAGAACGGTTTGACAATGTTCGCTGCTGTATAAACAATGACATGTCTAGCTCCATGGCTATATACAAAGAGGAAAAGTGTGTAACCACTACGTCTACCCTCAATAAGTTTGTGAGATGCTGACCACAAAACTACACAGATGACCCTCAGCTCTCTTCAGAAGAGGGGCGGGGAGCGTGTGCCACACAAAAGACTCACTTCCCCCCCCCCCCCTCCCACAAGACCAGGGGCCACACCCAGCAGTTGAGATACAGTAAATGTACTTATCGTAAGGCAGCACCTGCACTGCTTGTAAACACCGACCCTGTCTGGCGTGGCATGGTCGCAAAGAAGAGCTAAATATTATTACCAGTTGTATATAATATTATAATGATGAGTATATTTTTATATTTCTCAATATATTAAGTCATACTCTTGTGGTTTAAGTAGGCTTACATAAAATATATATGGCCACATTTATCTTCATTCAGTATGTATAGTACTGGTACCATACATATTGTGACTGGTAAATACTGTGTGTGTATTATTATTTTCATTTGAGATTTACACATGTGGGTACTAAGTAGATAATTATTTGTGTCTTAGTTCTCATATCTTTTCATTTTACCGATGTTTATTTAATTTCTTCGCATTGTGTATTATAATATTATAGTTTCTACCAAAGTCCCATGTACGTAACCTACAAATTCGACTTATGCAATATGTGACTTACCTAACATACTCAAAAAAACTTATCCCTTACGTATGTCAGGGTGATACTGTACTGAAAATAAAGTTTGTAAAGGTGTACAGGACTACTGAACTGTATTTCTAAACTCTGTATGGTCTTACTTCATAACAGTACTATCCCATGCACGACAAAAATCATTTAATGAGGGAATCCTCCATTTTGATCGCAGATATAAGAATATGGGAATTAAGTTATGGATAAATACATGTAGATTCAAGATTGGCATGAGGAGGAAGGAGAAAAAAAAAGAAAAGGGGGGGGGGGGGATACAACGGTTGAAACAGACTTCTTATCTACTTATAGTTTCCCAATTAGAATGGCCATTTTGCTCATGAAATTAAGAATGCCTATCCCATGGTTGGGGTACTGCAGCTGTGTTTCAATATGTTTGTCCTACGAATATTTTCAGCATCATATTGGGTCAGAATGGCATAAATTTTGTTACAATGAAATATGTTAGAACTACTAACTTTTAGTTCATTTTACTCATTTGGCAATGCAGACACTGTACTTTATACCATCAAGCATTTTATATTAATTGTTCTTCAAATATATACGGTACATACATATTTTGGTGTTTTAACATAATACATAGTAGACGTGTGTTGCTCGGTTTTTTTTATCTGTTCAATTATATTTTGGATTAAGAACTCCAATTTAAATTTTTCGTTCCAGTTCCAGTTTTAGAATAGGCTAACAGAAACTGAAGTGTTGTACATTTTCTACTTTATCATGTGTGAATAAAAGGGTGAATTTTTTTTTCTGCATACAACTATTCCTTGCCCTGAACTCTTCAGCATGTCATCAAACCTTGCAAACAAGTTTGTGTGTGCTGTAATGTGTTTCGTCAAGCTACTTGTGCTGCCAAATGTCAACTACAACCATTTTCCATACTGCAAGCATTTTGAATGGTTTGACTTATTGCTGCTTCCTACAACTTTTTGGAAAAAAGCCCAAACTGCCAACCACTGCTGACTAACTGTTCCTGCAGATGTAGGCAGCATGAACTGCCTACTCTTCAACACATTCTAATAATTTTATAAATTTTGAGAACTCATTCCAACATAAATGCAAACTCGACTATGGAGAAAGCAAGTGTTTGAAAGTCAAGTCTGTTTTTGGCTGCTGCATTGTTGGTATGAACACACAAAAATGTTGAATGCGTCCATGCTTACGGCTGCAGTGTTCAAAAATAGCCAGAAATCTCAATGCTTGTGTATAGCCATTGAATTTTATAAACAACCAGAAATTATTGCGAAGTACTAGAAACTGCTGGACTGCCAACTGTGTTAATGTGAGCATTGTGAAATATGTACTGCAAAACAACCACAACATGACTAGAATATTTCACCAAATTAATGAAACCATTAAGTGCTGGCAATACTGAACAGAGTGTTTAAATTTCTGTTTACTGTGACCATAACCAAAACAAATGTATGTGGTGATAATTCTTGAGTAACGGAACAGCTGTAAGTACCCAAAATCAGAAATTAAGAACAGTATTATGAAACTCTGTTTAAGGCAAACCGAAACTGAAAAATGAATGAACCGCACAGGCCTAATGCATATCGGAGAAAAAAAAAAAAATAAAAATAAATTTAAAAAAAAAAAGTAACTTAAAATTTACATACAAGTATGAATTTTGAAAATTAACAAAAGTAATAAGGAAGCAAAAGCTTGGTGGATTAAAAACCAAATACCTTGAAAATATATAGCATAAGCACGTAATCATCATGTCAATGGTTTTTGTAGCTGATGAAAATTTCACAGTGAGCCGGTTTCAGTACCACTGCAGTAGTATGAGAAGAAAAGTTGAAGATTGCAGTTTGAAATGGTTGAAAACTGTGAAAGCATGTTGCACACTGCATGCAGAGATAAAAAGCTGGAGGAAGAGCCCATCACCAGAGAATCCCATTTCCACGTGTCATCTCGCACTTACGTCAGTTGCAGCCTCGTCGTGCATGTCTAGTGCAGCATGCAGTGTATCGAGTTCTTCCTCCTGATCGTTCATTAAAGGCAACCTGATCAAACCTGCTGACAACACACTCTACATCACATACAAAGCACAATGCTCACACAGAAACAATACTTCAACTGCATGCAAAACCTCAGTCACATCTATACGCATGGCATAGAACAGGATTATAGACAGCTTAGATAAGAAGAACTGTTATTTTTGTACATTCATGCAATAGTAATCTAGTATACTAGCTATGGAAAAATAATAACAAATTTACAAGAAAGTTAAGGTAAAAACAGATGACACATGAATATGAAAATTAATATTTTGCTAAAAAAACTGGTGTAGCACTGCTGCTCCCACAAACACTTCACATTGCCTCCAGTTGCACCAACATAATATCACTCAACTATTTATAATCTTGTTCTAGGATACCCCCTCCTTTTCTCCCGACCTTTTGTATTTATGCCACAGACAAACATCAAGTAGAAAGACTACCACTAATTGGCATAATGTACATTTTATGTTATTTGAATGATACTTGCAATGGGCTTAAGTGATTAAAAAACATTTCTTCTTCGGATATACGCCATTGCATAGCTTGTCTTGGCCTGTTCTCGTGTATGTTTTAAATGTCATCCTGTGTTTTCCTTGGTCATACAGCTCTGCAATGGCATTATGTCCAATGTAATTTTTCATTTAATATGCAGCATTTTTCTTGATACCATTACTGTACGTGCATACAGTTATAAGTGGAAAAATTAGTTTTGAAATTTAATGATCAAACGAAAACATTATATTCTGAACACCCAACAAAACAAGTCACTAATGCTTGGTCCCACTATGATATCACACAATGCCTGCATGCTCGTCACTTTGTACGTCAGCAGTGAAGCATGTGACGCGTTCTGCTTTAACAACTAATCTAATATGATTACGACTCATCGCCAAGAGGTGAAGGTCACGTTGCCTACCCTACAGGCAAAGGGAACTTACGAGCATATTCTCTTCACCTGGAGGATACGCAACCTGGCAGGTACGCAGCCCCCTCCCCCGTGCTGAGAGCCTACAAGCTACCCAAACCTCGGGCAAGGCCGAGTGCCACCGATGAGGCACAAAGCAGAAACCATGACCAGAGTATTCCCACGCCAACTAGGGCAGGAAGACTCCCCCGCTGGCAGCCTAAAAGCTTCCACTATCTAAGTCCGGACGCTGCCGGTCTTAGCAGTAATTCTTACATATTCTTCTCTAGCAACTTCCCACAGCACTAAGTCAGTGCTCAGAATCTCGTTACTTTCAAGTACACCCCAACGGCTACTTACTACGTAAGTCGACGATCAGTCAACCTTACGACCAGCGAACACGACCACATACTTATTTAACTTCACTTTGTCTCCTCTAGACACCTTTTACTTAGCAGTTAACTGTAACTAATTTGTATTAGTCTAGAATCAGCTTTTCCATTTTTCACTTGAACCAGGTCACCTACACCTGAAACCGCAGTTACCGTCAGCTCTCCACAACTTGGTAGGAGGTAGCACAGGTCGCGTGTTATTGAACCTTCAATAAACATTCATTGTTCTCTACTGTTCTGTTTTTCATTTCCAGGGTATTTGTTTGTATTAACAGTTGGGGACAGAATACGCCATGAACTGATGACAGGAACCGGGAGTTTTGTTAAATCGAGTTAGCCTGACTGTGGATCCCTTTCAGGTATTTGCACGTCAGAAGACATTCATATTAGAGAGATAGCTGTTTCTTCCCAGTCACACATTAGCACTAAGTCAGTGCTCATGGGGAGAAACAGTGAAGCCACAACCACTAGAAACACCTTCACACCGGGAGACACGACAGACTCGGGTTGCTTCTCACCATTCGCACAGTCAGTGCGCGGTGACCATAGCCTGAAATTTTGCCATTCATCCTAGTGCGAATGCACAATCAGTAGAGGCTTGACAGCCCTCACGGCTCCACGTCCCTCATCAGCCCGCATACTGTGGGGGATCAGTGGGGGGGACCTATCGAGCTCGTGCCGGCAAGTCACTGTCAACCTTCCCGTCGAAGTGCATCGCGTAGACTATAGAACTTTTGCCCTATGCCTCACGAGAAGAAAAGTGGTAGAAAATGCAGGGAACAATATATGGCTCACTCTGCTCACAAACAGTGGATTGCATTACTACATCCTATGCAGGAAAGGCAGGTGGAACAGGACTGCGCTGCAGAAATTAGACGTCAAGCAGTCGCGCCTGCTCCAGTTCTGATAATTAACTTCCCGCCATGTATCCGCATACATCCTACATGTCATCCTGTTGTCAAAAGAACTCCTGACCAGTACTGAAGTGTGTCTAGGCTGGGATAACCTCATCTTCTGGTCTAACGAAGCACACCTGTGGAACCTCTGCTTCGGCATAGCCAGAATTTGCCGCACCTAGGCGAAGCCAACCCGACTACAGCACCCAGAAGCAGGAGTAAGTAAGTGCTAACCAACACCCCTCGTCTCTCATCAACTATTTAAAGTAAACTACACCGCTTTTGGTCTAGTGGACAAAATTCTCGACCAACGTACTAAGTCAATCTAATTGAGCACACGTCACATGTTTCAAAAAAGATAATTGACATTTCAATAAAGGTCACTAAGAAATTGATGTGCCACAGGCAACACATTCTGGTAGCCTCCGCCAAAGCTATTCCTCTCCCTCCGTTAAACCACATTAGTTATACACAATACTAACTTATTTGATGCGAAGGCAGCAACATAGGGAGCTGCTGATCCGCTGCAGCCTGTATGCCGGCTACCTGCATCACACCATTGCTCGGAGCTTGAGCACATGCCACCCAGGTGGTGGTGGGGGTATTTGCTCAAGGGTTACAGCCTGGCCTTGGTAGCGACCCACACCCAGTAATGGCTGGAAGGCGGCCCATACGGCTCAATGTTTCTGGTCTGCCCGCCAGTGGTGGAGGCCCTCTGGAGCACCGAGCTCGTGCTGACAGCCACTGCTTGCAGAACACTAATGTAGGGATTTGTTTCACATCCATGGTGCACATCCTGTACTGTTCAGCATCATCCTAACTTCTATGCCGTTTAAGTTAAGGTACGGCTCAAAGAGAGAGGAGCAAAGGACAGCCCACCTAGCAGCCAAGCAGCAGTCTGTATTAACCCAGCCTACTCTAGGTAGGCAAGTTGAACGAGACAGCGCTGCTTTAACCCGACTGTTAGAGAGACCGGCCCTCCCATGTAAGTACACTGGTTTTCCGCCACACATACATGTTCACCAAGAGTAGGTAACATCCCGTCTTGCACGGACTGGGTAGATGAGACTGAGGTGAGACACGGGGTTTCCAATCCCCTGTTTTGGAGTCCCGAACCAGCCGCCTGGAATCTACGGTACGGTGTTGGCCAGCACGGTATCCGCCCTACAGCCAGTGGTCTGCACCGCCAGTTCCAGCTAGCAGACATCAGCAGCACTACCTTTGGCCGAAGAATACACAAGTAAGCCAGGTATCCCAGACACCTCCAGCCAGACAGTGCGGAAACTGAGTCAATACACCCTTAACGCGCGTGTTTGGTCTAACGCAACACAAAGCCACGACGACAGTCTCCACTACTAATAAACTCGACACGTGTCAGAATAAATATAAAAAATACAAATTTTAATGAATAAATATGCTTATTATTATGGTGTGTCTCGGCACACATGGTGCGCACGCCTATGGCTACAGCCATCACATAAGGCTGCACCCACAGGTGCCTACATGCAAGATATCAACCTGCATCAGCCAACTCCAACCTACCCGCACTACCTACTACCTATTAAAGTAGAACATGTAGTCCCACATACTGCACACCACCCACTTGCACTTATCACCATAATTTGAACATGCTGGCAGGAACAGATTTACACCAGCCTTGACAGAAGGGACTGCATCAGTCTGACTTGCTCCAGATGATATCCTGCCCAGGAGTAAATATGCAGCACTGGAAACCCTTAACGTATGCACTAACAGCTGCACAACAATCCCATACTGACAAACTCAACCTCCAACTGTCGACTGGACACAACTATCGCACAGAAATGGCTACTGCACCTGTTTTTTTTTGGGACAACCCATGCATACCGTAGTGAAGAGACTTATCTCCAATTATATCACAGCTCCAATATCATCATCCCCAATCGCTACACTACTACACTAAAGTAAAATAACTTTCTATTTTTAATATAAATCCGCAGTCATACAACTATTTACAATTGTTATACAAAAACTCCACCATGCAATAATACATGTAAAGTGCAAATACATATGGCAGACAAGGTTGGCAAATTATTCAACAAACACTACTGCAAGCCAGATACACTACCTCACATCACACAACTAAAATCATAATATGTAATACCACATACTTCTACTAATCTTCTAATAATGTTAGTATACAGTTACTTGACTACAAGTAGTCTACATGCATACACTATTTCTTTCTACTATACATATATACATCACACAGTGATAACTTACCGCTTCTTGTTGCTTCAACATTTATGGAATACACAACAAATCCTGACATGATTACTCACATAGGTGATAACCAAGTACTCCAATAGGTACTTAGTTCACTATAAGAAAAAGTTATTACTTAAACAAAAACCAGTAAGTAAATGTCTCTGATAAAATGTTGGTCAATGTGTAGTTAAGAGATGGTGATTTTGCATCCTCACACAGTGATACCAAAAATGGAAAATAAGCCAAATGGCATTATCTACTGTTTACATACCTATCAGCATAAAAATTTGATATTTCCGATACCTTTAGACTCAAGAGAATTGGAAAACCAACCAGAATATCCAGCATAATATTATTCCAGCATACACTGAAGATTTATCCCTAAATACGTAATAGTTCTGCTTCATGAAAGCACAAGAGTAACATTTTAATATACCACTTACGTATACATATAATTTATTCTTAAGCTGCATTAAATTTATCTTTATTTTTGAACTCTATAAAAAATTTAAATACAAAAATTGGCAAGATTTCTTAACATAACAAGCCAGTATTCCTTAAAATTTTTTTTACGTAAAATATTTTTTCTTTGAAATGGTTATCTTTAAAATTGATGCATTTAAGCTATGGCTGCAGGCTTGCTACGCAGTGCCTTTACGAATATGAAATTTCAGGTCCAAATGTGTATTTATTTCATACCACATACCGCCATATAACGTTGACCTCTACCATGATTAAACTTGAAACTAACTTTTGTGAAGTTGATGCTAACTGATTTTCAAATAATTAAAATATAAATTATGCTAATCTCAGAAATTTTGTTATTTTGCAACAAACTCTACAGATGATTATTCAATAAATTGGACACCTTATAATGATGCAAGTAAATAATTGATTCTTCGGGAACCATTAATTTTTTTCTATTCTTTTAGGAATTAACATAATTTATCCAGTGTATGAAACACGGTGGTAAAGGTAACTCGTATTTATTTGATACATTTTCAATTTTATAATTTTATTTCAACTCGTTTGACAGTAATAGCAATAATTGCAAGCTTATGTAGCACATTTTTCTTTTACTAGTAAGGAAATGTAGCTGGCTGTTGTAATATGGTGCTACATAGGTAGGATTTCAAGGATTGCACCGGGTCAACATGATGAGAGACACACCTGTGTTGCGAGGGTTTCAGTCTCACAGCAGTGTGCGCATGTGTGGGTGTGAGTGTACCTTGAAGACATACAAATACCAACAGCACAGCACAAAAAAAAAGAACAAGATCCGGCATAACTAAATGTTATCTCAACAGCATCATAGGAAAAGTATGAAATCTATAAGGATGGATATTTACATTATTTCAACAAAACTGGCTTTTACAAGATGAAACACAAATAAACATAATCAAGTTATTTTTTAGAATATTCTTCATGTTCTTATACCCAACAAGTTACTTTTAAGTTTTTGAAATCAAATTACTCTACTGGTGAAAAAACTTTTGGTAGAATGCCACATTTTTGCATATCTATATTTTGTAGACTATTTCTTTTTATGGTTGCAATTTTTTCGGAAGTCTTTTATTCGACATGGGAATTATGTTTGGATACTTGCTTATAATTTAAATATTCGTATCAACTGTATCTTTGATATGCACACACATGAAAAAAAAATTGCAGCTGTAGCTTTATTTATGTAAGAATCTTGGCAGAATTACAGAAAATATTCAGTGGTAATAGATTTTTAGTACATCCTAATTGATATAAATTTCTACAGTATTAAATATTTTTTTAACTTCATCAATACTAAAAATGGTTTTTAGTTAGAACATGAGTTATAAGTTGGGGGGGGGTCCTTTAATTTGGATGTTGAGTATAACGAGACAGCTGAAAAATTATGTTCATGATCTTAACACCTGACACTCGCTGGTTAATCAGAATTAATGACTTCACTTCATCTACTTGCTTCATCTACAAGCAACAATGAATGGGGTTTTGAAGCATATAATTTCTACCGCAGCGCCTACAGGAATTTTCCCTGGACAGGGGAGTAATTACACGCAGCGCCTACAGGAATTTTCCCTGGACAGGGGAGTAATTACAAACATGTCAGAATTATAAGTTTCAACAACCACCAGCCAATAAGCATTGCCAAGTGCAACCTCCCCTCGAGAAGATGCCAATAATCAAATTTCGGTAATCAACGTTTTGCTACACCTCAATCAAGTATAACGGCACGCAGAGAGATGATGCCACGTGATAATGGCCACCCTTAGCTCCACACACGATGCATGCGCATAGCACTTCCCACCATCAGGGCCAGCAAGCCCTCAGACTGGCAGGATATATTCCAGTGCAGAGGCTGGAATCAGCTGAATATCTGCTCTTCTGAGAGCCACACCAGCTGAACAGTATGCTCCACCGAGCTCATTCGCCAGAGCTTTCTAACCTCCACCACCACCTACACCTTCTAGAGATCTTCAGCTCACTGCCACCTGCTGCAGAACTTCATAAGTCCTCCCCCTGGGAATCGATTCAGAAGTCATCTGCCACCCTCGTCGGTTGCCCCTGGCAACGGCTACCCCATGCGCCCTTCAGAACATGTGCTTCCCAAGTCTGTTAAGGACACGTGACGCAGACAGGGAAAGTTGTCATTAACTACCTATTTAAACTGCCCCTAGTCAGCTTAGAACCAGGTTCCCTTCACCTGGAGAGCCTAGTATACTACTTTCTGTCAACTCTGGGTAGACAGAAAATAGTATGGGCCACCTTGTCTTATTCCTCTTTGAATGAACATGTTCCAAACCTCTCTGATCTCTCATTTTCACTTCAGTACTTCCAGAACTTCATAGTAAACACCCATGTCCCAAAAGAGTGGAGCGGGAGACCAGGTTTTAAGTATACCAGTTTACAGCTTAGTATAGGACTGTGAGCTCCTCCTCAGGGACTCTCACATCGTAAGCACACACACCATTCAATAGCAACACGTTTGAAGCACCATGTGTGCTTAACGGTAGAGCCACAACCACTAGTCATACCTTTGCTTGAGAGGGTAAGTCGCTAGACAGACCAGCTTGCACTCGCCCACTACACGGTTTGTGTTGGCGGAGGGAGTGTTTGGTTGGCTCAGGGTCGGACCTGTCCACTGAAGGGGCTCACCTGTCAAAGCTATTGGAGTGCCGAGGGGACCCACTCTTCAACCACCGCACTGTTTGTGTTGCCGGTTGAGGAATAAGGTTTTACTCGGTGCCAGTCCAGTGTGCATGGATGGCAAAACACACTTAGATAGGGAACGCGCGTTGCCTGCTCATATCTCCCGGGATACGGTTCTTGCACCTAATGCCCTTCACCATGAAAGGTAGAAAGGATGTCAAGGAAAGGAAGGCAACTACTGCCTACCAGTCCACCTGGAGCTGCACCCAACCCAGTAAGGTATGTTGCCAAGCATCACCATGGAAACGAGCTCAAGCCGCCTGTAAGTTGGTGGGGCTTAACATCCAGACTCCCTCCCCTTCTTTGTTTCAGCCTCACCGGAAGGTTCTTGAGAGCCAGGACGTGCATCCAATGATAGCGGCCATTCATCGTGGAGAAATGGACTCGCGTGCCCTTGGTTCTCTATTTGCCGCTATCCCAGCCTGCAGAGAAGATCCAGCAGTCCTTGGAGCAGCCGCAGTAACTCCAGTAATCATAGCTCAACCAGTAAATCATCCCCGTTTATACCAGCCTACCAAGTATTACTGAAAGTAAGCCGCAGGCCCTTAAGCCAGCACCCCGGTCAGTAGCCAAGGCCACTGTAGACTGCGTACCCAGCCGCCAGCAGACACAGCTTGTGTTATATTCAGGACGGCCCGTAGTGCACAAGTAAAGTAGCTGAACCACACATAGTAAGTACTCGTGGCCAGCACTAACAAAGTTCCCTACTTTCGACATATAACCCAACCACCCTGACCCAGACAGCATCGAATGTCAACCTTAAGTCTAGTTCATTACTCCAACATAACATGCATATCAACCTTCTTTCCTTCATTATTTTCAAGCATTTTCCAATAACTACATTCCCACTCCTCCACAGAAATTCTAATCTACAATGTAAAAAGACATTCTTACACTACAGGAGCAAAAAACTTTGTAGTATATAGTAATTTTGCTATTAATTTCCATTTAGAATCTTAATCTTTTCCTTACAAAACAGTTTGGTCATTGGCATAAGTAGCAGAGAAGGAAACATTTCAACCACCACCACCACCACCACCACCACCAGCATCATCATAAAAAAATTTCACGAAAATTTGGATATGTGCATATTTTCTTTCGGCAACCAATCATCCATTTACTCTAGTCAGTTGCATAGTATTCACTTCATTTCAATATTACATGCTTGATTTTGCTGACATTTTCCCTTTCCTATTACAAAACTTATTGTGCTTATTATTTACTCTGTATGTGCTTCAGTGAGAGTGATCAGGAAACTATCGCAAAATATCTGCAAGTGCTGTTAGCTGTGATGGTATGCCCAGGAGACTGCTGCAGTCACTTACCAGTATCATCTTCGCTGTCTGGAGGAGGTTCGCAAGAACTTGCTTGCGAAACAAAGCTATTGGGCCGGGACTGCGATGGACTGGTCGTGGTTGCCAGCTGGCTCCGCCTGTGACACTCGTGCATCACGTGAAGGTGCTCCCGAGACCTCTGCAGCTCCCGGCGCAATTTCTCTCGCTCCTCGTCTCTGTCCTTCACTATTTTCTACAACAGCACAAGGCACAACAGTGCTTGTCATACACTATGCGATACATCACTGACAGTTCCAAAGTGAGAAGTGACCAAGGTCATTACAGAATATAAGGATGAAGTTTCCCTGAACTTTTCCAGGTCATACAGCAAACAATAAAAAAAAATTATGTTTTCAAGACACCAAAAAATTCTATGGGGAAAAAAAGCCCCCATGTTTATGAAATGTGATAGAAATTAAGTTTGTGGAACTTCATTACTGAATATCATCTACAGAGTTGTTTACGAACAGTTTGACAAATTCTTTGGGCTACTACTGTGAAATGTTTGCTCATACAGAAACTACCTGTATTTCGGTGTGTAGGCCGCACATTTTTACAAAAAAGAAATTATAAAAAATCTTTCCCCCCAAAACATGTTTAGAAATTTGTCAACATACAGTACATTTTAACGTTTTTAACTCTTAAAGGAAGGAAGAGAATTGGAGGGGAAGGAATCTATATATATTTTTAAAAAAACTGCTTGCGCAGTTAAAATTTTCTGTCACAAATATTTGGTAGGGGAGAAATTAAGTCGGAATTTATTATGCTTGTACGGAATCGTGACTTAAAAATATTTACAGGAATACAAAAATTCAGTGCGGCCTAAACTTGTAATATTAATTATCCTTAATTTTGCATCAAAACTTCAGGTGTGGCCTATACACGCACGCTGCCTATACATGCTAAAATACGGTATATGAAATTAAATTGTATGACAGGATTTTGAGTTTCCACTCTTTTGCAGTTGTTAAACACATTTCTTAACAATTCTTGTATTTATTTTGAATATTTTTTATTTATAGATATCGTTCAAACTCGCGTGATCTTCAAATATAGTGTGTAATACTCAGAATAAGTTTATTGTTAATTAATGATGAGCTATGAGCATCAGTCAGAAGTAGGGTTGAATTATCTTTAATGTCGTGTTGTGTAAACTTGTAAATAATTGTTAATTCGGCGAGTAACATTTTAAACCTTATTACAACAAAGATTTTCAATTATGAAAATAAACTAGACCTACAGATCTGGGACCAGCAAGGCCACAGTTAAATATAATTCAACAACAAAGCCAAGGTAGTAAATGGTTCGTATACCAGAAAATTTGACATAAGTACATACAATTTCGCAGACTGGCTATGCGGGTGTAAAGCTGTAAATGTGTTGCTTTGTTTAATTTTTTTTTGCTAATGAAACCTAATGATCTTGCGTGGACTGTCAATGGGGTAACAGATTTAAAACATTTGGGAGACAAAGTTAAAAGACATAAATCATGTTCGCAACATATTAAAAAATGCCATAAAATTTTCATTGCTTGGCAATTTACATTGCCAGTTAGATAGCGCGTACAGGTTGACGAATGGATTTTTTTTACAAATATATTAAGATATGCCACTTTCATCCTCTAATTTAGAAATATTTGTTTTAGTATATTTAAGTTATCATCATTAGTATGGTAGAATTGGTATTATTAGGTTATCTCTCGTCGTCCCGTGTAATGTACCACACCATGTAGGTACAGGTTGGAAGGCATATAACCTAAACAAACTTAAAACAAATATATACCTGTGGTAGTGATTAGATCAAAACCAGCAGCCACAGTATGTTGACCGTTACAAATCGGGCGATGATACATTTTTCTTTAAACAACCATACTTATTTTTTGTATTTAGCTGTTGTACGCAATATATTACTGTACCTATTTAAAAAAATGATATTTGTAATGATATGAGTTAGGATAGCTACAGCCCTCCCAGTTTCAAAAGTCGCCAGCCACCACTGGCTGTAACAAGTAAATGAAACGAACTGTGTTAACTTTACACTGCATAGACCTGAATTTAAATTAGTCACCTCAAATTCGTATGTGAGTTCTGGGCGAATTATTTTATTCTAGTTAGTCTTAGGCATGGTCATTTTTCAAAAATTGTTTTTGAAATAGATAAAATCATAACATGGTTCACTATATACCTAAATGGCAATAACTTCGAACACAATGCATACTGATTAAAGTTATTTAAGTATTTTGTTATATGTAATACCAGAAAGGAACTTCGCAACGTGGAGCCAAGTTGTACAAATGCAGGTGGAAGAATGGAATAAGTTGTGAAAAACAGATTAAAGTCAGTATTGCAGAACGTTCAGTTTGGCATTACATATGAGCTAACATCTAGGGCAATTGAAAGGCCATGACTAATCCGCTTGCGGAACTTATTTTTGAACATGTTTTCTCTACGTCCTGAGATGGTATCGGATGTGCAGCGGTTTGTTATTCGCTGCCTTGTGCGAGGCTATAAACAAATGAAGGCAACGTTGTGAAGTGTTTATTTACAATAGCTTTTAATTTGCAAAAAATAATACCTGCAGTTTATTTCTTATGTTATATGTAGCACTGAAAGTGTGAAATAATTTTGCATATAACAATAAAAACAATAATTATCAAATTATTATTAATTGTCTGATGTCGTACACCTATTTCGTTATTCATTTTGTGACGACTTATGGTCGGAACCCTTAGGTACCTGTGGTATCTTGAACCCGGTTTCAGTTATGCGCTGATTTGTTTTGTAGATGTTTTCTCCACTGGCGGTACTAGCTTCTATTGTCCACGGTCATTGTCCAGTATATGGAAAACTAGTACATGCCATTTTTTATCCTTTAAACATCTTTTTAAATAAATATTGCCATGTGAGTAATAAACACAGTGTGTATATTCCACTGGGGAAGCACTTTACCGTGAATGGCCTTTACCATCATAGACTTTGACATTGGTTGTCGGAAGCAGACTGAAGCAATAAATTATTTAATGCCAGAAGGGCACACTGGTGTATTGTTCATGGTTGCAGACACAGGAGGGGGGGGGGGGCAGTTGTAGGCCAGTGTCAGGAAGGATTCTTTGTCCTAGTCACAAGCCGCCGCCTCTGCCTTACCCTCCCTGTCTTTTTTCGCTTCCATTATCCCTCTTCTTTTGCTGTAAAAGCAGCGGCACATTACACAAACTAGTTTCTTAATCAGTGTATGTATGATAACTTCAAACTTTATTCAATGTCCCTTTTTAAATTATTATTTTTAAGTTTATGTGCACCCATGCCTACGTAAAGTGGACAATTGTTTTTTTTCTTGTGAAGTCACTTTTATGTGTAAAGTGAATAAAGATAAGTGTGTGCGAATAAAATGTGTCATATTACCGGTGCCATATTATGGCGAGTGAGGCCGTGTGCTTGTATAGGCAACGCCAAAAGTTTTTGATGAAAAATTGGGAATAATTAATAATTCAAGTAGACCGCACTAAATATTTATATTCCCGTAAACATTGCCGCGCCTCATCGTGCCAGGGCAGAGGCAAACACGCCGCCTACACTTAGTATAAATTCAACACATCGACGTAAATCGCATCTATCAGCATGTTTTCCCAACGCCGGGCCGCTGTTAGGAAGTGAACTGGCCCTGTGACGACGGATGTGGCGGCGGGCGAAAGGCCTCCGCCGCCATCTTGTAACGACGGACCTACAGCTGCTCTGCTCAACCTGAGGATCTAGGGCCGAGCTTCAGCAGCTAACCGCCACGCCCCCGGCCGGCCGCGCTAAAGAGGATCTAGGCGCTCGTCCAGCTACGTACGCGGCCAGATCAGTGCGAGAGCATGACGCGCATGTACGTATTGCGCAACGCCACCTAAACTTTTTGATCGCTACGTGCCTCATAGCAATTTATGACCCATAGGACCTGCGTAATACATCTTTAATAATAACTTCATATTTGAATAATACATCGTCTAATATTTTTACACACTTTCAATGGCCTTTTTTTACAAGGGATGGTCCAATATGCCTTTCTTGGGTATCAAATTAATCAGGAGACGTCCAGCTATTAAAATATACATATTTATATTTAATTTAAAAAGTTGTTTTTTATGCGCTAGAGACGTTGAACAAAAAAGGACAAGTTTGGGGACATAGGGGTGGGTCAAAATAGGCCCAAAATTTTCCAATTTTTTTATTACGACCCCCCCCCCCCCCTCATATTACGACCCTATCTCGGGAACCGTGAGGGGTCGTAATAGAGCGGTTCTATGTATGTACATAATAATAATAAATCTACGATATTTATTTAGCGGTCCTGAAAATCTCGGCTCTGTTGCATTGTTGAAGCAGTCGTCACGCAGTGCTAAGTTATAAAATAACTTGTCGATAAAGTTCATAACCCACAGTAAAAACACTGAACAAGAATGTAGTCTCATTTGCACAGTATGCAGCATGGGAACTCAATACATAAATTTATTTTCGGTCTTGGTAATAATTTATTACTTGCCCCTGGGTTCTAATAAAATTTCTCTACTGATATATGTGCTGTTTTAAATATTTCTTGAAATATACATTTCAAACAATTTGAACTGCATACGTCAGTTTCACTTCATTACTATTGTATGAGTTTTACTGTCTGGAATCCAGTTTTTTTTTTTGAAACTTGTCGAGCTGAAGGAAATGTTAAAATCACAGATGCATCAAGGCCAATTCATTCATTATTGGGTTTCAAACCTGCAAAGAAGCGTTACAGAGTTGTGTTGTACACACACATACGTGACCTTTACAAAAATTAGTAATCAGTGGCAACTGTTCACGGTTAAAACAATCCAGTTCCCGCCGTCAGATATGAAATTATAAAGGCTACTCCATGGGTCAACTACATTTTCGTACAAACATACGCACATCACTTAAGCAATCGACATGACATTTACTGAACTACATGTAAGCCTCCACGAAAACATCAAAACATTAGAAACACAACTTCGTAACTCATGCAAACAGTTTAAAACACAATGCAATTTTGAGTTTCACACGGGACAAAATATATTCCTAACAGCAGTGTCAACAATCAACAAGCCATGTCAGTTGTGCCAACGTAACTTGTAATTTGTCCCACCACTGAAGATATGGTTTTACCGGCGTAGAAAGCAGGCTCACAAATATACCATAATTTGCACACACTATATACTAACTTCTTTTGCGGTGTAAATCTTGAAATAAAAAGGAAGAAATGTAAATACCTTTTGACACAACTAGTCGGTTTTGTTGAATAAATTCTGAGACACATAAATATTACCAATAAAAAAAAAAGGCCTTGTCAAATAATCACCATTATATCATAGGGTTAACATTCCATGCGTAAGTATATAAATAGACTTTATTAAACATAAGTGTGAAAAGATGAAACTTGTAGTAAATTTTAAAGTCTTAAAAAGTTTGAACCGACCAGGATTTAAACCCCAAACGCCTAGATGGTAGGCAAACGCACTACCAGTTGGGCTATCACGACACACACCTGGCAAAGCCGAATAAATGGTATGTATACTAATTCAGCTATTATGTTTTTTGCTCCTAATGATGGAAGCCTTTAAAAACACATCTTAGATACTACACAGTATTATTGCTGACTAACTTTTATTTGAAAAACGACTTAAATGTGTATGTTGCCTTATGTTTAGATAAATAATTACATCAAAGCGTATAACTGTCTGGACGCATCATATTGCTTATGAAAGTTCTTCATGCTACCGGCTCTGGCAAAATGATCCGTGTTCTGCGCATGCGTAGGTTTCATTTGCGCCAAGGATAAATCAGCAAATTTGGAGCTTTAAGTTTAAGGCTTTGGACATGGCTTAACTAAGGCCTTAGCTGGCATTATAACATTCTGTAATACTGATAAGGTCTGGGCATGGCTTGAGCTGTACCAAAACCATTATAAAAACGTTCTGTAAGACCGGCCTAAGATGCTGATAATGAATTTACTATCATTTAAAACAGTTCTGAGGAATACAAGGTTAGAGTCTGTCAGACAGTATCTTGATTTCATATGTGCAGAATCTTAACTTTTTTTATGGTGAGGGGTTGGTGTGAAGGGGAGAGAAAGGGTGGGGAAGACCCCACTCTTAAAAACCAACCTTGAAATGAACACACAATAACACTGGTCTCAGACTAAATTTTCACTTATTCAGGTTTAAAATATGCTGGCTTACGTTTTCCCTATTTAACTTGGCGTGCTCTATTCCTTCTACTTGAGAGTAGAGGGAGAAAACATCAATAAAAATAATAAATCAAAATGACTGATATCCGGTATATAAGAGCGCTGATTCCCTTCTCAATTACGAACTAAGTGAGCTTCCTCCGGAAGTGTCGTTGGACTTGTTATTTGGATTGCTTAGCGGGGTCGCGGATTTGCCCACATTGGGAAACTGGGGGGATGCTGTCTAGGCAGACGAGTGTTAACTGGAGGGGACTCAAACCCCAGGGCGAGCTTCACCACATAAATCTCCCTCACAGGGAGTTTGGTCCGGCTCACCGTGAAGGTTATCAAAATGTGACGCCAGCTGTCACTATGTAAGGGAGATAATGAAAATACTAAAACTATGAAATAAGTCAGAAAACTTATCCTCCCAGTTACGAACTATTCGGTTTCTCATGTGCTTTCCCTGCGTTTGTAAAGAGCAGGCCTAGTTGGCTTCCTCGCTGTAACAAAGTCTGGGGTAATATTCACTACCCTATGTAAAACCGCTGGTTTTGGAGGGATGTGAACAATTATCAGTTTCCCCGCAGCTGTGCGTATTTTACATGTATTGATTGGTTCGCTTGGGACTGTACGTGGCCAAGGTGGGGTACTAGGCTTGGGATCTACCTCGAGTTTTCCTAGGTTACCAAAATATTTTTGGTTGTGCCGAGGCAAATAAATTCCCAAAAGGTGATCCAGGTACGGGCTAAACATAGGATCTTGCTATTACTTCAACCACTCTTACACGCCATTACTATAATTGATGAACAATTTATAATGCAAATGGCTCACTGTGATAAATTTAAACTCAAACCAAAATGGGCACTCTCGATTTACCCAGTCACTCGAGCCCTCCTGGGTCAAGTCTTCTGCAGACGAATTGAGGTAATGAGTGTTAGAAATCTGGATAGTCTAGGATGGATCCCTTAGGAAGCACGGTCATTTGGGATAATACTCTGGTGATCCCACATCTTATTCAGACTGTAGCCTTCTTCAGGCGCCAGGATACCTCAGTAAGTTTGGCCCACGCATGTCTATCCAGGAGCGGTCGCTTTAATGAAGAGCCAGTTTTATAACTTAATTGCCAACACTTTCATATTCCAAATAATTAATAAAAGCATGATCTGGGTAAAATAAATTAACAACTTTGAGATTCAATTTTGAAATTCAAGCGTATTTATTCAATACGTCTGAAACACAGGAGGATGCGTAGCTCTATAATAGAATAATAAATAGTTTAAAAATTTCGTAAAAATTTAAATTTATGGCAGGTGAAGGCAAACTGCAGATGAGAATAAAATTGAATTCAAATTTCAAAGTTGTAAATTGATTTGCAATTGGAGGGATGGCAGTCTAGAAGGGACGACGGTACAACCTGCTACTGCGGACTTTGAAGTATTGAACTCTGATTGAATGGAACAGGTGAGGACGTCTGTGATACCTCTAGCTGTTGGAGTCGTCATTGACGGCTGACTGAGTTGGGCGTTGTGAGATACCTTCAATTCCCCGGCTGGGTTTTCTCCATGTGCTTCCTGATGGGTGAGGGTGAGAACTTATACAGTCTCTTTGAACAGGGTTGCAGCCACTTTCCTGTTGTTGCTTCTTCACTGAGCACCAGCTGGAAAGTCTTATGCAGACTGGAGCCTCTGACCTAGTTCAGGTTGGAGGGCCGATGGAAAGTATAGAGCTGCGTTTCAGCATCTCCTTATATACAGAAATTTTCTGCTTGTAGGATGCCCGAGGGGTGCGGGGATAGCTAACCTCTCTTCACAGGGGTTGTTTAACTTAGGGTTGTGGGCCACACCACCATTTCTAATCTCGCTGTCTAGAGGCTGATGACATGTGTTGCCTCTCGACGAGGCTCTCGCAGTAGTGACGAGATTGGGAGAAGGGTGCTGCCCTCCTGCAGCATTCCTTCCAACTAGCTTCTCTTGCTCCGGTGTGTAGGTGGCTCGGTGGATAAAACTATTTCTCAGGAGTGGGTGGAAAACAGAATGTCGGCTACTGGGTGGGCAGTATAATTTTATAATTTATCTGTGTGTCTAATTGTCCGCTGAGCTGGGATCAACCCTGTAGGCATGAGATTCATTGCCTGCCGGCGTGCGACTTGTCCATGTGCAATTATTTGCTTGATGATGGGGCAAAATCGAAAAGTAGCGGGCGCATGTGCAATACACAAGAGAGTGACGTGTCATACTCAGAAATTTAATTACGTTTTAGTGAAGTTTAAGGCATTTTCAATAAAATACTGTAAAACAACTTTTCTCTCAACACGTCATAAAATGGAAAATACATAACCATAATTGCAAATATAAGTTTACATGTTACAGCATCACAAAACATCACTTTTTAACATTTGATAACACAGTAACATACCAAAAGGTGAGTGAGCTGTTTATTAAGCACGCTGGAAATATCCTGCAGTCTGCTTGCTGGAACAGATGGCATTCTACTTGCACGGTTGTGCCGCACTTCAGCCGCTGCAGAGATTGCTTCCTCTTCAGTAACATGCAGCACCTCGTTCAGCAGAGCACTCAACTGGTTCGCTGAGGAACACATTTCAACAAATAATTTATTAGACTTTTAAAAATGCAGCATTATTTTTGTCCATGCATTAACAAAAGTATTTTTCTGGCACAATTTTTACTACTAGTAGAGAGTTAGTATTATCTAAGGAGGCAAATTCACTAGTACTGTCAGACTGGAACTTGACAGACACACAAATAGAGGGATGACATTTTGTTGCACAGGTGTGGAGTTGTAATGTTTAGCTGGATAGGCCAGCTTCTCACACCATAACTATCCACCCAAGAAAGCTGGCCAAACCAATGATACATTCTCTCTTTTGTTCTCTACTTGTGTGTATGCAGACAAGTATTGGCCTGCAAAGTACATACATGTGCACTTGTCTCTGTAGATAATACTGGTAGCCTAGCACCTTATCTTTAGTTCTTTCCTAGTAAATTACTGGGACGCAATGTTTGTTTGGTTGCAGAAAAACAAATTGTGTAACAATGCCAGAATAATGAATTTGTTTTTATAAAATGCCCACCTTCATTCCAATGAGTGTAAAACCTTGTTTCCAAGCCTCAACATCTAACAGAATTAGTTTCCCCACAAAATTATATTTCAGCCAGTTTCACAATATCTAATTTTGTTCCAAATGAGATATGAATAAATATTAAATGCTAGTTATAAACATTTTCTGTTCTCAATGTACAATTAGAAATAAATTTTTGATTATATTCCAGAAAACATAGATATTTTGGGACTATCAGAAATGTCTAAAAAAATGTAGAAAATCTTAATTGAAATACCTCCATGTTTAAAATATAGTAGTTTGTAATCATAACAGAAATAATTTCTATGTTCTGGGTCATCTACCACTTAGGCCACTTGAAAGGAAAAACATTTAAACCATGTTTAAACCATGGAAATAAATAAACCAGTATTCGAAGTAACAATTTCCTGATGAAAACTGTTTATTACTGGTTCTTCCAAATTCACAAACACGCATTGCCTAACCAGCACATCTTAACAAGCAATAACCCAATAATGGCCAATCATGAGCTGAAATATGCTATCTTTACATCGAAACAAGTGGTAAACAATATGGTAAAGGCTGTTCAGGATAAAGTGAGCACTTTTGAAATCAACCTTAGAAAAAAGTCACTGCCCCTGCCTGCATATATTTTTAATGGGCGCACTGAGTGACTTTCATCCAGTAAAGTTGGCAATGATGGATGGAAAGTAGTTCCATATCTTAAAGTCATATAAAAAGTGTTTGGTAACCACTTATGAAAAATTAGAGCAGATTTGTAAAATATTTACTTTTCTAGTAATTTCGAAGTTTCACTTGACCAACGCATGAATAAAGTGATGAGGCCCATGTCAATGTTAGTTTTACATAAGGTGAAAGAATTTACAACGTGCATACGAGTAGATCTTAAGCAGGGCTTTCAAAAGTGCTCACTTTACCGTGAACGGCTTATACTGAAATGATCAAAAAAATTTGTATGCATTTTCTCAGATCATTTATTTAAATGAACAATCGAAACTGGTCCTTATAGATGTAATGCACAAAAATATTAAATGCAATTACCCAATCCTCAGAAAAATTAAATAACAATACCTGAATCTGTAAATGGTGGAAGTAACAAAAAGAAACATGTTACAGTAGCACATCAGTCAAGATAAATGGAACCCTTCAAAAATCAATTTCTAAGTTTCAAGTGTGTGCTATTGCCTTACAACATTGCTAACCTTGATTGACTGCTGCCAACACAAGTTCTGATGCATCCTTATCCACAGATGGTTCCCCTGCCAGATCTGCGATAGTTTCAAATTCTTCTTTGGGTACATGAAGAATTTCTGCGACCAGCTGTTGCTTTTCTGCCAGAGCTAATCGGATCTCTTCATCCTTCCGACGAAGTTTTTCTGAGCACAACATTAAGTTAACCGTCCATAATTTAATCAAAATAATTTCATTTTCTTCTAAATACCAACAGCCATACAGTAATCTCATAAAACTATGTATCTGGGTTTAAAATAAGATTGTATACAATATTATATACATTTGAGAATTTGACAAACTATTTTAGTAGAGGAAAAACAGAGAGAAAATGAAAAGTATTCATATACAAAGTTATCCTACTTACAGTGTGAATGAACGTTCTGGCAGGGATTTGAAAGATGTACATACTTTTGAGTGAAAAGTACTTTAAAGTGAGGTACTATATCCCGAGATTTTATTGTATAAACATTTATTCATATCTATGGTTATAAACATTTATTCATATCTATGGTTATAAACATTTTATTTAGTGAGGTTTGGAAAACAATTACATAGATTACTACCCTAATGGTATAGATAATCAATTTACATCAATAAAACTTAAAGAGTGTTATGATGAGAGAGCTAACTATATACCTCTAATTTAATACCTGGATAAAAGAAAAGTATTTCATACTTTTCTTTCACACTTTTCATTTCAAGCAGAATTACCACAGATTTAGCAATGAACAGTACAGTTGATATGTTATGACAAATTTAAAGTAAATCCGTTTAAATAACTGTCTATTCCTTTAATTAGCACGATTATCTCACGTACAACCACCCACAGCTCTACTAGATGGTGATTTTCATTTCATTTTAAGTATGCCTCTTCACTATGCAACACGTTTAGATTATCAAACAATTTCAGCCATGTTGTGTGCCCGACCAATACTCATCTTTTATGGCACTGCAACTGCCTACTATCAACTCCCGTAGTTTACACAGTTACACTGAAAGTAAATATGGTTTGTTACATCAAAGATGTTCAGATTATGTTAGTTCTTTTTAAAGAAAACTATGCACCTTGATTATATTTACTTTAAATAATTTTATTTATACCTAGATGGAGAAAATATTTAATCTGTCCTGCATGAAAAAACTAATTTTACACAATTTTAAAACTACAAGAATTATAATTGTAGCATATACGTTTGGGTGTAAGATTAGTGAAGAAATCTAAAAAATTGACACTGCTACAAGACAGATATGTTTGTAACTTGCGGACCTATTCCTTTGGTTTTAATGTACCAATATTATTTATTTAAAGTATTTTTTTTAAAGGACAGTACTTTATAATTTATGCCACTTAAGATTATACTTACATTAAATTTTTAAAAGATGTGTAAAATTACAGTTCAAAATGTTTTATTACAATCATACATTTACTATTAATAGTAGACGGAAAAATATATTTCCCGAAATTTAGAATTTGAGCAAAAAATCTGAACTGAAAACTAGGGATGGGCAATACCACATTTTGTCGATACCAATTATACAGATTCTCAGCTGCCGATGCCGCAGATTACAGCAATGCTGATACCAGTTTTTACGGGCACAATCTGAATTCCCAATTCCCAATATTCGAAAATACTTTTTTTTTTTACTTAAATTTAAGTATTCAGTTTTTTGAACACTTTACGCACTTTGGTGTCTACAACATAGAAATGAAATACAACAATAACTTTAATAATAAATTATAAGATAAGTTACTTATTTGCTCAGTTAATTTGTTGAACAGTCGAGCAAAAACTGCTACCTGACAATGCAGCATTCATTACAAACAGTTTATTAAAGACAACCTTCAAAACTTCAGGCAATCTGATGTCGACTTGGACTTTAGACCTGAGAAATATCACACACAACCTCAAAATGCATGCTTTTTTAAACCACCAGCCTAAAGATGTAACTAAAAAGAACTTGTCAAAATTATTGAAATTGATTCACTTGAAATTGAGCAAAATTTTATTTTTATTTATACTAATATTTTTGTAGTATGTTCTTTTGTCTGCCGTGCCATACTCAATCCCTTGGTTAAAATTAAAATAATTTTTTTTTTTTTGCAACAATTTTATGCCAATTATTACTTGCAGAGTCTTATTCAAACATTTCAAATTCTAACCAAAACCGCTGCCGAGTTTCCAATAAGAACTACGCCCATCAAAATACTGCCATAGCATTTCACTTTTTATTTACAACAGCAAACACCACCACAGATCGTTTTCATTGTCGCCAAGCTATGAGTGCAGTAAACACATAAGAAGAATACGAATACATGTTGCTTTTTCATTGTTGCATACCTATCAATGCAGTAAAAACGCAAGAAGAAAATAGAACAAAAAGCTCTTGCGGGATGTAATAAATACTATCGATAGCACTAGTTGTCAATTATCCACGTTGTTTTGCATTCATGTTGTGTCCAAAAACAAATAATGCACACAATCTTTGGCGGATGTACCAATATACGGTAAAATGTAAACAATGGAAACAAATCGAAAAAAAAATTGTTCCGAATATATTTCGGTTTCGGATAGAATATCAGATTGATGGATGCTGTAAATGAATGCTTTACAAGATGTAGCATGCCGGTTTATTTAAGATTGTGTCAAATAAATTAATACTACTAATCTGTGACTAAATATCAGCAAATAATGTTCAGACGCCGCAGATGCTGATGGTAGTGGTATTAGCTGGTTAATCTGTATTGGCCCATCCCTACTGAAAACCAAAGAAAAACTGTTAGACATGTCTAACCATACTGTATAAGAAATCTGTAACTTACATTTACTTCAACATTTTTAAATGAGCTGTACACATCAAAAGGTGTGCAAAAGGTTTCACTGTTGCGGATTAAAACACCAATACCATGAACTTGGATCAATACACATACCAACGACTTTGTCTTTCACTCAAATTAATTTAAATAATATTATAAGTTAAAATAAGAGTCTTATGTAACATATTATTACCAATACTACTTAGATTAAAAATTGAATTGTTTTAACTTTTAAGGCAGGTATTAAATTAATTTTATTCACAACATTGTGTTGAATGTTTATATGCAATATGTTAGTAACCACAAACATTTACGAAATTATGCAAACCAAACTGAAATTTTGGTATTTACAACTACTAGAAAAAAAAAAAAAATTACAAATTTCAACTTTAAAAACTAGGGGAAAAAACTTAGTATGTATTTGATTTCCTGGCTATAATTAAGGGGTGAAGTAAAGCAACTGTCTACGGAGCACTGCACCCGACTACATAACTTGAATTCATAAAAATGTAGTTAAGACACCAAGAAAATTCTCAGGAAAGTGTGATTTATGCTTTATATGAAAGAAAACTGTATACATTTTGCAGCATTATAATATATTTATTAAAATATACTTTTAAATGTGAAATATTAATTGACCAAAAAAGTCCTCATTTTTAACCAAATTTAAGCGCATTTCCATTTTGGAGGCTTCAGAAAGCAGAATCATCTTCAAGAAAGATAGTCATAATGTTTTCTATGATAATATGTAATAAAATCATAATAATAATGAAAAATATATAATTTTTATAAATAACTTTATTTGCATCAGTTTCAGCCATAAATGTTTGTGACAAATGGGCGCACATAAAATCAATCATAAAAATTATTTCCTACATTATTATTACAATTTTCTTACACAAAACATTACGGCGAAATTCCACGACAAAGATTTTCTTGTAAGTCCTGCTTTCCGAAGCACCCAAAACGGAAATGCGCTTAAATATTGTTAAAAATGAGGACTCCTTTAATCAATTAATATTTTACATTTAAAAAGTGTACTTTGGTAAAATATTTTATAATGTTGCAAAATGTATACATTCGTCTTTCATATGCAGCATAAATCACACTTTTCCGAGAATGTTCATTGTGACGACTACTTTTTTTTTTTTTAAGTTCTTCACGTTGTATAGTCAGGTGCAGTGCTCCGTAGGCAGTTTTCTTTACTTCAACCATAAGCAATTATACTGTTCAGAATCACTAAACATAATCCTGGTTTGTGTATAAGATTGTGGACAACAAAAGTAAATTAGCAAGCATTCTCCATCATTGTGTCCAACTGATCAACATACTTTTGTTGCACACTTGTAACAGTACAGTTACTATTTGCAAAACTATTCATTAATTACCCACTATCGATCAAGGCAAAAATGAGTATTAGTAGAAAACAAAATATTTTTACATGAGCAAAACAGATGCAATTTTGTGACTGATAAAATAGTATCAAGGATACAGCTGCAAAAAAATGATAATACATGTATGAAAACTAAACTTGGTTTTATCATAGTACGTAAATGCAGTTTGTTCAAAAAAACGTAATTTAATTTTTGGGGAGCAATAGCTGGAAAAATGGCAGCTTATTGCCAAATGCCTACCATCTTATAGATGCAAAACATTACACCATTTGTAAAAGTGTCCTGCATGTTTGCAGTTTTCACATATCTGGAGATGTGCGGCTCACTGTCCATACACAACTACATAAGCACTTTTTAGGTAAACAATATCAGTATAACAATTGAAAATGCTAATTTACACTGCCAATTTAATGAGTATCCAACATCTGTATTAATATAAACCTATTTCTTTACAAGTAAATACAACCTTTTCTCACAAACACATCAAGCTCTTACTAAAGTTAAGTCCTCGTACAAACTTGCTCCATGAAAGACTGTATAGGTGCACATATAGTACTGATAAACATATATACCCTACTTATATTTTTTAATTTACGTAGAAAAAATTCTGGAGGTGAATTACCATACTTAAAGCAGAAACTTAGAGAAGGAACACACGTTCAGAAATGCTTCTGTTCATGGAACACTCACTGTAATTTATGGTAGGAAATGTGTGTTATTTACCACAAATGTAGGTAACATGTGAGGGTGCTAATATTTAGAAAAAATCTGCCTCCAGTTAAAGACTATTTACACATGTCCCAAAAAAGTAATGTTGGGAACAAGGACATCCTCAGCCAAATATAAATAAATTTTAAGCCAACCCACCCAAAGAGTTTAACAAGCAATAATTTTAGACATTAGTTTGTCTATATAGTTCAATCTGCAAGAGTTACTGCACAATTTCACATCAAATGTTTGGAGGTGTGAAATACTACTCCTAGACATACAATAAAATTCCTGTGACATACCAAAAATTAATCACCAATAATTTATTGTGAAGATATTTGACTAAGTGAAAGATCACGCGTTCATTCAGTTCAAAGTAAAGAGCTAAGTTCATATGGACAATACTAATATGACTATGCTATCATGGTATAGTCAGTAAGTAATGTTTGAAGGGTTTGATTCCCTGATTGACAAAGGAAACCCTCCATTTGCACTGCCCCCTAGGCACTTCAGTTTAAATCGTACATATATGCTCAGAGGATAAAACGTTTAATTAAAGTTGCATATGATTAACACATTATCAAAGTTTCTACGTGCAAATCTACCCAGAGAGCAAGAACAAAAGGGAAATAAAGTTTCACTATATACATACTTCTGACTACTTTGATAAATGCTTTCATTTTCAGTGCATGACATAAGAGTCAAAGAATAATAAATTAAGAATACACTAGCACCAGTACAGATGTGGAAGGAATATGGAGCATGCATGCCACCAGTGCAGTAATCAAAAATCTCTTCTTTTCTGTCAATAGAACTGTCAAAACCATAAGATTTGAATTAATGGTTAGCACACTATTTACATATATACATCAATTTTAGTTTTTCCTCAGACTGAAATTTAATGCAATGATGTTATTTAGTCAAATTATGCAAAATATTTTTTATGTAAAAGCATTAAATATGTTGTTGAATTAAATGCAAACACACACTCACCTCAGTATTTGTATTCAATCGCATTGTATCAACAATTTGGGAGCCACTGCGAAGGAATTGGGCAAAAGATGACACTAATTTGTCCTTAGGCTTGGTACACACTATAAATAATTCTCCACTAAATTCTATAACTTAAATTGCACAAGTGACAACTGGGTAAAGGGCAACCTACCCAGATACTGGTGATAACTGCATATTAACTCGTTAAATGGAATATGTCCTATTGCCTGCTGAAGCTTCTGCATTTACTACGGACAGGAACATTTTGCAATATGAATAACATGTAAGCTAGTCTCCAAGCAGTTGTATTACTATGAGAAAATGTGCCACACAATCCAGACAGTTTTCAGTGCTTTGCTCAGAGTTACTGCCTTTCATTTTCTCCCTTTCGACAGATCAGCTTTAAATTCTCACGGGTCAGGGAAAGAGAGCTATCATAAATATGTTGTTTTATATTCTGCAGACAGCTTCCTAATTTTTTGTTCATATGCCGTATGTATCAATGTTAGTTTTGGCTTGCACTGGTGCGGTGTACACGGGATGTTGCATATTGTGCATGCGCATCTCTTCAGACACGAGTGTCGCTGTGCAGTTTGTTGGACGAAATGACAATATAATGTTTTGCAAGGTTGCAGGATAAGCCATTCAGACACTACAACTTTGTAACTAATAACATGGTTGAAATTAACATGGTCTTGTTTGATAGGGCATAAAACTACAATGTGAACATGACACCGAGTTGGTGCAATGCCTGTGGCAGGAAAATATGTTTATTAAGGAAATTTTAGTATCATTATTATTCATGTAAACAACTTTTTTTTAATCATGTATACTTGTATATGAAAAGAATTTTTGTAAAAATATTGTTTTTTATACGTTTCTTCATTGACAAATATTCTTGGTGTTCAAAAACACAGTACATACATTACCAAAAAATTGGAAAATGATATAATTCTGTTTTACTATATATTTATAAGACCTTGAGATACCCTTGCATTTTGTTTAAGTAACAAAATGGCCACCCTGGTAAACAGACATCCAACCACAAAGGTGACATCAGTGTTCACATGTTTGAAGTCTGTCTAGTCCTCAAGTTTATATGCAAATTTTTCTTGTCACTACCATTTGCATATGGGCAAAGGGCAAGAGCACTGCCACTAATGCTCTGCAAAGAAATTAAATTCTGATCACCTTGTCTCTGACAACAAATATGGCTGTCAGGTAGCACTCGCAAAACTATGGAAAAATGTGAGCTGTATTTTTCCATTAATTCAATCATTATAAATTAAGTAGGGAATTATGGAGTGTGTGCAAGAGGCTAAGCCATGGGTATAGCATGCAGCATGTTAGTACTGAATGGTAAAGGCTGTTCACGATAAACTGAGCACTTTTGAAAGTCCTGCTAAAGATCTACTTGTGTGGACATTGCATATTCTTCCACCATACGTAAAATTAACATTGACATTAACCCGATCACGTTATTCATGTGTCGGCCAAATAAAACTGTACAATTATTAAGAAAGTAAATATTTCATAAATGTGCTTACTTTTACACTTATTATGCATTAAAAAATATGAAAGCACAAATATTTCACAAATATTTAACCTAACACTTTTAATGCAGCATTAAGACGTGAAATCCTCTTAGTCATTACCAACTTTACTGAGCGCGTGCACATATGCAGATAGGGGCAGCAACATTTTTCTAAGGTTGAATTGAAAAGTGCTCATTTTACTGTGAATCGCCTATAACTGGTAAGCGGGCCGAGCCAAGTAGCAGACGGCATGCACTGTTACCTATCGGCGTGAGGACTGGCTCGGCCGTGAGGACAGATCGCTGGCACACCACCACCTCTGTTGGCTCGATCAGTGGGTTCTCTTCGGTAACTATCCGGCTGGGCTCTATGCGCCGCCGCAGAGATGGTGACAAAAGGCCGTCACCTGGTAACAGCACCCGCACCAACTCGCATGCATGCATTTCATTTTTGTGTTTGCAAACTCGTAAGAAAGATGCCATCATCTCATTTTTTCAAGGATTTTTAATTCTTGCATAGTTATCAAATAACGTGCTTCAGATAGAGTAAAGAGGATGTCGCAACAAGTTTGACATTAGATTAACATGAATAAATTCACAAGTGGTCTAAGTGGAAAAGCGGCAAGTACATAATCTGATGTCAGCTAGTTGCTTTCATTGAGTCGATTATCCTAAAAATTCAAGCAATGAAAGGAATCATCATCATATGACTTTATATCACTGCAAATGCTCTTAATGTGTGGCTTTGTTCAACTGTTTGTGAGATGCCAGCAAACTGTAACAGAAGCCAACTGCCGACGTACATCTTATGATCTTTAAAGTTTAGATCTTCAGAGAAGCAAATAAGCCAATAAATCTGTATCATTTTAAAGAACCTGTCAAGGTTAGAACAACAAACATATTTAGTGAAGCTGTCTTGACATGTTGAGTTAAAAATTGAAGTTTTTTATCATTGTAAAAAAGTGACACACAGAAAAATTACTACTCGCATGTGTAAAAATACAATACTAAGGGAAAATTTGATAATAATGTAAATGACACAAAACTGACTTTTATTTGTGTTTTAGTTTTATATCATGTTAATCTAATTGTATATGTTGAATATTATTGTCTGTTTAAAAAAAAAAAAAACTACTAATACAGACAACTAGAAAGATTAAGAAATATATCTGTTACTTGTTACAAATTAATAGTTTAGGTCTTATGTTGTTATTCTTACCATTGTAATTTTCATGCATTTAAAAAAAAAGATACTCATTACAAAATCTAACTATGTATTTTATTCAGTGCCAGTTAATTCCCGACTATCATTAGTAAGGCTGGCTTAATTGCCATTGTAAAAGACTAGATTAATAGCTACGAGCCATGATTATTAATTTTTATGCAATCATTTTTAAAATACGTTCGTACAAATGATATTAAATATAACTACAATACAGTACTCCCAAAAACTCCTTAAGTTGCCAACATGCTCTGGATATACCTACTATAATACAAGTTTACAACACACACACATTTGTTATTGGCTCAGTTTTACTAAGACTTTACAAGTACTATTTACATTTAATTCAATAACTATACCACGATATAGACCATCACACTTTCAGTATATAAATTATTCTGGAAGCTAAAATATATCTATGAAATAATATGGCACTAAAACTGGAAGGCAGTATAATAAGTTGAAATTTACGGGAAGAATTAAACAAAAAAAATTGATAACAGTAAGTAAAGGCAGTTTTTTTTTCACTAAGGTTAAGCAAAAGACCAAAATACACAGAAATTGGCAACAGATAATCGTGAATAACAGGAAAAATTGATGGCGCTTATTAAAAAAAATTGTCCACTACTAAGCTGCAGTTCACTTTCGATAGGTGGATTGGTTAAGGTTTGGCCATTACCAACTATCCAGCTGATTTGCCAAATGTTTCCAGCTCTTGATTTTGATTGCATTCTACATCTTTGACAAAAAGGCAAAAATGTTATTACGACATGGTCCTTATAATTGCCAATTGCAT
Source organism: Dryococelus australis (assembly GCA_029891345.1). Lineage (NCBI taxonomy): Eukaryota > Metazoa > Arthropoda > Insecta > Phasmatodea > Phasmatidae > Dryococelus > Dryococelus australis. Next base: position 46,189,245 of record CM057006.1, read on the forward strand.
TCTTAGCAGTTCAGTTGAGAGTTATTAATACAACCTATAACTATAATGATTTTGTCATCTGAATAAATGTAATAAATTAAACCTGTGCTCTTATGCACCTAAGATTGATTATAAAATCTGCGAAGAAAATAAAATGGACACACATTTCTCATAAATATCTTTTCAGGCACTTGCATGCTTCACATCACCACATGCGTATCAAATTGATAGCTGAAAGATGTAAAGCATTGTGTACCTAGCTTACGGGATGCATCACCACTGCCAGCATCGGTAGGTGGTGCAGAGGGCGAGGCATGAAGGGTGCACTCAGCAGACGACGGTCCTCCCTCGCTGGGGGATGCAGACTCTGTGTCAAGAGTGTTTGTACTGGTGCTGCTGCTGATGCCTGGGGCCGTCAGGTGTTCTCCGGACTCCTTTCCTGCTTCTCCACACGGCTCCTCCGACCTGCACACCAGCCACTTAACGTGCTTCGATCACATTCACTAAATTGTAGCCATTTCCTAACTTGACACTGTCCCTCATGTTCAACCAGCAGTTCTTCAATGTTTGTCTGAGCTTATGTAGCTACTCCTTAAAACACATTTTTTGCATGTGATAACTAGACAATTAAAACTAGCATATCAGCTATCCTTGATATTCTCAGTTGTTTAATTGTATATAAAATGAGTACTGTAATGTCCCTAAAACAATGCCCAGCCTGTGTGGGTGTCAAGGTAGGATGCAGACCTTACATCGACCCAGCTGGCAAAAAATAGCAATTTTGAAAATGGATGGCTGGCTGAAAGAATCAGTGGTGAAACAAGTCTCCGCCTTAGGAGAGGGCATGTCTTTAGGTGGCCCCTAATGAAAGGAGTAGTATGTGGCATGGAAGTGGGGTGGGGGGGTGGGGGGGGGGGTTTGGTTGTGGTGGTTGCAAGCCATTAGGCACCCCTCCAATATATGTTTGGTTCTCTTACGAATTTCATTTTAGTACAATCAAAAACTAAATTAGATGCTGTGGTGCTCATTCACTCTCATTTAGGCTTCCTTTACTAAATTGAAGAAGAGGTAATTTACACCCTGACCCCCTCTCCCCCTTTTTGACCAGTTGTTAAGCCACTAAAAAGGATGCACAAGGATACAAAGTGGCCAAACAATTTGATTCCTTGTGTCATTCTATAGGTCTTGGGCCCTACCCAAAGAATGCCTGAAGGGTTAATGTCTTCCCTCCTCCGTAATATAGAACGTGTACCTCATTAGCGTAAACATAGTAAGCACATATCTTGTATAAGGCTCTTAACTATTCACACCCAGCTTTTATACACTAAATAAAAATGGATACAAAAATATCAATTTGTACTAAATTTTATTACGGCTGTTCATCCACATCTTATAATTTCTACACATTATGTAACTACTACTATAATTATCATTTTCTTTTTAGTACATTTATAAATAAAAGATTGGAAGGTCTTTACAGTTAATTTATTTTATATAAAGATAACAAAAAGTGGGAAATATGTTAGGAACCAACAAAAAATACTAAATAAAGATTTTTTTCAATTTTACAATGGATTAAAATTACAAATTACCCTTCTTGTAAAGAACTTACCTTTGGCTGCAATTAGTAACACACAATTTACCGTTCATTGAAGGATTCAGAGCCTATCGAAACCCAGTTGCCAATTGCCAACAAAATGTTCATTTTATTAATGCCCCCACTATTTTCTTCCTACATGATGTATGTTGCAACAAATAAATGTTATTTGAGATACTTTATTGCCAGCCTTCGAGTGATATAGTTTACTACGTGATTAATGTTTGCAAAAAAATTTTTTTAACAATTAAATTACGTATAACTATACTTGCTTATGCTTAGACTTCTGTCAGAATTTGATATCTAAAACAACTAAATTGCAATCTCTTAAAATAGAATCTGCATTTCTGGATTAAGTTACAGTACATTTGGAGGGGCCCACAACACAATCCTGTGATACAAAATGGTTCACTAACACATACACATTTCTTACTATCTTGTATTTAATAATTCCAAATTATTCCAATTATGTTGAACTCAATACAAAATGTGGCAACTGACAGCCTTTACAAGTTAGCTTAGAGGTTAAATTACCATTATTTTAACATCTGCTAACAATATGCAAACTAAAAGTTAGCAGTAATCCACATCTGCAAGTGTAAAAACACACGGAAATTGTGTTCCCTTATGAAGAACATCGAAAATACAATAATGATGAAAAATCTGGGTACTGTTATGCTAATGAGAGAATAAAATTAAAACCTGACCAAATATGTTTTTCTTTGATAGTTTTAGTGTGATAGCAAATTAAATTTCTTCTGGTATCAAAGATAGAGTACTAGCACTATCACAGAATGTCTTAATTTCTTAACTTACTCTTTGGTTTTATCTTGAGTAGTGTCAGATATCTCATTATCTGGCGTTGGTGCTGTCACCAGTGGCTCTGATCGTCTATTCTTTCCATCACGAGTTTTGTACGCCTCTGCAGCCTCTGAGATGTGCCGAAACCATCTGTAACAACAGAAACATTTTTGTTTTTACAAGTTGGTACAAAAACTAAAAAATGACACGTACCTGCAATCACAGTAGACACTGCATAAATACATACAGTTTAACACTAGGAATAAAAAATAAATACAAATGAAATCGAAAATGAAATTTATATCTTTCTAATAACCTAACTGGGTATGGATCTTGAATGCATATCTCTACATTACTTAAAAGAAAAATTTCATACAACATTTCTGGTATTCAAGTTTCTCACGGGTTTCAAGGAGGCACCAAACACTCACAAAAACAATTTGTTTCCCATTAACAGCCATCACTTTTAAAGTATGCATGTGTACTTTGTAGATAGGAAATATTTCTTAAAAATATCAAATCAGAATTTCACAGAGCTCACTGATAAACGGTCATTATCAAAGCCTTCGAGCATCCCTCGTTGGTCTTGTACTGGCCCGTACGATGCAAAAATCTTGTTATTAGCTAAATTAAGTACCACACATGACTTCGTTTCAACTGTAATGAAATATTTTGAAACCGAAACCATGCGATCGCAGTACAATTCAATGTACAGAAGTGGAAAATTTGTGCGAGAAGCATTTAAACTTCACCATCATGACATTAGGACAATAACCATTTTGTGAGAGTTAACGAAGTGTTTAAATTCCTGGTACTCTCATCTTTAACCTTGGACAACTGCTGGCACGGAACCTAGCCACCTGTTCAAGTGACACCTGTACAAGCAATGCCTGTAACACACACACACACACTACCATACCTAGACGCCTGCGACTGCACGCCGTTGAAGACATTCTTGATGGGGTTCGAGGACGGCGAGGTAGCGGAAACTGGCGATCCGCAGTTTCCCTCCATAGCGCTCACTGTCTACAACCTCCGCCTCCGAACCGGCGGCCAAATACCTGGACCTCTTGATCGACGGGAATCTCCGTACACGACAAGCGCGCGCGCCGTTCCAAATATAGGCAGCACCTAAAAACGTCAGGGACGAAAGAGTTACCTCGACGTGAGTATTAGCACCTGTCGACACATCTCGCGACCACGCCTGAGAGTACGAAAGGGAAACGCCCGTAAGAGGAACGCCGTGGAAAGGTTCGCCGTGAATAAAGTCGCAGAACTGCTCGTCGTGTTCGGTCGTTTGGTCGGGAGTGCACCGCTGCGGACGTAGCGGGCGGGTTGAGTCACGACAGCCTGCACCCTGCGTACCGACCACAATGTCGAGCGAAAAAGGGGGGGGGGGGGTGCGGTAAATATTATGACGTCCCGCGGTCCCGCGCACGTGGGAGCCCGCACCTGGCCTTCCCGCGGACGAAAACACCCAGGGAAGGTTTACACTGCGCAGCGGTCAAACAACCACTCGTCTTCCTCAGGACGCCGCGGCGAGGGGTAAACACGACGTCGCGGGCTGCGCCTCTTGTTTAAGCCGCTCCGCGGCTCCGACCGATCTCCTTATCGTGACGCCCCCCGCGCGTGTGTTGCGTGCCGACGCGTCGCGACGCTCGCTCGATCGGCGGCGATCTGGAGCGGGTCCTGTTATTCTTAGCCCGCCCTGCCCGACGGCAACGCCTCGCTCGCGATTCGGAGAAGGCGCGGGCACCTACTAGCGAGTAGTCTCTCTCAGCCCTCGCGGTATTAATAGTCGCCCCGCACTAATTTTAACACGCGTCGCGAGCGACTAGCGCGCTCCTTCGCCTGTCAACCGCCTCGCCTCAACTGACAGTCGACGTGCGTGCGACAGTTGTCCCCATCGCTGCTTGACCTACCCTAAGGCGAGTCTTAACGAATCAGTAGCACCTAGACTACTCAATCTAAATTACGAGGCGGCTGCGCTTCTTACACTGTATGGTATTCCGCTGTACACTTAACAGGCACGGAAACAAGAAGCGCCCCCCTCCCTTTTTTTTTCATCGCAATAATTTCATGGTCGGTGCATACATTTACTAACTTCAGATAAACCTAACACTATTATATTGCTTTACAGGTATGTTTTCACTTAAACATTAAATACCACCCTCAAAATTCCTGCGATGGAAAAATTAAAAACCTCTGCCCATATACATCCCTCCTTCCCCACAAAATTAAACACGTTTTTTAGCTTATACCATTCTTGGGCGTGATGAATTGTCATAGACTTATATTCAGTGTTTAAGTATTAGAAACATTTTTCGATCTAACGAAATGCGAGACCAGATAACGCTGTTCGAGGTGCAGAGACGGGGAGAAAAAAAAAAGGGGGGGGGGGTTCGCACAGTACCTGCCGAACGACCGACAGTCGTTGGTTGGAGTTATAAACTTCGCAAAAGTTTTTCGAGACTTAAGTGACGGCTCTCTTACTAGTATGCAAATCGACTCCTCTTAACTTTCCAGAAATCTAAACAAGCTGTTTGAGCACCGATGTGCGATGTCAACTACAGTCCACACATTTCAGTAAAAATTACTTCATGGTTTCTGCGTTGTTTTCACTTAAAGACACATTCGTCTACTTCTGCGCCCCACACACACGATGCGGATCTGTATTAAATGGCATGGAAAACAACTATAAATATTTTGGGCACGTGCATTTCTTTACCCATGTGCTCAACGTAAGAGTCAAGAGTAATACAGAGTTATTTTTACGGTAACTTTCCGGGGAGAATTTCGCAGCTTGCTTACCTACACTACTCGCATCTACACAACTGCCTCGGAGAGATTACCTAATCTATTTTTCTGGCCGTAGTTTAAAGCTGACCGTCCGTCTGAAAAGTTTAGATTAACCATGGTCGCCACGATCTCGCATGCAGACGAAATAAAATGTAATTAAAATGTATCATGTTATTGAGCAGGCAGTGTCTACGCTTAAGATTTGCTGGAATTTTTAAATTATAAAAAAAAAAAAGAATTAAGATTTTAGAACACCGCTATATATGGGGAGAAAAATTACGAGCGACTGAAAATATAAACAGGAGAGAAATGACTGTCGGTAACACCATATACAGGTTTTTCATAAGCTGCGAGAAAAATTATGCGAGGTAATTAATTACACAAAATGAGAGTACATAATACGAATTTAAACTTAACTAAGCGAAGAACGTGTCCTTATAATTCACTAGATATTTGAAACTATTTTAAAATATTTTTACTTATGAAACAGCAAAACTCTTAATAGTATTTTGCTGAAAGACATTTTAAAACCGGTCAAATTATGGTGCGTAGCAAAAACTTCATTAAGAAAATAGGGATGTCATGTAATAAATTTTTTTTGGAACCCTGGGGCGAAATCAAATTTTTGACTACGAATACGAATTAAAACATTTAATTTAAAAACAATTGTCAAGAATGAACCGTTTCATCACAAGCTATTGCAAATTATTTTTATGATAAAGTCATCACAAAGTCTCGTAAGGATGCTTCCAAATTATTGTGTGTTGTACGTTGTATTAAATTTTATTTCTGAATGAATATTAAGGATTATCACTCACTGCTTTATCTAGAGTTCAAAATCAGTATATTAACGTAAAAACGTAGAGAGTTAAGTCGGCAAAGAATTACATTATACCAGGTTATCTTCGGTTCGAATGCTGGACAAACTTAACTACTTTCAACTATTCCAAACAATTCTTGTTCTTTTTCTCGCGTGTGTGAGAGAGTGCAGCCAGCGGCAATAAAAAAAAAAATTCGTTGGTAATAAATTCGACACGTCGCATCGACGTTAACCTTGTATTAAGATACTGAGAAACGCAATTTTTTATGAGGGTGAGGGAGAGAGGCAATGCCCTTCCTTGCCCCTCCCCTTCCACCAAAACAAACGGGCTTCGATAGCTGCGTGCCATATCGAGGCGTCGAAATTCTGGGCTCTGATTCCTTATAAGGCGTTGATTGCTCTGAAGGTCGGTGACCTGAGGCGTATTCGACACAATTGAGTGATGAAGCTAAGGTAAAACAAGAGAGGCGCCCAACAACATGCGCAACTCACCAGGAAGTAGTACACACTACCAAAATTGTCACGAAGGATTTGTATGATATTTATATGATATATACAGAATGTATATACAGCATGTACAAACGTAGAACTAACACTACCGAAATTGCCATAAAAGTGAAGTGAGTGAAGAAATTCGGACGGCTCTTATTAACATCAAGGTCTTGAGAGCGGAAGGTCTCGTGATTGTGGTGAAAATGGAGCAGCACCGGAATGAAAGAGCGAGGGAAACGGGAGATCCCCTAGAAAACCCGCCGACCAACAGCATCGTACGGCACGATCCCCACAAGCAAAAATCCGGAGTGACCCGTCCGGGAATTGAACCCGAATCGCTTTGGTGGGAGGCGAGCAGGCTAGCCGCTCAGCCACCGTGGCCCCTGCCATAAAAGCATTATTTATATTGCATATGAAAGAATAATGCATAAACAGTATTTTGTAAAACTAAATATTTCTGCTAGACTTTACTTATTTAATGTAGAAAAACGATAACAAGAGACAATTTCGAATAAAAGTTGATGTGTATCCCCATTCCGTCTGCTTCAGAAAGCAGTTTGCAAAAAAAGAATCATGAAGTAGGGCGTTCATAATGGTTGTAACAGAATATTTGTAATAATGAGACATATTTTTATTGAGTTTATTTTACTTATAAAAATGAACTTTTGTGGATTAAATAGTCGTGCATGAAATCAGTTATTAAAATACCACGTGGTTTTAAAATATACGTTCGAAATTGAAACTAAAGTTCGCAAAACAGCGCCGGGAGTTCGCAACGTCACGTACCTGTGTGCACAGCAAGTTACGTATAGGCTGTTCACGATAAAATGAGCACTTTTTAAGGCCCTTACAACAGGCACTAACCGCTAATAAATATATCTTACTCTAGCCTCAGGCATTAAATTTTAATGGCGGTTAAATGTATACACTGTGTTTATTGGTCATATTGCAATGTTTATATCAAAAAGCAGCACGAAGATGGAAAATGGACGAAAGGAAAAATTTACAACGGCCTTAAAAAGTGCTCACTTTATCGTGAACAGCCTGTACCACCAAGGAAAACGGAAATGTTGCGTCATGCGGCGACCCCCTGTACATAGGCCACCACATATCACGTGCAAGCCATACATCGCCAAAACCGCTGATGTGTGTTGGAAATGTGCAATCGCTTCTGGCAGCCTTTACTGCGCAATTGCTAATCTCCCATTGCTCGTGTAGTTTGACACACGTGTACTAACAAGCAACAAACATCGAATTTATGGTACAATATGTGCAGGCGCTCTCATGGCGCTCCTCAGATCGCCTTCGTCATATGCTACTACTTGTGCACGCAGGTTCGTAAAGCTACGGACTTCCGGCGCTGTTTCGACTTACTTCAATTCAAATTTAAAAATTTAATTTTCCAGGCATTTTTCTACTGGGATTTCTTATTTATATTAGCCCATAGATACCGTGATTTGAATTTCAATATGTTGCTTAAAAACACCCTGCATCTGTAATCATTATTCCTAGAATAATTTGTTTTTATTAAGTACAACATGAGTAATAACTATTATAGTTCTGCTTGATTTTTTGTTGCGAAATATCCTTTATTAAAATTAGACTCGATTTTTTAGGCATTACAATAAGTAGATTACAGAAAAATATTTTAGTGTTACAAAATATATGCATTTTTCATTCATGTGCAACATAAATCGCTACTTTATGAAATTTATACTGCTTTTTATAAGCTATTCACGGCAAAATGAGCACTTTTGAAATCCGTGCTTAGGATCTACTTTTATGCACTTCGTGTATTCTTCCGCTTTATGTAAGATTAACTTTGTCATGGGCTTCATCACTTTATTCATGCGACGGTCAAGTGAAACTGTGAAATAATTATAAAAGTAAACATTTTACAAATCTGCTATTTTGACACTTCGGTGCATAAAAAGACAGAGAGAAATAATTAATTTAAATAGTCAGAAATGGTTACCTAACATTTCTTTTTCGACGTTAATATACGGAACTACTTCCCATCCATCGTTAGCAACTTAAGCGGGCGCATGGCATCCAAGGCGTCCGTTAAAATATATGCTGGCAGGGGCAGCGACATTTTTCTAGGGTTAATTTCAAAAGTGCTCACTTTATCGTGAACATCGTTTAACGAGTTTTGCGTTAGTACAGTCGGTTCCGTGGTAGCCGCTCTCATCGCTACTTTATAAGAGCGTGGCACATCAATTACCTCCATATACGTCAGTTGAAATTCACAAGTTTTTGTAAGCCAGCACTGAAAACATAAGAACGGACAGTACAAGATAACTGCCTGTCAACTTTTTAAGAGCTGTTTTCCCATACTGGTGCAGTTATTTTTCGTAATGTCTAGCGCCGCGGCAACGTATGCATGTTTACGTTTACATAAATACGCCACTCAGATAAATCATTTGGTCGGAGTGGAGTGCAAAGATTTTCCGCGGCTCTCAACAACGAGGTCTTGAGAGCCGATGTGGGTGAAGCGAGGCGTGTACGGAGCAGCGCCGGAATGCAAGGGCGGAGGAAACGGAAGATCACTGAGAAAACCCGCCGATCAACGGCATCGTCCGGGGCGAGTCCAACATACGAAAATCCGGGAGTGAACCTTCGCCCCTTGGGGAGTTGGAGTGGATGGGGGAGGGGGGTTGGCTGCACCTTTATTTGGTTCAGAAAGATAGTAATAAATATTACGTAGGGTTGCCCTTTCTGCATTCCTCTATGCTGGCTGCCATAAACTTTTAAAATACGATAGCCGTATATAAAGGTCATTTTTGTCCAATGCAAGAGGCCTTAGAAGGTCACGTCCGACAGTATGGAAGCATTGCCGAGGCGATGGAAAGTAGTATAAATAAACTTTGCGTGTGTTCTGCTACACGGTTTTAATACAGCAATATAATTATAGGCTGTTCACGGTAAAATGAGCACGTTTGAAAGCCCTGCTCAAGATATACTTGTATGCACATTGTGTAGTCTTCCGCCTTATGTAAACTTAACTTTATCATGGGCCTCATTACTTTATTCATGCGTCGGTCAAGTGAAACTGTGAAATTATTAGAAAAGTAAATATTTTACAAATCTGCTAATTTTACACTTCGGTGCATAAAAATAGGAAGAAAAAGAAATATTTTAAATAGTCACAAATAATTATCTGACATTTTTAATTCGACGAAGATATTGAACTACTTTCCATCCTTCGTTACCAACTTTGCTGGGCGTATTTCAGTGGGCCCGTTAAAGTATATGGAGGCAGTGAGTTTTTTCTAAGGTTGATTTCGAAAGTGCTCACTCTAACGTGAACAGCCTTTAGAAAAGATACAACATCGTCGCCATAGTGTACAATAACTGTTTCACAGAAGACTTAATTACAGGGCTACTTACAGCAGTTTCTGCTGACCGATTCTTTTAAACGAACATGTTTATGTTTAAATAACCAAATTTACAAACTGGCGACAAAATACCGACTGTCATTGCTATCCTGAAAAAAGATTTAAGTTGAAATATTCCGTAGTTAAAAAAATGTATATAACAGACACAACTGCCAACAATGAGCTGGGGCTTGAACAGCGCGAAACTACTAAACGTGCACCACAGTAGGCCTATGCTTACCTACGAAAAGACTTCATATCCCAGACGAGAATGGAATGGTATACGCTGTTCACAGTGAAGTTAGCACTTTTGAGGCCCTTATCAGCCATTTGTTATCCTTCCACCATTAAAAAAATAAAAAATAAATACTGCCATGTAAGTATAGGCTGTTCACGGTAAAGTGAGCACTTTTGATGCCCTAGTTACTTTTCCTTTCAGCCATTTTTTTATCCTTTAACTACCTTTTTAAATAAATACTGCCACGTAAGTAATAAACACAATGTGTATATTCCACAGCAATCGGAAGTTAACACGCCTAATGCGAAAATAAAATATATTTATTGACTATTATTCCAAATGGGAGGGTTTGCAAAAGTACTCACTTATCGTGAATAGCCTATACTTAAAAGTTACCACGCGAACGACTTTTTCAGACTGTCGTATCTAAAAACATACTAGCCGGACACGTGCCAAACTAAGATAGGAACCCCTATTGAACTTTGCAACAGACTTTCATCAATAAAATAACAGGGTCGCCGCTGAAAGTCCCATAGGTACACGCAGCACTACAAGAACACTGCACGCCAATTTAGAGCCCTGCGCGTAGAGGCGATGTCGCACTTGTAGTGCGTGCCAGTGTAACCCATATAGCACCCGCACTTCTCTGCCAAAAAATGTTAAGTGTTTTGAGATGCTTGTATATACTTCCTCTCACCAGATTGTAATGCAGTTTGATTAAATTCAAATTCGTGAAAAGTATTTTATCAATATAACAGTGCTTGTGGATTAAAAGTTTACATATCAACTAACACATTCATCACTGTTGACAACGTGACTGTATTGTGTTGTTTGGGGTAGGTGAGTGATGGAACAGATTTGGACGGCTCTCAACATCGAGATCTTGAGAGCCGATGAGGGTGAATGGGTTAGAATGGAGCAGCGCCGGAAATAGGGGGCGGGCGAAACGGGAGAACCCCGAAAAAAACCCGCCGACCAACGGGATCGTCCGGCACGATTCCCCCGCATGCGAAAATTCGGAGTGACCTGGCCGGGGATTGAACCCGGATCGCCTCGGTGGGAGGAGAGCAGGCTTACCGCTCAGCCACCGTGAATGTCGGGGACATGCGCAGAAGACGAACAAGCGGTCTGCCCTATCTCTAGCCTGTGGCGGGAAGTCCACCTGAAATCACTGTGCACGGGCGATAAACTCGCCGCCCGAAATCGCCGCAGGGGAGCAGGCCGACACGAAAATAGCATCGTTTGGGGGGGGGGGGTACGTCAACGATGATAATATTTGCGAGAGGCACTCCCAACACACACTTCATACGCGAGCAAGGCCAGCCTGCACCTTCCACGACTGCGAACACATTACAACAACATACAGACCACCGAGTCCAGCACCCCCCCCCCCCCGGCCTAACGGCTGGCAACATGATCAACACAATGTTACATTAGTAACAAACACTCCCGAGAAAAAAAAAGTCAAAATAATCACGGCTCGCCTTCTAGCACGCTTTTACGATATAACTATCATACAGAGTTATCCAGATTATTCGTTATGGAAAATAACATATACAGACGCCGATGTAGACACACGTCGATGAAAATTAGGAATTTCAATTAGTTGTTTACAAGTCAGAAACTACTATATTTTCTGCACAAAAAAAAAATAAAAAAAAATAAAAAAAATAAAAAAGTTTGTAAATTCACGAAATCAACTCTCGTAAAACCTAAATCTGTCCATATACAAAATTACTATTCGTGTACAGAATGATGCGGAAAGTTTTGTGTTACGAAGATTCAAGATCTCTCTTTTTTTTTTTTTTTTTTTTGCAATCGCTTCACTTCCGGCGGTTACTGTAGGATTAGTTAATTTCGTCCTGATATTAAAAATACTGCAATTATTTTAAAACGATATTTTGTTAAGAAGATAGTGGCTATCGTAGTATTAAGCGCCAAAGTTATTTAAAATGTAAAACAATAAAAAATTACATTCTGACCATATTATTTTTAATTTGCAATTTTAAACTAGATTACAAGGTACTGCTTATAAACATAGTCACATTCTCCCAAACATGTGTACGCCAGTACAGTATCTCGCTCCACTGTTAACAGTCAAATGCTCCCTGCGTCTGCATTATGCATATTTGTGATTGGTTAGGAGTGAGATGGACCCCCGAGGAACCCCGCGTCCAAGGTCAAGAAGCGAGGGAGCGATACGGGCTAAACTAACACGCACTTCCAGCTCCTCATCGCTCCTACGCGCTAGGCGAGTGTTTCCGTCGTGAACGCTGCACTGTGTAAATTAGATCTGTTGGCTCTTTATTGCACGCGACGAAAGCCTACAGATTAACCTACGCCCGTATCTTTGTACTTTTCTCTTGCCGCTTAAGGAAACTGCATAGGCAAGATTTAAAAAGGCGATATTTGACCATTTTCACGATTTTTCTCTCCACGAATACACTTAATTAGGCAAAAGTAAAAAGATAGGGACATAGACAATAGTTTTTTTTATTCTTTCTGGCACGAAGTCGTATTTCTAGAATTTTTATTTACCGACATACACATTTACGCGCAAACTACGATTTCACAGAAAACGTTTCAGTACCTAGTCCTCTTAACATAAAACTTATTATTTTTCGTTGATTTTAAGTCTTACATATATTTTATTTATATATTACTTATAATAAATATGAATAAAAACAGTGAGAAAAAAGGCGTGTTGTTAGCGCCTAGTAAGAAATAGTTCTCGTGCAAATTACTATTACAAGCGAGTACGTAAGAATTCGGTGCGATGTCCTTCGGAGTAATTTTATAGACTTGAGATGCTACAAAGAATAATAATAATAATAATAATAATAATAATAATAATAATAATAAACCGGATAAACTACTACACGCAAGTTAAAATTTGTAACAATTTCTACAAGAAATCCACTTTTAAATTCGAGATTATTGGAAACTAACACCTACTCATACTAAAACGATGAATGGCCCTTATTACGTGAAAGGCAAAATGCCCCTGCTAAAAATACGCGACGTGTTGCGCAAGTTGGAGGTCTTGGAAGCGACGATTTTCACGCATTGCAAAAGAGACCTCTTACTACACAAGATTGATTTGACTTTACTTCGCCACCGCAATTCCTCAGGCCATAAGTAAAGTGCCCAAGACGAAAGTATGCGAAAACAAATCAACCATAGTTTATGCACACTCTTCTGTGTGGGGGAAAACATTCTTGAGAGCCTCTGAGAGATAAATGACTACGTATTTAACTTCTGGGTAGGCAACTATGCAACAAGGCGTTCTTGATTATACTTCACGCCTGCAACTGCAGGGTCTTGGGTGCTGGTTACAGGCAGGAGTTATCTTCAATCAACAGAAGTCACACAATCCTCAATTTAATTGCATAACCAAACTTGCACAAGTGGTTTTACGACCGTCTGGCCAGCAACTATGATGGCAGCAACTACGGTACAGCGAAAAACAGGACCAGTAACATTTTCTATCTTAGTTTCTGCGCTTAAGCTGCTGCCAGTACTGTTTCGTCTTCGCAAAAGATACTCATGACTGACGGCCGCAGCAGATAATACTGAAATAACACAAAGCAACACAAGCCATCTTCGTCGACAAATATGTCCTTTTTAAAAATTGTGCAGAGCATAGGGCATTTCGCCATGAATTTCCCCGCAATACAGCAGCCAACGTCACGGAACACTATTCCCTCGTTCCTGCATGAAAACCGACAGGCATGTACGCTAAATCGAAATTTTGAAAGAGCCACACGATTGAAATTCAAAGAACTGAAGTGCTCAAAGCAGATAATTGTGGACAGCATATAACGGGTTTGAGAATGGGCGCGTCAACGAGATGCAAAACGAATCCCACCGGTAGCAGCAGACAACTCAATGTCACGCAAAGATCACTAAACGATCCTCGTGTGTTTTGAAACAGTATTCCACTAGCAGCAGTGAATATAGAGAATAGTGTGTCAGGCCTGCGATCTGCGCCCCCCCCCCCCCCCCGGCCCAAAACCATACATCACTTGCTGGCAGCAAGCAATATCTAAGAGAAAGAGAGTCGACACTCGCAGGTTAGATCTCGATTATTATTTGCTGGTAATATTTGGGGGTGAACTCCATTCACGGTTGCTTCCAACTTTTCTGAAGCCCTGCTGAAATTCTACTCGCAGGATATTCATCCGCTTCATGCAAACAAAGCTTAGAAAATTACACCAACGCACCGCATTCGTGCGCACTCAGTGTTGTATATTCTACAAAAGAAGGATTAGTTATAGGCTGTCCATGGTAAAGTAGGCACTTTTGAGGCCTTAGTGACTTTGTTATTTATACTTTAACCGCATCTTAAAATTAATATTGCCATGTAAGTATTAAACACAGTGTGTCTATTCCGCTGCACTCGGAAGTTAACGTCTAAGGGTAAAATAAAATAAATTCATTTACTATTATTCCAAATGAGATGGCTTTTAAAAGTGCTAATTTTACCGTGAATATCCTATACTAGGCATTACCAAAACGCCTATTTTCTCCCTGTTTTCATTCATTTCAATTATAAAAATAAATATTAAATTTTATAGATAAAATATACGCTGAAGTTCATTTTAACAAAAAAAAAAAGTATTTCTATGTTAACAGAAGAATAAAGAGACGACACATATTTAGGAAACAACCAAATACGTGACATACGGAGTGGTTTTTCAAATCTTTGATACAAGTGTGAAGAAACTGCGAATACACTACGCTAACAATTTTACGTTTCCAACCACCCAGCATTAAATATATTTCGTAATAATTATTTACCGATTGTTCGTTTTTAACTTGACGGATAAAAAAATGTATCTGTGCCAATTGGAGTGTATTACGTACTTCATGTTTGACCATATTTTTGTTAAGATTTAAAGAAAAAAATTGCGTTATATATGCGACGTGGTACAGACGTTATATTAACATGCTAGGACAATACATGTGTAGCAAAGTTAATACAAATTAAATTCATTTGTAATAACATTTATGAAAGGGCCGAAGTAAAATATCTAAGTAACCACGATAGAGTATTTGCTGAGGAATGTGCAGTTTTTCACTCATCGGGGTTGGCGTTACCTAAGGGAAACGCCAGAAATCTCAATATATAATATATATATATATATATATATATATATATATATATATATTCGTAAATAAAAATGATGGCTACAGTCTAACTAGATACAAGCATTTATTCGTGGCACAGCAAACATTCTGGAGAACTGTTAACGAACCTTGCAGAGAGTCTTCAAATAATCAAAATGGAACAGCCTGTATACACGCCAAAACTAAGGAAATCGTTTAAGTTATTTTAGTATTATAATCTGACTTACGGCACGTCCCCGCCAGCAATAATTCGAGCGAGATTGGCCGGAAGTACAACGATGTAGGAGGTGCACCGATGCGCCACCTGCGAGGGATCGGAACAACTTCCCGCGCGTACTGAACACTGTAGAGGTTAACTGAATTAGGCCCTCGTTCCGCATCCCTGGCTGGCAGCAGGCCAGTGACGCAAGTGATTCACGCGATCGGAATGATACCAGTGCGGCAACGGGAAGGTTTGATGGGGTGCGTAACGGGCAAGAAGCGACGTTAATATAATCTAGAAATTCGAGATTTGCCTTCGCTATTGAGAAATGTGTGTACGCATAATCTCATCTCAGGGTGCGCGTACGAGTGCGATAATCTGTGAAAGATGAGCAGAAGTATGAATAGAGGTCCTTCGCCGCGCTCAAGACAGTTTTCGGACAGTGTTGTGGACGGTGGTGCACACAAGTATTCCTGGTGATTCGACAAGCCAAGTGAACGGGGTGCTCGCGGTCGAATCGTAGAAGGAAAACAGGGCATAGAGTGCGCGCCCAAGGTGCGCAGTTACCTCTCCGTGTCCCAACACTGGACTGCTTTTCTGCCAACACGACTATCAAACTGCGTGGATAGGATTCGAGGTTACGAAACTATATACGTAAACAAGTCCTTTTGAATGTTTTCATACTTCCTTTAATTTTTAATATAGTTTGATTACATTCAAAATGGTAAACACATTTTAACATAAAATGCCTCGTATTTCAAAAATTATGAAATAAACACCACATCAATGTTAACCACGTAACTTTGGCAGTAAAGTCCGTATTTTACAAATACGTTTCCGGAATTTCCGCATTTTTTTCTGAGAGCGAGGCCACAGCGGCGCACAAAGCGAGCAGGCACTAGGCAAACGCCACTCCAGTACGAAGGGCGCTCTAGGGTGGAGGAGAGTGCGCTATAGAGTGGAGGAGAGGGCGCCACTTACCAACGGAGGGAGGAACAATGGAGCTTCGGCTCAAGTGCGACCTCGCTTACTGAACACTCGCCGTGACCGCAGACACAATCTCCAACATTCCGACCCACGTCACTTTATACTCTTATTTCCGGGTTCAATCCCCGGCCGGGTCACTCCCGGATTTTCGCATGTGGGAATCGTGCTGGACGATGCCTCTGGTCGGCGGGTTTTCTCTGAGATCTCCCATTTCCCCAGTCCTTCCATTCCGGCGATGCTTCACACTCACTTCAATCACCCTCGTCGGCTCTGAAAACCTCGCTGTAAAGAGCCGCCCAAATCTCTTCACTCATTATTACCACCTTGAGGAGTTACTAGTTTGGATACGGAACAGAGCGCATCATCTCCTCTGTCCCTCTCGGACAAAAATATGGGGCAAGCAGGCGTTTTTGTCTCCTGGCGAAATTCGTGATGAACTCCTCAAAGTCGTCTTCAACCCGGTCAAGATGTACGAGAAGCGGAAGAGCACTCCATGATGCAAATGCCTGTCCCACAACCCAAAGGCTAAATTTCAATGTGAAGAAATTCAAGAGAATGGAAAGAGACCATTTTTGGATTGGGGTAGTAGTCCACCAAAGTGGAGAACTCATGATGTAAAGGGAGAAGTAGCATGGGCTGAAGTCACTACTCTAGAGGTGCCCTCAGCAAGGGATCAGGTGACTCGGCTCCGACGGGGCTTGTGTCCGATTGTCACCTGATTGCCCCTGCTCCCGGAGGTCAGATTGAGGATAGACTCGTACTGGCAGTGGTTTGAAAATCACAACTGGCAATGCTCTAATCGTCGAAGTACGAGCGGGGCATAACACCATGTTAATGTGAAATGGCCGTTCTGCCCCAACTGACGTGCAGGGTGCGGCCCCCGAAAGGAGACTCTCGCCTCTGTAGGCTGGGAGGGGAAAATTGCATAATAAGCCGGTGTGATGGTAGGCAGTGGGCATTAAAACCTACACAATGGAATTATACACCAATAGGGGCGTTGGTGATAAAATCACAGCCATACACCCAGTGGCGCAAAAGTGGATGGAAACCGCAAGTGATGCGGGGACGGGAAAATGGTCGGTCACGATCTCTGCATCCAGAGGGGCTTGCACCCATGGAAGCTCCATGAGACTGTCTGAACTAGTATTAGTTCAATAATATAAAGTCAAACTGGATTCGACAATACCAATTACCCCGAAGTTTAGTTCATGGCTCATAGCATAACGTCGCATGAGTATATGCAGTGCACACGCACTGCAGTAGAAACTGACCACACTGTGCTCGAGCTAGGTAAGTCGGTTAACGGTATGTGCAAAACTGGTCCTCGCTCATTGACACGAGACACACTTCACAGGGGCACACAAAAGAAGAGGCACCTCTCATCAAGTACTACGATATGTCCATATACTATTCAAAATGAGCACACTCAAATAATTCTTGAAGTGTAAGTAAAATTCGTATTATCACAAGTTTCTCTGGGTGCGGATGCAAGACGTAACGTATGTAACCAACTTAAACTAATTCTACGCTCAGAGGCCACGTTGTATGACCCATCATTGGGACATACTGAACATAACACGAGAAAGGAGAGGAACAGGGAAGCTTACTACCACTACTGCTGTCAGCAACAACCTGTCACCTGACTGTCATTTCCCCGAACGTGGCTAATTTATTGATGTTATTCTGCAACGTATATTGCATTTTGTGTACGTTTTTTTTACCACTGTCTGTCAGCAGAGGTAGAGAGAGGGAGAAGAAGGGCGGGAGGCAGAGGGGAGAGAGAGGGGGGATGGAGGGGGAGAAATGGAGGGGGAGCGAGTGGAGAGGGTGGAGAGATGGAGGAGGGGGAGTGTCAGAGGGAGAGAGGATTAAAGAGGAGAGAGAGGGAGAGAGGATTAAAGGGGAGAGAGAGGGAGAGAGGATTAAAGGAGGATGAGAGGAGGATGGGGAATATGGAGTGGAGGATGGTGGAGAGATAGTGGAGGAGGATGGGGAGGGGAGGATGAGAGGGAGAGGAGGAAGGAGAGGGAGAGGAGGAAGGAGAGGGAGAGGAGGAAGGAGAGGGAGGTTGAAGGAGAGGGGTGGAGGATGAAGGAGGGGGAGGAAAGGAGGGGGAGGGAAGGGAAGGAGTGAGAGGGAAGGGAAGGAGTGAGAGGGAGGGGAGTAGGAGGGAGGGAGGGAGGGGAGTAGGAGGGAGGGAGGGAGGGAGGGAGGGAGGGAAGGAGAGGGAGGGAGTGAGGGACACACACCCACACACACCACTTATTAATATCTCCACTGTTGTGACTGGCCGGTTAAATTGAATACGGCAAATACACATTTTCAAATTATTTTATTGGAGGCAAGCCTTTATCTTTCAACCCCATTTCTCTTCCAGGGGTGAACCTTTCCGTTACAGACTGTAATTTCGTTTCGCAGCAACTCTCTTTAAAGCCCTTTACATTCATGGGAAACACCACAGCTGCATATCATTTTAGATTACGGTACTACTGAACAGGCTCGCGGCCTAGAAAGCGAGCACGATTAAACCACCATTTCATTCTTGGTTCTCTGCTTTGTAAACTATCCACAAATTGCGAAACAACCTTGCTCGTACCGTCCAAAGAGAGACGCACCACGGAACTTGAAAGCGCTAGAGAGAACGGCAAAGTCAACAGAGCGGTTCTATTTGTCCCGAAAGCTCCACACACTCCATCATCCCACGTCACTCCGTCAATGTAATTCCATTACGCCTCTCCTGTCCCTCCTCCCGGCCAAAATATCACTCGTAACCCTTGTGGAGGTGAACCCTATTACATTACAGCCCAAGCTAAACTCTGCGCCACGTCACAAAATCCGTACACTAGTTTTACTTACGTCCTGGAGAAACCACACTATTTTGATAGCACATGAAAGTCTATCATCTGGTACCGACACTAAAATTCCATACCCTCAGATCCTACCATACTGAGTAGGGGGAAAAGGGGGCCCTGGGCCAGGATTGAGGATTCGAATCTGCAGATTCAGCGTCAGTCTTGGTTTTTTTTTTTTTTTTTTTTTTTTTTTTAACCTCAAAATTTCCCTTTTCCATTTCAAACCATCTCATTTCTAGCTTTAAAAAAGGCAGAAGGACAACCCCCCAGGCAAAAATAAGCCCTCCTAAGGCCCTTCACTCCATACAGTATACCCTCGCCAGCGAATCAACGGTACCATCAATACTCGCAGCACACATCACATTAAACATTCTTTAACAGACCATTGCATTAGCCAATAACAAATATGCTGTTCTTCAATACTTTCAGAACATACCATCCATCCAACCAAATATTCTGACCAACAAACAGACCATTCCATCTGGCAATACCCACAGCCCATACTATCAGAACATACTAATCAGCCATTCCTACTTACTACTCAAATGAACAAAATCATACAAAAAACAGGCAAGGCCATGTCATGTCATGAAGCATCTCTACCAATAATACTGACCACCTACCACACCCACCATAACTACTAAAATTTTTCAGCCAAACCATCCAAACGATATAACACTACATTTACATATATTGTAATGCATATTCAAAAATTATTGCTTTGAGTATATGGTGTACCATTCCGATCATATCGTAGTAGTCCTGAGGCAAATACTTCCATACATTTGCTCCTTACACAGCCATCTCTGAAATATCTTACCCCAACAGCAACAGTGTTTTACCAACTAATGATGGGATAATCGGATAAGCTGTGCAACTAAAAACATAGGTATGCTCAGCACTCAATTTTCACATCAGAGGCTTGCATCGCTTTCAAGCAGATAATAATTCATACATCCAGACTATTGCCAAACTTACTCTTGCCGAGAAAGAATAAAATTTGAGGTTTTGCCGAGGTCATGCAGCTGCCTGTGTATGTATGTATGTGTATCATATATATATATATATATATATATATATATATATATATATATATATATATATATATATATAATATATATATTCCAACCGACCACAGCATCGGCCACAACCACTCCAAACATCTCGCAATAATTAATACAATGTATATAAAATTCCCGTAGAGTATTACTGAAATGTTTCCTGTGAAATCTTTGTGCGTAAACACGTATATCGGCAAATAAAGTTCTGGAATTACGAATTTCTGCCAGGAAGGATAAAAAAAAAAAAAACTATTTTCTATGTCTCTACGCTAGGCGTGCGTGTTATTGTCACCCGTATCACTCCCTCGCTTCTTGACCTTGGACGTGCAACTATAAAGTCCCCTTAATCACAGAATAATACTTAGTCGAAAAATGAATTACATCAAAGTTCTCATATTTCTTTTTCTAAATAGCATTTAATTTTCACCAGAAATACATGCCAACAGTTATACTAAGCATGTATATGCACACATTTAAAGTGCTTATAACTTCACAGCTAGCAAGTATTCGTACATATCAAGGTACTACAAACGACTATCAGAAAAAATTGTATATTTGCTAAAAAGAATACGAGACTGGTCTTATTCGTTTGTTCTTAGAAGCTTAATAGTAGCAAGGATCAAATAAAATGAATAATGCAGAAGCTATTTGTACGCTAACTTTATTTGACAGACTTGTCAAAAAATACATACAAGTAATTTCACACTCAATTTATTCTTCATTCGAGATAACAATTATGATTTTGTCTGTCTGTATAAAAATTGCTGCAGTGAGCATTCAACCCACTCTTATTCGCATATACCACCCCACAGTTATCACATGGATAAATATTATATGAAGTACTGAACATACCATGGCTACCATAATGTCGTAATGCACGACAGCTTTTACCGAAAGTATATCCACAGTAGCAACATTGTTTCTGTGATGTAAGTAACAAATATCTAAAGTCCCCTACTCTTGACAGCGCAGCTGGCGATACAGATAAATCTTCCGCATTGCTTTAAAGTTATGACACAAAATAAAACCTAATTATTAAAAAAAATATTTTACACTTGTTTTGAAAGTAGAATAAAGAAAAAGCAGTTCAAGTCATGCAATATCGCTCATTGCCTTCACCTCCATGATGATCGAAACAACCTCTTTCATGTTCGAGTAATCCCCACCTCTTTGCTTAACGATCAAAATTCTAAGTCTGTCTACAAGTTCGTTGGGATCTTCTGGTAACATATAGCTGGTTTTCTTGCAATCTTCAACCTTCCACCGATCATTTGTCGTCTCGAGTCTAGAGGCATGGTCAACGGATGTGTTGGGAAAATCACCACTCCTTTCATCATTTTCAATACTGTCGCCATAGTCATTTTCAGCTACGAGATCTTCATGATTGTCTTCACACTCAGTCGACTCTACTGCACACATTGCATGTCATTCATTCCCTCATTAGCATTAGCTGTCCTTCATAATTGTACGCAGAATCGGTATCCACTGGTGCAGCATGAAATAATGGCAACAACACTTGCTGGCTCCTACTGGGCGAACCCTTGCAGATCTATCTTATTAGTATATCATCTTGGATAAGCTGCATGTGACCATTGCTATAATGTTTCATCATACGAAAAGTAGTCTTCGCACAGGCGGTTCTCTCATGTCGTCGGCCATTTTGTCCATACGTAAAAACTTGATTGCAATATCGGCACTGGCGACAATCAAGCAGCAATGATGCAGAACGCATGTCAATTTTCGTCTAAGTCAACGGCAGGCCTTCGTATTCACAAATCATATTCACTGTTTGATGAGAGAGCATTTCCAAATTGATGTTTACCTCACTATATCAGGACGAAAGCTGAGCTACTGACGACGGGCACTATTCCACACAATTTCGGTTCAAAATTGTATTATGTAATGTCACAGGTCAAAAGTCATGGCTCAGAGACTCTTAGAGCCTGTGCCAGAAAAGGGGTTGATTTCGAGGGGAAAATAGGGCTTCTTGAGGATAAAAAGAAGGGGCCCCCCTCCTAAAATAGGATGAAAAGGGCCTCGGGGGGGGGGGGTTCTTTTAGCACATGGGGGCTTATACCTTTCTTGAGGGAGAAATGGGAAATGTTGAGGGAAATTCTATGATTTTTAGTGTGTGTGTGTGTGGGGGGGGGGGGGAAATTGAAATATTGAAGGGAAAATGGGGAAAAAAAGATGGCGGATCCTGAATCCTGGCCCAGAATCTCCCTTTTCCCTTCTACTGTACTGGTATAGCACTTCACTTATTAGTACATTGGCCGAACTCACCACTCTCAAATATTTGGACCCAATTCACATTTCAATTTCGTTTCTTTGGTGTGCACTCTCGCTACTATATTCGCTTCCTAACACCCTTAACCAAACGGTCCGGTCGATACGACAGCTTCTAGTTATTTACCTGTTTTATGTCATTTTCTCTACGCTCGTCTAAAAAAAAGGTAGGGAGGGAGAAAGGGGCTATTTCGGGGTTATACACCCGTGTATTACGTTCCATCTCAGCTTCCCCCCCCCCCTCCCCCTGACCATCCCCGGCCGTACGTAGCCTACTGCTGACATACTGTATTACGTCACGCTATATGTAAAGATGGCAGCCATGACCAAAAATGTCAAACTTCAACAATCCATACTTCCGTTCTTGAGGAATATTTACGGCCTATAAGGATGCTATTTTTAAACAGAGGTTCCTTCACCTACTTTCTCTTTTGTTCTACCAATCTATCGTCTAGCCGTAGACGCACGAAACGAAACATTTTGGCGTTCGTTTAGACGGCTGAAAAGGAAAACAGGACCGCGTGGAGTTATTTACGTGCCTATTTCCATTCTGGAGCCCTGCAACCCTTTACCCTGGAGTATTTCATTTTAATGCGTTTACAATCTCGCGGTACAACTGGATTCCATCATTTAGATGCATTTTACAGTCTCGCATACCGCTTGATTGTACCATTTTATTGAATTTATAGTTTCGCATACCACTGGATTACACAACTGTATTGCGATTATAGTAAGGAGACCAAACGTCCTGCTTTTCACAGAACAGTCGCTTTTTCAAAGTAGTGTTCTGCGCGATACGAAAGGCCAAATAAAATAATGAAATATCATTTAGTTAAGCATCGTTCGAAAGTTACTGTTTCTTACACACAAACAAAAAATTCAAATGTATAATATTTACAAACGCAGTGACTTTTATGAATTGATTTTACAAAATAACACTTCTCTACGTGCCATTCATTCAAATTAAAAATATATTTCAAAAACATGTCTATGTTAAACTATTCTACTAGTGTAACATTAAATTGTAATAATGATACTGATTTACACACGGATATTTAATGGATGTACGCGTCACAAATTTTACATTTTTATTCGCTTGTATTTACAGTACTGTCCTTCCTGGACGTTAATTATTTTCCTTTATTATAAATCACATTTTTCTGAGGAGTATCTTGCTTCATGTATTGAAAAATCTTGTCACCCAGCTATAGTCTCGCATACGTTTTCCACGATGCTGACATCTCTCCTGTAAGATAGATACTACGCTCCAAATTCGCCGATACAATTTCACACCGCTGATGGGACAGGACAAACTACAAAAAAAAAATCACATATTTAGTGGCAAATATGCTCTTTCCGCAACGCTGTATTTCGATGCCACATACAGGGCGATTCCTTTAAAAGAGGCCCCGTGGGATACGTGTTCAACGTGGTGAGGGAATGAGTAAATACGGACCAGTGTGACAACATATAGAGTAAGGTGCTGGATGTGGACAAGGCAGTTCGAGTGCAGTTCTGTGAGTGGTTTCTGCCCAACATTGCTCCGAAGATGTTGCAGGATGGATGTGTGCTCTTTTCCAATGAAGCATGGTTCCATCTGTCAAGGTACGTAAACTCCCAGAACATTTGCCATTGGTCAGGTGACAATCCACACGTGTTGACGGAAGTTCCACTGCATCCTCGGAAACTCTGTGTCTGGTATGCCGTGTCATCACGCCGCAGCATCCCCGTGTCCTTCAATGAGACTGTAAACTCGGCTCGTTACACCGAACACATTTTCAATGTTTTTGCGAAACAATTAACGGAAGATGAGCGCAACAATGCTTACTTTCAGCAGGATGGAGCCACGGCGCATACTGCACGTGCAACGATCGCGCGCATTGAGTCTGTGTTCCAGCCTGATCGTGTCATCAGCCGCGGGACAAACCAACCTATGCCACCCCGATCTCCAGATCTATTCGTCTGTGATTCCTACTTGTGGGGCGCTCTAAAGGGACAGGCCTACAGCAACAACCGGCACACACTCTAAGAACTCCAGGCCAACATTATCACAGCTATCGATGCCATCCCGCAGCATGTCCTCGCCCGTGCCTTTCACGACTTTTGGTGTCGTCTGCACACCTGCCTCGAGGTCAATGGCGGCCACTTCCAGCACCTACTCTAGGTATTTTGTTGTCACACTGGATTGTATTTCCTCATTCCCTCGCTCTGTTACACGCATGTCCCACGGGGTCTCTTTTAACGGACTCGCCCTGTACAAACAGGGTGGACGATATACTGTTGCCAGGTATGATTCGTAGAACAGAAAATACGAGGACGGTGAAGGGGGGGGGGGGGGAAAGGAAAACTTAATGTGAGACGACGTAAATTATGTGAACTCTGTTATACTGTGCACCTGCGTGGACGCGCGCCAAAACACACAGCTCTGAAACCCGCCTTCCGACTTGGTCCAGGCGTCATTCTTGGCCGTCGCAGCTGGACCCCTGGCACACATCTACGAATTGCCCCCCCCCCCCCGGCCAAACCATACCTTTCTATGACACACTATTCCATAAACAAGCCGACATAGTTTACTGCAAACTGATCCGGTTCTCTCCCCCCCATCCTCTGCAACGTTGACTCCCTCGGCCGGGTTACCGCATTTTCGCAAGTGGGATATCGTGCCGGACGATATGCCGTTGGTCGGCGGGTTTTCTCCGGTGTTCTCCCGTTTCCCCCGCCTTTTAATTCCGACGCTTCTTCATACTCACCTCAATTACCCTCTTTGGCTTTCAAGACCTCGTTAAGAGCCGCCCAAATCTCTTCACTCATTCCGCAACGTGACGCAACTCTTCTAAAATCGCGACAGAGCATTTACTTACAACTGAAATGAATATCTCTCTCTCCCCCCCCCCCCCACTCTTCCGTTTTGGTTTAGAGTGTTCTCTTGGCCACCGTGTGTCTCGACTATAATTCCTTTCAACTTTATGCTGCTCTGCAATCAAAACATTTAACGGTGCGCAAAATAAGTTTTGCATAACCAGTAGCTTTGTTTGTTGCACGTTGCCACAGATCATGTTTTCTTTCTCGCAGTCTTTGGCTTGTGTCGTCGAGTGGCGTGAGCATGATATTCTGTACAGATAATGTGTAAATTTATCCCGCCCTTTCTCTTCGGTCGTGACCAACACAGTATTTCTCAAATCCCAGATATGCACAACGTATTTTATATTTTAAGATAGTGGACTAAACTGCGCATTTCTACATGTACCTTTGCATTATACTTGCATAGCATAAATAATGTGGAGTGATGTGTTCAGTATTTTACTATGACTGTACTGCTCGTCTTCATAAACTTCATCAGTCATTCCTTATAGTTTAATCGCGGTTTCTCCACATGTTTTAAATTAAACCTTTGAAAAATCACCCTATGTATGACGTGTTTAGTAATTTTCAATAATACAGCATGGATAGGTTTCAAATTTTTGGTTAAATTGAAGTTTTAACTATATTTCATTTATAAAACATATTTTTTCATTTATAAAAAGCATGAATAGTAACAGTGAGATAACATCTGTGTTGGTAGCGCCTAGTAAGAAATAGTTCCCGTTACAACTGAGTGCGCACGAATTCGGTGCGTTGTCCTTTGCTGTAGGTAATTTTCTAGACTTAAGCTTAGCTTGCACGAGGCGGAGGAATATCCTGAAAGTAGAACCTCAGCAGGCCTTCAGAAAAGTGCGAAGTAACCGTGAATGGATTATAGTAACGTATTGTCTATGACATCAGTATTTTACATGCAAGAAACATGTGAAAAGGTAAAAGATAGCAATTTTTAGAGTTTTCCTAGGCAGAAAAGTAAAAGGAGACACCTCTATAGTTTAATCTATTGGCTTACATGGTGTACAATAATATCGTACAGTTACTGCAGCAGATCTTATTTGTGAGAAATTCAGCTTCTCGGGAATGCATCCGGCACAGATTATATTTAAGGGCCGTCGCAATGCTTCATCAAGATTAGACGTGACCTTTGTATGTGGTGTGTGTGTATATATATACACATATATATAGACACACACATGGGCTTCTTATGGGCGTCGAACCCAAAAATATATCATTTAGTTTTTGTACCAAACATTTTTCAACTCCTACGCATTGTATGTGATGACATTTTCATCGAATAAAAAAAATTTACACTCTATATATTAGAATAATTTGATGTCAAAAACAAAATTATTCTGTTTTGTCGGAGTCGCAATAACAAATACTAAGTTCTACAGACGAAAAAATGTGTAAACTAATGTCATGGACTATCGCTAGATACAAATGTAATACACACGTAACAAGCCATATTTTAAACTTCTCCCTTTTTTATATATATTAGAAATGTAAGAATTGTTATATTTGACATAAGATTATTTAAAAAATATAAATTGTAACATTTTTTTTTCGAGGAAACTGACGTCAAATACAATGCGTACAAGTTTAACAATATTTGGTACAAATATAAAATTATCAATTTTTTTTGGGTGCGACACCCTTAACATAGAAGTCTTGAAGGCGGATGAGAGTGAAGAGAGGCGAGCAAGGAGCAGAGCCGGTATGCAAGGGCGGGGGAAACGTGAGACCCCGAGAAAACCCGTCGACAAGCTGCATAATCCGGCACGATTCCCACGTGCGAAAATCCAGGAGCGACCTCGCCGGGAATTGAATCCGGTTCACCATGGCGAGAGGCAAACAGTCAGACAATCACACATATTTAGGCGTTTAAAATTTGACTATCGTCGTAAATATCCCACACAGTGTTTACAGTTCATTCATTCACACCGACGTATTACTGTGGTTCCACTGTTTAGCACGGCTTGTTTCCGTCCCAAACGCCAAGGAACTCCGCTCCCCCCCCCCCTCCTTTTTTCGGAAAAGAATCTAGTATGTATGAAAGCTTTTCCTTCAAATAGGGTCATCCATAATTAAATCACGTGAGCACAAAAAGCACATTCTCGGCACACTCGCAAAAACGGAGCGGCCTATGCACCAAATGATTCCATCTCGCAAATACATGTTTAATACTTTGCACACTGATGGACACTAGCAGTAAACCTAATATCGTGTCTCGCCAAAAACACCTTTCCCGTGTTCAGGAATGCCGAAAACAAATATCTGTAACTATATAAAGGTTGTTAAGACCTTGCATAAAACGGAGACGTGATAACATTATAACGCTGCGCTAAGTTCAAAATGAACAGCAGCCGGAGCAGACAACTGGAAACTGTTAATAGTCATTTGACGCCACAGACGATAAAGTACAGCAATATCATATCCCGCCGAGCACTGCAGCGCCGTTTCATGACCGTTGGCTAGAAGTGCCTTCATCTCGACATAACATATAAGAGGTCTGTAGCGTGTGGTGGACGAGATGTGCACCAACGACAAAACAACAAACCTCGAGAATAAACGACATAAGTCGAAAGACAACTGTGGTTCTCTGGCTTTTACAAACATTTCCAAAAGTTCCGGTGTTTTTTAAGGACTGTAGTGATCAATATTGCTAAACATTTCTAATATTATTTCCGCTAAACCATTAGGCTTATAGCCCAGCAATGAGATGACTGAACAACAATGATACATTAAATCTCCTATTAAAACTTCGCAATATACCCGGAACATTTTAGGGTTTATTATGTAATACAATTCCAAGAAAGCAAAGAAATCCTGCAAAAGTTGGTAAAGGCTGTTCACGGTAAAGTGATCACTTTTGAGGCCCTAGTTATTTTCTCCTTACAGCCATTTTGATATCAATGTAAATATTAAATAAATATTGCCATATAAATAATAAACACACTGTGTATATTCCACCGCACTCTGCAATTAACCTGTGAGACTAAAATAAAAAATATTTATGGACTGTTATTCCGAATGAGAGAGCTTTCAAAAATACCCACTTTACCGTGAATAGCGTATAATAACAAATAATAATGATGGTAACAATAATAATAAAGGAAACTGCCAGATATCGTACGACAGGACACAATAAGACTAGAGGCTTCAAGGATGTTTATGGTTCATGACGCCGAGCTTTCGTACGATATACTTGTTTGCTAGCATCCTTGATGCGAAAATCACTTACCATTCTCGTACATCACTCGGCAATCCTTACGATGGTCGGATGCATGCATTTTAAATACAGCCAATTGGGAGGGGGTAGTTCAGTGGCCTACGCTGGAGCCGGGATTTACGCCGTACAGTTTTCCACAAAAAAAAATATTTTACGTTACCAGCGCTCGGAATATAATAAGAGCTGTTGTAAGGGCTACGGGAAGAAATGCGTTTTCAAGACAATGGTTTACTGCAGCGCGTTACGTAATCTGACTTACTAAGCCATCGACCATCAACAAGCTGACGCAAACAGCTATAAAGGCCAGGTTATTGCAGCAAGCCAGCTGCTTCGCACAGGCACAAAAGAAAGTAACTAACAAAACACCTGATTGTATACTGGTGTGAGAATTTACTTTTTCTGATCACTGACAAAATATTTAAATACCAAATATACGACTACACAACCATACATACGACAGCTTTACAAACCTATACAAACACGCATGAAACTTGACAAAATTCTTGAAGTACCGAGATTCTAGCATTCCGCATATCTGAAGCTCTCAAATAGATCCATACACTAAATTGCAGACCACTAAAAACGACTTCGAAGGATGATGCTTAAAATATGTTAATAAAGTGACACTGCAAAACTGGTGGAAAATAAAAAGGGCCGCCAAGCTAGCCGCAGTAAAGTGGAACACTTGTTTTATTCGGATGTACGCGAAGAGAACGATTTAGAAAGAAAATCTGGCACCCTCTTACAGTTTGCACAGAAAATAATCATGTTCGAAAAATTAAATTAAATCAAGTTTCGCAGTTCTTTGTTAGTCTAAATCTTAAACGCCGGCACTAGCGTAGTTTTGAATAAATTATGTGGACGGTTGAAGATTAATATTATAGTAAGATATTAAACTTTCTCCTCGTGCAACGAACAGACGAGAGAATCCAGAACTGTGCAATCAAGTATTCGAATTTACAAGACTAAAAGACCATACTATCTACTACTGACCGCCTGAGAACCAACTGGATCGAGAAGGGATGGGTGTTTGGGGTGCCTAACCTGGCATCGACTTGGTTTGAAAATGTTCACACACACAAAGACAACACGAGTACATTGTTATACGGCTACGTAAGCTGTGCAACCCCACCACGTGATTCGTTCTAGTCTCCGATAACACTAGCTCGTTCCTTCACCTATCTTTTCCGAGAAAAATTTACCCACGAGCATTGAACGTATGCTTTTAGCTGACTCCTTTCCCCGAGCCTAGAAAAATGTTGTACGTAGACACCCGAATTCTAATCGTCCCCTACAAGGGGGGGGGGGAGGCATAAATAGAGGTTCCTCAGACTAAATGTACGCCCAAGTGTTTTTATAGAACTTTCGTAAAATACGTAAATATGCAATGAGTAAATAAACGTAACGTAAAGCCTTACTACAGCTGTTCTTCAAGCGCAACTACCATGCAGATAGGAAAGACCCCCCCACCCCCCCAAAGTTGTGCGCAAAAATTTCAATTTGGAAACATGAGGGGACAATATGAACAGGTTACGCAAAAAGACAATGGAGGGGAGGAAGACTGTAGGAGTCAAGTATCAGTCGTATAAGAAACAGCTAAAGTTCAACTTCCAGGATATTCCTCCACCCGAGCAAACAAAGCTTAACAAAGTCTACAAAATTACACAAAGAGAGCACGCACCGCACTCGGTGTAATATTGTGCATGATATAGGCTGTTCACGGTAAAGTGAGCACTTTTGAAAGCCCCGTCATTTGGAATAATGGTCAAAAAATGTGTTATTTTAGCCTTGGACGTAAACTTCCCAGTGCAGAGGAATATAAACATACCGTTTATTACTTACAAGGCAATATTTATTTAGAAATGTGGTTAAGTTATAAAATATGGTTGAAAGAAAAAAGTAACTAGGGCCTCAAAATGCACACTTTACCATGAATAGCCTATACAGGATGAGGCATTTAAAACAGGCCACCTTAATAAATCACCCACTCGTAAAGAAAGAAGAAAGTGGTTCAGACAAAAGTTGTTTCGGGCATAATGTGATGTTAAGAGTTTAGTGTTACGTAGAGGGGTGAAGGAGTTACGGAGGTCTACGACGGTATTGTAAACGGGGTGACGTACTTGCCTTGAAGAACCTAGGGTGGTCTTGAAGAATTCCGCCCCACTCCTCTAACAACGCCGTTATGAGCTCGTCGATAGTCGAAGGAATTGGATTTCTGGCCGGGACCTTTCGTTTAAGTTCGTCCCATACTTGTTCAATCGGATTCACGTCTGGACTGAGTGCTGGCCAGTCCATCGTCAGTATCGGTATGTACGCTTAGTGGGCGAGTCGATTTGGTTGCTCGCGAGTGTAGTTGAAAGCGAAAATTAAGAGTGTGGCAGGGGCTGTAAGTGGGGTGTTGATTGCAGGCGACGAGCGGATCGTGGGCGGGCAGGAGGCCCTCGAGCACTCCTTCCCCTACCAGGCGGCGCTGTTCCTTCCTGTGAAGGGCGGCAAGTCCTTCTGCGGCGGCTCCGTCATCGCCGACCGGTGGTTCCTCACCGCCGCGCACTGCGTCGACTCGTGAGTATCCTCGCTCTACATGTCGTAGGGCCAGTGCCATGCTACGCGCCTGTGCCGTTGCGGCTAAACGGGATGCGGTCTGACGGGATGGGCGCAACATGTTGTTCTAAATGCGAGCGTCACGCTAGTACGGCGTTCACTAGTGTAACACCTCGCATTTACATCTACAGTATGTGCTGTGCCCATCCCGTCAAACCGGAGCGTTTTAGCCGCAGCAGCAAACACAAAAAAAAAACGCATAGTGTGGCACCAGTCTTAAGGCCCAGCCCACAACGCTGCGCCACAGGGCCGCGTATAGTCTATTCTCGGTTTATTCGACTTTCTGAATCAAACCTTTTGGAAAAACACCCCATGTATGACGTGTTTAGTGATTTCCTTAATATGTCATATGCATCACAAGCGTCACCCCGTTTACACACTTCTGAACTGCTCTTCGCAAGATGAATGCAAACATGTGTCACACGTACTAGAAATGTGAACATTAAACCACATCGTCCCATTTAACATACCGCAGTTGAACCCCATTTTTCTGTCACCCTTCTGCGTACAACACACCTATTTACTAACGTAACATTATGGCACCTTTCCACAAACAACGTTTGTCTGAAACATTTACCTCCCGTTACAAATGGCCAATTTATTAAGGTGGCCTGTTTTAAATGCCTCACCCGGTATATGTTAACACAAGTATAAAAAGTTTGTGATACGTGGGATATTTAGGGGACCAAACAAGTCATACATCGGGTGATTTTTTAAAAGGTCTATTTAAAAAGAGTGCGAAGGAACCGCAAATCAACTATAGTGTAGAATTCCGGGGATACGCATTCACGAAGTAGAAAGCGGCACAACAGACGAAGCTCGTGGTCGATAAACAATGGGCTGGCGTGAAACTCGCAAGACACCGGCGGCCGTAGTCCGGCACACAGGAACTTACTCCGCGAGCCTCCAGGAGACTACATGAACGACTCCCGAGAGAGAGAAACGAGCTCTCGACAAGCTCGTGGCCGATGCCTGGTAAAGAGCCAATTGCCCGCGACTCCGAAACAGTAAAAAGCAAGCAGAGCGCGGGGCTCGCAGGAAAGGAGCGGATTCGCGAGGCTGCGCAGAAGATGTGCGGTACACGTTCACGCGGAACCGCGACGACGCAGACAGTGTCGCCCAAAATAACGACACTGGAACTGCATTTGGCTCGAAGGCCTTCAAAAAAACATGTACTGCGTGGCGAAAACAAACTCTATTGCTTCCGTCGCTGTGATCTCACATTGTTAGATAAACATATCTTCACTTTACGAAAAGCTGCTGGTAAAAATTTAGCCAGATGTACCCGTGAACTCTCCGCAAAACAACGGACACACTGATATTTAAAAACGGACGATCCGCAAATTGCATAGAACACTTCCTCGAAATCACGGCACCTTGCCGTTAATTTTCTTGTTAGTCAGAAAAAAAAATCTTTAATTTTCGTTACGTGGGTGTTCTACTATTTAAAATAAAAATACCCACTTATAAAAATTAAAATATTGTATACCTGAACGACATTCAAACCCGGGTCAAAATGTTTGAACACCACGACTAACAAATTATCTAAAATTTCTCATGCGATTTTGAGGCATGACTGATATTTGTACTACAGTTTCACAGTGTTACAAATTAGTAGGGGTGGTACACGAAATGAAATGCCACTTATTTTATTAAGTTACCCATGCTTCGAAATGCCTCCTTATACAAAAAAAAAAGGCGATAACAGTAAGCAGGGTTGGTTGGCAATCCGGTGGCAACAGGGCAGTGTAACAACACGTATCGGACATTACATGTGTAGGTTGAAGGTGTATTGCACTATCCCATTTGATTTGACTCACAGTAGGTGGTGCCAACGTCTGGTCACCGCGCTACCCCAACCTAACATCTTTGGATTTCTACCTTTGGGCCACGTAAAAACACTGGTGTACGACACTCCTGTGAATACAAGAGAAGAACTTGAGGTTAAAGAACACGTTGGCCATCAATGATGTGCTCCGCCACATGCTGCGGCGCTGCAGAACATGCATCGAATGCGGAGGAAACAATTCTGAGCAGCTGCTGTACTCTCTCTGCGTGTAATTAACCTGTTTACAATACTAATTCACATTAACCTTTCTTAATACCCGACAATACCCTTGCACGCTATAATCGCCATTTTGGATATAAGGAGGCATTTCCGGACACGAGTATCTTAATAAAACAGGCCCCATTTCATCTCGTGTACCACCCCTATTAATTTGTATCACTTATTCATTGACACCATGCATTTTATTAATAAATTACATTATTTCATTCAAAATTATAAATATAAAAACAAAGAGAAAATAGGCGTGTTTGAAAAGTTTAGTAAAGGCTGTTCACAATAAAGAGAGCACTTTTGAAATCAACCTTAGAAAAAAGTCACTGCCCTTACCAGCATATATTTTAACGGGTTCACTGAGTGACATGCACCCAGTTAAGTTTGTAACGATGGAGGGGACGTAGTTGCATGTATTAACTTCGAATAAAGTATTAGGTAGCCATTTGCGATAACGTAAATTATTTATTTTGCTATGAGCTTATTAATAGTACCGAAGTGTAAAAATTAACAGATTTGTAAAATATTTAATTGCTCTAATAAATTTACAGTTTCACTTGACCGACGCATGAATAAAGTGACGAGGCTCACGGCAAAGTAAATTTTACGTAAAGCGGAAGAACACACAACGTGCATACAAAGAGATCCTAAGCAGGACTTTCAAAAGTGCTCATTATATTGAGATCAGCCTATAAGAAAAAGTTCTAATGCTAAATATTATACAACTGAGTGCACGCAAGTGCAGTGAGTTTCTTCGTCTGCACAAGGCGGAGGGAAAGCCAGAAAGTCGAACTTTATCAGGGCTTCAGAAAAGTAGGAAGTAACCGCGAACGGACTACATTCACCTGGCCAAATGGTTTTGTGGAGAACTAAAAATATTTTAGTTTTCACCATTAAACTTTTCCGGCCACTAAAACTATATTGTGCGTTCACCCCAAAAACATTTGGCACGATGGAAACCAACAAAATATTTTATGGCCGCCACAAAATATATTTTTTTTGTCAGTGTTAATGTGCCAGATCATGGTCGGATACTTACATACAGCTTCCGCGAGTATTTCATCGTCTTCTGAGGACGAATAAAGTGAAATAGAGTGGAGAGATTTGGGCGGCTGATGAGGGTGAAACCCGATGAGGGTGAAACGAGGCGAGCATAGAGCAGCGCCGGGACTGAGGGGGCGGGGGTAGCGGAAGATCCCCGAGAAAACCCGTCGAACAGCGACATCGCCCGGCACGATTCCCAAATGGGAAACTTCGGGAGCGACCTCGCCGGCAATCGAACCCGGCTAGTAATCTAACCACTACACCACAGCGGTCCCCCAGGAAAAATAAAAATCACGGGTATTTCAGAACAATAAAACACGAATGAAATGCCTCTCCACCTGAATAGCTACTGGCGATGTGAAGCATTTTCATTTCTGGGATCAGATGTTTTTTAGTAGACAAAGTAAATGCCTTCTTTCAAATACAATTAAAATCGCAATTCTCAGACAATTATGGGTGTGTGTGTACTACTTTAAAATGAGCACTGCTAGTCGTACGGGAGGTCACGTTGCTCTAGTGTAAGCCTACTTCTGCCTACATGATTATGCAAGAAAACTACAAAAAAAAATTGTGCTGTACGCGAAAGCGAGATCTTGTCGCTTAATACGTACACAAGAAACTAAAAGTAAACAGTTAGAAACCCCCATTCCGGAAAACGACTGGTCCGTTGTGACGGTTC
Source organism: Dryococelus australis (assembly GCA_029891345.1). Classification (NCBI taxonomy): domain Eukaryota; kingdom Metazoa; phylum Arthropoda; class Insecta; order Phasmatodea; family Phasmatidae; genus Dryococelus; species Dryococelus australis. Next base: position 46,224,337 of record CM057006.1, read on the forward strand.
GATCCTTTTCGACCTCTTGAAGACGCCCGTAAACATTACGACTATTACATTATTATAGTACTTTATGAACTGACTCATTATTACAGCGTTTAAAGTGCACGACTTACTCCAGGTTCGTCGAAAACAATGCACTAGTACGAATAAAAAAACTGGACTCAATATTAAAAATTAGTAAATATTATAAAAACTAGTTAGAAATCCAGTATGAGAAACTTGCTTCTGGAGAAATTAGCCACAAGATTAAATATTTAATAACTTACAAGTTCTCGTAGTCCCCGTCTTGCATTCAACATAAACAACAGTTTTTAAGAATCACTCATGAAAATCCATTAACAGACGAATCGTCAATTCATTAACCTTTTGAAGAGTTAGTTTGATAAAAATAAGAGTCAACAGACAAGTTCATATAAGACCACTATATTTTACTAAACACTTTCTTACACAGAACATTTATTAAGGGCACTGTCTACAGACAGGCAGCTACGAAATTTAAATAGGAAATTTCGTCTCAGTGCGTTAAATTTGAAGATAGGCGTTTGGAAAAAAAAAATGTATTGTTCAGAAATATTTTAAGAGAAGTTCCCTACAGCGGGTATGTTTCCATAACACGTATAACATGTGTGTAAGCAATTTTTAAAATTTATGTTTAATATATCTTAAATATACGCTCGTGGGGATCTTCTCCTAGGAAAAATCTTGAATACATTTTTATCTATAAAATCTATCTTTAAAATTAACGCCCTGAGGCGAAATTTCCTATTTACATTTCGCAGCTGTCAGCCGGTGGGCAGTGCCCTTAACCACAGAGCGATTATTAGTAGGCAGACAATGTCTGTTACACATCGTATAGCAATAAGCACACTTACGTATGTTTGTCCAACTCCACCGTAGCAATCCTTCAAAATTGTTAACCTATCTATTCCTGTAGTAATGTTCACCTGGCAGTGCTTTCTAGAAATATTTTCCTTATTGAAATGTAATCACTAATCAAAGAAAAGCTATCAATCTAGATAGTAGATATAGTATGAATTTATAATTATTGTTAGTATAATTTTAGAAACTAAATTACTCCATGTTCCTCTTGAGCCCTCACAAATAATACATCCTGTATCAATACAAACAATAATATTCAGTATATTGATGTCGAACGACCCACGCAGACATCAATAATACAGATGCACACAAGAATAAATAAACTAAAGAAACAACATTTACACTATAAAACACCTACACAAACAACATTAAAACTGACACCAACACAGACATCAAACACACGACGGACACCTCACAAAGCGAGAACAACCACTGTCGGCCCCTCTGTCTCCGGAGAGGATGGTGGGGTGAGAGTTCAAGGGTGGAGGCAGCGGGATTTTAACTTTTGACATTTTTAAATTATAACGTAACTTTTTCTTTTAAACTTTAACAAAATAATTTTAAGCCTATGTTTTAAAATTTAACTTGTTCTTAAATGTTACAACGCGACAATTTTTTTTTGTGTTTAGACTATATTATAAATTTATTTTCAATTCAAATAACATACCAGTTATGGCCTTCAGCTGGGTATTGGCGCCATTTTAATATATTCTGTTCTAAGGGTTGTGCGAAGCGATTCAGACGAACAGCATAAGACACAGCGGTGTCACAACATGCGAGTTCACCATCGCAGCATCCTGCAAACACCCAACGGCGCACTGTTTACCTGACGATACAGAGTCACGTGGCAAGCGCTCACTAAATCGATAAGGGCACGCGGGAGGCCGACTACCAGCAAAACAACAGGCGGGGAAAAAAAATGAAAGCCCAAAAACGACTTGAAACGATGTTGCAAACAATGCAATGTTACAACGAATGTCTTCGCAGGCAAAATGTGAGGATAGTTCCGCGGAAAATGAACGTGAAAAAGCACTCGCAAGTTGGATAAAATTGAAGGGGAATCAAGATATACAGAATATAATTTTAGAGTATCAGATTTAAAGTGACAATCCTCGAAAGCAAATCTTATAAAAACGTTAAGATTTAGCTGGATGATTCACACGAAATCAAATAATTGCGCATCAGCACAAGCTCAAAGTTGTAAAAATTTCCACAGAACCACGATAGGTGTAAAAGCAAATCGGAAAGAATTAATGTCTTGGCGACGAAAAACTTTAAACTAGTTTATGATGAAAACCACGAATACACCAAACACGAAACGGAAACAACCATTCGCAAAAAAAAGTGAAGCAAGGATCTGAAATCTAAACCCGCATCACATTCACATAACAACCCTTACAGCTATTACTGTCCAGATAATCTTACTACCGCTTTTATAGTAACAATACGTACGGCATTAGGGGGAGAGATATGGCGAGAATGTACCGATCATTACAGAAGTATAGTCGGTCTCCATTAAACCGAACATTACAGAAGTATAGTCGGTCTACAGTAAACCGAACATTACTAACTCTTTATGACACTGCGTATTCTTACATAGTGCGTGAAAATTAACAACACTGCCACTTGTATCAAATGACAACGAAGTCGTCGGCAACATTAAAATGTTAGTATTAGACAATTTTCATTTCATTTCAATCTGCATGACACAGGAAGCCACTTTAAGTGACTGCTAGCTACAATATACTTAAATGAAAGAAACTACGTTTCTTAATCCACTGCAAACACAGCAATAATTCCAGTCACTTTTAAAGTTGGAAAAAAAAAACAGTCATGGTGTTCCCGCTACAAGCTGGGGTCACCACGGATGAGACGAATCTGGCCCTCTTTGGAGCCGTCTGACTTTGCCTTTTCAATATTCATATCGGTGTTAATTTACAGTTATTTCCACAATAAAGATTAATGATAAGGGTTTACACAAATGAATATAATTACTGTGTAACTTACTGTTATAATTGCCATCAACATTACTGTTAAGGTAAGGCTCTCTCTTCTAAGTATAGGCTGTTCACGGTAAAATGAGCACTTTCGAAGGCTTAAGTTCTACTTGTATACACGTTGTCGATTCCTCAGCCTTATGTAAAATTAACATTGTCGTGGGTCTCATCACTTTATTCACGCGTCGGTCAAGTAAAAATGTGAAATAATTAGGAAAGTAAACATTATACAAATCTGTCCATTTTTGCACTTCGATGCATTAAATAAAAACTGAAAGCGAAAGAAATAATTTAAGTTATTACAAATGGTTACCTAACACTTTTTATTCAACGTTAAGATATGTGGAACTATTTTCATTCCAGTGTTAACAATTTTACTGGGAAAATGTAACTCAGTGCTCCCATTAAAATACTTGCATGCAATCAGGGGCAGCGATTTTTTTTTCTAAGGTTCATTTCAAAAGTGCTCACTTTATCATGAACAGCCTTTAATCGCAAGTACCTATCAACTTGCCTGCCTGGCAGATATACGGTAGCTGGCCGCACTGATAAACCCCGGGCAGGAAACCTCGTACACTAAGGCAGGTTTCACACGCTGCAAGATGAGTGCCAAACTTGTGCGAGATGCCGACCTTGCACACGAGAATTTCTTGCACAAGTTGTGTGCAAGGCACATCTTGCACGAAATGAGGAGATAGAGCAGGTCCTATTTTTCTCGTGCAAGGCGATGCAAGTTGCGATACTAATTCCTATTGGTCCTTGTATGCTGGTCATGTGACCTGTTGTAAACTCAACCATAGTGTAAAATAAAATCATAATCTGAGGTGTGCGAAGAGGAATACAGGGAAATAAAACAATGCTGGAAAATAACTTTCAAGCGTGGATTTAAGTTCAGACAATTCGCTGAGAATAAAATAAAAACAATTATATTTTGGAGGGATAGCTTTAAAACAAATAATTTGAAGTAAGTATCTTCATATTTTGTATTATAATACATAGGCTGTTTGGTACTCACCAGGGCTATCAACTAATTTTTGATGCGAGACGGTATTCATCTTATTTATCTGCGCGTGAACTCATTTCGCACACAATTTAGTTGGCATTCTCGTACGGAATCTTGCGCGAAGTGCATCTTGCATCGTGTGAAAACTGCTTAAGGAGCTACGGCGTCTCGGCGAAGGCGCGGACGTGAGACAGGCGCCGGCGACGATGGACTGCAGCCAGCCACGTGGAGCCTGGCACGTGCGGGCGGCCGGCTCCGTCTGGGATAAATCATTCCCCAGGTTTATTTCCGTTTGACATTTTTCCCCAGCAGCCACAACGCCAAGGTCACATTCGTGTTTCTCCGGAGCCCCGCTGAAGGAACGCTGTCCGAACGTGCGCGGGCGGCCCCCGTGTTAGCGTCGACTCCACTCCAAAAGAAACACTGACGTCTGAGTAAATACATAAAGTTGTTTCTTGCCTACGCAAATACGCCTTCTAAATGTTTTATGGGTCACGTTTATTTGCACACAGACTATCACAGACTGCAGCAAGGTCTTTCCACAACACACAACCACAAATAACTTTTAAATAAAAAGTTTGTCATGTGGCAACTGACGACGCAAGTATCACGCAAAGCGATTACTTATTTTGGAAAACAAACTTGAGGTCTACTACAAGTTTCTTCACGTAGGCTGCAAGGAGCACTACGCGTAGTTCGAAATATTAACATTCGGCGATCAGCTAAGCTTCCCAAAATAAGGCACGCAAGAGGAATGAATCTAATCGGTAATAACAGAATAAACCCAGTAAAATAGTGCATAATGAATCACAAAGTGTTCCTAAATTATTAAATTGGGATTTTGTAACGGAGCTTCCCCACTGGAGCGTCGTTACTCTCAACCATCCGTCGCATCCGTCAGTAGCCCGTCCGTAATTCGTCACGTGATCATTCACCAATCACAGGGCAACCTTATGTCAATCCGTCAAATATTTCTCAAACATTAACTTTCGACGGACCGACGGATGGGCCACCGCCTTGTGATCACATTCCATGGACGCGAATACGCACTTTGAAATATGATGCAAGTGTATATTATCTTTCGTGGTAAATTCAGAAGTTTAAAGTATACAATAATTTAGTATAAATTCTAATAACTTATAAAATTTACTTACCCAAAATGTTTTTTCTCTGGAAATGTATGTATTTCCAACCAAAATATACCTCCAACTAAAAAAAACATGTTGTCACACTGAAATTTTGCCGTACAGAAGGACTGACTGACGACGGATTGTTAGGAGTCTCTCAACTAACGGATGAAAACCAGACGGATGACTGATTGACGGACATGCGACTGACGGGTGCGACGGATGGTTTAGATTCCAGCTTAAATGCTTAAATTTAACCTTTCTGCTAACTGGCACACCATCGTTGGGACTAGGGGTATTTTTGGTATAAACACAAATGAAGGTTGCTTTAACCAAACAAAGCACGGTTTCATTCAAGTAAGCCAAATGGACAACATATGATTTCAACAAGACGTGTTGGCTGAGGAGAAATTCGGTTATCCCAATTTGGTTTACAGAACAAAATATATTACGCTACTCATCCTATTTGTCTGTGAACAATGTATTTCGTAACATCAAGTAGGCGTCTGTTCTACACTATTTGAACAAGCATTTACCGACCAAGATGGCGGAGAAATAAGCAACACACTGGACTAGCAATCAGGAAGTCCCGCGGGTTCTGTTTTTCGTGGCGAAACGTAGGAAGTACACTACTATCAAGAGCATGAAAAACAACTGCGATTCAATTTGGTATGGACCAGACAAGTGACCAGGTGTTATGGGCGGCTCTTCGATCGTCTTGATAGCCGAAGGGGGTGAAGTGAGGTCAGTATGAAGAAGCACCGAAAAAAAGGCAGGGGGGAACGGGAGATCCACGAGAAAACCCGCCGACCAGTGGTATAGTCTGCCACGATTCCCACACGCGAAAATCCCTGAGCGACCCAAGTCACACTTGTGTCAATTAAGTTGTTTCGTATTACGTAATTTTTTTCCCTGGTGTTTTACTCGCCGTTCCAGGCAGTCGCACATGTATGCAACATGTTTAAAACTGGGGATTTCGCGGTTCATTCCACAGCTCAATGCAGCTCCTGTAGCTCATATTTCCTGTCGCCTTAACCAAGGAATCCACCCTGCGCATAGATAAAACACGCCCATAAAATCGTATAATCACATCCAGCTTGAACCAAGCATTGCATGCAGGCCTCTTATAAGGCTCCTGATGGCTAGCATCATTCCAATACATGCTGGAATGATATTCATCTCATTAGATGAAGTTTACAGTCATGAATAGGCCCACTGAAACCGGGAAACTTCGTGGGCAGAAGTGAGCAAAGGTCTCTTGACACGCAACTCTGGTACTTATGTTCATGGCATGCAGTTCCCTGCCTCCCCCTCCGAAAATTGGCAATGAAGAACCTGTGTTGACCTAACAGAATTTCTTACCCGAAAGAGGGGCGATTTCAATTTTTTATTTACGAGCTGAGAAAAATGCTTGCAGTCCCTCTTGTACAGTGGTTCTTTCTTTTTGTTTCTAGACTTCTACGACCGCATGCTTCGGTAAACATTAAAATACGCGCTACTTAATTTGTACTATCTCTTTGGCACATCATCGGCTCTCAAGACCTCGCTGATGAGAGCCGCTCAAATCTCTTAACTCACTCTTTGGCACGTCCAAAACCAATCACTTCTTTTTATTAATTATTAACTCCAGCTTTACACTCCATACTCCGCACACCACCTCACGATGTACAGGATGGTCCACATGTATCGCCACCCCCTGAAAATATCATGTCACCCATACATAACCAATAATAACGCAATCTATTCCATAAATACGAACCTATCAAGTGCTTCGTAGACATAGCAGCCCAGACCATCATGCGTGGAGGGTTACGCTCGAGCTCCTGGTAATAATGACGAATCTCCTTGCTCCAGAAATAAACATTCCTAGCGCGTGCACTCTGGTAAATTATACATTCGTCGGAGAAAAACAGTTTACCACGCTGTGGTAGTGTCAAAAACACCTCCAGCAATCTTGCGCATGATGATACTATGCTGTGGTAGCGTCAAAAACACCTCAAGCAATCTTGCGCATGCTGAATGTCGTTTGTTCATGTCAGTATCGCCTAGCTCATGACAGCTGTTGGTTTAAAGGATTCCAATCCAAGGTCCTTGTCCACGTATCTTAACATTGTGGTTGTTGGGATTGCAAGCTCGGATGCTCGTTTCCGCAGTGACGTCTTGGATGATCGGGGCACAGATGCCTCCACCGCCGCACGTGTGTCATGTCTGGTTGGTTGTCAGTCAGAAACTACTGGTGGTCCCAATGCAGTATTGTCCTTTTAGGAGGGCCTGCTTAGTAGAATCGTCTCGTGAGGTCTCGTTGCGCATCCCCTATGCTCTTCCCAGTATGTGGACATTCATATGTCCAAACACTACCAACAAGCCGCTCTTCAACACTGTACGAGCTCGTGTCGGCCATCTGACGTAGAGATAGAAATGTCATACAACCTCAAGAACATTAAGGGGGTGACAAGACATTTGGACCATCCTCTAGACATCTTATAGGACGCCATATATTAATAGCCCGATCTTCCTCGTGTAACGCCGCGTACAGGTGCCTGACGTTACTACCGCCTCAAATACGCCATGTTGCTAATGTTTTGTTCGGGAACATATATAACCAGTGATCGTTTGTGGAATAATGTTCCACTTTATTGTTATCTCTCATTTGTTTAAGACTGAATTGTTGTTTTGAGGCAGACCGACGGCATCTCTCGGTACTGTTACAGATGCCGTGAGCACCCGAGGCGATCACCCAGGCGCATATACGGTGCTGTACTACCTCCTTCTGCACTATTAAGATGTAGGAAACACGTAAAAAATAAAGGCAACAAATCAAAGGGTTACATAAACCTTGGTCTTACCGGCATACGCGTTCGAAGCAAAACGCCAAAATCGTGATTTTTTTTTTCCAAGCCTATCTCGGGTAAGGCAACCAGTACTCGTATCCATGACGACCCTGCCTTAGGAGAGAACGTACGAATTAAAAAAAAAATGGCAAACTGAACATGTAAAGAGAGACCCTCAAACTGTGAGAATAACTTAACACATTCATTGTACGCAAAACAATCCTTTTTCTCGTAATAACGAATGGGCAGGACCCGAATTTTGAATTATCTTGTACCCACAAGGATGACTTTCAATTTCTTACCCTTTCAGCAGTCTAAACTTCGTATGTTAACCTGCTAATCAGGCCAACATTAAAATGTCAGTGTAACGTTTCTCCAACATCTAATCTGAACTCCAAAAACGTAAAAATGGGACTTTTCTTCCTCGCACAAAGTCTCGTGAAATGTGGACTTTGGAAGAACACACCGCTAAAGCATAATTCTATTTTTATCCCTTGTTTTTCTACTACTTGACCATACGAGCTGGATCCGGCCCATCTCGTAAAGAATTTGGTTGGCAGGGAACCAAGGGGTATGTTTGATACCCATCAACTGGGATATTAAACGCTGGTTTTGATCTGGCGGACGGAAGATAAAAAAAACATCGCAGAGTTTCTGGAAGAGAAAATCGCGTCACGCGACAGTTCGCGCCTAATTTGCCACCCAAAAATATCCGAAGCATCATACTAAATCGTCCGCGACACAAAAATCGCACATCCTTTCAGTTCAGCAGTAAAACTTGTTCCCAGAAACCATATTTCTCCCAATTTATCTAGAAATAAATCTCGAACAGATTCATATCAAAACTTTGCTTCATTACTAAATACTTAGCAATAAGGTTTGAAATTCCTAATAATTACATTTTAAAACTATTTCGTTCAAATTCCACTTTTAAGAAATATGTCGACAAATTTTAAAACGTAACAGTCTCCACAAAGTAATTGGATTATTTTTAAACCCATTCAGATTCAGTGTAGGTAATTTTTGGTTTGTATTGCATATTGAAATGGTTAGTGACCAATGATCTTACATGTGGGTAAATTATTAGCAGTCATTCTTACTGGTCCAGGTCATGATTGGTCCATATGCTTGTAGCTGAGGCTGCGAAAACGAAACAAGTGGCGTGTTGACTAAGTACAGCGCACGTCATATGCTTTTTTTGCAACTCCTGAAACCGTAAATTAAAGTGTGTCTGAAAGGGTAAAAAAAAAAAAAAAAAAAAAAAAAAAAAAAAAAAAAAAAAAAAAAAAAAAAAAAAAAAAAAAAGCGAATGATTAAACCGAAAGCCAGGAATAGCATCAGACAGGTCCAACGTAAACTAACCGTACACAAATTGAAAAGGTATCCAGTTAATAAAGAGTTCGGTTAAACACCCACAGTTTCAATATTGTTTTATTACGCATTTCGAGGTATACAGATGTCTGATGACAATTTCTGGTACGATTACGTGACACTAGGCCAGCCATGCTAATTCATCCGTATTCCAGGCAATTAAGGGTACTGCCTACCGGCTGGCAGCAGCGTAATTTAAATAGGAATTCCCGCGTTAAGGCGGATTCCCACCTACCATCTTGGAATTATCGATTTTTTCCCCAAAAGCTTCTATTTCAGAAGGTGTACTGAAATTTCCCACACGACATATCCTAAATAACAGCTTCCCAAACTTTATTGGACTGCCACAGCTTCGCTACAATTATTAATTTTTAGCTGGTAACTGTCGAGGCGAAACGCGAGATTATTTCTTACGGACAGTTACAAACTGTATTTCCTGACTATGGGCAAAATTCCATAAATCCGAGATGACGGGTGGGAATCTGCCTTACGGGAATTTCGCCTCAAAGCGTTAACTTTAAAGATAGGCGTAAAAAAAAAAATATATATATATATTCTTCACGAATTCTTTATAAGTTCACTACAGTGGAGAGGTTTCCGTAACATATAGGCCTGTAGCCTGTTTATAAGGAATTTTCAAGATTTACGTTTCACAAAAAAGTGCATATTGCCTAGGCCTGTCTATATTGAAATAGTCAGACAAAAGCATTCGTATATTAACACAAAAATCACCCAAAAAAATTAACGTTGCTTCCCTTTTTCAGTACTTTGTATGCCTGTGAATGACCTGCATCCGTCGTTTGGCCGTGGAATACAAACACTTACTGGTTGTTTACGCACTAATATATACCATTCTTGCAAAGTGTGTCCTTCAGTTGCGATTTACTGGATATGTAATGTTCCCTTGCTCTGTTCTATAGTTCACTCCACAGATGATCTGACAGATCTGGAGACTGCTGGAGTTTTCTGGGCATGTGGTGGACTATAAAACAACAGGAGCAGGTCAATTCCTGCTGTATGTTTGGAATAATATAACAATATTTGTCCATATTTCCCTCTATAAAACTAGTTCCGCTACACCAGACTCAGTCATACAACCGCCACAACATCACTCCACAACCGCCATGCTTGACAGTAGTTTGCAGATCCTCGACGTAAAGTTCAGAATTGGGCTTTCTCCATACCAAAATGCAATCATCATTGTGAAAAAAGTTGAACTTATTCTCATCCTAGAACAAAACCCTGTACTAGAAATTCTGATCCTTCTCTACATAGTTTTTTTGCCAATGTGAACCTCTTTATCGATTCATCTTGCTTGCGTAGGGCTTCTTTCTTGGTGGCCTGGCTCTGTATTATTTACGAATGAGAAGTTGTCTTATTGTTTTTGGCGTTACTTGTTTTCCAAATTGTTCTTACACATTAGTTTTTTCTGCATTCAAAACCTATTGCATGGACACTTTTGTCCGGCTTAAAATACTTCGAGTGAGAAAAACCTTAATTCTTTATTTCACAAAGAACTTGATACCTACGACAGTAAAATACATCTACATATTAATATAATTTATTGCATGTCTCTCTTTGAGGTGCAATTATGTTTGTTTAATCCTGGAGCACACAAAATGTATTGTTTCATTTCGTACTTGTGACTGCACGAACATTTCTGCCCATAGCTGTACGTACCTGCGATGTCTCTTTGAAGGATATTGGAGCTCACCTACTCCTGGTACAATACGACTAATAAATAAAACGAAAAATATCGTGAGCCTGAAGCTCATCGCCAGTTTGGAGTTTGCTGAGCCACACGGCGTAATGCGTTTTATTAGCAACTTCTCTAATGAGAGGTCCGTTACGTATCCGGACTACCCCGTGGTCATGTCTATGTTCGTGTCAAAATAAGTGGTTGGGAATAGAGCCTCACTGGAAACTTCTAGGTCTCTCTTCCTCACCCTCTCTCTCCCTCTCACCCTCTCTCTCTCATCTCTCAGTCTCTATCTCTCTTGTCTCAGTCTCTATCTTTCTTGTCTCAGTCTCTATCTCTCTTGTCTCTGTCTCTCTTTTGGATCTGTTGTCGCTCTCTTGTCTCTCGGCACGCTTCTGTCCCTCTCTGTATACCTCTGTCTCTCTCTGTATCTGTATCCTTCTATCTTTGTCCCTGAATCTGTCTCTCTCTCTCTCTCTCTCTCTCTCTCTCTACACACACAACCACGCACACTAAAACCAAATCACTTTCGTGCTAGTAGCACTAAGCGAGTACACACAGAGAGAAGCGGCGCGAACATTGCTCGACATCACCCGCAGGCAGTTACTCGCATACACGAACTCGCGACGGAACTACATAAAAAACAGCGTCGGATGGAGTTCTGGAGCAAACACGCCCCCGACGGATCGACCACACGGAGCCCGGTTAACTCGAGGAGGCAAGGTGGTCTGTGCGGTCGGTCAGTTGGCCGCAGGGCGAGAGTGCATTGGCGGACCTCTCGTCCGAGGCAAGGGCCTCCCGAGTCTTTCGCCCTTCCCACGACACTATTCACATGATGCCTGCAGTTACTGCCGTGCCGAGCACAGCTCCATACCTGTTATTTGTAGTCCACTAGCTGTTAAAGGCTGTTCACGATTAAGTGAGCACTTTTGAAATCAACATTAGAAAAAAACCACTGCTCCTACCTACAAACATTTTAACGGACTCACTGAGTGACATGCGCCCAGTAAAGCTGGTAACGATGGCGGGAAAACTAATCGCAAGGTTCTGAACTGAAGTGCAGTGTTCTGGTCGTGCTACCTGTACTTGTGGAACTTCAAGCGGTGGCCGTATCATTTTAATGGTGAATACTCACTCTCCCCCTGTTAAGTACATAAAGCGTAAATTTTGAGATACAGAGTTTAGAAAAAAGTACTTTTTAACTATGTTGGAGTGTTGTGACAAAGTGCTCCCGATGTGCGCGGTGTCGCGGTAGTAATCAACAGACATATTCTGAAGTGTGTGTTCTTTTCGTATTTCTGCATATTGGGTGGACGTTTAGCAGTTCCGCAAAGAGAAACTGGATTCCAAACACACTGCAACACAGTGTACGCGGGCCCGTAAGTGAGCCAAGTCTAATATTTTGAACTTCGAACCCATCCGGGTGAAATTAAAGCTGAGCTCGGCCTTAATACGATAAATTTCAAACAAAGATTCTCAGTATAAAACTATTGAGGGCAACAAATTTTGCTAACTAACATTGAAATTAAAACTAAAGACAATGACTTGCATTATCCCATATAAATACCAAGCCTATCGCACGGACAAAAAAAAACATAATTACATGGATACTACGGAGCACGTATAAGCGAACGGTCACATAACAGAAAATAAATATATACACCCCCACCCCCTTTTCTTTCCTTTATGGTGACGCCAGCCCAGCAGATAGAGGTATAGGCTGTTCACGGTAAAATTAGCACTTTTGAGGCCCTGCTTAAGATCTTGTATACATGATGCGTATTCCTCCGCCTTATGCAAAAATAACATTGCCATGGACCTAATCACTTTATTCATACGTTGGTCAAATTAAACTGTGGAGTGAAAATATTTGTTTTTTTTTTTTTTTTTTTTAGCGAGATCTTGAGAACCGATGAGGGTGGTTGAGGTATGGAGCGGCGCAGGAATGCAAGGGCGTGGGAAAACAGGACATCCCCGAGAAAACTCGCCGACCAATGGCATCGTCCGGCACGATTCCCACTAGCGAAAATACGGTAACCCGGCCGGGAATTGAATCCGGTTCGCATTGGTGAGAGGCAAACAGGCTAACCTCTAAGCCACCGTGACCCCAAAACTGTAAAATTTATTAAGAAAGTAAATGCTTTACAAATGCGCTCATTTTCATACTTCGATACACTAAAGAACAGAAAGCGAAAGAAATAATTTTAAGTCGTCACAAATGGTTACGAACATTTTTTACGTTACGATCTTGCACTACTTTCCATCCATCGTTACCAATTTTACTTGGGTGAATTTTACACAGTGCGCCCATTAAACTATACGTATGCAGGGGCAGTGACTTTTTTCGAAGGTTCGTTTCTGAAGTGCTCACTTTATCGTAAACAGCATTTAATGCAGATTACTTCACCAGTGTGCACGCACACGAACAGGGCGTTCCCCATCAAGTTCATAACTGAGGTTAAGTCGCACAAGGAAGGCTGCAGCACACCACACCGAGTAGAGTGCGCGCGAGTGGGCGGCGGCTGCGTTGCGAAGTTACAGTGTTCCACTTGCATTCTCCAAGACCGCGCGCGCGCGCGCGCGCTGTACGAGTCACCGCAGAGAACCAATGTGGAACAACACACAAGTTCATTACTTGCATTCCCCTGGGGACGTCTGGCACGCCTACCACTGCATAACTGTGACGTGCAGTGTGTATAAGGATGTTGCAAAATTGAACGACTATACTTCGGGGAAACATTTCTCACACCTGGAGGATTAAACACTGTTATGCGAACATAGGTCCGCAAACGCTTCGTTTCTTTAATACATCTCGTAATATATAACGTTCAGTGTGAAAGCTTATCGTCGGCACTAAACGAAATGTTCAAAATGCCCTCCTTCAGTACGAACACATGCATCAACTCGCCATTGCATGAACACCCGGATGCATTGATGAATCCCTGGACAATTCCTAATTGTTTCGCAACCCGCCCCAATTCGGTTACAGAGGGTGTCCATATCGTCCATTGGCGTTGCGTACACAAGTGCCTTTAAACGTCTCCACAAATAACAGTCTAGTGGATTCAAACCAGGGCTCCGCGGAGGCTGGTATGGGGCTGCCAATTACAGCTGTGATAGTATTCCACAGTAACATGATCTAGCCCACGGGTCGTTCACTTTACGTTATGTATTACTGGCTGTAGTAAAGAAACGAAGAGCTTGCGGACCTCTGTTCATATAACATTTTTTCATCCTCCAGATTTGAGGAATGTTTCCCTGAAGTATTGTCATGCAATCTTGCAACATCTTGTATTTAAGGGCCCCGCCTAGCTGACGCATTAAGTGCGTCGGCGAGGTTAGGCACAAAACACACGACTAAAAAAATTGTTGGATATTTGGAGGTAAAACCCAGAAGCGGAGATGTATATAAATATAAAAAATACGTTCTAACAGTTCATTAGAGTGGGCGAAGAGATCTGGGCAGCTCTTATGGGCACTGCCTACCAACCGGCAGTTGCGAAATTTTAATAGGGAATCCCATGTTAAGGAAACTTTGCCCAAGTACTTTAATTTTAAAGATAGGCGTTTTTAACTAAATGCATTCTTCACGAATTTTTTAGGGGAAGATCCCTACGAGCGTATACTTACAATACAGATACTTTTTTGTAAAACATAAATTTTAAAAATTCCTTGCAAACAGGCTATACATGTTATGGAATCATATTCGCAGTATGGAACTACTACAATGTTAAAATTTTCCGTATATTTACGGAAGTTTTTACGAAAATGCACAGTAAATATACGGAAACGCAATCCGTAATGACAAAAAAACGGAGTTAAGTGCGTAAATACGAAATACGGAAAATCTCCGTATTACCTATAACTTCGGGTTTCGGGCGCGAACAATCCCGAGTCTACACGAAACTTCCTTCGCCACTGTAACCCTAAAATAATAGTTTCTGAGGCAGTTAAGGTGGCTATCCATGCCACTAAGGCCTGGTCTTTCAAACACCAAAAAGTAACAACATGCGTTTGTAAAACTTAGCAACACTTAAAATACACTAACTTTAACAGAAACTAAAAAAGTTGCCTATGTGACTAATACAGAAATTCAAACGTTATACCAGAGTCACCACGTGAGCATTGTAAGTAAGTGGTTAGGATCGTGAACTTGTAACTTTTTGACTCTGGTTCAAATCTTGAGTATAAAAAAAATCAACTTTTTAAAATATATCTTATACACAGTAGAACACCCACATAATGAAAATAAAAACAAAATAAATTAAAAATTTAAAGTAGAATTACAGAAAAACTAACTAGGGAATCAACGGAGAGGTTCCGTGAATTATTCAGAAAGTAAGTTTTTGAAAATCAATGTGTCTGTAATTTTACGGAGAGTTTACAGAAACCTCTGGATAAATTTTTACCAGCATTTTTCCGTAAAATGAAGGAAATTTTTTTTAACAGTGTACTAAAAAATTCGTGAAGAATGCATTTTGTTTGAAACGCCTATCTTAACAATTAACGCACTGAGGCGGAATTCCCTTACCATCGGATTTCCTATATAAATTTCGCTGCTGCCAACCGGTATGCGTTGCCCTTAACATAGAGGTCTTGAGAGCCGATGAGGGTGAAACGAGGTGACTATGGAGTAACGCCGGCATTAAGAGGCGGGGGAAACCCGCCAACCAGCAGCATCGTCCGGCAAGATTCTCACATGCGAAAATCAGGGAGCCACCCCACCGGGAATGTAACCAGATTCGTCTAGGCGGGAGGCGAGTAACCTAACCGCTACACCACCGCGACAGTTCGTTAGAGATTGTATACAATATATCAACACATCTCTGTGAACCAAAACCGTTTGGATGCCAATTTACTCTCATTCTGGCGGCCTTTGCTAAATTTAAGGAGGGGTAATGTATACCCAGCCCCCTTCTATAGCTACGCCACTAAACATGTACTCTCCCGTCAGCTATGAGAAAAATAGCCAGGTTAATCACAAGATGCTCGGCAATCGCAAAGTTTATTTCAATTGTCGCGGTAGCAAAAGGCCATCTGATTTGCCACGGAGGGAGATTGCCTAAATTTACAGACGCCCAAATTGCATTGGGCAAGATCAATATTATTGCTAGGGATTATCTATACATAGTATAAAACCAAGTAGCCCGGTAGCATGTGTCTTGTGTATTCGGATATGACTTCTAAACTGCTTGATGGATTTTGATGCGGTGTACCGACTGGTTTTTCTTTGCTCTGTTTTAATTTACAATTTAACCTTAATTTGCATAGCTTAATTTTTTTTTTACACGAGGTATAAATCATCATAACTTTACCGATATTCAGATATGTTTTAAAAGTATTCAAATATTCTTTGGAGATGATTTAATGTTTTGTTAGCGTATTTGTCTATGACTGAGCACACACATTGCTCGCAGGTCTTTTTCGAAAAAAATTTAATAAACACTTGTTGATAATGACGAATAACATGACTGTTTGAAAAGAAGTTTGTTTGGAAGAAAATATAGAACAGAATGAAAGAGATTCGTCTAAAGAAAAGTTCTGCAAGAATATTGAGGAGATATTTCGTTGTATAAAAAATTTAAATTATTTTTAAAAGGAAGATTATAATTAACCATTGTAACGTATTAACAAAACGTTTTATTTCCACAAGAAGATGATTTTAAATACGTGAAATTTGCAAGATACTTTAGTTTGAAGATAAATTTGGAAGAAGACTCTGCATAGTACTCAACGATATTCAAGACGGTAAAGAAGAGATTCGTGACGTCGAGAAGTCCCATCTCATCGAGGAGGTCGGATCTCAATTCCAGAGTCAACTAGTGAGCTGCTGTACAATCTGGATCATTCTACGGCAGATCGACGACGAAGCGCGACGCCTCCACGCCCGAGAGCAGCGACGACATACTTCATGAGGTTCCATCAAGGGAGAAGGCCTGCAGATCGTTTACCATAACCGGAGTTACAGCGTCAGATAAGTCTTCTACAAGCTTATTATCACTAAAACTGGATCAGCGACGAAGTGGTCCTTGCAAGTGTTGTTCGCTCCAGTACTGGTCATTTAATGGGTGAAAGTTTGGTTTATTTGATGCAGGATTTTCATAATTAGCATTGACACTATATTTTGCTATAATTTGACACTTTAATCCGTCATAAGTAATCATCAGAGGAGCATATAATTTCTAATCAGTAAATAGCTTTTGAATTTAATCATTTTATTTAAAGAAAAACAAACCCTACAAAACTATTCAATTCAAGTCATTTGCTTATATTTCCTGGTCTTTCAAAATTCCAATATTATTATTTTTCTTTAATGATATATAATCGTACATTAAATCTGAATACTAAAGAGACTGAGATATTTATAAGAATATTTTATTATAACTATGTGACAGCTAACCGTAGAAATAAGAAGCTAGCTGGAGCAACTATTTAAATTAACATTTTTGTTGAAGTGAAAATTTTTAAAGCTTACTTCTTTAATTTAAAACTAGCAGCGGTTTTCACCATCATTTAAAGAATTGTTGAGGAAGGTTTAGATATATAATACATTCATATTTAATGTAAGGATAGTAGAGTAATGCCGACGTTTTGAAATCAAGTCGGAAAAAGCCGCTTTTCGGGCGCTTACATGGCTTACGCTGACTAAACCATAAGAGATACACCATACTAATGTACTACAGAATTGTAGATCTCAAAAAGGTCTACAAAAAAAGTCCGCGACAGCATATGTTTATCTTTGAAGGATGACCCATAATAACCATTTTCGCCTTAAAATTTGATTAAAAATAGAACTTTTCGAACACATAGTATTAATCCTCATCAACATAAATATTTTAGTTACACCATGTCATGTTAAGAGCTAGCACATATTTATTAATTAAGCGCAACAAAATAATTACAGCGTTCGAGAGAGCCGAGGAAAAAACTATGACGTCACATTGTACACCGCGGCCGGCTCTATATATGTAAATCGCACCCGATCGATGCTGGGGTCGGTCGTTAGTTATTACAATTGCAATAAGTAGTATAGCTTAGTTCCTGGGTACTTATCTTGAGTGTACGGGGGCGTAAATGTTCTCATACTAGGGGCACCAAGGATCTTAAAAAGACCGATTCACATAGAAGTTAACGATGGATCTCATTATGTTACCTAAGCGTTGGCCGCGAAAGAAATAATTTTATATTTGCACCACATAATTTTCAACTTTTAGACATTATCTCGACTATTTTATCTTCAGATAAGATTTTTTATGTACTGTAATAATTTCACTGTTTTTGTAATGTACAAACGAAATATTTGCAGAAAATTTAACAAGGGTAACAAAAAGTCTTAAATCATTTTAAGGTATGCTCATCAAAAGTTAATTTTTATGAATTCAGTGCCAGCCACAAATCAAAAATATATGAAGGTTTCCTTATTTTCAGCACTTATTTTTTCCAAATTGCAAAAACATTTTCTTGTACAAATATATAAACGTCTTGAATTAGCTCTTGGCATTTTTTCTCAGTGCAAATTATCTCATTTCTGTAGGCAAATTAGATTTTATTATTTGTACATTTGTAAAACAGTAAAATTGTGATTTTGACACGCATAAAGCTAAAACTAAGGGCTCAATTTTTTTTTGCGAAGAAAGATGAATCACTGATTATGTCACAGTTGATCATACTGTAGTACAAATATAACAATTTTTTTTTTTCGTGATAAACGTCTCTCTTTTATGTAAAATATTAAGGTTCACTGCAGTTTAAAAAGGCTACTCTTTGTAATTCAGTACTACAAAGTATGCTGTATCTGGCATCTGAAAAAAGGCTAGTGTACACATACAGTATTGAGTATAAGTATATATTTAGCAACTAAACGTACTTATGACTAGTTGTTATAGTATTTAAAACATTCTCATATAAGTGCCGATAACGTCATAAATTGACGATTTGCACCCGTACATTTTCTTTAATTCCATAGCTTTTCAAATAGTTCTTTTCCTATACAAACAAACGAAATTATAACCTCGAAGTATGATACAATAGCGGGATATTACATAATAAACAATTCAGTCAGTAGTTTGAAAGGGACAAAAAAAAGGATACCGAAAACAAAAGAAAATAATCGTCACTTAAATATGATCGACCACAACTACATTACCTTTACTACGTTGAAGATGGGTCAATTTATCACGTGAATAGCTTACCTTTGCGTTGCTCTTAGCATCAACGTGTATACACTGTGCGCGGTCTATGCCCGAACATAACGCAACTTTAACGTAACGAGCTCCGTGTTAACTTCAACGTGAATAGGCCTTGAGGCAGTCGCCTATGAGGAGTATGCGAAAGTTGGGCAGAGCTAAAGGCGACGCCAACTGGAGTATGTGAAGCGGTATCACCTCTACGCGCAAGCCACTGGAATAGCGCGCAGTGATTTTGTCGTAATGGTATGAACTCAGGGGATCTAAGCGGCGACTCTATAATTATATCGGACGCGACATTAGCAAAGTCCAATTCAGGCCCCTCTCTTGGTTTCGCATGTTTCCGATTCGTGTATTTTGAAATAAAGCAATCTGGACGGAGGAAAAAAAGAACAGTTTTAGCTATGCTGGAGGGCATGAAAATCATGTTTCCAACGCTCGTAATATCTTGGAAGTACCACATTTCAAGAGCAAGGTAGACGCCTTCATTAAGGAGTATCGATCCTCGCCATCTTAGATTTCTCCATTTTTTATACGTTACACTTAGACCAACGGCATTTTTCGCACGACACAGAATACATAATAGCTCCTCAAGCTTTAAAGATTTACCACAGCTTCACTGCCATTATTATTTTTTAAGTTATTTCCAACAAGGAATAAACGAAATTTTTCTTGCGGGCGATTACAGAAATTACACTATAGTAATGTTCACGGTTTATGCACAAATTTTTGTCTCAAACCTTTGAAAAATCACCCCAGGTATAACGTGTTTGGTTGTTTCCTAAATATGTCTTGAATCACAAGCGTTTTATACTTCTGTTAACAATACAGTATTTTATTTTTGGTTAAATTTAACTTTTACTTATATTTCTTCAAGTAAAAACAAGAAGGAAATGTGTGTGTTGGTAATGCCTATTATAGGCTATTCACGGTAAAATGAGCACTTCTGTAAGCCTTGCGTAAGATCTACTTGTATGCACGTTGTGTTTTCTTCCGTCTTATGGAAAATTAACATTGTCATGGGACTTATCACTTTATTCATGCGTCGGTCAAGTGAAATTGTGAAATTATTAGAATAATAAGTATTTTACAAACCTGCTCATTTTTACTCTCCGACGCATAAAAAAAAAAAAAAAAAAAAAAAATTACATTACCATGAATGGTTACCTAACATATTTTATTCGACGTTACGATACTGAAATAATTCCCATCCATCGTTACCAACTTTACTGGGCGCAAGTCACTCAGGACGCCCGTTAAAATATATGCAGGTAGGAGCAGTGCCAATTTTCTAGGTTGATTTCAAAAGTGCCCACTTTATCGTGAACAGCCTTTAAGAAATAGTTCTTGTGCACAATTGTATTACACTGAGTGCGCACGAATACAGTGCGCTGTCCCTTTGGTGTCATTATCTAGACACTGTTGAGCGTTGTTGCATGAGACGAATGAATATCGTGGAAGAACAACTTCAGCAGGGCTTCAGAAAAGTGCGAAAAAACTGTTAATGGCCTATAGCAACAGTGGCCAAGAATACCAATTTTATAAAATGTGCAAAGCAATGTACTGTGTGTGCCCTGTCGAAAGCTATAATGAACTGCATCTGCAAGAAATTCCGTCAAACAAGATGGCGGCTCGAGGTCCCGCGCGCGAAATGGCTGCGGGCGGCTGTGGCGTGGTGCGTCTCATCCTCACCTGGCATACCTTCTGAGCGCCATGCAGCGGCGACGGCGACGGCGGCTACCACGGCGCGCACTGCAACGTGGCGATGCTGTCGCAAGTCACAGCGCCGCCGTGAGCGATAACACGCCGGCAAGGCGCTGCGACATGGCGCTGTATCGCTTCCTTCTTCCGCCCAGGGCACGCCCTGCTCGCAATCGCGCCACACGACCAGTGTTGCCAATTCCGATTACGGACATTCGCTGAATGTCCGCATAAAAATCCGCTAAATTATCACCAAATGTAGAAAAAGTGCCACAATAATTAGGGCAAAATTTATAGCAATAAATCAGTTTTATCATAATAATAATGCTTATATACATACATATAAACATACATAAACATATATACATTCATAAACATATATATACACACACTTATTTTTGGTGACAAATTTAACATGGTTTTTAAACTTTGACAAGTAAAAATCCGATTTCTGAAACCGTATTACAATCTGCTAAAAATAAATATTTCTCACCTAAATGTTTTAAAATTCGATCAAACACAGCGGGAAGTCCGCTAAGTTGACAACACTGTACACGGCCGACCACCACGCCGCTCCGCTGCGAGCAGGATATGTGAAAGCTTGGGTCACGTCACAGAGCTACGATAGGTGAAAGACGAAGGTCGAGAGAGGCTAGGAGCTATAGGCTGTTCACGGTAAAGTGAGCGCTTCTTAAGGCCCTTCTAAAATTTTCCTTTCATACAATTTCCATATTCCTGCAACTTTTTAATATAAAAATTGCAATGTGACCATGAACGCAATGCATACAATTAACCACCCTTAAAATTTAATGCCCGAGGCTACAATAAGATATATTTATTAGTGGTTAATGCCTGTTGGGAGGGCCTTTAAAAGTGCTCACTTTACCGTGAACAGCCTATAATATACAGTTGGACACCAGAATCGTAAAGTATGTTGTCTGCCAGCTCACCAGTTGCTTACTGGTTATCACAGCCCTTCCCCAGCGACAGTTCCGAATGCCCCCAAGCTTTCAGATGTTCCGCGCTCGCTCGCGGTGTAGCGTACACCGCTTCTGCTGCCGGACAACGGCCATCAGAATGACAAGACTAACGATAGGGAGGACCAATTTTTTTTTCGACTTCAGCGCCATGTCCCCAACATTGACTCGCCCATACTGTAAAAAAAAAAAAACACGAGGTACGACGGGCGATCGATTGGAGCCAACCACTGCTACCCGGTGAACAAATACTTTGCGGCGCAAGACATCGTGCTAGAATAATACCGGTTCACAATGTCTATAGAAATTGCTGCCCGGGATTACTATTACAGCCTGCCAAAAACTGTCCAATGTTAATTACCGTGTGCAGCATTCAATTTAAGTCCCTCCCCTTAACGTATTGAGACCACTAGTATATATGACAAATAGCATGATTCCTGGCAGAAACCATGTTAACTGTGGTAAATACGAAATATCTATATACATAGTACGTTCAAGAGTTTCGTAGCACACGCTGAAGGAAGACTAGCTATGTCTGCAGGGGCGTGTTCTCGAAGTAAGTCCACGACCGTCTTAGAGTGTCCAATAAATACTTCCACTTCTTCCTGACCCTCTCAGGATGCTAACAAATTCTCAAAGAAACTTATCTCAGTGAAAAAAATTTTACAACGAATATTTCACCAAATGACTAATCTTAGCAACAAAAATGAAGTAAAATACAGGTAATCACCAGAATCCTTGGCAGATGCTGCTACTTATGGAAACATGCTTTTTAGTGCACATGAACAGAATGATGTAAAAATGCGGCAACTCCGTCCGCAAATAGCGGCGAAAAAAATCTAAAGTGCTACCTCGCGTATGTCACAGTATTACGAAACTCCACGTTACGAACTATTACTTGGATTTTTTTTTGTTTTGTTAACAATGCTAAATTTATGAGCACAATCGTAATATGTTATTCTAAAGTCCTAAAACGATGTTTACAACGGCGTTTAGGCATTACAACTTCTCTCTTATCTTGGCGAAAAGCTCTGAAAAAGCCCAGCTGTACGACTCATAGTGTCTGCTGCATACAAGAAAATCAATGGGCGAGTACAGCTTGTAATATGGCTATAAACTGTTGACGGCAAAGTGAGCGATTTTGAGGCCCCAGTTACTTTTTCATTTCAGCCATATTGTATCCTTTAATAACATTTTAGATTAATACTGCATGTAAGTAATAAACAGTGCGTGTATATTCCATCGCACTCTGAAGTTAACGTCTAAGGCTAAAATAAAATATATTTCACTATTGTTCCAAATGAGAGGGGTTTCAAAAGTGTTCGCTTAACAGTGAATAAATAGCCTTTACCATCCAAATAGGTTGTCTGTGGAAATTAATGCCACATTTAGTTTTACCTTACAACCAAAGAACAACTAGTTTTAGGGTTTGAATGCTATGAGACTGTTCGCAAACACGCCTTGTGTGTCAAGTTTATAAGCAGCAGCAGGGGCGCAGCTCTTCACGTCACACTGCAGCATCACCTGGCAGAAGTACTTCTGCTTCTCGACGCAGCACACGTGTGTGCCATTAGTACGCGCGCACAGACAGCATCGCAATACCTTCCAGGCAGCGGCATATCTAATAACAGCAAAGGAGCATAGCGGCATTCCTACGCGATGAACTGATTACTAACATACCAAGTCACAACCCGCACTACCACTCACATTACAACACAAGTCAGTTGAGGAGCCGAAGAGAAAAAAAAAACAGGTACACAATCACGTATCCTGCAAGGTGAAAATAATTATGAAATGCGCTGAAGATTATCGAAATACACCTGACATTAATGAAAGAAAATAAAATGCAATTTAGTCATCACACATATCCATTCTCGCTTTCCTCGACTCAAACCAGTCCAGCCCTCGTAAGTATACTTTGTATACTTGTTTCTAACACACCTTCGGACAAAAATTCATGATAGCACAAATTAATCAGGTTCAGATCCCCGTGACTATACTAGGCTGGTTCAACTCGTAACAATTTAGATCTAGATCGTTATGAATCGATATGTTTGTATAATACAAATGAGAATAATTACAAGTTTCGAAGGCAAACGAAGTGTATAGAAAGACTGGATCAATTAGGTTCCTGAGGAACCGGTAAAGACAAATGAGAACAGCAGCTTGTCCAACGCAACGGATTAGCGTTAATATGATTTCGCCGAAATGTACAGCAATTTTTACTATCCACTTTCTGCACCCAGCGTAACATAACAATTGCAAGAACAGTCTCTTTTTTTTTTCTCCAAAGCTTCGAAACAGCAGACAAGGTAAGAGAGGAAATGCCAAATGTTTTTTTTTTAACTGCGAACCACTGAACGTCGCGCCCTGACTAGTTAGGCAGGTATGGGTACATATCGTTTCCCAAGTGACGTTATTTTGCGGTGGCTTGGACAATGGCGATAAACTATGCACTTTTAAAATCAACGTAGAAAAAAAAAGACGCTTATCCTACCTGCATATATTTTAACGGGCGAACAGAATGGCATGCGCCCATTAAAAGTTGGTGACGATGGAGCGGAAAGTAGTTGCGTTTCTTAACGTCGAATAAAACTTCAATTATTTCTTTCGTATTTCGTTTTTTTTTTCCTAATGCATTGACGTAAAAATGAGCAGATTTGTAAAATATTTAGTCTTATAATAATTTTTCATTTCCACGTCACCGACGCATGAATGAAGTGATGAGGCCCACGGTAATGTTAATTTTAAATAAGGAGGAAGAATACGCAACATGTATACACACAGATCTTAAGGAGTGTTTTCCCAAGTGCTCAATTTACCGTGAACAGCCTATACACATATCAATATGCTCAACTCCACTTTCAATGCATGCATGTGGCACGGCGGCGATACGGCACGTTTTTATCAAGGCGCCAGTTTACACAGCGCTCATTTTCATTTTCGAAGCGCGGAAGCGATAAGGTCGGCACTACCACGCGCATCAAATTCACAATATAGACTAAGTGCAAGTGTGTGAAATTGCGCGTAGCGTTCTCGCCGTGCCGCGTGTACCGATGTAGCTCAAATGTGGGATGGACCCCCGCGGGAACCGCGCGTCCAGGGTCAAGAAGCGAGGAAGCGATACGGGCGACACTAACACGCACGCCTAGTGCCTCATCGCCCCTACGCGCAAGACCTGCAGTGTTTCCGTCGTAACGTCGTACTGTGCAAATTAGATCTGTAACAGTTGGGTTTTATTACACGCGATGAAAGCCCACAGATTAACCTACAATCGCATATTTGTACTTTTCTCTTGCCGCTTAAGGAGACTGCATACGCAAACTTTAGAAATGCTGTATTTAACCATTTTCACGAATTTTTTTCTCCGAGAACACAATATGACAAAAGTAAAGAATAGCGGCATAGACAATTGTTTACCTTTTCTGACAAGAAGTGGTATTTGCAGAACATTTATTTACCGAGATACGCGTATTCGCAAAAACCACTATTTCCCAAAACAAAACACGTGGGGGGGTCCATCCCACTCTTAAGCGGCAATCCTATCGATGTATCGTATTAGCGTAAAGAGCGAGGCAAGGTTCAATACAAGTCACAATCGCAGAGCGCTGGAAGATTATGCTGGAATGGCGTTTCTTGTGTGTGCGATGTCTTGAAAGCAACTCGACAGGTCCTTCTTAACTATTTCAGTAAATCGGAACATTGGCGCCCATTTAAGAGTGGGATGGACCCCCGCTTTTTGTTAAATAGTTGTTAGCGCGAATACGGTTATCTCGGTAAATGAATGTTCTGCAAATACCACTTCTCGTCAGATAAGATCAAATAAACAATTATCCATGCCCCTATTTTTTTTTACTTTCGCCGTATTAAGTGTATTCCAGGAGACAAAAAAAATCGCGAAAATGGTGAAACATCGCCATTTTAAAGCTTGCCTATGCAGTTTCCTTAAGCGACAAGAGAAAAGTAGAAAGTGGGCTTTCATCGCGTGTAATTAAACCCAACTGTTACAGATCTAATTTGCACAGTACAGCGTCACGACGGAAACACTGCACACCTTGAGAGTAGGGGCGATGAGGCGCTAGGCGTGCGTGTTAGCGTCGCCCGTATCGCCCCCTCTCTTCTTGACTTTGGATGCGGGGGTACATCCCACTCTTAACAGTTATATTTTAAAAAAACGCGCATTTGAAACGCACTGCCGCGCAGTTCAGGTAGGCAGGCCCTTTACGAGAAACCGGGAGAACGTAGTCCGAGGCCGCGATGGAAAGTTGCGGATCGAAAGGAATTTGCTGGACGAGGTATCGACGGACGGACGAACGAACGAGCAGCACGGAGAAGACAGCCGCCTACGACGTTAACCCCGGACGGTAGGAAACGCTCCGGCAGCCTCCAATTTACTGCGGGCGGAGCGAAGGAAAATGTAGCTTGATTTATCGCAGCGCGCGCTCGTCGAGGGTCCCATGACAGTACACGGGCATCGATCACGGGAAGTGCGTCACTTCAGGCCCACTTTCTTTATGGCTCGCAGGCTGGGCCGGAAAATTCCTTTTTGAAACACGGCACATGTTTGCAACTTTCTGAGAAAAAGAAGCTGGAATACGCGATCTCCCTTCATGACCGATTCAGTTTCCTTGCAAACTTTGTGCAAATAAGCTGTTCATGGTTAATTGAACACTATTGAAAGCCATGTTTAGGATATACTTTTGCTCTCACTTTGTATCCTTCCACCATGTCTAAAATTAGCATTGCCATAGACCGTTTTATTTTAGTCGTACAGTGAAACTATATTATTTTAGGAAAGCAAATGTGTTCGTTATTATGCAAATTAACGTTCTTATGCGTACAAAATAAGTAGGCACTGTTCACAGTAAAGTGAGTACTTTTAAAAGCCCTCCCAACAGTCATTAACTACTACTAGATATATCTTATTGCAGCTTCAGACATTGGATTTTTATGGCGGTGAAATGTATACACATGCAGGAAGATAGAAATAGGATGAAATGAAAAATTAGAAGGACCTTAAAAAGTGCTCACTTTATCGTGAACAGCCTAACTATATGACATTAACCACGAGGAAATACAATTAGTCTAAGTGGGGTGTAGCAAAGGCCTGCAGTTTGGATATACACAGAGGGTACGATGTAGCGTGAGTGCGTTTGTACAAGACTTCGCATATGCATTCTTCAGAGCCGACAGATGCCCAAATATGTGGAATCGATGAACCGCGAATGCGTTACAAGTCCTTGGTGCGAACATCAACTTTTCGTGCGTGATTACGTGACGATATGGCTCCAAGCAAGAAAGTGGTTAACTACCGTAAGTTTACATACTGTTTGTAAGCAACTATGCACTTCATTACGCTTTTTAACTGACGCCATTTAGATTCGAAATACACATCTTAAAAGACGCATCTCACTGGCGGCAGTCACGCAATATTTACAATTCTCTAACACAAAAACACGATGCTATGAAATTAATGTTAATTTTAGTACAGCCTCGTGAGCTGATCCATGCCTTTAGTAGCAATGTTTAAACAGTAAATTAATGATGACGGGATGCACACACGGAACTGGATAGAGATCTCGTAAAATTATCCGAAAAGGGGAAAACTTCCCCTCCACACAGCAGACGCCAGAGCAACCACGGCGTTGTCCTTAATAATAAAATCTTGTCAAAAGACTGAGAGACTGTAATTTATGAGGAATTTCATTTGCCAAGCACAGCTAAAAGAAAGTGGGCACGACTTATCGGAGCGTGCTTTATCTGCAAGCCCCTAGATTACGACAGAACAAAGAGAAGTGGGACGATCGATACAAATGACTAGAAAAACACTAGCTCAGAGGTTTGCAAAAGACAACAGCGCTCACGCATTTAACCAAAGTAAAACTTTCCACTGGTTTCCTTAATAACGTAATTTATAACACACACAGACGCGGGAGGACCAAACACAGCTACAATCGATGTTTTTGGCTGCGATGCGAAACGAATTCTCCGGCATTCGGCACCAGCAAAGATTGTCTTTACAAAATCCCTACGAACCACATGTCCGTGCCACAGAAGGATGACAAGGTAATCGCCATAATCCCTTGTATTTTGCAATTGGGCGACGCGTCGCATTATGATGCACGGGAAGTCTTGAAGGTTGCGAGACAACAGACACTGTGCCAAAGTCTGCATGATCTGGTTGTTTGGTCTCGAGTCACAAAGCTGTCCTACATAGACACGCGAGCGAACGCTGTCAAGGAAATTTCAATCTGCAATATAACTGAACGGGATCAGTTGCGATCTGCCAACTGATCGAAGGAAAACGGACAGGGTGGAGTCGCTAGTCCATCGACCGTACATTCACATTCAAGAGCACTGGGAAATAGGTCGAGGGCCATGTTTCGTGCTCCAGTATTCAGTGTAACTGACCTAAAATTATGGCTGAACAACAGTCCATCATAAACCTATGGTTTCTATGCGGATCACAGGAACCCAGCGTGAACCCAATAGTGACCACCGTAGCAAGCTGATGACAAATTGGACATTTTAAGGGTGCTGCCTACCAGCTGAAAGCTACGAAATTTACATAGTAAATTCCATGTTAAAGAAGTTTCGCCAAATTGGGTTGATTTTAAAGATAGGCGTTTCAAACAAAATGTATTCTTCACGAAAATTTTTTGAAGTTACCTACAGCGGATGTGTTTCCATAACGAGCATAGCCCGTTTGCTAGGAATTTTTAAAATTTGGGTTATACAAAAAGTAGGCTACATGCTGCCTATCTATATTGAAAATATACGCTCGTAGGGATCTTCTATCATCATCTTGTTTTAAACACATGTCTTTAAAATTACAGCACCGAGGCGAAATTTTCATAGCATGGGATTTCCTATTAAAATTCCGCAGCTGCCAGCCGCTAGGCAATGCCCTTAAGGCGCGATCATAGTTTTCACACGAATATGTATACAGCGTGTTCTCATGTGTTACAACGGTCGGGAAGTGATTTTGCTTAGCCCACTCAAGATTACTTCCAACTTTTCTGAAGCTCTGCCAAAGTTAGCTTCCAAGATATTCCTCCACCTCACGCAAACAAAGGTTAACCGAGCTTAGAAGATTAAATCAGAGGGACAACGCACTGCTTTTTGCGCACTCAGTGTAATAATATTTTGCATAAAAAACTATTTTGTTTCTAGGCATTACCAACACAACTACATTCTCTGTTATAATACATATCAACTACAAATTAAATATTACAATTTTTATATAAAATTTAATAAAAGTAAAATTTTACCGGAAGCAAGACACTTTTAAGAGTGGGATGGACCCCCGCGTTCATGGTCAAGAAGCGAGGGAGCGATACGGGCGACACTAACACGCACTTCTAGCACCATCATCGCTCCTACGCGCAAGTTGTGCAGTGTTTCTGTCGTGACGCTGTACTGTGCAAATTATATCTGTAACAGTGAGACTTTATTACACGCCATGAAAGCCCACAGATTAAACTACGCCCGTACATTTGTACTTTTCTCTTGCCGCTTATGGAAACTGCATAGGCAAGCTTTAAAATTGCGATATTTCATCATTTTCGCGAATTCTCCAAGAATATACTTAATATGACAAAAAAAAGGGCATAGATAATTGTTTTATAGCTTTCTTGAACATTAATTTACCAAAATCCGCGTATCCGCGCTAATAACTATTTCACAAATCAAAACTCGGGGGGTCCATCCCACTCTTAAGTTACCATGAGTATGAAACGGTCGAGATACACCCACATATTTAGGAAACAAACATCACGTCATACATGGAGTGTTTCTCCAAAGGTTTGATTCGCAAAGCGTGAAGATAGCCGTCGCGCGGGGCACACAGGCTGCCCGTTCGGCGAGACGGCGGACCTCGTGACGTCGGCCGTCGGAGAGGTTTCCCGCGGGAGACTGGTCCTGCGAACAGCAGCGCGCCTTGTTGCCACGGCCCCGCGCGGCACAAGAGCCTCCGCTGTGTGCACTGGACACTGCTACGCCGAGCACCCAACACCGCACTTCTATAATCATTTCACGTTTACTTCCCCCTTTTCTCAAGTCCTGCTCAAGTTATACTTCCACGATATTTCCTCCGGCTCGTGCATACTAAGGATAACTAAGTCTAGGAAATTACACCAATTCGCGCGCTCTCATTTGTATAGGCTACCCACGGTAAAGTGAGCACTTATGAGGCCCGAGTTGCTTTTCCCTTTCAACCATTTTTTTTTATCCCTTAAGGCGGGTTCCCAATCGCCATCTCATATTTATCGATTTTTCGCCAAATCATCTATCTCAGAAGGTGTATTGAAATTTCCTGCACGACATATCCTAAGTAACAGTTTCCCAAACTTTATCGAACTGCCAAAGCTTCACTGCATTTAGTAATTTTTAACTGATAACTGTCAAGGCGAAACGCGAGATTTATTGCGAACGATTACAAAGGCGACGATATAATCAACAATCAAGAAATTCTGACCTCAGACAATGCACTAGGCAATGCTCTGTGCTCTGTCGCTCCAAAAAACATTGTACAAAACTATATCACCAGAGTATGACAAATATTCCATAAATTCACGATGGCGGGTGGGAATCTGCCTTAAACACCAATTTAAATAAATATTGTCATAAGTAATAAACATAGTGCGTATATTCCATCGCATTCGGAGGTTAATTCTAAGGCAAAAGTAATATATATATATATATATTTATTGACTATTATTCCAGATGAAGAGGCTTTCAAAAGTGCTCACTTTATTGTGACTGGCCTATAATAATATTTCGCATGAGAACTATTTCTTACGAGCATTACTAACACACAAGTTCTCACAGTTTTTCATTCTAATTTATTATGAATGAAGTATTGGAATTTATAAATAAAATACTAGTAAAACCTAAATTAACGAAAAATAAGATAATTTAATGTTAACAGTAGTATAAAACGCTTGATACATGGCATATTCAGGAAATAACTAAACACGTCATATATGGGGTGATTTTTCAAAGGTTTGATTCAAATAGTGTGAAGAAACCGTGAATAGACTATAATGCTGGAATCGCCATTAAACTAAAGATGAAGTAGACCGCTTATTCGTCTTCTGCGCATGGACCAAACAACGACCTACCCCAAAGCAACACAACTGTCAAATTCAGATGGTCAACTGTGATAGAAGTTGTGTTTTTATATCATAGTGTTTAAATGACAAGCACTATTGCGTTAATAAAATACTTTTAACAATTTGAATTTAATAAAATTTCATTACAAATTGGTTAGAGGAAGTAGGCTAAACCAACACCTCGAAGCACTTTTTTACTAAACAGTTTTCAAACCCCTAATCCAATCCATGCCTTTTTCCTAGTCGCGTTGGTAGAAAAGCAGTTCAGGGGCACAGAGACTGGTTGTGTGCAGCCAGCGAGATCGGTCAACCTCATCTTTAGTCTATGGGACTCAGAATAGTTGGTCGCATCCGCAAGTCGTCCATCCAGCGGTCACGTCATCTTCAACCAATCACAGGCCAACTTTCTTTTATATCCCTCCATCTGTCAAATATTTTACCAAACTTTTATAACATCCGACGGACGGGCCGCCGCCTTCTGGCGACATTCTTTAGACGAGAACACGCACTTCGGGAAAAAATGCAAGGCCGTGGATCTGTGTGTATCTTTGATGGTAAATACAGAAATTTAAAATGTAGCAAAAATGCAGAATAAATTCTTATCGCGTACAAAAATTATTTCTCCAAAATATTTCTCTCATGAAAATGTATTTCCAACTAAAATATAATCTCTAACTAAAGAAATATCGCAATGTTAAGTTTGTCACGCCGAAATTTTTCCGTGCACAAAGATTGACTGACGACGGATTGTTGTGAATCGCTTTCAACTGACGGACGAATAAAACAGACGAATGTCTGCCTGACGGACGGACGACTGACTGATGCGACCGACTATTGCGAGTCCACCTCAATGCGGCGCGTAAAGTTGTCGCATAGCTATGATGAGCGAGACATCGCGGAACGTAGTGTACCAAAGCGAATATTCTTCAGCAATGCATGTACGCCGGTGGGTGGCGATCATAGCGTCCAAGGCACGTGCAGTAACACGCGTGTGTAGGCAACACGCACACATTAACTAAGTGCAGTGTGGCCTAGTCGCAGGGGAAAAACCGCCACGCACAGGCAACGATACAAACGCGTGTGCACAGGAGTTCTAAACTATCTGGCCCTAACTTATTCCACCATTATTATAAATAAACGTCAGATGATTTACACAACCCCTCATTAGTGACAGTTGATCACTGCATGTGAACTACACAAACGCCTAAAGTAGAGCGACACGGAATGCTCTTACAAAAGATGCATTTAGCGCCCGAAACGAGATAACTGGGGACAAACACTTTGTTTGGACAAAAGCCTTATGCCAGACACTGGAAGTTTTCAGAAATTATTTTAATGCGTGTTATGGCCCAAAAGTGACATATGGAAAACATGTACGCTCAAGATGCTGTTGCCTCCCGCTGTGAATAAGAAAATCACCTAATACCACGCCCAGAATTTTTCACCCCAACATTTTCAGTTGGTCTAGCGACCAAAATTAGTGTATCATACCAGCTTAATATTAATAGACGTAATTCAATGTACACCGTCTCCCGCCTTAAAGAATGTCGTGTGTTCCCCGTGGACGTGAATTACTCGATTATGCACACATCGAAAGAGGCAGGACCCTCATAAATAGACAAAACGTGCCAAGTTCTGTAGAACGCGCGAAGAGCCAACGAGGAACTGGACGGGTGTGCTACTGTGGCTCTTAGTGTTCCATACAAGCAGATGGAGACCTTGAAAAACTGGATTTTATATGAAGTAATGTGGACAATAAAGGAACAATATTTCTGTACTAAACATACGGCGAATATGACAGTAAAGAATAGAAAAAGCAGCCGTGTTTTAGTGTCGGTAAAGTACCACACTGAAGAGAAAGCCAATGCGATCGATCTGGAAGTAGGAATTAGTTTAATAACAAGTCAAATGAAAGAAAAGCTGGCTCCAGGGAAGAACACGAAACTAGCCACGAATGTGGAATGGCGACCAGCTAACCACTAAGGGCGGATTTTACTACATCCGGCTAAATCTAGAGGTTGACTAGCTGAGAGATTTTGCTTAACTGTTGGCTAAATAAAAATTGGTGTTTTAACACCATTGTGTAGCCTCCTGTTTGTAATCTGAAAGTTGGTGTCTGTCTGATATTTTTATATGTTGGTATAGGTTGTTTACGGTAAAATGAACACTTTTGAAAGCCCTGCTTAAGATCTAAATGTAAACACGTTGTGTAGTCTTCCGCCTTATATAAAACTAACATTGCCACACGCCTCGACACTTTATTCACGCGTCGGTCAAATGAAACTGTGAAAATATTAAGAAAGTAAATACTTTACAAATCTGCAAATTTTTACACTTCGATGCACAAAAAAAAAAAGCCAAAGAAAGAATTTTGCTATCACAAATGGTTTCCTAAAACACTTTTTATTCGACTTTATGGAACTACTTTCCATCCATCGTTACCAACTGTACTCGGCGAATGTCATTCAGTGCGACGATTATAATGTATGCATGCAGGGGCAGTGACTATTTTCTAAGGTTCATTTCTAAAGTGCTCACTTTATCGTGAACAACCTACCTTTAACACGAGTTACCAAGAGCTAGTAACTCTTCGAGATTGTACTGTTTGAAAAACAACATTTTAACCAGTTATTTTTTATATTTTCTATATGGCAAACACATAATTCTGTAGTTAAATATTAATTAGCAGGTAATTTTTATTTAATAATACCGAAATAGTGTGATTAATATACTTTAAGCTTCCTATATCGGAAAGCAAAAGTGAAATAATAATACATTTGCGACAAAACTAATATTTACATATCTGTTACTCCCAAAGTCTGGACATTTCTTTATTCGAAAACTGCAACTTACGATTCACTGTGCAGCCGTCGCGCTACATGTTCTGTCTGTGTGGTTCACGGCTGCCAGCATGGTAGCAGCACAGTAACGAGCAAAACGATTACTGATTATCGAAACGAAAATACCGTTGTCTAAAAAGTTACGTTAAAATATTATTCGATGGTAGTATTTATAACATGAACACAGAAATAATTGCATCACTGGGGAGTATTTTATATCACTCACCTGTACTTATAACGTAAATACTCGTAATCGTATTTCTGCCGTGGATTCCAAATATGACTCCATTTTCTCTCTCCCCAACCTCCGATTCGAACAGCTAGCTACTGGTTCATCCTCAATAACCAGCAACTGGGAGCTAAAGTTTATGTTAGGCGTTGACTTGAGGTGGTAAAACGAAATTCAGTGCTAGCCTGCAGCTAATTTTGACCGGGAGAATAACAAGTGGTAAAACCGGCCCTAAGACTTGAAAGCGAATTCCGAAACAGAGAAATCACTGGTCATTACGGAACTATGTCGCTCTGTTATTCACGAGTAGTGGAATTCGCCTCGCTGCTTGATCGATCGAACAAGGGCTTTCCCCGACATGAACAAATAACCCCAGATAGATCCAGGCCGATGGCGGTGTAGGGGGAGGATGAGGGGAGGAACACATAAAACAAAGACGAAACAGCCCGGCCATAAAGTCGCGAGAACGCAACAAAACAAACACGTCAATCTACCATACTGGAAGCGGTCCAGCGAGTTAAAAATACTCAAACGGGCAATTTGTTGAGAAAAAAAAACGATCGAAAACCAACAACACAATGAACGATTCAGTACATTACCAGCACAGAACTTACTACAGTAGTTGGGTAAGACAATGTTTTCTGTGTTCTATCGAACAGCGGATGCAGTCACGATCTCCCGTCCCTGGAATTCGCAAATACTACGGCAGTAACATCCTTCGCTCTTATTCAGCGTGCACAGAGCCACCCACAGTTATTACAAGCCATGTCCACCAACATTTGCCACTTCAGTCATCAGAGTAAACCGAGCTGTGCACACAGACAGCCCCAATCTTTGAAGACAACATTCTATTTCATAGGCACTAGCGTGCTTTAATTGGCTCCAGTTGAATGCATTCCAATAGGAGGAGATACGTTCCTTCCAACCACAGTGTATGTCATAGAACCACCTTACTGGTCAACAGCGTCATGCAGAGTTGAATCTACATGGGTCATATTGATGGGGTCAAGGCCTATCCACTTTCTACGAACGCTATTCGTAAAGGGTGCTCTTCCTAGGCGGATCAGACCGTCAACCCTTCTTAAGGGTCCTATGTACTGAAACGTTTTCTGTGAAATCGTTTGCGCAAGAGCGTATCTCTGTAAATAAAAGTTCTGGAAATGCTAAGTTTTGCCAGACAGGATAAAATATAATTATCTACGCCCCGATTTTTTTTTACTTTTGTCATATTAAGTGTATTCTTGGGGAAAAATTCGTGAAAATGGTCAAATATAGCAATTTTAAAGCTTGCCTATGCAGTTTCCGCAAACTACACCGGTGGCAGGCCTCCTCCCAGCAGGAAGGTCAACCAGCGCCACCCAGAGTCCGACCTGCGATCAGCACGGCCTAAGCAGGGGCTTCTCGCTGATCCCCTGGGTCACCACGACTGTACTGTGCACACAGAGTTTTCACCCAGGAGAGGCCCAACTCCTCCGGGACGCAAGACAGTCCCTTCTGCGGAGCTCCGTCACCCCGAGATCTACCAGCCTCGGTTAGGGACTGTGCCCCCGGCTCGCGGGTCATCAGTGCAGGCGAAGAATACATGCAGCCCCTGGATAACTAACTACACATGACCTCGCCGTGGCTGACCACCAGTGCACTCGTGGGGCCGCCACATTAGCCCACAGTCGTCCTCACCCCCGTCAGCCACAGCGTTTCCAGCCCTGACCTATAGAGGAAGTGGCGATGGACTTGAGCAGGAGAGGCTGTGCAATCGCATCACCGCCCCATATCGGGGAACAAGCCTTGACGCACGCCGCAACACCCACCCGCTAAGGCCGATAACTCCGGAGCAAGTATCCACCAGGGGGAGGGCCGGACAAGGATAGCCATTCCGCTATTGTCACAACTACCCAACCAGGCACTTTGAGGAGACATACTCCGTGCACTCCCTATTCGTCGGGATCTGCTACCGGATTTCAGCAAGTGCATTTTCTGCCTTCTCGTCACCTTAATGACAGGTTGGTTGCCCTCCATGGCCAGACAGAACAGAACAAATTAAAATGGCACCAGTACCCAGCCGAAGACCATAACTGGTCCCAGTTACTTGAATTTAAAATAAATTTACAAAAATAGTAGAAACATAACATTTGTCGCGTTATAACATTTAAAAACAAGCTAGATTTTAAAACAGACCCTTAAAATTAATTTCATAATGTTTAAAAGTCGGGTAAGACAGGCATCGACTTAACTTCGCTCGTGGGATTCGTGCCGAAAGATGCCGCTAGTTGAAGGGTTTTCTCGGGGACCTCCCGTTTCCCCGCCCTTGCATTCCGACGTTGCTCCATATCCATCTCGTTTCACCCTCACCGACTCTCAAGATCTTGTCGTTTAGAGCCACCCAAATCTCTCCACTCCACTTAACTTTCAATAATAACTAACTGGATAATCCCCAAAACTGAAAATGAAACAGGTATCGAAAAACAAGGGAGAATTATCTCAACCTTGCTCGCTAGTTGCAAATATGACAATGCTTGGTCAGGTATCACGTGTTGTTAATGAGCCCGGCTTTTAAAACGAGTCCTCCATAAATATTCTGTTGTAGGACTTGAAACAGTACAGTCCATTCCCCACTGAAAGAGACGTATGAAAATCAACCTTTGAAAAATCACTCTAGGCGTAACATGTCAACCTGTTTTTTCAATAACATGTATTCCACAAATATATAACACTGTGGTTAACTTTAGAGTACTGTATTATTGAATAAATAAAACTTTACCTTAACATATCCTATAACGTGTAATATTTACTTCATATTAAATATGAATTAACAACAGCGAGAGCAGTGACGTGTTGCAACGGCCGGTAAGAAATAGTTCACAGTTAAAATATTATTTTAGCCTGGTTTATTAGTACGCTATTTGTAAATTAAATGGTGCCTTATAAAATATTTAAATATTTAGGTAGCCCCGATGGCAACATATTTCATTTTTATATTAAAAATAACAGCGCAAAATATAGTTCGTAGGTCGTAGTAGCACGGTGTTTGTTTTATCGAGCGACGGAGCAACTATCGGCTGGGCGAGGCTTGTCGTTCTCTCTCTCTTTCTTTGTCTCTCTCAAATGGGACGCTTCGCTAATAAGCAAAAAAATATATACAGGTTTTCAATTGTAGCATATTTAATACTTATTATAGCATATTTAATACTTATTACAGCAATTTTTTTTAAATTTGTAATTTACAACTGAAAAGAGATTTTAATATTTGAATACTTATTTTAATATATTTAGATATGATGGCGGGATGGATACCATCGGAAGTTGGCTGACGTGGCGAGCCAGGACATGGAGTATAGCTTTTTGCTACGCAAAGCGGAAATTATTCTTACACCGAAAAATACTTTCAATTACCACATCACGTTTGTAGATGATGTGTTTTTTAAACCTACCTAGGCAAGTTACGATGTTGTGATAAATATGTGTTTCCACGGCAGTAATAAATATACTGTTACGTGTGTTTCGATAACCACTGCGTGTAAAATGGCGTGCCGTTGCTGCGTGGTGGTCGTTTGGCTGGCTGTGTGTGTGTGTGTGTGCGCGCGCGCGCGATTTCAAATATTTGATGTGTACTATTCATACGTTTTAACTTTGAACTGTTTTTATGACGAAGTTAATTATTATATCCGCGTCTGTTTATTCATCACAAAGTTGTACCTTTTCCTTAGGTGTTTGAAACACAGCCGTGTAACATGATTGGCCACAGCCCCAACAAAATACTAAGCCCTGCCCGATAAATTTCAATAAACGTAATAAACAGTAAGTAGCAATACATAGAAACATGAGCGGAATAAAAGTTACCGTAGGCTTATTTGTGTGCATGTTAGCCGCTATCTTTTAAGTTTGTATGACAAAAAAAAAGCAACACGAGCTGTGTGCTTGAATTTAGCGTGTCTTTTTCGTTTGACTGGTTGTTTTTCCGTTTTAAAATTTATTCCAACTGAGGCCGTCCTTTTAAAGAAATAACACAACACACATCAATAGCAAAAGGATAAATACTACAGTTCTTTGTCTCGCTGTTGTAACAGAGTTAAACACAGTCGCGACAAAATATTAACGTGCATTACATGTAATGTGCTATGTCGTAGAAAACAAATATGCTAACGTAAAATATCCGAAGAACTATCGTCAATTCAGGCATTTTTAAAAGGTCATAAAGCTGACTTAAATAATGTTAAGAGGCCTAAACTGTGAATATTCGTATGGAATTATTTTTGGAACATGACAGAATTCTTTGGAAAGCTTTAAACAAGAACCACACATTTGACAGGTATTAAAGTAGAAGTCACATTTCAATGCTATTGTTTAGGTGTAGAGAAAGTATACGAACACATGTACACAAACAATGGAATTTGAACAATGATTTTGACAGATGCTAGATGGCAGTCACATGATAATGTTTGTTTACATTTGGCGGAAGGATACGAAACGGACCAGCAGGTACATATTTAGCAGGGCTCCGAGAAAGTGTCTTCCAGTGGGGAATGGACTATACAAGTACGTACGTAAGTTCGAGTTTTTCAAAGTTTCTCTCCAACTATATTCCTTCCTTCCCTCACCTAACATCCAGAGATAGAAAATTGCTAACCGGGTGGAAGAGTTGGGTTGAAAAATTTGGGGAACTCTTTAACAACTAATCTTTATCGCCCATCATGAGAAGTAAACGAAGAAGCAACAGATTACAATGGCGAAATAAACGGGAGTACACGGAGGAAACCCAACGGTAAAGGCAACCACGTTTCCCACGCGCAAAACAAATGGACAATAATATGTTTAAATGTAAAGAGTATGTAATATATACACACCTTTAAGCTATCCCGTTATAAACGCACAACAATACTATTACAATAAGGTCAGTGTTGCTCATGGCACTTACTATGACCCAGTGCAAAGTAATTCCCGGTAAGGGGATCCTTATAAGGCAAAGAAACGCGTCTTCTCTTCACTGGTGAACTCTAACCTCGGCCGACTGCACTAATGAGTGGGTGGAAAAAAAAAAAAAAAAAGGGGGGGGGGGGGGGTTAATTCCTCAAATTGTTTTTTATCTCCATTCCAGTACAACTTCAGAAAAGTGAGTACGAACCCTCCAAGTATTCTCCCGTTAAATTAGAATTACCGGTCTGCGACATTAAAGGAAATATCATCATAGTTAATATTACAGTAGATACACCATCGAGACGTTATTAGGTGAAAATCATAGTGCAATAATAATTCGCAAAATTGGGATTAGCATTCCATAGTAGCCAACAGCTTAGTCCACTGACAAGAGTACTCTTGTTTGCGACCCTGCAAGGCACAGATGTTCCACACGTGTCAAGATGGAGTACCTTAAAGGGGCGTCTTTACTCCAAGAGCCACTTGACAATCTGATTAGGGAGATAAAAATGTCACATATATGAATTTAATTTCAATAGTTGTTAGCTTGAGATGCAATCTTGTTAATTATGAAATTGACACACAGAGAGAGAGAGAAAGAGAGAGAGAGAGAGCGAGAGAGAGAGAGCGAGAGCGAGAGCGAGAGCGAGAGAGAGAGAGAGCGAGAGAAATAACCTGAATAAACAATCGAGTAAAAAGGACAAATGTAACTTAAAAGGAGAACGCAGATGAGCTGTACAGCTTGTGTACTGAACTGTGTATGCCGTGTTTAAACAGGTACACGGCAAAGCAGTAACACCTGCAAATTCAAAGATGCACACATTTCAAGTCCAAAGCAAACGTATTAGATCTGAAGTACTTTGCGCAAGTGAAAATTACCTCTTAAAATCACACTGTTACTTCCATTAACCCACATTAGCCAATTTTCGCATAAGAGTGGCAATGCAAACGTAGATTATGACCAAAACTTTTTGCCAAGTCGTGAGTAAACAATACTTGAAACGGTGATTGGTGGTAACCGAAATGCTATTTCAAAATTTTAAAGTCAAAGACAGTACGGTCTCGAATACTCGTCATATTTTTTTTTGCATCCATACCGATTTTCTGTGTTAACATAAGCAACGATGAGACCTCACCCCGGGTACTGAACATCTTTCGAATGAGAGTTCACGATGAAGTTAAGAACTTTTGTAATCAACCTTCAAGAAAAAAATATTCTCCCCGTAACAACGTATGTGTTACAGTACAAACTAGCATACAGACACCCGTTAAGTTAATAGAGAATTAATATAAAGTAGTTCTTCAAACTTAACGCTTAGGCAGTATAATACTTAAATGTATGGCCATGTAAGTCACTGTTCGTTTTACACACACAAGTGCATGAATATGCATTATTAACACATTTACTTTCCCAAAAATGTCCAGTTTCATATGGATGGTGAATAAATAATGTGAGACGATCCATCGCAATGTTAATATTACTAAAGACTATTCACGATAAAGTGAGCACTTTAGAAATCAACCTTAGAAAAAAGTCACTATCGCTATCTGCATATATTTTAAAGGGCGAACTGAGTGGCATGCGCACGCACATTAAAGTTGGTAACGATGAATGGAAAGTAGTTCCATATCTTAACGTCTAATAAAAAGTGCCAAGTAACCATTTGTGATAGTTAAAATTGTTTCTTTCACTTTCTTTTTTTTTTTTAATGCATCGAAGTGTTCAAATTGGCAGATTTGCAAAACATTTTCTTTTGCAATAATTTTACAGTTGCACTAGGCCGACGCATGAATAAAGTGACGAGACCCATGCCAATGTTAATTTTGGATAAGGTGGAAGAATACACAATGTGCATGCAAGTATATCTTAAGCAGGGCTTTCAAAAGTGCTCATTTGATCGAGAACAGCCTATAAAACATAAGGATACAAAACGATGCGGAAATTTGATATTAAACATGGAATGATTGAAGAGATTTGGGCGGCTCTTAACATCGATGTCTTGAGAGCCGACGTGGGTGAAGAATGGTATGGAGCAGCGACGGAATGAAAGGGCGGGGAAAACGGGAAATCCCCGAGAAAACTCGCTGACCAGTCGCATCGTCTGGCAGAATACCCACATGCTAAAATCCGTGGGGGAATCCAGCCCGCTTCACTTAGGTGGAAGGCGAGTAATTAACCACTACACCGCAGTGGCCTCACAAATTAAACATGAAGAGTCTATACCAGACAACAGAGATCTTCCATATTGCACTCGGTTAACAAACAGCCTGCCACAATTCTACGAGAAAAAATATTGTTACATGGGATACCTGAGGGGTGTATCTTGAGTCTTTGAGGGATGGGGCTTTAAAAAAAAAAAAAACTAAATTTGATTTATAATATCTGTCTCCACTATTACTTTTCATTTAACAGTGAGCGAAACATTTAATGTCTATTTCAACTGTAATTAACGTCCTCCTTAATTGTCTCTGGCTACATTCAACTCATACTCATCATTAACACGTGTTCAGATTATTTGTTGCCACCGTTTTAATATCTTTCACTCACGCATATAGTCCAATAGTCTAGTCTGCCAGCCGCGTCCTTCACTGCTTGATACTCGCAGTCGCAGATTGCTCTTCCGCAGGTATTTAGCTGCTCGTCAAATATCGCTCGGAACTCAGCCACTCGTTCACTCAACTACAACTCAACTCGCGACCTGTCGCAATATTTATACAGCTCACCCTGACCATATGTAAGGTTCAACGCACCCCGAGTCGCGCTGAGAGAACGTCAGTAATCCAAATCATTCTTCAGATAAACGCAGAAATCAATACAACCAGTGTCAGCAGCATTCACCGAAAATAGGATTATCGTGTCGGCTCGTTTTTTTTTTTGTAACTAATACGCGGCCCC
This sequence comes from Dryococelus australis, assembly GCA_029891345.1. Classification (NCBI taxonomy): domain Eukaryota; kingdom Metazoa; phylum Arthropoda; class Insecta; order Phasmatodea; family Phasmatidae; genus Dryococelus; species Dryococelus australis. The sequence continues at coordinate 46,266,091 of CM057006.1, forward strand.
CAGCCTATCGCTCACCTGTTCATTCAAAACAATCCTTTGCCTCGCTGCCGCCACTATCATATAACGACTCTCTGTTCTCTTCTTTTGCTCACGAGGAGACCGTGTGGGGGGGGGGGGGGCGTAGAGCAACGCCAGCTGCGCGGACCAGCAACACGTAACAATATGTACGCCAACACCTCGACGCGAAAGCGTGCGAGAAGTGCGTGACGAAATTAGCCCGCGGACTTCTTTGATGTGCGGCTCTGAGACGAGCCAAAGAGAACGAGGCAGCATCGTCTGTTTTCTTTCTGAAAAGGACGAGACGTGAAAGCATTCCAAACAGCCTCCGCTAGGCGATACACTGTCATCTGTACGGAGGCTGCAATTAGTCTGCCGTGAAAGCTGAGCCTTTCAGAGTAGCCAAGTGAATCACGTTTCAATCTGCGTTCAGTTCAATGAACATGAAATAAAACTCCTTTTCCGATGCTAACTGCGCAAAGGACGGATACCAACAAAACAAAGATGATTAAAAAAAAGGAGTATGTTACCCATGCATCACAAAATATTACCACTGAACGACCTTTCTGAAGTATACGATAAAACTGATACCACTTCAAATAAACATTCGCGGCGCGTGTTGCTTGCTTAGGTCTACAGCTGTGAGTACAGGTCCACTGCCCCATGCTACCGGCCCATTTAACTTAATTACATCTGCACATTATTTCTTGGCGTTTCTGTGTTACTTTCCATTGCATATGCTTTATCGCTGAATTCCTCTTTGCATGTTCGGCAGATTTTCTCGGGGATCTCCCGTTTCCCCCGCCCTTTCCATTCCGGCGCCGCTCCATACTCACCCCAATCACCCTCATCGGCTGTCAAGACATCGCTAAGAGCCGCCCAAATCTCTCAACTAGACTAGGTTCAAAAAGTACCGGAAGAAACGTACTATAAATATGTATAATTAAAGGCTAGAACGTATTATCCGTAATAAATCATAATTTCCAGTAGACCTATGCTAACATTATTAAATGCCTGGTATTACTCTTACGAGGTAATAATCTGCTACGATAACTCACTGGCAAAGCACTTCGCCGAGTTCAAAGGCAAAGGCAGTGGGTTCGAGCTCTGGGATTAGACTGGGGATTTTCACAGTTGCGTCTCGCCAGAATTATACGCGCTAAGAGCCCAACAGCGAATATCGTTTTATACACGTTCTTCGAACATTTATTAATCCCGCTGGCCTGAACAGATTACATTAAAATGTTAACGCTACAGTATTATCTGTTTCCCAGTTGTAATTCAATCGGAACAGCCAACTGCGGGCAAACAAATGAATTGCACTGATATACATGCAAACGTAATTAGAGTAAACCTGGGTTTGTCAGTGCAAATTACTGAAAGCAGAAACTCACAATCCATCCATGTGGCGTTACATCTATCACTCTGGTGGAACAAGTCAAATACCAAAATTTTCGAGCCTGATTAAACAGCCGATAGTGATATGACCCTGGAGTCAATCAAATGCGGCAACGGTTAACGAGTTTTAAGAAGATAACTAGGAAAAACTTTTTTTTTAACCAGCTTAATAAGAAATCTGGTACGCCGACGGAGGCAGGTTTCCATTAATCCAGAGTGACCGGAATTTTGTTGCTGCAACCAGAATTGTTACGAGACTATTACATCATTTGCGGCACAAAAATGGTTGCATTCGGATGAAACTAAAAAATTAACACATTACTTTCCTCCGTACCTCGCTGAGAACAGCATTTTTATGAGAGTGTTTTAACTAGTCTGCATATAATAAGCAATTTGGTTTTCCTACAACAGCAGATGGGTTTTGTTATTTTCCCACAGTGAAAACTGAGGTTACGATTACTAATAGTAAAATTAAGTACATTAAGGTGGATTACTTTAGCCCTTGCGGGCAACTCTAGCCCAAATATCGCAAAGTAGTATATACTTTCGCATTTATAAAATAATGAACATGTTTTTTTTTTCCTATTGCTACTCTTTGAAAACTAAACCTCAAAACAGAGCAATGCACATGCGTTTCTAATAATAAAAAAAAAGTAAACAGTTTTGCCTGAAATTAAGGCCAAAGTTACCCCTAAGGGCCATTAAATGAATATGTAAAATGTCTCACTTATTTCAAAAACTCTACATAACATCCCAAAGTTAATATCTTAACACGCAATACAAAAACTTGAACTTTTCCTAAGCATTATTTTCACATAGGTAAAATCAGTACAATTTTAACCTCTTTTCACGTTCAGTATTAAAGAGATTTTACCCAAAGTAGCATAATAAAAACGTTAAAATAAATGGATGCGTTGCAGAACACACCGAACAAAGTTATTTGTTTACAATATCAAAATACACAATGCCAGAATATTAATGCTTCTGCAGCATTGAGGTTGGCCTAGTTCTGTCCAGTTTGTTACTACAAAAGCCTTCGTAACTCTATTTGAACATTAAGCGGCTTCCTAAATCTAGACGACGATACAGGCAACTACATAGTAAAAGAGGTAATTATATAGCTAAGTTGTACATCATGCCTATTATTCAAGGAAGAAAGCGATTCAACAAATTAAAACAGGAAAAGGGAGCAGGTTATTTGCGGAGTATTCAAACGTAATAGCCTTGACTGACCACGGGTAAAGAAGGATTAGGGATGATAAAAAGAAACGGATGTCAGATGTGGCAAAACAAGGCCAAATAAATGGCTTGAGACACAAAGAGAGCAGAAAATCAGCCCCATGGAAAAGGGGGGGAGGGAAAAGGAGACAGAGAGACCCTCGTCGCAAGGAACCTAATTAGCACGATGGAATACGATTTACATAAATCTCTCAACACCACAGTCGTCGCATCTACCTCGTACGGGGAGCTAACTGGGCTATAGGCTGTTCACGATAAAGTGAACACTTTCGAAAACTCTGCTTAAGATCTACTTGTATGCACGTCGTGAATTATTCCGCCTTATGTAAAATTAACATTGTCATGGACCTCTTCGCTTTATTCATGCGTCGGCCAAGTGAAATTGTGATATTAAGAAAGTAAATATACTTTACAAATCTGCTCATATTTAAGCTTCGATGCATAAAAAAAATTGAGCGCGAAATAAAAACTTAAGTTATAACAAATGGTTACCTAACGTTTTTTATTCGACGTTAAGATACGGAACTATGTTCCCTTTATCGTTACCAACTTTACTGGGCGCAAGTCACTCAGTGCGCCCGTTAATATAAATGCAGGTAGGAGGAGCGACTTTTTTCCGAGGTTGATTTCAAAAGTGCTCACTTTGTGAACGGCCGTTACCTGTAAACAGCTTCGCGTTTCACAACCTCTGCAATGAGTATCCTCCGTACTTTCGCTAAATGCTGAATAACAGTTATCTTACCAGAAGTACAGTCAATGATATGGCATATATATCATAATTACTGTATGCTTATTACCGTACTTGTTTCCACACGAGAAAGCTTTCAACTTAACTAAACTTCCATTAAAAGGCGAGAGATGTTAACCCGGGGATTTACAACCGAAAACCACTCAAAGGCGGAGGGATGCTTCACAGGCACTGGTCCCACAGAGGTTGTTCACGGTAAACAGAGCACTTTTGAAAGCCCTACTTACCATCTACGTCTGTGAGCACTGTGTATTTTTCCACCATACGTAAAATCTACATTTAAATGGGCCTCATCACTTTATCCATGAGCCGAAAATGTTAAACTATTAAAAAAGTACACATTTTACAAATTTTCAAATTTTTACTCTTGTATTTAATAAATTTACCAATGTTTACTCTTGTATGCATAAAAAAAAAACCAAGTAAAGAAAATCGTTTCAGTATTCGTAAATGTTTATTTAAAATACACTTTTAATGCTATTTTCAGATGCGCAATTACTTTCATTTAGTTGTTACCACGTTCACTGGGCGCACTCCAATCTGCGTGCCGCGTAAAAATATACGCAGGCAAAGGCTATTCACGATAAAGTGAGAGCTTTTGAAATCAACCTTAGAAATGTCACTGCTGATACCTTCATATATTTCTCGAGCGCACTGAGCGACATACGCCCAGCACAGTTGGTAACGATGGAGGAAAAGTAATTCCATACCTTAACGTTAAATAAAGAGTATTGGGTAACTATTTGTAAAATATTTACTTGTCTAATAATTTCACAATTTAACTTGACGGACGCATGAATAAAATAGTGAGGCGCATGACAATGTTAATTTTACATTAAGGCGGAAGAATGCACAACGTGCGTACAATTAGATCTTAAGCAGGACTTCCGAAAGTGCTCAGTTTTTCGTGAACGACCTTTAGGAAAAACTAAAATTCTTTGCAGTTGAATGGAGCGTGTATAAGAATTCAGAAACACTCGAGTGAGGATCGAACTGGACGAAACTTTCATCTGCCTCAAATGGAAATCTCCAAACCTTTTCGATTAAAAAGTTATTTTCAACAATATAGGCTGTTTGCGGTTGAACATGTTTAAAGACCTGCTTAGGATCCAGTTTTTTTCTCCTCTTCTGTATTCTTACGCCGTACGCAATACTAAAATAGCAGCACGAACCCGACGACGCGATTCACCCGTACTTCGAGCTGAACTGTCAGATTTTTACGAAACGTATCTATATTACTGGTGACGTTAGTTACAGCTCTCACGTGCATACAACAGACAATCATTGACTTGTCCACAAATTTAAACATTGCAATTCTTGTGCGGCGTTAAAGCGGTCGCCTGCCTAGTGCTTGGAACGCGCTGCATCGTCTACGAAAGAAGATTTCTTTTTTATTTATTTTTGACAAAACTATTACGCTGGATTCACAATGCCACAACGAGCTTGCCCCGACAGTCCGACACGACTTTTCTGTCAAACGATTTCCACCACCAAAATTAGTTGTGTTTACAATACCCCGCCAGTTTCCATCAAACAAGTGTTGCGTGACTTTCGGGAAATCCTGGAATGGCCGAAAATACGCATATTATCAGTAGTACCAACTAAGTTCCGATAAAGCCAATCTTGATCATCAATCTCAAACTTAATTTTCTTACGAGAATAAAGAACAGGAGTAGAGTGAATACTTTTTTCAAGACATTTTGCGGTAATGTTGGAGATACATTTGGGAAATTCTGGGTAATTTTGGAGTCATTTTCCAGTCATTTTGGAGTAATTTGATTACAGCAGTACAATTAACGACATTTTCGTGTACTTGAAACAGTTTTCCCTCACGAGGATCAATATCTCCCAAATCCTGAGGTTTAGGAATCTTTGCTTGAAATGGTTTTCTGAAGAAACAATGTTCTAAAAGACCACTACCAGCTTTAGAAGTTATACCTTCTAGACCAATATGGAATAAAAACTACAATAATATACAACTTTATTCGCAAATCCATTACTCTTAAAAAGTCCACGTTTTATCTTCCTTATCAACATTATTAAAATAAGATAAAGTGGCCTGTAATTCAAAGAAATCACAAATAATTGAACACTATTTTGTTCTGATAAAATTGGTAAAAAACGTATTTTTGGATTTTGGAACAGTGTCCACGAATATTTATGTTCGGCAATTTAACAGCTCTCCGTTACAAGATTATCAGGATGTACACAGATATTTTTAGTGTGAAATTTACCACCGCACGAGTGTTGTAGGGTTATGTTTATGGTTTTTTTTTCTGCTAGCAAGCGAATCCCACCAGTCCGACGCAGGTAGAGAGTAGAAAAAGAATCTTCTTTCGTCGGGCTGTTGGGGCTGCGATTTTGTCGGGGTGACCTTTATCCTGATCGGCGGGCATTTTTCATCAGCCTGTGTCGGGGCTGTTTTGTCGGACTGTCGGGGGGTTATTGTAAATCCAGCCTCAAACGTGGTCTCATAGGCCTGCTTACAGAAAGCTCATTCCGGACTTTCGAGACAACTCAATCACATTGGAAACATTATTTTCATGCCCTACAACCTAGCAGAAAATGGCTTTTTCGGAATCCTGTATCTCAAAATAAGAATTGTTACTGAAGAAAGCTAAAATTATACATTTAAAGAGGGGAAAATGTACATCTAAGAGTACCTAATGAAGCTAAAGTACGAGTAAAAGCAGCTGTCCGAAAAGCAAACAAAACAAGAGATCCGGGACAGACGAGAGTGAAACAGAACACAACGTGCAAGGACAAGGCCAAACAGGAAAGAAACATAAAAATTAATCCAGTCCCAAAAAACGTTAAGGTTAATATTCTGGACAATTATGAAGAATAGAAGAGGAAGGAAAGACAACGATGTGTAAAATGTAGATACGATAACACCGGAATGCAAATGAAACGCAGAAATAATCACCAGGGTTAGGCTGTAATTGATGAACTGATCGCGCATGCCCTAGTAGCAACAATCTCACAGTTATTGGTATAGGCTGTTCACGGTAAAGTGAGCACTTTTGAGGCACTCGTAAATTTTTCCTTTCAGCCATCTTTTATCCCTTAACCACCTTTTTAAACAAATATTGTAACGTAAGTTATAAAACCACAGTGTGTATATTCCATAGTATACAGTTTGTGTGTTTAAAAAATTACATTACATAATAAAACCAATTTGTAACAAAATAGTACGAGGATTTTACAATATCGGTTCTCGTTTGCGTTCAAAAAAATTATTTCTCGCAAAAGCTGTAGAAATTGGAGATCGTGGCCTAACACATGCGCTTCTGTTCATCATGGCGAGGCCACGTTAACGCAGTTAATACACTTTTTGAAGCAAACCCTTGGAAAATCATCCAATGAATGACGCATTTCACCGTTTTCTAAATATGTCCTGAAACACAAGCGTTTTATACTTTTGTTAACATAAAAGAATCTTTTGTTCAATTAAAACATTGCATTATATTTTATAAATCAAAATATTTAATTTAAAATTAATGTGAATAAAAGAGAAAAAACAGGCGTGTTGATAATGCCTAAAGGCTGTTAACAGTAAAATTAGCACATTAGTTAGCCCTGCTTAAGATCTACTTGTATGGCACGTTGTGTATTATCTAGACTTATGTAAAATGAACACTGTCTTCGGTCTCATCACTTTATTCGTGCGTTGGTCAAGTGAAACTTTGAAATTATTAGAAAAGTAAATATTTCACAAGTATTCTCCTTTTTACACTTCGATACATAAAAAAAAAAGTACAAAGCGAAATAGATATTTTAAGTTATTACAAATGGTTACCGAACACTTTAAATCTGAAGTTAAGATATGGAACTATTTTCCAGCCATCGTTATCAACTTTACTGGGCGAATGGCAGTCAGTGCGCCCGATATATGCAGGCAGGAGAAGTGACTTTTTTTAAGGTCGAGTTCATAAGTGCTCACTTTATCGTGAACAGCCTTTCGTAAAAACCAGTTCTCCTGCAAAATATTACTAAACTTAGTGCGCACGAATGCGGTGCGTTGTCGCTTTGGTGTAATTTTCTTCGCTTTGTTTGCATGAGGCGGAGGAATACCCTGAAAGTAGAAATGTAGCATAGCTTCGGAAAAGTTGGAAGTAACCATGGATAGAAGATAAACAAAACCGCTTTAATATTCCCCGCTACATTCAAGAGACGCCTAACCCGCTGGACTGTGATGTCCGGCACAACTACTTGTGTTCGGTCCTGTTTGGTGCGGCGAGGGACGTTTCGTTTTACAAGATGAAACTCTTTTCTTGTTGAGATACATTCTTCGACTTTTACATTCAGTTTCGTGGCGATAATTTGCTTATTTCCTGGTTTTCAACACCCTCCCCACAATCACTTTCATAGTGTGTTTCGGTGTGGCCTTCTAGGGCAGAGTTGTAAATCTAAAAACGGATTTCCATTTCTTTTCTAAAACAACCGGAGATTGTGGGGGGGGGGGGAATCCCAAAGACAAGTAAAAGGACTGGACAGGGCTCAGCAGCTACAGCACAAAAATCATTGCTGTGCATAACTAATACGTGTGAAAAAAATATAACACCAGCAAGCTAAATGACATCCACAAACTACCTGAAGAAGTCCCAACAGCGTTTAACGAACCACGACAAAATGATTGAATGGGCGTAACACTAGTAAACAATTTACCTGCTTGCTCTTTCCGTTAATGTCCAATTTAAAGGGCCTTACATTAACAGCGACTAAAATTACACATCAAGAACGATTTTAAAGAGCAAACAAAATTCACTGATACAAAATAGGTACATTTAGAGCCACTGAACGCGAAATGGACAAATTTCCCTGCAGTCAAAAAGTCTGTAATTACTTCGAATGAGCTACTAATGCTGAATGGCACTCGTTTGAAACGTTACGTTACATTACCACGTTTTATTGTAACGCTTTTAACTTTTACGATTCTACAACATACGCCAGCTACCGTACTTTACGATTCCTCGACTTTACGTGCAAATAAGTTTAATATGACGGCTTCCATTGAATATTTTAAGTGTAGAAAATACGCACGTGTGCAACCATGCGTGAAATACTCTAGTACTGCTGAAGCGATAGGGATTTAAATCTTGTATCAGTAACACAGAAATTTTTATTTGCTCCCCTATTTCTTTTCTACAAAAAAAAACTACACGCTATCGAATTTTAACAAATGCGAAACCACTAACGTCTTTTTTTTTCACGTTTCCTTTTTATATCAGCTCAACTTACGACGTTTGTGTGAAAATGCTAGGTTACGTAAAGTCCCGGGTATCCTAAAATTTTAAGATAAAATAAGTCTTACTGAATAGGACAACTTTTTTGTCAATTTGCTGCCTGGACTTCTGCGAAGACATGCTAACGAAGTTGACATGAACATAAATCCCCCCCCCCCCTTTTTTTCTCTCTCTGCTGGAATTGTGGTCTGGGTAAAATCGTATCTGTACTGCCTCGTCGTTACTAGCTGCTCACTTATCTTACCATACACACATACTAGTCAGTTAAGATATCTTAGTGGCTATAAAAGCAATGTAATCTCTGGTAAATGTATAAACGCTTCAACAAGCGTTGTTTTACTTCGACGAGATGCCTTGTTAACATTCGAAATGAATGATATGTCGTTGCGAAATGACCTCGTCCTCCTCCTGGTGAATTTGTTCAGGGTGGCAGTGGTAACGATTATTTTAGAAAGTTTCAGTACCACTGATTTAATACTTTCGTGACTTAAGATACATGCAAATTAATGAACTGCAGTTAATCACAGTAACCTAACTTATGACAGCTGTAACAAAACATGCACGCATTTTAAAAATTATATAGTTATTTTTTAATGCGTACTATTAAAATAATTTTAGTATTTGCACCTGATTTTAAATAGTTGCCAGAAGGCGACCCTACAATTGTTTGACGTATTATAGTTCTGGTAGAAAATGTACAGAAAATTAGAGACCGGCAAAGAATAACTGTAGCCAAGCATAAGGAGCACAATAAAGAAATCGGAACTTAGATACGTTCAGCACATGCAGCTTGTATCATCATGTGGCTAGCAAAAATTACTTACGTGACCAGTAATATGATTGCCAGCAACACAAACCTGGCTAGAAATCTATCCTAGGTGCGTGAATACATATAGGCCTAAAAGGTGTTGACTAACCTGTCTAAATTCAAACCACAGAATCTTTGGATTAAAATAAACAAAAAATCCTACTAACAAAATTTTGGAAAGGTCATGAGTATTTTTATATTTAAGTAGAAGTTAGGCAAAACAACGCAGGGAGTCCGCAACTTCTCGTACGTACGTGGACAGCAAGTTTCATACCACGAAGGCGAACGGAACTGGCACGTCATGCAGAGAGCGCCGCTAGTGGTGTTGCTTCTTAGTATACGCGTATCAAACTACATGAACAATGGGAAATTAACAGTTAAGTAGTAAAGGCTGCTATAGGCTATTCACGGTAAAGTGAGCACTTTTGAAAGCCCTCTCATTTGGAATAATAGTCAATAAATATTTTATTGTCGCCTTAGACGTTTACTTCCAGTGCGGTGCGATACACACACTGTGTTTATTATTTAGATGGCGATATTTAGTTAGAAATATGATTAACGGATTTTAAAAATGGCTGATAGGAAAAGTAACTAGAGCCTCAAAAGTGCTCACTTTACCGTGAACAGCCCATATAAGTGATTGCATTTAATTTCCGGCATGGTGCGCCAATTCCGTTCGCCCTCGTGGTATACAACTTGTAAGGCATGCAGCTACGTGAAGCTGAGGACACCTACGTTGTTTTGCCGAACTTCAACCGAAATTTAAAAATACTACACGACCTTCTACAAACATGATGTTACTAAGAGTTTTTATCTGTGTTTACAATAGTCCACTGAAGCTGTGGTTTGTATTTCGACATGTTAATGAAAAACATCTTGTATATCTATTGCATATATACACACGCACCACACAATATGATAATGGACGCACAGCCTGACGAATATATCATTTATACGAATCCAAGCATAATGCGCCAGGTAGAGTCTGCTAAACCACGATTTCTCAAATATTTTCAGCACAGCGTACGTCACAAAAATTAATGTTAGTCGCCGTATGTGTCCGAAGCTGTCGTGGGAACCAACAATTTAACCAGTATTTTATCACTTGTTCGAACGACGAGATACCAGAACCTATTTTTAGTCCGACCACCAGGCGATTAGTATACGCGCAATTTTATTTTTAACATATTGTAAGACTACATTAATAGGAAACTGACGATAACAGAACCGGTGCTAAGAAAGATGTAGAAAAAAATGCCTCGGAGGTAATCGCAGACAGAACGCTTCGTAAGTAAGATGGTTAAAACTTCAGCTTCCCGGGAAGAGGAATCTTCGGCGAATAAAACGTAGGTAGTTACGCTGCAAGTTTCCATTTACACCGCGGTCCCGTCGCCAGCTTACTGTCACTGCGCCTTCAAGCGGTACAACACGTTCGACTAGCCGGCTCCCTTCTACGCCACTTTCTGTTGCCTATATTAGGAACGAGTGCACTATTTTTGACAATTCTGAAGGCACGTCTGATTTACAACTGTTTCCATGGATACGGCTGTCTCTTCCCCGCCATAAATGATGTTTACACACACATACTCCGTTGTCAAACTGCCCAGTATGTCAACAGAAAATATTTTGCCATTATAATTATTGTGCACAAAAAAAAACTACTTTCAGATCTGTCGAAAGCGCGCTCGTTCGTGAAACGGACTATTACCAGAGGGGGTCGCGGTGGTGGCGTGGTTAGACTACTCGCCTCCCACTCAGGCTAACCAGGTTCGATTCCCGGCGGGGTAGCTCTCTCCCGTTTCTCCCTCGCCCTTGAATTCCGGCGCTGCTCCATTCTCACCTCGTTTCACCCTCATCGGCTCAAGACCTCGATGTTAAGAGCCGCCCAAATCGCTCCACTCTAATCCAATATAACCTGAATTCCAAAGCGTAGTTAAGTACACAAGGCATAACGCACTATTTATGTTGGTGCAGTAAATATGTAGCATTACCTTGGCGAACGTCACGACTTCAAAAATTTCTTCCTGGACTTAAGTACGCCATGAAATAAAAAGTATATGAATTATCATCTCAGCAGAAAGGGTGAAAGAGAAATAGCAAGGCGTACATTTAAGACGTACGCGATCAGGCCGCTTGAAACGGCGATGTAAAATCACTTTAGAGCGACTACGCGTGCAAACTACAGACATCGAACACACACAACCTTCGAATGACCTCGTGCACGCCAACCGAAAGACGAGAAACACGCAAAAGGCGGAAAGTTGCGTGCGACCTCGCACGAAGATTACGTCCAGAGTTGCTCCTGGATGTCCGTGTTGATACCAGCAAACATCGTTCTCGTACATGTACCACGCAGACACTAAACGATTATAATCCATTCACAGTTACTTCACACTGATCTGAAACCCTGCTATTCCTCCACCTCGTGCAAACTAAGCTTAATTAAGTCCATAAAATTACACCAAAGAACATCGCACCGTATTCGTACGCAATAAGTTGTAATAATATTCTGCATGCGAACTGTTTCTTACCAAGCACTACCAACACACATGTGTCCTCACTGTTTTTATTCATATTAATTATAATTGATATAATATACAAATAAAATATAGGTAAGACTTGAAATTAACGAAAAATTATAAAGTTTTATGTTAAAAGAAGTATAAAACGACCGTGACACATGGTGTATTTGGGAAATAACTTAACACGTCATACATGGGGTAATTTTTCAAAGGTTTGATTCGAAAAGTGTGAAAAAACCACGAATAGACAGCTAATTGACAGCAGCAAGCTGAAAACTCCAGGGTAAATTACAGTTAAAACACGTACACGGGAGGTATACGGGAGTCATAATTCTGTACTCAATTCCGTACTTCAACCCTTACAAATTATACGTTCCCGTAAAAAAGTAAAATGTTAACATACTGTATCGCAACCTGTAATTAAATAGTTTTCCCTCAAAAATAGTATAAAATACAATGCATGAATATTATAGGGCTGATTGTATGGAATTAAAAAAAAAAATCAGAGGGTAGGGGCACATGAGAAGGCAAAGAGTCCGAATAGGCGATTCTATAACGGAGAGAACGCTATAAGGTCGACTCTAGCCGACTCCCCACTTGCCCATCGCCTCTACGGGCAAGGCGCTCAACAGGTGCGCAATATTTCCGCCGGCGACTCACCTAAAAGTGACTAAGCTGTGACTGTACATTTGTATGGCAAGCTAGCAAAGATAAAAGTATGATGCGGGTCTAAAAAAAAAAAAATCTGAAGTTCCTGTGTAAAAAAATGTATCAACTTAAACTGATAAAAAAAAACTGGTTTAGCCATTTCCACGTACCCCCCATTATTAAAAAGGGGGGGGGGGGGGTCTCTGAGTTTAAGTTAAAACTTGAAACATTTCTTTGGCCACGGAACGATTCTTAAATGCTTTCCGTGTTCTGTCACTACTACAAAATATCGCAACGTTTTCCAATGACGTGTTTTCTACCAAACCTATATCTGCAATGAACTTCAAGCACCAACACTTGAGAATGCGTTAGACATAAATCAAGGGCGTGAAAGTTCATTGCATTCTACAAGTTTATGGGAGGCAACATGAAAAAAACCCCAAGAAATGGCAATCACTACATAACTGCCGTTACCGACTTTTACAGCGCATATTTTACCACCAGTATAATGCATTCTTGGCGAGTTATATCTTGCGCCGTAAATCTGCACGTGCCATTGCGGCTAAGATATTGTGCAAAATATTTGTTTACACAGCTGTCAACTGATAATAGTCCAATCGTGGTAACTTACTACCTATCTGAAGCCCTGCGGAAGTTCACCTTCCCTCTCAAGCTATTCCCCCAGCTCATGTAAACAGAGCTAAACCAAGTCATGAAAATTAATACTGAAGAACAACGCACCCCGTTAGTGGGCTCTCAGTAGGCATTACCAACACACCTGTTTTTATTCGTACTAATTATACATTGAGTATTATAATTTATGTATAAAATTCACGCAAAAGTTCACTATAATAAAAATTGCCATCTTTTTATGTTAGCAGACGTATAAGCGGCTTTCGATACATTACGGTTTTAGGAAACAACTAAACCCGTCATTCAAGTTTGATTCCAAAATTTGAAGATGCCGCGAAAAGTCTGTATCTAGGATCGGCCTTTCTTCGTTTTTCTACGTTCGGCGTACTTGGATTAACGTATTTGGCGTTAATTTCTGCTCCACCACGCCCTCAAGAGCACCAACTTCCGCCCAGCGGGAGACCTGGTGGTTCGAGTCCCAGCACAGCACACCCCTACACGGATGAAGGAAAAAAGGGGGGGGGGGGTCGGTACCTGTGCACGAGGCTGGAGCGGCGCTCGGTCGGGGGCGGGGCGGAGGCGGCGCCGGCGAAGCTGCCCCGCCTCTCGGTGGAGACGGACGGCGGCTTGTCAAGCACCGTCAGCGACCTGCGACGCCGCTCCCGGCCCAGCATGGTCGCCGACTGCCACGTGGCACCCTCACGCCTCATGGCGACGCCCGCCGTACATGTCCTCCGCCGTAGCTGCTGCTGCCTGGGACGTCGGGCCGGCCCGCTGGTTGCCTAGCGACTGCCCCGCCGCCGGCTCTGCTATCCCGCCGCAACCCCTCCTAACGTAACCCCCCCTCCCTTACCCTCAACTGATTTCTTCTCCCCGCTTGAACCGGCAATACGTAGTCCTGCAAGACCAACACACTAAACACGGCGTAGAGTTAAATCTTCGGCGCACGTACACCTACACTGACCTACCACACGCCAATATAAGTTCGATTTTCGCGCGTGGGAATCGTGGCGGACGATGCCACTGTTGACTGCATGTTCCCTCGGGGGGATCTCCTATTTCCCCCACGCCCTTGCATTCCGGCGCTGCTCCATTCCCACGTCACTTCACCCTCACCACAGGCTCTCAAGACCTCTTATGCTAAGAGCCGTCCAAATCTCCCACCACACTCTCCACACCAGTGCAAATGTCAAAGTCACGTGGTCAACAGCAATCGTGTGTTTGCGTCTCAGTTCTCAGAAATCAAGCCCTTTATATACAAGATGATTTGCTATTAGACCGACAAACTTCGGGAGGTGATTGATTCTTCAATGAGATAATATATCGGTGACGAAGTAAAATAGTGACAACTCTCGGAACATTATTGTATGTTATCGGGACCTTCAACGTAAGAGCCGACATTTTGCACAAATACGGCTTAAAATCTCGCATTTTTTAAAGGGCTCAATACCTAAACCGAATATTAAGGGAGGTATAAGTGTCACATGTGTTATCCTTTTACTTTTTCATGAAGAATACCCTCCCGAAGTTCGTCGTTCTAATTGGGAATTATATATATGTGTGTATATATATATATATATATATTATATATATATATATATATATATATATATATATATATATATATATATATATATAATCATTTTCCGATCTGAATGAAAAAAAAACTGGAGGATGAAAGAACATTTCAAAGCACTTATTTACAGTGTGTTCTAACATCGAATCATATCCACGATGTTGGTAGAAGAGCAGTTCAATGTTGGAACAGTGCCAGCAGTTACCGCGCAGCTCGCTTGCGCACTCTCTACGACGTTCTCAGTCTACGGTGTCATTGCGGCGTGTCCAAGGACACCTGTCGCGGCGAGGATGTGCGAGATCTGCGCACGCGACACGCTTCCCTGACTCGCTGTCGAGCGGCGCTATCGGCCAGTCTTGAGAGTGGTATGGACCCCATGGGAACCCCGCGTACAAGGTCAAGATGTTAGGGCGCGATGAGGACGGCACTAACGCGTGCTCTAGCGCCTCATCGCTCCTGCACGCAAGATGTGCAGTGTTTCCGTCGTAACGCTGTGCTGTGTAAATTAGAACTGAAACAGTGAGATTATTTCACCCATAGAATAAAACAATAAAACTACGCCCGTATATTTATACTCTTCTCTTGCCGCTTTAATAAATTGCATAAGCAAGCTTTAAAAATGCGATATTTTACCATTTTCTCCAGCAATACACTTAATAAAAAAAAAAAAAAAAAAAAAATAGAATTACGGATAATTGTTGATATTTTCTATAGGCTGTTCACGATAGAGTGAGCACTTTTGAAGCCCTAGTTACTTTTTCCATCCCGCCATTTTTTTATCCTTTAACCACTTTTTTGAAATAAATATAACTATGTAAGTAAGAAACGTAGTTTGTATATTTCACCTCACTCTGAAGTTAACGTCTAAGGCTAAAATAAAATATATTTATTGATACTCTTCCAAATGAGAGGGCTTTCAAAAGTGCTCACTTTACCGTGAATAGACAATAACAAAGAAATCGTATTTGCAGAACATTTATTTACCGAAATACGCGTATTTGCGCAAAAGCTATTTCACAAAAACCGCGTGCTGCTGGGTTTGGACGTCGACCCCGGACAAGACTATCGACCAGCGTCGGCACGCGCCGTGGGCCGCTAGGGAAGCGATTCTAATTCCCTAGCGCGCCTTAGGCTGGACTCACTACAGTTCATTGCATCCGCCAACCGTCCATCCGTCCGGGCGGTCACGTGATTTTCAACCACTCGCAGAACAACATTTTTTCTACCCGTCCATCCGTCAAATATCTACCACACTAACTTTCGGCGGACGGATGAGCCAACACCTTACGAGGGCATTCCTCAGACGCAAGTACGCACTTCGATAAAATCAAAAACTTTAAATGTAAAAAAAAAAAAAATGTCAGTATAGATATTCTTAAAATGTTTCTTCCTTGAAAATGTATTTCCAACAAAAATATACCTCCAGCGGTAGGAAGATCGCGATACTCAGTTGCCACAATGAAATTCTACCGTACAGAAGGACTGACTGACACCGACGGAATGTTGTGATCCGCTTTCAGCTGACAGACGTAAACAAAGAAGGATGGCAGCCGGACGGACGGACTACTGACGGACGGTTGTGTGTCCAACTTTATCGGGAGCCCAAATTTCGTGAGCACCGCTAGCAGGTAGTAGCGGAGTTGACACACTGATAGGCCGGGGACCACTACACGTCGTGGCCTGGCAACTTGCAACCTGCTTATCGTTCCCACGATGTTAATCGGCTCTCAATAAGAGCGAAAGTGAATGAGAACACACCAGGTCCCAGCAGCTACTCTCATAGGTAAAACGAATCCTTACTGAAGATAAGCTTATTTGAATGGAATATTCTTTTTTGGGCATATTGTAGAAACACGTGCTTATTTTAATTTTCATGATGGCTGCACAGTAGTCTTCGTCTATGTAAGCAATTATTAAACTCTTGGAGGTATTTAATTGTAAACGGCTTTTTAACGTCCCTCGGTTTTATGCTTGAAAGCTTAGCAGGGGACGGCTTACAGACTAACTTATAACCTAACTTAAATTAACACCCATGCCTCACCCGGGATTCGAACCCAGAGTCATCCGCACCCAGATCAGTGGCGCACCAACCGACTGCGCTACGAGAGGTCGCGAAACTCTGGAGGTCCTTGAGCTTATTAATTCTTCATGAAAACCTAATAGAAATGTTTTAATTATGCTCTAACTGTTTAACCTCTGTAGCTGTTTAACAATTTTTTTTATAAACGACACTGGTTTTCAGGAATTTTGTTGTAAACTACACTTGAGATTGTAAATAAATAGGCTGTATAAATGAAAATATTTTCTTACTTGTAATAACTAAACTGTTGGCGATAGGGCAAAATGTACGTAATATCAAAGTGGTATTAGTAATCAAACTTTAAGAACCTCTACAGTAAACAATCACTTAGATTTTCTTTTTAGATACTGCAGAAACACGTGCTTCGTTACATATTTTCATTTTTATGGCGATAGCACAGTATTTGTCTACGTAGATTTCGTGGCTTTTACGTAGTTTATTTCATATCACGTGTATTTTCATGAATATTCGCATGAACATCTATAAAAAATGTTTCATCTCCTTCACTGGAATGTATTTGTGGTTTCAAATAATTACGAATAAACGACACAATATTACCCAAACTTTAAATAAGAAAAATATTAGGCTGACAAATTACTACTAATATAAGGTTCTCTCGTCATACTGTAGAGTTTCACCTCTTTCCTTTGTATGCTCCTTGGTGGGCCGCCAACCAGATAGGGACCTCCCAAAAATTTAGCGATATACATCTTATTTCCTGAATTAGCAAAATTATAGAAGGAATCTGTATGGGATCCTGGACAGGAAAGAACCAAAATTAGCAAAGGGAAAAATTCCTTTGCTGACACAATTACTAAAAGCAGACTTACCGCCAGTTCTGAAGGTAAAATTCTGGCAAAATAAATACAACAGAATTTGGAAATCACGCAGGCACGACAAAAAATTAAATTTAATAAATAAAGGAAAATATGGACTTAAGCCGGAGCAGAAAAAACCTTATTTTTTCCGCAGTAGTTATAAGAAAACTGATGCCAACCAAAACTCGTTATACTACTATGTACTGAAAAATTACAATATATTTTAAATCTGGTTGCTTTTCCTCAAACTCACTCCAGCTACCTGTGTTATGCACCGTTACGCAATACTATGAATTATTCCTTGTAAAAAGTGCTTCGGCTTGTGTAGCAAATGCAGTTATCTCCACGTTCGAATTTTAAAAAAACATTCCATCATCCCCATATATATACACATATATAGTCTACGTTTGGGAACAGTAATTTTCTCACTAGATTCTCCAATTATACTATCCTATCTCTATCAATCCACACATGTTTCATTTATCTAACAATTTCACAACTATTCCTCCTCCTGACCACTTGCAATTCTTATCCATTCCATATTCATAAAATGATTCCCACGTTCATAAGTATTTTTACATATTTTGTATTCGCCATCACCACCAAAGCTTAATTATAATTTCAACTCCTCCTTAAAACTTTAAATTTCCCTATAAAAGAAATGTCTAGCAAACACGTCAAAATAATTGAACTTCACACCACAATACGATATCTATAAATCGTTCCGACATGCAATGGTCTACATAAAATTTAAAGCAAAAATGCGGATACGATTTCTACATTTCATGCGCAGAAACACTTACGATTTTCAGCGAAATAAAGACCCCTACGTGAAAATGATTATTTAGTTTGTCCTCTCAGGTGTACACTTATGTGCCTATTCAACATAAAAATTAAAAACTCCTTTCAGGTGTGTCTGAAATAGACCAGCAAAACATTATGCATCTTCCTTCTAGCAAAAATTTCATTATCCAGCGCGATCGCATAATCATAAGCATTTCCGATGTCCGGGCTGCTTTCAACGTGAACCGTATAACATTATACGCACACAATCTTAATACCGCGAGAATTACGACAAGATTACAAGGATTATTTCCATACAAAAAGCTTCCATTTAGAGAAAACAGCTGTAATATTCTTGTAAAACGAATTGCGAATGTTCTATCAATATTTGGTTTAAGTCTCCCATTCAGCAAGATGTTTCTGACACACCCTGGTTAAATTATCATCAGTGAACATTTTAAACGTCTCACTAAAAATTATAATAATCTATAATAATGCGTTATCTAATTGGTCACATATGACCATTGTTAGCAAAAAAACCCGTTGTCACTTTCTTACTTGAACAGATTTAAAAAAAGCTACACGAAATAGTTACCCACATCGAGAGCAAAGCTGGACTTTATCGTTACTATTTTATTTTGCGGCGATCTCACACCGCGACGCTCCACTAAAACATTAAAAATTAATCATATTACATTTCCGGCCTTTCCGCCTTCCCTCGTACACAATTTAAGTAGATTACACGGATTTACAGTCACTAAGTATGGCTTTCACCAAAACCGATGCGAAGTAATTGGACAGGGAAGGACATCCACCACCTATGTACAAATACCCCGCAGTTCAATTCAATATCTTACAGCCGTGGACAACACAAATAATTCCCACTGGTGAATACATATTTTAAAAATTCGTTCAACTACATATCGCAGTTTCGCAGAGAATGGGCGATGAGAAGTTTGAGCTCACATCGGCATAGAACATATCAGCCCTTGACGAAATTTTCCCCGCCGTTGTGATGATGACATTCCGTCGCGAATAATCTGACTGAATGTAGTTTATGCCAGTTATGTTACTGCACATTGCTGCGCACGATTTGGGATGCCAACCGTCCGTTTAAGGCGTAAAATACACTGGGTCCTCTGTCAACGTTACCATTAGAATAACTGCAAATAAAAACTTCAAGTGCAAGTCGCACGCGACAACGCAGATGGTATACGTTGCAAACCCAGAGAACCAGAACCATAAAATTATGTGATGGGAGATAAGTACAAGCAATAAAGCCCCTACATTCTGCACAGTTCGCATCAAGCACATACTCGCGATATGCCAATAAACGATATTACACTTACAACCACCGCAACGTCCCACGAGGGGCAGCAAAAATCATTGCTAAAGGCTGTTCACGATAAAGTGAGCATTTAAAAAAAAATAAACCATTGAAAAAAGTTACTGCTCCTACTTGCATATATTTTGACGAATGCACTGAGTAACATGCGCCCAGTAAAGTTGGTAATGATGGATGGGAAGTAGTTCCATGTCTTAACATCGAATAAAAAGTGTTAGGAAACCATTTTTGACGACTTTTATTATTTCTTTCGTTTTTTTTTTTAATGCATCAAGTGTAAAAATGAGCAGATTTGTAAAATATATACTTTTATAAAAACTTCATAGTTTTACTTTAAAGACGCATGAATAAAGTGACAAGGCCCATGGCAAGGTTAAGTTCACATAAGGCGAATGAATACACGACGTGTATACAACTATATCTTAAGCAGGGCTTTCAAAAGTGCTCATTTGACCGTGAACAGCCTTTATAGTTTATTCGCGGTTTCTTCACACTTTTTGAATTAAACCTTTGAAAAATCTTCCCATGTATAACGTGTTTAGTTATTTCCAACATATGCCATGTATCACAAGCGTTTTATATTTGTGTTCATGAAAGTTACTTTTTTTTCCTGTTAAATTTAAATGTTATTCGTATTTTATCAATAAATTATAACGTTTCATTTGTAAATAATCTTAATAAAAAGAGTGAGAAAACATGCGTTGGTAGCGCCTAGTAAAAAAAAAATAGTTCTTATACAAAACACTGTTGCACTGAGTGCGCACGAATGCTGTGCGCTGTCGCATTAGTTTTAATTCCCTATAGTTGGTAACGCTTTGTTTAAATGAGGCGGAGGAATATCCTGGAAGCTTCAGAAAAGTGTGAAGTAACCGTGAATGGATTATAGTTGAGACAATGCTCTCTGTTTCTGTATCAAGTATCATTTTCATACGAGTCCCGTGGGATAAAGCAGATTCTCGATGGAGCATAAATATATAATTGCCGCCACAATTTTGCATCAAGCCCCGTGACAGAAATTACACAACGATGAAAGATATCCTCCGGCTGAAAAACTGCAAGAAAAAACCCGTATATTACAGGGTTTGTGTATCGTTCTGTTCTGGGCAAAGTTCGATAATTTCACCACGCTTTTCAAAGTCTGCTTCACCAAAACAATTTCAGTTCTCTTGGTGGAAAGGAAAGGGAACAAAGAAAAAAAAAACTCATAAAAGGTATAAAAGGCCCGCCGTTTCATTACTTGGCAAGTGTGTACTTCATAATAGCCGTTACGCAAACTGCTAGCGACTTGCAAAGAGCCGACACAAACCCAACTTTCAACTCTCCCAAAAGACAGCCCGTGGTTAATTAAACGCAGCAAGTTCTAAATTGCCATTGAGAAGGACCAGAGGCTTGTTTTGTCACTTGTTTTCCTCTCGGAGGTTTCTCAATTCTAAGAAGGGGGTTGGATAGATGGGGGAAGGAAGGGTGCAAGTGTGAAAGTCCTATATCGATCTCGACAGGCGGCCACCAAATGGACCGACACTAACGCCAACCGCAGGTAAATTAGCCTCGCGTGAGGTCGTAACCCGGCTGGTTAAATGTCAACGAGATACGGTCCACGGAGAGCCAGCACTGCTGCAAATACACTACAGGCTCTTACCGCAGCTAAATTTACGTGAACAATTACCTAAAGTTTGTTCACGATAAAGTGAGCACTTTCGAAATCATCCTTTAAAAAATGTCACTGCCCCTGCCTGCATGTATTTCAACGAGCGCCCTCAGCCACATGCACCCAGTTAAGTTCGTAATGATGGAGAGGAAAGTAGTTCCGTATCTTAACGTCGAATAAAAAGGGTTAGGTAACCATTTCTGTCAACTTAAATTATTTCTCTCGCTTTCTGTCTTTTTTTTAATGCATCGCAGTGAAAAAACGAGTAGATTTGTAAAATATTTACTGTTCTAATAATTTCACAGTTTCATCTGACCGACGCATGAATAAAGTGATGGCGCCTGTGACAATGTTAATATTAAATAAGGCGGAAGAACTCTTAAGCAGGATTCAAAAAGTGCTCATTTGATCGCGAATAGCCTAGTTATTGCCCTAACACTCTTAAGAACTAAGTAACGTATAATCACTATATGTTGACGCACATTCTACCTTTCGCATACCTTTGAGGATTTTGTGTGTTTTATTCTGTCATTGTACTTTGGCCATCACACCGGAAAAAATTACCGTGAAAAAAAAAATTGTCTCAGATTTAATAATGTGTGTGTAACGAAACTCATAGAAGTGCTGTTATCTGTTAGAGATGACAATACGGCCACGTTTTCTGAAAGAAATGCGGATCTGTCCGATATTTGTATATAAAGTGTGTGTGATTGCTCGATCAGACACCATCTCGGCAACTTGCATGTATGTAGTCAACTCGTTCGTGTAAGATGATACCAAGTGAAATTGTGCTCATACTATTCAAAGAATCTTAAAAAAAAAAAAAAAAAACCGCTACCGATAGTTTTACATTTTTTCTGAAGCACAATATTCTACACTACTTTCTTTCGCCAAGCTAAAAACGATGATTATAATAATAGATTTTTAAACTTCGCCCTTAGAGAAAGCAAGTTCATCCAGCATGTCCACAAGCGTCAAATGGTCGAACACACTTCATAAATGTTTGTAAGTTTTACTCAACATCTTAAAAAGCCCAGATTTAAGAGCAAAAAAGTAAGTTTTCAAAATAAATACTGTACGAAGCAATGACTGCCAAGGTCACAACAAATTTCTGGTAATTTTAAGGAGCATATTAGGTTTCGGCTTATATCCATTTTAAAGAAATATGTATCTGTAAACATATTCTGAAAAAAATTGTTACGGTGGAAACAAACTCTTACCTACTAAAACTTTAAATCTGTTCAGCTATACACAAATGTGAAATAGCAACGCCCTTTCAAGTTAAATAAATAAAATTCCTTCAAAATTTACCAAGATCAATGGTACCTTAATTTTCTGGAACAACATCCCACATACCATTAAGTTATGTTTTATTGCACGGAAATAAATTTTTTCCCTCGTGATTTTAATTTTAAAATTTTGCAAATTTTGGTTGTGTAAAAAAAAATGCGTGACCGTGTGGAGTATAACTACACACAGGAAACAGAAAGTGCCTACTCCAATGAAAAGAGTTGAGCTTAGAAATTCCATCTCGCGCGTTATTTTCTGCGGGTAAGAGGGGAATTACACTGCGTGGGAGTTGGATGTTTCACCCGAGTTTGTGCAGAGTACAGGAAATAAGGCATATAACCCACTGCACGGTATCTCCCTCAAAAACAAATGAAATGCAATGGAACGCAGCGCGGACAATGATAAAGACTTTATCTGCGGCATGTGTTCCGAGGATGACAATCAAGATGATAAATGATGCCACTAAGGATAAAGGTCGCGCGTCGCACACAATGCAAACAACCACATGTCAATTAATGGCCCATCAGTTTATTTCCAATTAAAATGACGTGATATTCGTCGCGGCGCGGAGATGATTAATCTACAATGTTTCCTTCGCAAAAAATATAAACAGATTAGGAATAAAAGCTCCCACGCTTACTTGAAGTACGGGATGTGGCATCAGTGACGGCAAAGGTTGTTCACGATAAAGTGAGCACTTTAGAAATGAACCTTAGAAAAAAGTCACTGCCCCTGCCTGCGTATATTTTAATGGGCTCAATGAGTGACATTCGCCCAGTAAAGTTGGTAACGTTAGATGGAAAGTAGTTCCATATATTAACGTCAAATAAACAGTGTTATGTACCCATTTGTGATAACTTAAAATTATTCATTTCGCTTTCTGTTTTTTAATGCATCAAAGTGTAAAAATAAGAAGATATGTAAAATATTTATTTTCTTAATAATTTCACAGTTATTATTTGACCGACGCATGAATAAAGTGGCGAGGCCCATGGCAATGATAATTTTAAATAAGGCGAAAGAATACACAACCTGTATACAAGTAGATCTTAAGCAGAGCTTTCAAAAAGTGCTTATTTTAGCGTGAACAGCCAATAGCACAATGCATCATTTTACAGATCGTTCACACACAAGGCGGAAGGTGTTCACACACAAGGCGGAAGGTGAAGACAGTACGGCGCAACGCGATGGATTGTAAAACACGAACAATCAAAATTAATTTAAAGATACAGAACAATCGGAAAATATCGAATAAATGATGTATGAGAAGAATAGTATAATCTCAGAGATCCTCTCAGTATTTGTAACTTCAATAGTTAATACAATGCAAGTGTAGCGTTAGAACCGCGGCGGCAAATTGAATCGTTGCAATGCCGCGTGTAAGAAGCGGCAGGGCCGCGCCAATCTCTGCACTTTTTTTACTCTCACGAGCAGTTAAATTATGGTACCTGCGTATAGGCTGTTCACGGTAAAGTGAGCACTTTTGAGGCCCTAGTTACTTTTTTGTATCAGTCATTTTTCATCCTTCCTCCAATTTTTCAAATAAATACTGCCATGTTAGTAATGAACACTGTATACAAGATGGGTCCGTCTAACGTGGACACCCCCACAATTTCCGTAACTGTTGCAGATCACGAAAGCGGTGCTCGCTTAGTGAAATTACGAACGGGGCAAGCAATTTGCCTCAAAGTGACTCTTCGTAACACGTGTATGTACAGAAATAATTTAACCACACAAGATTTTTCTCCTGGAAATATGCATTTATTTCAACAGCATCTGAACGTATGTGTAAAGAGGAATTCAGTGATATAGGTTATGCAATGGAATGTAACACAGGAACGCCAAGAAATATAGTGCAAATATGATTAAATTAAGTGGTCCGCTAGCATGGGGCAGTGGACATGCACTCATAGCTGTAAGCAAGCATCACGCGCCGTGACACATCGTGGCAGGACAGCTGTGAGTACGGGTCCACTGCCCCATGCTAGCGGACCACTTAATTTAATCATATTTGCACAATATTTCTTGGTGTTTCTGTGTTACGTTCCATTGCATAACCTGTATAACTGAATTCCTCTTTCCCCGTATTTTCGGATGTCAACGAAATAAATGTACGTTTCTAAGGGAAAAATCGTATGTGGGTTTTATTTCTGTTCAAACATGTGTTACGAATAGTTAAGTGTTACTAATAGTCACTTTGCGGCAAACTGCTTGCTCCGTACGTAATTTCATCTAATGAAAACTGCATTTCATGATATGCAACCGTTCCGGAAATTTTGTAGATGTCCACGTTAGGTGGACCACCCTTTATATTTCACCGGACTCGAAAGTTAACGTCCAAGACTGCAATAACATATATTTATTGACTACTATTCCAAATGAGAGGGGTTCAAACAGTGGTCACTTTACTGTGAATAGCATATAGTAGCGTGCATCACCCCATTTCGCCTTGATAATGGCGGTGAAGCGGTGTGGCACGAGACTCCACAAGGCACCGGAAGCGTTCGGGATCCATGCCGATCCATCAACGCCGCACAGCCTCCCGCAACGCATGGAGTTCGGTCGGAACAGGATCCACAGCACGCATTCATCTTCAGAGAAATGTGTTCGATAGGAATGAGGTCGAATGACCTTGGGGAGCAGGCAAGCAACCTCAAGTCCATGGAATGTTCATCCAAACACTGTCACAATCGGGAGCGCGGTGGTCCGGTTCGGGATCCATGCCGATCCATCAACGCCGCACAGCCTCCCGCAACGCATGGAGTTCGGTCGGAACAGGATCCACAGCACGCATTCATCTTCAGAGAAATGTGTTCGATAGGAATGAGGTCGAATGACCTTGGGGAGCAGGCAAGCAACCTCAAGTCCATGGAATGTTCATCCAAACACTGTCACAATCGGGAGCGCGGTGGTCCGGTGCATTGTCTTGCTGTACATTCAAGTTTCCTGCAGGTTGCTTTAGGTGCATACATGGGCGTACGTGATCTGCCAGTGTGCCCCCCCTCCCCTTGTATGGTTCGCCGGTCAGGGACGATGACACACGTGTACCAGGGGACCCCTTTCACACCACGTAAAACAGTCACCATACGGGGTTACCACGATCACCGACCTCAACTGAATTGTACCCTGCCGACACGAGGTATCAATCACTTCATGCACCAGGCGACGCACTCGTTCCTACTATCGGCGTGTGCTAACGTGTACCTAGACTCATCCGTCCAGGCGACATTTTCCGTTCGTCGAGGGTCCAACGGTGAACAGAGGTGATGCGACGGCTTCTGTACCCCATATCCATGCGACGGTTCTGGATGCCATAACTGCCCACAAGTTGATGTGGTCCAACACTGAATTGGCGGGTGATCTGTAGCACTGTGGCCTGTGCACCCTTTGTTCCCAAACGAGCTGGCCGTCGGAGATCCCCGTAATCGATACGTTGTGCGCCACGGCAGTTGTACTACTAGGCCGAATCTATGAACTAACGGTACAGTGGAAATCCCAGCGCCGGCTCGAAATCTGAGATAGAGTGCCCCATACATCTGGTCCCAACGATCAAATGCGCTGAGATTTTGATTCTACCCCATTGCATACTCGACCGTAACTCAAGATTGTGTAAAGTCCGACGACATCCCAGTTGCGTGTGTCTGGGCACTACGCAATTTGACGGGACGATCACAGCGCCATCTCGCCAACACGGCAGGTGTTTAATTCAAATGCCCATGAGTGTACATCGCTGCGTATGTCCTACCGTCGTACGTTAGAAATGCTGAATCCCACGCCAGAGTGCGAGGCGCTTAATCCTGCAGAATGGTGATGCAAAAATAAACAAGTGACCTTTTTTTTTGTAGCCGGAGCTTTTGAACTATTTTTCTCTACCCGAAGTACGACACGAAACCGTGACGGTGTCCGGGCGCGGAGCGGCAACCCGCAAGGCAAAACAAACCGGACCGAGCCCACGAGTTGCGCTCAAGTGCAGTCGCCGGCACATGTTAACAGTTTTGTCAACATCGAAATGTTTTCTTTGCGCAAAAAAAAACCCGCGAACCCCGCGGGTCGGTTCGAAAACAAGCGTCCAACCCTGGCGGAAAGCTCGCGAGGTATCGTCGAGTGTGTGTGTCTGTGGAGAGGCCACGTGACGCGATGCGGCAAAATTAATTTCGCGCCGATGAACAACACTTCAAAAGGGTTCGCGGCAATCGATCACGTGGTAGAAACTGTAATCAAGTTACGTGCGCACATCCAGCGGACGTCCAGAATAAAAAATTAACCGCAAGCGACCATGGGCAGCGGACGGCGCTCCAC
This sequence comes from Dryococelus australis, assembly GCA_029891345.1. Taxonomy (NCBI): domain Eukaryota; kingdom Metazoa; phylum Arthropoda; class Insecta; order Phasmatodea; family Phasmatidae; genus Dryococelus; species Dryococelus australis. The sequence goes on from CM057006.1 coordinate 46,293,169, forward strand.
GACACGGATAAAGGCTCTGTCGCTAAGCAATTAAGGCGGATTCACAACCTCCAAGCTAGTATAGTCAAATGCTGAGGTATCGTATCAGGGGTGAAACTTTGTTAGCGTAGCTATATTGCAGCACGTGTGTTTATGCCACTTTGATCTTCCATAGGGGTTTTTTTTTAACTGCTGATAATACCCGCGAGCTCCTGTGATGTAGGAGCCGCCATGGTGCAGTGGTCAGACTACTTGCCTCCAACCAAGGCGAACCGCGTTCGATTCCCTGATTTTAGCACGTGGGAATTGTACCCGACGATGCCGCTAGTCTGCGGGGATCTCCCGTTTCCGCCGCCCTTGCATTCCGGCGCTACTCCATACCTCAGTCAGTGTACACGTTGAAATACAAGATTAAAAAAAAAAAAAAAAACATGTCGAAATTCAAACCACAGACTATTTAAAGGCAAGTAAACAGGAAACGAATCAGGACGCTGAAGACTTGGGCAATGTATAAGAACAAAGAGGAATGGCATGACAAGGTTCCAATCTTCGAGAACCAGACTATGCGGGGAGGAGGACCAAAAATGAGTCCACATGCCCTCCTCTCAGCAGGCAGTTCCAAAACTGATGACTGGAATCGAACATTAGCCACTAATAAATATACTTTATTGCAGCATCAGATGTGAACTTTTGAGAGTGGTGGAAAGTATTCATTGTGTTTATTAGTCACGTGGCAATGTTTACATTAAAACGTGGTGGGAATATAGAAATTGGTTGAAACAAAAAATTTAGCAAAGCCTTAAAAAGTGTTCACTTTACCGTGAATAGCCCATAGCTGTAAGTAGCCCTTTCTTTGCGATATTTATTCTTCAGTAAAACAGTGTTTTGAAGTATAGCGACAGTGATGTATCTTTTCTGAAAACATTGCTTTATTGAAACCCTGTATTCATAGCTTAAATTTCAAGTGTAATGGAACACGCGCAAAGCTTACGCTATTTTTCATCGCCGTTACACTCCTCCCTTGCAACTGGACGTGACTGAGGCGTTTATTATTGTTTAGTAAGGATTACCCTTAAGGGGGACCAGACCCCACCATCTTGAATTTATCCTTATTAAGTCACAACTTGCGTTTAAGATGGTTTAACGCAAGTTTTTCGCACGAGATACTATAAATAATAGCTTCTGAAGCTTTATTAAGTTGTTAAGTTTTCACTGCCTATACTAATTTTTAACAAGTAACAGCCTGAAAGACGTCATTGAATTTTACTGCGTGCGACTCCAGCAGATAAACTAACCACAGTAGCCGAGCAATACAAAATTCAGGAAATGTACAAACTAATGCCCAGTGACATGTTGTTTCCGTAAAATTCAATACAAAATCTAGACTGCAGGTTTTTGCGAATATTATAAAAACCCAGGGGCCGCAGTGGCTGAGCGGTTAGACTGATCGCCTCCCACCAAGGTCAACCGGGTTCAATTCCCCGGATCACTTCTGATTTTCGCAAGTGAGAACCGTGCCGTACGATTCCGTTGCTCAGCGAGTTTTCTCGGGGATCTCCCGTTTTCCCCGCACTTGCATTCCGGCGCTTAACCATCCCCACCTCGTTTCACCCTTATCGGCTATCAATACTTCGCTGTAAAAGAGCTCTTTCTCTCTCTTTCTTGCAATCTCTGTCTATATTTCTTTCACACTCTTTCAAACTCTCTTTCTATTTATTTCACCCACTCTCTCTCTTTTTCTCTATTTTACTCTCATTCTCTCACACTCTTTTTCTCTCTCTAAAATCCAATATGGCTGGAAATGATCACCCTTAAAAACTTTTTTTTTTAAGCTCTAGCTTGTTGGCGGTAAAGGTGGATTAACTGGCCACAGCGCTCATTTACATATCGCAGGCAGTCAGACACAACAGTGGCGAGTAAGGCCCGCGCACTGGCCTCCTAACGAGCTCGCATTGTTAGAGCAGTCAACGCCCATTATGTTAATTGCCGGTATCGGCGGAGCTCGCAGAATGAATAAGCTGCCTCGCCATACCGACCACTTAGCCTACATCCCGCTTGCGGACAGCGCCTTGTAAATTGCCCGCGCTTCGTCGGCGCCTTTTGCAGCCGCAGCTCGCGTGCCAAATTGAGTTTCGCCGCGCTCACCGTGATGTATGCGCTCTGCCCTCGCTATGCACTCTCCACCGCCGCGGCGCCCTTCTCGGGCCGCAAGGTCGCGCCCGCCGACTGTGGTCATCTCGCCGAGAGAGTTCTCTTTGAAAACTGAGCCGGGAAAACGAATAAAGGCTATTCGCGATAAAATGATCACTTTTGAAATGAACTTAAGGAAATAGGCACTGCTCCTTTCTACATATATTTCAACTGGCGCACTGACTGACACCCAGAAAAGTTGTTAACGTCGAATAAAAAGTATTAGGTAGCTATTTGGGACAACTTAAATTATTTCGTTCCTTTTTTTTATGAATCGACCTCTAAAATTAATAAGCAGATTTGTCAAATTTTTATTTTTCTGATCATATCACAGTTTCACTTGACCGACGCATGAATAAAGTGATGAGGCCCATAACAATGTTAAACATACAAAAGGCGGAAGAACACACAACGTGCATACAAGTAGATCTTAAACAGGGCATTTTACCGTGAACAGCATATACAAACTTTTATACACAGTAACGAAACCTGCATGCATTGAAATTCCTCGGAGACCTCGCCTCAGAAAATTTTCTTTAACGTAATGCAATAACCAAACAACTACATTCTGGCCCTTCAAAACCACTACTTCGAACTTTCCACAAAAAAAAGTACGAGACGCTAAACTTATTTTCTGTGAATCTACAAGACTGTAATTCTGCACTTTTTTTTTTTCACATGGGGATGTGCTCGTGCAATTTACGGATAACTATTTTATTGAACAAATTGAAGGGGGGAAAAAAAAATTGCCGGTTTATGGCAGCCACGTCGACGCGAATGATATGAACAAAATGTCCACTCGCACCGAGACCAATATGTAGAAATGGAAGAGGCAGGGGTGGTGAGCGCGGGTGAAAAAAGGGGGGGGGGGGAGCGCTTGTCAGCCATCACTGATGCTAATCCGCAATAATTAATGGGGCGCATGAGTAATGTGCGTAGCTGTGTGCGGATTATACGAGCCGCGCCAATCAGCGATGAAAACCGGATTACTCTCTCGCGTGTCGAACAACAAAAACACGTGCTCCGAGAGAAAGAGAGAACCCTCAGACGGAATACAAAGAAGAGACGCATGCAAGCTGCTCTATGTATAGCCTATTCACACTTTTGAAACAAACCTTTGAAAATCACCCCGTGTATGACGTATTTAGTTATTTCCTAATATGGCATATATCACAAGCGTTTTATACCTCTGTTAATATGAAAGCATATTATTATACGTTAATTTAAGGTGTTACCTATATTTTATATATAAATTATAATATTTAATCTGTAATAAATATGTATACAAATAGTGAGAAAACTCGTGTGTTGGTAGCGACTTAGAGCGTCGGAGAACATTTCCAGGCAGTACATCCCGCGACTCCGATGTGCTGCAGCGCGCTGATTCTGGTGCCGAACGGAAGATGTCGTCTAGATCCTGCCGATTTAAGCCACGAAAGTCAATTATCACTTCGTTATTTTCATTTCGGTCCCATATCTGAAGAGAATATTACCAGCTATAGACTATTCACGGTAAAATGAGCACATTTGAAAGCACTGCTTAAGAACATCTTATATGCACGCTGTGTATTCTTCGGTCTTATGTAAAATTAACATTTGCATGGGCCTCATCACCTTATATCTTCGTAGGTCAGGTCAAACTTCGAAATTACTAGAATATTAAATGTGATACAATTCCAATCGTTTTTTTCACTTTAGTACATAAAAAAAAGCGAAATAAATCATTTGAGTTACCATTTTTTATTCAACGTTAAGAAATGAACTACTTTAAATCCATCATTACCATGTCACTCAATGCGCCCGTTAAAATATATGCAGGCAGGGGCAACTACTTTTCTATGGTTGGTTTTAAAAGTGCTCACTTTATCGTGAACAGCCTTTAACGTGGACGAATTCTGGGGGGGGGGGGGGGGGAATAAATAAAATAAACCATGACCACATGCTCGACACAGCCACAAATGAGAATGCCAAAAACCCAGTAGCTTGGGCTCATTAAGTCAGTTCGAGAGACAATAGAATTCCTAAATTGAAGATTTGTATGGTTTCGTGAACATCCAATAATAATATTCATCATGTTTTTTAATAGTAAATATGAGCACTTAAATTTAAAATTTTGATTCGCATAGAAGTCCCAAATTGTTATTTAAACACAAAGTTTGACTACAGTTGAAGTAATTGTCCAAGTCTCAAGAGTGGCGTAATGCAATTTCTTTTAAATCCGATAGTTTAATTCGCCTGCGATAAGGGCTCCCCAACTAGTATATGTTTTGACTTGAAATAAATTCATTCGAAAATATTACATTTTAACCACGCTGTTTGGCAAGTCTACTGGGAAACTCTTTCGAAGTTGGCCCTACGAGAATAGTTAACGCCACGCAGCTGAAGGCTGACATACATTACATACATACATACGCAAACTTCCCATGCTATACTGAATTCTTGGTTTTCCTATCTCGTTTATATTTTTAAGAATGAAATTCTGAAAGTACACTACAGCAGTGTTTTAAACTACAGCGACAACGCTGTATCCTATCTGTACACATTGCTGTATTGAAGTTCTATAGAAACATGCTTATAAATCCCCAGCGAACAGAACACACGCAAAGTTTTTTTTTTTTTTACCGTATTTTCCATCGCCGTCACAATACTTCCTCACGGGCGAACGCGAATTTGGGGCGCTCGATTATGTTTAAAGGCTGTTCACGATAAAGTGAGCACTTTTGAAATAAACACTAGAAAAATGTCACTGGTCCTGCCTGCATACATTTTAACGGGCGCACTGGTTGACATGCGTCCAGTAAATGGAAATCAGTTCCAATTCCTAACTTCGAATTAAATGTGTTAGGTTTCCATTTGTGACAACAATTTTTTTAATGCATCTGAGTGTAAAATGGCCAGAGTTGTAACGAGTGTACTTTTTTTAATGATTGCACGGGTTCGCCTGATTGACGTATGAGTAAACTGACGAGGCCCAAGGCAAATGTTAATTTTCCATAAGGCGGAAGGATAAAAAATGTGCATACGAGTAGATATTGAGCAGGGCTTTCAAGAGTGCCTATACTAAGGGTTAGCCTTGAGCTATTCGCAGGAGACGAAAATCTGTCCATCTGGTATCTCCGGCGCGTGGTTCGACAACCACCCAGAGAGTGGACCAGCGAAATGTTCAGAGTGCGCCCGCCTGCCCGTTGGCTGTTTTTTCTAAACTACCTTATTCTAAGTGTTAAGTGTACGTCCGAAGGTAGGGACGGGTTCTAATCGCATCTCAGGGCTGAGCTCCTTACGCCTAAAGGAGAGGGAATTGAATACAAAGAAGGCAGGCATTGCGGCCGAGAGGGAATGGGTAGGCATGGCCATCACTTTGGGGCTACATTAAGAAGGGGTGTGGTACAACCCGCGCAGACACGGTAAAACCCATACCGGCAGAAAAGGAGTTAAACTCGTGGGGGCACTCGTGCCAGTTGGCGATACACGGGTCGTGGAAGGCCTTGCGACGCGAGAGGCAGTACGACTGCCCTCGAGCACGCAGCTATCGCGACTTGCGGCAGGAGAGTGAAACATGGACCCTCGTCACGCAAGCACGCTTGTCCTGCCGATAACAGAGATACCGCACCAGTTTAAAGCCGTTCAACAATCTAATATTACCTTCTACATTTTCAACATACTCTTACAATTTGTCATAGACCTTGGAATTAGCTAGGTTCCTTAAGGGGACTATGTAGCTGCGCGCCCAAGGTCAATATGCGAGAGAGCGATACGGGCGACAGACACGCACGCCTAGCGCCTCATCGCTCCTACGCACAAGGCGTGCAGTGTTTCCGTCGTGACGCTGTACTGTGCAAATTAGATCTGTAACATACGGGTTTTATTACACGCGATGAAAGACCACAGATTAAACTAGGTCCGTATATTTGTACTTTTTTTCTTGCCGCTAAGGAAATTGCACAGGCAAGTTTAAAAATGAGATATTTGACCATTTTCACGAATTTTCTTTCTCCAAGAATACTCTTAATATGATAAAACTAAAAAAATTGGGCTATAGATAATTGTTGTGTATCTTTTCTGACAAAAAGTCATATTTCCAAAACTTATATTTACCGAGATACGTGTTTACGCGCAAACAACGATTTCACAGAAAACGTTTCAGTACATAGGACCCTTAAGAGTCCTATGTACTGAAACGTTGTGACATAGGACCCTTAAGAGTCCTATGTACTGAAACGTTTTGTGACATCGTTGTTTGCACGTATGTTGGTAAATAAAAGTTTTGGAAATATGATTTTTTATCAGAAAATATAAAACTATCTATGTCCCCCCCCCTTTTTTTTTTGTCATATTGAGTGTATTCTTGGGGAAAAAATCGTGAAAATGGTCAAACATCGCATATTTAAAAATTGCCTATGTAGTTTCCTTAAGAGGCAAGAGAAAAGAACGGGACAGACGTAGTTAAATCTGTGGGCTTTCATCGCGTGTAATAAAACCCCTATGTTACAGATCTAATTTGCACAGTACAGCGTTACGACGGAAACACTGCACGCCCTGCGCGTAGGAGCGATGAGGCGCTAGGCGTGCGTGTAACTGTCGCCCGTATCGCGCCCTTGCTTCTTGACCTTGGACGCGCAGCTACATAGTCCCCTGATGGGATGAACGTCTTAATTTAATGAAAGAGTTAATTATACTTTCCAAATTTACTTACAATGAACATACTCTCGACTCAATATTTCACAATAATTTGCCATCGCTTGCTATTTACAATTAATACACACAATACAATTTACAATCTCATCGAAGAAATCAACATAATTAATAACAGAAATCAACCCCAATAAACTGTGTATCAAAACCTATTGAATTATGTTATATTTATGTGTGTGTACATATTTGACAGTTCCAATATTCTCAATCAAGTCCGTATCACATGTTCATACAGTCTCGCCTTAGTTCAGTCGATATTTCACCGGTTCGAAACATTCTAGAGATCTCCAAGCGCCCTCATGCACGGGAGCCTTCAACTAGTCTTCCACACTGCTAGAACACTCGTCTAATATCCTTCGCTGCACAAAACTTCGCCCGATTACCACACTTCAGTCAGATGGCTTCCACAAAGAATTCTCGACCCTTGTATTTATAGTGTCGTCGGCCACGATCGAGGAATTTCTCCAAATACCGCGCTGTGCCGAGGGACACAGTTATCACAATATTCTTGCGCATCATCCCAAGTCGACGGCTCCTCCTACAGGGGGGAGGAGGGGCTGTGACGCCAACCTGGTGAGCTGTCGATCGTTCCCGGCGGCCCGGCGACGGGGCAGCGAGCGAGTCTACCTGGAAGGAGGGGAGGATCGAGGTGACTCGACCCCTACAAGGCTGGATCCGCGCATAACAATGTTACACAGTACCCTTCGTGGCAAGCGCGGCGGTCAGCGCGTAACAATACCTTTGTGGTCGGTATATTAAATAACAGTCTCCAAGTATGGCAATGGAGGAAAATGAATTTTCAAAAACTAAATGATCTACAGGACTATCTTTTCACGCGTTAATATCAAAATTGAACAAAATAAATGCATTTAGCTACAGATCAATATAATAAATGTTCATGCCATCAGGATTTCATGAAGAATATTTCCTGGAAATTCGTTACGAGGTTCACCCGTATTTAAATTTTAACTTTTCCGATAAAATTTGAAATCTAAATTGCGAGAAACTGAAACATTAGAGAACTATAGTCAGATTTAAAATAGATTGCAGCACGTCGCTCATATAACTTCAACTAACACTGGTTTCAATCAAACTTTGTGTTAGAATAACTTTTTTTTCTTTTTTAATTTATGTAAACCAAGAAGAAGACAAATGCTACTATTTACGCTTAAAAAACCCTGACGAATGTTTTAGTACGATTAGGTATTTTTTACGAGTTGTGACGTCATGCTACGAAACTGTAAAATTTTTTCAAAATCTACAAAAAAAAATGGCTCTTGTAATGTTGCAACACCGGTTGGCCACTAACTATTCCATTCTTGTAACTTACAAACTTTTCTGAGGCCTTGCTAAATTTATACTTTCAGCTATTCATTCTTCCGCCTCATGCAAACCGAGTTGAATTAAGTCAAGGAAATTACATCAAAGGACAACGCACGGGATTCATGCGCACTCAGTTGTAGCAATATTTTGCATTAGAACTATTTCTTAACTACAGGTAAAACTTCAACTGAACGAAAATAAGACACTTTCATGTCCACAAAGGTTAAAAGCGCTTGTGATACACGACATATTTGAGATAACTGAACACGTCATACACGGGGTGATTTTTCAAATGTTTCATTCAAAACATTTATGAAACAGTGAATTGACTGTACCTACAACTGATCGCTGAAATGAGCGCCGACGTATTCAGCGCTGAAAGTAAACATAAATACTATTAAATAACGCGATGACGTGTCAACATTATTCTGATTAAACTTTTTTTTTTTTGCGAATTCAATTGCGTTTCGCATTCCGGTAGATAAACAGTGAACTTTAAATACACAGCATATCAAATTCGATAGTACCAATTGTTTACATTAAAAAAAAAAAAAAAAAAAAATTACTGGTGGTGAGGGCGAGTGGACGGAATTTTAATGGATCAAAATTGTTTCGGGGATTGCTAGAAAAAAAAAAGGGGGGGGGGAGTTAATAAAACTTTATATTTGTGGTCAACGTTTCGGGCGCATACGATTGTGGAGTACAATTATTTTTGGTACGGTTATGTTATTTTTAAGTATATAATTGCAGTGATAAAATTGATTTTAGTCTTCCGGGCATATCTAACACCCACTTTTGATCTGCCGATTTGTAATGCCATATTCATGTGACCAAACAATGATACGAATTAAAAAAACGTAATAAAATACGTCTTCGCTATGTTAAATCTGTGCCAGGAGAAGAGTAATAAACTTTCGAAGCGCATATTTCTGTAACAGCTGTATTAACCAAGACTAGGTACTTGGAATTTTGTTTTTTTTTTTTCCGTGTTGGTACTACGATAATAGTTGATACACTGCTGACGGCCGCACTTTACGCCATATTCTACTATACGATGCTCACGATAACGTGAGCACTTTTGAGGCCCTAGTTACTTTTATCCTTATCAGCCATTTTTTTTATTCTTCCATCACTTTCTAGAATAAATATAGCACTGTAAGTAATAAGCACAATGTACATATTTCACCGGACTCGAAAGTTAACATCTAAGGCTACAACAAAACATATTTATTGACTATTATTCCATATTAAAGGACTTCAAATAGTGCTCACTTTACCGTGAATAGCCTGTAACAGTTTAAATTTCGGAAAAATAAAGGGAGGGGATAAATTACCTAGTATTCTCAGTTTCGTTCCGATCGTCATACATCGATTCATTCTGGTTACAAACATCGTTTGGGCCCGACTACCACATGCTTCCAATATCATTCGCAGGGTCTCAATGCCCGCTGAAAAAAAAAAAAAAATGGAGAAAACGCTCAAATGCATCTGCAACATTTCCCGTATCAAACTCCCACAGCGTCCTGCATCACTTCACTGTCCGAAGCGAATATTTTAGTTACGTAACCTTTACCAGATGACCTTCTGACCAAAGAAAGTTTGGTGAGAGGTCAGTTAATTTCTCTATTCTCTCTGCACATGCCTGGTGAAGACACGCACGCTCGAAAGTGTGAAAATCAATTACTGACCCTTCCATGTTATCTCCTTCGCAAAGACACTCACTGCAGTCTCAATTTTCGCTGGAAGAACAAAGAGCAGTTTGTCATTTCCGAAAGCTGGAAACAGCACCCAACATCGACCATTCTTTTCGCAACCGCAAAAGGGTGGACGAGGAAGGCAGTTTGGGAGAGGGAAAGCGGAGAGCAAACAATTTTTCAGAAGAGGGAATAGGTAAGAACAGGTAATCTGTAAGGCCGCAACGAAAATATAACTCCTTTATTCATCGATTTGCATTTAATTTATATAGAACCCATACCAGGTAGTTTCATTGCCGTATCGCTATATGAAATAAAAAAACTCGGGGAACGGGAAAGAAAATAACATAACAGTGAATTACACCAAATATATTTACTGCATGCAATTTCAACCAATATCGTCAATATGGCCGCTGGCGACGACGTCGTCTGTATTATGATACAAAATTGAACGCTCAACTCTTGCTACATTTCAGTGTAAAGGCTGTTCACGTTAAAGTGGGTACTTTTTGAAATCAACCTTAGAAAAAAGTCACTACTCTTGCCTCCATTTACTTTAACGGGTGCACTGAGTGACATGCGCCCAGTAAAGTTGGTAACAAAGGATGGAAAGTAGTTCCATACCGTAACGTAGAATTAAAAGTGTTGGGTAACCATTTGTGATCATTTAAATCATTTCTTTCTCATCCTGCGTTTCTTTTATGCATCGAAGTGTAAAAATTAGCATATTTGTAAAATGTTTACTTTCGTAATAATTTCATAGTTTCACTTAACCGACGCATAAGTAAAGGGATAAGGCCCATGACAATGTTAATAAGGCGGAATAATACATAATGTGCATACAAGTAGATCTTAAGGACAACTTTCAGAAGTGCTCATTTTGCCGTGAACAGCCTATATTTTACAGGAAAACGTGCAAACATCAAAACAGAACAGTGCCACATTACTTCTCCGCGATCGATAATTAAATGTAATGAGCTGCTGCGTATTTATTTTCGACTCGCATGTTTGTTCAATATATGGCGGAAGTAAATATTTTGGGAGCATTGTCATTTGAGCAAAGAACAGTTCCAACAGGAAAGAGTGTATTACAGTTCATAGCATCTTCATAGCATCTGCCAGTGAGTGTGTGATTTGTTACAAACTACCGAAATATTTTCTAAAACTGTCCAAGATATTTTGCTCGTGGAATTCGGCGGATAAGCACTGAAAGTAGAATCGGACATTCACACTGCATTTACAGAATAACAGGTAGCGGTTAACAAATCCGCCATGGATGTTAATTACGTAAAGTTCCTACATTTCTTGGCAGTTCACGAACTCAAAACGAATGCTATCTGTCCTCCACACGTCATTCGACAGCACTATCTACCTTACCGGGTATGTATATCGACAACATAGGACAACGAAAATTAATGTTCAAGTTTTCTCTTTCTGCTGAAAACGTATAAGTTGGAGAAATTTCATCTGTAGATTACAAACATAAGAGGGTCTGGATAGAATGACGCAACAGCAATACACAAGATTTTTTTTTTCCCACAGTGAACTTTGGGGTTTCGATCAAGCTTCTTCATCTAAATGGATTTTCAGAGAAGAAAAATAAGGGCAGGGGCCTACCGCTTGTCCACTTCGCTCCCCTAACAGCTCAACTAAGTTTAGACATTACTCAGACATGCTGTTTACATCCCGCCACAGATGGGAGGGCTTCAGGATCTCGCGGTGATGTTTAAAAACTGCCGACTCTACTTTTGCACCCAGTGTGCGAGGAAATGTGTGAATGTGGACTAAAGATTGATATGCCTCTTAAAGTGACACGTTCATACTTTTCTATTTAATTATATAGTTATTTAGTTTCAATGTGCCCACATTACGTAGCAATTTAAGTTTTTACATTTTCCTACAACTGCTGCGCTAACGTACAAAGGAAATGCCCGTTTTCTGCTCGCAACGAATGTGTCTGGATCAGAATGCTACAATATGTCTAACAATCAAAGTCATCTTCTCGGTGCATTACTACGGGAGTGTAGAAGATTGTAAATGCATGCAGAAGTAATAAACGTCCACCGCCACTGTTTGGCTATAGCTACAAAAATTCAGTTAAAGATCTCTATTTTTTTCTATTCAGGCTGCAATTAAAATTTTAACTTATTTTCACATTTGAGAAGTGAAAGTGCATTTTTTTTTTTTTTTGGAACGGGACAATATAAAATTCACAAAACTGGAAAACTCAAGACAGCAAAATTTAAAATCGCAACCTTACTTCGTGAAGGCCGAACTCTTGGGTAAAATACTGTGTGACAGAGGCTGTTCACGGTAAAGTGAGCACTTTTGAGGACCTAGTTACTTTTTCCTTTTAGCCATTTTATCCTTTAACCACTTTTTAAAGTAAATATTGCCACGTAAGTAACACAGTGTGTATATTCCATCGCACTCTGAAGTTAAAGTCTAGGACTAAAATAAAATACATTTATTGACTATTTCCAAATGAAATGGCATTCAAAATTGCTCACTTCACCATGAATAGCCTATAGTAAGGTTAAGATGATACTTCACTTTTTTTTTTTTTGGTTATCTGAAAGAGCTTTCGAAAAGTGTCCCGTTAATGCAGTTATCAGTTGTCAAATCATTATAGTTTTCTAAATATAACACTCAAAAGCCTTAATTTCCCGAATTCTACAGCATACCATGATTTGCCCCTAGATATTTTTTTTCCCAGTGAAATTGCATTTAATGCAATCTGTATGGTGTGCAGAACATACTGATTCAGTATGAGTGCGATTTATAAACAGATGAGCGAGTATTGGCACTCTAGATTTTGTTGAAAATAGGGGTCAGACTTGTATATATATTTTTGTTCATTCAATCGAAGCTGTTAAAATTCATTTAGTAAATAGTTTAAATCATAAACTGTAGAGGAAAAGTTGTTTTTGTTCCTTTCGTAGCTTGCGACACAAATGTAGTAAGTATGCCGCACTTAAGACTAATTCAACACTTAGAACCTGGCTATAACACTCGAGTCGGAATTTGAGTGTTAAATTTTGAAAACTATAATGATTAGACAACTAACAACTGCATTAAGGGGACACTTTTGGAAACCTCTCTCAGATAACCAAGTTCCAAAAAAAAAAAAAGAGAAATATCACCTTTGTTTATATTATCTTAAAAGTTAGCTCGTGCACATTCTCCTCGTTCAGGTTTTACACTACTTGTCTTACAGGTTGGAAGAAAGAAGATTAAGCGAATTAAATTTTTCAAGCGGCACAATTCAAATACCTCTGCCCGAGATTAGGTTCGCACCCACAACCTGGTTGGCTGTTGGCAGACGCTCAGAATCCACTCCCATGAGAGGCAGATACGTGTTTACGTAACTGTGGAACAATTACGCCGCTTCACGGAACAGCTAGCGCATACGCCACGTCACTTCGAAGATAGCCTGTGTGCATATATCCAACTGTTGTCGCGGGGGGGGGGGGGGGGGGGGGAGGAGGAACTATCGCTCTACCGCGGGTATGCGGACGTCTGCGAGGTACGTAGAAACCCTTCACAGTCCAGCAGAGGAGTATGTGAAAGTTTTCCTAGGAAAGTAATGACGTGTGGCGGCGAGCTGTCTTCATAAAAGCGAGCCTCGCCTTTCTACGATCACCGCAAAACGAATAATGGTGGCACTCGAACGTCACAATTATCTTAACCAAATACGTAGGAATTACGGTTAATAAAAACAGGTATTTATATATTGCGAATGTGTATCACAATTTTAGCTACTACGGATGTGCGTATGACGAGGGGGAATATAAATTTGCATTTAACTCATACACGTTGTTTTTTAAGAATTAGTACAGTTCGACAAACAAGAGAAATGACGTTCGAAATTAAAGGTGCTCGAAGGAAAAAGTCCACATTACTTTCGAAAAACTGTAGCGAACACCATAAATAACACAGTTGTATGCATGTTTGCACAACAAAATCACCGATCCTATTGTATGCCGATTCTATATTAAACCTACATACGTGACACACACGCGAAAATAATTTACAACGAAATGTCATACAATTGGATAAATATACAAGCTCGCAAAGCCCACGTAAGAATTCATACTTTTAACAACTGTTACAAACATGCAACTTTTAACATACTTTAAAACCTACGAATAATTAACACAATTAGGCCTAAAAAAAATTGATACAAGTATGCGCAATGACACACATACTTCTACGGCATTTTATTTACTTTCTATTTCGTAATATATCATAATCACTTTAAATATAGTTAACAGTTTTTCGAGTACAACAGTTAAACTGCAACTGTATTAACACTGACGTATTGTCCCGAAAAATAAAAACACTACAGCAAACGGATGTGAAACCAACACAATAATTCAATATTATTAGTAGCAGTAATAACATTGTAAGTGTCGTTACGCGATGAATGTATACTAATCCGTGTGAAACTAGAGACGTCGAATTAATCTACAGTTTACAGGCTTTCATTTACCCCTGTCTCCACTCAACCAGCTAGTCCACTGAACATGCTGCCAGTTGGTCCGTTGAGTTACGGGAAGCGATTTAGCGAACGCGTTTACTACAAAGGAACTCCTTCAATCGTACTTCACGAGCCATTTCCAATAATAAATATTTAAGAAACACGGCCCAAGGACAGCCAGTTTGCCTGTTAAGCAATCCGTAAACACACAACAGAATCGCAACTTTGAAGGAAGTAAGGTATCAGTTGAAAAACAGCACATATTCATCACTTCTTGAAAATCTTTAAATAGTTACTTAGAAATAAGAAAGGAATTTTTCTAGTTTTAGGGACGAAAGACTTCGATGGTATATATAACACACACATTTTATACGATTTTTTATGGCACCCAACTACCTGATATCGCCTACTTAAGAGATTGCACTGCAAAATGTTTTAAATCCTCTAATTGGTAGAAGTGACTACAAAGTATTTATACTCGAAAAGAACATGAGGACCAAGTAATAGTGAGTCATGGGCATCACACACATTGAAAATACTATCCGGAGCTCCTAAACATAACCGGAAAACGCATTTTAAGACACACGTGCTCGTAAAAATAATATAGGAATACATGAGGAACTTCTCTATAAAAGTATACTGAACTTACCAGCAAGGATACTGTCAGCATGTTTCTGCAGATATGGTCCAGGCCAGTATCACAATAACATAACGATGTGTCACTTCCCCCTTCTGTTGTTCACGTCGTGTTTCTTCAGCAGCGAAGAAGCATTTCACTACTTGTGCAGTGAAATATGCAAAGCTTTCGAAATTACTGGTTTTCAAAAAAATTCTAGCGACTAAATTTGGTGACAATACGAGGGAGTTTCCTGACAAGATTAAAATCATGCTTATTAAGAAGCGAGTTCAAGAAACGTCGAACTGGATAAAAATAATGCCGAGTACGCACAAAGAACTGTCATTTCCATTACAAAACAAACTTTTCTACAGAATAACTACAAGAGTAATCTCAGAGTCAATACCCGAAGCATTTTTATTGATTGGCTGTCACAAAAAATTCGCACGTAAAATGTAGGTTTATTACAACCAACAAAATCCTCGTTCGTATTTGGCATACAAATATATTTACTAACCTAAACAAAATATTTTGTTGGGTAAAAAAACATGAAAAACATGTATGTGTTGGGGAAAAAAAACCCGTCAGTAAAATGGTAAGTTGAGTCGACTGTATATAATTTGTTTGGCCACTCGAAAATACGGTTCGAGAGTTTATTTTGTAATTTTTGCGGTACTTAGCATAGTGTCAGTGTTTGTTAGTGTATTTATTGATACTTAATAACATGCATTTAAAAAACATTCCCGAGGCTGTGCTTACCACCGATCCCAACCCATCCATGACGACCCTACATCAAGCTTGAGCTAATACTACTATGCTTCTCGTGAAGAAAGACATGAAGACCAGTTACAAAACAAATGTTTAAAAAAATAAGAACTACACACACATTTCTTGTTTACTCTTTACCGTATGATCCAGTTACTTCCCCACAGCAGTAAAAAACAGGCGAACCAACCACTTGACTTGGTAACACCACAGCGGGGGATAGCTAACCAACAGGTGTATGTAAAAACTGACGTTTGCAGAAATATATTCACGCACCGGCCTTTCCAGTATTCATACCGTAAATTTGTGCTTCATTATATCCGAGCATATTCGATAAGCGTTTTCTGTACACTCGACGGAATAAAATCCAATCGGAAACGCACATTAGCAGCGTTACATATTCCCGATGCGTATTCATCACTTCCATGCATAAAGCATAGCCTACAATGAGCTGCTGACGTTGCCAAATGCATGTTCGTTTCGTGACAGAACGACCAGCCGTACCCCGTAACCCGTCGAGCTTCGACCTGAATCCACATCTCTCGATTCCTCTAATTTCTGCCTCTCCCGAACATTCAGTACCGGCCACGAACCTACTAGAGTACCGAGGCAATTTGCCAAATGACAATATCGTAATAGTTTAGTAATTAGTAATTTCGCATGGTTCGACTGGAACTCTGCAACAGTCATTCACCGCGATGGTGCTATCTGTCCAGCAAAGTCGGCATTGCATAACATGCACCATTTGGCATGATGTTCTCACGGAATCATCTTAAATAAATGAATTAGTTAATATATAAATAAATATTCACATCAAAATAATTAAGGCATCTATGGCTTCTATAAGTTCCTCTGACATGCTGGGTACTCCAAAATAAACGTCCGAACAACTAATTTTCCACTACTTCGATAACAAGCACTATACTCTCTCACAGGCTTCCAAACGCGGACTGCGTGCAGGAAACTATGTACAATGCTTACGGCGTGCAGACCCGTGCAGGCATGAACCTGCGCTGCGCGCCAATGTGTGATTTCCAACCTACACACACTGTTTGCATTTTCCTGCACTACGCTGCGCTACGTAGAACTACGCAACTACGTCCCAATGTGCATGCGGCCGGCCTTAGGCAAGCACTGCTTTACAAGGCGGTGTTGAATTATATTCAAGCAGCCATACTTGTGGAGGGGAAAAAAGTAGGAGGGGAACGTGGGGGAATAATTTCTAGAACAAAGCCACGGAACACCGTACAATAACTCACGAAAGCTACAAAAACAGAATATGCGATATAATCCATTTACGGTTACTGCACACTTTTCTGAAGCGCTGCTAAAGTTCTACTTCCAGGGTATTCCTCCGCCCCGTGCAAACTAAGCTTAACTAAGTCTGGAAAATTACACCAGAGGACAACGCACCGCTTTCTTGCGCACTCAGTTGTAATATTATCTTGCACTGGAACTATTTATTGGTAGGCCCTACCAATACAGATTTTTCTCTCACTGTCTTTATTCGTGTTTATTATAAAAGAAATATTATAATGTATAAATAAAATATAGGTAAAACTTCATTTTACGGAAAATAAGATACATCTGTGTTTGCAGAGGTATAAAACGCTTGATACAAGGCATATTTAAGAAATAACTAAATAAGTAATACATGGGGTGATTTTTCAAAGGTTTGTGTTGAAACGTCCGAATAATCCTTAAATAGACTAGCCTATGCCTTTCTTTTGACGTGAAAGATCGTTTACGCAACCAAAACGCGGTACTTAAAATAATTGCTCCCTTTTCATGTGTTACCCACGCAAGCGCGAGGTTTTCAAATAAATTGCAATTTTACTTCCTTTCTATTTTTTGAAATAGGCACACGCACATAATATGAATCGCAAACAGCGAGTTCTACAGAGCAGGAAGAGCTACGCACAACAATATATATATCCAATAAACAGAATTAGCCAAGTATAAATCGTTTCACACCAACATAAATCATCGCGATGAGAGAATTATATTACAATATTGCCTATGAAAATGAAAGTTGAGGAACTTCTAATTATCGGACGATACTTTCATTCACAATAATCTATTACAGTTTCTGCTGGACATCAATGCAAACTGTACGAAATTATAAAAAAATAAATAAAATACAAACAGCTAGGAAAATAATAAGTATCAATGAACATTTAAATATCTGATCAACCGTTTTGAACGATTTGAGCGTTTTATTGAAGTGAGAACGGACATTACACGATGCGAATTCCTTAAAATATTTTCTTTTGTGAGGGACCAGGGCCATGTACAGAACTGAAAAGCGGCAGGCAACGATGGTTACAAAGGGCTCAGAAATCAACTACGCACAGAAACTTTACTGGGCTTCTGAAGGACGCCGTACTAGGGGAGCCAAACCACACGTATTCAACTTTTTCGCCATAGAAGCGCGACTTTGCCCTCACGGACAAAGTGAATTTCGTAATTCGAAAAACCACACTTCATGCCAATGACAAACATGTAACAACACTCAATTTTGTTCGTACAATAAGTCCAACAAACACTGCACCCAAAGTGTGTTGGGTGTACGTCGCGAACAAGAGCCAAAACCCTTCAATTTTGTGAATTATTCTTTTACAACTGATGCTGTTAAAGACGTTTAATACGGAATTACAGTGCTAATTCCCGAATAAATTTGACGGACAAATTCATCAGTCATTTTTCATTGCAATTTTGGTACGTGGGCTTGCACAATTCGCTTAGAAGACCTACCAAAATGGGTTCCAAAATAAAGAAAATTCCTTGTTAAAAAAAAAAAACAAACCTGACGTCCGTAGAAAAACAAAATTCTAATAATCCAGGACGAAATTGTCAATATCGCCGTGTAATTAGCCCATTTTCTTTAGTTTGAAGATCTTAGAGGACTTCGCCAAATGCTTTTTTTTCTCTCCACGGAGTGAAAGCCAAAGCCACAAAATGTTCTCATTGCATTGGGAGTTATGCATAAACAGTGGTCTGTGTTGGTGAGATAGTAATTATTACAAAGGAAAGGTGAGGTTCTGGGTCAAAATTAAACTGCCCGCTTATTAATTTGGAAAACCCGCATCTACGCCAATAAGGAAGCGATAAGGGCAATTCATAACAGGCTCGGACATAAACAACGTGCTGTTAATATCGTCAAGGTAATATGGGGTAGGGTGAAAATACTAGATAAGCAGTAACGCGTTTCTGTGTCACAGCATTGGGCTGGTTTTTACCAATAAAACTATCATAACAAACGTGGGTAGCATTTGCGATAAGGAAACTGTGTTAGTATAGATTTTGAAACTTTTTCAAACTTCCTCTCGTCAAGTTTTATTGCAACCAGTACACCCTCCAGTTAGTCAAAATATGTCAATATATGCAGAACCAAACTTAAACGAATACTCTCTTTGCTGACCAGCACTCATGCTTACTGGAACTAGCTTCCGCGTGTTGCTGTGCTGACATCCTGTGTTGGGATACACTAGTACTGAGAACGTTGAATATGCTGGAGCTCGTAAAAATAGTGCAGTGCCTGTAAAGTGATGTTGGAGGGCTGTTCAAATTTCGTGTTTCCCGATTGCGATTGAAGCAGCATTAAATACAAAACAGTCTTCATGAAATTCCACGAAAGAAAAAAAAAAACTTGGAACAGAATTTACCTTACCATGAATATTTATTTTCTTCAGTCCCGCAAGCACTCGTTTTTTTTAAATGCATTAGCAGTCTTAAATTAGCGAAGAAAATCAAATTGAACCAAGAAATTATTCACTGCAATTTTGGTACATGGGCACCATCAGACTAATAATAGATGTATTCCTTTTTATTAAATTAACGTAATTGTTGAGCGTTCCCGAACAGTCGGCTTAGTTACGGACAAAAATAGTTACAGTTTACTGCAGACTGTTTCGTTACTGCTGACGAACGCTGGCAAATCACAGACTTCAATCTCCCCCCCCCCCCCCCCATCAGACATCTTGTCCAGGAGCTACGTCGTTCAACTTATCATTGGGAAAGGGTTGTCCTCAAGCATGCGGGGTTAATGAGACCAGCGTCGTCGCCATCGACATCAACGTGCCATCGTCTTCGTCGTCATCGACATCAACGTGCCATCGTCTTCGTCGTCATCGACATCAACGTGCCATCGTCTTCGTCGTCATCGACATCAACGTCGCTGCCTTCGTCGTCATCGACATCAACGTCGCTGTCTTCGTCGTCATCGACATCAACGTCGCTGCCTTCGTCGTCATCGACATCAACGTCGCTGTCTTCGTCGTCATCGACATCAATGTCGCCATCGACATCAACGTCCTTAACTTGATTTCATTTCGGTGGTTGTTCCGAGAGTTCTCGGTGTGTTTTGTGTGTATAGGAGCACCTACCAAGGAGAGACGCGGTTCTCGGCAGACGAAGGCGCGAGCTCCGCGAACGGCACGTGGGCCGCCGGAGAGGGAACAATGGCCGCCGCGCTCTGGCACGACGAAGCGACAAGGTCCGCCACGGTATAAATATCGCCGACAACCAGCCCGGCTCTTTGCTCCCGGACAAAGCGTGCTGCAGTCGCCCACCTGCGCGCGTTCGCCAGACGTTCGACAACACCGCCTGGCTTGTCGGCGCAACACTATAACACTCATCTGGTCGGTTAACAGCACTGCTTGCCTGCTGGCTGCCAGCTGATAGATTTATACAGGTTTATACAGGAAATACTGCGTTAAGAAAATTTCGCCTCAATGCGTTAATTTTAAAGATTGGTGTTTCAAACAATGTATTCTTTGCGAATTTTTATGAGAAGATTCCTACGTACGTATATTTTCAATGTAGATGTATTTTCAATGTACCTTTTTTGGTAAATCTAAATGTTAAGAAATTCCTTGTAAACAGGTTATACATGTTATAGAAATTATTTCCGCTGTGGGGAACATATCCTAAAAAAAATTGCCGAAGAATAGATTTTTTTTGGAACGCCTATATTTAAAATGAATACACTAAGGCAAAATTCCCTTAATATGGGGTTACCTCTTTAAATTGTGCAGCTACCAGCCGGTACGCAGTGCCATTAAGTGTCGCGTAACTCGTTATCCAGCACCCTAAAGGGCTCGGGAACTTCGCCCGATTGTTCGGAAGTAGACAAGACATTGAGAATAGTTGACCAGGGAGGTATTTTCTTAGCTGGCAGCTAGTTAGCTTTCGACCCCGAGTACTGAACCGGTCCTGTGGTGCGGCACGCAGACGTTCCCGTAATGAGTGCCCTTTGTCTTCTGGAATGTCCCTCTTGTTTCTCCTCTGCAACTACTCTACTGTGTCGTTACGTTGCTGCTAATTCGTAGCAACAAAACTTAAAGGAATACTCACTTCAATTAAAAAAAAAAAAAAAAATGCTTGGGCGTCCACAGTGTAACTGTAAGAATTCTTTTATGATACAGTTTTATCTTACGGACATTATGCGGGCAGTAGCTTCGAAGATACAGTTGTGTGCCGTAATAATTCGACAATTTTGGTTTCAGACGCTATTCAGCTGCCAATCTTGCAGGAACTGGAGGACGGACTGTATAAAGACGGACACAGGTTTTCATGGGCTTCACTTAAACTGGGTTTACTATAGTAAAATTAAATGTTAACATTTTTGCCCGACTTTCTCAGAAAATATTGCTACATAAAATAATTTTTGAATATGTATTTCGTCATATGTGAATTTTAATATTACATTTAGAAAAAATAAATTAAACAAAACAATCGGCAAGATGTCTTAACGTAACAACGTTCCTTAAAAAATTTCACGTAGAATGATATCTGTTTGAAAAGCCATCTTTAAAACTGGCGCAATGAGAAGGAATTTCGTTTAACATTGATTCCCCATTTGAAGTTCGCGGCTGCCGGCTTGGTAGGTAGGGCCGTTAGGCGTCAGCATTATGATTTGTGCAGCTGAGACTTAAAGAAATATCTTGTGACAGTGTTGTTATATTTATTTATTTAAAAATGCAGTTTTAGTAACAAGCGTCAGTAACTGTACTACTATACAGTATTCGTGAAAACCTAAAATAATATATGTTTTACTTCTCAGGCATAAAAAAAATCTCCAAAGGAATTAACATTACCACCCCCCTGGTCTCATACAAATTTTTATTATCAATTTCGGAAGGTACAATAAAACTATGCCGACGACGTAATAGACTAGTTGAGCAACGATGTCTGTGCACAGTGCACGGATAAGTAGAGACCCCCCTTTTCCCCCCGCCAACTCAACTCACCTAGAACAGGAGAATTACGGGAAGAACTACACGCCACCTCGTCACGTCCAGCCAATCACATAATTCGTTCCGTCGCTGAAGCCACATTCCAAATGGAATCAAACATCCAGATAGACAACCTGTTGCGCACTTTTGACACAGGCCTTTGGAAATAAGGGTGGTAGGGGGGGGGAGGGTCCTCGCGATAATGATGGCGGGGAATTGGTTAAATTGGTTCCCCGTGTTGTACTGGTGTACTATTAATAAAATTAATGGCGCCTGACTTAGATTTTTGTTTTACACACACGCGAGTATTGGCTTAATAGTTACATATATATATGTAACTGTACTAAATGTAAGGGGAATTTGAAAAAATCCCCCTTAATTTTATCGTAAGTATTAATGTAAGCTGTTCGCAGGTAACTGAGCACTTTTGAAATCAATAACCACTACCCCTTAAGGGGACTATGTAGCTGCGCGTCCAATGTCAAGAAACGAGGGAGCGATAAGGGCTAAACTAACACGCACGCCTAGGGCCTCATCGCTCCTACGCGCAAGCCGTGCAGTGTTTCAGTCCTAACGTTTTACTGTATAAACTAGATCTGTAACTGCGAGGTTTTATTACACGCGATGAAAGTAAACACAAATGAAACCACCTACGTATAATCTTACTTCTCTCTTACCGCTTAAAGAAACTTCATGCGCAAGCTTTAAAAATACGATATTTGACCTTTTCCACGATTTATTTCTCCATTAATACACTTAACATAATAAAAGTAAAAATATAGTGACATAGACAATAGTTTTTTTTATCCTTTCTGGCAAAACTTCGTATTTCCAGAACATTTATTTACCGAGACAAGCGTTTACGCGCAAACAACGGTTTCACAGGAAACGTTTCAGTACCCTCAACACCACATATTTGGAAGAGAGTCAATTAAATTCGTGAGCGCTTGAACTCATTTAATATCACATAGTATAGACCTACACTTAATCGAAGCATGAATAAAGTCAGTGGATCCAGAGCAATATTAATTTTACATATAGCGGAAGGATACAAAAACCGACAGAGAACTAGATCCTCATCAGGACTTTAAAAATTGCTCCATTAACGTCTAACAGCCCATACAATTCTTCAAAGTAAACTTGTGTACGCATTTGCAATCTATTCCTTTAAGAAATATTATGCTTAAAAATTGTCCGGAAAATAACTGTAAAGATAAATCAGAGCAAACATTATTTTGCGACTTTCAAACTAATAAAAGACAGCATTTTCATACTAATTTACCCACATAAACTACGAAAACACAGGCGAGAATTTTAAAGGAGAATGTAACTTGTAATAAAGTCCCACCAATGATATGTTAGGGCCATCACTTGAGAGGAAACAGGACGTATCTTATCACAGCTAGATAACGTCTTTTAACGCAAAAAAAAAAAACGGTCGATTCAACAAAGGCAATTTTTAATACTATAAAACATGGTAATCAGCTTGAAATGACATAAAAATGGTCATGTAAAAAATTCCAAATCAATAGAAGTCTTCAACAGTTTTTGTAAACGAAACATCTGGCGTGAACTTATAAACCCACGCATTCAAATCCCGCAGTTGTGAGGACACATGGCATACTGCAACGCAACTTCATGCACTGTGCGTAGAGGTGACGGAGTAAATAGATACCTTTTCTACTGTTGCCCTTATAGCTTCCTTACATTTTGAGTATTAATCGCACAAGTAGACGGGCGCCACCAGGTTAAGTTACCCGACAATTACTCACCTGGCACATCTAACCTCACACTGATAAACCAGCCCTTGAAAAGTCTGTATGTATACACAAGTGTATACATATATGCAAACGTATATGTATCTATATACACACACAGTCACTACAAAATATTGTTAAAGCCTGTTCACGATAAAGTGAGCACTTTTGTAATTAAATTTAGAAAAAGTCACTGCCTCTGCCTGCATATATTATAACGGGCGCATTGAGTGGCATGCGCCCAATAAAGTTGATAACGAAGGATGGAAAGTAGTTCCATATCTTAACGTCTAATAAAAAGTGTTAGTTAACCATTTGTGATAAATTATGTCTTTCCCTTTCTGCTTTTTCAATGCATAGAAGTGTAAGAATGAGCAGATATGTAAAGTATTTATTTTCTTAATACTTTCACAGGTATTATTTGACCGACGCATGAATAAAGTGCTGAGGCCCGTGGCAATGTTCACCCATCAAGTCGAGCCTAGGACTGGTTAGGACCCTCCAAGTCGATCCTAGGACTGCCTAGCACCCTTAAGTTTAGATATGGCGGAGGAATATGCAACGTGCATACAAGTATATCTTAAGCAGGGCTTTCAAAAGTGATCATTTTACCGTGAACAGCCTACACATGCCTGCTGCTGTGCATCGCTTCCCTTACCCCATCGACCCACTGGAGCGAGTGAAGGTGTGTGTCAAGGCCGGATAAGTTACCCGATGAGTGTGAGGATATTTACACGAGTGCCGCTGCCACGATAATCCTGAGTGCCGCTGCCACGATAATCCTGAGTGCCGCTGCCACGATAATCCTATCGGGACTCGTGCCGTCTTCAGTCTTTTGAAAGGATAGAACGTCTGGATTTATCGTTAAAGAATGTTCTGTCCATGCGCGAATCGAATAAGGCATTTGGATTTGGAATGATGGCAATACACAGGAAATATGTGTAAATAATGAGAGTTAACAAATATAAGACACCGTGATAAGGGCTATAGGCTATCCGCGGTACGGTGAGCACTTTCTAAGGCCCTCCCAACATGCATTAATCACTGATAAATATATCTTATGGCAGCCTCAGGCATTAACTTTTGTGAATGGTGAAACGTATACATAGTTTTTTTGGCCACGTTGCAATGTTTATATTAAAAAGCAACAGGAAGATAGAAATTGGGTGAAAGAAAAATTTTATAAGGGCCTTAGAAAGTGTTCACTTTACCGTGTAACGGCCTATAATTAGAATTTAGATAAACAAATATTGCGCTCACTGAGAATAACATAACTATAGGCTGTTAACGGTAAAATGAGCACTTATGAAAACCCTGCTTAAGATCTAATTAAACGCAAACTGTGTATCCTACCGTCTTATGTAAAACTAACATTGCCATAGGCCTCACAACTTTATACACGCGTCGGTCAAGAGAAACTGTGACACTATTAGATAAAGTATATATGTTACGAATCTGTTCATTTTAGCACTTCGGCGCATCACAAAAATAACAGAAAACGAAAGAAATAGTTTAAAATATCATAAATGCTTGCCTAATACTTTTTATTCGACGTATACACATAGAACTACTTTCCTTCCATAGTTACCAACTTAAGTAGGCGTATGTCACTTAGTGCAACCGATAAAAATATATGCAGGTAGGAGCAGTGACATTTTTCCACGGTTGATTTCAAAAGTGCTCACTTTATCGTCAACAGCCTTTGGTAGCGGGGACAGGTAGATTATGTTATAAAGAATAACTGTTTGAATATTTATATCATAAATAAATTAAAAGTTAAATTTAGATATTTATTTAAGACCACCATCCCACACGAACCGATACGTCCCTGGCGTCATGTAACAAGATTTTATTGAGACCAGCACTGCAAATGTTCTGTGAAGCATTAATTTATCAAAACTGAACAATTTACAGCAACTTCAAATTAATTTCACTATCGCAAAAAAGTTGGCGAGCAACATTTCACATTCACACAAACATTTCACATCGACCACCAATTTTTTTACCCCCCTGTGGTCCCACGACTTGCAACTTCCTGGTCACCGGCGTAGTGAAAAGTTCTTGAAAGCTGACCACATAAATGAGTAAGCATAAACAATTGCAATGCATTTAAGTTAAGCTGGAAGCTTCGCAACAAAGAGCACATGCGAGGGTGAACGCTCACGGCCGCACGTTTAAGTGCTAACCTTTTCTATGACATTCCTTTATATCAGCTGCTTTCAGCTTGGCAAACAGTAATGCGACTGCAACAAGAGTCAATTATTCTCCCCCCCCCCCATCATCAAGTAAACGTACAAGCGGCCTGTCAGTATTTATGGAGGCACACAAAAGCTTACACATGCCGCCCCATTAAGCGCAATAAAGAGCAATATGAAAATTTTCATTTTTGTTTGTCCAGGGAAAAATAGTTAAGCTCCTGATATCGAAATATTCGCAAAATGTGTAATTTAAATTTCCTAGTAGCGGGGGGGGGGGGGGGGGGCGGCCACAAAACTCGTTAACACAAACAAGATTTTTTTATTCAAAAATTTATTTCCAAGATTTATTTTCTAAACGCTTAACCGTATCTGTTGATGGCAAAACTAAATCCCACGGTCTATTCGGTTCGCGAATTGACATGGCAGAATCTTGAAATAGGGGGGGGGGGGGGGGGGGGGAATTGCACATATGTCGTTCGTTCGAATATGCAGCCAGACCACGTTCGAAAAATAGCTGTTCACAAATAGAAGCGGCTCCGGCAAGGCCAGCCACAGACAGAAAACACAGCGTGTGCGGCAAGCGACGCACGGAAGATTTTGGCGCGACTTATGGAAAAGAACCGATGACCCCTCTTAAGTGGAATCCGACTGCAATTGATTCGCTGAAATCTCCGCTCGGCCGATTATTCACAAACAAAGCGGCCGATTTGGGGGTACTTCATAAATAAGAACATAAACTATTTTATATTTGATTTAAAATAGGAGCTTTTAGACATGACAAGTGATGTTTCAATTATACAAGAATGATATTCCATAGGTTTTATATAGCAAAAAATAAATACGAGGTTTGAAACACATAAAATAAATTAATCATTCACGAAGAAAGATAAATATAAACTGAGACGTAGTGTGTAGTCTTTTTAAGTCTGACTATAAAAGAAAAGAGAGCCAGCCACAAAAAAAAAACACCATTCCTCTTTGTATAATTAACCTGATCTCTTGAATAAGGTAATAATAATATATTAATGTAAATTACTTCATTTCTTCAAGTGAATTTTATTTAATATGGTCGTAAATCACTAAAAAAGGCTGTTCATCACGATAAAGTGAGCACTTTTCAAGGCCCTCCCAACAGGCATTAACCACTAATAAATATACTTTATTGCAGCCTCAGACATTAACTTTTGAGAGTGGTGAAACTATACACCGTATTTATTAGCCACGTGACAATAATGATATTAAAAAGTGGTTTAAACATACAAACTGGCCTAAAAGAAAAATTTAGAAGGGCCTTAAAAAGTGCCTTTACCGTGAACAGCCTATGAACGTCGTCAATACCGGGTCAGTGTCGTCGAACCGGCAAACAATACGGGGCCTTGGCGATGAACCGTGCCAACATCAATCCCAGTGGCACGACACGGCCGACTGCAGGACCTAGAGGGATGCGCTCCAAAGTCAACAATAGCGGGCGCGACGCCTACTGAGCCGTGCGCGAATTACAATACGCTCCCAAGAGCACCACGCCGAATTACAGGTTGTTTTACAAAATTGCATGTCAATACTTAGCGGAAACATTCCTCACATCTGGAGGATGAAGAAATGTTATATGAAAACAGGTCTGCAAAAGGCTTCGTCTCTTGACTACAGCTAGAAATACATAATATACAGCGTACGGCCAACGGGCTGGATCATGTTACTGTGGAATGCCATTGCAGCATTCATTTGCAGTAGGAAATTCACAGGAGTTATTGCACATGTGCGAAAGCTTATCGACGGGTCTGAAGAAAGTGTTCAAAATGCCCTTTATCAGCACGAACGCATGCATCAACCCGCCATTGCACGGACTCCCGGATGCGTTGATGAATCCCTGGAGTATTCATGATAGTTTCGTAACCCGCCACAATAAGGTAACGGAGGGGGCCCACTTCGTCCAATGGGGTTGCATACACAAATGCCTTTAAATGTCCCCACAGATAAAAGTCTAGTGGAATCAAATCAGGGCTCCGCGGGGGCTGGTATGGGGCTGCCAATTACAGCCGTGATAGTATTCCACTGTAACATGATCTAGCCCGCGGGCCGTCCACTTTACGTTATGTATTACGGACTGTAGCAAAGAAACTAACCGTTTGCGGACCTGTGTTCATATGACATTTTTTTATCCTCCAGATGTGAGGAATGTTTCCCCTAAGTATCGACAAGCAATTCTTCAACAGCATGTACTGGCACACTGCACACTAGCAAGCCACGTACCACACCTAGAAGATTTTATTTTGGCGGGGAAGGAGTAGAGTCGAGATTTGACGCACTTGGACGGCTCTTAACAACGAGGTCTTGAGAGCCGGTGAGGGTGAAATGACGTGAGAATGCAGCAATGCCGAAATTCAAGGGCGGAGAAAACCAGCCGACCCGACTGGGGATTGAACCCGGTTCGCCTAGGTGGGGAGGCGAGTAGTCCAACCACTACACCACTGCGGCATCTAAAATGTGAAAAGGGAAGGTAGAAGGTGAAGAAGGGGGGAAGGGATGCATTGCTGGCTTTTCCAAGGTTCCGTCTCACTTACCGTTCGCTCTCACCATATTGGATTACTTGACTACTAGTTGCTTTAATTAAGATTTCCAGAAAAAAAGTCGAAGATGGCACAACGTACCTTTACCCATTTACCTTTTACCTTCCCCGCAGTTGCAGACGAGATTCCAAGCGTCACTATATTTCGTATGCTCAGACAGTTTTAGTTTAAGGACTAGTGCGGATTCATGAAGTTTAGTATGGATGGTTACTAAATACGAGGATACACGAGCTTGCCCGAAATTAATGACATCAGTAGATCTCAGCCAATAGGAAGTCGCGGAAACTATGACGTTTAATTCTTCTCCTAAGAAATACAATATAGAGGTTTGTTCCTCGAAATACGCATATTATTCTTATACTGTTTAAAAATGTCATTTGAATGCTGGGACATAACAGAAAACGCATGCAGCAAGTATAAATACCGCCAGTCAAGTAATAAATATAAACGGAATTGTTATTTATAAGATGACGTTAACGAAAGTTTATGAAACAATGCTATTACGAAATTTTTTGAAGGGATATGAAGTATGACATTAATTAATTACTAGCAATACTTCACGCACTGACAGCTCCAGCGCCGAACATATGTTATTTTATTGCTATTTGAACTAATCGACGAAGTTTAATAATCATGCACATGTACGATTTTCTACATATACTTTGCAAAAACGTTATTATGTATGCGTAACATGCTTAATGTTATAGGAGCGTAGTTTATTTCGTAAATGTAGACAATCTGTAAACTTTGATATTTTTTTTATGAATTAATGCGTATATATTTAAATGATTTACACTTACAAGAACAACAACATGTAGTAATAAATACAATTTATTAACTGTAGCGCTATCTAGTGACGGTAACGTGTTTATTACTGTTGTATACGAATTAACATGTTATTTTTGCGACACGAATCTGGATGAAAAATTACAATATAATCGTGTAAGCAGTGTTCCAGTTCCATAAATACATTATCTTAACAAGAATGTGTGAATTTACAGCCCCGTACACATTAAAAACTTTTAAATCTTAGTCAAATACATACGGGTCTTGTCACAGCCATCCTGCAGAAAATCTCCACTAGATGGTAATTTGGGGAGGTCGTTTGGCGACTAGCTTTCTCCACTTAAAAAGTAAGGGCCACTACAACTTAAAGTAACTGAGCACACACACGAGTAATCTAGTGCCCATTTCGCTTCGGTTCTAATACTAGTTGCGACTAGATACTTCTCTGCGTACAGCCCTTTTATACACTTTTCAAACAAGGATGACTAATACTAACTGTGACTGAGCATACGAAACGAGTATCTAGTGACGATTTCCCCGTGTTTCCAGTGTTAGTGGCGACTAGATTATTATCTGCATACGGCCCCCAGTCTATAAAATTACACCAAAGGACATCGCACCGAATTCGTGCGCACTCAGTTACAATAATATTCTGCATGAGAATTATTTCTTACTAGGCGCTACCAACACACGTTTACTCACCGTTTCTATTCATATTTATTAAAATTTATTATGATTTATAAATAAAATATAGGTAAAAATTAAATTTAACAAACAATAAGATTCTGTTATGTTAACAGAGGTATAAAATGGTTGTGATACATGGCGTATCTAGGCAATAACTAAACACGTCATATATGGGGTGATTTTTCAAAGGTTTGATTCGAAGAGTCTGAAGAAACCGCGAACCGACAAGAACTGAACAGCATTGACTATCGCGTTGTTCAACGAAACTGCTGACCTTAAGTAGTGCATGCATAAACCTCACTTTATGGTTCATTGGAGGCTAATCATTCTTTGAATATAGAATGACCACGAAGAAATATCTTAAAAACAAACATAGATGACGCGGGATGGAATAAAATTGGAGCGTTTAGTATTTGAAACGTAGTTTTCATCATTCGTACAGGTGTAAATACAAAAGTTTTCGGAACATTTAAGGGACAACGGAGCTTGATCTACTGTCGCCTTAGATGATTCCACACGCTAAGAAATTATTTGTAAATTTACCATATCAGTGTATACGTAAAGTGACAGAGCACGAATGGTAAAATAATTTCCCATAAATTCATGATAACGTTCATACAGTTGCTCAGGAAAGAATCAAATTTGTAGGGAAGTTTCGAACTTTGAACTGTAGCGATGCTAAACATTCCCATATTTTAAGTCAGATGCGTGTACTACTATACCATACATTGTATAGGTTAAAAACTTCCATTACAGTCTAGGAAGTTTATCAGAACTTTTTTACAGTGTAGCAAACAGTAACATGCTGACTTGCCTAGCAAATGTGATCCAGAACAGGTGTCCGTAAGTTACGGCTTATTTCTTGCACGGGAAGGGAAACTTCCAGAAACATTTACGACGAACCTGAACTTGTTTCAAGTACGGAGTGAAGGCGCTGTCTAAGGAGCAGGTGCTTTTTTTTTGGAATGTATTAAAAACCGATCGTGTTAACATTGGCTATGGACATTGGGCGGGTAGGCCGTCAATGATTACGAAACAAAGACATTTCGCACAATGAAATCGGCGAGTGAAACTGAATGGCACTGCACAGACCACTACTGGCAAAGTTTATTGATAAACTGAGACAACGTGAAGAACCTTCTGTTTAGTTCTTTTTTTGGCATATAACATTGACGTCTTTCAGATCACTTCTTTTAATGTTTTTTAGATAGGTCAACTTTCTTGAGCACGAAGGTTCATGTAAAAGGTGTACAAGGTGAAATATTTCCATACCAGCCACCATGCAAAAAATCATGTGAACCGCACACAGTGAACGTGCATTTTATTTTCGGAGAAAAAGTATGATTTTATAAAATCTATATTAAAATTATACAACTTGAAGAATGCTTTGAAATTTCCTTGCTACAACTTTAATAACAGAAAAAGAGTTCAAGAAAAAAGGGCAATTAGATATGTATACATGCATAATTAGATTTATACATTTAATTTTAATATTATTTTAAAATGCAGTGCCAAACCCTTACAAATGCTATAAAATTGAGTAAAATGTAAAATCAAGCAATGTTTTTATCTCTAATGCACCCAATAATATTTCATCGATTACATAGAACTTATGCAAGAAAGAGAAAGGAAAATAGAAAGGATTTCAATATTACACAAGCTAATATGCAAGTACTTCTGTGCTATAGACCATTTACAACTGGAACAGACTTATAAAAATCAATCTTTGAAAAAACAACCTAGCCATTAGCTGCATGCATAAAAAGTAAAAAAAAGTGGCGGGTGCGGGTACAGTACCAGCACCCGCCACTTTTTTTTTAATTTTTTCACTAGCTATGCATGCAGATAATGGCTAGGGTGTTTTTTCAATGACTGATTTTTGTAAGTCTGTTCCAGTCGTGAATGGACTATACTCACTTGCATACTCGCGATCACTCAGACGACATATTTTCGCTTCAAGGCAGGATGTGAGAGACTGTTCACTTTCTTGATGACGGGTCACTGTGCTGTGACACACCAGCCACAATTCTCAATTCCGTACCTGATGTTTTGAGTGTTATTACCACAGTGCAAAAATTAATGCATTTTAAATCCCGTATCGCATTCCGTATTTGAGTAATTGTTCCTCTTAAGACTATAATTAAGGCATTTAAAAATTTGAAAAAATGTGTTAAAAAAACTAAGAGGAATGACGTAACGAATCTGAGCACGTATACGAAGGGGATGAAACTGTTTAAACGAGTTAAATTACTGAAATATTCTCATAGAGGAAGTTCAGTTTAACTATTACCAACTGGCGAATAAATGTTGTACAAAGTCACAACGTAAGTACAAGTCACTATTTATTCAGTGAAATACTGTCGCAATATTAATTCTGGAAGCAAGATACCCAATTCCCTGGAGCAATATACACTGCTTCGAATCTAGGCTGCCAGCAAACACGGTCGGGCTGGAGCAGACCTGTACCCCGACCTGAGCACGCGGAGTGATATTGGCCACGCTCGCCCGGCCATCCATATCGAGGTCCAGACGGCTCGCTGAATACGCCTCTTTGTGCTCGCCTGTTTGCTAACTACCCTGCATGAACAGACGCGCCGCGCTAACTCCTCCCTCCTCCCAACACCTCCGGAGCTGGCAAAGTCTCCTAGGATCGCCAATATAGCACCGCGGGACGAAGCCAGGCGCAACGCGACGCTGATCTGCGCCGCGACGGAGCTCTGATGCCACATGAAAGGACTTGTTCTGCTTCTTGGCTTGGCGGCCGCGAGTGGTTTTCATTTACTGCAGCTTGATAGACTGCCTGCTGGAAAACCCGACGCGCCATATATCGTTCGTGATAGCTGATACTCTTCCAACGGCGTGTGGTACACTAAGACGGTGGTAAGGGGGGGGGGGGGTGGTACACAGACGGTGGGGGGGGGGGTGGTACACTAAGACGGTGGGGGGGGGGGGGGTGGTACACTAAGACGTTGGTAAGGGGGGGGGGTGGTACAAGGACTCGGAAGGAGAAGGAACGAATCTCCCAGTGACATGTAGTGAGTTTCTTTTACAGGGTAAGCAATATAATAGCCCCACAACATATTTAAGTGTTTTGGGTAACGCGTTTAGCTAAATGCCATTTAAATATGATTACTATCTTTTTCTCTTCGAATGTTCGTGATGCAAATTTACGCTTAAGAAGGTCGCATATTTTACACTCAGTCTTTGCTAGTGCCGGGTTGTGGTCCCATTTTCAATTTCTACTAACAAACTAACCTTCCAACTTTGCTTACCCTCGACCTGTATTTACCGTTTTATAATAGACCTAACATTAGATAAAAAGGGAAAGGAAATTAATAACAATATTTAAACTGAATGTTATTTAGAAAACATTTTACAAATAAGAAAACTCCCGTTTTCCCGAACACTTCCATCCACTTTCCAAGGAAAATGTAGGACTGGAGGACGCAAACAGAACGATGCTTACCCTGCCGAAGGAACGCGGAGGAGCTCGAGCGTGAGGCGGGTTTCGCGAATTCGATTCATCACTAGTCGCTCCCGTTTGTGGAAATAAATACTAGATAGCAGCACTATGCGTGTACAGTATAGGAGTTATGAAAAAACTTGTTTCTCGAATCGGAAACTGGAAACTCAGAATTAAATGTGTTTAAAGATCCGGCGTAAACTATAAAGGGTCAAACATTTCCAATGTGTATAGGGTAAGCATTGCTTACTCTGTGTCTATGGAATAAATGCCACTGGTCTCTCCTGACCCCATTCGATTAGTAAGGATATCGAGAGATTTGGGTGGCTGTCGATTAGAGTGAAAAAATGTGAGAATGGAGCAATCCCGGAATGCAAGGGCGAGATAAACGGGAGATCCCAGAGAAAACCCACCGACCAGAAGCATCGTCCGGGGTACGATCCCAAATGCGAAAATCCGGGAGCGGCCCCGCCGGTTCGCCTAGGTGGGAGAACAGTCTAACCACTAAATCACCGCAGCCCCCTCGTGAGCTGGGCACGTGGGAGGCTTGCTCTATAAATGAACTGCACCTCTCTCTGTGCTAGATGAAGTGGCGTCGAGGGGCGAAGACCCTACATCGATTTCTCTGAAAAGCGAGGCTCGCGCCCATCAGCAAAGTACAATCTACACAGTGAACACAACAAATTGGAAGGAGAACATGAAAGCCACAACGGAGTGGGAAAGGAAGTCACTACAAGTACAGAGTACTCTTAACTCAACTGGCTTCGAACATTAAAGACTTCGTGGGGCCATTGAAGAAGAGTTTATTATAGACCGGCGGGATGTAATAAATACTTCAGATACACTTAAAATATATCGGTCATGATGACTACGTAATTCTCAGAGGTATTATTGGAAATGTTTGATTATATAAACTTATACCTTACTACTTGTTTAACACATTTGTATCTAATTTTCATTGTGTGTTATTTCCTACTTACAAAAAGGCAGGAACTTATTTGCAAAATACAAACATGTTCCTGACTATTTGCAGCCAGCAGAAAACAATTAAAATTACGAACAAATGCGATAAAAACTCGTAAAATGTAAATTTTATATAATCTTACATTGTCAGTTATTACTATGAATCCAAAATTGTGGTGCGAAAAAACACAATATCTGCAAAAGCGGTGAAGACGAGTCTTCGAGGCGCCCGCCCTGCTGCATTTTTTACTTATTTTTTTAAAATACTAAACACACCCAAGACCAGGACGGAATAGTATAATCCATTCACGGTTACTTCAACTTTTTCTGAAGCCCTGCTACAGTTCTACTTCCTGGATATTCGCCCGCCTTGTGCGAACTAAGCTTAACTAAGCCTGGATAATTACACCAGAGGGGCAAAGTACCGCACTCGTGCGCACTAAGAGCAA
Organism: Dryococelus australis; assembly: GCA_029891345.1. NCBI lineage: Eukaryota > Metazoa > Arthropoda > Insecta > Phasmatodea > Phasmatidae > Dryococelus > Dryococelus australis. The sequence continues at coordinate 46,328,014 of CM057006.1, forward strand.
CAGTGTTTTGTATAATAACTATTTCTAACTAGACGCTACCACAAGACGTTTTCTCACTGTTTTTATTCATATTTATTTATAGAGCATTATAATTTATAAATAAAATATGAATAACATTTCAATTTAACAGGGAAAAAAGGAACTTTTATGAACACAAGTAAACGCTTGCGACAGAGGGCGTATTTAGGAAATAACCAAACATGTCATACATGGGGAGATTTTTCAAATTCAAAAAGGCCGAAGAGACTGTGAATGGACTATAAAGGCTATTCACGATAAATTGAGAGTTTTAGGTAATCATTTGCTATAACTCAAATTTATTTACCTCGCTTTCTGTTTTTTTGCTAATGTATCGAAGAGCTAAAATTCGCAGATTTATAGAATATTTACGTACCTAATAATTTCACAGTTTCACTTGACTGACGCACGATTAATTGTTGAGGTCCGTTGCAATGCTAATTTTACATAAGGAGAATGAACACACAAGGTTCATGCAAGTAGATCTTAAGCAGGGGTATCAAAAGTGCTCATTTTACCGTGAACAGCCTATACTTTAAAGTTATCACACGTGCTAAAAATACTACTTAAAATCCTCCAACATCTTTTAAAAAGGCCTTTTCAGATTGCTGTATCTTTTTGGCCGCCTGGGTAGGCCGCCGAACGGCATGTAGAGCTCCCGCATAAAACGTTTTATTAAAAAACCGTCCAACATGCCTGAGAGGTCTGCTTACGAATAGCATCTAAAAAACGTTACACGCCTGTATACGTTTTTCAATTCCTCCATTTCTCTCTAAAGCATGTTTTTGTGGTAGTGAAAATAGCTCAAACGGTGTTTTCATGGTCATTTCTAGGTGCGAACATTCAGGTACTAAACATAAAAAAATGATATAGGGACGTGCATGAAACCTTTGCTTTTATTATAATGTCATAAAATGGTGGGGTCTCCGCTGAAAGTTCCATAGGGTACGTTATTGACGACAATACTGCACGTCAGTTCAGTACTTAGCGCGTAGAGGCGATGAGAGAATTTATGTGCATGTTTCGGTCGCCTTTAGCGCTCACGCGCTTTTAGGCCCCAGACATGCGAAATTCCTTCAACGACGGCCACCTTAAAACCATACCTACTACCCGGCCATAAGCAAAACTAAGATAGTAACTTCACAAACCCCACGAATAAAATAAGGCCATTGCTTAAAAATCCCGTAGTTCACATGCAGTACAGCAACAGGTATTCATGGTAAAGTGATCACTTGTGGAAGCCTTCTAATTTGGAATAATAATCAATAAATATATTTTAATATTTGACAACTTCCGAGTGCGGTGGAATATACACACCGAGTTAATTACTTAAATGGCTATCTTTATTTAAAAAGGCGGTCAAAGGATTAAAAAAAAGGCTGAAAATAAAACCAGGGCCTGAAAAGTGCTCATTTTACCATGAATAGCCTATACCAACCAGCAGTATTCGAAGGCCTCGCCATCGATTCCTGCACCACTAATACTTTCAGCCATCAAGACACATTTGTATTTCATCCCGTTCTCTTGCCTCAACTCACGTTCCACACACAAACTTAAGAGGTCGTTTAAATCACATCTAAGGGGGAAAACAATTCTTATTCTACAAATATACCTACTTATGGGTTCGATTCAGACCCAAAGTATTGACGATGGTTTTAACCAACCTACCCTATTCCATGCAAAACCCGAGCCTGATCCTCAAGGAGATTTATTACATTGTACTCGGCGGATGGCTGTGAATTATTTGGCAACCTCCTGCGGATGTTACTAGCAAGGTCAGCCACACTACAGTAATTAAAAGTTTCTGTATTACCCCATTAATTCTCCGGCTTGCAACATGCTGCTCCCGCATTTTATACTACTTTCATTTATCGCCTTCGGGGCAGTGGTTAAACTACTTGCCTCCCACCGGGTCGCCTCCAAATTCTCGCATGTGGGAATCGTGCCGGACGATGAGGGTGAATGAGATAGGTACGGAGCAGCGCCGTAATGCAAGAGGGGAAACGGGAGAACCCCGAGAAAACCCCCAGATCAGCGGCATCTTCCGGCACAATTCCCACTTCCGAAAATCCGGGAGTGACCCGGCCGGAGTTTTAACCCGGTTCGCCTTGGGAGGGCGAGCAGTCTAATCGCTCAGCAACGATGGCTCACTTATATTTTGAGTTTAATATTGTTACCTAGAAGTAATGTGTCGTTACCTAGAAGTAAAAAATGTGTCATTAACCACTTCAGATTCATTCTCCTCGGTCTTAACCGACGTAAGCAACCATGTGTAACTAGTTACAGTTCGTGGAAGAATTATTAGTCCAGAAAGATCTGTGTTCCCAGGAATTACTTCCACAGGGCGTTGCGATCACAACCGCAATGAATGCGCATACAACACGAGCCAACATTTAATAACAAAAACAAAGCAGCAATATTTATTATGTGCTGCACGACACAAAAACCGAAAGAAACTGAAAAAAAAAAAAAAAAAAATTGCATTCAGCAGGCAATAATAAAGTCACCACAGGATGTTTTCGCAACCCGTCCGATTTAACAGCACAGCGATGTGTTTTATGAGTCCTAAAACTGCAGCCATTTTGCTAAAAATAGGACTCGGCCCCACATGCGTTACGATTGCAAGATGGCAAGCGCGCAGTCGGTTTGCGGTCAACTGAAACTTCTGAAAGCCCTTTTGTACCTTTTTAGTTTATTCTTTCGGCCTGTGTACACACAATTGTAAATTTGACTTGTCACAAGAACGTAGATTTCCTGTTTTTATCAAACCAATGGCAAATTACTTATATACACATTTTGTAATGTTCAAGAATTTTCACTTAAAACCTTTTGCAAAGCAAATTTTCAAGCAACACGTTTTAATTTCAGCTAAATACAAAAAAATCACAGGGCCTTGGACCAAATGGCTAGTGCCACGCAACGATAAAGCGTCGACAAAATGCAAGAAACAAAGTATGCACCTGTTGCACAAATTGGGCCCTATTATAATACTAGAGGACCCAGCCCGTGAATTTTTTTTGTATTGCCGCGGGGGCTAGAACAGTTGCCATGTTAAAATTTTGGTTATAAAAAACCATATTGCACAGATATCTGTGAAATTAACTCAACATTGAAGCGACTACTACCCCATTTGATATTTCTCTATCCACTCGGCCACTAAGACCCCACTTGGAATCTCTCTATCCACTGAGCCACTAAAGCCCCACTTACATTGAAGCGAGGCATTTAAAGTAAACAAAATTGATATTCCATTACCTTTATATCTCTACGCAATAATCTATATGCATTAATACAAAACTTCCATAGGAAAAAAAGAATTAATAATTAGTTTTTTTTTTTGTAAAAGGTAATGATTGCATAATCTGATTTTGCTGAAATTCGAAATCGACCTGTATTTTACCCCGAGGATCCGCTCTGCAAAATTTGAAGAACTTCTGTTGAGTTTCAAGGGACTTAGAGTATTAAGAGGGACAGACATCGTCGTCTTACTAAATAATAATATAATAAGTAGATAATGCATTGGAAACAAAAACAGACCTATTTCAATGGTAACAGTTTAAACTCTACGTTTATATTCTAACGTCAAATGCACAAGTATAGCTGGTTCGCAATTACTTATTAACTGTGAACATCTGAAAATCTTGAAGGGGGGGGGGGGGGGGGAGAGAGAGATGAAGGAAATGTAGTTTCATGCATTAACGTCGTATTTAAAATGTTTAGATTTGTGGTTTGTGGGCATTGAATTTACTTCACATTTCGTTTATGCGAGTGTAAGAGTTATCATGGTAATAACACAATTACTTTCCTTACATTTTACAGTAACACTGATAAGGGTTACTTTTTTTTCTTCCAAATTTTGTCTAACTCCACTATACAGAATGTTCGGAAATTTGTGGTCTTAAATTGAACGAACACGAAAACAAGACTATTTTACCACGTAACATGTGTCCGGAAATGTCATGCCTGCAAACAGTGCAGGCGCAATCATCAGCGCGCACCTTAGGCGGCAACCCACTGGTTGAGAGGACGAGCGATCGCAACGCAGTGAAGTATAACGTTCAAGGGGATGGGGCGAAGAGCGAGGCGCTGATGTTTGCAATTAGACGCACTAGCAACTAACTTGCAGTACGGTGTACAGCACAGTGGATGAGTGGTTGTGGTTCGTTTACGTGTTTAGCTTCGGACGATTAGTGTAGTGTTGACAGTTGACGGCCTACCACCCGTTCAATTTAAGACCACCAATTTCCGAACCTTCTGTATTTAAAATTATAGACTTTATGAGCACTTTGAGACCCTATAGTTACTTTTTCCTTTCAGCACTTTTTAAATAAACATTACCATTTAAGAAATAAACACAGTGCGTATATCCCACCGCACTCTGAAGTTAACGTCTAAGGCTGAAATAAAATATATTTATTGACTGTTATTCCAAATGAGAGGCCTTTAAAAAGTGCTCACTTTACCATGAACAGCGGATAACGGTTGCAATCGACCCTGTGACTTACGTATTCGTCGGTAAAGTATCGCCCAAGTAGTAGGCACTGAATTACAACAGCAGAAGAATTGCGTGCGTTTTACACAAAAACAATGGTTCCTAGCCAGTTGCAACAAGAGGACCAGTTTCGTTAGGTTAGAATGCTGAATAAACTAGCATCCAAGTTCCTGATGGTAAAAAAGTTCCTTACAAAAAAAATACCAGCCCAGTTATTTTCATTACGAAGGGAGGTATTGCTCTAAGGTTGAAGATCCCGATAACATAAAACGATGTTCGGTGAGCTAAAATTTTCAAGGGCTTATATCTCCTTTTAGTATTCAGTTTAGGTAGAAAGTGCCCTATATACTTCCCAGCGATTTTGCATAAGGAATCGTCTTACTAAGTTTGTCCCAGTTCAAATTCTGCCGTAACCTGTATAAACTCTGTGTATCGGCCTACCACCAGTACGGAGATTGCTTTCCATGTCAACTGCAAAATTTGAACTACGGTCTTTGTGGCCGTATAAACTACTGCATTATTTAATATGAGCACCTTATGGCTCGGAGCCTGCTGTAATCAGGACTCGGTTATGATTCACCTTTATAAGACACATCGACCTCAAACTTTAATTCCTTTGATCATATCATGTTACACTACTTTCCAAGGCACTTGTGTTTATCGCGTACGTCCGACTATAACATACAGGTGTGCAGCGTCTCTCTTTATCAAATGTCATGTTCTTGCAATCAGGCCTTGCTAGCCTGACCTGTAATTGGGACACGATCCGTGCGCGCCTAAACCACAACGCACGGAATCCCTTCCAATGGTTGGGAAGCGTGGCGGTATTTTAGTCAACATGCGCCCGATATGAAGGCAGGAACTGCAGCGGACAACGCCTTTGTCGCCGAGACACTGTACCATGAAGAAGTCGGGAGATAGCGTATGCCGACCGTCGTAGTACGTCTATAAACACCGGCCTTCGGGACCATAATTAAGGTGAAGACTTTCCATATAAATAACATTGATATTTAATACTGTATCGTGGCTTATCTTTATATACAAAATCCTTTGTAAGTGACTAAACCGCATCATCACTGACAAACCACTGAACCAATTGAGACCATATTCACACCATATTATTGAGATGGCGAGAAAAGTTTTTAGTTATGTTTCATTCCGATAGGTGGCACTGGAGTCTAACTTCTATATTTATGGGCCGATTTTAATCATACTTGCAGGAAATGTTTGTTGATCTAAAAGAGGAAAATGCCAGCGATACCATGGTCAAACATAGGTCGATGTATCAGACGTAATAGAGAGGACGCATTGAGAAGGAAAAATAGCACGTGAAAGAGGCGGAAAATCGTTCGCCGTGATCAGCTAGTTAATTTATAAGAATGATAATTGCAATAGCATTTTAACTCTTTAATATATCTCCAAGCTCCCCCGAATTAACTAATATTTATTGTAATTAGTTGTTTCTCGGGGATCTCCAATTTTCCCCATGCTTTCATTCCAACCTAATTCATTCTACCTCTGAGTAAGTGTAACTTTGAATACCACAATTTCAACACAACTATGTAGCAACTAATACATTCAATTCATGGGAAGATTTCGGCGCTGAGAGTTGCGCACGCCAAGAAATGTATTCCACTGAAATGGACGTAAATTGTTTTTGACGCAGGGACAGGATTAGGACATGGCGAAGACGCGTACTCCAGGGCCAATAAAAGCTGACAGCAACACGTGTCGTGCACTCGGAGGCACGTTGTAACCAGAAAGGATAGACCTACCACTGACACTAAATAGTGAACGGGCTCTTATGATATGTGATCAGGTCTTGGCTGAGCGGCATCGTCCAGCACAATTCCCACATGCGAAAAACAGGGAGTGACCCGGCCGGCAATTGAACCCAGTTCGCCTTAGTGGGAGGCAAGCAGGTTAACCGCTCAGCCATCGCGGCCCCCACGACAGTTGAATGGATCAGTATAACCGCCAAGAGCCAACTGCATTGCAGATTTTTTCTTAAGTATGTATGGGATACTGTAATCTAGCATGTCACTTAATAATAACGCGAGCTTTGTACGCTTATACTGATGAGTTGTACTTGTATAATTACAACGTCCAACGCAAATCACCTATAGGCTGTTCACGGTAAAGCGAGAACTTTTTAAGGCCCTGCAATATTTTTCTTTTCAGCCAATTTCTATCTTTCTGCCACTTTTAAATATAAACCTTACCATGTGTTTAAAAAACATAGTGTATACATTTCATCACTCTCAAAAGTTAACGCGTGAAGTTGCAACAAAATATATTTATCAGTGGTTAATGGCTGTTGGGTGGGCCTTAAAAAGTGCTCACTTTACCGTGAATAGCCTACAGACCGAGTTTCTCTTCAATAAACACATGCCAGGAGGCAAATGTGCCGCCAAACTGTTTACACGATGTCGCTTTACGTATCACAAACATTCGTGCGATCACCAAAGGAGTCTTTGTCTCCCATAAGTTTCCGAACGGTAACAGATAAACGAGGAAGCCAAGAAGGTGCCGCAAGGCGCAAGCCACACACTTAGACGAGATACGCCAAGAACCAGCGAAGGCGTAGGTGAGGTGGCCATCACGAACACGGAAGAAGTTATTTCTAGCAGCCGGCCGCGTTGGAAGCACACCGCCGACCCGCAAGCCTCAAGAGTAAATCAATGGCGCGAAGTTTGGTGGAATTAAATAAACAAAGGAAATGTGGACATACTGGTATCACACATGCACGCGGAAAAATTACAAATGGAAAGTGGTAAAATATGAATTTATATTTGCAAATCAACTTTTAGATGTAATGTATTTGAATACCTTATGCTCATAAAGGCTGTATACATATTCCGAAAATATAGAATTTGGGTAAAGTGCTACATATCTTTTGCAATTAACATTGGTTGCTTAATCAGTACATATCTGTAAACACAGCATGCTATTTACATTATGCTCGTTCCAAAACAATCTTTACTCCTGCTTTCCCAGCTGTTACAGTTCACGATAAGGTGCGCACTTTGAAATAAACATTTAAAAAATTTCACTGCCCCTGCCTGCAAATATTTGAACGGGCGCACTGAATTACGTGCGCCCAGTAAAGTTGGTTAAGATGATTGGAAAGTAGTTCCATATCTTAACGTCGATTAAAGTGTCACGTAACCATTTACAATAGCTTACATTATTCCTTTAAATTTTTTTATTTGAACGTAGGCCCTGTCGAAGTGTAAAATCAGATGATTTGATAAATAATTACTTTTGGAATTATTTTCGAATTTTCACTTGAACGACGCACTAATAAAGTGATGAGGCCCATGGTGACGTTAATTTTACATAAGGCGGAAGAAGACACAACGGGCATACAAGTAGATCTAAAGCAGGGCTTTCAAAAGTGCTCATTTTACTGTGAATAATCTATATTTTACTCTCAGAGTAACGTCTTGGAACGCCGCCCGGGCAAGCGTGTCGGGCGACGGCGAACGGCATTCCGACACATGGCTGGCCAGCGAGTGTAGTTGGCGGTACAGACGGTTGTTCCACCTCTGTATTCTCGAGTAGTCTGTGCCCGAGCGCTGTCGGCGAGCTAGCGCAGGTGGTCCGCCTGGAGGATCTACGAGGGCCGTCGTCTCGGCGGCGCTGCCAAACCGGTTCCGTCCGCGGACACATTTGCGACACACACGTCCCTCCGCGTCTTCCACGCACTTGCACACACACGTCGCAGTCCGCACGTCCTCCTAGCGCGCACACTGTCTTACTGTCCTCTTTACTTACCACACGCCCTTCTCTTTCTTAGAGGCCTCGGTAACTGAGCGATTAGCACGCTCGCCTCCCACCAGGGCGAACCGGGTTCAATCCCCGGCCGGGTAACCGGATTCTCGCAAGCGGGAATCGTGCCAGACGATAACGTTGGTCGGCGGGTTTTCTCGGGGATCTCCAGTTTCCCCTGTCCCTTCATTCCGGCGCCGCTCCATATTCACATCAATCACCCTTATCGGCTCTCAAGATCTCGCTGTTAAGAGCCGCCCACATCTCTTCACTCACTCACATTTTCTCTCTCACTTCCCATCGCGTCCAGTCCACCTTGGAATTTTCTCGGGGCCTTGGGCAGACACAACATCGACTCGCATTCGGGAGGACCTAAGCTCGATCCCTGGTTAAGAGTGGGATGGACCCCGTGCGTCCAAGATCAAGAAGCATAGGAGCGATACGGGCGACAATAACCCGAACTGCTAGTGCCTCATCGCTCCTACGCGCTAGGCGCGCAATTTTTCCGTCGTGACTCTGTACTGTGCAAAATTAGATCTGTAAAAGTGGGACTTTATCACATGCGATGAAAGCCCACAGATTAAATTACGCTCGTATGTTTGTACTTTTCTCTTTCCACTTAACTGCATACACAAGCCTTAAAATGCGATATTCGACCATTTGCACGAATTTTTTCTCTCCAAGAATAAACAATATGGCAAAAGTAAAAAAAAATAGAGTATAAATAATTGCTTTTTTTTTTTTATCTTTTATGACAAAAAAGTTGTATTTGCAGAACATTTATTTAACGAGAGCCAGTAAACAAGCCACTATCTGAGCCGCCATGCAATATTCACATTACGTGACAGCAGTTTGTGTACTAGCATTTGACACCCTCGGTGGATGCGTGGCATGTGGAACACCATTTGTAGAACTGCTATTGGTCAGTAACTTGCATAGAGGACTATAAAAACTTGCTACCACATCTTAATATTGCTGTATTACTGTTGGCCTTTACATACATTCATTGCTTACTGTTGTAGTTTCATTCATTTTCTTTACAATGATGTGAAGTCACCAGAGTACCAGTGCGTTAATGTAGGTTTTTTTTCTTTATGTACCAAGTTATTACCCACGTGTAATATTTAATGGGGGAAAAAAAAAAAGTGTTCTATGGAGTTTTGAACTGTCGCCCAAAAGTCATACTCCAACCATGAGCACCCTAACTTTACCGCTGTACTACCAATTCACGCACAAAATGTGGTCTTTAAATATTACTTGTATATATGTATGAAAAACCACCTCAAATTAATTTTTCCATAATGTAGGGAATGTTTCAAGTATTTAGGACAGTTTTAAACAGTAATTAAACATTTCCATAGCCAATATGATTCGTCTTTGTCGTATTTTTAAATCTATATAAAAAAGTTTCAACCTCATGGAAGTGTTCTATTACCAAACCTGGTACTAAATCTGGCAGTACAAGGTGAGAAATACCATGTAGCGTGCCACACTAGCCAGTATAACAGCTGCTATGGCTGACCTTGCACTAGCTTTTACAGAATATGGTATCGTGTAATAATGCCTTAAGCAACTTGCTCTGTCTCTAATGAATTCGCTGTTCACGAGGTCAAGCTATCCTTACCTACTTTGGGCAGACAATTTTTCAGCTCCCCTTCCCCTTGGTATTCTACAATTTCTCATTGGATTTTCCACAAAAAAATTATAAACCATTAATTTCACTTCCTTAACTGCAATGCTGAACAGTTGTAAGTGTTGGCAAATATGAAAACTTGCACTTGCAATGCCGTACAGAGCCAGCTCTAACCTCGGTGGCTTTAAGGGTTCCAGTGCCTTTGTCTGATAGCCATGGTTATAACCTTCCCATCATATTGGCTCGCATCTTAAGGGTACTACCTAACAAGCCTGCACTGAGTTTAAATACTGAATCAACGATAAAGTTATTCCTTATCAGTGCATACATTTTAAAGCTAACTATTTCAAACCTACAGTATTCTAGATGACATTTCTTAAGGAATATTGGCACGTGAAGAAACCTTGCCAATTTTTTGTTTCGTATTTTTTTCTTAAATGAAATATCATAATTTAATTTTCGGAAACAAAGGATGAATTACAAAAATTTACAGCTTTCTTAACATGGCAGTATTATCTGTTAAAGTAACTAATATTTTATTTATTTGAAACAGTTTCCTTTGTAACTGATGCATTGATAAGGAATTTCTTTTGGTAGACAGAAGCCTTAATGACATTTTACAGGAAAACACTGCTAAACATGCTTCAACAGCCAGCACATGAAATGTTTCAAAATTTGATAGATCACAATTATAAATAAATCTATTTATAAAATTATTGAGTTCCTACTCTCCCCCGAGAGTCTAGGACACATTACTGAAGCAAAGCCAACAACATACTCCTGTCAGGGCTGTTTGTATGTAGTCAAATCCAGCAGAAATATAAAATATATTTTTTTCTGTATTTCAGAGTACCTCACCAAACAGGGCACTAGGCAGAATACACTCGCAGGCCCATTCATCTCTTTGCGTGAGCATGCTTCCTACGCACATTGTAGTATTTCTTTTGTGGTCTATTATCCCTTCATATTTTACGACACACATTTTAATTGTAAATGGAGAATTAACTTCCAATGGATAATTGTGAATAACTGTCACCTAAAAACACACCAATCCTTAAAGATGGGAAAAAGTAAAGGTGGAAGCAAAGAATACTATTTATATTATAACACCTCAGGTTAGGTATGAATAATGTTTATGATTCAATCGAAGTTTATATTCTTGGTACAATACTAACAACTGAAAAAATTAACTACAGACAGAAATAAAAGCAATTCTTAAAGTATTTGAAATGACTAATTTTAAACATACTGCCAAATAGAAAAATCCTCCAAGGGAGAGGTTCCCTGACTGTGATATTCACATGTTAACGTTCTGTCAGTATCTGTAGTAAATAAATGTGCTAGGCTACGAAAATCATTATCAGATATTGGTAAAATTAAGAAATACCACAGTCACAGGAGATAATTCCAATCACGAAATTGTACTCTTCGTAAAGTAAGATAAATCATGACTAACATTTCACAGACCAATCTAAAGAAATAAGATCATCAGCAAGTCAAAAGGCGAGAGGCAGTCTGTAACCCTTCCCTCCCACAAAACTAGAAAAATGTTCCACAATAATTGTTACACACCTTCTACCTACCAAATTCTAGAGTTCAACTTCAGCTATGCAAACAAATCTGAAAAGAGGAGCTCTCTTGCAGTGGCTTTGTGAGTTAGACTGTCATTCTACATTTTGCACTTTCCCTCTACGGTGAATAACTACACACTGGCATTCCCTTTGCAGTCATTTACATACTAGCTGCTGCTGCTAGTTTGTATCCCTTAAAAACGAGGAGTTATCCATTAGTTGACAACTTGAATGGCTGCTCTGCACGTACCTGAAGCATTTGGATCTAAGCCAGTTAACATCATAACTTACCAAGCTACAGCACGTAACTTCAAAGCCAGTTTTATACGTACGTGGGAGGCGGTGCATGATCAAAAATTATATAAGCAATTTATAAAAACAAATTTGCTGCACATTCAAACAAAAATTACAATTAGTTTAGCTCACAATTATATTTCCCCCAAAATTAGTAATTAAAAATAATTGTTAACAAAATAGCATAATTTAACACCAACTGTATCATAAAGGCAAAAAATGGATGCTGCATAACACTTGAAAAGGCAGCGAGTAGTCAACAATAATAGCTTTCAAAGGAAAACTAGGAATACTACTAATTAATTTTTAAGTCATACAAACCAATTGCTTTGAGCTGTGCCGCTCTTGTGGCACCACCTCTGTTTGGTTGGATATGTTATATTGTTAGTGTTCCCCGCTAGTAATAATCTTGTCTGACTTCGGCAAAACCCATTTGGTTCCAGCATTTAATGAATTTTGTCTAATTTTGTTGGGCACGCACACACACGCGTGCGCACACGTGCACACGCAAAAAAAATTCTGTCAGTTACTATTGCTGTGTTAATTTCCATTTTATGTATGTGCTTGTTTGTGTAAAACAGTAATTTCAGTCTATCGTTTTCTTTTGGATATGCTGCATGTTTTGTCAAGGTAAATTATTGTGTTTTTTTTGTTTTGTTTTGAATCTTTGTTCACAGCAAATAAGTTTTAGCTTTCTTGTGGTTCAACAGTAATATAAACTAATTATGACTATTATTTGTATAACCTTTAAACTTATTTTGCTAGATTGTTGCCCGTAATTATTTCAGTTTTTTTTTGTAATGTTCAACCAACCGCATTAAAGTGTTCGAATGGTTTTATCGGTCCAATTGTTGTTTAACACATGCACATGTTCATCGAATTTCAAAACATGATGCATGCACGCACACATGCACACACACGCACGTGCACACCTACATACATACAGTATAACTTCTGTATAACAAAACTCAAGGGAGCAAAGACTTGGGTGTTTGTTATAGAGGGGTTCTTTATAGAGATGATTTACAGTGGGTGTACTATTTTTATCATGCAGACAATTTTGAATATAATTGCTGCTGGAATTGAGTAGTATGGATTCTTTTGTATTGACTTACTTAAAAAAAGTATTAAAAGCATTTTCTTCTGAACACTTCAACAGTAAAACATAATGGCCACTATTAATAAATTACCATTGTCAGAGAAAAAAATAACCCACTAATTTTGTTTGGAGCCACATTATGTAAACAAAAAATTTGCACAATTCTTAAATTTTATATATGTAATGAAAACACTTTTGATAAAAAAAATATGTGGTACACACAAGAGTAAGACAGTAAAACTTCTACTTCAACTTTATTTTTTTATCTGAAACATGTGACAAATGTAGGTTTTTATTACAGTTCTACCTTTTAAGTAAAGTTTTGTAGAAAAAAACAGAGAAATATAAAAGGAAAGTAAATATGATCTGACTTTTCAGTCTTTGTTATAGAGAGATTTAGTGCAGAAGAGAAAAATAATTTGTTATAAAGAGTAGAAAATGCATCGCATCATATAGAGTTTTGACCGGATCAGACACAGACTTGTTATAGAGAGGTTTTTGTTTTAAAGAGGTTCACTATGTAGAGGTTTTATTGTACATAAATACATATACATGTATATACACATATACATGTATATACACATATACATGTATACACATATATAAATTAAACTAAGGAAGAAAGAACCATACGGCAGAGAGTTAAATACATGTCGAGCAAGTATCAGGAATGGTCAATATACCCCCCTCCTGACAAATTGCATCCCAATCGCTTTGTTGCTGACTAGGTGCTCGGTTGAGCAATACCAGGGCCCCACACATCAGCGAGTAAGTCTGTTTACTGCTACAAGCCACCCTGGTGCATACACTGTACGTAGTCAGCAGGCTAGCTATCGTCAGTATACAACAGGATGAAACCTCACAAGAGAAGGCATTTTTGCATTCTCCAGTTCAACAATTACAAGCCTGTGACAAATGTGCAGCATGACTTTCAGCGAGAGTACAGCACCGTAACCCCTCCTGCTCGGAGCCCCATATGACTGTCTAGCGTAATGAAACTGCGTTTTTTATTCGAATCATAAAGGATTGAACTCATACACACCCTATGCCAAGGTGATAACGTGTGGCATTTCGTGCATTATTATTATAAAGGAAATGGAAGCTGATGCTACAAAACTGTGGGATACAAACTTCTAATGACCATAAAAACTGAGCACTAAGAAGGTCCTCATAATAGCCTTGTTCATTGTAGGGCTATCAATTCTGTAAGCATCATCGCTCATAAGCACTAACCAATTAACTCAAAAAAACATTTTTGTTCGGTGCCTTTGACAACTGCTCCACATTCATTAATTTTTGTGTTGCAGAGTGACGCCCTCCTAGCTGAGTGGTCCACAGGTAACCCATTGCAACTACTTCCCGTTTGGTTTCATATGGATTTCCAACTGGATTCCTTAATAAAAGTAGCGTTTGTTTCCATCGAAACCGAGTGTGTGTCCAAGACTTGCATGTGCCGAAACTATGTAGCAACACTGAAGATTACCATTACACTGGCCATTTTTGCAAACAAAGAACGAAGCCGAGAGTCAGTTTTGAACGTGTTCACAAGTGAACGATTTTAAATAATAGTTACGGCCAGCAGAGATAAATTTTGTACTATTTCATAGACTTTTGGAGTGTGCATGTAATTTTTTAGTGAACTGCAAGTTCAACATTGTAGTGTAACCTTTCTCTGGATTCAGAATCTCAATGGTGGAATTTTTTTGTGTCAATATACTTCTTTACCAGTAGTTCTTAAGTCAGAAGCTTGCTACTTTACAGAGTTTGAACTGCGGTAACCACTGCTAGAGCGAGTTACACTTTAGACTATTCTCTTGAGTCAAACCGTCTCGTTTCCGTGGAAAATTTCTGCTGCTTGTCCCAGCTGACTCACCATTCTACACACTGATAAGGTCACGATTTTTGCCCACCTTCTGCTACGATGCAATTATTGATTGGTGATAAGTTCAAGCCTAAAACCTCACAAATGCAACAAACTGTGTATAATATTTGTGCCTTACCTTAAAATCTGCAACTGGCATGTGCTACAGCGATCAATAACGTGAAGTGACTTCAGACAATAATTAGTGCCTTGAGGTAGCAATGCAGTACAGACATGCCACCGCCAAGCACGGTGTTCCTCATCACCCTTAACAGCTCAGCCGCTGGTTCGCTGCGGTTGTCGGCCAGCATAGGAAATGCGCGAGGTTCAAGTAAAGACAGCACCACATATACGTGAATTCCAAGAATTGTGCTAATGCTCCAAAATCTCCCATGGTTCTGATTGGTTGCGATTGAAAATTAATTGTTGCACCCAAGTGTGGAGGGGGCGAGTTCTCAAAATACTGTAGTATAAATACCCCCAGGAGCCTATAGCTCATGGAGAGTTGCCTGCTGGGGACCAAGCCAAGATAAGTACTCATTTGTATGTAGCTAGAGCCCTTCAGGCCAAAAGCTGAAGTATTTCACGTTAATGTAACGAGAAAGTGTAACGTAAAGTTACAAAATGTTTGACCATGTACAAAGCTTTCACGAAGTCAATTTTGTCGTTTTTATGCAAAGGCTATTTTAAATTTTATAGTGTTTAGCCTTCAATGAAAAATAAGACTAAAGTTTTGAGAATGTCCATTGTGGACAGTTCATAATTATGTCAAGGTTCATAAACAAAATGTACGATTACGTAAAGTTACGTGGTTACAAAAAATATGCATAATGTTCCTAGTGAGACTTAATATAAGGCTGTTTTACAAGTTTAATGTTTTAGTCAGTCTTATGAGACTTTAAAGTTTAAAGTCAAATTACCAAAGAATTATAACACTTTCAATGTTTTATCAGCTACCAATTAATTGTAACATTTTCAAACAGATTTTATGGATTCGGTTATGATAGTGATAAAATATTCAAGACATCATCAGTATTGTTTTAAGAGAATTTTTAGAGGACTCGTTTTTAAATTAAAGGTTTTTCATTTAGTATTAATACCCAATGTTACTCGACAGTACTGTAAGTAGGGTATTTTGACGTTTCAAAGAAAATAACCCATATAAAAGATGTAAAATATTTGCATATTTTTGTAGTGTAATGTTGAGAGTTTATTTTCCAAATACATTGAGATTTCCAAATGACTCGTGTGTATGTTTTATCATTTATTTTGCAATTAGCTCTCAAATCCAATTTCTTTCTCTGCTGAAAGACTTCGCTCTTCTTTTCTAGTGAAGTGGTGTACCTTGTGTCGCCCAACAGCACATGGCGTAGTAAGGGTTTCACTCTCTTTAAATAAACACCATTTCTGTAGCAATCTAAATTTTATTATTTATTTGAAAATAATTTTACTATGTATCCAGTTAGATATAAAAACTATAACACCAGTAAGTTTATTACATATTAAGAGTGTTGTAGTGTCATTTGTGCAGGTTTCTTCCTTCAGAAACATTTGTAAATTTTCTTTGCTTCCCTTACAGTTTCTTTATGTCACAACCACAGGCAGCCCAGTAATACTGTGAGGAACTCTGTGACCGAGGAACTAGGTATTCTGCTTATTGCCTTGGTCTGCATATGTATTAATATACTACCATTTCACAAGCCATTACATGAATTGCATAAGTGCAATGCTACTGGGCCTCCACCACCGTGACTTGTGGTAAGAAATGCATACAATCACTGACTCGCTCAACATCTCAATATGACAACCAGAGACTTAGCAATGGAGGGAAGGACAGGGGCACAAAGTGCAGTTGCTGATCATTGATATCGTCTCTCTCTGGAATTTCCAGAAGAGGTTTTTCTGGGTGTCTGTGTACACTAGACAGAGGGCACGTGAGGAAATGTTGAACTGTGACATTTAACAGTGTGTCACTTCCATATGTAAATTTATATAAGCCTAATACATCATTGTACGCATAACTTGAACACTGTAGAATAGAAGATTTGTCATCTGCAGTATACAAGTAACCTGTGCTTAAATAGTATGACAAATTACCTGCCTGAAATAATTATGTATATCAAATGATAAAATTATATTTTCCCAAAATTATTTAGTAACTATTATATCAATAATCAATATTTAGTGCAGAAAATTTATATATATCTCCCAATACCCAATAACATTCTAATTTTCTAGTTTGTTATTCAGTGTTTGTGGAATGTAAGTCATTCTGAAACTGTAGTCAAAATTAACATATTACTATGCAAGTTAAAACCACTATAATGAAAAAATATGTGGCAATTGCTTGTACAATTTTATTTTTAGCACGTATGCTACACGACATTAAAACTACACGCGGCTCAAGCCTCTCCTTATGACAAAAAACAGTGCAGGTGCAATGCAAGTCGTTCCTTGTCATGGCGAGGAATGAACTGCATCCACCATGCAGATGCAAGGTATGCACTCCTTGTCATGCTGAGTAACAAACAGGGAAAGAGTACAGAAATTTTATTTACAGTATTTATATGAATGAAATTATTACCTATGTATATACAGGTGCAATTTTTGCAATATAATAAACAGAATACAACGTTGAAAAGGGGAAACTAATTCAAAATTTTTCAAACAATAATAAAATGTGAAATTACTTAAAAATGCATTTTCAGAATTAAAGAGTTCAGTACTACTGGCCCACGTAAATTTCACAAAACAAAAGTGTAACTCCAGAAAAAAAATCAAAAAACTTTTATTAACCTTTGTAAGTGTACTTAGTTACACATAAGCATTGCATTTGGCACTGTTACAGAGTTTACACAGCCATGGACATGTCCCACGTTCTAGCTGCAAGATTTGTAACCTATAGCTTGGAACGTTCTGTAATATGTCGCGACATTAAAAAAGTGCACCCTGTGAGACGTGTACTGTGAGAGAAGCGACGAACAGAAGCAGTGACTTTGAAGCATCTGTCACTGCTCATAACTGTGACAACCCGGTAACCAAGACAAGGTCTCTGCGACAGGAAATATTAATTCCCCATCCCTAGTATACACTGTTTTCTGGGAGAGGTAACCCTGGTCAAGCAGGACACTGGATGGGAAAGCTGAGTGGATGTGGGTTACAAAATCTTTCATGGCTCGCCTCTCAGAGCACCTTTGCACCTACAATGTAGGGAAGTAAGTTTATGTGGGGAAAGAAGGGGAGAGAAAAGAGCTCAAAATCTTATTTCCCTAAAGAAAACCACCTCAAGGGCTTGCATTGGAATGGGCGACCACCAGTGGCATAATCAGAATTTATGCCATGACACCAACTAATATGTAGAGCTGTGATTGTCACCTTGTCTAATACAGTCTGTAACACCAATGATGCCAATTTCACCATTGGGTTCCATGAAGGTTTCCTGCATCCCTTCCACAAATTAATGTGAATTCATACCACCAGAAGGAACATATATGTATGCAAAGCAACCAGACAAACTGTGTTATAAAATGCATTTTGTATTATGTATAATGGAAAAAATCTATGAAAGAAATGATAAATCAACGAATAGGATTATATCTATCTGTTCAAACCTAACAAGACGTATATGCCTTGTGCACCAGTTTAAAGCAGATGAATCTGTGGAACTGATAAAAAAAAATAAAAATTCTAATAGAAATGACGGAATCACAAGACTACTTTACTAGTATTATTTATTTAATTTTTACAATTTACGTTTTGCACTGTGTTTGAGCAGATATACCAACGAGGGATTTAAAAAACTCGTGGATACATATTTTTGCTTTAAATGAACTACATATGACAAGAAAATTATCAACACTGTGTTTACTTATTATTTGGTTACAACAAACTTTACCACTGGATTTAATATTGTGAATATTGAAGATTTTAAAAGATCATTAACTATAAACAGCATGGTGTAACATAAATTGTACTTTAACACATCAACAACCCCATCACCACTAAATACAGGTGCAAAAAACTCACGTTTTCCGTTCCGATGACGATGTAGCGACGAGATCATAAATTTGCGCGCCATTTGTTGACGTGTTTACCAGGTACAAAGCTTTTTTATCTGTAAAAAAAAATAAGCACCATGTAATACAAGTTGCCTGAAAATTATTTCAGACAGTATTTTAATGCTTACATTTATTTAAGCTTTAGTACAACCAAAGGTAACACCCGACTACAACTAATACTACTACTACTACAAACAATACAAACCATCAAGCTGACTGGATTAGACACAAATGATCATTGCACTTATTACACACAAATATTTAAACACACTAGTATCACAATACAAACTTGGAACACTGCTTAAATTTTAAAAACCTTATATTTCAAATTGGAAAGCTCCAGGCTAAAAGCATCCAGATAAAATCTAAAAATCTGCACCATCAATTCTTTTTTGCATTAAGATCAAAAAAATGAAAAATATCCTCCATTCCTATTAGCTAGGTAATGAGTAGTTACTCTTCTTGTTCCTACAGGCAACCCAAACAGTTTAACAGCCAAAATTACATTGCCATTTAAATGCTGCAACTGATGGCTTCCTAATAGCATTATGTTAAGATGCATCTGAATCTCATTTAAAGGGGGGGGGGGGGGGGGGGGACGAAGGGTACATTTGTCCTGGGCCCCGAGGTTCAGGATAGCCCCAAACTCTCAGAGTTAAGGGATAAGGAGTTTGAGGATTTAACAGCTGGTTTAATTATTTTCAAATGATTATTGTAACTTTTAAAATTTTGTAGGATGCTGCTATATGAAACTGCAAAAAATAACAAATTAGTCCATACATATAAAACTTGATTTATTTCATCGTTCATACATACGACAAAATCATAAAACATGGTTTTGAGACTTCATCAGGAAAAGTTTTAAAGAGAAAATCTGTTCACGTAGAAATGCAAAGGCCATATCTTCAACGATTGTCATAGCACACCACAGGTAACCTTACTTCACCTGTCCTGTCTCTTGGAAAATAGACTCATCCAGAACCAGGAGAGGGGTCTTGTCCACTCCTGCTGGGCGCTGACTTTAATAACAACATTTCTCAATCAAGCTCATTACTTGTAAAGAGTTGTGGCCTACACATTGTCCTGTGTTCACAAGTTCAATTACTGTGTTAAATAACTCTTTCGTGTAATGTGTACTTTTGCTATTTAGGGAATTATATGTATTACTGTTATTTGTTTTCTTCCAAACTTTTCAGCATGAGTGACTAGGTGAGTAATGAAAACAGTGTTATTTTACTTAGAGTTAAATTCTACTTTAAGATTAAAGTAAATATAAATGTTGTGAAACTGTAGGTTTGATTTTTTTTTTAATTGTATAAGCATAAACACACTATTTTCCTTCCGGTGATGGGGGTGCGTAGTCTGGCAGATTGAAACTTTAAGTGGGCAAGTAGGTTGATGTGTCGGTACAAAATCTATTGAGGGGAGTCTTGTACAAGAGAGTGTGTCGGGTTGTGCTGGGAGTCGAACCCGGATCACTTTTCCTGTTGCAAGTTTAATGTAAAAATATTTTGGGAGTACTGTACCCGCATGATGTTTTTACTCTGTTACGCCGTCCGGACTTTAGTTGGACATTACTAGTGGTTTTCGGTGGCTGACTAGTGGAGTTGTCACTGGGAATAGTTTCGTCCTCCTGAGTTAATAATTTCTCCTGTTCCTCGTACTCCGCCATCGGATACTCTGGCCACTGGCTAGCAAGTAGGTGATCTAGCGGGGTAGAAATATCCAAGGGTATAAATGGAGAAATAGCCTGTGGAGGTTGGTCGTGACACCTGACCAGGGGTTCGTCCTCAGACGTGGAGCTGGCGTTAGCCCGTGCAAGGACACAATGTTCCGTACGTCGTCGTTTACTAGGAGCACCTCCTTTCTTGCAATACATCTGATTGAGTTTACACAATACCACATAAGATGGGGAATAAGGGTCCTCTAACTACTAGTAATGGTACACAAGAATTTAACGTGACATGGTTGTTTACTGCAGGGATTAGTCACTGGGGAGTAATTGCAATAATTATAACTAATAAAAAATG
Source organism: Dryococelus australis (assembly GCA_029891345.1). Lineage (NCBI taxonomy): Eukaryota > Metazoa > Arthropoda > Insecta > Phasmatodea > Phasmatidae > Dryococelus > Dryococelus australis. Next base: position 46,348,841 of record CM057006.1, read on the forward strand.
TACAATTATTTTTAAATTTGATTGGCAAGATACTGGAGATAAATATGAAATGAGGATAACGTAAACCAATGGGGTCAGGTGAAGGTGAGCCTGGTGAGCCTAGGAGAGAGCAAATATAGCTATGCAACTTTACAGTGGTTAGTATGAAAAATGCATAGCAACGCAACTTTGACAGCAGCAGCTAAATTAAGCTAATCAGGTAAGCAACGCGAAACGAGACGGCTCGTTACGGCAGAGTCAAAGGAAGTTGTCTGGGGTATGGATTAGTGGGTTAAGGTGGGGTATACCTGTAGCTGGTAGATGTCTTATGTGCAGGTCCTTGGTGACGTGCAGAGGGAGAGAGAAGAGAGAGAGGAGAGAGAGAACAGAGAGAAGATATATATATATATATATATATATATATATATATATATATATATATATATATATATATATATATATATATATATATATATATATATATATATATAGAGAGAGAGAGAGAGAGAGATAGATATAGAGAGAGAGACAGACAGAGAGAGAGACACACACACACACACATGCACACACAGACTTGTCGAGGGTTTAATGTGCAGGTTATGAAAGGAGGGCTTGCGGTAGGAAATAGAGTAGTCCTTGGTCGGACTCTAAGGAGAGCCTTCTGCAAGCTGGGTGTAGGAGAGTCCTCGGCAGACTGGAGTGGTGAGCAGCAGACCTCTTGCGGACTGGAGGAAGACAAGTCCTTTCGAACTGAGGAGGATAAGTCCTTGCAGACTGGGGGTTTGGGCTCACATTCTCTTCAGTGGCCGAGCCCAGCACCACTCATTGGTGCTGGCAGCCGGGGCTGTATTTATACTACATTTTCTCCAATCAGCAGTTTTTCGGGGTGCAGGAGAGTAGTGTAGTCTTCCACCACTGGGGCACATTTATCGGGGAGTGCAGACCTGCTACGACTTTCTTATCTCCCCGCGTAGAGGCGACTACTAATTAAAACCCCCATCTCTGAGGCGGGCCGGCTGCGACATCACAAGGTCACAGGGGCATTGCCATCTCTCATGATTACAGGAACTTCTTCCCGGGCTAGCCACGAGAAGTAGGATTCTCAATAATAATAATTCCAATAGCGGGGATGCCTTTTGCATGCATAATTCTGGATGCGCAATGGGGATTGTAATTACGCACGTAATATACAATGATGTGATCGGCTACCCAGGCTTCTGGGCTTCTTAGCGCGATACATTTATTCAGGTTTGCCGCTTATATATTCCACCCCTGAGCGCACATGGCTCATAGATGGGGCAAAGTCGTCCATAGAGTGCGCAGCGTAGAGTGTGGCCAAGAAAATGTTATTTGACTGTTGTGATAAATCATCTACAAAGTTTGGTTGCACAAGGGTGCACCTTGTACACTGACCGTTATTACAATAGCCCCAAACACGCAAGTACTTTAGAGTTTCAGAAAACTGCTGTGGTTGGTACAACTCAAAATAATAGGAGGGGCATGCCAGCTGCAGTGAAAGTGTCCAAACTTCAGCGTGGCCTGCATATTTTCCGACACAACTGCAACATATTAGCCTTGGGTTGGAATAACAAACGTGATATGTTCACGATAAGTACTCCGCATCAGGCACAAATGATTACATTCATGGACAAGCGAGGAAAAGAAAGTCCAAGCCAGCATGTGTTGTGGACTATAATAAGAACAAGTTTGGGGTTCAGTGGAACCCAGCTGGCACATCTTTCTAGCAATAAGCACTTCATAGAAAAACTTCCACCCCCTCAAGGAAAGAAAAGGATTCAGAGGAATTGTAAAGTGTGCTCTATTAAAGGAAACCAAGCCACAGCGAAAGACACAAGCTATCAGTGTAATGTGTGAAAGGTGGCTCTTTGCATGGACCAGTGCTTCAAGATCTTCCATACAAGAAAATTACAAAATGTAAAGAATGGACAAAAATGAGAACTAAACAGTTTTGAACACTTTTTTTGCAATATAAATTGAAGCAGTATTTCCAAGTATAATTTATAGTTTATTTTGCTCATGTGCTAACTTCATTCTGTTTTTTGTGTGCAAAATGACTATTCTTAGAACTGATATTTCAAATTTCCTTTTTTTTTTTTATCTCTGGATACATTAAATTAAAATACAAACTTTACACTTTCATTTAGAGAAAACCATTTTTTTTTTGGACTATGTGTAGCAAATGGAGACATCAGGAATAATAAAGTTGTTGACATCCATTCTAAGGTGGGACGGTTCTCATTGACCTTTGAATTTTGGTTCATACTACACCTTTCTCGCAACCTTGTATTAGGTCTTTAGTTCTTGGGAAAATCCGTGCATCTGTGATTCTCGACAAAGGATTTCTTTCTTTCAGTTTTGTTCCCAGTATAAGAATAGGGTTGACAAACTGCTGAAGAGAAGTTGTTCTCCTCCACTGATGGAGGTCAAGGGTAGAATCAGAATTTCCATCAACAGCTGGAGACTGTGAAGGAGGATTTCCTGGATGCAATCACTGCAAGCATAGGAAAATGTGATGATGTTCCCTACAAATTCACTCTTAATGATATCCTGGTTAGAGATCGTCATTTTAAATGTCCTCCATGAAAATTGAAAGCTTTCAGAGAAATTATTGACAAGTTACTGGAAGCAGGCATTATAGTACCCTCTACCTCACGACTATTGCTCACCGGGATTCCTCGTGCGTACGGACAGCGAGAAATATCGTCTAGTGGTGAACCATTCACTTGTAAATCATAAAATTCACAAAGATCCCTTCCCTTACCTACTGTTGACTGTATCCTGCAGCATTTAGGCAAAGCCAGAGTATTTTCAGATCTAGATCTCAACAGTTTTTATCAATGCTTACACAGTCCACCTTGCAGAAAATAAACCACTTTTAGCACCCCATGGAGCCAGTTCAAGTTCACTTTGATTCCGATGGACTCGAAGTTTAGCAGACAGGTGCTTTCTATAGAGTTTTGTATTTTGTTCTATCAGATTTTAAATTTCAGTTTATGTTTCATTATGTGGATGAGATTATTGTGTACAGCAAATCCTTTTAAGCCCATGTTGACCATTTACGACAGGTCCATCTCAAAATGCAAGAAATGGGATTAATGGTGAACCCCGTGAAGGTGAGCCTGGGGTCTAACCAAATCAGGTTTCTGGGATACCTCCTTTCGGAAGGTATGTTAATGATTGAACCAGTCCTGAACTTCCCACGTCCCAAGAACGTCAATGGAGTACAGAAGTTCTTGGGAATACATTGCTATTAGGTCTGTTTTATCAGCGAATTTTCAGAGATTGACGCCCCCTTGAATTTCTTGAAGAAGAAAGGGGTCGATTTTGTGTGGGGTTCCGAACAGAAAAGTGCCTTTAACAAGATCAAAGAAATACTCTCTTCTCCACCAGTGCTCAATCTCTCTCACTTTGAGAAGAGGTTCGTCGTTCACGAGGATGCCTCTTCATTGGCTCTTGGCGGTATACTGAGCCAGCAAAGAAGGGGTTGGGACCCATAGCATTTGCTAGCCGAAGCGTGACGTAACCGGAACATAATTGGGGTTTACAAGAAGGAGACCATCGCCTATATTTTTGGGCTTGAATAGTTTGCCTCGTACGTGGAACACGAATGCGACCTTTACACAGAATACCAGGCCCTTAGTTGGGTGCTGGCCCATCCTCACTAGTTTGTAAAGCTCAAACGATGGATCTTATGCCTTTTCCGTATCCGCTTTAAAATTCACCATGTATGTGGGTCGGACAATCAGTTTGTGGATGCTTTGTCCCGCATGTACAACCCTTCTGAGTTCGAGATGGAGAATTTGGCGACTTCGGGAGCATCACTATATCTGGTCCAAGGTTTTCCAGGCTCAGACAGACAATAGTTTCTATAAACAGGTTCTAGTGGATTTAAATGGAGGGCTTTCAGTTCCTTATGTCCAAGAATAAGGTATAGCATATTTCACAGGAAAGAATGGGTAGGCACGCAAGGTTCTAATACCCGAGAAGTTAAGTCCAGTAGTCCTGGTTTACTTCCACGGTTCCACATTTGGAGGCCACCTTGGGGTGGAGAAAACCTTCCAAAAGTTTGCCGCTCAATTCGTCTGGCCGACCTCGAGGGCCAACGTGTCGGGATACACGAGGTCTTGCAGACATGTCAGCGTTTGTAAACAGCCTGTGCAAACAAACTATGGCCAGACAGCCTTGCAGATTGCTTTAGCTCCCTGGACCACTGTGCATTTAGACATTTTCAGGCCACTTACTAGATCCCAGAAGAGCAATATGTGCATAAATCTTTTAGACACCTTCACTAAATTCGTGATTTTGATCCCACTTCGGAATATGAAATCTTCTTCCATTTACAAAGCATTAACTTATCGAGTCTGGAAAGTCTTCAGTGTCCCCTTAGAAGTAGTTACTGATAATGCCACCAATTTTCCTTGTGTTGTTGTGTTGTTTTTAAAGATGTGTGTTTTAAGTGGGCGGTCCAGAACTACACTTAAAAGTACTTATTTCCGGAAATCAAAATGAATGTTTCAATAAGAATGTTAAGGATTGTCTTTCTATTTTTCACAATCCAGACCACACCCTTTGACGTTGATGAAGTCAAGATCCTCATGCCAGTTGCAACAGCGCAATTCACAATTTTACTCGTTCCCTCCTTCACTCACCTTTCTTCGTCACCTTCTTTCCTATCCACTTCTAAACATTTGTAATCTTCCCGTGTTTCCTTTCCCCCCTGAGCGATGCCGACCAGGACCAATTGCTCTGCAATGTTCACCGGCATCTCACTTCAGCAAAGCAGTCTGTCGCTGCTAGATTAGATAAATTTAGAGTTAATGTAATTTTTAATCCTGGGGATATGGTGTTGTACCGTAACTTTACCCTAGCAGACCTCGGGAGCAACGCCACCACTAAGTGCATCCTAAAGTATACGGGACACTACTGTATTTCAAAGTTTTTGTCCCCGAATACTGTATCCCTTGTTGCTCCTGGGTCAAGGAGAAATATCCGCAAGGCTCGTGTCTCTCACTTGAAGCCTTATGTGGCTAGGCAATAGTTCTGTTATTGTTAAACTGTAGATTGATTGTAAAACCTCTTGTCTCCATGTTCCTTTGCCTTTGTATCCTTTTTTGACCCCCTTTTCATGCCCTGTTTGTTGGTGTTTATATAGTTCCAACCCCCCCCCCCCCCCTTTTACCTCTTGGTTGAGTTGAGCACTTGTTGGAGCCTCTTTGAATGGAAGAACTCCGTACCTGCCGAGGAGCAGCATTCATTGACGTCTGCACTCCCTCCTGGCTGGCTCAAGAGGATGCCTATCACACATGGAGAGACCCACTGCTGATACTGAATGCTGTTCGGCTGCCCTGCGTCCTTGGGAAGTTGTTGGTCACAGTTACCTGGATGTTTTATGTACCGGCTTGATGTACCACCTGTGTTTGTATTGTTCGTCATACTTCTTTATCTCTGAACTGAACTGTGTTTTTGAGGAAAGTGCACTAGATACTGTTTACGTATATTGGCTGAGCAGTGCTGTCGTCCAGGGCGTAGGAAGAGTATTGAAGAGGGAGTAGAGACAATATTTTTTTATTTTCCTGCATCATCTCGCTGGCTATGTGAGTGCTAGTGGCCTTCAGCTCCTCCTCAGATTCCCCTATCTCATACCTCTCCTCACCTTCCACGCCTTCACACCCCCTCCCTCGTGGAGGCAATGCTCAGGTGCCGCATTTATTGGCTTGTCACTTCTCTCACTGCCGCCTTCGTGTCGTCGCCTACTTGCCCTCCCTGCAACATGGCGTGTCATTCGACACTGATTCTACGGGGATCCATCATAGTCCTGATAATGTGTGGCCTAACCTTATGAGAGTTTGGAGGTGCTCCATATCTTCTGCCACTTGGTTGCCTGGATCGCGATGAATTTCATTTTGTATTCTGTAAGTCAATACAATACAGACATGGATGGAAGAATGTTTGAGTCAGGTAGCAAGTTGTATAAGGCAAGGCATAGTGTTTAAAGATTTGTAATATTTACCTTGGTAAAATTATGTTTTCAGCCTGCTTATTTAAAATTCAATTTAGGTTAAACTGGTGTTTGTAGATCAGGTTTAGCCATTTGTATTTTGGTGTGTTTTTGGGTGAGTTTAATGATAGTCGAATTTGTTGATATGTACCACGAATGTAGTCGTGAGCCTGTTGGAGCAATGGGAAATGTTTTTAAACAGGTTTTAATTATGCAATCAGTTTAGCACCCCACCCAATTTTAGAGTAAGCTTAGGTGTTCAATGAGTCTGTGGCTACTTGAGATTGTCTGAGTTAGATTGTATTTTAATTGGGTCACAGCTTTGTTCGGACATTTGATGTCGCCCATGGCCCTATTATTTTCTAGTCAAGTAGTAGCCAATGAAGTTGCATGTATCAAAATTGGTATTAAATGCATTTCTGGTATATTTAAAGGTCATTTACATGCTTATATAATTGCGTGGCATATATTTTTCATGGATAGTAGGTGAATTGAACGTAATTTTAGTAGTGAAAGTGAAATCGTTTTGCACCAAGCCTTTAAATGATCAAGGGTGTTTGTAATTTTAGATAGGTTCAACACCTGAATAAGATGAGTTTTACATGTGTTTGTATGGATTAGAAGTCGTGTATTCTTAAAGTACGGTGAATTACTTGCCTTGATTACCAAATGATATTAATTGAATGTGTTTAACTGAGGGTGAGCAGAAGTGGTGGTACAGCAGGTAGTATTGAGAGAACAGTTTTGATAATCTGTGATACAATTGAACTATTTTACTAGTATTTGGAAATTTTGTATGATAAAGCTTGTTAGCAAATTCCAGGTTTAATAATTAATATTTATTGGTTTTTGGAGTTGTGTTAAATGTTCCGCGAGTATTAACTTTGTTGAGCATTCATGAGTTGCACTAATGGAATAAGAAATATTTGATTGAAACCAACTCTGATATTAGATTAACTTACTATTTGTGCCCATTTGAGTCCATGTTTTATCACGTTTTATTATATTCAAACTTTATAGGCAAGTTTAAAGTATAGGTAAGTTTAAGTTTATTAAATGGGTTTTATATTTGTTATGATAATGCACTTTTAGTGTCCATAAAGTTTTGAGTCTCAAATGGATCTTGAATGTGATGTACTTTGAGTGCTAGTGAAGACTTGGATTGTACTTTGGTTCGTGAATATAAATAAAGATGCTGTACCTTGTGTTCTTGTGTGTGTTAATTTGCCCTATAACTCAGAAGCTATGAATATCCCACCTTGTTCAACAGTGGCTATGCCTATTATTATTATTAATTATTATAATTATATTATGATAGTACCTACCAAAACAGAAATCAAAGGATTCCACTCTGCTACAAAGAACACTTGTGTGTTTCCACATACAAACACAATACAGACTTGGCACTTGACAACCTCACCTGCTGCGTTAGGCCTGACGAGTACGGTGGAGACCTTGATGATGGGACTGAGTGTGGGGCTGCGCTCCGCCCCACCACTAGCGGCGTACGTGCTGTAAAACTTGAGGACAAACTTCTCGTCCTGCTTCTGGAGCAACAGTATCACATCATCCAGCAGCAGCACATGCAAGTCTACACACTTCTGCCGATTCGTGATTCGCCACGACAGCAGACCTTCGTGAATCAACCGGTGTTTGGTGATGTCAAAGTTCTGCAAACACCACAATGTGCAATTATTATTAGAAATATATTGGTACCTCTAAAGTAAAAGCCCAAAATCCATCAATGGTGTGTAAGAGGTTAAAATTATTTCACACACTTTTGACATATAGATAACAGCATTTTTCATTGTCATACAAAATACAGTATAATCCTGTTAAGACATTTGCAAAGGGACTGAAAAAGTCACGCTTATTAAGAAGGAAAACTTATTAAAAAGGGTCGCACGCACGCACGCACACACACACACACACACACACACACACGAGAGAAATAATAATTAACTTACTAGGCAGGAAACTTCTCAAGTGGAGGGTTCCACTAATGGTCTGAAGAAAGTGTCATAATGGAAGAAAATTACTTTTTGAAATAAAATTACAATAGTTATTAAATAAATATTTTTACTACAAATCTCAAAATGTAACAAAAGTAATACATTAGGCTACAACTCAAAATTATTGTTCATGTTATTAGGATATCAAATACACAGTGCTTCTTATAAATGTGATGTGGTTCACCCATATTTGAATTTTACTTTCACGAAAAAAATTTTTTAAGTCATAGTGGAAAGTTAAAACATTACTAGAGGCGAACCAAGTGTCATATTTTAAAGAAGTTGCAACATGCCATTCTAATGTCTTCAATAAACACTTGAGCTGAAACCAAACTTTGTGTTAGTTTTTGAAATTTGTATGACTCGCAGATTAATTCAACATTCTCATAGGGATCTAGCAGTGATACTATGTCAGACAATCTTCAGTCTTTGCAGACTGGGAGTGGTAAGAGTAGCTCAGCTTACCCAGACACATTTACCAAGATATCACTGGTGCGAGTGGCCTAGTGGTCAGAACCCTGGAGTAGATCTGCTCAAGTCTTTTACAGACTGTGAGGTCAGGGTCGCTACCACTTTCCCTGATGGTGCCCTCAGCTTTACACAAGCTGGAGGGGCTGATGACTTCCGGATCCTTAGTCTCATGCAGACTGGCGCCCTCAGTCATGCTCGGACGAACTCTCCTCTACCAGGAATTGGCACCTCGTTATATTCCAAAATCTTTGACTTGTAGGCTGTCTTGAGTGTCGGGGTTGCTAACCTCTCTCCACAGGGGCTGTTTGATCAGACTTGGAGGCCGTGCCACCCTTTCTCATCTCCTCCGTTGGAGACTGTTGACATATCTATCACCTCAGCATGGGGCTCTGGTGGCTGTGGCAACCTTGTAGACGGGGTGCTGCCATCCTGCAGCAACCCTTGGAACTAGCTTCTCTGTTAGCTGAGCGTCGATTGCTCGTTTAGCAGCACAATCTCTTGGGAGGGAAATAGGCGACAACCTGGCGGCTTCGGGTGTACAGTACAATTTTTTATTTAACACGAGTAATCTCTTGTAATTGGATCCTGTAGGCACATGATTAATTGAGCTGCCACAGTGTGACTTGCGCATATGAGTGCATTAACTATAAGATGGGGCGAAGTTGAAATGTAGTGTGCACATTCCCAATACGCAGGGACGTGCCATGCGTCACTTGTGGTTCTGGCATCACAAAATAAAACCTTAATATTGACAACGAAAAGGGCCTCTTATTTCAACAGCCAAATAACAAAGGTTTTTTTGGCACTCATCCTAAGATTTAGTATATCAATGCTTGTCGCTGCGCCCACCACACAGCATTAGTACTTCACAGAACGGCACGCATCAGGACACTTGCATTTTCCTCTTTCCTCGTGTTTCCCGTCATGGCAGGCACTGAAAGACTGACATTAGCTAACCCCCGCCCAGTAATCCATGTAGGATATTATAGCTAGGTTAGTATTCCAACCAGTTTTATTTTTGCAATTGCACGTTAAGTTGGTTAGGGTTTTTTTTTTCTTTTTAGTTTGAGAGAAAAAATAAAATCAGTAAAATGGGGGGGGGGGGGGGGCCTTTAGTTTAACATCTTTCGTGAGACGACATTGTTTTGATGTTCTTACGAGTGTGCGGAATTTTGAGTTGCATATTTATTTTGATGCTACAGTGGAAAATTTTGCTCATATGGAAATAAAATTCATATTATTATGACTTCGAAAATTTTAACTTCAATGGAAAAACAAAATGTGATGTATACTTCGTCGTTCACATTCGGACAGATGCAGAAATATACACACACTTTGACCAAAGTTAACCTTACACTTGTGAATTTACGATATAGACAAATAAACAAATATTATTTACACACTACAAAAGTATTGAAAGGTCACGTGAATTTCAATAATTATACTAACAGTATGCAAATACATTATTTACAAAATATGCAAACATACTGTTTGTGAAATTTGCTATCTCTTGAACATGTGAAATCCTTGCAAGTTTAATTCACTAAAATCACGTTTGTTTGTAACTAGCATTAAATAATTTACTTGTATGATCATTCCGTAAAATCAACACTGCGCACATTTCCTGAAGCCAACAAACGTAAACATAAATTATGTTTGTGTTGCTTCACTGCGGACGACAGTTAAGGAAAATGGTGGAACTAACAGTTTTATGAAGTGGTAAACACGTGTCGATTAATATTACATTTCAACTAAAGAAAAACTCACCACAACTGTACTTATAACCAACTATTCTTAAAGAATGCAAATAAACAAAATAATTAACTTCAAATAAAATATGCAGAGAACAACAAACAAGGCACTCGTATTAAAAAAATGAGAAAAAAGCCCATGCACAACTGCATTCACCAGGCTGGAAACTGGAAACATGGCTAGCCATTGGCTGGAATCATTTACTGTTAAGTATAATAAGAATTTTAAATTACACCTTTTAGTTCCGAGTATTATTTCCTTCCAAAGTCATTATCAAAACCGCCAACTTAACATCATGCATCCTGCAGCAATTCATCAGCTGATGCAATACTTTACAAACAAAAGCATTTACTGTTTACATTGTGTGTAGGTTTGTGACATAGTCAGATTTTCCCCGACTTATATAAAATGGACAATACCCATATAAAATTATGTATTTGGTGTTACCAATATTTTCTCTCCATATTTTGTTTCAAAAGAAGGAATGACTAACAAAAAATTTCAAGCTTAATAAATAACATTGGTGATTTAAAGTAATACCACACCGATAAACGAGGAGTATAAAATGTTAACAATGAATATAAAATGAATACCAATAGTCAGCACACAGTATTAACACAAAGAAATGTTTTGTGTTTCAAAACACAGACCATTTCTCATTGACCGTAACCAACATGCCTTCCATCGTGATTGTTGTTAGTACTTCAGACACTATTACAGCTGCCATATTTGGTCTAGAATTAAATACCAGTATAACCAACTGCAAAACATGATGCAACTCCCTCTCACGAGAATGAAAACAATTTAACCTCGGGAGGTTGAATTCCCTCCTGAACAGTAAAATTCAACGTGCCCTTGGTGAGGGGGAATTACTAGTGGTATGGTTGCCTGGCTGGGTCGTAGTTCTTCCCCATGTTGGAAAGATGTGTTTTGGTCCCTCTAAGCGGGTTATCCTCGACAAAGGAAGGGAATCCAAACCCCAGAGTGAGTTTAACAAAATAATGTCTCCCATTCCGGGAGTTAGGTTATGCTCACTGTGAAGGCTGTCAAAAATTTTCATGATGCCAGCGGTCATGGGGATGAAATTTAAATGAAAATCAATGAGGAATCTGAAGGCCCCGGCCAGCGGCATACTCTATAGGGAGCCGGTCTTGTGGGGATGCGAGATGGTACGAATCCAGCCGAGCGAGCCATTATAGGGCATCAGCTTGAGGTTGATTTGAGGATGTGAATACTAATTACCTTACCCGCTGCAGTGCGTACCTGGCACATAGGAGTCACGGGTCCTGGGTTTGGTGTGGGAGAAAAGGGTTTTAACAATATGGCAATAGGTGGGTCTGGTCAGCAGTAATCCAAATATTTTATGGAGTGACTGGGCCATGCCAGTCCTAAAAGATTATCTACACATTGCCTTATTGCCTCTCTTCTGAAAGGTACAAGGTCGCCCAAACAGGTCCCTGCTTCAAAATAAAGGTACAGGGGCAAAGTCAGGGTTGTTTTTAGGTGGGTCTTCCCTGGTCAAAGTAGAATTTTCTCTCTGCGTTTCTAATTCTCTCTGCCTTGCTCGGCATGCTAATCTTTTGAGTGTGCTTCTACGTCCTTTTGTCTTGTAGGGCATCTCGACAAAGTAATTTAATTACCAGAATATAATCTGGTTCCACTAGGCAATATCCTCTCTTGTCCAGCCTTGTGTGAGCTACAGCAAAACCCCCAGAGTCAGGCAATAGCTGGTACCTCCTGGAGTTGGCCTTATTCAGGCTGAGGTCGAAGTTGTAGCTATGGTAAGAGATCTTAAGAATATGTATGGAGTGCAGATTCCCTGGCAGGTCCAGGTGGAACAAATAATCCCAGGATCCTATGGCCTTATGCAGGCTGAAGAAAATCCAAGGAAATTATATTAATCTATCCTACTCCGAGAGTGAAACAATTATGGACTAGGAACGTTGAAATGAATAAAAACATTATTATCAAATAATAGCACTGGGAAATAATTTACCGCAAGACACACATGGTTCACAATAACACACATTTATTTAATATGTTCAGAAGGACATTGAGATGCGTAGCCATGCACAATAATAAAAAAGTTAAAATAAACACTATGTAAATGGCGGGCGAAGGCTACCTTAATGAATATGAACATCTATGTGAGCTAAATGTGCTAGTTAAAGAGATAAGTCCTAGCTGCCCAGGAGGGACGTCATCACGACCTACTACCTCGGTTGTTACAGGGAATGGTTTCCAGGTAGGGATTCAGGTGAGGACTTGGAGATATATCTCCAGCTGGTGGTGTGGAGACGTCTACTTGCAGTGATTGATGTGTGGTTCTTCTAACGCGTAGGAGACTGTTTCTTCGACACACGAGCCTGCAAAACCTGTACCACTTACCTCTGCCTTGCTCAGGTTGTAAAGGCAGGTAGGCAAAACCTTGCTCAGGCTAGCTGGGATCCTCGGCCTTACACAGGCTGGAGGACAGACTAACACTCTTGTATGGGGATTTCACACCTCCTTAATTATCCGGAATCTCAGCTCATGGGCTGTCCAGGGGGTGCACCGGTTGCTAGCCTATCCCTACAGGGGTTCGTTTATTCAGAGTTCAGCACTTATATCCCCTGTTGTAGACTGTTGACATTTTTATCACCTCTGCTCGAGGCTCTGGCAGCTGTGATGCCCTTGTAGCGGGGGTGCTGCGATCTTGCGTCATTCCTTCATCACTTCTCTGGCTTACTGGTGCTGATGGTTCCATTAGAAAATAAAATCTTTAGAGGAAAAATATGGGCGACCACATGGTGGCTTCGGTGGACAGTACAATTACTTAATGTATTTCCCATGTATGTAATCACCCACTGGGCTGGAAGTGATCCTGTAAGCACGAAAATTATTGTTCTGCAACTGTATGATTTCCCCAAAAGCATTCCAGCCCTTGATAGGGTCAAGTCAAAAAGTAGAGCGCGCATCCTAGATGTACAAGGACTGCCATGCATCAAACTAAACACTAAAATTTGTTTACATTTAATCATAATAAAGACAATTATTCCACCTGGCTTTTAACGTAATTGAACTTCCCCACTATCAATATAAAATATTATATTTATATATTACTGGTAAGGTGTGCATGGTTCCACGTGTTGAATTATTGCTCTTTAAATATGTTTGTAATAAAACATATTTTATTACCTCCCATATTAAAGTTACCTTTCTTAGCAATCATTGAGCAGTTGGCCTTTAAGATTTGGTATAATTGAATTATTATATTCTAATCTTGTTTGCTCATGTAAGGTAAAGATTTCTACATGACTACAGCCAAACGACAAGTACACACACCATTTTAGAGGCAAACCGAGATCTGCCAAGGTAATGCTACAGTGGCCGATCTTCGGGTGCAGCCTTCAGCTAGGTACTCCCTTCCATTGTGAAATCTAGTGGTTTGGCTGATTTCCTATTCTACTGGCCGAGGAACAACTTGGTAAAAGGGAAGTCTCGTTCAGCTACTTGACCCTGGGTGGAAAAATCACCTAAGCCCCACAACCGTCTACAAGGGGATCCTGACTTTATAGTTCCGTCCTTTGTCTGGAGAACGGCTGGATTGGAATTATAGGGTGGATCGGGCTGGATAAAGCAGTGCTCTTAACTGTACTCTGTAGGACAGTTACTTTACTCTGCTTCAACTTGCGCCCTTTTATTTTGTGATCGGTTTATTAATTCGGCCCAATGCCATGTTCACACCAAAGTGGGCAGAAATATTAGATTGAAACAAGCTTCAAGAATTCTTGAGGTTGAAATTAACAATACGACCACTCCTGAAATGAGACAGTAACCCTCTTTTTACACCATCTAACACAGTGGCGAATATAGTAACGATGGACCATTTATTAGTCGTACATTTTGACATTACTGTCCTGGGACTTGAGATCCCACATTATTACCAGACTCCTACACTGCAATTCCTCCACATCTACTCCAGGAACCTATGAGCTGTGTAAGTACCATAAGCACCACTCCGCCACAACCAGCTTCGGTCTCTGTACAGCTGCTGTACGCATCGCAGAGCCAACCGGAGAAGAGGAGGTTGACACCACCTCACGAACAGCAGGTAGAGATTGAGGATCTTTCAGCCTGTGTCACTTGACATCGTTCCGACACATAAGCCAACCAGATCCACACTGTACACAGGTATGCTGCCTAAGTGTAAGTAAGAACTCCTTGGGCATGATTTCCACGACCCTAGCATCGCTGCAAAGTTATATTAGAGGTTGCAATCTCCAAACTCACATCTAGTCAGAACCCTCACAAGGATTACAATCCAAAACCCTGTTCATTCAACATGGGGAACCCGGACCGTGGTGGAGCTAGATAAGGGGCTAGAGTGTAATACTTGTCGACGTCAAGATTTTGCCATTGCGATACATATTTATTAAAATTTTTTTTACATTCTTACTGCATTGTGTATCAAGTTTAGAAGCCTCCAAATCAACCCATACTGGAATTGACATTGTGCTAGACACATTTCGTGCAACTGGTATCACGACATTGCACGAGATGACTTAAAATGCTTCAACGTAAAAAAATTTTCCTTTGCATTATGGCCAAGAAATATTTCAACAAAACCGTCCAGTGAATTACATTGGGCAAGAGTGTTTTGAAATTTATCAAACCTATCCATACTATGAAAAAAAACTTTCATTTTATTCATTTTCTCAGTGGTAAAGTTATGTGATAAATTCTTACGTGTTGACACATGTCTGATTAGACTGGCTGGACACGTTAGTCAAGGATTTTATCCACTAGACAAAAAGCGGCTTAGGTAGCTGGAATGAAATGAGGAGTGTTGGCTAGTTCTTACACACTCTTACTTCTAGTTGTGTATTCTAGGTAGACATGTCCTTAGGCGGGACGAATTACGTCGATGGCGGAACAGATGTTCCACAGACAAGCTTCTTTAGAACAGAAGATGTGGTTGTCCCAGCCTAGGCACACTTCAGTATGGGTCAGAAGTCCAGTGACACTTGTTGTGGATGCGGACACACGGTGTAAAGTTAATGAACACAACCGGAGCATGCGCCTGCCCGCTATTTGAGTTCAGCGGCACGGTCCCGTTCCACCTGTCTATCCTGCGTAGGATGGGGTGATGATATCCTCGGCATGAGAGTAGGGTCAGCCAGGTGATACTCACTGCACTTTCGGCCACTCCTCTCGTGAGGCATAGGGTAACAGTTCTATAGTTCGTGCAGTGCACTGAGACAAAAATACTAACAGCGTAACCCAATACTGACTTGTCGGCTTGAGCTCGATAAGTCCCCACTGATCCCCCACCATAGGCGGGCTGATCAGGGATGTGGAGCCGTGTGGACTGCCAAGCCTCTACTGGTTGTACGTTCGCACTATGATGCCCAGCAACACTGCAGGCCACAGTCACAGCGCACTATCCAGTGCGGATGGTGAGACGCAACCTGAGAGTCTATCACATCTCCTGGTGTAAATGTGTTGCTAGTGGTTGTGCGTCACTGTTTCTCACCCATGAGCACTGACCGTGCTGATGTGTAGCTGCGAAGAAACAGGTAGCAGTTTAATATGTATGTCTTAATTCGGTTTAATAAAATTCCCGGTTTCCGTTGACAGTGCACAGAGTAATCTACCTTGAACTGCGGATACAAATAAATACCCTGGAAATAAAAACAGAAAGGTTGAGAGCAACGTGTTTATTGAAAGCTCAATAAACACATGATCTGTGCTACTGCCTACCAAGTCGAGGATAAATTAAGGTAACTGCGTTGTTCTAGGTGTAGGTGACCTGGTTCTAAGTAAAAGGGAAATACTGGTTCAAGACGAAAAATAAAGAGTTCAAGTTAAACTGCTAAATAAAGGTGTCTAGAGGAGACAAAGTGAAGTTAAAAGAAAATGTCCGTGTTCGTATGTCGTCGGGTTGACTGGTCGTCAACGTACGTAGTAAGTAGCCGCAAGGGCGTACTCGAAGGTTGATAGCTTCTCCAAAGATCCACAGCACTGGCAGTGCTGTGGGAGGTTGCTTGATGCGAAAGAATGACTCCCAAGCTCGGCTTCAGCCGGACTTATATAGTGGTAGCTTGTAGGCTGCCGGCGTGGGGTGTGGTGAGGGCGTGACGTCCTCCGGCCTTGGGTGGCATGAGAATCCTCTTGTCAGTGATTCTGGCTTCGTGCCTCGTCGGGTGTGCTTGGCCTTGCCCGAGGTTTGGGCAGCTTGTAGGAGTCAAGCGGGAAGTAGAAGGTATGGGGGGGAGGGGGGGGGGCAGTGTGCCTACTGGGTTGCGAATTTTCTAGGTGAGAAGAAAAAAAACAGAAGTTCCACTTGCCTGTAGCGTAGGCAACATGTTGTTCATGCCTGTAGAGATGGAAGAAGTACTCTAGGCAACGAGTCGTAATCGTATTTGAATAGATGTAGAAGTGGCACGCATCAGTGATATGGTAGGGATAGGCTGTTAGGCTACTAATTCCGTCATTAAAAGGAGACAGAATACACCAGTACCCATTGATATACAAATGCACACAAAGTCAGATGAACACACACACCCACGTGGATGCGCAGTCGCACTATTTGCTGGTTGATGAAGCTGGCCTAGCCAGGAAAAAATCACAACCAATCACCTGCACGGGAAAATGTGTTCGTCCGACTTTCGTGCATGTATGTCTATTTACAAGTACCACCCTGTGATTACTGGTATATACTGTCTTCTTTCAATCAATCATTAATTCTTATATTAGACATATGGAAAAATTTTTTGGGCATATAAAGTGACGCGACGCTTAAACACAGGTCGACAAGAGATTTTTGTTCTGCAATATATCAATCCTGCTGCAATAGGGACTCAGTTCCCTTTCTTGCTGGACACCAGCGTCTGCCTTGTGGGCTGTCTATTGTCTAGCAATATGCCTCACAACAACACTGGCCCTCTGGGGAAGGTAGATTTACCATAGCTCGGTGGACTTGCCTTGGCAACCGTAGGCAGTGTTGTAGGCTATGCAGGTGGAGGTTCCACTGGTCTTGGCAGATATCGGGTTGCAGTGGTTCTCCGTGAGGTGGCAATGGTTCCACTCCGTGCTAGCCCAGCTGCCGATGTGCGGGTTGGCCCGCCTGAGCCTGGTGTCACTCCCGCTGACTAAGGCCCAAACCACCGGGTGTATCTCGTAACCGGTCCTCACTGGGGTTTGAGTTAAACATTTAGGTTCCAACAGGAGATGCCCATCTCCCCACGTGACGGGCAGCTTAGGCCTGCCCCCTAGGAGAGTCGACTCCCGGCGTAACTAGGTTTGCCACACAAACCTGCTTGGCGTCACTGAACTCTGCCTTTTATTTGCCCTCTGAGCTCCGTGCCGGTTGTTGACTGGCATATCGTATAGCACACTAGATTTCCTGTAAGTGATAAGCAATTGGCGATCCCTGACTTAGGCGTGTAAAGCCGACAATGGTTGGCGGTGTGCTCCCTGGTTCCTAACAGCGCAAACACCTGGAGTTGTGGGTCGTAAACCGCCTTCCTGCCACTGCCAGGTCTTGTCCACAAACGTAGGGCCTCCACTCCCAGGCAGATACCTCTGCCAGCACCTTAGCTAGGTGCTCCAGTCAGCGATACAACTCAAGGTGGCTGTCCCACCTCTGTGGAGTGTGTCCTAGTGGTGGAGCCTCTACCATTCTGTGCACTGAAGCATACAGAATAGGTGGCTGTCAAAAGATGAGGTGTATGTATCGACAGACAGGTCCCTGAAGGGGGTCTGACGTTCTCTCTAGGTTTAAAATACTTGCTTGCTTGCCCCTTGGTGGTCAAATACTGGTGGTAGATAGGCTATGTTACAACAACAAAGAACTCTTGGATACATTTAAGGCTAATTATTTATTTAACAATAAATACTTGGGTGACTCGTAGGTGCTACCAATAGGTCTGTGCTGCGGAAGTAATTAATCTATGCAGTATACGGGTGAAAGTGACCCGCTTCTAGGCTACTTAGGTACAAGGGTAATAACTTACTGGTCGCAACTAACACTAACAGGGCTTGCCTAGAAGAGGCACTAACTTTAAACAGAGGAGCCACTACCAGCAAGTTGTGGCGGCGGAAGACCCAGGGGGTGTCGCCAACTGAAGTGTTAAGTCGTGTTTGATGTCTTCAGGTGGACGAAGCTTCTAGTGACTGCGATTACAAACAGGTGTTGAAGCCTCTGGTAGGTGGTGGCAGCAGCCACTGGGGAACTGGAAATCCTTGGAGAGGACAGTGAGGGCCTATGGTCAGTACAGAGCCCCAACACAAGAAGTGTTGAGACGAGCTACTGGAGATGAAAACTCCCGACCTCGGCCGCGCACAGCCTTATATGCTGCTTCACTGGAGTGCGCAGTGAGCCTGGAGTGGGAGGTGTGACATGCTGATGTGACGTCTGCCTGAAGTGCGCAAGTTGGAGAACTACCCTCTGCGCTCGTGATATGGCCTCAAGCGCTCGGCCATCTTCGGTGGTGTGGCAACACTGTCTGCCGAGTGCATCAGGGGGGCTGACGTGTTGTGCGGCCGCATCAAATATCTTTCGTTTCACGTGAATCCAAAATGTGCGAGTTGAAACCACACTTTGCACATTCATAACACGTGATGCTTGGTTTGCTCCTTCACTGGTTTAAATACTGTTAGTAGAGACAGAAGGGCAGGTCAGGAACAGTATGGGAAACCAAGTATCTTCCATGACTCAGACAAGAACACTTCCTGCTAGAAATCTTTAGCGTTGTTACCTGTGGTTGGTATAAGCACATGGGATGAGCTGTAATCGTTTTAGTATATGGGTGTAAGCGGCACATATCAAGAGAATGGGAAAAATTAGACATTTAGTACTGTTTTAATACAAAATATTGTTAGTAGGATAAAAATGTAAATCAGCTGTCCAAAAATATAATAAGACCTTCAATAT
Organism: Dryococelus australis; assembly: GCA_029891345.1. Lineage (NCBI taxonomy): Eukaryota > Metazoa > Arthropoda > Insecta > Phasmatodea > Phasmatidae > Dryococelus > Dryococelus australis. Next base: position 46,367,991 of record CM057006.1, read on the forward strand.
GACTATGAATGTGTTTCATTTGTGTACAACATGCTTATCAGGCGGAATGATTCACATTTTCACAGTCTATTGTTTTACAAAAATTATAGATTTACTCTACATCAAAGTGAACTTGTTTATCAAGCTGCTGCTGAAATAATTTTATTATTTTTACCATCCTGTCTAAAAATGGGAAAAGCACAAAAAAGTGCTACATAGAATTCTTTTACTACATTTAACTAAATGCACAAAACTGTGTAGCATTTAGAAATTTGTTGTTTTAAAACACACAACTGATAGTCATGCTTACCAGCTAACAGCCAAGAGACAAACTTTTACCAAATTCTGGAATTTTCACGTAGTTTATACCTTTTCAACTTTACTTATACTGAATCACAGTTACTAGATTACAAACTGGCAACTTTTATTAATTCTGCAGGATAAATTTATGATAAATGGCCAAGTGCAAGCTGCACTTAAGCAAAAAAAATTATTTTGCCCATTACTTCCCTTTCAGGTATTGGTATCGGTTATTGGTGACATTGGTAAGAAAGTATAGGAAGTACCAGAATTGATCAAAATGTGTATTGCCTGAACACTAGAAGCAAGTATGTTTACATATTATCAAACTACAATACCTTGAACTCGGAAGCCATTGGGTGATCCACTTTCTCGAAACCAGACTTGTCGAGCCGCCTCTGTATTTCGGAGAGTCTCTGCTGATCCTCAGCCTCTCGTTTCGACTGATTCACGTTATTCAGAATGACTTTACTTCGCTCCAGTGCACGCAGAACCCCGTATACTCTTCAGTTTCTTTCTCCGTGTGTTTGGCAAGGTTCTCAAACAGCAGAGGATATTTCGTTAGCCTGCAAAATAAAAGCACATTAACTTTTTATTAATTTCTCTTAGGAGTTTTCAATTTTATTTGGTGGGATGGTGTAGGGGGGGGGGGGGGCAGGAGGGGCAATAGGGGCAGGGAATAAAAGCACAATTTTACAGAACGGACATCAAAATTACTTCACGAATGCTCATCTTTCATTTGAGGCTTTGGAATTTACCACAAATCATTGGCTCAGACATTTGCACTTTTTTAATGTAATGACGTTGCAGCATGATACTTATTCTGACTATATAAACACAACTTCGCCTCATCTGTACATAACCACACATCACCCCACGCGGGGCTTGAATCCCGAAATGACTCCCTAAGAGAGCCTACACGTACGCCCCTTGTTGCGGGGGCACCTATGGACACGTCGGCCATAAGATTGTTTGCCCTTGTGTCAGATATCACACCGTTTCCTCATGTGTGATAGAAACTAGCCAAGCGTCCGAGCCGCCGAGGCACAACCCAGCATTATCGAGCCACTTAGTTGCACAGCAGACTGAGGGATCGCTCTAGACACTGAAACTTCACCCAAAAAGAGGAGCTCGCCACCTGTACCCCCGAGACCTAGCACACGGGGATATGTATGTCTGCACCCCCCGAAAAAGAGCAGTTCTCCAGGAGCTCGCCCCACCACCTCATATACTGGGGCTCTCTGCTGATTCCAACGTCTTTGTGATCTACCAGAAGCTCTCAAAGATCTTCACTAACACCCCCTGAAGAAGTTTTCGACTCCCTTGAATTGTCAACACACTTTTGGAAGTGTTAACACCCCACTAGCCTTCTGGTAGTGGCCCCCAAAGGTTCTTCTGGACAACAGAATTGAGATAGTTAGGGACAGTTGTTATAATAGCTAACTAACAGCATCTGGTTTATTCAGGTCAGACCCAGATCACCTTCACGTGGTTCATGTAGTTTACTTCCCTTCAGTTCTTAAGAGGTAGTACAGGCTGCCGTGTTTACCTCACAGAATAAATATGTCTTTCTCTCAAACATCATAGTTCTCATTTATAAGGGCGACTGATATCATCCTCTGTAGATGTCAGCCCACGAGGGTAAAGAAGGAGATTGCGTCTTTGACAAACCCTAGTGTAGGACTGTGGGCTCCCTTAACCGGGCACACACAAGTCTGTAACACATCCAGTTGACGGACACTGTACTGTGCACCTGGTGTGCAATAAGGTAGAACCACAACCATTAGCAACAATATCCACAAGGCAGCTAGTCAGTCAGAACAGTCTTCATTCCATCCACCATGCTGTACTGTCGCCAGAGGGAGTGCTAGACTGGTACTGGTTGTCTGCCCACCTTTGGACCCACACCCATTGTCGTCTGACGTTCAGAAAAAATCCACCGTTCTAATCACCGTGCCTCGTGTCGCCAGTTGGAGTCAATGAGTACGTCTCTCGGTTAGCTCAGTCTCAGCTTTGACTACTTACCCCTGACAGGACAGACTGTTGTACCTTCTCGTTAATGCAGTACACCCTGAGGAGTGGTACAAAGCGGCAAGAAAGGAATGCAGCTACCGTCTCAGATGTCAACGGGAGCTGTAATCCAGCCCCAGCTGCACCTCGCAGCATAATCCCACGGAAACAACCTCAAGCCGCCTACCAGCTGGAGAGGCCTCACCTTCCAGCTCCATACCGCTTAGTTCAGCCCCGATCAAGACCACTGGATGACCGCACCCAATCGTACAGACTTCCGTCAGGAACGGCACAATCCACTTGGGATTGCTAATCCCTGGTTCCAGTGCCATAGGATCAGCAGCCCTCCCCAGGATTCACCTCACCTCAACTCTACCAGCCACAGCAAAACCGCCACCCCAGGTCGGAGCCCTAACTCCAGTCGATTCCTTCAGCCACCACGGGCCACCTTCAGCACAAGTAAACCAGTGACTGTGTGCCACCCAACACGCCGGACCGCTAAACAAACCTCTGACTTATGGCCCTGCTGTACAGCCATGCACCCTGTATTATATACAGACTGGGTCTCTGTCAGCCAATCAAACCGCCCATGTCTCTGACCTATATGTCAAAAACATAGCCCGACTGTGAAGTCGCCGTCAGTCTTTTGACGTCACGTGTCCACGTTGACGCGCACTCCTCCTTGTGATTTGGGGAATAGAGGTTTTGGCGCTGACCACCCTTCTTGGTGTGCCGGAAGAGAGGGGAGTCAAACCCCTGTAAGGCGTATGGCGATAGTTTCCTGCCCAGGGAGTTCTAATTTTTCTCACAACTAGAGTTGCCAACAGGCGGGACGGGACACCAGCTGACCCGGGGAATATGAATGTCAAAAGAGATTATATTAAGTGAGGATAACTATGGTGATGGGCGATCTGGCCAGAGATATAGAAGTTATAAGCGAGGCTAGAGGCCTCGTTGGGCAGCGTGCAGGGATGTACACAGCAGGGGGGGGGGGGGGGTTCCCGCACGAGGGAGGGGTTCGCACGAGGTTTGGGAACGACCTTAGTCGAACCCGGATGAGTTTTCCGGAAGCCAACTTTATTAAGCAGGAGTTTGATAAATCATTCTCTGGGACTACCTGGGGAGTAGTTACACTTGCTACCAGTGTGGGGGGCCTCTAGTTGATTAGGACGTGAGGGTTCCAATTAGCTTTGCGGCCAACACGCACCTAACAGATAGTCTAGCAGGAATTCTTGTGTGGGTGGTAAGGCAGACGAGTGAATAAGGGGTAAGTCCTCTGGTTCCATGGGTGGAGGTTCTACCTCATTAGGGGTTGTAATGTTCACCTTGGCAGTAACTTGACGTTTTAGGGCATGTTGTTCTCGGCACCTTACGTGGCTCATAATACCACCTCGTTTACTGTGCATGAGAACAGCCGTCTACCTTTCCGCTGACCTACAGTTCTGGAGGTGCGACTTTGGCAGTCTCACCCATGGCCCTGTTGTGCAGTCCGGTATCAGGACTACATTGAGGGTAAACATGGGAACACCGGAAACCCAGGAGCAGCAGTATGTCCTTGCAGACTGGAAATATTTGCAAACTCCGTCTCCTGTAGTGTTTGGTGCACCACTGGGTTATTTCTCAACGGGATGTTTCATTGCACAGGTTTAATTACACCACAATTAAATTAACTCAGGGAACAAAGGTCTAATACAAAAATTACGGTAAGCAAACAAATTCAAATTCCAAGTAATATTTTGATGCGTGCCCCTCTCGGGTTTTGTGGGGTAAGAGGTGATTACGCTGATTGCCCTCTTTATTCCAGCGGATGAGAGGGAAATCAAACACAAGACTGAGGTGAAAAGAGATAAGCTCCCTCCCAGGAAGCTTCACTGTCCTCACCACTAAGGCTGTCAAAATGTGGGATGCCAGCAACCCCAGGAATACGAATGAAAAGCAATCTGTGATCAATCGAGTGTGATAATGGCGGTGGAGGATCTGGCTGAGATGACTGGATTTATCCGCAGCGGCCTCATCAGCCAGCGTGCGGGAATAAAGTTGGCCAGGCTTTGTTTGCAGTGTGGTTTGGGGGCAGTCAAACCCTTACTGTTTTCCCAGATGCCAATTTTATGGTACAGAAGTTCGGCAGATCTTCCGTGGACGGGTGTCGAACCCATATCAATTTGCCGGAGGATAACTTAATAATGCTAGAGTGGGCCAGAGTGACCTGAGCAGGAGGTACCGGGTAATCCAGGATACGAGTAGGCAGTTCAGTCTCTGGTTGTTCCGAAGGAGTATCCTCCTGATCGTCGCCTGGTGGACACCAGCCTAACGAACACTTTAGCGAACTCTCATGTGTCGGTGGTATTATCGTGGCATAACAAAGAGGCAGGTGTTCAGGTTCACTGGCCAAGAGTTCTATCGTATTTGAGTTTACAATGAGGTTATCTGCAGTGTGTTGTCTACCTAGGGCACGTCTCACGGTGCCTCTGGTGGCTTAAGTCCACTGTGTTTGTCTTGCATTGAGATGAAGGTCGTCTACCTTTCTGTGGACGTAGCAGTCCCGAGTGGGTTCGACTTTGCAATCGTTCCCAAGGACCTGTCATAAAATGGGAAGTCAAGGCATCAAGCCGTATGTGCAGCAGCGGATGCGGGTGCACTGAAAACCCGGAAACAGAAGCGTGCCCATCTAGGGCTTAAATGCTAATTGCTTCAGGCCTTGTCTCCTGTGGAGTCCAGCACACCTCGTAACTGTTTACTGACAACTCTAATAGTTGACACCAATGAATTACACACAGAATAAAATCACACAGAATAATGAATAGAGGAGCTAAAACTACAATAACGGTAGGTGACGCACAGGAGTTTGGTTCACGTAATATTTATTATGCCTTAGGAAATATTGCGGAAGACACTCGGCTAATTAAATACAGATTAGTGTAACTAGGACCACAGTAAAATTAATTACGAAACAGGCAAAGGTAAGCCTGATAATTAATAAAATAGCACGTCTACGTAACACAATTTACAGCATTTGACTTTAACAGGGAATTTCTCCAGGGGGACGTTAATAGCGCAATGATCTGCTGCCGCGGGAGTCAAAAAGAAATTGAATGTGGTAAACGGTAGTGGGTACAGGTGGTTGGATTACCGTATGGAGAGAGCGACCTGGGAGGTCGCTGGTGTGGACGAGCCTTGTTCAAACTGAAAGGCTGGAGTACTGATGGCCTTCCCAAGCTGCCGGCACAAGAATGTACTGCCTTCCCAAGCAGTGGGTTGGAGTTTGAGCCCTGCTGCAGGCTCTGGAGAGGAAGACTGGGTTGAGCTCGTGAACCTATTCGGCCGGCGAGCCCGGCATCTGCTCGACCACGATACTTCAATTACTTTCACATATGCGGCTGTCCAACACATGGAGTCTCCTTGCTCGATACGTGAAATTACTTTGCCACTGTTACTGACTTGCCTCGAACATGGTTGTCGTAAGACAGACGGCAAAGGAAAGGGCATAACTCAGTAGTGCCAAGGAGGCCATGGAGTTCATATGCTGAGTAATGGTACTGGGACATGGAAATGGCCATGGGTGCAATCGGCGGCCAAGCTCCATGCATGCTGGAAGCATCAAACATGCGAAAAAGTGCATTGCTGTGGGCAGAGCAAACTTTGAACACCTGTTATGATGTAATTTTATTTTGTTTATGTTTTTAGCTTAAACTAAGGCCCTTACGCATTTTTACCAAATTATATTTTCTACTAAGTCTTGACCATAGATTCGTGTAGTGCAGTCCGTATCAGCAAATTACCTGACATGCTGTATCATCAATTTTAACTGCAATTATTCAAATTCGTAATTATGTTGTCACAATACAATGTTAAAATTCAGAGTGCCAAGTGTGATGGAGTTATGTTAGCAATTAGAATGGAAATGACCCAAGAATTCAATTGGTTACGTATGCAGTTTATTACACTTACATAATATAAAAGTGGAACCATACAGTGAAGTGCAATCAAAATTATCATGAGACTAAATTTTACATCAATTTACACTGCCACCTAAATAAGAAGTGCAGAAGTTAAAATATGAATTAAATACAGGCGAAGGCTACCTGTTACGTGTTGGATGGTGATACTGTATTAAAGCAGTAAAAGAATTAAATAATAAAATTATTCAAATGCAAATAGCCGATGGGATCCTAACCTTAATTAGGGAGTGTCCAGAGGGGGACATTGTAGTGAGAGTGACAAGGTTTTGTACCCAACTGGTAAAGAAGTTGCTAAGCTAAGGACTTAGAGTTGTCTATATGATACGTCGTCGTGACCCTGGTTTACCTGGGAAGGTAGTGAGGTAGGAGGGTTAAGACGACATGTTGGAGCCGTTGGCAATGAAGTCCCTGGGTGTTGGAGGAGCTACAGGAGTGATCTGGTGGCGGCGTCCCTGGAGGGGCGTCGTCGTCGTCAACCACTGACTGCTACTGGCACGGCTGAGAGTGTCCAGTTTTTGTCAGGAATCCCCGGCCTTTCGCAGCCTGGAGGATTCCACCCTTATTCTCACCCACAGCCTTCGTAGCCTGTAGGACGATGAGCAACTCCTGATGCTTCGTCGGGAAAATCTCTTATACTAATTTCTACCAACCAAAGGGGCTCACAGGGGTGCACAAGGGTTTGGCCCCGCCTCTTAGAGGTGGAGCTTATGACGTCACATTCATGAACCATGGATCCTGATCTCGCTTGCCGCTCGACACGTGGTATTGAAATCTGGGGTCCAGAGGTGCTCGAGGAGGCAGTGACTTAACGCTCATTGGCCGCTTCCTTCAGCAGCGCGAATTTCAAATGATGCGCAGTCTCTCTAGAGGGTGTGGCTCAGTGGAGTAGTGTCTCTTCTGGCAGGGGCGATTATGTGACTAATTCTAGGAGAATCGGGTGGACTGTAAAAGCTAGGAACATGGGGTTGGCGGTGTGTTGAGGCCTTGTCAATGTCTGCTAGTCCCACATGTCCTGCCTCCATTACTGTGCATAACTGGGGTTGACTTGCCCATAGAACAAAATGGTTTTTAGATGGGGTGAAGTCAGTCACCTGTAGTGCACTTACTCTAAGCGCTATAATCGTCATGCGTCACAGTGATATGGCGGCAGTCTTGCAGCATTGTGACCATATGAGTGGAAAATGTTGTCTGTGCAATATGACACATGAGCACGATGCAATTTCACTTGTTCTAGCAACTCACATTCTCTCACATGTTCAGAAAATTCAATGTTTTGAATTTTTTGTCAGTCCCTGATAGTTTTCAGTCTATGATGAATTAGACGGTTTGTTTTCTTGAAGAAAATGATAAGGTGCATTGACAAGGACAAATATACATTTGGCTGGTAAGCTTGTTGTAAGCTGCGTTTCACACCATTTTGTGAAATTTTCATGATTCATTTAATTGTGGTAGTTGCCAGATTTTCTCTTTATACTTTCAAATTAACAATGCTCCATCAATAAAACCTTCTTCACTTCCTGCATGTGCTATAATTCATATCTGCCGAACTCTCTACTTTTTTTACAAACCAGGAACCTCTTCATTCTGCCAACATTTGTTAACAGTTTAGTTTGGATGAATCCACGTTTTATCAAGATACAGTAGAAGAAGCTGTACGTCTCCTAGTCTTGTTATTTTCGCTCATCATTTTCCTCAAGTAGCTTGCGCACAATGCTACTATGTCCTTCCTTTCATTATGCAATGCATACTGTCTTTAAAGTTTTTGAACCCGAAACCCATTTTCTTCAGAATCGTCCTTCGTATTGCTCTGCTGCCACAAAATTAAATTTTTTTCCGTAATGCAAACTGCAGTTTCTCAATTGTAGGCACTGTTTTTTTCACTGTGTAAAACTCTTGCACAGTTCTTTCTGCTCACTACACCACAGCCAAATGAGCCTAAATATTCCTCTTTGATGGTTTCCTCTTCTTGCCAGGTGTTACTTTAGTTCCTGTTTCTGCTGTGATAGACCGTTGTGTCATTTTCTTAATGAAACATTCTAATTTTCCTGTTGTAGCCGCAGCTTGCTTCGTAGCACAATCAACTGGAATAGTGCCATGCACTTTCTTCTCTTCATCACAAAAATATATCACACTACACATAATTTCCCTTTCATAATTGTACCCAGTTTTATTGCTTTTACGCTTAACTGACCTATTATTATTCATTACCACTAATGAACATTTCATTATTACGAATAATCAGAGCTTTATTGTATGGACACCATACAATAATGTTGCATTACTAATTAGAATAAGCACACTTAAAAGTATAATACATGCACCGAGGACTAAACCATCTGATACAGTAGTGGGAATTACAACGCACGAGGAGGTTGGAGCACGTTGCAGTTCCAAAGGGGTATACATGAGAGGTATCAAACTTCGGTACCCAAATTGGGAGGAGAGTTACAGAATACTACAATATAAACTCTAGTTCCAGCTCTGACGTATATCAAACTTTCACAAACCCAGGCTAGCTCAAGAATTAGTGTGGGTTCCCCACATCGCAGAATGGAGTAATGGATTATAATCCTTGAGAGGGCTCCGATTAGCCGGGAGCTCAGGGACTGTAACCCCTAGAATAAATTTCATATTTAGAGCTTTGCGGTACGTGGAAATTGCTTTTGTACTGGTGGAGGCAGTAAAGTTCATGACTTGTGACGTACCGGGAATAAATAGTCACTATACTGTATTCGCAGAGAATGCCCCAATCTTATTGGCTAGACACTGAGCCAGACACTTCTGTGTGTGCAGGGGTTCAGTTCTGTTTCCTGAGAGCGATCGCCTTCCCATTATACAAAACTGGCCGTGTGACTATGCGGCAGGGCACGAAAACAGGTGTGGGCAACAATACGGCATCTAGGTGCCAATGAGACCTGAGGCTTTGGCAGAAGTGTGGTACACAGAACAGCTGGTACTAAGTAAGCAACTACTGATGATGATGGCTGGTCCGGTTGACTCAGATGCTCGGCGACCCACTAAGAGTACTCCGTTGGGTTGAACAGATCACTTAGTACCGGAACTTCCACTGGGTCTTGCAGATGGTGTAACGCTTATGCCTGAGCTTGAGGTGTTAAACTAGCTATCAGTTTAACCAGGGAAGGCTGATACTCTGCATCCTACCAGACGCTGAGAGTATATGTCGCACCTTCTCTTTAAGACATTTCCTCTGGAAGTAGGGCATGTGTAAAATCCAGTAAAAATTGTTTTTACAACTTAACTAACTACCAAATAAATATAAAATACATTTTCTAACCTCTGCATGCCTGTAGGAATAATGTCTTTTAACTGAAGCCGCCTACACAACGGATTTCCTTCTACTTCGGTGAGGAAGTTGTTGAGCTTTGCATCCTTTCTCCGCCTTTCTTTCAGAAGCTCCAGTGCAATCTGCTGTCGCGCACAGAAAGTAGCTGCTGCTTCTTGGAATTCTTCCCCTTCAGGCCCATCAAACTGTAAAAAAAATCACCCTTAACAGTTTTTTAAATTTTAAAAATTATAAAACTCATATTTGTTTACATGATGTGCATCTTGCACAGTAAAAATTTGTAACACAAAATGAGCTACTGATTGACGACTAAATTTAGAAGACTTTTCACTCATAAATTTTGCTGGTAGGAGTGATAACTTTAAATCTAGGTTTGTTTGAAAAGAAAATACTGACTATAAAGAATCTGGGAAGTTTTATTTCAGAGGACTTGAGCACATGCACCCCTGGAAAGTCGAGTTAGATTGGTTTTGGTCGACCTATAACAAGATTTTGAATGTCGGTGAGGATAAAATGGGTGAACATGGAGCAGCCATGGAATGCAATGGCAAGGAAAACAGGAGTACTGTGAGAAAACCCGTTGACCAACAGCAATTGTCCGTCATGTTTCCAGCATGCAAAAAATCACCTAATGAAGTGGTTTGGTTAATCTAGTAGATTGGACTCTGCCAAGTTACCAAAAAGTGTTGCACTGGGCTGCGCTTAATAGAGAGAGTGGTTTCATCATACATGTATAGTCCATTCCCAACTGGAACAGACTTATGAACCTTTGAAAATACACTCTAGCCATTAGCTGCATGCATAGCTAGTAAAAAAAAGTTGCAGGTTCTGGTGCGGGTGCTGGTACAGCACTGCTCCAGGAACCTGCAACATTTTTTACGAGCTATGCATGCCGCTAATGACTGGGGCGTTTTTTCAAAGGTTCATAAGTCGCTTCCAATCAGGAATGGACTATAGCTGTTTGAATAGTTTCCTTTTCCTTACATGGTTGTGAAATCAGTCCCAAATATTTACAATCCTCATCACGGAACATATTTCTGTATCCTCTTCAACAACCTACAACATTCCTCAATACGAGGCTTTCCGCCTTGCCTTTCTACAGTCATCTTTAGCATGCCACATGGTTGACTGGCTCTTCAGTAGTAGGTTCTCATCCGCTATTAGGACTAAGATTATAGGGTAAGCAGCATGTCTCCTATTGAGCTTATGTCAACTGCCTCACTTGCTACTGGCAACCGCAAATTTTTTACGACACACATTATTAAGATAAAACAACCGATGAATAACTGAGAATTTTTCCTGTACCGGTTATGAGACTCCTCCCCAGCATGCATTCAGCCAGCCAGCCACCATCAAGAACGTAACTCAACGCAAACATCCACAATGTGTGCAGAGGGACACTCAAGTGACAATAACACTACCATTACTCGCCTCTCAGAAGTCCACCCAATCCCTGCCATCAAAATCAATACTTAATCACTGTGTGCATCATTCCCTCACCACATCAAAGTCATCTCGGAGAAGATGACGGTTCGATGAATCACAATCTCAACTAGCTTGTGTAGTCATTTTATTATTTCCAATGTGGTTTAATACATGTTAAGTTTTAGCTGCTCTATTCATAGAAACATAGTCGTGGAATATGAGAACCATCGATTATAGAATTAAAATTATTTCTGGATATACCACAGTTCCAAGGGTAAAGTTCTTACATTTGGAGTAAGAGACCACTTTATAGTTTTACACTTACTTGCTTACACAAAGTGGGCACTACTAGGAAGTAAACATCCTCAAGTAACCACAAGGAATACCACCAGATGGGAGAACAATTTCAACAGGAGCTTGTTCAGTTGCCACTCAGCACCTCGCAAACCTTGATGAATGGACAGAAGGGCTGGAATAATAGTACTGTGTAATGTAAGACAAAGAAAATTTTCCCTCCACATTATGCCTAAAGGTACTTCCCAGATGAAAAATACCACTCTCTCCCCCTCAAACAATGCTGTTCCTAAAAATATAGGTGGGGGTGCAATAAATATGAGGAATCGCAACATCCCCAGCACTTGAAAACCAAATAAATTAAAGACTGTTCATATTTCATGAACTAGTGTGATAGGCTGATCTATTTTTTCTATAAATATTACACTTTTTAAAACTCTGAAAAAAATATTACCTAGTAATATCATACCATATTTACACATAGGCTTGAAAGGAAGTTTAACCAAATACTTCTGCCATACTTCAGAATAGAGAGAAAAATGTTATTTTAATTTTTTCAAAATACTTTATGCATGTATTCACAAATGGACTATTCACAGCTCAACTCATAAACAACAGCTACTGTAAATAACCAAATATTTGGAGCAATACAAATTACATAAGTATATTAAAAAACACTGCTATAACCCATACACAAAGGATCTGAATACCACACAATTGCAAAGATGTCAGCGAATATAAAAATTTAAAAGTGAAAAAGAGAGGCATTATATAATTTTACACCACTCATATGTAAAATTCTGATCAGCACATAATATAGAATACACATAAAACCTTTTGAATACAAAATTTGACACTGCAAAACAATGGCTTGGTAAAATCTGAACTGAAATGGAAACACATTCTGAGCAATTATTTTGCAGCTACAACACATAGCTAAAATCACATTATCAAGAAGTTCACAATACACAATATGCACTGAACAAACACACAACACACATACCATTGTAAGAAGTAAGTCTGCTATCTCTCCTACAATAGGCCCTTCCTTCTTTTTACTCTTCATGAGGTTATTGAACTGACTGTGTATTTCCAGCATTTGTTCAAGATTGGAGAACAGCAACTGCAGATGGTCTCCTGGAAGGACCTGTTGCTCCTCCATAGGCCGGTAGAACACGTGCTCCAGAACCTTCAAGTTCCGTACGTGTGACCTCTCCGAGTGGAATAGTTCTGCACACAATTCACATGACAACGTACTTACAATGCACACACTACCAATATATCGGGAAAATGCTTATTCCCCACACTGGTAAAAGAAGGATATTAAAGAGAGCTACAGTGGAATGAATTCCGATGCGATCAAAGCTGCAGTTAAATTTTAGAGCATAAAATTTGTATACACAATAACAGCCGACTCAACCTAATATGAAAATGCTGCTTCATTAACGTGGACTTACAATGGTCTGCCGCATCTGACAGTCCGTCTGTTAATTGAGAGTGATTTAATCTATCGTCCGTCAATCCTTCTGTACGGGCAAAATTTCAGTGTTACAACATCGCAAACTTTCTTTAGTTAGAGATATATTTAGGTTGGAAATACATAATCAAGAGTAAAACATTTTAAGAAAATAATTTCTTTACTTAAAATAATTTTTCTTTACATTAAAAATTTTTGAATTTACCACCAACAATAAATAAATACAAATACTTGCATTTATACCTAAATGTGTATTCAGGTCTAAGGAATATCAGAAGACAGTGGCTCATCCATCTGTCCGCTAAAATTTAAAGTTAGGAAATATTTAATGGCTGGATGAATGTATGAAACAAAGTTGCCTTGCGATTCATTGAAGAGCATGTAACCGCCAGATAGGCGGACGACCGACGGATGCGCAGACTATTGTAAATCCAGCCTAAATATTCTTCTGCTGTATGAAGATTACACAATGCAATGAACATTTGCTGTGTAACATCACTTTAAAAAGTAGACACTTGGGACAAAAAATTATTATTTTAAACTAATATATTTTATATACACATTTTTAATAAAAAAATTAAATCTGTATAGACAAAAATTACAGACTGACAAGCCAATACACACGCACTTCATTTATTTTAGGGATTAGAAGACTTGTTAAATATTGCTGTATAAAACCATTTCTTCTTACGAAACTACTGAATTTATCTAGCATTACAGTCCAAGCATTTTAGCAAAAAAGTAATTTTATTTATTGGTTCACAGAAACTTTTAACTAGGATAAGTTCAACATTCTGCAAAGGTGTCCCTCAGAATGTATGTACCCATACTACGATCCTCTCCAATTTCGACACTGACATTAACAGATAAAATGGCTCCTATTCAACTACTCTTTGCACACAAGTAACAGTTTTACTTAAGTGGAATTTGTGAGCAATCGTATCATATGCAAATATTTTCTTTGTCAAAAAACTGCTGCATATAATAAAAAAAATTTTTTTGCCTAAATATTACAAAAAATACTGGTTTTGAAACTGTCATATCCCTTACACATAGGAAGTCTAAACTAAATGATTAAATATTTCATAGCTTTACAATGGAACAAAAATTTTTCAGGGAACAATCATAAAGCATTAAAAGTTTTTACACATTTCCTAACAGTTAATTAATACAGGAATTCAAAATTATTAACAATACATGTGCTCCTCTATTGAGTTAGGAATCAAAATTTGTTACAAAACAACTCTACAGAGAGAGATGTTTGTGTACACACACAACTAAACAACCAAATTTAAAATCGTGCGTAATAGCAACTTTGCAATTTCTTCCCAAGTCATGTAACCTCTAGCACAGAGTCTATATTTTATTTAATATATGACTTTTGCCAAAACAGAATGGTTATTAGAAACAAACACTAGCTCCATATAGAGCACAGAAGGAGACATGACACAGCCTACATTAGAGACCAAAACCTGCATTTGTGTGGAGCAACTATGTAAAACTGCCTAAAATCAAATCACAATGGATGGACTGGGAATCAAACCAAGGTCTTCCATAATGCACGTCTTAGTGTGGTACCACTGCACCACTTTGATCTTTCACAGAGCATACTTATGTCCCTAGTACTAGTATGCTAGGACACAGAACACACAACATTACCGTTAATTATGTCTTGCCTCTTCTTTTCCTTATCGCTGAGGCTCTTGAGGTCCACTCCTTTGGGCACCCAGTCCGGAGGGTCAGGTTCAGCTTCCAAATCACTGTCTAAGTGACCACTGCTGTTTGGGGTTAATGTCACGGTCACAGCCTCATGTGTTCGTGGAGCATTCACCATCTCCAGGGAGTTGCTCGGGCTGTCCAGGCTCCTGTTTCAAGCAGAGCACAGTCAGTTTTACTGTATATCATATGTATGTAACATACAGAAGGAGGCTGAAATTGACCGACAAACTTCGCAAGGTGATTCCAGCAATGTGAGTAGCAAATATATAGTACACTTTGTACCTAAACCAAATATTAAGGACGTAATAAGTCCCCGAAAATGGAGATTTTGGAATGTATTTTGGCAAAATATTTGAAACCAGGTGAGATTAAAGTACGATTTACAGCAAAATTATCTTTGGTGATGGGATATTCAACCGCAGAGCAAATTCACAATGATAACACTCCTCGTTATGAAAATAACAGGGTTGCCACCCTCTTATTGCTGGAAACTGTTACCATTGGGAATTATGAACGTTTGATGCTGGTTTGTTGAGCAATATGACCTATGAAACAAAAATGGTCCCGTTGTTGCAACTGCCTAGGACCCACCATTTTCGTTTAAAATGCACAAAAAGATTCCGCTGCAGCGATACAGCGCCCAGTATGCAGGCAGTACTACACATGCGTATGGCCACAGTACAGACGATGGTGGCGGACAAGGTCAACACCTACTGTAAACAATGCATACCATACACGCACGTGGTGTATTGCCTACGTACGAGGCACTGTATCGCGGCAGCAGAATCTAGAAAAAACTTTGTGTGCGTTTTAAACTAAAACGGTGAGTCCTAGGCAGTGGCAACAAGGGGACCATTTTTGTTTCGTACGTCATACTGTTCAATAAAACAGCATCAAACATTCATAATTCCAGACTGTAACGAAATTGCCGGTAA
The DNA here is from genome assembly GCA_029891345.1 of Dryococelus australis. Classification (NCBI taxonomy): domain Eukaryota; kingdom Metazoa; phylum Arthropoda; class Insecta; order Phasmatodea; family Phasmatidae; genus Dryococelus; species Dryococelus australis. The sequence goes on from CM057006.1 coordinate 46,383,393, forward strand.
TAAGAGGATGGCCATCCATTATTTTAGTAACAGGGAGTGATATTGTGAATATGCTCTTAGGATGACAATCCCAATAACATAAAACGATGTTCTGCGAATTCTATTTTCATCACACCTGGTTTCTAATATTTCGCAAAAATAAATTCCAAAATCTCCATTTCTGGGGATTTATTTTGGTTTTAATATTTAGTTTATGTACAAAGTGTCCTAAATATTTGCTACTTGATTTTGCATAAGGAATCACCTCACCAAGATTATCGGTCGAATTCAGCTGCATCATGTATAATTAACTTGCTCCACCCAGACAAATTACTACTCTCCTAATAGGCACCATCAGTAAATGAAATATATACTAACGCACACATACAGTAGAAAGACTAACTGCAATGTTGTTTTCAAATTTTAAAAAATTCCTCAAAATCTTTCATCATATGTTTTAACTGTATACTAGATTTGTGATACTGTACCATAACTATTACAAGAAATGCTGGTAAGAAAATACTTTTCTCCAAATATAAGAAAAAAGAAAATCTACACCATTCGTTTAAACTCCTACTTATTCTAAAGCAAAATACAAAATCAGTTGCAGTCCACAAAAAAATTACAATTTGACCCCATGGTAAAAAACATGAAAGAAAAATCCAACTATTGAAACTTAAGTACTTGATTTTTGCAAAAATCACTATTTTATATACCATACAAACTGACCAAACAATAATATAGACTATTAATCGATAAGTTGTAAAACACTAAAGAGTTTGATTTCGGTGAATGAGAAAAACAAAAGGAATACTAATAAAAAATATAGCATTACAATATGTATTGGAAAAAATTGAAGGAAAAACTAAAGAGTAATAAATAAATGTAATGAACAAATGCATGAACAAGAAAAAATGTAGGGCGTAACACTTTTTCAATAAAATAAAATAATTAAGGTATAAAACAGATCTAAAAAAACTTAACATATTAATTACAAATAAAAATTATAATGAAGCATCTAGGATTGTTAAACTTTCATAAATATATATATTTAACTGTCAATAACTCGCATAAGAAAAAATATATTTACAAAAACCAAACTTATGAAGTGTAAGAATTTCCTCGTTTTATTATCTAAATCAGCATAAAATAACATTTATAAAACCCAACTGGAATTCAGACTACTCATTAACAAATCAAGTTATGGAGTGGTGCGGCCGAGGGGGAAAGGGGGGGGGGGGAGGAGAAGAGAGAAACTATAAGAAGTGAAAAGAAAACTCATGAATACTTTTGTGGGAAGGACTGTAACAAACCTGTGAAGTGGATCCAGAGGACAGGGGTTTGTGAAAATTAGAAACTGAACTAGCACACACAACCCTGACTTACAGGCTTACTTTGCCACAAACTAGAATGAATATATATATGGCATATAAAATGCCGACAAAAAAAAAAATTGCTGTAAGAAAACTGTGGTCATACTGAAGTAAGCAATTAGTTACATCACAGTCTATTATCATTAGCATGACTTGAATTCAATTCACACTGACTAAAATATTAGAGCTGAAGTTAAAAACAATTTGAAATTGAAACACTTCCTTTAGATAATGTTGATATTGTAATTCTTCCAACTAGCAATGTTACTAAATTTCACGGAATAAATAAATAACCTTACGTAGAAATAGGTTTCATAAAAACATAATTTGATTATAAAACATTTCACATTAGATGAAACGATTACAAGTCTTACACCAGTAAATGTTTTTTTTTTTTCAATATGTAGCTTACCGAGTCGATAAACTCGAATTTGACGAGCTCCCCGAGTTTGTGTTGTAGGAAAGTCCCTGAGGATCCAAGTCCACATCACTGAAAGCAAACATGAAAATTTTATAATTTTGCTTTATTAAGATTAATTTATTTAGCAACCATAAAATCTGTAAAAGAGACTTATCATAACGTGAATTGAAAACAAGGCTTATTTATGCAGCATAATTCATGCAAGATCTTGCTAATTCTATGATTTGGTCCTCCTGGCTTGCAGTCTATGTTGTTTGTAACTATTATTCTATGATAACCATTTATACACATCTTGTAAAACATTGCTCTCCTATTCACAAACATGAAAGTAAATTTCACAAACATGAAAGTAAATTTTGCAAACATGCAATTCACCTTAACAATAAAAATTTCTCAAAGGTGGTGTCCATCTCTTCTCTGATGCAAAGCAGACACTCAAATGTTTATGCAAAAATAAACACTTCATACAGATGAACTCACAAGACTAAAAAGGATCTGAAAAAGAACTTCCCATTTCATCAATAGAAGTGTGACGGAAAGCCCATGCGCACACAAAGAAAGGTCAGATTTTTTTTTTCTACATTTGACAATGCTACTTGAAATGATGAAATTTCAACCCTGCAACGTCACTATTACTTATTTTTAGCCAATTGTTCACTTGCGGTTGTATGTGTTTCACAGTGAACTGTCAGGATTAGTTTTCTACCAATACAGCAGCAAAACTACAGATTTTGTAGAATAAGATCAATTACACATATCTCTATCAGAATTCAATTCCATACATAAAAGTCATATTATCATAAAGGCATAAATTTTATGGCCCTACAAATTAAATGATTGTTTCACCTTTAATTGAATTTTATATGAAATTAAACTTGGGAACAAATGCCAAATTCCTTTCTTGCCCTAGTATTCAATCACCTGGCAGAAGAACAGAAGTTAAAGGGGGTAAATTAAATGAACTAATTTGATGCATACACTTTGATTGCCGGCAAAATGCCAGCATACATTGTACACTGACATTTATGATGTTTAAAAATCCATACTTTGCAAGATTATAGTTGCAGGTACAATAAGCTTAGCAGTGTCTGTAGTATACAATAAAGGTCTGTGGATTTTTATCTTGAGCAAGACATGGTTATATCCATTATAAGGGAGAGAATTAACTGGGAATTCAAGTTTATGGGGTAGTAAACCGTAGAGCCAAAATTAAATAGACAAATCATTTCTGGAAGAGATTAATTGATTATAATGTAAAATGTGACAAACTGTATAATTATTACTACCCTTTCAATAAACAAAAACAAGGGCCACCAATTTAAAATTCGCAACATAAAACAGTTCACAAACACATGTTATCAAACATTTTGAATCAAAAATGCTCATTCCAACAGAAACACATAACTATTAAAGTATGTACATAAAAAAATATAGCCCACAGTAAATTTCCAATCATGACACCGCTGTACGAATTCACACTGTATCATACAATGGACATCAGCATGTGGAGCATCTGCAAGGACATGTCGATGGAAATTTAATGGAATGTAATGGTCAAGGCATTACAAAGAAAGTTTTCTATGTATTGCAGAATATGTTTTAGGAATTAAAAGAGATACTATAAAAGCTGAGGCAATAGGAGTGAAATTCCTGATGAGAATGCAAAGTAATATGGAAAGAGAGTAATAGAGAATTGAAAATTAGGGGGAAAAGCAGACAAAGGATGCCATGAAAAATTAAGCACATAAGTAGAGTCATAAAATTATGCTATAAAAAGAAAGAATTTTGAGGATGAAAAATGATGATAAAATGTATGGTAACTGACTATGTATGATCAAAACCATGGCTAGTTAAGGATATGATGAAAGAAAAACACTAGCAGCAGAGCACAAAAATATAGCAAGGTCAATTTTTACTCAGGTTGCTCAGCTAGCTTTGCAGTACATACACCAAATGCAGAAGGGAATATCCACGTATGGAAAATCCTCAACCCAGCAGGGAATAGAGCCCATTACTTCAGCCCACTCATAAGGCATCTGACCATTGGACCAAACATTTTGTCAGTCATGGTCTGAAAGCAATAAATGGATATTCAAAAGTCAAGCAGTAATGCAAAATTTTAGTTATTATAGAAACACTATGCAAGACTTTTGAATTTATGTACACCATCCTCTATGCCATTTGTCTACTAGATGTTGTAATGACCAAAGACATTTCTCTAATGTCTTGTTAGCACACGTATTCACTCATGTCACTGTCAAGATTTTAGTAGACCATATTTATATAGGCTGTGATGAATAAACTGGACGAATGTACACACATTAAAAATATAATTTATCAGTATCAACACATAATAAACATGCAAATTTTGCATGCCTATGCTTGTGAGAGTATCACATAAGTTGAAACGAAAGCAAAGCAGGAAGGCAGGAATACAAGCAGCTATAGTGAAGCAAAAAAGCATATCTGGTGAAAGTGTTCAAGGAGAGCTGGTGGGCAAACACACGAGTTTTGTTCTGCTAATTATGGACGACACTAACAATCCTGCACCTGTACACGAACTTTGTGACTCATGTAGTTGGACAGAACGGCACACATAAATACACAACAGCATGGTGCATGTGTTCCACAAGTGCGGACATGTGGCGGCCTCGGCTCATACACAGCTCGAGGAATGTTGTGATTGCAGTGACATAAGCACACCGCGACGGTCGTCTCCCAGCACAACAAAGTGACACGCGAGAGGACAGAAAAACAAAGCTGGGCGACACACACAACACACGCCGTTTTACATAAATACCTTCTGAGGTCAGTTCGGGAAGACGAGAAGCCTATCCCAGACATCAGGTGATCGAAGATCAGTGATTTGCGCTCACTTGCCGCCCGCTTCAGCTTTCTACAATCATCACAACTACGATTGAATTGCTTCCGAACGAGCGAGTCTTGCAAAAAATTTTTTCCAAGGCGTGTGTTAAAATGTATTGACACACTGGACAAAAAGACAAAAAATATAAAATAAAAAAAATAGTAATACTAAAAAAAAAAATTGATATAAAATTACATGCTAGCAACAGCTTCAGCATGTGTAAACATCAATAAAAAAATAAAAATAAAAATTCCATAACAGAAAAACTGTACATACCTAACTCTTCCCTCCTTCGAACACAAAACCTAACAAAAGTGAGTTGGCGTCCGGAAACCCTACCCCCGTTTTCTCCCAATTCTCGGTTGACTTGATCTCAAATATTGAAAATCCGAAACCATCTCGTGATTAAAATGTACAAAGCAAGCAGGAATTATTTTAAAAAAATCAGATGACATACTATTTTGGCGAGTGTTAAGGGACTAGATGCTAGATAATCCTTTCTTAGTTCTTAATGGCTCGTGCTTGATTTACCCAACATTATTCACGAACATACTGCTTGGTTAGTGATGGGTCAGTGTCCTTGACACCTCTTCGAAATATTTACTTACCCTTTGCACAATTCACAATAATCAGCCTTACGACAAAAAAAAAGCTTTCAAATTTATACCATACGAATAATTAGTTACACATTGGGCCAGAAGTGGAACATGGGGTGGGGATAATGGGTATGGAGCTTGATTTTACACAGGTATAATGTGATTATTATTGAAACAACATACATTAATAAAGCACTATTAATACCAAGTACTTGTTAACAGACACAGTATAGTAAAAGGAAAGTAGAAATATTTAGGCAGCTAATCTATAAAATACAGATATATATACATAACATTAAAACTTAACGCTTAATTTTTAAGTGTGTGTTCTAAACACAATGCACAGTGTTCCACACTCAAGCAGTCCCCTCCTCAATGAATTTCTAGATCCGCCACTGGAATGGGCTAGAATCATTAAGACGCTGGATGAGAAGAAAAGGATGACTATATGACTGGAATTTTCGGGTGATAATCAGTTCCAGCACTATTCTGCGGCAAAGCCTCATATGGGCTATTCAAGGTAAAGTGAGAACTTTTTAACACCCTCTCATTTGGAATAGTAGTCAATAGATTTATTTTATTTTAGCCTTAGATATAAACTTTGAAATACGGTGGCATATACATGCTGTGTTTCTTACTTACATGGAAATATTTAAATAGGTTGTTCAAGAAGGATAAAAAATGGTTGAAAGGAAAAAGTAACTGTGCCCTCAAAATAGCTCACTTTACCGTGAAATGCCTAAGGAGGTCAAGAAGAGAGAGAGAGAGAGAGAGAGAGAGAGAGAGAGAGAGAGAGAGATGGGATGCACGTTAGTTGGTGACAGCATTTGTAAAGAGCCAAGTAAGCAAGAAGGTATACTGTGGGGAGATGCAGACAGAAAAGATGTCAGCGTAAAGCTGTGCAATGTCCTAGAGCAGTGGCGAATGGGAAGGTTGGGAGGTGGAAGGGATTTGAGGTAATAACTGCTCTTTGCCTCTAAAGTTAACAATTAGTATTACAATTATTAATAACCTTAAAATTGTGATACACAGTTGCTGTAAACTATGATACATTATATTATACCATGAAGCAACTTTCCTCCTACTATTTGTCCACGGCACGAGTCAGTGTCTTCCTCAAAACGTGCACGGACTGTGGAATGGGCTACGTAAATCCGCAAGTAATACAGCCTCCTGGCAGGGTCACCATGGATGACTGGGCTGAGGGGAAACGCCAGAAGAATAGATAAGATGGGAGTGGAGCAGGGCAGGAGTTAAGATGGATGTGGAAAGAGGAACACCAGAATAAATCCCCCCCAACCAACCCCTTTACAAATCTTGGAAATGTCCATTATTCTCCCAACATGAGGAGAAATCTTGGCCGAAAATTCCCCCTCCCCCCAAAAGATGTGTAATTGCGGCAAGCTTTTCTCATGAACAGTGTGATATGGGTAGAGGCTCTCTCAGGGCTGAAGGGGGAATTGGGGGGGGGTTTCTCAATAACCCATCATCCCCTGTAATAAAATATTAGTCTTTTAAATAATTCTGAGAAATACATTTTTTAAGATTAGTTTTTACATTAGACGATTATAATTTCCCAATTAAATTCAATACTATATATAAACCACTTTCTGTACTTCTATTACACAAATGACCGTCTCTCTCCACTGCCCTCTCTCTCGCCCTACAATGTTAAGATTGCCAAGACATCACATACTTATATTATTACAGCAAAAAATACTATTATTCCCTTTCAGTTCAAATGGTTAAATTACATCAATGAAGAACACCAATCTCCCGCCTCAAATGTGGGTGCTCAGACCACTTGAGGGGAGGGTGGAGGGAGATATTTGGGCGGCTCTTAACATCGAGGTCTTGAAAACCGATGAGGGTTAAGTGAAGTGTGCATGGAGCAGCACCGAAATGCAAGAATGGGAGAAACGGGAGATCCCCGAGAAAATCCGCCGACCAGAGGCATCGTCCGGCACGGTTCCCACATCACATGGGAATATCCGGGAGTGACCCCGCCGGGAATCGAACCTTGTTCGCAGAGGTGGGAAGCAAGTAGTCAAACCACTTCACCACCGCGGCCCCTCAGGCCACTGGTAGGCGCGAGCGGGCAGTCGTCTCACCGGCAGGGAGGATGCGCACTCTACAAGCGGGGCCTCTCATCCGCGGCGCCAGGCCCGCGACACAATTAGGCCAGGGTCGCGACCCGCCCCGTCGTCGGCGGATCGCACAAAGCAGCGTCACGCCGACCACACACGTCGCCCGTCGTCGATCGTGCGAGTCGCCGAGGCAGCACTCGCCGCCCTGCCACGAGTATATGAGCCTCAAGTTTCACCGGTATGCAAAATTCTTTTACATGTCCACTGTCATGCATACATTGATCACGATAGGTATAAGCTATTCACGGCAAGGCACACGCCATTTACGTTAAGGTACACGCTATCCACAGTAAGGTGCACAGTATTCACTGTTAAGGTACACACTATTCACGATAAATTTAAGTTGGCAGCGAAGAAATAAACATAGTCTTGAGTCTCGGTGATGTATTGTGAGCGAGTGTAATGTTTAAATTTACATGCCACGATGATAGTGTTTGTTTTGTTCACATTATAGTAAAAATTTGGACATAAGTAACACATTTACGTACATGTCCACCAATTCCACACTTGCACTTGGATGGCATGCGAGAAAAGTGATCAGGCTTGTGACAATGTTAAATACACATATGGTGGAGAGATACAATTTAATCAGAGGGCTTTCAAGAGTGTTCAGTTCACATTGAACAGCATATAAAAACAAAACTGAATAGAGATGATGTGGAGGGAGCGTAAGAACTAGACTCGACAACCCGTGCCTAGTGAGGCGAGGCGAGAGGAAGCCTGAGCAGCGACGGATTCCAACAGTGGGCGAAGCGGGAATACCTCCGAGGAAACCCACCGCCAATTTCACCAAGTGTGAAAATCGGGCTCACAGGCAGGAAGTGAACCCGTGAGGAATGAAAACCGAAACATATTGTATAGGGAACAGATGATATAGCCACGCGACATTCGTGGGTCTCATCACTAATGCAAAAATTATACTGTACGCACGTCGCTATCCCGACACTAACAATAAGGCATCAATAAACGTAACTTCTACAGATTCGCTGTCAACATTACGCGCAGTGTCCAGCCAGTAGTTATTTAAAATATCAGTCGTGGGGAGGGATTATTTTTTAATTTGATTTCAAGAGTGCTTAATAAAAATCAACACGTACTGAGAGCGAAAGCAGAAATGCCCAACATTTTATAAGGATATTACTTAAATATTTATACACAAGCAGCCCCCGATCGCCTTTTCAAAACAAGACGGGGATTTTTATCAGTCATCACACTCCAAAGTATATTTCCTTCTGCTGGTAATGCTAAGCAATTTTCTTATTGAATGTGGAAATAATAATATCTGCTAAAAGTTGATGTTACGAAAGACGACTAGGATAATGGTCGAAGTGCTACGCCACCCAGGCAAAAAAAAATACAAAGAATTTTGATCCACGCTGGCTGTCTTTTGGAACAATTGGCCAAATAGCTGGTATCATCATCATCATCATCAATCAATCTTCTACGGCGAAGTACCCTATGGCCTGGCAACCTGCAGCATTGGCTGACACCTCGCAGAGGCGCCAACATTCCTGGCGGTGGGTTCCACTCTTACCAACCGACCAACCACACGCCGTTACTGCAAGGCCGCACAATGACACACGAGTAAGAGGCTGACTGACAAGGGAATCGGATGCTTTACCTGCGGGGACGAACTAGACGACCCAAGATGGCCAGCTGGAAGACTGACCGTGATGCTACGGAGGGGGAAACGGCAGCAACAGCAGCATTGAAAGCCACAGTAACATCCGCCACGTTTCTCGAAAATGCCAAAAATTCAAGAGCTGCTAGCTATACAGGAAATGAATCCGGAACGTTGTAGCGGGAAGCCGCAAAACTGAACGCTCGTCCACCGGGTGCTTTGCGATCTACGTCAAAGAAGATGTAATTTCTAGTAAACTGCACCTCCCGTTAGCAGGAAATAAAAGCAACCCATTAAAGTCCGAATTATATCCGATACGTTATGATCACTTCTGGGCAATAAACGAACTTAAGGGTCAGCTTCATCCCCCCCATTTTACATTCTTGGTTTTGCTTGTTTATATTCTTAAAAATGAACATTTCAAAAGTACCACTATAGCGCACTAGCTATTGGCTCTACCCTGCAATACAAACATTAATACTGAAATATGGACTCGTAACTACGTCACAATATCGATTCCGCCAAATTTTGGTAGAATCGATATTGACATATTTATGGGTTCGTAGTTTAGTTTTTATATCTGTACTGCAGCATAAAGTCAACAGCTGGTTCGCTATAGACAGTTTTCAAATTTTCATTTTAAAAATTATACAAAAGCAAGCAAAACCAATAATCCAAAATGGCAGGCGGAGCTTGCCCTTTAGGGCACTGCCTAACGGCTGGTAGCTGAAAAATTCTAATAGGCAATCCCATGTTAAGGAAATTTCCCTTCAGTCTGCTAATTTTAAAGATACACATTTCAAACGAAATGTATTCTTCTCGAAATTTTTTAGGAGAAGTTCCCTGCAGTGGAGTTGTTTCTATAACATGCACAGGTTGTTTGCGAGGAATATTTTAAATTTATGTTTTACAAGAAAGTACATACTGCCTATCTATACTAAAATATACCCTCGTAGGGATCTTCTCCTAAAAAATTCGCGGAGGATAATAAATTTTGTTTGAAACGCCTACCTTCCAAATTAACGCACTAAGGCGAAATTTCCCTAACATGGCATGTCCTATTTGGATTTCACATCTGCCAGCCGGTAGGCAGTATCCTTAACAGAAATTATATTCCGATGATTTTCAGAACTAGCAGTCAACTAATTTGCAAGTGTCTGTGCGTTTATTATACACATTTTTCGGCGTTACATACATCCGTAATTGATGCTTTATACATTTTAATTTACCCGCGATTATTTTAAGTTATTACACTGTGACACTGACGTTTCTGATGCTGTTCGCTGGGTCGTCTCGTGCAGCCCTGTGTACGAGGCGACATCTGGTGTCCTTGCCAGGAAACGATATTCGATGGACATGGACTACCTGTGACAGTTTGTTTGCAATTATTATTCAGTGTGAAACAAACGTTGGAATGTATAGTGGTCACATTTAATAGTTCGTCGGTTGAATTTTATTTATTAAAACTGAAGCAGTTATCCCCAGAAGAAAAATTTTGTCTTTCTTATTTGATTTTTAATATTGATGGTTAAAAGCTGCTACGTATATGGAACACCAAAAGTCGTCTTAGAAAACTTATCAGTTGATCTAAATTTGTTTTGGTGACTATTTTCGTTAAAAAGTGTTTGACAAGTCAAGTTCTTGCAAAATTATGTAAATATCTAATAATTTCTAATATTGGTTCCAAATCTATCATTTCTGGCATTATCATTCACGAACCTTAAGCAAGTAGTGCAGCAAATTACATATTTATCGAGAACACTTATCAATTAAATCATTATTTAATACTCGTCTCAATTAAGGGGTATTCGCGCGATTGTACCGTCACAACACATTTTACAAAAAAACTTTTTGTTTGAAATGTGACCTGGACGAGTGATTTTTGTTTGAAAGCGATATTGTGTAAGGTAGCCGAGACAACACCCCTAAAATTATTCATGTACCCTTTCTCTCGGCTGATCCCGTACCACACAGCTACATTAAGCAGGGCTTGAGCTCCGTTCACAGCCAACATCATACAGTATTTTGTCAGGCTGAAGTAACAGAGTGGAGCCAGCAGCGGAGATGGGGCGACGCCGGAAGCTAGCGTCCCGGCGCTACCGGCTGGAATCGAGCCACGACGTCGCCCGACGCACATCCATCACGGCGCGGGGATGAACAGGGAGAGGGGGGGGGGGGGGGAAACGCCGCGGGCAATCAATCCGCCGGCAGGGTTCCACGAAGCATGCCCCCGACGGACGTCACAGCTAGCTCCCTCTGGGCATCCATCACGGACACTGAATATTCTCCGTTCAAACAGAGGCGTGTGTGTCTTCACGCAGTATCATACGCTACGTTTAGCGTCGACTGAATAATTTCTATTGTAAGAGAACTCCCTAGTAAACAATTTTAAACGCATCAAGATCACGCGAGACCGCTGTGGTGTAGTGACTAAAATACTCGCTTCCCACATAGGCGATTTTCGCATGTGGGAATCGTGCCGGACAATGCCGCTGGTCAGCGGGTTTTCTCGGGCATCTCCCGTTTCCACCAGCCCTTTCCTTCAGGCTCTACTCCGTGCTCACCCCGCTTCACCCTCATCGACTCTCGCACTCAAAAACTGAAACAGTCAGAATTGAGTCAAATCAGTGAGAATAATTTCGGTATCATTATTAATAAATACGATGGCTGAATTTCACTGAGTTATTTGTGATCCCCACTGAATGTCGAGAATTCCACTGCCATGAGTTACTTGTACCTAGTTCATTTCCTTGATTTGCCTGTCGGCAGTAGTATCAACTGACTTTCAGTGAATGTTATTTCACTGATTCGGGTTTAGAGTGCAAGACCTTGCTGTTACGATCCGCCGAAATTTCTCCACTCCCTTCCTCTTCCCTGAAGGTCACGTCCGGAATCAGCAACACTATTTTCCTGATAAAAGGGTATGATATTACCAACCACATTTTCACAGGTGTAAGATCTCCCTTCTACAAAACACTATTCACCGATTTGTTGCTTTCCTGATATTTGTAACGAGAAAATCGTTTCAAAAAATCTCATTTCTGGGTGCGTATAACTTCCCTAATAATCACTATGGGGAAAAATAGTACATACATGTCCGTCTTATATTTTCGACAGGAATCACTTCCCGGAGTTTGTCGGTGATTTTTAGTTACACGTTGTATAGCATTACTGCTTTCTTTTAGTGAATTTGTGAAAACAGGACCACATGAACAGAAAATGTATGATGGTTTAATGCCGTGCCTTTGTTAAGAAAAGACGACGCGTTGTTTTATTGAAAGGAATGATGAAATTTACCGATTAAACCATTCGGATGGTAAACTACCATCGTGCAGTGTAATTTGCAATATAATTAAAACATCTCGTTGCAACTGGGAACATTTCAGCGCACCCCTCTGACGACCACCCTTATCGTGTTCCCTGTGCCGGCGCCTGTCTGCCTACAAGGCAAAAGGTCAAGCTGGCTTTATTCATTTGGTGCTCGAATCAGTTAATAAAGTTAGGAAAGTAAAATATAACGTTTGTATATTAGTCTAGAACACAATATACGGACGAGGAACAGCCGTGCAATGAATAATATAAATAAACACACACATGGAACAAGAGACAACGATCCAGTTAGGTAAATATTATTTTTATAGTCATTGTAGCCAATGGAGATCCAATCACAATCCGAATTCAGTTTTATCACACCATTGTCATTAGAATAAAAAAAAATCAAGATTTACTCCAGGTACGTGAATTTTCTTTTCACTTTCAGTTATTATTTTAATTAACACCACTTTTCGAATTCCAATATATATATTTTCTCTCATTTTCCTTAAAACTAAGTTATCGTCAAGACAGAAACTATACAAATGTAGTATCTAAAAATTTGACATATTGCAGTCACAGTTTTTTTTTTACACACCATACTCGGCATGGCAACATGTTAAGAATAACAGTTAATAATTACGGGTATCTAAAAAAAACCGTAAAGAATTTACGCATAAGCGAAATACAGAATTACAAGATTTATAAATATTCTTAAAACGAAAATCGTCAACTAACGGGTAAGGGAAGAGGGTAATTAAATCTTTCAATTTGGGATTTAAACTTAACAAGCTCCCACAAAAATTAAAATTTGGATGGCTGCTAATTAGCAGGTTTGCGACCAAACAGGCGCTTTCGATAAATAAAACTCCACTTTAATGATGAAGGGGTTATGTACACCGAGACATCCACGTTAACTAAACACTCGCTAGTCGCTCTGTCAACAACAATTTATGGCGATAAGATAAAGGAATGGTTGTCAGCGCAAATACATAATCTTATCTGCAGCCCGTGACTCATTAGCTTCAACTCTAATAGGTTCTATCAGATTTGCTAATTCGTGGTACCGCCATTAAAAAGTTTAAAGGTTAGGTAATGGGATCAATTACTCTAGTGTCTCCACAGAGCTAATTATTGGAGATATGCAGCACTGGTAATAAGTTAGTATACAGCACTTAGCAACAAGTTAAAATGATACGACCTCCGTGGTAGAGTCTGGTAGGGTTGCCGGTTAGAACCTCTGCTCAATACATGCAGTTTATAGGCGTATATACGTCAGTTTATTTGTAGCATGAAAACTTCCATCGGTTAGCTGAATGGCATGCAATGGCGTTAATTACACTAACACCTCTAGTCTATTCCCAATTAACTCTCCACCCAAAAGTACTGTTTCGCTTTCCAACAACCAAGATAAATCACGTGTAAACGTATCGGATTAAAAAAAAAAAAAAAAACATACTACGAACGAAGGCCATTCAAATCCTGGACTCTCAAATACTGCGTGCGCCTGGTGATAATTTTCCGATGCAGTACACAGTTTCCGACATGATGAAAATTGCATACTCGCTCATACTTTGGTACACTTTATGAATGAAACCTTTGAAAAATCACCCCAAGTATGACGTGCTTGGTTGGTTCCACGTATTACAAGCGCGCTATACTTCTATTAAGAGTACGTAAACACAAGCTTTAAAAATGCGATATTTGATCAGTTTCGCGGTTTTTTTCTCCAAGAATACACTTTATATGACAAAAAAAAAATGGGGCATAGATAATTGTATTTTATCTTTTCTGACAAAAAGTCTTATTTGCAGAACATTTACGTATGGAGATACGCGTATTCGCGCAAACAACTATTTCACAAAAAATGCGGGGGGTCCATCCCACTCTTAACATAAACATGTCTTATTTTATGTTAAAATTACATTTTAGTTGTAACCTGCTTATAAATTATAATATTTAGTTTATAATTAACATGATTAAAACAGGGAGAAAATGTGCATGTTGATAATGTCTTGTAAGAAATAGTTCTTATGAGAAATGTTAGCACACAGAATGCACAAGATTGCGATGCGTTGTCCTTTTGGTGTCATCTCCCAGACTTGGTTGAACATTATTTACATGACGAGGTGGAATATCGTGGCAGTAGATGTTTCGTATAGTAAGGCTTCAGAAAAGTTGGAAGTAACCTTGAATGGACTATATTAAGTCTGTTCGCATGTCCCAAAAAAATCATCTCTATCTGCCGATTTAATCCTAAGAAGCGAAATATCCCTAGTTACGTTTCCCTTTCAGCCATTTATCATTTAACCAGGTTTTTTTTTTTTTTTTTAATAATAAATATTGCCATGTAAGTAATAAACACAGTGTATATATTCCACCGCACTTGGAAGTTTTCGTCCAACGATAAAATAAAATATATTTATTGGCTATTATTCCAAGTGAGAGGGCTTTCAAAAGTGTTAATTTTACCGGGAATAACCCATGAGGTAGCTAAGCTTCTATTGCCGCATTTTATGAATACATCCTGCTAGATTCGAATCGGGAAGAAATAAATTAAGGAGGGTGACACGGGCAGCCTACAACCACGTGCCGGTCACGTGTTCACGCAAAAATAAAAAAAATAAAAAGCGCGTGCGGCGGCCGCATTCCTGAGCCCCCCGCACGTGGAGCGTATCGGCGCGTTCCATCGGCCCCGCGCTCATGAGACCGCGCTCATTCTCGCACACCCAGCCGTGCTGGTCTGAATCGTCGAGGATGACGGTACAAGTGTGAGCGGGGGTTCAAAAATCCACTGCATTCATTACGGGCTTCCAGCCTCCCCTGCCCGTGGCAAACGTGGTCTATAAATAAGGGCCCTGTACCGCCTCCGTCTAGCCGACTGCGTCCGGGGCACAACAGCAGCCAGCTACCCAAGTTAGGTGTCCCGTGATGCCCCACTTTCGAAACTACCTTGCTGATACACTATACAGGATGATTCTCAATTAGACCGACAAACTTCGCGAGGTGATTCTCCATGAAAAAGTAAAAGGAACCGAATATTATGGGAGGCAAGAGAAAAAAAATTTAAGCCGTATTTTTTTTGCAAAATATCGGCTCTTACGTTGCAGGTCCCGATAACATGCAATAATGTTCCGAAAGTTGTCATTGTATTTTACTTCGTTAGATACTTTGCACAAATACGGTTTAAAGCCTCGTTTTTAAAGAGCTCATACCTCCCTTAGTACTTAATATTCGGTTTAGATATGAAGTGCCACATATGTTTTCCTTTTACTCTTTCATGAAGAATCACTTCCCAAAGTTTGTCGGTCTAATTGCGAATCAGCCAGTATATTCTATTCACAGTTAAGTTTGTACTATAGTCAATAATTTTTTTTTAGCCTTAGACGTTAACTTCCGATTGCAGTGTAATCTACTAACTGTGTTTATTACTTGCATGGCAATATTCATTTCTAAAAAAAATGGCTGAAAGGACAAAATAACTAGTGTCTCAAAAGTGATCACTTTACCGTGAACAGCCTATAAAGCTTGTCGCGTATTTATCCGCCTATAGAAATAAACACTACCGTGTGACTAAGCTGGTGTTTACATCTCAGTGGCTCGCACACGCACTGCTACTTGTTAAATTAAACACTACCGTGTGACTAAGCTGGTGTTTACATCTCAGTGGCTCGCACACGCACTGCTACTTGTTAAATAAACACTACCGTGTGACTAAGCTGGTGTTTACATCTCAGTGGCTCGCACACGCACTGCTACTTGTTAAATAAACACTACCGTGTGACTAAGCTGGTGTTTACATCTCAGTGGCTCGCACACGCACTGCTACTTGTTAAATAAACACTACCGTGTGACTAAGCTGGTGTTTACATCCCAGTGGCTCGCACACGCACTGCTACTTGTTAAATAAACACTACCGTGTGACTAAGCTGGTGTTTACATCTCAGTGGCTCGCACACGCACTGCTACTTGTTAAATTAAACACTACCGTGTGACTAAGCTGGTGTTTACATCTCAGTGGCTCGCACACGCACTGCTACTTGTTAAATAAACACTACCGTGTGACTAAGCTGGTGTTTACATCTCAGTGGCTCGCACACGCACTGCTAATTGTTAAATTAAACACTACCGTGTGACTAAGCTGGTGTTTACATCTCAGTGGCTCGCACACGCACTGCTACTTGTTAAATAAACACTACCGTGTGACTAAGCTGGTGTTTACATCTCAGTGGCTCGCACACGCACTGCTACTTGTTAAATAAACACTACCGTGTGACTAAGCTGGTGTTTACATCTCAGTGGCTCGCACACGCACTGCTACTTGTTAAATTAAACACTACCGTGTGACTAAGCTGGTGTTTACATCCCAGTGGCTCGCACACGCACTGCTACTTGTTAAATTAAACACTACCGTGTGACTAAGCTGGTGTTTACATCCCAGTGGCTCGCACACGCACTGCTACTTGTTAAATAAAAAGCACGAAGTAATCAGCACTATGAACACGTACATGCCAACCTACTGGGGTTTGACTATTGACTAATGTCCGCCATTCTTCTTCTGTTTATATAAAAATTAACGCTTTTAATTGTGGTCAACTTTTCCGAAGCCGTAAGAAAATGTTCTTTGGTCCGAGCTACCAAAAAATTAGCACAAGAATTGAAACATGATTCTTTCTTCCGTTATAAAAATAACGCCAACCAGTTTCGAACGTTCGCCTATCAGAAAAAAGGACAAATAGCTTACAGGGACGAATAGCTGATATGCTTGTCCGTTATTGTGTCATTCTCGTAAGAAAAGCATGATTTTAGAGAGTACAGAATATTTACACCTCCATACAGAAAACTTGTATTAAATCAACGTTAAATGGTATAAAAATTATGTTTACTAACATTTACGAGTAGAATTAAGAAGGAATATTTTGTATTTTAAACGCTTTGAAATGAAGTGTGTTCGTATTTTCTTTTCAATAGAATGTAATAAAATACTACGTTCATTTGGTATTTATTGAATCGTTAACATATTTGCAGACATCGAAATTCCTACTGAAGCAGTCTAAAACTACTCGACAATAAAAAGTTTACTACAAAACTACGCACAGCAAATGGCGGGTGTTACTATCACATTACGAACAACGCAAAAAAACTGTCATGAAACTATATAACTGATCCGAATTTATTATAATTTTTACAGCATACTTACACACAGTTCCCGAAATGCCGCATCTGTTTACTCTGACGATATCACTGTGTTCGTTGTATAATTCATATTTATAGGCGGTTAACGGTAAAATTTGTACTTTTGAAAGCTCTGCTGAAGATCTACTTGTATATACACGCTGTGTATTCCTCCGCTTTATGTACATTTAACATTACCATAGGCCTCATCACTTTATTCATGCGTCGGTCAAATGAAACTGTGAAACAATTTACAAAGTAAATACTTTACAAATCTGCTCATTTTTACACTTCGGTGTGTTAAAAAAACCGAAAGCGAAATAAATAATTTTAAGTTAACGCAAATGGTGACCTAACACTTTTTATTCGACGTTAAGCTATGGAAATACTTTCCATCCATTGTTACTAACTTTACTGGGCAAATGTCACTCAGTGTGCTTATTGAAATATATGCATGCAGGGGGCAGTGACATTTTATGGTTCGTTTCTGAAGTGCTAATTTTATTGTGAACAGCATTTATTAATTTTTCTTTATCCGAGTTTCTGTTGTGCCCGCTTGTTGCTTTTTCTTATTGCTCTCTGACTTAATTACTTGTTCGGAATTCTCTCCGTTGGTTTTTGTATATCTTCTGACGACAGCCCAATTTTGCTTCTATTCTGTGTCTCCATGCTGTTTTCTCTACACGTTTGTCTGGTTTTCTACGACACACATTGCAATGAAGAAAGTCTAAAATAATGTGTGCTTTAATGCTATCTTCACTGCAGGAAACCTTCAAAAGAACAAAATTAATTAGTTATTAGTGTCAACCATAAAACTCAAAAAAATCCAGGAGGAACCCTCGGATCTCCCACTAATTATCAAAATAACCTTCGTCCAAAAAAAAATTTTCCCCTCCCCTTTCGATTGACCCCCTCTAAGAAATTTACCTTCGTACGCCACTGGATGTCGCAGTGATTACATTCGACGAGCGCCTGAAGTTTCAATGGGCACGTGATTCCGCAATGGTTCATCGCTACATTCTACAATAGGCTAGGATTGCGAAAGAATAACGCACAGTCCAGTTCACATTTTAAAAAACCCTCCAATCGGAACCTTTCGCTTACAACCAAACGTCTTGATCACTGGACCAAAACCGTCGGACGAGCTTAAAAAAAAAAAAAAAAAAAAAAAAAAAAAAAAAAAAAAAAAAAAACAAAGGGTCTGCCTAGTAAAATCGGTATGGCCGCGTGTACTCTTATCTCAGTTAATAAATGTTCCGACAATATATATATATATATATATATATATACACAGTTGACACTTTTTACTTGTATACTATTAAATATACCAGAAAAAACTGGCTTCCCCCCCCCCCTTATATGTATACACACCGGCTGTTACAGAAAATATAACAAAATCACTGGCGTATTATGTTAAAGCAATGTATATGCTTATGTGTATTATACGTTACAGTAGACGCTGTGCGACACCGGACATGCCATAGTACGCCATCCGGAAATGTGCACGGTCGAGTGGAAATCATGGCAGTTCTGCATTTCAAATAAGGAAGTTTTAAACGTTCACGTTCGTTCTTTTTCGAAGTTCGTTTCATATTTTTCCAATAAAATTAACTCGAAATCACTACAGACGCTAGGGAAGGGGCACCATGCCTTCCAGTGACATAGCTCAGGACATAAACGTTACACGCATGGTACTGTGGCATGTTCGCTGTCGCACAGGATATAATGTAACATAAAATACGCGCAATATATACACTGCTTTATTTTTTAACATTATACACCAATAATTTTCACACACTTTTTTTGTAACACTATGTATGTGTACATACACATATATACACAAATCATTTTTAGGGTTTTCTTGGTAAGTTTCTTTAAAAGAAAGACTAGTAAAAATGACATATGCAGTTTAATCCATTGGCTTGCATCAGAACTAGGCCTAATATTACCCAGCTGTTACAGCTAAATTGCGAGAAATCCCGCTTCCCGGGAACTCATATCGCTATGTTAGGAGCGACCACCGCAATGGTTCCTTATACCTAGTAGTAACAGTTTTTTTTTTTTACTGGGCATTCTACTTTTAAGTGGCCCGCCCACCTGGAGCAATTCCCCGCGTCTGCGGCAGAGAAGCGCGGCGGCGATAAGGTTGACACTGCCACGCGCTTGAAGTGCGCCATCGCCACTAAGCAAAAGGCTCTGAACTTGTGCGCAGAGTTCTCGTCGTGCCACGTATACCTACGGGACTTTAATCGGCGGTCCCATCATTTCACTGACGGAAAGGTCTGCGGTAAGGTCCAACGCAGGACCCTCTTAATATTTTTGTATGAATCTGAGGCGTTTCACGACACGCCGTTTGGAAAAAGCCTATTTTTAGCAATGTTGAAGAGCTCCGAAATGGTGTTTCTAATGTGCGGGGAGGTCTTCAAAAAGCACTCGAAAGCCAATTTATTCTCACAAAAGCTGTAGAAATGGGAGGTCGTGGCCGTAACTCATCCCTCATCTTAAGCCCTGCTAAAGTTCTACTTCCTGGATATTCCTCCGCCTCGTGCAAACTCAGCTTAACTAATCCTGGAGAATTGCACCAGACGGACAGCGCACCGAATTCGTGCGCACTAAGTGTAACAGTGTTTTGTAGAAGTACTCTTTCTCACTAGGCGCTACCAACATTACTATTTTCTCCCAGATTTTTATTCAGATTATTTATAAATGAAGTATTATAATTTATAGATAAAACACGAATAATATTTCAATTTAACAGAAAAAAAAAGCAACTTTTATGAACACAAGTATAAAACGCTTGTGATTAGGGCGTATTTAGGAAATAACTAAACACGTCATGCAAGGGGAGATTCTTCAAAGATTTGATTCAAAAAGGCCGAAGAAACCGCGAATGGACTATACCAACAGCTCCGTTGCCACCCGAAAGACGCCTTCGCACAAGGACACGAGGCAAAAGTGGGAAGCACCCTCACGCGCGCTCACACACTCACATACGCGCGCGATAACTCGCGGGCCGAGAGCTGCTGGTGCTGCTTCTTGCACCGAGGGGTCCAGATGGCCGAGATACTTAAAACTACGAACAACGTTCCAGCATTATACCCGGCCTTCCAGCACAGGGATTAATGGCAGCGTACATCATAACCGCATGTGATTAATTGCGACTCCTGCACAAACTGCTCCCGTCTGGCAGCGGCAACATTTGTCTACATCATACATCACGCTTAAGGGCTTGCGCCGCCGGGTATCCACCAAGCGTTTACAGTAGAGCCCCGACAATTGGGGGCAGCGTCTAGTGCATAGCCCCATTCCACCCACGTGAATAAGCCACCGAGAATTTGAAGCAGGCTTGAGTAGGTACTGTTTTTACAACGTAGCTTGATTCAGGACACAAGTCATTATCCGATGACCTTACGGGAAAACAATTTTTCCCCCAAGATCTGCAATTCAAACACCGGATCAACTTCCGGAGACAAAAAGCCTCATCCCACAAAATCACCAAATCGACTCAAAAAGAAAACGCTGAAAATAATCTTGAGTCTACTGGAATGCAAATGTTTGGGAATCTGCCTAAGTTTTCCAAGAACTCTACACGTGAGGCAACTATATTTCTGCTGTATAGCCTTAAAATTCGCACGGTGATAATGGGTAGGCCTAGGTTGTTATGTCTCGAACCAGCACAATGCGTCTCATGATCAACTTCTACTTTGCATTGTTGAAGATCGAGAACGACGCCGAGGAATGAAACTTAACTATATGCTGTTTACAGTAAAGTGAGCACTTTTGAGACCCTAGTTTCTCATTTCCTATCAGCCATTTTCATCTTTCCGCCACGTTTTAAAATTATGATTGTCTCGCAAGTAACAAAGTTAACGTGTAAGGCTACAGTAAAATAGATTTACCTACTATTATTCCAAATGAGAGGGCTTCAAACAGTGCTCACTTTACCGTGAATAGCCTATATGCATTAAACTTTCAACGTGTTAAGATAATATAAATTCTTAAATGTGAAACTGATGACCTGCTAGCTTTCCCACTCCACCCAATTGACTATATTTGTGGGTTAAAAGAGGGGGGGGGGGGGGGATACAAAAACTTTTATTAAACAAAACATTTTTGATTATCGTCGAAACACTGTCAACATTTAAATATCTGAATATATTAAAACAAAGTATTGGCATGTATATTTACTAATAAATAAAACACTGGGAGAAGGGAAAACATTTTCGCCATCAAAACAAAAAGAGGAGAAGGCGGGTTTACATAATTTGAGAGCCACGGTAGCGAATCAGTATATGCGTACTTTAACATGTTGGCACTTTTAATGAACTCGAGTTTTATTTAGTATTCATATTTGAACTGAACCTACAAAAATATCACTGCAACTGCATGTATACTAGAATTTCTACAAAAATGCTGACAGGGAAGTATAACGTACACTGCATTGTATGAACTTGCAATTAAAAGAGCCGTATTTTAAATTGGAAGTATTTGAACCGTTTTTTTATTTATATCTTAAGTACATTCTCGATTATCAAGTGTAAAACAAAATACAGTGCTGTAAAAAAAAACTAAACACTGCATACGTTAGACCCAACCATTTATTTTAAAATATGAAAATACTCTGCACTAATTGTTTATCAGGATGAACCAATACATACCAAGTGTAAACAACTGTGCACATTACGCACAGAAACGTAATTGAAATACGGTCAAGTACTCTACTGTTAGATCCAATGCCGAGTTATCGCCCAAGTCGATAACCGATTCTTAAACCATTATAATGTTCTTGGTTATGGCACAGAAAAGGTACGTATATAGAAGCGTAACAATGGGATAGCACCTAAGATATACACACACCCATTCTGTGATTGGCTTCACGACGCTCTCCGACGAGGGGCCACGGTGACTGAGCGGTTAGACTGCTCGCCTCCCACCAAAGCGAACCGAGTTCAATTCTCGTCCGGGCACTCCTGGATTTTCGCAAGCGGGAATCTTGCCAGTCGATGCCGCTGGCCGACGGGTTTTCTAGGGGATCTGCCATTTCCCCCGCCCTTGTATTACGGCGCCGCTTAATACTCACCCCACTTCACACTCATCGACTTTCGAGACCTCGATGTCAGGAGCGGCCCAAATCCCTCTTACTCCACTCCAAATGTTACCACGGCATGGCGGGAGGGAATCACGCGGGGCGGGAAGTCACGCACATTAGACGGAATGAGGCGCGGAGACAGGCGGGTCTGGGCCGTCCACGGCACGGGCAACCTGTCCCGACCACGGCGACGACAGCCCACGTCCGGCCCGGACCACGTGACCTGCCTTCCGCCGACCCGTACAGGGAACATGGCATGTTATTCATTCACGGCTACTTCAGCCTTTCTTGAAGTCCTGCTAAAGTTCTACTTCCAGGATATTCCTCCACCTCGTGCAAACTAAGCTTAACTAATCCTGGAGGATTACACCAGGGGAACATCGCACCACATTCGTGCGCACTAAGTGAAACAGTATTTTGTAAAAGGACTATTTCTCACTAGGCGCTACCAACATACCTATTTTCTCCCAGATTTTTATCCAGATTATTTATAAATGAAGCGATATAATTTATAGATACAATATGAATAACATTTCAATTTAACAGAAAAAAAAAAAACCTTTCTGAACACAAGTATAAAACGCTTGTGATACACGGAGTATTTAGAAAATAACTAAACACATCATAGGTTTGATTCAAAAAGGTCGAAGAAACCGTGAATGGACTATAGAGTGCGCGCGCCGAGATGCGCAGTAGTCGCTCTCCGTGTCCCGAAACTGAGATGCTTTCTCGACTAGAGCATAAACACGGACAACGTGAATAATATTTGAGGTTACAACACCTAACATCACTGCCGACCACGTGACTTTCGGCAGTTTCACTGGCCACAGGCGAGTCAAGATTACGGACATGCGAAGACGATGAAAATTAGTTGTATTTGGAAGTCTCTCTTCCCGCCCTGTCCGGCGTATTTCCCCCAACATTGACACGTGACTTAACATAAGGCACTGTCAAAACCATGTGCTCAATAGCGAGGCCACGTTTTATTTACTCCAACATGTATATATACATGTTTGGTGCAGAATTCGAACAACAAACTTCTTGAGATGGTTCCTTACGCAAAATCAAATGGGAAATATACTTTGGATACTTTGCCTAAACTGACTATCAAGGGAGATATAAACCCTTGAAAACGAGACTTTAAAATACAAATACTCACTGTAATATTCGAACGGATACGCGTATGTAAGTGAATGTCATTGCATACGTGCCGGAGGAATATTATGTTACCACTATAGACAGGAATGCCTGATGTGCAGTAACGCATTAGCGGCATATAATATAAATGAATAACGACGATGCAGAGCCATTATTTGCTCTAGTGCTGTGCCATGCTGTCACTTTGGTATTCGGTCAATCCTGACAGCAGTAGGTACTGCAATATAGCCGCACATTCTACCACAGTCTAGATCTACGGAAGGCACGAGTACACCTCACGTATATTCTGCGTTGCTAGTTACTACGGTCTTCAGATGGGGCGTAAGAGGTGCAACAAAGCATTGGAACAACGACAACTCTTCATCTTCCATCATGCCAAGGGCTTATCTCAGAGGAATATTTCGTCGATAGCAAATATTCCTCAAAGTACAGTTTGTGACATTATAAAACGATATGTAAAGGAGGATCGAATTGAATCTCTACCACAGAAAGGGCGAGCAAGAAAGCTTAACGAACGACAGAGACGATCTATACTCCGTAAAATAACATGTAATCCAAGATTAAGTGCACCGAAAATTACTGCAGAGTTACTTCAGGAATGTGGAACACATGTGCACCAAGAAACAGTTCGAAGGGTAATCAGAGAGGATGGATATAACGGCAGCGTTGCCAGGAAGAAACCATATGTAAGCAAAGTTAACAGGAATAGAAGACTTGCCTTTGCCAAAGACCATGTCAAGAAGGAGCAGGTGAGGTGGAATGACGTGATATTCGTGGACGAAAGCATCTTCAACATCTTGCAGTCTGATGGTAGGGTTATGGTATGGAGGAAATGGAACGACGAGCTCCGAAAGAAGAATGTGCAGCCAGCAGTAAAACATGGCGGCGACCACGTTATGGTCTAGGGCTGCATATCCTCAGCTGGGGTGGGTGAGTTGGGTGTTTATCGAGGATACAATGGAGAGGGAAGACCCCTTAGCAAACAGTTTACAGTAAGTTCCACAAGGTGACCATTTTTGTTAATTATGTCATACTGTTCAATAAACGAGCATAAACCCATAATTCCTGACGACAAAAAGTTATTTAGTTTCCGATATTTCGCAAAAATTCCTATCTAAAACTTTATTGACATGCAGTTCAAGTAGAAAATATCCCATTTATTCCCAACGAAAATTTTGCACGAGGAAATCGCCTCACGTAGTTTGTGGGCGAAACTCAAGACATTCAGAAACGTATTTAACTATCCACCCCAGCATTCGCCTCGAGCGATTTGGAAAAATCCTTGAAATCCGAACAGCCGAATCGGGAATCGAACCCGCGCCCTCTGTCCTCTACACAGATAAATGCATCCGACTTCGTTATACAGGATTTTCAGAAGCTCAGTGCCCAAACTCCAGAAATAGTTTCATTCGACCAACAGTAACACAATAGCCCTATACTTTTACACCCGGAAACGTATTTGATATCAAATAATTGTGTTCAAAATTACGGCGTACAAAACCCGGAGAACAAGCCGGTGCGATCATGCAATTTGTCCTACATGCATAATCTCACCGCCTTGTTCTGCAGATGTTCTACAACGTTAATATACGTCTCCAGATATAAGTGTAGAGTGTTTTTGTGTTACTATTGGTCCAAACAAACTCTGGGGTTTGGGTACCGAGTTTCCAAACAACCTGTATTTAAATTCACCAGGTGAAGTGTCAAACTTCCAAATCCCGTGTTCGTGTGCATGCTTGTGCTAACCAAGAGTATTGAATGGTTTTTGACAGGTCGACTGGCAAAATAGCAATTCAGTGTGATGACTAAAATTGGTTACAGCGCAAATGACATGCGCCTTGTGCTAGAGGTGACTCGGCGGTTCCGGTATCCACAACGGCAATGAATACGAGGCAGCAACGACATGGGAGAACCCTGAGAAAACCCGTAGGGAATTAAACCTGGATCGCTTGGCGGGATGCGAATGATCCAACTGTTGAATCTCCGGGAAACCTCGCCCGAAACACTTTCACCATCCTCGATTTAGTGATGTCACGCTTCGACTGCTCACCCCTGAAGACTTTTCGACACCCTTGCCCGGCTTCTTCTCCCTGCCTACTGCGCATCATTCCTTCGAATGTACAAATGAGCAGTCTCGATCGATGGCACGAGTAGTGGTTATAATGTGGAGTGCTGCACACACAGAATATGTTTCCACTACGGCAATTATTACAGTAAAGCTCACAGCTAGTGGTTCTAGCGGCCATCAACTTTGAACATTAAATACCCGATAACATTGAGCACCACGTCATACTTTACAAGCAACACTACGGCAATCACTCCAGCCTGCATAGGTTACGCACGAATTTAGAAACTGTAAAAGGGACACCTACATACTGGACGAGGGGAGAAAAAAATGTAGTGAGAGAAGAGATTCGAGCGGCTGTTTAAATCAGGTCTTGAGAGCCTACGAGGGTGAAGCGAGGTGAGTATGGAGCATCACCGGAATGAAAGGGCGATGGATACGGGAGGTCCCCGAGAAAATCCGCCGACCAGCGGCGTTGTCCGGTACGATTCCCACATTAAAAAATCCGGGAGCGAGCCGGAAACATACGTTCGCTAGTAGGCATTCTTTCCCTTGTCAACTACCAAAGTCGTAACAGTGCAACAAGACGTGTGAAAAGCATGAAAGATAATCCTAGAGTAATTTCCACTGCAGAACGTAAACACACAATTTTTCGTTTAGTTCTCGAATCATGCAGTCTGAACTTCCACCGCCATAAAATGGACGTTAACAATTTTTAATGGAGGGGCACGTGCAACTTGTGCCACCTCTTTAAATTCGCGCGTGCATTCGCCATGAGGTTACAGACAGACATTTATTACTTCGGCTGGAGAAAATTTCACAATCGCGGACAAGTACTGTGCGTGAAATAATGAAAATTCAAGGCTTGTAGGGACGTCAGACCCAGAACTCAGAGGCTACCAACGAGGTTAGTCGAGGGCCGACTTGTGGCGAAGGATCGACAACTTGTTTCAACAGTTTTTTAATACATGCTTCCTAAAACAAACTGATCAAAGAAAAACGCGTGTTTTGGTGTAAAATTAAAATACATATGTCAAGCATCAGTTAATATAATGGAGTGCTAAGACCAAACAACCGTAATCGCAGTCCGCCAAATCTTTCATCTTTCAAACTGAGTGGTTTAGCGGTTGGCCACAAACTTACTCGAGATACGTGGCGGATAGGACAGTACCTAAAATAAGTCATAAAAGGAAACCGTACACATCTCTGGTGTGTGTATATGGAAGTTCTACTACCGGTTCTTCGTTTAATTAACCAGGGCTGCCACCTTTCTTCCATTGAAATTTTCCCTGATATTTCACTGATTTCCAGACCCCTGGCAACCCTGTTAATGTAACATCGTGCGCCAATACGGTGCATTCATACACAGACAATGATAAAACTGGGTCCTGCTTCCCGGAGATCACCACCATGCGCGTCGCTTGAAATACAAGTCATCAAGCACTTAACGGAAATCAGATCCAGGAAGTTTTACCGAATATAGGCTGTTGACGATAAAGTTAACACTTTTTAGGCCCTGATTACCTTTTCCTTTCAGCCATTTTTCCATCCTTCAAAAAAAAAAAAAAAAGCCATGTAAGTAACCACATTGTGTATATATTTTTTGAATATTACTTCAAATGAGAGAGCTTTCAAAAGTGCTCTCTTTACCGTGAACGGCCTATATGCATAACAGTACTACCATCCGCTCACAAAAACTTATCGCAGTGTAGTTGAGAGTGTTGTGTACGAGAGAAAACACGAGATGCGTTTACAAACACTTCATTCAAAATAACCAAGCCGAACGTTCTAGGAACCATCTTACCTATTTCTTTTTTGCGCGATCAAAAAAACTTGGCATGCGTACATATTTCATTCATAGAACTGAAGAGAGAGATTAATCTAAAAATACTCTACGGTATTCCCAAAACACATTTCTGATGTCACGGCAATAAACATAATACACTAGTATATCTTAGCGGTGTCAACGTCTTTCACTGCCTCACTTATACGCTATTTTATACTCTACAGTATAAATTAATATTAGCAAAGAAAACTGTAAAATGCGATGCTAAAAATTCAAAGTGGTACATAAAAACTAGTGCCAGCCACACAGGAACAGGAACTTGCTGGCAGAACGAGGCGGCTGTCAATTCTACAACATAAAAAATCTAGAGAACATCTAATGGAAGTTTTAAAAGTATAAATGATTTAGAAATAATACCACACTTCAGACTGCAAATATACGAATGTCGAGTGGAGCTATTACATAAAGATGGGTACTTCCCTAAAGATGTGACGATCGAGCAAATTTAGGAACGCATGGTAGACAAATGTACCATTCGCGCTTTCTCACTATACTTTTACATTGACGTGGTGAATTTGCTAATAATTTAAGAGTGATTAGAATAGCTGTGTTGTGAAAAAAGTAACATTTATTAATTATCTACCTTTATTGTATACTTGCAATGAATAATAGAAAGGTGAGAAAACAGAACCAAGTTTTAGTTCCCCCTTTTAAATTTCTGGCTACATTTCCAGCCACTAAATCTAGTTTAAGTTCCCAGTTCATGTCCAGTGCTTGTAACAAGATCCCAGGGAATCACGGTTACTCGTCAAAAACAGGAAAACATCTATGACATGAGTTGCTCAAAAAGCAAATTGGGAGACTACTTGCGATTTTTCGAGCCTGAAAAACACCTGGAGTGATTATTTATAAATTTCCTACTGATCAACTTACCTGTTCACAGGTTTAGGAACAACAGTGACGTTAAACCGATCACCTACGAAGGCTGTATTGCCAAAATGCCGAAGTTATCGAGACTGATCAGTATTTAATAAAGAAATTAAATTAAACAAAAAAAAAAAAACACACTTGCAAGTCATTCGATCGATTCACATGCCGTTGAATTATGATGAAACACACTAACTGGTTTTTGTCGAGAGAAGATCACAGGAATAAGCCACGTTTGGCGCGCAATAGGAAGATCTTTTGAGCACAGCTGAGAAGTCCACTACAAACCGCATCAATAACAAATACAGAAGGGTAGGGGAGCGTTTATTTTTAGGAAGTCACAGGTTGAAGTGACTGTCGGTTAACTTGATTCCGATTGTCGGCAGATATTAATAACACCCATACATCAGCGAGATAATAGGTACAAAACAGGTTAATTCAGTTTTATGTATTTCATGTAACCTGCAGTTCAAAACTTAATCGATGTACCTATTTCAAAATAAAAATTAAAATGGTGGTTTGAAAGATAGAAAAAAAAAAAGAAAAAAAAAAAAGGCAAATGCAAAAACGCGTGAGAACTGTACTGTGCTATGTTTTCTACAAAGACAAGAAATTATGAGTGGAGTGAGTGGCCGGAAATTGCCATCTACAGCAAACGTGGAAAATGACTATTCGTCGTGAATTATAGATGACATTAGGAGAATAAAAAAAAAAGGCGGTGGAACCTAAATCTGCTTTCTACTTCTGTTGTGTACTTATTACAGAGTGGAGAAAGGTTTATGCATACTATTAACGGACTCGAAGACGATTAAGAATGAAAAAAAAAAAAAAAAAAAAAAAACACATTGTTAAAGTATATAGAAAATTATTTTACAGAAGATATCTCCGAAATTACAATAATATTTATCAAACTGCTCACACTTTCGGACACAACTCTGCATCACTGCTATATAAAAAGACTTGCGGAAATTTTAGTTCCAATAGCAATAGTCCATGGTTACTTCCAGGATATTTCTATCCGCTTCATGGAAACAAACCTTAACAGAATCTTGAAAATTACACCAAATGGACAACGCAACGCATTTCTTGCGCACTCAGCCTAATAAAATTTTGCAAAAAATACTATTTCTTCCTCGGCATCACCAACATACGTATTTTCTTTGTTTTTATTCGTATTAATTATAAATGAAATATTGTAATTGCTTAATAGAGAGGATGTAAGTTAAAAGTTCGATTTAACACAATATAATGTAGTTTTATGTTAACAGAAGTATAAACCGCTGTGATACATGGCATATTTAGGAATCAACCAAACACTTCATATGTGGGGTAATTCTTTAAAAGCTTTGTTTCACAAGGTGTGAAGAAACCGCAAATCGACTATATAGGCGGTTCACGGTAAATTAACACTATTGAAAGCCCTGCTAAGATCTACTTGTATGCATGTTGTGTATTCTTCCGCCTTACGTAAAATTAACATTGACATGGGCCTCATAACTTTGTTCATGCGTCGGTCAGGTGAGAATGTGTAATTATTAGAAAAGTAAATACGTTACAAATCTGATAATTTTTTTTTAATGCACCGTAATGTAAAAAAGTAAGGGAAAGAAATAATTTTTAAGTCATCACAAATGGTTACATAACACTTTTTATTCGACGTTACATATGTAACTACTTTTCCCCCACCGTTACCAACTTTACTGGCGCATCTCACTCGGTGCGCCCGTTAAGATATATGCAGGTTAGGGCAGTGGCATTTTTCTAAGGTTGATTTCAAGAGTGCTCACTTTATCGTGAACAGCCTTAAATAATTTTTCCGCAACTGTAAAGAAGAAAAACTCCACGAAACTGCCAGATGGCACAGACATTCTGTGCCAACTAGGAACACACGTATCCCGCAAGGGAATTAATTTCGCCAGGCTATTTAAAAGAAAAGCACGGGGGAGTTATCTCTAGGGAAGAATTTCGATGGGGGGAAGGTGGATGACGGAAGGAGCAGTGAGGCGGGTTCCGGAAGTAGCGGCGATGGGCCGTGAAGAGGCAGCGGTGGCTGGCCAGCAGGTGGACAACACAAGAGGCGCTTGTCCTCTTGATTCTATATTTAGCGCCGACACAACCTAGCCACGTCCACCTGCCAGCACGCGGACCGGACATCGGCAGCGCGGCTGCCACACACTGCCTGCAGGGGCTTCGCCACCCTTGTTGTGGTCCCATATGGGGGCCACACAAGCCATGTAGGGAAACTTCACTCTGATGGAGAACGCAATATTATTTCACTACGTCATGCAATTAAAACCATTAAATGTACATCTTGTTACATTATAAATTATAAAACACTTTACATTTTACGTAAATGCCTTAAACTGCACCGGGCGAGGGTGATACGTTAAGTTACTCTTTATAGTCCATTCACAGTTTCTTCGGCCTTTTTGAATCAAACCTTTGAAAAGCCCCCCAAGCATTACGTGTTTAGTTATTTCCTAAATACGCCCTGTATCAAAAGCGTTTTATACTTGGGTTCATAAAAGTACTTTTTTTCCTGTTAAATTGAAATATTACTCATATTTTTATTTATAAATGATAATGCCTCATTTGTAAATAATCTGAATTAAAAACAGGTCCTTACGCAAAATACTGTATGAGTGCGCACGAATGCGGTGCGTTGTCCTTCGGTGTAATTTTCTAGACTTAGTTAAGCTTAGTTTTGTACGAGGTGGAGGAATATCCTGGAAGTACAACTTCCAGGACTTCAGAAAAAGCTGTAGTAACCGTGAATGGATTATACCAGCAAGTATTTATACATTACCTAACCAACCAAATCACGCATCGAATTAAGAGTAATCTTCCTAACAGCCGGAACGGATTTACCTTTGTGTTCCGGAAGGCTGATTGCTATTACGGCTACGGCGGACGAAACCCCATCTGCTGGTCCATGTTGCCCCGTCGTCGGATGGATGTAATATGACCCCGAGCTCGACTCTTCGGCGGCCTTAAATATGGCGGCCGTTTACAATACTTGCATTTATTTGGAAACTGTCCGGCGGCATTTTACATTTGCGGCGGTAGTACATTTACGTGACATCGCTCTCGTTGCACCTGGGATCGAGTGTTCATGCTAAACATTTAGCTAGAGCCTGTACACGTCATAATAACCCCAGGCAGTACCGTGTTTAAAGGCCATTTTACACGATCGAATATTTATTGAACATTACTTGACTTTCAAAGAATTGCATTCAATATACCCTCAAGCCTCAACACGAAAATTTATTACAAACCTCTTAATGAAATCAGGTTAAAAAATACAGAAAACAAATTTTAAAAATATCTACAACTCGTGCACGACTCGAAAATAATTGGGTAAACCACAAAAAATTTTTCTTTATATTAGTGTACATTTTCTTAATAAAAATAAGCGCCCTTCTTTTGTAACAACTTCAAATATTTCTTCAAATTACTTTCAGTTTTATTCAATTCATTGAATGCTATATGACGTTTTAAACAATTTCATAATCGCGGCCGTTTTCTCTTTCATGTACACGTTATAAACGAAAATTTTGACGACATTCAAATAATTGAAAGAGAAAATGGCCGCGATTATGAAATTGGTTAACGTGATATGTATAGCATTCAATGAATTGAATAAAAACTGAAAGTAATTTGAAGAAACATTTAATCGTATGAAACGGCCTTAACACCCCTACAAGGGCGGCGGAACCAGCGAGTCATGAGGGTCATTTAACTCCCTAATAATTTGTTGTATGGGACAGATCTAAGAAAGAATAACAAACCCGCACTAAGACGACTGCATTTGCTATTTGATAAGTGGAATATTGCAGTATTTATAAAATGTTAATACCTTGATATTTGTTTATAAACAATATTAGTTATCACGTTGAAGTTCTGAGAAATCCTTGATATTAAACACGTTAGTAATTTTTTTTTTTTTTTGCGATATTGTAACATTTCCTGGCGATAATTTTACTTTTTAACACACGTAAAATAAGGCCAATTACAAAATCAAAATTAGAAACAAAAATTATAGGCTTTGTGTTGCTTCTCAGTCCACACGAAGCCTTCTGGGAATTAGAGCGAAACGCAGTGTTTGGCACAAAGCCATCAACACGGTCATAACATACACGATTCAAACCGCCGGCGAACTAACCCCCAGTGAAACAATAGCTTTCTATCGTTCTATTGTACAGCATTGCAGACGATCTCTGTGTAACTGTCATTAGCATTCGCACACGCCCGATGTTGTCCTTATAGCGTCAAATACAAGCATTTCTGTCAGATTACCTTTAATAGCTTCTGTTATTCACGCTGGAAGAGAGTTAATAATTTACCACATCCACCACGGTAAAGTGAGCACTTTTGAAAACCCTCTCATTTTGAATAAAAGACACGAAATACATTTTATTTTAGCCTTAGACGTAAACGTCAGAGTGCGGTGGAATATACACACTGTGTTTATTGAAAATTGTTGGTTAAAGGAAAAAAAATGGCTGAAACGAAAACTTAACCAGGGCATCAAAAGTTCTCACTTTACCGTGAACAACCGTTACAATTCTTTTGGGGCTGTCTGTGACTGAAATACCCTGTGAAACAGAACATAGCCTGTTCACTACAAAATGACCACTTTAAGAGGCAGTCTCATGGGACGTAACCAATAAATGCATTTCACTGTGGCCTTGGACTTTTTGTTTTTGTTATGGTGAAATGTACACTGTGCTTACAACTCTCGTAGCAGTATTTACATTAACAAGTGGCGGAATACTATAAATTGGCTGAAAGAAAAAAAACTAACCAAGGCTTCAAAATGCTCACTTTACCGTCAACCGCATATACCCGATTAAACTGCCCATCCCTTCTACATCGGCCCGGCATATCAATACGTATTATAATGTATAGGTTATTCACGGTAAAGTGAGCACATTTTAAGACCCTTCTAAACTTTTCCTTTCAGCCAATTTTCATTTTCCCGTCACTTTTTTTTTATATCAACACTGCCAGTGGACTAAAAAAAAAGTGTATACATTTTATCGCTCTCAAAAGTTATCGTCTGAGGCTGCAATAAAATAGAGTGATTAATGCCTGTCGGGAGGGCCTTACAAAGTGCTCACTTTACCGTGAATAGTCTATAGGCGACTGCAGTGTTGGATGGCGAGTTATTTAGATAGGTTTGTGGAGCAATGCTAATTAAGCCAGCCAAAAGTGATAATCCGATGTTTGTGTAGGAAAAGATAACTTCCTACACAATAATCAGTGAAAACCATTTATCTTGCGCCCCCCGCCCTTCCTTACACATGTCCAGTTCTTGCCGTTCAGCTGTGAAGTGATGAGCTACCGTAATCGCTATTTTCCGAGATATATATTTATTGTCAGTTCCCTCAACCATTTGAACTACGCATATCCGATTTTTAATTAAAAATAATTTTAATTCCGCTGTAAAGGTTTGTTTTCGTTTCGTGTACAAAGTTAGAGAAAAAAAATTGCATTTTTAAGCTCCACCTTCACCTACGCTGGAATAAATAATAAATAAATTTCGTAAAGAAAACTACGAACATATTCTAAGTAATCGTTACAATTAGAAGGAAAAAAAATACAATGCTCCATGTACGAAGCTAGATACTTCAGAAGTTACCTGCACGGAAAAATGCACGAGAAAAACTCGTATACAAACCCTGATTTGGTGACCTGAATCTGAAAATACAATTTTATATAACGAATAAAACCTTACGGTCAATATTAATCTAATTAATACGTTTACAACGAATAACTACAGATCAAAAAACAGGCTACAGCAATAACATTAATTCAAGTTCATTTTCGATTCAACTTGTACCTGCATTAGGAAAACTATTTATTCCGCCACGTTGACTCCATAATCACCAATAAATAACTTAAAATTCTAAAGCAATTGGTATGGTTTATACCGTTAAACTGAGAGAGACTACCAAATAGTTCCAACTGCTGCCCTCGACCTATTGCCGTATAAAAGAAAGACTGACAAAACAACAGTATGCGTATTATTGGTTTTATATTTACTAACGTCACAGACGTTATACTGTAACAGGGAACCAATTTTAACACATTAGCTCCAAGGTACAACTGATAACTTGTACAAGACGCCACTAAATTGACAACTCGCAGGGGGAAAAAAAAAGTTGCAACTTTCAAGTCCCTTCCCGATGGCGACACCCCAGAAATACATTAACCACACACGTCTGCTGGTTGCTGTAATGGCTCGTGTACTATGCTAACGAGGAGAGACGTAGAGCCCGCGTTCTGGAGCGAACCATAAGCGAGAGCCTTTGATGTGCAAAACATCGTGCGGACGACCGAGTACCCCACGCTACAGTGGTTCGCTCTCTGCAGACATAATGGAGCTGCTCAGCGCAGCCACAGAGCATTCGGCAAACTGCGTTCATTCGGTGAACGTCAAACAGAGACTTTCCAACAAGCAAAGTAAAGTCACTTCACCCCTTTTGCGGAAATTCTTCGGATTTCGGATTAATATAGTAATTACTGACAATGTACGCTTATAGAAATTCTACATTTAACCAGTTGTTTAGAGCAGTGGCGTTTATTCCATAGACGCAAGGTAAGCAATGCTTACCCTATACATATTGGAAATGTTTGACCCGTTATAGTTTTCGCCTCAACTTTAAATCTTAACCCATTTTAAATCTGCGTTTCCCGTTTTCGATTCAAGAAACAGAGTCTTCGTAACTCCCGTACTGTACACGCATAGTGCTGCTCTCTAGCTTTTATTTCCACAAACGGGAGCGACTAGCGATTAATCGAACTCGCAAGCGAGTTACCCTGCCGCGTTCCTTCGGCTAAGCAAATCTGTCCGTAGTTCCCTCAATGAGAACCAGTTCCCCGACACCAGTCGCAGCCAGACACGTCCAGACCATAACACCACCTCCGCCATGCTTCACGATAGCTTGAAGATTATGGGTGTCAAGAGCAGTATTGGGCCTCCTCCAAACCGAAACACGACCACCGTTATGGAACGGGTTGAATTTACTTTGGAGCGAGAAAACAAAGCTGTTCCAGAAATCGAGGTCCTTCCCTACATAAGTTATGCGAACTCTAATCTGCTCTTCCTATTCTTCTTGCTTATGTAGGGCTTCCTTTTGGATCCCCTAGCTCTGTATCCTGCACGGTTGATAAGACGTCTTATTCCTCGGGGTGTCACTCGCTTTCCAAACTGCCCTCTAACATAAACAGCTATCGCACTAGATGTAGATGTGGGCGACCAACTTTTTATTTGTTTATTGGCAACTTCGTTTTTTTTTTTAAATCGCTTAGTTATACTCTGCACAGTCTAACGACTTCTCCCAACGATGTTTGCAATATTGGAATTCGATTTCCCTTTACGAGTTAATGAGACAATCAGCCACCTCATTTTCGCTGTAGTTTCTTTTCCTTTGCGACCCAATTGAACCACGTGTATACCACCAGACACTCAATACAGCTTGTTTAACAAGCAGTCAACACCTGAGTGACTAGGTGTGGTAGGCAACTAAAGTTTTGTCCGTTGTTTCCTTGTTCACAGCCTAGTGTACGAATACTTCTGTCCGGGAAGATTTGGACGTGACGACGTAAACATTTCTTGTTTTCACGTACAAATACCTTGCATGTGTGGCTGATCTGTGGTATTACGGGATCTCTCATACATGTCACCCACGGGGAAATAGAGTATGCACACGAAATATTACTCCAGTTATACGTCGCTTACTGTAACATGTTTTACTGTACGAATACTTGCGTCCACGTCTATATTTTAACGGGCGCACCAAGTAACACGCGCCCAGTAAAGTTGGTAACGAAGGATGGAAAGTAGTACGTACCATATCTTAAAGTCGAGAAAAAAAAAAAAAAAAAAAAAAGTCTACGGTAATCACTTTTAATAATTCAAATTGGCATTTTTGATGCATCGAAGTGTAAAAACGAAAGATTTGTAAAATATTTACTTTTCTAATAATTTCATAGTTTCACTTGACCGACGCATGAATAAAGTGATGAGACCCTTGGCAATATTAATTTTTCATAAGGCGGAAGAAGAGAGAGTGTGCATACAGGTAATTCTTGAGTAGAACTATCAAAAAAAGTGCTCATTTTACCGTGAACATCCTATAGTATTTCTGTACGTAATTTTAATTGTGTGCTTATCCGCTTGTTGTAAATAGATGAGAACATATTCATATTTTATTAAGTTCCCTACTTTTTACAACAAGCCGATAACACAAAATTACGCACAAAAATATTAAACAACTCGTAAAATGCATTTCATTTGGTGATAATTTGGTCCAAAGTGCACTTCCAACAACATTCAGGTCATGGTATCTATTGTGTACATTAACAACCTTATTTCGTTTTAGTTACTGCAATTTTAAAATTTGTTGGAGGTCTGAAATTACCGTTTTTCCGTGTGCACGATCCTGACTGGCTGGACTCGCCAAACATCAGAGAAACTTTATTAACAAGTCCAATATACAAAACGTTCGATTTAAACTGAAGCCATCCAAATGTAGGCTGTTCAAGGTAAAATGAGTACTTTCGAAAGCTCATCTTAAGATCTACTTGTGTTACACGTTGTGTATTCCTCCGCTTTATGTAAAATTAATATTGGGCCTCATCACTTTCATGCGTCGGGCGAATGAAAATGTGAAATTAAGTAAGTAAATACTTCACAAATTTGCTCAGTTATAGACTTCGATGTATTAAAAAAAAAAAAAATACAGAAAGTGAAAATTAATTTGAGTTATAACAATGGTTACCCAACACTTTTTATTCGACGTTAAGATATGGAACTACTTTCCATCAATCGTTACCAACTTTACTGGGCGAATGTCAATCAGTGCGCCCATTAAAATGCATGCAAGAAGAGTGACTTTTTTTCTAAGGTTTATTTCTAAAGTGCTCACTTTCGTGAATAGTCTTTATCAGACGGCTATAGTACCGTTTGACGTTTCAGTGAAGGCATAGTCTTACAACTTTATTTGATCACAGTTATTCGAAGCGGTTCGAGGACAAAATATTCGACAGTGTGTCGAGACGCTTTATGGCTGCAAGGCAGCACGACGAAAAAGACTGCGCGTCGGTAAAAGTGCATTGCGCGTACCGGCAACTGAGAACTCTAATCCACGTAGAGTCCATTCACTGTTGCTTCGAACTTTTCTGAAGTCCTGCTAAAGTTCTACTTACAAAATGGTCACCCGCCTCGTGCAAATCAAGCTTAGCTAAGTCTGGAAAATTACACCAAAGGACAATGCACCACATTCGTACGCACTCTCTTGTAATAATATTTTACACGAGAACTATTTCTTACTAGGCGTTACCAACACACAAGTTTCCTCACTATTTCTATTCATATTATTTAAAAATGAAAATAATATCATTTATACATAAAATAGATATAACATTTAAATTTGAGCGAACACAAATATAAAACGTTTGTGATACATGGCAAATTTAGAAAGTAACAAAATACGTCATACATGGTGTGATTTTTCTAAGGTTTGATTCAACAAGTGTGAAGAAACCGCGAATAGACTATATAGGCTGTTCGCGGTTAGCTCAACTCTTTTAAAAGTCATGTTTAAGGGTTCCGCCTGCCTGGCGCTTGAAATACACTGCAGCGTGTTTGAAATCCCATTTTATTCTACTAAATTATTAAACTTGCCCCCATTATGCTTACCTACGAAAATACACAACCCCTACGAGGACAGAATGTAAATATTATTTCGGAGCCCTCCAATATACAGGAAGTTACAAAATTACATGACAATACTTCGGGGAAACATTCTTCATATCCGGAGGAAGAAAAATTGTCATATGAACATAGGCATATGCTTCGTTTCTTTATTACAGTTCGAAATACGTAACGTACAGTGTATGGCCCGCGGGCTGGATCACGTTACTGTGGAATGCCATCGCAGCGTTCGTTCGCATGATCACGACAAGACACCTCACACTACGAAACTACACCTAGATCTGTAACAATAGGAACTGCACAGGAATTAGTTATACATGTATGAAAGCTTATCGCCGGCACTAAAGGAAATGTTCATAATGTCCTCCATCAGCACGTACACCTGCATCAACCCGCCGTTCCATGAACACCCGGATGCGTTGACGAACCCTTGGAAAATTCATGATTGTTTAGAAACCAACCACAATACGGTTACGAAGGATGCCCACATCGTCCACTCTGGTTGCATACACAAGTGCCTTTAAATGTCCCCACAAATAAAAGTCTAGTGTATTAAAATCAGTACTCCTCGGGGGACTGGTATTTGGCTCCCAATTACAGCTACGATGGCATTCCACAGTAAAATGATCCAGCCCGCGGGACATACATTTTACGTGATGTATTAGGGGTTGTATAGTAAAGAAACGAAGCGTTTGCGGGCCTGTGCTAATATAACATTTTTCTATTCTCCGGATGTGGC
Source organism: Dryococelus australis (assembly GCA_029891345.1). Classification (NCBI taxonomy): domain Eukaryota; kingdom Metazoa; phylum Arthropoda; class Insecta; order Phasmatodea; family Phasmatidae; genus Dryococelus; species Dryococelus australis. The sequence continues at coordinate 46,422,368 of CM057006.1, forward strand.
GAATGTTTACCCGAAGTATTATGATGCAATTTTGAAACATCCTGTGTTTAAAAATTGCTTTTTTCAGACTGGCGCATCATAAAACATACTACTGGACAAGAGCCAAACTACGACAGGGGCCTGTACTGAACTTTGCTACAGACTTATCAGTTAAATAATAGGCTCACAGCTGAAAGAGCTCACATGCGACACTACGAAAACACTGCAAGCCAGTTCAGAGCACTGCGCGTAGAGGCGATGGTGGACTTTTAGTGCGTGACTTAACCCTTGTATCTCCCGCCGCGATTCTCGGCCAAAATATAGGAAAACCAAATAGACAGGCGGGACCCTTAAGATCTGCTTCTCCGCCCATTTGTACCCTTCCATCACACGTGACAATCTATTGTTAATGTAAATATGTAAACAAAATGCCTATCCTTACTCTAATCTGCGTAAAATCGACAGGAAATATTCTTAATAAATACAGCTGCCTCAATTTGAATACGTTACTATCTGGGACTACATCTCGAATTTCGTCGCCAACTCAAATGGGAACTTGCAAGTCAGCTGTGTCCTTAAAATGCACGCTGTTAGGGGCAGTGATCTTTTTTTTTTTTTCTTTCATGGATTGGTTTCAAGATTACTCTGTTCACCTTGAACAATCTATACCAGAGTGATATCACCACCTCTGTAACTGCGCAGTCGACCCGGCAGAGGGCTAGCCACGGCTCCAGCAGATATTTTGGCGAAGTGAAAGGCTCGTAAGTTATGGGGCGTCCGGCGCCGCCTGGGCACGTGACGCAACTGCATAGTAGTCTCGCGTGAAGGAGACATGGAGTCGAGGACGTGTCCGAAATGACATATTCGTTATTTTGTAATTCGTCATTTCGTATATTTCAATTCGGACGTAGTCGACAGTCACTTGTTTAACACTAGCGGCAACGCATATGTACATTTCTACAATCACTATAATGCTTCGAATATGTTAAAAATAATAAAATAATACGTTATACAATCAACGACTTAACATTTTTTTGCTACTAATAAATAAACAAATTACAGCACTTAGTTGTTTTTTAGAACACGTATAATGTATTTTATAAAAAAAAAAAAAAAAAAAAAAAAACTTACGCATTCGCGGAAGTGTTTTTAAGGTCAAAACCATCATGGCACTGATTTTGTCATTTTGTATTTTTGCTAACATCCGCTAGATACAAAATACCAAATATGTCACCACTTGTGTACAAAATCGGGTCACGTGATAATTTTGTGGACTAAATCTGCCATTTCGTACACGTGTACAAAATCGGGTCACGTGATAATTTTGTGGACTAAATCTGCCATTTCGTACACGGCCCAATTTGAGATATTTGGGCGGCTCTTAACGAGGTCATGACAGTCAATGAGGTGAGGATGGAGCAGCGCCGGAATGAAAGGGCGGGGAAAACTGGAAAACACTGAGAAAACCTGCCGAGCAGAGGCATGGTCCGGCACGATTGCCACTTGCGAGAAAATGACATTGAGGATTTTTTATAGTTTCGGAAAATGCTATCGATGATAACTTAGTAAAAAATACCTATTAATTTGATCGATAGCGATGTTTTTTTTAGCGTAAATAAAATAACTTTTACTTAAAATCTTGGTTCCTAGAAATTTCAAGAAAAGTTATTTGAACCCAAAGTTTGGTTTCAGCTTGGATGTGAATTTAAGTCGCAGCAACAGCATAAAGTAGTCTTTGAAATTTGACACTTGGTTTACCTTTTAAGAGCTTGACTTACAATTTTACCTCAAAATTTGAAATTGAAATACGGGCGAACCGTATAACAAATTTCTACATTAAATATACTAAGCGACATTTTAATAACATGGTGTCATTTCTAGATTTATACGAAAAATTATACAAATTTAAAATTCTTGTAACTCGTTTCACTCATTTTTGAAAAAGAGTTTTCTGGCGTAGTATTATTTCTTTCTCCATACTATAATTTATTATTAAACCGAAAAAGATGACATATGCTAAAAATGTAGAAAATTATTTTAACTTCTTGTACGCCCTTACGGCTCGGTCTCAAACGCCATGTTGAATGTTCCATTTACAGCTTATGTGACTTAACTTTATTTTCGATGAACTCACTGAATGTATCACAGCAAGTTTACATATTAGAAATGCAGTTGCTAATTCACGCATTATTTGGCGATTATGAAAAAGCAAGAATCTATAATTTAAAAATGATGCTGCACTAATCACGTCATAGTTATTTGAGAAAAGTTCAGAATTTTTTGTTTTTTAATACAGCGTTAACGTACTATACCAAAGACTAAAGATGAGGTAGACCGAATATTCCGTCTTCTGTGCATGTACAAAACATTGACCTACCCTAAATCCACACAACTGTCAAAGTCATGATGAACGTGTTTGTCTTAATTTTTAAATGACAATCACTATTGCATTAATAAAATACGTTTATCAATTTGAATGTAATCAAACTGCATTGCAAATGGCTAGAGAAAGTATTAAAAACATCTCAAAGCATGTATATTACCAAAGATATACACCGTGATCCCGAAAACCCGGTACAAACTATGTGAAATGACTCCTGGAAAATTTAGTAGTACGAAACATAATACCTATCTAAAGTAATTACTAGGGAGATATACGCCGTCCCTTGTATATTGGGAATCAAAATTAGTTATTTGCAAAATTTCAGAAACTATGCGAAATAAAACCACAAAATCGTTAATAGTTTACGGTTGGTATGCTATCTGCCAAATGTGAATATTTGGCGCATGATGACAGTTCATCGTTAGGAAACTCGAGATTACTGACAAACCCCTGTTATCGGCGAGTTTTTGATTTCACCTACATGTCATATGTCCGCAAATATCAAATAAAGCTAACACTATTCAAGAATTTGTAGGGGAAAACAGAATATAAAAAAAAAAGGAAAATTTAGTAGATTTCGAGGGGAAAAAGATAACGGGCGGTGACGTCATAACATGGCGGCCCCCTGGCTCCGACTTCAAATCCGGAATCTGTTGCGCCCAATTCGCCATAATGCCTCTACCATCATACATAGTTTGGCATTTTTGCAAATTACCAATTTTAATTCCCAATTTTCAAGTCCGTGTCTCCCTCACTTACTTTAGTGCACAGGGAAAAATAAGTTTTCTATCTCATTTTCAATAACTAGGACCACCTGTTTTTTTGCTGAAAGATTTACGCGAAGGCTAGATTAGAACGTCCTATAGAAATTGTGCAATTTTATTTTGGTTATTGGTCACCCGTCTTTGTCGGGAGACAGTTCTTAACCTAACTGGGCCAATCAGAATTAAGTAACCCAACACTAAGTATCCGTGATTCGCGGGCACATACCTGCAACGCGTAATAGTTAAAAATCACCCGATCACGAACATATTTTCGCGAAAAAAAAGGTACCCCAATCAATAACAAATCATCTCGCAAAGATTATACCCAGAGTTAGGGATAACTCTCTAAAAGGGTAGTTTCAAAAGATGAACTGAACTAGAAACCAGTAAATTCCCTTCGGCGTGTGTGGCGGAGCCACCGGAAGGAAGGAGAGTAGGTGAATACGGAGGGTGATGATAACGGAACTAGAGGGATGTGTGGAGTACACTAAGTGTGTCAAAAAGAACGCGCGGGTGCTGGCATGCCCGGACACCCGGGTCTGTATCAATACTTCGCGCTTGCCAAGAGTGGGCGGCCCCATATTGTGAGCCACTTGAAACACCCCCCCCCCCCCCAACAACACACACACATAGCCATTTCCGCAACCACCCTCGCGGCGATTATTCCTCAGCCCAAAAGCAAGGGACAATGAGAATGAGGCATTCCCATCTCACCAGTAGGTATGTTGGAATAAAATCGATGTAATAAACTCAGTGCAACAGTATCTTGTATAAGAACTATTTCTCACTAGGCGCTATCAACACACACGTTTTCTCACTGTTTTTATTCTAATTACTTATAAATGAAGCATTTTAATTTACACATAAAAGATGAATAACATTTCAATTTAACAGGAAAAAAAATTATTATGAACCCAAGTATAACACGATTGTGATATATGACATGTGCTGGAAATAATTAAACACGTCATACATGGGGAGATTTTTCAAAGGTTTAATTCATGTAAACAAACACGTTCATCACTGTTAATCATTAAACTTGACAGTTGTGTATAGACTAAGCAATGTCGGTGGAATGGGTGGAAGACGAAAGTCTTATGATCTCCTAAAGTGGAACACAAATTTCCCTGCACCTGTAGCTCTAAATCACATGTTACGAAATTACAAAGCATAATCAGGTAAACAGAACGTGTTGATTGTGAGTATGACGTTTAGATTTGTGGCTATCGTATTCAATTTTATATCAGCTTGCTGTAGGTACATAAAATACTTACTTCTAAAATCTTAATCGATATGAATACTTATTGGGTTAATGGCAAAGTTAATTTTATATATGCCGGAAGAATACAGAATGGGCAGGAAAAAAGACACATGTACACGTTGGATATGAATTCCACCGAGAAACTTCGGCAGTTGATACTCCTCAAAAAATAGGTCGAAAACTTATACACGACGTAATAGCCTAAGCCTATTCCGAAGGGGTGAAAACAGCCCTTGAAAGTATAGTTGAAGCAGAATGGACGATAAATATCTCGAGTTAATATTGCATTATTAAACTACGAAGTACAAAGCACAAAAATATGTGCTCTAATTCAACCACAATCCATGAAAATTGAGCGGTTGGCAGCAGATTTGTGCAAATAAAACTATAACTATCACTTAGTTTCTTCCTGCAGATTTGTAATCTACCGTGCATGGTGAACAAAACCGCGGTCTTGTATTTTTTTTTTTTAAATACGCTTCAATTTTCAAGGATGGGGGTTGAATTGGCGACCATATTTTTGTGAACTGTAGTTCGTAGTTTGATAATGAAGTATCCGAAAATGCAGACATCTATCGTTCACTCTGGCTGTGGTACTAACAACAAACCTCTGCTTCAACACGGGCAGTTTTCAACCTTTCGGAATAGACTTACGCTATATGTCGTGCGTATGTTTCCCGCAGTTTTTTTTAAATGAGGAATCGCCTGTCGATGTTTGCCGGTGGAGTAATACCCATCCTGTATATCTGCTAACTATGTACGTTATGTAACGAATTATGCCACCCATGTCGAGGAAAGTGTAAGCGTAGAATAGACACCGTTCGCTGCCGGTTCCGTAAGTACGGTCTTGGCCGCGGGAAGAAAAAAATGGAGGCTTTTGGAATCGAAAGCGAGCAGAAATTGGAACAGGGTTTCGGCCGTTCTTTTACCTCGGGCTCATGAACCCACACTTCAACGAACAATGGTTTTGGTTTTGTGTTGATTATATTTTTGTCTGGGATGCAACTCCTCTCCGTGGCCGGTCTAGTGCAAAATACCAAAATGTAAAAAATACCAAAATGTAATCAAGAAAGATCGATGAACACTGAAAAAGATGAGGGGGGGGGGGAAAGGGGGGGAACTACTTTCGTCGTATAGACGCTGCAATCATTAAGAGTGGGATGTACCCCCGTGGGAACCTCACGACCAAGGTCAAGAAGCAAGGGAGCGATACGGGCGACAATAGCACGCACTTCTGGCGCCTCATCGCTCCTACGCGCAAGGCGTGCAGTGTTTCCGTCGTAACGTTGTACTGTGCAAATTATATATGTAACAGAGGGCTTTTATTACACGCGATGAAAGACCACAGATTAAACTACGCCCGTCAGTTTGTACTTTTATTTGGCCCCTTAAGGGGACAGCACATGCAAGCTTTAAAAATTCGATACATGACCATCTTCACGAATTTTTTTCTCCGAGAATGCACTTAATATGACAAGAGTAAAAAAAATAGGGGCATAGGAAATCGTTCTTTACCTTTTCCGACAAAAAGTTGTACTTGCAGAACATTTATTTACCAAGATACGCGTATTCGCGCAAACAACTATTTCACAAAAAATGCGGTGGTCCAACACACTCTTAATAGGAAATGAAATTACATTTCCTGTGCATCCCAGCAAAAAATATAAAAATGAGAGGGGATATACTTGGGAAGTGAGGTGAGTATGGAGCAACACCGGAATGTGACGACGGGGGAAACGGGAGATCCCCGAGAAAAGCAGCCGACGAGCAGCATCGTCCGGCACAATTCGCACATGATGCGAAAATCCGGAAGCGACTCCACCGGGAATCGAACCCGGTTCGCCTAGGGAGAAGGCGAGTAGACTATCTACTGCACCACCGCGGCCCCGGAAAGGGGAAGAGATCTTTAATACTGTCACAATTTCGACCTTACACAGATACAAATCATTCGTCTTGTCTGAGGCTAAGAAGTTTGTGTTTGGCTGGCAGTTTGAACGAGATAAGTGGGATGCTGCGCAGGAGTAATTTGAGAAGTCGGGAGTTGTTCATGGTCAGTGTAACCAGCAAGACAGAGAAGGTTGAAGGCGGGTCTGTCGGGGGAGAGATGTGACATCAGTACACTGACGCAACGTGACCGACAGAATGAGCACAACGCCAGTTTAACAGTTTTAGGAGTGAATGCTTGATTTATTAAGAAATTGTCCGTTGTCTTATAAGGAGGCCTGTCGTTCTTTGCGGCACCACGCACATGGTGGGGAGGGAATCTGCACGTTTAATTAAAAAGTCGACAAGTCAACTGCTCGTGTCAGTCGCCACCTGATGGGTGTACACACACGTGTTATGTCGTGCCTAACTACAACTGCCTACAGCTGGTCTCGTGTAGTGTACAGAGGCGATGCCGACTTTGATGATCAACTATGGTTTGAACATTTATGCGAATAACTAGAAGCAAGCGCTATAGTCTACACATGTGGCATGTGTCTCGATAGACGTTCCTAACACACGGGGACAAATTTACAAGGTATTCCTGGGGGTAAAAGGAAAAATGTGAACAACCCATGGTCCGCCTCAGAGAGTACGGGCAGTAAAGTGCGATAAAATTGGAGGAAAAGATGCAGAAAACGCCTTGAGGTACATCAATGGGATTTTGAAATGTATATGTTAAAACGAGCATCATCATCACAATCCGGTCAATTACACGTCGTTTCTTTATATTACGATTCATTACATGCCACTACATTACATCAAATGTGGAATGTACCGAAACGTAACGAATGCGCGCACACAATTTAAGAATTTCCCGCATTTATAAGTGTGCTCTTCTCTAATATTATTGAGTTACACAGCTGCACTATGACACCCTTTGCTCGTGTTGTAACCCCGTGTTTCATTATTTGTACCCAAAATGTGATCATGCATATCCCAAAACATTTTATTCTATGCTATAGGGTGGCAACCCCTATTATCTTTAGGATGGGGGTATGTGACATTCAGCATGCTTACATTCTTGATGATTACAGATTAACATATTCCTGGTGTTCTCTTGAGGTAACTATGTGGTAAGAATATGCAAAACAATGCAGTTTTATATTTGCAGTGTGAGCTGAAAGTTAATGCAATTCAAGCGGATTGAAAAGTTCAGTAAATATTGCACAACTGCCTGTATTACTTGAGGGAGAGTGACATGCAAATATGGCGTGCCTTAAAGTTGATATAAACCGTCACACAAGTTTCTCCACATGACAAAATTCGTCACATTCGGATTACATGTTTAGGAACAATATTATCATAACTCCTATTCAATTGGTATTCTACGGCCATGTAGTGTTATAAATGTTGCACCTCATTATTATAAAGATATAATTTCCATTGATCAATAATGTAAATGCCCTCTTATGACCCAACGTGGAGAGACGGAAATTTCGGCGCATCTATCAAACATCATCCGTATAGTCTCTAAGGACAGCCTAAAACATCAACGCCTGTAACAATAGGGGTAAGCTAAACCAGCCAAAATGCACGGTCGCTTACCGTGCCTACGGCCAGGGGTGAAACTACCAGCAAATCCTCGTGAATGGGAGAAGGAAGATAGCCTTGGTGTAGTTTACAGGCCATTTCCATGCAACAGAGGTTGTGTTTACTCCGAAATTGTGAAAATTAGCCAAGTATTCAAATCGCATACACTTGAGGTTAGTTCCTTTTACAGGGAAGATTACCTGCGCATTATACACTAAAAATGGCACTGGCGTGGGTTGCGATAAATGACAAATTCAAATTTTCATACGAATATTTTCGTTCAACGCAGCCATCCTGCAAATAATACCCCCCCCCCCCCCCATTTTCCACCACCCCAACTAGCAATACTGTATTATATAATGTTAAGCGTACAAGTAAATTGCAGACCAAAACAATTTCGAATGCATAGACTACTTTTCATGCTTCGCCAAAAGAAAATCGTGTCAGCGAGAAACTTTAGCACAAACAATGACCAGTTTTAGTTTTTACACCCAAGTGTGTTCGGACACATGTTTTGCATTTAACTACTCTGCAGTCGTAGGGGCATCGATAACTGCGTGGTTAGACTGCTCGTTTCCCGCCAAAGCGAACCAGGCTCAATCCCCGGCCGCGTAACTCCAGGATTTTCGCAAGTGGGAATCGTGCCGAACGATGCCATTGGTCGGCGGGTTATCTCGGGGATCTCCCGTTTCTCCATCCCTTGCATTCCGGCGCTGCTCCATTCACACCTCATTTCACCCTCATCGGCTCTCAAGGTCTCGTTAAGAACCGGCCAAATATCTCAACTCAACAACAGTGACAATGCTTTCATCTGTAGGCGTCACCCCTTCCCAAAAACCTGCACACGACTATTACAGGGTGGCTGGAACACTTCGAGCTTTTAAAGGTTGTTCACGATAAATGAAGCACTTTTGGGAACCCTGCTTAAGATCTACTTGTATGCACATAGTGTATTTTTCCACCGTATATAAAATTAACATTTATATTCGCCTGCTCACTTTATTAAAGCGTCGGTGTAGTAGAACTGTAAAATCATTAGAAAAATTATGTTTTACATATTTGCTAATTTTTAAACGTATATGTATTTAAAAAAAATTAAAGCAACAGAAATTTTTAAGAAAAAAGTGATAAAAATGAAAGTATTTCATGACAGGAAGGAAAAGAAAACAGGTTCGCAATGGTCCGAGGAGAGGCGAAATATACAAAGTGAGAAATGTAGTACTGGAGGAAGAAGGAACAATAAAGGACGAAGCATTGAAATTGGTTCGTGGTCACTAGAAGACTAACGGAAAAAGGAGAAAGAAGAAGAAAGCAAAATTATCACTTCAGTATTCTCAAATTTTTAACTAACACTTTTAATTCACAGTTAAGACTTGGAACTACTTTCCCTCGTCGTTACCAACTTTACTGGGCGCATGCCAGCTAGTTTTCCCGTTAAATATTTGCAGCTGCGGGCAGTGAGGCTTTTCAAAGGTTGATTTCAAAAGTGCTCACTTTACTGCGAACAGCCCTTACTTTAGACTCCTGAACGTAGCTGTCAACTTTAAGTGGCAATAGTGAGTGACAAGGATACTTTACTCTGGAAGCCGTCCACATGTAAAATTTAGAATATCCAATCTTTATTTCTGGGTCTCCTTAATTATATCTCTAGGCACTGGATCAAAAACAAATTTCGGTATCTAGGGTAGCTCTGCCAATTGTCTCTCACGACAGACTAACAGCATGGCCCCGAAATTTTATATTTGACGTCGGCTGTCATTTATTCAAAGCTTGTTAGGCGCCTCCAATATTATTCTTTGGCGGTTGACAACAATTACGCTTAGCTTTAGAGCAAAGCATGCGACACAGCTCCAAGGTGAAAAATGTGCACTTTTCCGCGCGCTCGCTGTAAAAAAAAATTTGTAAACGGCTTCTCCAAAATGAAATAAAACATGCCAGGTCTTACTCAGTCGTTAAATTCTACAACTATGTCTAATGTTTACTCTCAGAATATAAGCAAATTTTCTGACGTGTTACAACAAAATGATACTGACACATGACAGAACTTCCAAGACTCGAAGCGTATCTTTGAGGAGGAACTGCTCTAAACATTTTTTCTATAATGCTCCAGACATAAAACGAAACAAATAAAAAAGGCCTACCCAGAACTCAACTGCAGAAATGGTGATATCGTAACGACGGAACCAACTAAAGGCAAACAACTCGTAATCGCAAAGCAAATATATCTACTGCTGTTAATCTATTTGATCAAGACAATTCTGCACTTGCAAAAGTCCAACTGTGAAGGCGCGGCGAAGGGAAAATTTTTTTTTTTTACGAATTAGATATAAATTAAAACCACTGGTGTTAAAATTCGCAACTGCCGTAAAATATTACGAACATTACACGAGCTAACAGGCTACTTCCCACCCGCGCCCATATTCTTGAAAACCTAATACTTCAAATTCGATCAATGTTATGGGGAGGGTAATGTTTACCGAGAAATAAGTTATTAGCGTCCCTGAAAACAAAGTACAGGGCAACTGCACTTTCGCTCCCTGATTAGACGCCAATTCTCTGTACCATACGCCTGGGTTGTTTGTCTTGCTACTAAGGTTAAATTTAATTTTCAAAAATTTAAAACAATACGTTCGTTAAAATTTTCATTAAAGAACAAAACGGGCAACACCGCGATGTAAATGGTTCCTACTGACAAAAGGATAATAAAAACATTACGGACAGGATGTTGATAAACTGTCAAAATTGCTATAAGTAGAACCTACTACTCCCAACCGATAGGGCGCGTTTAAACACCGATAGTTCCTATCGCGAGAGCTATACTCGCATTACTATCGTCATGTAAACTGCACGATAGTTAATGTCGCACAGTCACGATATCAGCACAATCCAGATAGTCGATAGTAACTGTCGTGACAGAACATACAACTATCAAAATGTAAACTGTGTAGCGTCACTATCGTGATAGTGCAGGTCACAAATTTGTACACGTGTTCACTTTTGCAGTGCCATTGCCAAATTATTTTGATTCTGTTAATATCTGTCGCGGTTCTTGTACTATGTGGCGGTATGACAGGATGTATATTACCATATAGTATTGACAGCATATTTGTCATATGATAAACCACGGGAACAATATATTTTTACATGTCATTAATATCCTGTCACGATATTTAACTACCCCAACAAATATCAACCTCTTGACAAAAGGATATAAATGTAGGACCTACCAATGTATTTACACAAGTGTTGTCGGACATGTCCATTTTAAGGTTAACTATCAGAGCATGTCTTGATCGTGTGTGTAAACTGGCCCTATCATGGCAGATACCGTCACACACTGCCGTGATAGCTACTATCATATAAACGCGCCCATAGTGCAGGAAAAATGACTGATCTACTACGCACAAAATGTGCCCCAGTGCCGTTCTTTCTTCGGTTCTCATGCTATAATAACTGCATCAAACTAACTTTAAGCTACGATATAATCCGAATTAAACTGCTTAAATAGCTTGTTTGGAGAGAATAAAATATCACATTACGTTGGCATAGGTGGTAACATGGGTAATTAACGTTCCCAGCCTGCAAAATTTCAGAAACGCAATGAAAAATTGTTGAGACTAAAATTATTAAATATGAATGGGAAAACAATGAAGAAAAAACCGCCAACGGATTTAATAAATACGACCCACGAAATACGAATTACGTTTTAAGCCTTCATGCCCTGCATTAGCATGTAAACAAGCAATTTTAAAAGTGTAGTTATGGCGAGTGTAGCCAGTTACGATGAAATACTTCGAAAACCTGTCAGGAGAGACGCCATGTTGCAAAACCTCTAAACAGATGACAAGCGTGCAGTAGTCTCAAAACATACATATTCGTACTGATCACTTATACAAGGCTAGGCAACGTTGCAAAAAAAACCCATTGCCTTGCGGACTTGCACTCAGTAAGGTATCCCTAGTATATGCCAGCTGTTAATTTTTGTAACAAACGGCAGTGTAACGAATCGTGAGTTACTTTCACACTGTTTTTAAATTGAGAAAAAAGACAAAAATTGATAAACCCAACACGTAAATAAATTACGAGAACGGTTGTTTCAGCAATTCTACACTAAATGCGAGCTAAACAAGGCAATGAATAGCATAGCACGTGTTTACTTATTCGGAGGACATGGTTTTCAAATGTTATAAGCGCAGGTGCACGAAAGAAAAGTTAGTGATCGTATCGGAAATTTAAAGCATGAAGTTGTTTTTAACAGTGCATAACTATAGAATTTCTTACCTCTTAGCTGCCAAAGGGTGGGCTCTATTAGTTATACACTGAAGCCTGTTCACACCAAGTTACACACACACAACGCCCATCAAACATTTCCTCAGTACACCACCAATGCGCCGATATGGACATAACATCCAATAAACCGAGTAAATCCGTAGCTCGTTGGCGAACACGAAAGTTGGCTTAGGAACTCGACGCACATGGATAGGAGGGACTGAGCTCAACAAACCCGTTACCTTTCCGAATAGGAGCGGCGGGAATCAGGCGTCAAAGGGGCGTAGAAGGACGACCGGCTGCCACTCGACGCGTTCCTGGTAACTCGCGCGTCCATGGCACGTGACTGAGGACAACACACAGCGCACGACCGCACTGCTCGGGGGCCGGCGGCCGACTGGGCCGATGTCGCCGATCGTAGCGCCACTGGCGGCGCGCCGCGGAGACGTCAGCGCAGCCCGGCCGGCCCTCAGGCGCTACGCACGGCCGCGACCCGTGACATTTGCCGTCCGCTGCACCTCTACCACCCACAACACACCCCTGGCAGTGCTCTGTTTTAAAGAAGAAAAGGGGTAGAGGGCAGTGAAGCGAACTGCTTCGTGTGCGAGAGATTCAATATTTATAATTTACATATTTTTATACACGATCCGGTTTATCAGAAGCGCCACCTAACAGGCGTGGAAACGGGATGCAATAGCATTTGTTTGGAATAGTGAGAAAATGCTTGAACAGGGCTACGGTTGGAAAGTTGGAAATCCCACTGAGTAACACACAGCGGCCCCTTAGACCTACATCGTGGGAGGATGCGAAAGAGGGCGGGATTTTGAGTGAAAAGAGAGACAGGTTAACCCGAACGCCACAAAACACATTTGATTTTCTATTCTTTAAAAACATTTCTTATATCAACAGAACTGTGCATATTATGTTCACTGTCTAACAATTTATTTGTGGTATCTTCATCCCTCTTATTTCTCAGGCCTATTGGCAATTTATTTGTATTTTATGTAACACATGGTATTGAAGGCTGCTCACGGTTAACTGTGAACTTTTGAAAGTCCTGTTAAAGATCTACTTGTATGCACATTGTGTATGCTTCCACCGTATGTAAAATTACCATTGCCGTGGGCATCATCGCTTTATTCACGCGTCCATCCAGTGAAACTGTCGAATTATTAGAAAAGTAAATAGTTTATAATTTTGTTATTTCTTACAATCATAAAAAAAAAAAAAAAAAAAAAAATTAACGTGTTCACAAATGTTTACCTAACACTTTTATTTCAACGTTAAGACACGGAACTAGTTTCTCTCCATCGTTACCAACTTTACCTACTGCATACCAGTCAATGTGCCCGTGAAACTTTACGCAGGTAGGGGCAGTGACATGTTTTAAAGGTTGATTTGGAAAGTGCTCAAATACCCGTGAAGTTTTAAAGGTTGATTTGGAAAGTGCTCAAATACCCGTGAACAGTCTATACGTTTGTTATATTAAACGGTAAAGTGAGCACTTTCGAAAGCCTTCAGATTTGGAATAATAGTCAATAAATATATTTCCTTTTAGCCTTAGACGTTAACTTCCGAATGCGGTGGAATGTACGCACTGTGTAATACAAGGCATTGTTTATTTGAAAAGGTTGGTAAAGGATTAAAAAAAAAAAATAGTTGAAAGGAAAAAGTAACCAGGGCCTCAAAAGTGCTCACTTTAGCGTGAACAGCCTAACTTATAACAACCATGTACTGTTACAGTATTTTGATGTGAAACTAACTCTGCAAATAGGCAGACGTAGAAACCTTGAACAGGCATGGAGAAGAGACGCGGCTGACACGTAAAAGGTGTGTGTGCCCACGGTTCAGTCATCTCTAGGGACAGGACTGTTCCCCATAACGGCGGCATGGTGATGCCCTTACCTCCCATACCCAGTCCTAGAAGACGGCTGGTGCCGAGCATAACACGATCGGAAAGGCGTGGATGTTTGTCCCAATGGTCACCGAGCGGTTCTCGGGATCAGATCCCAGAAAAACATTTACAGCTATTCCGACTTACTGCACGTCTAGTGTAGATTACACAGAAGAACCCTTCGACAAGTAGTAGACTTAGAAACTGGCAGACGTGTTTATCAACGAACAAGAACTAAACCTTCCACAAAGTGAGGTTGTGAAAATACATCTCTTCGGTGAAAGGTTAACCAAACACACTGCTCTACGAAAACTTCCTCCGAGTCCAACGAACGGTGGAATTGGAATTATGTGAAAATAAGCAAGGGAAAAAGATATATGTGGTAATGGGAGTAAAAAGGAGAGAATACTGTTATAACAATGCTTATCATTCTCCTGCTTGGAGTTTCCGGTCGCTGCTTAGGTACCATGATGTAAAAATTTCCTCCTGCCCCTAAAGAAGTCGAACCTGGCCTCTTGAGTACAAATGCATGTCATTCAACTACAAGGGAGTGACGTTCGATATACTTTCCCTTTAAGTACTTCCACTGCGAACATGGAACAATGGCGAAGATTTGCTGAATGCTTATGTACGTAGGTCCCTATTATTAAAAAAAAAATTAGGCACACGAAGTTAACCTTGATGCTAAACAATGATATAAAATACCAATTAAACAAGTTCAACACAAAACTAAACGGTAAAGCTGTAAAACTGGAAATAACTATTTACGCACCTTGCTCAGTATTTGAACTGTGACTATTTTAAAACATTCCAACATCTGTATATGCCGTTAACAGTAAAGTGAGCACTTTTGAGGCCCTAGTTACTTTTTCCTATCAGTCTTTTTTTTTTTTTCACCACTTTAAAAATAAATTTTACCACGTAAGCAATAAACACAGTGTATATATATTTCACCGGACACAAAAGTTAACGTCTAAAGCCACAATAAAATATACTTATTGAATATTATTCCAAATATGAGGGCTTCAAATAGTACTCACGTTACCATTAATAGCCTATAGCAAATTTAGCTGAGGTTGCTAAGGCGTAGCGATCGAGCGCAAACGAACTTGGTTCGAATCTCGATCGGGCTATCAGGTTTTTTTCTACATTAACCCAAACCGTTTAATGTACCAAACTAATATTTAGTTGCACGAACGCAAGAACAAAATAATTTGGTTCCAACAGCAAAGGGACCGCGGTGGTGTAGTGGTTAAGACTACTCGCCTCCCATTTAGGCGAACCGGGTTCAATTTCCGGCCGCGTCGCTCCCAGATTTTTTGCACGTAGGAATCGTGCCGGACTATGTCACTAGTCGGCGGGTTTTCTCGGGGATCTCCCGTTCCCCGCACCCTTTCATTCAAGGTGCTGCTTCATACGCACCTCGCTTCACCCCCATCGGCTTGCAAGACCACGATGTTAAGGCAGATTCCCACGCGCCATCTTGGATTTATGAAACTTTTGCCATACTCTGGAAATACAGTTTTTGTATGACGTTTTTTGGAACGACAGAGCATTGCCTAGTGCATTTTCTGAGGTCAGAAGTTTTTGATTACTGTTTATATCGACGCCTTTGTAATCGTTCGCATGAAATAATATTGCGTTTCGCCTCAACAGTTACCAGCTAAAAATTAGTAAATAGCATATCTGTGGCAGTTCCTTAAATATTGGGAAGCTGTTATTTAGGATATGTCGTTCGGGAAGTATTAATACACCTTCTGAAATAGAAGCTTTGGCGATAAATCCAAGATGGCGGGTGGGAATATGCCTACAAAGACGCCCAAATCTCTTCACAAACAATGAATTTGGTTAGGCCGTACAAACTTTCTTTGATTCAAATAACGTTTTTTCCAGTGCAAAGTTGGTCGGCGGTGCAAAAAACTTGACTGTGGTTGATCAGTCAAGCGAGGCAAGGGCGATCCTTGGCCCTTGCCATCGTGGTTGACCTTGAAAACAAAGGCGTGGAGGGACCACCTCGCGGCTGGGAAGGCTGCCGCTGCAGCGAGTGGGTTAAGGTCGGGTTCGCCCACGCAGTGCGTGACGTCACCACCTGGCCACCTCCCGGAAAGAGTCACCACGTCATTGGTCAGGAGTCAGAACGCTCAGAAAGAAAAAATATTGGCTGATATTGTGATCCTGCAGCTCTAGCTGAGAAATATTCATCGTCACCAAGTGAAAGCTTAGTGGGATGATGGACGAAGTCCGTTCCTCTTTTTAACTACGAAGTGACGCTTCACACATGTCGGTTTCCCCAAAGATTCGATTATCACGTATCGGCTTATCGACTGCAACTGTGTACCTAGAATCTTGTCAGAAGCAATAATCTGCACTCGATATCACACCACTAATGTGACTTTCAATTTTATTTTGTTAGGTATTTAGCTACTTACGATACTCGAATGTAACGTGGCACACCGTGTACGTACCAAGATACGGCTGCTATACAAAAACACGCAAATAAAATATTATTTTCCTTCCTTACCCAAAATTTCATTAAAGCGTATTGAAATTGGAGAGGACTGATTAACGTCTCCTAGTGTTATGCCTGAAGACTTATCAGGGTACGACTTGAAAAATA
Source organism: Dryococelus australis (assembly GCA_029891345.1). NCBI lineage: Eukaryota > Metazoa > Arthropoda > Insecta > Phasmatodea > Phasmatidae > Dryococelus > Dryococelus australis. Next base: position 46,439,051 of record CM057006.1, read on the forward strand.
ACTTATAACCTAACTTTAATATCCATGTCTTACCTACATATTAGATGCATAACACACTTTTTGGAAGAAAAATTTTGCGTTTACTTTTAAGTACTTTGAAGAAATGCGAGGCCTTAAGATTAAATTAAATAACTTACCTTGTTTTGGACGACAGATTAGGATCACTGTGTTTCCGCCTTTCCCGTTGCGGCCTCTGGAAAAATAAAACAATACAAATATGAATACAAAATAAGAAGCTGGTAGAGGAGTGTGTGGTATGTTTTAGATAAAAATAACAATGATGTACCACATCAACCACAAATATTATACTCGTTTATACGACCACGAACTGTATTACGTCACCGAAACGTGACTGTTAGTTTTTACGGAATTACTAATGGTTAATTAGTTTATTTACGAATATTTAATTTTAAGGCCTTCAATATTGCTCCGTATCTTTGGAAAGCAATTGTCTAATTAATATATGTATAATATATTAAAAATACAATATATTATATGTGTATAATGACATTAAGTGGCATAGTTATATACGGTATAATGGCAAAACATAAATTCGAGAAAATACACATACACGAATATAGAAAACACTTAAAATTATAAAATGGCAGGCTTTATTTGCAGACCGCGTGAAAGATGGCACATATAAATGAAGTAAAGGATTTTTGCCGTTATAAATTTAATTTTGTGATTAATGAAAAATGTGGCAAATGTAAAAAATAAATTAAGAAATTATGTTTCATGTGATAGGTGGTTCTACCATGGCAAATGCTGTGAAGTTGAGCGAAATTATAATAAAGAGCTAAGTATTGAATTGTTGTGTGCTAATTGTGTGCGAAATGACATAGTTAATGATGAGTATGCAGATGCTACAGAAGATGTCAAAATACGGACTAACAAACGAAATGCCGCAAGAGATTTCTTCAGAAATTATTGATATTTCGGCAGAAGAGTTGGGCAGGTGTCGATGCAATGCAACATCGGTGTAAGTTGGTCGGAAGTTTTAAGAGGATGTACGAACAAAGCTACTAGTATTAACTACGAATGTGATGGTATTAAAATACATTGCATTGTGCCGGTTAGGAACGAATTCGATGCACTGTCAGAAGAAGAGGTTATGTGTAGCTATAGCTGTTCAAAAAAATCTGTAATTGTCCAGTCGACCCAAATGGTGTTATCAGATAGCAACGGCAGTGGACTTTCACGAGAAATACGCGGGAATTGGTGGATGATGGGAATAGTAAAATCATGAGTGAATTTAGAAGATATTTAAAATGCGGTGAACTTGAAAGTGGATGAAATTGACTACACATTATGCAATAGTAATTGCAGGTGGTAATATTTATATACATATGTATCAATAGTAGACACACAATGTTACGAATAGTTAAAAGATCATTAGTTGAATAAACTCGTACAAATGCCATCGTTGTTGGTCTCCGTTGAGATATGATTTGGTTAATTGGTCATGCATGATCAAGAAATCGGAGGTAGAGGCGGCAAAAAATATTAAAATAACCAACTGGGTATTTATTAGCAACAAAAGAACTCTGGCTTTACCTTCCTTTCGAATCTTTACGCCATTACTATGTCCTTCGGACTGATATAGGCCATTCACGGTAAAGTGAGCACTTTTGAAAGTCCGCTCATTTGGAATAATAGTCGATAAAAATATTTTATTTCAGCCTTAGACGTTAATTTATAAGTGTGGTGGAATATAATCTGTGCATATTACTTACATGGCAATATTTATTTAGAAGGGTGGTTAAAGGATAAAAAGCGACGCAGTAAAAAGTAACCAGGGCCTCAAAAGTGCTCACCTTACCGTGAACAGTCTATAATAGTTTCATCTCAGTAAAATGTTTAGTAGTGGTTCGGGATCTTCGTTCAAATGCACACAACCCTGGTTTTCTGTATAAATAAATAACGTAATGTGCGCAATAATTTCTGTTTCATTTACACCTTTAAAGGCGTACACTGAACTTGTATGTCGCTAGTCATTTTAGACCAGATGCTATACATGCATTTTCAGTATCCACCCCCACTCCCCACCCAATTTTTGACTCATTAAAAACAATATTACATAGAGCAGGGGGAAAAAAAAAGACGCATTGAAGGTTTTAAAACTGGTCTTCAAACGTTGAAGACGAACAGCCGCAAAGTTCACGTTGGCACCACGGCTTGTTTACGTTAAGCGGAAAGTATCTTCGCCGTCTTGGAATTATGCACTTTCTCCCATAAATTAATTTTCGTAGTCCGTATCAGAAAACCAAGCTAGTTAAGGTATGGGGAACATCTCAACAGTTATTTCTAAATCAAATTTATATTTATTACATGATTAGTATCACATCTGTAACCGTAATCGAATATTACCTCATTATTTAATAACTAAGGGGCCCAGCCCGTGACCTTTTTTTTTTTTTTTTTTTTTAATATTGTCATGTGTCTAGAACAGTTACGATGTTACAAATTGTTGTTACTATACAAAGACTGAAAAAAAAAAATTATGTGAAATTAACTCAACATTGGATATAGTTCTATACACTTGGCCACTGCGGCCCCATTTGATATATATATCTATCCGCTTGGCCACCGTTGCCCCACTTAACATAGTTCTATCCACTGAGCCACTAAACTAAGACCCCACTTGAAATCGCTCCATCCACTGAGCCACTACGGACCCACTTGGAATAGCTCTATCCACTGAGCCACTGCGGCACCACTTGGAATCTCTCTACCCACTGAGCCACTAAAGCCCCACTTAATTAACTCAACATTGAAGCGATACACTTAAAATAAGCAAAAATTATATTCCATTACCTTCATATCTCTATACAATAATCTCTGTGCATTAATACAAAACTTTCATAGGACAAAAGTAATTAAAAAATGAGTTTTTAGGGTAAAAGGTAATGATTGCGTAATCTGATCTTGCTGAAATTCGAACTTGACCTGTATTTGACCCTGAGGATTCGCTCTGCAAAATTTGAAGAACTTCTGTTGAGTTCCGAGGGACTCAGAAGTATTAAAGATGGACAGATCTACAGACAGACACAGAGATCGTACCATTATATAATAGGATGCCAATCCCACACGGGAAACTACAAGTGTAATGAAACCTTAAAATTTCAATAAAATTCGTTAAGTAGTCCTACATGTAATACCTAGCTTTGATTTTTTATATCTGTTCATAAATTTTCACTGCGAATATTTGTGAAAAATCTAAGGTGAAATGGATACTACCCCCTTAACAGCTCTCTAGACCAAGATGTTAAAGAGCCGCCCAAACCTCTCTCCACCCCTTAACACAGAAGCGACATAAACGATCGCTCACTGCGCTGAATATACCGTGTAAAGCTGGATTTACAATAACCATACAGTCCGACAAAACAGCGCAGACAACGACAAAAATTTTTCATTAGCCAATCAGGAGCAAGGTCACTCCGACAAAGTCGCAGTCCCAACAACCCGACATAAGTAGGTTCTATTTCTAGTTTCGTCGGGCGTCGGACAGGTTCGACTCGCTTGGCAGCAGAAAAAACAAACATTACCTTACAAAACCAAAGTTCGAACAGATTTTACTACTGTGATAAATTTCACACTCAAAATACTTTATTTGTGTGTACATCCTGGTTATCTCATAACCGAAAGATGTTTAACTGACGGAAAAAAATATTCGTGGGAAAATAACTTCTCCGAAATGCAAAAATACTTTGTTTACGAAGTTATCAAAACAAAATAGTATACAACGATTTGTGATTTATTTGCGTTCCCTAGCAAGTTCCTGGCCTTTCTAGGATTTCCCGAAAGCAACGCAACATTTGTCAGATTGAAACTGTCGGGGTATTGTTAACACTGAACTAATTTTGGTGGTGGAAATGGTCGGACTGATAAGTCGTGCCGGACCGTCGTGACGAGCTCGTCGTCGTATTGTAAATCCAGCAGTGTTGCCAACCGTAGCATAATTATGCTACAAGCAGCACATTTTTGGGTTGCTGCGGCATGTAGCATACAAAGGCAGTTCTGCTACGCAAAGGTAGCATACTTTTTGTAAGTACCGCAACCTCATTATCACTTCCACAATTAATCGCACACGTGTACCAAGGTATTCAATGAGGTCTGAATACTATGCAGACTTCATTCCAAGCAAAACTATGATAGCTTACATGATAAAGACATCGTTGTACCCCAGTACCAGTACCCTTACCTTTTTAATATGGACGTGCTTATGGCGACAAAAGTGATATAGTATAAAGCTCTTCCCTAGCAATAAATGTTTATTTTTAAATATTATTGTGTGTATATACTGTATTTATACAAATCATGAAAGTAAAGTAAACGGAATCTGAGTTATACTTTAAAATAATAGTATTTCAATGCCATACTTCATCTAGGTTATTTATTTTAAAATAAATGTTTTCATTTTATTAGTATTGTATAATAAAAGCAATATATCTTACATTAAAATGCATAACTTTACGTAATTATGTGGGATACTTTTTCCTAAGTACAATCACTACATAGAATAAAGGGAAGTCCCTGTCGCGCGTCTGTCTGTCTGCATGACTGCGCTAATCTCGAGAACCACTTAACGGATTTGATCGCGGTTTTTACTGTTATGATCTTCATTTATCGAGGAAGGTTAGTGTGTGTTAAAAATTGCCTTAGCACTTACAGGAGCTGAGCACTAACAGTATCAGTGATTCAAGTCGGGAAAAAACGAGCTATTTTGCTGCTTTCTAAGCATGCTCTACCAAAACTGCAGGGCCGATTGTAATAATTATTTCATTGTTAGCAAACTACATTCTCCATATAGCTATATACAAATATCAAGTGGGGCCACAGAGGCTCAATAGGTAGAGTAATCACGAGTGGAACCGCAGTGGACCAATGGGTAGAGCAATCCCAAGTGGGGACGCAGTGGCTCAGTGGCTAGATCACTCTATAGTGGGGCCGTAGTGGTTAAGTGGATAGAAATATATCAAGTGGGGCAGCAGTGACCCAGTGGTTAGAGCGATCCCAAGTGAGTGGCTAGAGTGATTCCAATTTTCCAAATAAACCAATGCCCAACGAAGCGGGCGAGGGTACAGCAAATAACACAGGCCTGCGATGAGAAAGCTTTTTTGACAATGTTACATATTTTAAGTGAATTTTAGTGTGCTGAATTCGGAAATGGTAATCAAATTGTCATATCACACAAGGTTTTCCGATAAACTGAGGCTATTTAACTTAATAATGTAAGTTGCACATTTTTCATCATTAAGGAACTACTTTACTTTATATCTTTTTTGTGGGGAGAAAAAAAGTCTCTCAAATACATGGCATTTCCAGGACTATTGTAATGTAAATATAATGTGCTACTCTTCACTATGACAGTCTGAGCACTGCGTACAAGCCAAACCTGCTCCTTCATGTCAAAGAGAAAAAGGGACTATAATGCTATTGAGCAAAACTAATCTATAAATATAAGCATTTTAAAATAAAATATTGATGTACGAATATATTTTGTTCAGTAATATACCCCTGAATAATATAGTAACAATAGTAAATAGGCTTACAGTACAAAGAAGGATTGGAAAAAATGGGTACTGATAGAGGAAAAACAGAAGTCAGTTTCGGATTCAGCACCCCAAAAACATGTTAGGACAGAATATATTTCGAAAAAAGTTTTTAATTACCAAAATTTTGCAGGCCTGTGTAATTCTTATAAAGTGGTAGCACAATTATTTACAGTAAGGTTGGCAACACTGAAACCCAGCATAAGTCACAGTTCTGGCGGAGTGAGTGACCGGCAGGAGTCACAAGCTTCGATACGGGGGGGGGGGGGGGGGGGGGGGAAGGGTCCTCGGGGGCGCAGCCTTACTGCGCGCAGGAAGCGCGGCAACCGACACACTTCCGGAAAAATACCCGCGGAGATAGCGCACCCGGCGACCAAGGACACACGCACCCGGTTCACTATGCTACTCGCCCGCCAGCCTCTCGGTCCACTGCACTTATTAATACCAGCGTGGTGCGCGCGATTCTTGGCAACAGCGCCCATCTTTCATGCGAGCGAAGCAAGCGGCTGTGCAGGGCGCCAAGCAAAAATGCAAATCTTCGTACATATAGGCTGTTCACGGTACAGTGAGCACTTTTTAAAGCCCTCTCATTTGGAATAATAGTCAATAAATATATTTTATTTTAACCTTAGAAGTTAACTTTCCAGTGCTGTGGAATATATGCACTGTGTTTATTACTTACATATAAATATTTACATAAAACAGATAATTAAAGAATATTAAATCGGCTGAAAGGAAAAGTATCTAGGGCTTCAAAAGTGCTCACTTTACCGTGAACAGCCTATACCAAGAAACAGTTTTTTAGCTATTCACGGTAAAATTAGTAGTTTTGAAATCCCTACTTAAAATCTTCTTGTAAGTGCGTTGTGTTACCTTACGCATTATGTAAGATGTGTTTATTATTCAAAACGATATTGAAAAATGGATATCGCGCAGCATAACCTACCGATGCTGAAAATATCCACAATTAGATGCCTGCAGTGACAAATAGTTTCCATTTCCTTAGAGTAAAACTGTTTTTAGGTCATAGCAGCCCTCACTCACAATCCAGAAGACTGTGAATGAGGCTGAAAACTGATGTAAGTATCGACTTACATCTACGTAACTCGCATGTTACGGCCATATGTGCATCGCTTTCTGCACAAAAACCGTCGAGTTCCAGACTTTCCAATTAAAATGATATTTTTAAAACAACTGCAATAGTCAATGTCACATTAAAACCAAAAGGTGAAATGAATATACCTTAAAACAAATTCCGGAAAATTTAGTGTTGATAAAGTCTTTTTACTTCGTATTTAGCAAATTACTCTGCGTTTTTGGGCGTTTTACGTAATTTTTAACAAATATGAAAAATCTTGGCAAAGTTTATTTGTGCTATCAAGTGTGATACGGTTTCTGCGCTCAAATAAAACTGAGTATACGCATTCCGTTAAGCTTTCTTCAACCGACGAAGTAAAATAATTACCTATCTAAAGCCTCATCAAATGTATCAACATAAAAATACTTCACAGTTCTTTAAGATGGTCTCGTAAATTAAAGCTAGTGTAACCAATGTTCAAAAGACATTCCTTGTATGGGTAAACAATCGCTGGCATAATGTACGTAATTTCTAAACATCCCATTTGATGATACAAGAACGCCATTTTTCTTTCAGAAGATAGGAGAATAACTGAATCATCTGCCTCGTGAATTCTTCCACATTTCGTTAAAAAAAAAAAAAAAAACCTGTATGGTTTAACGCAATAAATAACTGCAATGAACACCACCACATCACACTGTAGTGCAAAAGTCTACCCCACAGTATGGTTTAACAGAATAAAGTTGATGTAATATACCCCGTAACAATGGGCAGCGTCCAATTAAATTAACGCCATATATTTCAAGGTTTTTTTGGCCATTGCTACAACATGATATATCAATTATTCTCCACCGGGGGCAAATGTATGTTGCAAGTTCGGAGAACCTACATTTCACATATTGTATTTTGTATACTTGATAAATAAATGACCCTTTACAAGAGATAACAATTATCGGGTGTACAATTATGAGCGAAAGAAATAAACCCCATGAACGATACAGTCAGGGACACAAGTACAAGCAGAGACGCTGAAACAGGTGTACAAATACTATTAATCGAATCTATTGAATAACCGTCGCAGGTCAAAAAGAAATAATATATACTAAGAGAATATACTGTGAAGTACTAAGTATACACAGAAAACCGAAATTAAAGCTTTTGAGTAAAGAAAATACACGGTATCTTGTACGGGATGCTACAACGTGGACTTAAGTATAACACATCTATAGGTTGTGTGTTAAGAGAAGTAAATTTGAATTGCATTAGTATGCTGGCTTCCCTTGTCTTTGAATATCGGCCTTAAATGTATTTTGCATTGAATCAACCAAGTTTCCAGTAAATGTGGTCCCGATTCCGTGTCATTCTTGAAGCAATACGGCCTTCAGTTGATCCGTATACTGTGTTTGAGCACGCGTCTGCCCAACCCCCCTCCCCCCCAAGACGTTCTATTGGGTTAAGTTTGGGTGATTGTGGTGGAGTATGTAAGAGATATGGATGTACACGATCCACAGACGAACTAGTTCAGCTGTGTGTTTAGGATCATTGTCCTGCTGGAAGTAAAAGTAATTTGCCATGCCCAACTTCTCGGCACTCACCTTCAGATTTTGCTGTAAATAGTCTTAATACACTAGTTTAACCATTGTGCCATCAATAAACAATAGTTCCTCCACACCTGAAGCTGCCATGCAGCCCCATACCATAACGCCACCAACCTCCGCATTTTACGATAGGCTGGATATTGTGCAAACCCCACTCTGCATTTTGTTTCCTCCATACCCGGATTCGGCCATCATTCTGGAATATATTAAATTTACTCTTATCTGAAAAAACAACTTACACATTTGCAAACTGCAACTTCTTCTATCTAGTTACGTAACGCATATACGGCTTCTTTCTTGGTACTACTGCGTGATACCTATACAGCAGTTTCCCAATGATTCGAGTTTAGAGTGTACATGAATTTAGCACTCTTCGTATGGTGCGACGATGGACGTCTTCATCCTAATACCCGTGTATTCCCCCCTCTGCTCTGAGAGTTTGGGATTACTTTTCACTGTGCGAATTATTTTTCTCTTCTCCCTGCTGTCAAGCTTCGGTGGTCGCCCTGTTCGCACTTTCTTGATCACGGTGCTTCGTTCGTTTAAATTTTTCACTATTGCACGAACTGTATATAGCGGCTGCAGTTTCTCCATACGATATGTGCAGTTTATGCAGAATCACCAAGATGTTTCTTTCTGCAAGGTTCACCTCATCTTTCCGTCCCATGTTATTTCTTTCTATATACACTTTGCTTGGTCACTGGGGATGTCTTGGGCCTGCAGTCAACAACTGCGAAGACTGTAGCGTTCCACGCGCTGTGCATACACTTAGGTCCTAGTAGACAGCTCTCCTAGCGGATGTTTACATACATTATTTCCAAGGGAGGTTTTAATTTGCACTCTCTGTGGGCGGTATAATGTACTACACATATGTGGCTTTCGCTTGGGTAAAATGTGTATCCGTAACATCACATAGTTTGAAGTGAACCTGGGTTTAATTATTGCAGTTCCTCTGTGCTTATATTTTCGTCCTTGACTGTATCTGTCTTCCGCACGTTTACTGTATGTACACGAAATTTTCGGCAATGAATCTCTGTGGCGTGAATGGATTTTGCATTAGTATACTGAATACAAAGGGAAAATGGGAACAAACGTATCGAAATCATTAATGGTGAAACCTACTGTCCTAACAAACACACTATTATATCTCAAATTTTTAAGAATTATTTTCTAGCAGTTGAAAAGCTTATTAGGTTTATATCGCCAGTGATATATGTCGTCCATCCGCGAATAGCTCTTCCTTTCACAGATTCGTTTGTTGAGAAAAAAAACTGTATATTATACATATACGCACCATATGCGTGTTTACATATATCTGTGTGTGTATGTGTCAAATATAAGAGTAGCAATAGCTTGATGTTACACCTCGATATCAACACACGTGGTACAGTCACCGTCTGCCTGAATTTATAGCACCTACTGGAATTATACGGCGAAGAAAGCAATGCAAACCACTTAATGAGCCATCTGTGGACTAGGTTTCTGGTAGTCCATTTACAACGTATTCGAATGAGCACGGATACAGGTTCCTTTTACCCACCAGATCAGCAAAAGGGACTAGGCCCGACCCCAAGTTCCGCAACCAGCCGCGTTCCAATTCCCGAAAATAGAATACTCCATTATAATACGTGCCAGATTTGTATACACGAGGTGTGGTAGGAGAGTCGAAAGAGTTTCTACGCCTATCGTTTATAACCCGGGTATCTGGACTTCTTTAAACAGAATGCCACATTCTACGATAAGTCTTGACATCTTTTTTAGAATGATGGATAGAGCTGTCAACTGTTTTTAATACACGCGAGTGCTAACTGAACTGTAGTAACCAACGCGATGCTTTGCAGTCCTCACTCAAGGTAACATATCCTTTGATCCTTTGGCGATCGAGTGGTGTAATTTAATTTTGAATGTAGACGATAAAATCGGAGCTGCAATGCCAAACTCTATCCCCCGATTTTGTTATCATCGGAGTTTCTGGATTACCTCTCACTATTGTCGCAAATTTAAAGACGTATTCACGTCAAAAAGTTTCTTCCATATAATTGGGGGGTAAGGGGGGAAAGAAGCCTTATGATGGGCACAAGGCATGGCATTAACCATTCTAATAAGACACAAATACAGATGCTTATCAAAACAACGTAACCACCTGAACGAGTGTGATTATTCTTGCATTGGAACACCATTGGCCGGTCTGTCGTACAGCTGCGATTAGTCACGGAATGGTAATACAGTATACAACTCTTGAATTGTTTTCAGGGGAATTTCGTACCGTTCGTCCTGCAGTCGAGCACGCATTTCAGTCAGCGATAATGGGGGAGTACATATGCACCGGATTCTCTGCTCTAAAATGGACCACAGATGCTCAATAATGTTTGGGTGAGCTGTGATTACAGTCATCACCTTGGACATTGCTGCTCTCTATACACCCATAACACATGGGAAGTCCAGTCTTCGATACACTTGCTCCAACCAACCGCGCTTAAACAATCTACCCTTGCTGAAAGTCAAAGAGGACTCCGATTTTGCGTCGCCTACGTATAGCCGATTGCACGAACGAATAGCGTACCGCACTATTAAAATTTTACGTATATTTACGGAAATTTTTACGAAAATGCACAGTAAATATACGGAAACGCAACTCGTAATGACAAAAAAACGGTGTTAGGTTCGTAAATACAAAATACGGAAAATCTACGTATTCCCCTTGGCTTCGGGTCTCAGGCACGAACAATGCCAAGTCTACGCGAAAATATCTTCGCCACTGTAACCAAAAAAATATCGTTTCTGCGGCAGTTAAGGTTTTATCCACGTCGACAAGACATGTTCTCTCAAAAATTAAAAAGTAGGAACACGCGGATGGCAACACTTAATTTAAACTTTAACAGAAACTAACAAAGGTGCTTATGTGACAAATAAAGAAATTCAAAAGTAATATCAGATTCATTACGTGAGCATTGTAGGCAAGTGATTAGGGTCGTGAACTTGCAATTTTTTAAATCGGGTTTAAATCTTGCTTAAGTATAACAAATTTTAACTTTTTTTAAATATCATTCTATACAAAGTAGAACGCCCACATAATACAAATTAAAATGAAAAAAAAAAAAAAAATTTAAACTAGAAGTGCAGAAAACTAACTAGGGAATTGACGGAGAGGTTCTGCGAATTTTACGAAAGTCCGTTTTTGAAAATCAATGTCAGTAATTTTACGGAGATTTTACGGACACCCCTGGATAAATATTTACTAGCACTTTTCCGTAAAATTAAGGAGTTTTTTTTAACCGTGAGACTCCGCCGGTTTACATCACTGGGACGCTACTCCCTCCGCGCAGGGTTGGCACGGGCTTTTGTGAGAGCCCCTGTCCACTCAGCAGGTTTTCATTTGAATTGCGGTGGGAAAGAGAAGCTAACCCCCCCCCCCAAACAAAATAATTTAATTGCTGCTAAGAGCCACAATAGTTCTCAGTATCCCAGGGTAGCTCCTGGAATCTGTTCCCAATATTGTATTTATCCCCTTTTCCCCTGCCTGCTGGGTGAAAAGGAGGGTTGGTGAAATTAGTACTGCAGACTAACGCCATTCGCTGCAATACTCAATGACAGTCGCAGCGCGCGAATGATCAGTGTTACCGACTCGCTTAGAGTTTCCTTTACTTCGATAACCGCAAAGATTCTGACTTTGACGAGGTCTAAACCACAACGCGAAGTGTCCCGTAGGACTATCCTCCGGCGACTGCACCACATTTGCAGCAATGCACAGAACGTTGAGAGAACGCAAGACCGGCGTTACATTGCCTTTCCCAACGAATCACGCTTCAGTCTAGATTGTCGTATACGGACCCGGAGCTGTAGAGGTGTCACCATCTGATAGGCGCACAATATTGTATGCCATACGGCTCCTATAGCTGGAGTTATGGTTTGGGCTAGTAAAACCTCTATATAGTGAACCTTTTTAAAACAAAAATCTGTCTACAACAAAATTTGCGTTCTGTCCGATCAGAACACAGGGAATTTTCTCTACTATTTATAACAAATTATTTTCCCCTCTTCGACAAAACAACCCTTTTATTAAAAAGTCTGAAAGTCTAAATGTATTTCATTTTCTTTTGCATTGCTCCATTTATTAAAAAAAATGTATTTAGAACTGTAAAATAACCTTTATTTTTTTCATATTTCAGAGAAAAAATGAAAATATACGAGAGCCATTATGTTATTTTAAGTGCAGTAGAAGCTGTTATATTTGTCTCACTTCCTGTGTAATAAGTATTTTGTTGCCATAAGAGTTTTAACTACTCAATTGCTCAAAATAAAATCAATTTAATCCTTTTCATATGCAAAATACAAAAAAAAATTAACACAATTAAATTTAAGCAGCAATTAGATTCAAAATTGCCTGCACAAAAAACCACGTTGTTTATCACTTCACTATAAAGGATACCTCTATAACAAACACACAACAAACATTTGTTCTACAAATGTATTAGTTATGGCTCAAGTGCGAGTCTTGCGTTTGTGCAGGGCGCACTGTCAGGTCACCGATATGTGACCCGAGGTCTTACGTCCCCATTTGCTATCTGAACGACACACTACTACAAGCATTTTACAGCTCGATAATGTGAACTGTCACCAGTTGTTAAGGATATGGGACCAGCTAAACACACACAAATTCGAATTAACGCCTACAGTACTTCCATGCGAGGGTAGTGTGTCCATCTGTTAACAGAGTTTACGGCAATATTATCCTTGTTTAATAACTATTTATTAGTCTCGTGTAAATGATTCGCTGACATCTTGATGTCTCCGTCTATGTATTTTCGAATTCTTTGTCCAGTAGTGTACATTAGTTCCTGCATCAAAACTAGAGTACATGCAGTGTCAGCAACCAATAACGTCATGCATATTATTTTCGCGGTAATTGTAGAAGCCTGCCCCAGTCGCATTCCATTTTTATTTACGTCCCCTTCGTACGTAACCACACGAACAGCAATAGTTTCGCAGTACGAAATTATGACGCATTAATACCCCATCTCAATTAAAAAATAAATTTTCGTGACACAAGAAAATAGAATTTTCTTTACACCAGCCAGGAAGGAGTTATCTGGGAAGGTGGGGGCGAAGCCTTTCCCACCTTCCTTCCTGTCAACTTGCATCCTGTCTCTATGGCGCCATTCGTCAGAGCGTCAGGCATCCTGGTTGTGATTTTCCAGGGTTTTCCGAAATTACTCTGGACGAATGTTTGACAGTGGTGGATCCAGAGGGGGAAGGAGGAGAACCGAGGAGATGACCTTCCCCCCCCCCCCAAGAAACTAACGTTTACAAACTGCCCTTTGAAAACTGAAATAAAATATCAAGACTGTTTAAAATACAGACTTTATTTAATATTGTTTTCTAAAATTATGATGAGACAGTGTGCCACTCCCTCCCATGCCATGACTCAAAAGTCTAGACAGGCACCTGCGCAATGGGTAAGTGCCCCCCCCCCCTCCCAACAACCCAAAGTCTACATCCGATACTACAGGCATTGGCTGATTCCTTCCCCGTTACTCGGAGTCTAATGCTCCCTTCTAAGGTCTAATCGCTGTCCGGGAGCACTCAAAACTCGTAATAAAATATCATTAAAAAAAAATTGGGTTTGTCTGTGTTGGGGACACGGCCGTTTGTGTTGCGTAAATACGTCTACGTTCACACGCTCGGACGCCTTGATGTTTATTTTATGTTCCCGGCACCACTTCACTCGATCATATGGGGTTTTGTGGGTATCACTGGATAGCTTTTGAGATGCTCTTTCCAACCGTATACGATTGCTGTATTACGACTTTGCATTTTGACGAGTATAGGCCGACATTGCGTTAAGTTTTCTTAATGTTTATATTATACTCGTAGAATATCACCATAACCACGTCAAACAAACGTTTTTATACACGCAATCGATTGATCATGACGAGAGCTGTCGGTTGAAACTTAAACGAGCGTCCTAACTTACCCTAGTCAAAAGTTGTACTACGCGGAAGTTATGAGACGCAGCGAAACCAACTCAAAATTGCGCCCCCTCCTTCCCCCGCGTTGCTTCGCACTCCTCACTCAACGTAACATATTATTTGATCCTTTGGCAATCGAGTGGTGAAATTGAATTTTAAATGTATATGATAGATTCGGAGCTGCAACGCCAAACTGTATCCCCCGATTTTGTTATCAACGGATTTTCTGGATTGCCTCGCACTAAGGTCGCAAATCTAAAGACATAGTAATGTCAAACAAAAAGATAGTTTTTGAAAAGCATTTGCTGCCGAAGAATTTAAACGATCCGTTAATGAGGAAGATCTGCCTGTTACACTATGTCTAGTTTCACCGCCCAAGTACTTCCGTGCCCACTTCGTCGAATGCCGGCGTAGTTTCCAGTCCTCGTTCTGCAAGATCAAGATCCTGAGAATGGCTTTGTTACATAATCGGATATATAGAAGAGTGAGTGAAGGGATTTGGGCGGCTCTTAACAGCGAGGTCTCGAAAGCCGATGAAGGTGACGCAAAGTGAGTATGGAGCAGCGCCAGAATGAAATTACGGGGGAAACAGGAAATCCCCGATAAAACCCGTCCGGCAAGATTACCACATGCGAAAATTTGGGAGTGACCCGGCCGAGGATGGAAACCGGCTCTCCTAGTTGGGAGGCGAGCAGACTAACCGCTCAGCCACCGCGGCCCCTTAAAGAAGAGTTACAATTTTTTTTTTCCCACGCAGCGTATTTCAAGTACGTCGACACGGGCGACGTTATGAGAAACACGCCGCTACGCGTGCGTGTGTGTGACAGAGAGAGTGTGTGTGTGTGTTCGTGTGTGCGCGCGCGCGCGGTGCCAATATAGGCTGTTCACGGTAAAACGAGCACTTTTGAAAGCTCTGCTTATTATCTATTTGTATGCACGTTATGTATTTCTTGTAAAATTAACATAGTCATGGGACCCATCACTTTATTCATGCGTCGGTCAAGTAAAACTGAAATTTCTAAGAAAGCAAATATTACACAGATGTGCTCTTTTTCACACTTCCATGCATTAAAAAGAAAACAGAGAGAGAAAGAAATAATCTAGGTTATCACAAATAGTTACCAACACTTTATTTCATGTTAAGATGGGAAACTATTTCCCATCTATCATTACCAACTTTACCGGGCAAATGTCACTCACTGCAAAGTGCTCACTTTATCGTAAATGAATTACCTCTGAGCTCCACCCCGCCAAGCAGGCATGCACCAAGCCACGCCGCCAAAGCAGATCACACGCACTCCAGGTTATTCCGTTAGTGACATCCCGCCACACGGGGCAAAAACACGATACCTATTGCGGTGACACGGCCAGAAACAAAGAGCTGAGCAGGCGCCGGGCTAATCCGGCTGAAAACAGAACGCCGGCTTTGAACCCACACCTTTCATTTACGTCCACATTTACAATTCAATTCGATCAAATACTAACGCCGACAAAAGGTACTGCATGCAATAAAGCTCGTAAACATTACGAGTCTCTTAACTAAATATCCAATGGAAAAGCGCTAGAAAAGGTCACTGAAAACAGCCTAGAAGCCGGGGAACATTAGAGGGTTACAAGTAACTGCAAGGTTTTGAAACCGACTTAATGTAAAGCTGCCCATACATAAAAACTTAAATATTTCAATAGGCAACATTTATTTTACAAATAGCATACAAGAATGCTAGGTTAAAACAATATTTTAAGTCGTGTATTTCTTACTAGCCGTTGCCATCACATCGCTGCTCTCGCTGTTTTTAATTCGTATTGTATACGAAATAAATATTACAACTCGTAGAGGATATTATGTTAAAGTTCCATTTATTCAATAATAAAACATAAGCGTTATATATTTGTGGTATACAAGTCATTTTAAAAACAGGGTGACCTATTACTCCTAGAGTGATTTTTCAAAGGTCTGTTTCAAAACATCCGAAAAAACTGTGAATGGACAATACTTATAGTATCTGCATTGTTTGGTCTAATATTTTAAACTGTGCGTGCTACTTCAACTTTCAATCATATGCCGTATCACAGTGTTTATACGAAATCTCTTTAAAGTTTCGAAATCACTAATAAATTCCTCCGCCCCCGATGGAGTACTGACTGCACGCCACATCCTGATATAGGCTATGCACGGTAAAGTGAGCACTTTTGAAAGCCCTCTCATTTGGAATGATAGCCATTAAATACATTTTATTGTAGCTTTATACGTTAACTTCCAAATGCGGTGGAATACACACAATGTATTTATTACAAACACGGCAATATTTATTTGTTTATTTTATAAAAAAAAGGTTATTTAAGTATAAAATATGGCTGAACTGAAACAGTAATTAGGGTGTCAAAAGTGCTCACTCTACCGTCAACAGTCTATACATAGGAGCTTGCCTACTAGCTCAACACTAACCGAGTAGCTGAACGCTAACTACGGCCTCAAAGTGTGATTGATGTGCGACCCAACCCTGCCGCAGTGTGCCCATTTAGAGTTTCCGGCGGCAGTTTTCATTATAATCCCTCCCTCCCTCGCAGAAATACACGTGGCGTGATGGCAGCGGTCGTCTGAGCCCACTCGCCGTTTTTCATCCGGAATTAAGCATGAGTGTGGAGAGGGAGAGACCGAATGGTTTTAAATTCCGGTAATGCATGGCCGTGCCCAGCTCCGCTACCCCACGTTTATCCTGGGGCGCTGCTGCGCATTATGACGCCCCCCCCCCCCTTGACACGTACTGCAAGGGCGGCGATGTTTCCGGGCGCCAAATTGATTCTCCCAGCCAGGTTCCTGCACATCGCGCCAGGGGTTAGCGTGTGTGTGTTCGCGATAACTCGCAACAACGAAGGGTAGCATCACCACGCTGAACATTCATATCCACACTCCCCTACACAGTCATATGTGCACATAACAACGGTTTTGAAACATTTGAAGTCAAACATAAAAAAATACCACTCAACGCCACCAAGCTGCGGACACATGGCCGCCATATTGCATTCTGTCGTGTCTAGTGGAAGTGTTGTGTTTGGGTGCGTTTTATTTGTTGTGTTGTCCCATTTTGATCCTACCTATTTTGTTAGTGTTGTCCTGATTTTTTCAAGCAGGTTTCCTGCCGGTGTTTTTTTTTTTAAGCGTTATTTGTTGGCTGTGTACATATACACATATTTTGTTTAATTAGTTTCTGTTCCGTTTTTTACTCTATTTCCTCTTGGAATTTTCCAGTGTTGTACACATATATTTATTTTCTCGTCTACAGGTTACTTGTCTTAAAAGTATTTTTTTCGTGTTCAGTCCTGTTTTTCCATGACAGACATCTGCATCGCAATGGCGAATGTCCAAAAATCTCCATATAGTCATTCTCTCCCACTGCACTATTCATTCAAAGACCCCGCATAGTCCTTTACCGTTCTTACTTCCCTGAACAACCTGCTCTGTCTACAGTGACCTCGCTAACGACGGGACGTTAGATCGTACTTGCCTACTTACCTGCGTTGTAATTCAGTGCCTTGCGTATAGAGACGACTAAAGACTATTCACGATAAAGCGAGCATAGAAATGAACCTTACAAAAAAGTCACTTGCCCTGCATGCATATATTTGAATGGGAACACTCAGTGACATTCGCCTAGTAAAGTTGGTAACGATGGATGGAAAGTAGTCCCATATCTTAACGTCGAATTAAAATAGTAAGGTAAACCTTTGTGATTACTTAAAATTAATTCTTTCACTTCCTGTTTTTTTTAATGCATCGAAATGTAAAAACCAAGCAGATTTGTAAAGTACTTACTTTCTTAATGATTTCACAGTTTCATTTGACCGATGCATGAATAAAGTGATGAAGCCTATAGCAACGTTAATTTTGCATAAAGCGGAGTAATATACAACGTGCATAGAAGCAGATCGCCGCAAACTGCTATCATACGAAACCAAACTGATTCCGATTCCATGCAAGAATATCACGGATTTCCCACGAGAAACGAGACCAAAATAGAATTTGCAGCGAAAGACCTCATTGCATTAGAAAGTTGATGGTTTCGGAATATCCATAATTTTAATAATCACATATCATGACCACACGCTGTTTTAAAGTAGTTAGTATCAAAGGTAACAGTGTCCAACAATCTCACAACACACTAACCTCATTCCATTTGCAAAACAACATTTTCAAGTGTTCTCCACTATAATTTTTTTTTTTTTTCGCCTGATTCTTCTTGGCACAGTTTTATCCTCTCTTCTTCTCCTACTTCCATGATTGCTATACAGATGGAACGGCCAATAGAAACACTCGTTACGAGTAAAACGCGCCTGACAATAGGCCATTCTCTTTCTGCTTCCGTGCAAGATCACGCATGCGCGATATATTCTCGCGTGAGATTTAGTACGAGTGTGCCATCTCGCGTGGGATTTGTGTGTGTACGCTATTCACGGTAAAGTGAGCACTTTTGAAAGCCCTCTCAATTAGAATAATAGTCAATAAATATATTTTATTTTAGTCAGACGTTAACCCCAGAGTGCGGAGGAATATAGACATTATGTTTATTACTTACAAGGCAATATTTATTTAAAATAGATGGTTATCGAATTTAAAAAATGGCTGAAATAAAAAAAGGAGGTAACTAGGACCTCAAAAGTGCTCACTTAATCGTGAACGGCCTCTATGTTGCGTCGTGTAAAAGCTACCGCATTGTTCTGCGGCTTGGGAGTGTCAAACGCACAACGTATCTCGTGTTCGTGGTGTGGAACTGGGGGGGGGGGGGGGGGGAGGCTGGAACTGAAGAGATGGGAGCGCGTCGCCGAACGTCGCCCACGGCGTCTGCAGACAAGTTCGTGCGACAGGAAGCCACTCCCAGCTCCAGGCGACGGCGAAGGGGAGTCGCGCAGTTAATTACTAACATCGTGTCACCGACCCCACCTCCCGCCCCGCCTCCTGCTAGCTACGAGCTACGCTACAGCAGCTTACGGGAATTAATTGGTCTGAGCACCCACGCAGCCACTTAATCCAGAGGTATATTACCAGGTCCTTTAGAATGTTCCGCCCCAACGCCTCTCACCTAGCCTCAATCATAAGATTTCAGGCGAAAGAAACCGTTACCAACTGACAAAAAAAACCATCATACAGTCCAAGATAAAATTCCCATGCCTGTACAACGCCATCGGCCATACAGTCTGTGGAATTACTGTCCACGTACACGCATCTATTTCTCGGCAGCATTCACCAGAGTACAATCGATGTACTCTGAAGAAAACTATCAGCTATCAGTAACTAGTTGTGATCCGGCGGGAAATCTCTCGGGGCCCAATGGAAAATACATGGAGCTGCTGTAGAACTTTTGGAACCTACTGTAAAACTCGCGGGGAAACAGAGAACTCAAAGGAACAAAGTATCAGCATAGAACTCTGCCGGGAGTTACAAGGTTCTTGCGCTTGCGACCAAGCAGGAACCAACAAGAGATAAGGACGAAGGCATCATATCTCTCAACGCCGAACATCCCAGCATCGCTAAGAACACGTAAACTTTATGGGGGGGGGGGGGAAATGACGCTCAACAGTAACTACAGAAACAAAATTTAAATGACCACAAAAGTAACTAAACAAACAAGATATTCGAACAATTTTCAGAAGACACACGATAAAGAGTATAGACAATGTGCGCGTGTGCATAGGTGTGTGTGTGGTGTGTGTGTGTATATATATATTTCATATTGCGTGTACATGTATCTTATTGCATGGGCAAACAACTCCCGCCTGCATATTCGTCACGAAAAAGTAAGGCAAAAAACATAAAAACTTATAGATACACAGTCTAAAATTCTTCCCAAGGGCGGTGCACTCTCTTAAAGATGGAGCATTAAGACGAGGTTATTGAACATTGTACAAATAGGATTTACGATCGAACAATGAATTTCGGGATGATGAGTAATCAAATTATCGAGTACAAATAATAGGGGTCGCGACTCTGATTTTGAATTAAATTTCGAGATGCCGAATGTTTATTCATTTTCCGATCTCGAATTATTAATAAACACCTTAAAATAAACAAAAAAAAGTCGCTATATATACACACATACACACAAAAACATTCCCCTAGACTCGGGTATCTATGAGTAATTAGTGTATACATTTCACAACCTCTGCAAGTATTTGTTGCTTTTGGATTTATACATGAATTCCTCGAAAACGTTTGTACCAAGGGGAAATCACAATAAATAACTTTTTATTAACTTAAAAATGTGAATTAATAATCTGAAATTATGCATGCACGCGGATTTTATTTCACTTACGCTCTAGCGAAGAGTACATACTTCATACCTTCGTCTTCCTATTCCATCTTCAAGAACATACACTGACCTTAGGAAACACTTTACACGATGAACCGTATTATATTTTCACCGTACTTTTTCGTAACGAATACACAGTCTGAGTTCGTCCACGTAATATTACGATACATATTTACGCTATTAATGATAAAGTGAGCACTTTTTGAAGCCCTCTCATTTGAAATAATACTAGAATATATTTTTTCTAGCCTTAGACGTTAACTTTCGTGTCCGGAGAAATGTATACACTGTGTTTATTACTTACATGGCAATATTTTAAAAAGTGGTAGGAGGATAAAAAAATGTGTGACGGGCTGGACCACGTCGCCAATCACCCACTCGATTTAAAAAAAGAGTGTTGTTTACATTTTGTGTCGGCGAAATGCCCGACTGCACGAACATTTAAACACGCTGGTTTTGATGTAAAAAAAACCCCTCTAATATGGCTTAAAATTATTAAAATATTAACCTGCAATGTTCTCGCTATGTTCACGTTACCTGTAAAAAGTATTGGAAGTCCTGGGGTAACTGGAAAATGTGTATTAATGTACGTGCATTTTCTCTACGTGCAGCAGCGACCAGCCTTGGCCGACAACTTTGTAGCGGAAGGCGTTTCGGCTGTTCGCCACCTGGGAGCACCACCTTCGGTGGCAGGCGCTGAGAACTGCCTGCACCTGTGCGCGCGCAGTCCCAACCTGTGACGTCTGGTTACGCCAGTTCCGGCAACTTGGTCAACATGCCTGCCTGAAGTGTTTTTTCGTATCGCAATATTATTGGTGGTTTGTTTTTCAATTATGTAGACCCCCTAAGGGAAATAGGTATCCGCTGCGTCGGTTCACCTTATTTGGTAACATCAACCGCCATTGGTCATGAATATTTCGACCCCGATAGGAACAATTGAAAATACCATTTATTTCTTGGAATCACATTAATTTCTGAGGAAAATAACGGCCTCTGCTGTGATTGGTAGCGCCATGTAGAGGAACTGTGTATATAATCCCTGTACATGTTTCGTTCGGGGCCAGTCAGCGGCCTCGAGAGGGCATACTTCTACCAGATAAGTAGTATTCTTGATTTGATACACAAAATGTAGGCTCCTCAAGCTAATAGAACCTTCACGTCATTTTAACGTTAGTCGAGGGCCATGGTGGCCGGAAATTTTAAATTATTTTTAAAATGATAACGGAATGTTGATCTCTTATCCGAAATGGGTGTAAGTAATGTTGCCTTCTGTAACCAGATTGTTCACCCTTTTAAAAGTCTGTGACCAAGGTAATACTTATGAAAGTTGGTCTCAACATTTTGAAACCGAAAACCATTAATTCTCTAAAAGACCAGAGTAGATGTAGGTACGAGAGAATTTAACCGCCATTTTGTATGAATGTATTTTTGGGCCAGGGCAAATTGTGATGGCCTTCTGTCTTGCTAAATGGTCAGGTTTTTGCGTAAATATTACCCATAACTTAGTGTGAAAAATCAAAGTAATAGATGGGTAACAGCGAAGTTATGTACCTGAAACGAATGTTTTGCATTTCTCTCCTTTTTATGGTAACTTGGTGTTTTATGCATATTTTAATCGATTGGGAATTTAGGGATAAGGAAGTTTATGTTTGCTATTCAACATGTAATATGGACAACCAATGAAAATAATTGAAAGAAAACTTAACAAAAATAAAAGAGAACTACCACAATTGTTTGTATCTGTTATAAGTTATTTACCTCTACCAACTCACCCTTACTTTGCACAAAAATAAATGGTTCTTTTGCACGACGTTTTGCCATTTGATGTTCTGTGGATTTTGGTAGGTCTTTATGCAAATCCGGCCTTGCCACGCCCTTGGCTTAGGACGTAGCACGGCGAGAAATGGCTGATAGGAAAAAAATAACTAGGGCCTCAAAAGTGCTCACTTTATCGTGAACAGCCTATATAAGAGTTATGCATGTATACATATGAACGTGTATACTCGCACACACCCACGACCATCATATACGTGCATCACCTGGTTGCTAACAGAGCAATGTACCAGTATTTTCAGATAACTAAATGTTATGATCACTAATATGTCGAAGGAAACAATCACTACCGGGGGAGGAATTATGTCTCCGTTCTTAACCAACTGTGATCCAAATGTGCTAATACCACTGTCCAATTGTTCAATTATTAAAAAAGTTTTATGGGAGTGTTTGTCAGAAAAACATCTGTATTACACGGTTTTTTTTCCCCCAAGTTCCATACGCACGAAACACATCGATGTAACTCAAAAATATAAACTATCGGAAAAAGTCTACATTTGTCACCTACCGGATTTCATAAAAGCGGATGTCGTGAGCCTATTAACATACGCAGGGACTTTCAACACAAAGGTAGAAAATGCAGCAATGTTTTTTTAAGGACGAAAAACATGGGCGTGAGCGCCTTAAAAAAAAAAAAAAAAAAAAAAAAAAAAAAAAAAAAAAAAAAAAAAAAAAAAAACTCGTCGACAGTGTTTACATATCTGTACGTATGAGACACCAGCTGATGGGGACCGGCAACAGTTACCTGAAACCATATGTATGCAATTATATGACGTATATAGTCTGATACCACACATTTGTTGGGTGCATTAATAATCTTAACTTTTCAGAAACAGTAAACTGATTGAAATAATGAAAGTCAAATAAATATTCTGTATTAAAGAAGACCAAACTATCACATCATACATACATCCTACTAGCTACCTATTTCGGATTGTGCAAAAAAAAAATAACAGGTAGTAAATCCATTTACAAATTACCCCTAACTGCATGGAATCAAAATAATGATTTGGGCGTCTTAAAACTCAACACACTATAAGTGAGTTAGCTAAACTGG
This sequence comes from Dryococelus australis, assembly GCA_029891345.1. Taxonomy (NCBI): domain Eukaryota; kingdom Metazoa; phylum Arthropoda; class Insecta; order Phasmatodea; family Phasmatidae; genus Dryococelus; species Dryococelus australis. The sequence continues at coordinate 46,462,446 of CM057006.1, forward strand.
TCTTATTGTCGACATGCTTCATCTTGGGATAGATATTAACTGATTCAGTACTTATTTTCCAACATGATGGCGGCGATGCTCTTGCCATTGGCGTGGATTAAATAACTATGCAATAAATTGACGCGTTCGGTCCAGTGTTCAAGTCTTGCAACAGCTAAATTTTTTAAAGTGGGTACCGTACATGGGTCGAGCGTACTCTTCACAACCAGTGCACGACGAACTGTGCGTTCTTTGATGTACTAGCTATTCATAAATGAGAGATGGAGAAACGCCAACAAATCTAATTACTTATAGGATGTTGACGGTAAAATTAACACTTCTGAAAGCCCTGCTTAAGATCTACCTGTATGCACGTTGTGTCTTCTTCCGCCTGGCGTACAATTAACGTTGCGATGGGCCTCATCACTTTATTAATGCGCCGGTCAGGTGAATCTGTCAAATTATTATAAAAGTAAATATGTTACAAATTTATCCATTTGTGCACTACGATGCAAATAAAAACAGTAACATTAAGAAATAATTTAAGTTATTACAAGTGGTTACCTAACACTTTTTATTTGACGTTAAGATGTGGAACTACTTTCCATCCATTATTACCAACTTTATTGGGAGCATGCACTCAGTGCGCCCGTTAGAAAATATGCATGCATGGACAGTGAATTTTTTGTAAGGCTGATTTCAAAAGTGCTCAATTTATCGTGAACAGACTTTACAAAGAATACGCTCAAAACACTGGTAATTGATTCCTTGCCGCGAGTACAGTGCCAACCATTAGTATGCTTCATATATAGCATGCCCTCTATCATGGATATGGGGAGTGAACTGGTTAAGCTCTTCGTCGGTGGGAGACTGTTGGGGAGAGGGAGAGACATGCCGATTAAACGGAAATACTACTTTAACTGATATGATAGTACGGGTCGGGATGTAATCGATGACCAACGCTTTCGCTAATTTCACTTCGACTCTCTGGAGAGAGACCCGTGTTGCACACAAACATGAATTTTCCAAGCCTCGTGAATGTTTCGTGACCTCCTCCTTCCCCCCCCCCGGAAAGAATTGCCCCAACGGTAGTTCCGGCCCTGAATAAAGAAGCGGGCCGCGTTTTACGGCGTGCCGGACGCGACTGACCCAATCCTCCTCAATATTTGACCACTGCGATAAAACCGGGCTGGAAGACGAGGGCAGCAACTTCCTGGATACAAACATTGGCCGGTGATGTACACACTCGGGTCGGAAACAGTCACAAAGATCAAAAGCACCACAATCTTATTCCCACTACAACCAAAACGACCGTATTAACCATGGGCATGACCATAAAGATGGGGTAGACCGATCTCGCTGGCTGCGCACAACCAATCTCCGTGTCCCAACATTGAACTGCTTTTTTTGCCTACACGTATAGCAAAAATGGCGTGGTTTGGGATTTTGGATTAGAAAACTCATTTGTAAACAAGTGCTTTGAGATGAATGTATACTTCCTCTAACCAATTTGTAATGCTGTTTTATAATATTAAGACTGGTAAAACTTTTATTAATATAATAGTGCTTGTCATTTAAAATTTAAGATATAAACAAAAACACGTACATCACTGTTGATCATGTGACTTTGACAGTTGTGTAGGAGTTTTGTAGGATTGGGGTAGGTCAATGTTGGGTACATGCGCAGAAGACGAATAAACGGTCTACCTCATATTTAGTCTATGGGCATGACATATATTAAAGAGCAGTTTTCCTTTAACTGAACATTGCAACCATTGCACAAAAATCTGACATACCGCCGTGTCTGATGATGTCCGACTGGATCGTCTCGCGCATCTCCTCTGTACAATGTCATCCACGAATCTGAAGCAAGTCGTGCAATTAAAAAAAATTCATAATCAACTACATTTATCAGTTACCATAATATTCTAAAACTCGTTATATTTACGGGGTCTTCGTGAGGTTGAGAGGACTGTACCGTCAAAATATGTAGTCTATTTAAGGTATCTCCATACTTTCTGAACCCAACATTTGAAAAATCACCCCATATATGACGTGCTTCGTTCTTTCCTAAATATGTCGTGTATTACAAGCGTCCTATACGCCTGTAAACATAAAATCTCCTTATTTTTGGTTGAATTGAACTTTCACTTAAGTTTTAACAATAAAATGTAGCTTTTAATTTACAATTAAAACAAACCAGAGAGAAAACAGGTGTGTTGGTAATGCCTATAGGTCGTTCACGATAAAGTGAACACTTTTGAAGCCTTAGTTACTTTTTTCTTTCAACCAATTTATATCCTTCCACCATTTGTTAATTTAAATCCTGTTACGTGAGCAATAAACACAGCGTATACATTCACCATACCCAAAACCAAAAGTCCGAGGCCACAATGAATTGTATTTATTGGTTATTATGCTTGATGAAACAACTTCAAAAAGTGCTCACTTTATCGTGAACGGCCTATAGTAAGAAATAGTTCTCACATTCTTAAAGTGACGGTGTACGAATGCTGTGCGTTGACCCTTTGGTGTAATTTGCTAGGCTCGGTTAAGCTTTGGTTTCATGAGACGGAGGAATAGTCTGGAACTACACAGAGCAGGGCTTCAGAATGGAACACCAAAAGATTAAACGAAACTGCAGACTGGAAATGTAGTGAACTATTCTGTCGATTTCAGGATCATAAATTTGGAGAAGGGGGCGGGAGAAATGGGTACATTCCAGTTATCATTTAACACGAGCTCGAAATGAATTCGTTAAGTAAGAGCAAGGACAACCAACCCAGTTTGTGACCTAATGGACATTTTCCAGCTGATTGGAATGGCGATTAATAGCAAACAGCGGTTTCCAGCAGGCGAAACAATACATTTAAGGAAGTAATTTCTTAAATGATGACTCAGACCTGGCTGTGTAGTTTTAGATTTTCATTTAGATCAGTGAGCAAACCTCTAGCGGGAGTCTATATAAAATAATTATACGCTCTTATCGCGTCCGACACAAGCTTGCATGCAGCACACGGTCCTACTTGATTCAAATAAAAGCAAGTCTAACATAATAACTGCACGCCAACGTGGTAGCTTCATTAAGCACAACCTCGCAGTCCTCAGCCAACAGAAATTGATGTTATAGGCTGTTCACGGTAAAGTGAACCCTTCTTAAAGCCCTCCAAACAGGCATTAACTACTAATAAATATATATTATTGCAGTTTTCGGTGTTACACTTTGAGATCACATTGCAAGGTTTATATTAAAAAGTAGCAAGAAGATAGAAAATGGGTGAAAGGAAAACTGTAGAAGAGCCTTGAAAAGTGCTCACTTTACCGTGAACAGCCTATACTAAGACTGGGATATCAACATCTACGTATCGGTAAAAGAAATCGATGTTTTAAATTTATGTTGCTCAGGAAATTGTATCGATAACATCAATGTTTTGTAAACGTAAAAAAAAATATAAAAAATAAATTGTTTCTTCCACTGACTAAAAGTGTAAACGTTTCGGATAATAATGCCAGTTAACAGCATACAGAATTTTTTTAAATGCGATTGCCAATAGTATCATTTTAGAAACACTTCCGAGAAGTGTAAATTTGTTGACAGTTTATGGTTTTCTGACTGAACAGCTCCCGAGGTCATTGCAACTGACATGAAGTTGAAGCGTAGTGTGAAATTACAGTTGTTGACATGCGATACTAGTGTGACCTGCCATGGATGTTTTTCATGTCAAATTTCAGTTATCTACTGCAAGGAGCGAGTTTTATAATCATGGCAACGTCCTTATACATAAAAAAATTAACATGAAATATGTATTATTAAGCTAGGTGTTTATAACTAAAACAGCGAACATCTATATTAAAATATATTGAAGCTTTTATACTGATACATCGGGAAACATTGTCGACACAGAAAACAATCTAACATTGTTATCACAATCCAAATTGTTACGTATTAAAGTATTAAATTAGGGTTGTCCAACACCTCCTGCAGGACGCTGGAAGGCAACGCAAGAGATAGGAAAACACCAGGAGGGGTTGATGCGATCAATAAGTCACAACCCTGATGCGGCAGGCATGCAAATGAACGCCGGTGGCTGTGGGGTCGTAGGCAGGGGTCTATACGGGGGATGCACTCTCTTGGGGAATTTATCGGCAACTCCTCACGCTCAGCTGCCCTTTACATTCTGAAACACAACACCCTTCCTGGGCAGTACGTCCCTTCACCAGACTGCCCTCCCTTGATCACACACCGCCGTGTCGCACAATCAATACGGCCCACCTGCTACGCATCAAGTAAAAGGCTTCCCATCTATAGGCGGTTCATGACTGGAACAGACTTTTGAAAAACACCTTAGTCCTCAGCTGCATGCATCGTTACTACTAACATTGACTGACGCGGGTACAGTTAGTTTGGCAGCACAAAGAGAGAAAATAGTTTTAATATTTTGACTTTTTTTTTTGCTTAAAAGTGAGCGTAGGAAATATTCCGAGAAAGTCTGTTCCAGTTGTGAATTGACTATAGTCATCGGCCATGGGGGAAGGTGGGGTAAGAGCAGGCTGTAAAGTCTATCAGGACACCCGAAAATTAAAACGGAGATTTGTGGAACATACTTAACGTAAAAAATATTTTTTTTTTTGCCGAAAACTCAATGAATACCTCCGACCCTTAAGACCCCCGCCTAGCTGGAGCTTTTACCGCGTTTGAGACCGAGAAGAGCGGGAGCAGAAATGACGAGATTGCCACGCGCATCAAGTGCACGATCGCCTGTAAACGCAAGGCTCTGAACTAGCGTGCAGTGTTCTCGTCGTATTGCTAGAACCTGTGGGACTTTCGGCGGTGACTATTATTTCACTGGTGAAAGTCTGTAAAGACTGTTTACGATCAAGTGAGCACTTTTGAAATAAACCTTAAAAAAAAATCACTGCCCCTACCTGCACATATTTTTAACGGGCGCCCTGAGTGGCATGCACCCAGTAAAGTTGGTAGCGATGGATGGGAAGTGGTTCCATATCTTAACGTCGAATAAAATGGGTTACGTAACCATTTGTGACAAATTATATTACTTATTTCGCTATATGTTTTTCTTAATGCACCAAAATGTAAATAAGAGAAAATTTGAAAATGATTTACTTTTATAATAATTTCACAGATTCACTTGACCGGCGCATGGATAAAGTGATGAGGCCATGGCAATGTTAATATTACATAAGGCGGAATAATACACAATGTGTATTCAAGTATATTTTAAGCAGGACTTTCAATCATTTTACCGCGAACAGCCTATAGGATGGTTCAATGCAAGGCCCTAGCAGTTTTGTTTGTATCTGATGCGTATATGTAAATATACAGCGTTGTGAAAAAGCCTTTTTTTTTTTTTTGCCGTTTTGGAGTACTCTGAAATGGTGTTTATAACGTGCGTGGCATATTGAAAGTACTCAACTGTCCTTGTCTAAAGGGTGTGTTCCTTTCGTAGATCAGCAGATTTGACGCAAGTTTAATAGTTTCGGAGGGGAAGCTTGTATTTCAAACACTTTCCAACGCAGTTTGAGAACCGGGTAGGCGGGATCCTGATACGAGTAGTGTCTATACAATCTTCGATTTTTCTTACAAATATTCGCAAGTGAAAATATTTTACCAGACATTAAAAAATAAAAGCTGAATATGATAGGCCTACTTAACCATTTTTTTCCTTCAAATTTGTACGGTTTCAATTAAACCTGTATTTTCCATGTGGGATTTACATTAAACAAGTATATGCTGTTCACGGCAAAATGAGTACTCTTAAAAACCCTGCTTAAGATCTACTTGTGTACACGTTGTGTGTTCTTCCGCTTTATGTAAAATTAACATTGCCATGCGCCCCATCACTTTATTCATGCGCCGGTAAAGTGAAACTGTAAAATTATTAGGAAAGTAAATATTGTACATATCTGTTCATTTTTACACTCCGAGGCAATTAAAAAAAAAAAAAAAAAAAAAAAAAAAAAGCGAGAGAAATAAATTAAGTTATAACAAATGGTTACCTAACACTTTTTATTCGACGTTAATATATTAACTATTTCCCCATCCATCGTTACCAACTTTACTGGGTACATGTCACACATTGCACCCGTTATAATATATGCACGTAGGGGCAGTGACTTTTTTCTAGGGTTGTTTCAGAAGTGCTCACTTTATCGTAAACAGCCTTTAGGTAATATCTGATTACGGTTACATATGTGAAACTAATCGTGTAAGAAAAATAATTTGGATTTCCAAATAACTGTTAAGATGTTCCCTATGCCTTGACTAGCTTGGTTTTTAAATACTGACTTCGAAAATTAAGATATGGAGAAAAATCGTAAGTTCAAGATGGTAAACATACTTCTCCCCTAAGTCAAAGAGAAATGAAACTTGTAAAACTGTGTGCATGGCTGAAAAAGTTCTTTCACCTTATCGCCAACAAAAAATAAATTGCATTTCAATAAGAGGCTGGTTTGCATTGGTATCAAGAGGACGACATTTTACTATAGTTTGGTTTGCGATACTCTAGCGATATGGAAATTCCAGAAGGAAGACCGTCATGATAATATCAATGACTGGAAAAACGGGAGATGATGTACTAGATAACGACCCCCAAAAAGGAATTCACTTGAAAGGCTTCGTACGTAAAAAAATTAGGGCAGTTTAACATTAGCTACAGAACGAGGGTGTTAATGTCATGACTAAAGTTTTAAAACCGAAATTCCACGAAATCTTAATTCAACGCAAGGCTACGGAAATTCGGTTCACCGTGTACCAAGGAAGGACGGTAACAGCTATGGACGCTACTATGCAAGCATAAGGGGAAACAAGATGTTATTCAAACGTACATCATTATTTATAATTCAATTCAAAGTAATTAATAGCAAATTCGTACAGTGTTGACAGTGAAAGTGTAGCAGACAGTGCATGGCGTAATGTCACGACGTAAGCGCATTGTGTTTACCATAACCAATTTTCCCCTGTTAACATAACGTGGCAGACTGATGCTGGAGCCAATATAATACGGCGTTACAGCACGACGAAATTTCGTATTGTATTTGTTCGAATGCACGCAACACTCCGAAGATATTTACCCGACAAGTATTGTACTTGGCTGTTGGAAAAACCCGAAATGGCAACTTATCCATTTATAGGCTGTTCATGGTAAGGTGAGCACTTTTGAGGCCCTAGCTACTTTTTTATTTCGACGATTTTTTTTTTAACCTTTATTACATATAAGGCAATGTTTATTTTAAAAAGTAGTTAAACACAGAGAGTAGATTTCATCGAACTCTGAAGTTTACTTGTAAGGCTAAAATAAAATATGTTTATTGACTATGTTTATTCAAAATGAAGGGGCTTTCCAAAGTGCTCACTTTACCGTGGATAGCCTATACAATCCAATATTTTATGGCATGAAATTTGCGATAAAGTGAACGATTCTTTACCTTTAATAATATTTGAATTCACACGAAAAAAAAAGCGTTCACAAATAAATAAGCCGGGAAGTGTTTTAGCGCCTAGTCTATGATTCATACAAAAGAAAAAGAATCGTTTTATGTTGTATTCACGTTATATGCGCACAAAGACGAATCCGAAACTACGGAAAATAGAAATAGAATCTACTCGTGAGGCTGTCGGGGCTGTGATTTTGTCGGACTGACGTCACAGTGACCTTGTTTTTCATTGGATGCTAAGATTTCGTCGTGTCGGGGCTGTAGCGTCGGGTGTGTCGGGATATTGTGACTCGGCACAATCTAATTGGTTAATCCGCTCGCTCGGTCCCGAATGTATTCCAGGAATAATCTTGCCAGTGTCGCCGCCCTTCCTGGAAACGTCGCTCAGGCTATCACACATCTGGCTCGCAGTTAATGTTACATACAGAGAGGTCACGACAAAAATCAATTAACCGAACAGGAATACTTGGCTTGATACTGCGGTTCCCGCGATCTTGCACACTGAATCGTACACACCGACGCAAACAGCGATGACAGAATGACGGCACATGGATGCAGGCAGGAAACTGATGTCACAGTCCCTGGATATCTCTTACATCGAACAGTCGGCAGTTGATCACTGGAATATGCATAAAACAACATGTCTGCACTGACAGATGCTGGCGCTATCTAGTACCGAAATGTCACGCAGAAATCACCAACACTACTTATACACTAAATACAAATAAGCAATTTCAACCACCACTGAAATCTCGCCTTTCACTTTCGCATAAATGTTGAAAGAGGCATTAAAAATTACCATGATAATGGCACAAACAAACCTAGTATTCAGATTTATTTATTCTACAACATCCATGCGCGACTAGATTTCACCTCGCTTCACCCTATTCACAGATATGGTACAGTAGAATGCAGCAGAAGTCCCACGTTTGTCCGGTTCCTATTTTGATCTACATTCAGGGCACGGTTTGTTAGTAACTATTTTATAAATCTATAAGACATCTTACACACGACTATGATCGCATACGTCGAGCACTAGATCAATAGCAATAAACATCGGCACAACCCAAAAAGTTTCAAGAAAAGTTAATAAAGTTAATGGAGTAACGAGTTCCGGTCGAAAAATAAAAAAACTCCAAAACGCAGCAGGCAGATTATTCCCTGCAGTTCCATTAAATACACTAAATAAAATATTGCGCAGAAATACACGTGTGCATTATAAATCACGTATTACGTTGATGCGATGGAAAGTGTACCGTAGGTGAGTCTATATATACATCTACCTGCGGAAGCACTGCAATCATTACCCGTGGACGCAACACACAAGTCACAAGCAACAGTTTCTGCCAAGACGTCTGGACACGCGAATGAAAGCAACAACCTGAGCTGGTGCACAGGCGCTTCGCGAAATGTACGAACGTGTGCAAGTCGAGGCCACTATGCTGCGGAGTTGTATTTCGCAACTTTGCGCTTACTTAGGAATTTTGGAACCCCCCCCCCCCAACCGCACAACTGGGCTAGCTTAGCTCCACTAGGCAGTGTAGTACAGAATGTCTAACACAGCACGCGCTTAGCGGCACCAGAAATAAAGAGTAAGCGCTTACATTCCCCAAGCATCGATCGTTAACCCAATTAGTCCTTCGCATTAAAACTAATTTCGACAGCCAGATAACTTATCATTAATCAAGTGCTTTTATTCTGTATGTCGATAATCATACCGATTTGCTGATACTTACATCACCCCATTTTAAAAATCCAATTGTATTTTAATAATTTTAACATTTTGACACTGGGCCAAACGAAGATACGTAAATACCACTTCCGAAAATCTTGGCCTTATTTTCCAGTTAAGTACTTCAGTGCTTAAGTACGGTATCGATAAACATATTTGCCTATTTAATTTATCTCCAGTAACGATTTTGTAGCACACAAATTCATTTACAAATATTCTTAACAACGCAAGTGTGCTTCGCTAATCCAATTAAGTTTTTATCTTTTTCCTTGCTTCCGGTAGCTGGAAACGTGCTTCACGTTTTTATCAGTCCCGCACACAGCGCTCGGAAAAATATCGGACTCTCAAACGCCTGGCAAAATAGGGACTCGCAGACCTCGTCCTTGACTTTAAGATCGGTTTGCGAAATATTTAACAGACAGTCGGTCACCTCTCATCCCCGAAAAGTCTGCGAATCCACAAACGGAATGTTTTAAGAATACCACCACTTAATATAAGTTAATGACGTTTATTTATTCAACAAACATTCAACAGCTGACGCATGTTCAACAAGAATAAGTCGATGCAATTAAAACTAGTTAAAACGTGGCGTCAGTAAAAAAAAAAAGGTTAATATCAGTAAATCGTATTCAGGTTAGGGTTACTTTAATCGATAAAGCTGTCTGCTTAGCAAATGGCATTCAAGGGAATTAATTTGTAGGTTGTTCGCGGATAACTGAGCAGTTTTGAAATCCTTGCATAAGCTCTATCGATTTTCTTTTTCATTCTACTTCCTTCCGAAGTGTGTAAATTTTAGATAGCCAAGGGCCAAACAACTTTATTCATGCGCCAGTTACGTGAAAACGTGATATTGTTGGAAACCTAAATGCGTGATTAGGTAATATGTCATTTCGTAATTTAGAGTGTACGAACCAGAAGAAAAAGAACATGTCTCTTGATATTCTATTAATTTAAACATTACACTCGCAGTAGGTACTACAACGTCAAGACTTGAAACCATCTTTCTTAATCCGCTGCCAACTTAACTGGTACACCCTATCCCAATATGAGCTCCAGCATGTATGTAGTTAACGGATAGTAGTATTTTCTCGAAGGTTTATTTCAAAAGTGCTATATTTACCGTGAACCGCATATAAAGGTTGTTCACGTTAACGTGAGCATTTTTAAAATAAACCTTTAAAAAAATCACTGCTCCTGCCTGCACACTTATTAATCGGCGCACTGTGGAACATGTGCCCAGTAAAATTGGCAACGATGGAAAGTAGTTCCATATCTTAACGTCGAACAAAAAGTTTTGGGTAAACATTTGTGATAACTTTAATTATTTATTTCGCATTCTGCTTTTTTTAATGCATCAAAGTGTAGAAATTACACAATTTGTAAATTATTTACTTTTCTTGTAGTTTCACTTGGCCGACGCATGAATAAAGTGATGAGGCCCTTGACAATGTCAATTTTATATAAGGCGGAATAATACAACAACGTGCGTACAAGTAGATCTTAAGCAGGACTTCCAAAAGTGCTCCTTCTACGGTGAACAGCCTATACGACTAGTCAATAAGTTATTGAACTGGCACTCCGAGTGTAGGCAACCACGCTCCATAATGTCCACGACCTTACTAATCGTACTATGTACATTCCAATACAGATTACTGATAAGCCTACAGCCTGAAATAGTATACCGGTCACGGGGATGCTGATCTACGCAGTAATGCCTTCCCGGGGAAGATCTCGCGCCTAGCCATTGCGAGGCGTGATGCTGGAATCACAATAGCGCGACAGACGCGACGCGACAAAAAAAAATCGCGTTATTGTGAACACTAGTTTTATTACCACGCGACGAAAAAAAACACAATATTACACGTAAATCGTTTCTTGTCACTAGCTGCTGACCTCTTGAGCGACAGCCATTAATGTTTATATTTGTTGAAACGGTGATGTTGGACAACAGTTTATTTTCATGCTTACTGATTTTGCATAAGATATAAAAATATGGTCGTATTAACGTGAACTACACATCACAAATACTTATGCCCGAAAATGAAACGTTTTAATGAAATAAATAAACAACAGTGGTGCTACCAATTCACCAGTACCGCCATCATTCGAGCACCGAATTCTTACATTGTTTTTCAAGTTTGTCGCGCCCGCGACGCGACGAAATAAGTAATGTTTTCTATTCTGAAAACCTGTGTCGCATCTGCCATTTTTGTCGCGTTGACCTCACAGATGTCTCAATGCTGATTGGCTTTTATTCGTGTCGCGCCCGTCGCGCTGTTGTGATTCCAGTATGACACGAATTCCGAAGCTTCCGACGCCGACAACTGAGGAAGGCGCTCCCCCGACAGGCGGCCAACATGTTCGCCTCGCGAGAGCGAGAGAGAGAGAGAGAGAGAGAGAGAGAGAGAGAGAGAGAGAGAGAGAGCGTAAATTATTCGGCTATAATTAATTCGGACGTCAGCGTGGGCCGTGACGCAAAGCCCCGCATGGATTTATAGGGGTGCCAAACAAGATGGACGGCGGCGTCTACAACGGCGTCTCCGCCGTCAACTGTGGCCGGCTCGCAGGTGGGCGTGCCGCCCCGGGCACTGCAACTCACGTGTGGGGCGCGCGCCCCACACAGACACCTACCTCATCGCTAGCGTCACTCACTCATGTGGTATAGTCTGTTCGCGGTAACGAGAGCACTGGTGAAAACCCTCTCATTTGGAATTATATGCAATGAATATATTTTATTTTAGCCTTAGACGTTAACTTCCGAGTGCGGTGGAATATACCTACACATTGTGTTTATTACTTACGCAGTAATATTTATTTTAAAAGTTGGTTAAATCATAATAAATGGATGAAATAAAAAAAAGTATCTAGGGCCTTAACAGTGATCACTATATTGTGAACAGCCCACACACTAAATCTGAATCAGTGAAAATTTCTCTCTTTCAATCTTATCAGTATCCCGCTGAATCTACAGTCACCTCAGTGAATTTAACTGAAGAACCGGTGGAAAAATTACCATATTTCCTTCACTTATTGATTCGGTGACATTTTACACCGATTCATAAGTCTATTATTTCACTGTTTCTCAGTGGTTTATTTTTTACTAACGGATCAGTTCAACAGCGTGTAAAAACGGCCGTCATTAAACGCGTATCAAGTGAAATAAAAACGAATTAATTAATTTAACATATAGATTTATGAACTTTTGTTTTAGATAAAACGGCTTGCCGCTGACTGAACATAAATCCGAACTCGGGGGGGGGGGGGGCATACAAAAGAACCATGATATTCAGAAGCTAAGAAGTTAACAACACTTTAAAACACTTAAGAACGATGGCGATGGGAGCAGATACACACATACTCCTCCTACGAGAGCCGGATGATGATTATGATGATAATAATGCATTATTGCTCCTCAAAATGGGAAGGCTTATTTCCCAGACAGAGAAATCATTTTTCTTACACGAGCCTAGGGAAAAAATTTATGAGGGGGAAAATTCCCCCGGCACCCCTCCCCACTTCCCAGGAAAATCGATAGTTAATTCGCACACTGGTTACAGGCATAGAGCGGGGGAGTTGTCCTGGACAGGAATCAGAAGTGTGCGCCCTGGGGCTAGATCATCACTCACCTCAACCGTTTATAGGTAACCGATTCACGGCGTGGATACAATAAGCTGCATGGAATTTGCTATGGCTCGAAGTGCAGTGTTCGCCCGCCTATCAGAATATCGTCAACTCCACTACGCCAGGCTAGCGATACTCTCGTACAGTCCATTCACGCTTACGTCCAACTTTCCTGAAATGCTGCTTAAGTTCTAATTCCAGGATATTCATCCACCTCACACAAACAAAGCTTAACCGGGTCTAGTTTATTAAAACAAGGGGACTAGGCACCGCATTCGTACCTGCACAGTGTAATAATATTTCGCATAAGAACAATTTCTTTGCTAGCATTGCCAATACACCATATGGCGTTGTTTAGGTTTACAGCAAGTATATACACTAAATGCTTAAGGTAACCAACATATGATTAATACTGTGTTGTTAAAAAAGTCTTTGTAAATGAACCTATACTTATAATCTAATTAAAAAATACAAGAATGATTACAATTCTGTAGTACATTAATTTGGTGTATCTCCTATGGTTTAGTCAGCGTCAGCCATGTAAGCGCCCGAAAAGCGGCTCGTTCCAACTGTATTATAAAACGTCGACATTTATCTACTATCCTTACATAAAATATAAACGTATTATATGCCTACACCTTCCTCAAGAAATTATCTAAATGAAAACTCCATCAGGAGTTTAGAAGCTTTACGCCGGGAACACACGGCACCGGAAAACACCCGGCGTCCGTCCACGGGCGCCCATTTTAACCTTGCACCGCGCCGAGCCCGGCCCGGCCCGTGGAGTTTGCCGTGTGTTCCCGGCCTTAGCCGAATACACAGACACACGCGGCCGGGCGACTTCGTTTTATGCTATGTATAGATTAATCATATTTATGAAATAATACAATTTATAGATAGAATATAAGTCAAAGTTAAATTTAATAAAAATAAGGTACATTTATGTAAACAGGAGTAAAACGCTTGTGATAAATGGCATACTTTGAAAACAACCTAACACGCCTTACAGAAGGTGATTTTCCAAAGGTTTGATTAAAAAAAAAAAAAAAAAAGGATGAAGAAACAGGAAATAGACTATTAGAAATTATTAAGAATCACGCCGTTGATCGGACCGCTGAGGAACTTCTAGATAAAGTGGAGTAGGAATGTTGCAATACTACTGATAACTGTTATCGATACTTTCCTTTCGATACCAGATATTCTGGAATAGATTCTTTTATTACGATACTTTACCAGTATCATACCAGTAAATGATTCAATGTCAATACTTTTTTTTTTCCGGAATTACTTCCAGCTGTTAATTCTGAACCCTTTCAATTAATGTGTCCCAAAAATATTAAGATGTGTTTTTTACTCAATAAAATAATTTCAAAAGCAGCACACATCAGTATTTTACTTGTCCTCTAATTAGAACGGTTCTCAAATATAACTAATACTAAAAGTTCAACGGTCTGCATTTTTTCAAAGCACGCAACAGAACAGATATGAAAAAAAAAAAAAAAAAAAAAAAAAAAAAATTCAAATTCTGTAGACACTTCGAAATGAGAGAACGATCTAAGTATTAGGTTATTAAAATACAATAAGTATATATAAATATAAAAAATATTTTATGTAAGAAATAAGACTGACAAATTAAATTTAGAAAAAGATATTCCTGGTACTGATGTGGTACAGGTATCGAAATCTCTTTCGAGTTCACTATCGACTATTTCATGGTATCACAACATTCCTAGTGGTGTGCATCGGCTGTGCGACCCTAGGCGCTACAGAGCGGCTTTTGTGCTCTGGCCGCCTGACAGGCTGCTGGAAAAAGTGGCGCGCTGATATGGGCGTATCTCGGCTGCTCTTCCGCCGCAGTGTCGCCAACCTCAGTCGCGTTCGGCTACATGTAACGTATTTTTACGTCGTTAGCTTGTAGCTGATTGCGTGTAGCCGAATTTCAAAATGTAGCCAAATTGGGGTTCGACGACTGACCATTTATTTTTTCGTAGCTTACGTACACGGTACATTATGTTTATTTTCTCTGTTTTCCCCAAGACAAAACACCGCTGACACACTAGCCTTTCAACTTAAAAGTGTCATCGGTATTCATTTCTCAGGATGTTTTCTCACGGCATGGTAACACATGTTCGCATCATCGTTAACCAGACTGAAATTTCTTTTTTTAAGTATCTGATTAACAATGCATTCATTAATGAATTATGTACTTGCGTGAATAATGAGATTTGTTACTGAGGCATTACAAACAGTAGTGTGTGAATTAGTTAGGTTTCGAGCGTAGTTTAGTTCTGTTATTTGTAACCGAAATTTCCGAACGCAGGTAGTCGACTTGCTTGTCTTCGGGAGAGTTGCATACACACACACATGGTGCACCAATCCCTATGTAATTCTAGAAGTGGTCCAAAACCTGTGCATTCCCCTACTACTGTGTATATTCTGTTCATTGTTTATTCACACTTTTCGAATCAAACCATTGAATTATCACCCCATGTGTTTCATGTTTGGTTGTTTGTAACATATGTCATCATAAACGTGTTATGCGTCTGTTTATGTAATAGTATGTTATTTTTTATTAAATTCAACTTTTGCTTATATTTGATATATTTCGTAAATGATTAATTAATATGAATAAAAACAGCTAGAAATCGGGCACATTAGTAATAACTAGTAAAAAATAGTTCTCATACGAAATATTATAAGCTGTTCAAGGTAAAGTGAGCACTTTTTAAGGCGCTGCTAAATTTTTCCTTTCAATTAATTTCTACCTTTCCGCCACTTTTTAATGTAAACATTGCATTACGACTAATAAACACAGTGTACACATTTCATCAAACTCAAAAGTTAACGTCTGATGGTGCAATAAAGTACATTTATTAGGGGATAATAACTTTTGGAAGGGTTACCTTCTCCTTTCGGTATTTTTTAAATACTTTAGCCATTTATTTAAATAAATATAACCGTATAAGTAATGAACACGGCGCGTATTTTCCACCGCACTACGAAATTAACGCCTACGGCTAAAATAAAATAAATTTATTGACTAATATTCCAAATGACAGGGCTTTCAAAAGTGCTCACTTTACCGTGAATAGCCTATAGATAAGATAGCGCACGAATGCCGCGCGTTGTCCCTTTGGTGCAATTTTCTACGACTTTGTTAAATATTCTTTGCATGACGCGGAGCAATGAACAGAAAATACAAACTTAGTAGGGTTTTAGAAAAATTTGAAATAACCGTGAATGGTCTGTATCTTTCAGTAATTTAATAATGACATAGCCACTTGGCAAAAACGCATCCACCACATGACAATATGAAAATCATAAAAGAATGTTTTAATTATTTATCAAATAATAAAAAAGGAGACAGGGTTGCTACAGGTCTGGAAAACCTTAAAAACCTGGAAATGTCAGAAAATCTCAAAATTGTCAGGGGAAACCTAGAAAAATCAAGTAAACTAGTGCCTGATCCTGGAAATGTAAACCTTAGTACGTATAAAGCTAAAATATTGGGTGTACAATCAAAACATTACTATTTCCAGCCCGATCGATTCGTTTAAAAACTACTGGGTACCAAAAAATAATTTAGTTACAAAAGAAAAATACTCGCAAGTTAAGAATTTCACCTCCTCGTGCATTTTCAGGAATAGAAAGCATGTTTAATTTTAATCACGTTTTATATAAAGCAGTGCTTTTCTCGTTTAAAAAAAAAATGAATACTTGAAAAATGTCGAAATTTCTCAATTTTACTATGGAAAAAAGTTAAATTTTATATCGATAGTCTGTAGCAGACCTGAAATAAGAAAATAAACCAATATAGGTACCCACCAATTCTGAGCAAATACCTATTTTAAAACGTGGTGACGTGTTACTTTTCGTAGTTTGCTGTAAACATTACTCTCACGACATTCAATCAACGTCTTCACTATACTCTGCCCATTCCAAGGTGGCAGCTTGTATTAATCCGTCTGTTCGCGCGCTGTGAAAGTATTGGTTGTGTAGCCAGCCACCACTACGTCCGCCATCTTGCACAACACCAGTAACTTGGCGCATGCTTACTCCAAAATCAAAGTAATGGCAAAAAAGATTTTACACTTGCATACTCGTTTAGTATTGTAATTTGATAAAACACTGAAGAAATCAAAGTAAAAAATTAATTAATGCGCCTGACATTTACTAAAATTTGAAAATACAATCGGAACTATTTTCTAGCGCAATCGTAACGTGAGTTGGCGAGCCAGCCAAAGACTTTGAGTTGGTCGGTGACAATGTTTATCTCTGCTGCTACTTTGGAATGGATGAAGTTTAGACGCACATTTACGGGCAAGATCATTATTCAAAATACAAATTCAAAAACGCTCGACAAATAACAAACCACAATTATCAGGTAAGTTACAAAGCTGTACAGTGACACAGACACCCCGTGGGGGAAAAAAAAAAAAACTTACTTTCGGGTGCATCCGCTCCTTGTAGCTTTCTGAGCGGTTGATGGAAGTTGAGGTGGGCTTTTTCGGCACATGTTGGATACTGCGAACAAGTAATCACACCATAAAAACAACATGCGTCATATAGGTTGTTCACGGTAAAGCGAGCACTATTGAAAAACTAGTAACTTTTCCCTTCAGCCATTTGTTATCCTTTAACCACATATTTCAATAAACACTGCGATGCAGTAATGAACACAACGTGTATATTCCACCGCACTCTGAAGTTAACGTCTAAGGCTAAAATTAAAAAACTAATTGACTATATTTCAGATACGGGGACTTTCAAAAGTGCACACTTGACCGTTACTAGGTTGTAACAAAAATCACATTATAAAGTAAAGTAAGTGTATATCATTACAAAATATTAAATTAATATATAGCATATAGACAATTCTGTCTACCATTAAAACTCCAAACGGGGGGAAAAAGAAAAAAAATTAGGCGGCTCTCAACGGCGAGGTTTTGAGAGCCGATGAAGGTGAAGCGAGGTGAGTGTCGAACATGCCGGAATGAAAAGGGCGGGGTAAACATGAGATCCCCGAGAAAACCGGCCTATCAACGGCAGGCATCGCCCGACACAATTCCCTACGTGTGTAAATCCAGGAGCGACCCGCGCTCGGAATCGAACCCGTTTCGCCTAAGTGGGAGGCGAGTAACCTAACCACTACACCACTGCGGCCCCAGGAAAAGGACCAGCATAAGATAATCAATAAAATTACTTGTTATGCACTTCTATACATAGCGCAACACAACTTTGCTCGCAATCACTTTTTAAACGTAACGCACAAATTACACTTTCACTTAAAAATATTAATACAAAATATATGTGGGATATTCTGACGGTTCAGGCATATGTCTACGATAAACGAGTGTTAATTGTAAATATGCACACTTTATTATAAGCCACGTAGTAATAACTATCCCGCAACTGCACACATACGCACTTGATTCTGCATAAAAGTGATACACATTGAATTAACGTATTTAAACGTCGAAACAATTATAATGAATTTGGGAAAGTATTTTTTAGCTTTAACGGATCATTTCAATTACTTTAAGGATAAATTTGTGGCTCTGTCTCTTTGGGCGCACATTTGTTATTGGTATTAACACTGTTCATTACTAATACAAAATCGAAGTCTATAAACAGTTATGTTCGAAAAATAACACGAGGAAATTAAAACAATTCGTTTTTTTAATCGACTTTCTGGAATTGGCAATAAACATTACACCTCGACGCAATGTATCGGTTTGATTTTTAATTGTACACGGATGAAAAATGTATACCATTCTACGTTGGGGAAATCGAAAAAAATCACCGGGACCTCATTGGCGAAAAAGGCGCATGTTAGACAATGGCTATGCAGTTATAGTAAAATAAAACCTGCATGGAATATCAATAAAAGGGCGTAGGGATAATTTACGTCTATAATTTTTTTTGGGAGTCCAGTCTAGAAAAACCAAGAAATAGCAATGCTAGATAAAAGTCTATGCTAACTTTGTATGCAAATTTCTTGAAATGATGTGTCTGTTGAGCTATTCCTGGCACGTTGGATCTGTACATTTTGTTGCTACCAAAGACATTACGCTACAGGACTGTTCAAACAGTATAGGTGATAGCAATCACTATAATCGCCGATTGCTAAAATACCCTGGAAATCTTACTGATGAGAGGAGAGTTAAGAGTGGGATGGAGCTGCACGTTAAAGGTCAAGAAGCGAGGGAGCGATACGGGCGACACTAACACGCACTTATGGCGCCTCATCGCTCCTACGCGCATGGCGTGCAGCGTTTCGCCGTACCGCTGTACTGCGCAAATTAGATCTGTTACACTGGGGTTTTATTACACGTGATGAAAGTCCACAGATTACACTACACGCGTATATTTGTACCTTTCTCTTGCCGCTTAAGAAAACTGCATACACAAGCTCTAAAAATGCGACATTTGACCATTTTCACAATTTTTTTTCTCCGGCAATACACTTAATATGACAAAAAAAATAGGGGTATTGATATTTTTTTAAAAATCTTTTCTGACAAAAATTCGTATTCGCAGAACATTTATTTACTGAAATACGCGTATTTGCGCAAACAACTGTTTCAGCCCATCCTGCTCTTAATAAAGAATGAGCAATTTTGCTACAACAAAACATGCCCACGGATTAAAATTGTTTATTATCCTGTACAGATGAATACTGCAAGTTCACAGGACGTGTTCGAAAAGACCACAGTTTTATTTACAGGAGAGTTGAGCGCGTCAAGAGAGAACATCTGCACACCACTTGTCGCTGCAGGAAATACGACTCGGGATACGCCGCACAGCTACCAACACAAACTTTAGCCACGGAGCAGAAGAGCAGAACAACGCCGTTAACGCAGTAACGGACAATTCGAACATTTCTTATGGGCATGCAATGTACTAACCTGCACGAAAGTAAAATACTCTGAACCTAATGGTCCCGGCCCCGTCACACTGACAAATTTTCGCCTTATAATATACTTGACATTTAAGTTGGAAAACAAAATGTTTCCTTCCAACAAATTTTATCAAATAATCTTGAATGTGTTTGAAAATATGCCACACTGAAATTTTTTTACTGGGAAAATCTTATTTGAATCGTTATTTAAAAATTATTTTCACAGTGAGCTATTGCTTTTGAATTTCTATGCAGTTCATTACAGGGAGAAATGTAAGGAATGTTGTAACTGATTCTCGCTTCTTTACTAAATTCAAATTTTAATTATCAGAGATGTTATTCTGCAAAATGAAACTGAATGCCTCTGGGTTGGAAATAACATGTAGAATATTCACTTAAAATAGCATTCATGCCCAGGCAGCGTCCACATAAATTAATTATCTTCATAACCTAATTCGTTTCCAGCAATTGTTCGCTATTGTAAAGTTTCGTGACGTCCACTTTTGTCGTGCACAATTATGATTGGCTGAAACTGCCAAGCATCATAGACATTTTAGAACCGGCACAATCTTAAAATGTTTGATGGAAACTGAAGTTATCCACTTATTGGAATCCGTTTGATGGAAAAATTTTGACATCCTGACAGGGGCTTTACGGAGTGGAGTAGACAGTATGTACACAATTGTAGAACACACTGCTGACATCCTAATAAACCCAGGTAAATTTCACTTCGTGTTTCATATGTTTTCTTTTCCACTTCCACCATGCACCCTTAAGGCGACTCCGAGACTTGAGTATTTGTAGACTTGGGGAGCGCAATTAAAAGTGCTGTTTATTCAGGAAGAGGCTCGCGATTCAATATGGAAATTTTCAGCCACATAGGGTCATTTTCCGTGAAAAGTCCTGTTTATCACTGTCTCACGGTCGGAATAAGCATCACGGAAACAAAGATGATCCTTTTGTGATAAGTTGCGCAAAGGCACGCACCACACTAAAGGATTCACATATTCGATGACGTAGCGGGAAACGAGCAACCAGTTTGGCACAGAAAGACATATTTATCTACTTAATTCCATTGTCAAATTTCGAAAATTGTACTACGACAGAATTAATGAAAAATTACGACACGAATGTAACTCTGCTTTTCCGCTAACACGAGTGGATATACGCTATAAGAGCTGTCAAGTAAGTTCTCAATAAAGTTCGAAGTCTTCTCGGCCGTTACATGCACGTTCTTGGCATCTGGGCTGTATCCGCGTCACTGCTGCAGCTCGTCCCGACGTTTCTGAAGACACTGCAGCCTCCATCTTCAAATTGAAGTAGCAGCAGTAAATATTCGACAAGATGGAGAGGGAGCCGGCAATATCTCTTCCGAGATGTCGAAACAAAATACGACAGTGACGCGGTCACAACACAGAGAGAGCATATTTCTGTTATATAAGAAAGAGAGCATATTTATGTTCCACCTTTGCGAACAAGACATATCACTGAACGGCCGAAGTACATAAAACTTTAACTATTCTGAACAATGCATGCGACTTATTCCCGAGTGTGTTTCATTTTGCAGAGCCTCACAAGCCTCCACGCCCCCCCCCCCCACCAATTTTTTTTGCATGCCCGCCATGCGCAAACGTAGCTTTGGAAACGCGTTCCGCGATTAAAACTCCATAGCAGCTGCGCTGCAGTGTTCTAAATGCACGTATTTCCACAAAATTATTTAACGTACGTCCAATGTACTTATCTTCGAAAAGAACACAAACTTCAGACAAGGCCTGTCAAGTGCTTTCAAAACGTCACGCACTTTACAAACACCATTTAACAGCACTCCAAAACGGCTGAAAACGCCAGATTAATAGAAAACTGAAGGGCCCGACATTGAACCATCCTGCGGACTTTCCACCAATGAAATAATAGGGTCACCACCGAAAGACACACAGGTACACGCAGTGCGATATGATAGCCTAGCGCTTAGCGGCGATGTGGCAGTTGATGCACGCAGCAGAATCGTCCTTATCAACCAGGTAGGCGGGTGTCTTAAGGTTGAAGTAAAGCAACTGCCTATGGAGCACTGCACCCGACTATATAACATGAAGAACTCGTAGAAAAGTAGTACAGACACCATAAAAATTGTCATAGTGCAATTTATGACATGTATGAAAGAAGAATGTATAATATATTTCGAAACATTACAAAATATACTTCCTTAATGTAAAAAATAAATCGATTGGTAGAGTCAACATTTTTAACTAAATTTACACGTATTTCCATTTTGGATGCTTCGGAAAGCAGAATTTACAAGAAACTCTTCACGAAAGATCATAATATTTACTATGATTGCATGTAAGAAAATCACTGTAATTACATATCATAGCAATTTTATTATTAACTTTATTTATATCAGTTTCAGCCATAAATGAATATAAGAAATGGATGCACATAAAATGAATTATAAAAATGTTTTCACACTTTATTATTACAATTTCCTTACGTGCAGTCATAATAAATATTACGACGATATTCTAGTAAATTCTGCTTTCCGAAGCATCCAAAACGGAAATGCGCATCAATTTGGTTTCAAATGCGGACTCTATCGATTGATTAATGTTATAATGTTGCAAAGTATATACATCCACCTTTTATATACAATTTTCACGGTGTCTACTACTTTTTTATGGGTTCTTCACATTTTATACTCGGGTGCAGTGCTTCATAGGCAGTGAAGTAGAGAGATATGGGCGGTGTTCACACGCACTGACCCGGCGGCTGGTGGTGGAGATGCTGACGCCCGCTCGTCTCCAGAGGGTAAGATGTAGCCGCTCCTCTTGTACTGGAACATGGCGCCACGGTCGGACATCGACCTCGGCCTCTCCAGCACCATCGCTGTCCGCGACCGCCTCTCCCGGCACCGCGCGACACACTCACCTAGCCTCGGCGGAAGCCAGGGCGGCCCCGGCTCTGCGCAGGAACTGCCGCCTTCCCCCCTTCCCCCCGGGCCAGTCTTGCCACAACCGCAGAGCGCTCTGGCGGCACGATCCGACACTGCGCATCACATCACCGACACTCTTCTCTGCTCTACGCACTTGCGAATTCGAGAAGATGGCGTACCTAGGGTAGAAGGGAAGCGGATTTGCAGCCATAGACTAAAGATGGAGTAGACCGCTTAATATCCTTCTGCGCATGCATTGACCTATCCCAAGAGAACACAACTGTCAAGTCACATGGTCAACAGCGATGAACCTGTTTGTTTTTAGCTTAATTTTCAAAAGACAAGCACTTTCGTATGAATAAAATACTTTTAACAATTTGAATTTAATCAAACTGCATTACAAATTGGTAAGATAAAATATATAAAGTCTCAACCCATTTGTTTACATATCAGTTTTCTAACCTAACATCTTAACCATGCCGTTTTAGCTAGACGTGTTGCCAGTAAAGCAGTTCAATCTTGGGACACGGAGATTGGTTGTGCGCATCCAGCGAGATAGGTCTACACCATCATAAGTCTATGCGCACAACCAGTCACCGTGTCCCAACATTAAACTGCTTTTCTGCCAACACGGCTTGCAAAATTGGAGGGGATTGGATTTGAGGTTAGAATACTGTTTAGTAAACAAGTATTATGAGATGTATGTATACTTCTTCTAACCAACATAATTAAAATGATTTTGATTACAATCAAATCGATAAAAGTATTTTATTAATATAATAGTGTTTGTCATTTAAAAATTCAGATATTTACAAACACTTTCATCATGTTGACCATGTGACTTTGACAGTTGTGTTCCTTTGCGGTAGGTCAACGTTGGGTATATACCCAGAAGACGGATAAGCGGTCTATCTAATCTTCAGTCTATGGTTGCAACGCCCACACCTAAACGACGGAGTTAAAATATGCCTTAAACCCCAGTTTATCACATCTCAAACGACCATTTAAAAAAACGTTACAAAATGCGACTATAAATAAATACAAAAAATCGTCTCATCAGCTATAATAAGAGACCCAGAAAATACGTGTAAAACACAAAAAGAAAAACGTTATTATCGAAATATGCACAATGTATCAAAACTAGCCCAACAAACCTAGTTTTCGATTTAATCAACAAAAAAGGCAGTTGCATTTATAGATGTCATGCAAATAGAAAGATATAATTTAACATCTTACTTTCAGGTTACTGGACACACAATCTGCGGAAGTAAATATGCTAATATTAAAACTGTATAACAACCCTCTGTTTCATTTCATCTTGCAGAGAAAAAAGTGTGGCTAAAACACTAAAGTTAAAACTACTACTCAAAAGTAATATACTTTCGACACTACATTCCCGGATCAGTTTGTCGACATAAATCAGAGCAATTTAAAGTTACTGCTTCCATATTGGCGTTTACTTGGATGCTTTGTAACTCGAAAATTATATCGCTCTGACAAGTCTTCCGCATATTAAAAACAATTTTCACTGCGAATGCACCGCGGAAATACCAAATACATCCTGTCAGTCGATCTGTTCTGATAACCAATTATGAATCACTTCAGTACAGGCTACTTATATTCTATTTCCAACTCGGCAAAGACGGCGAGTGATTCCAAATGAAAACGATAGTACGTTCTGGGCGAACATGAGGGGTCGCATTTCCTGATATAAACTCCGAAAAAAACCTTCAACAGCTTCCGCAACAGATTCGCATTGAAGCCTCAATTCTGGAGCATGATACACATCAGCTCGTGCACAGCAAAGATGTAACACAAACTGAAAACCACAAACAGTAGCAAACTTGAAAATTAAAGCTCGCGAATGTATCGAGATTGCAAAATAAATACTGGGGCAAAGACACGACAATCGAGGAAATATTCTCGAGCACTACTCAGAAATGTAAATCTAATTTAAAAGCTTTACGACGTAATCCCCTATATCCTACCGAAATACTTCCTGTAATAAAGGTTAATTGGCTGTGGAGTATCAATTTATCTTCCCGAGACGCCGGCGCTAGTGTAGCCGTTAAAGACTTTCGCCGGCGCTCCACATCTATAGACTTACTTGGTGTCGATTCGGTTACCCTTCCTACGTCCTTGCCTACTACCTCTCCTTGCTGCGTCATAGCTTTTTATTGGTTCTCATTAAGTCGTGTAAGTTTATGCACGCCGATTTCTCGCTCTTGTTACCATCTCGCCGGCCTTCTGCCAACATTAATTGCTCAGCGCGCGCCTGCGTACGACTTATCGTTTGCCACCTCACGGGACGTGACTGTCTCAACGAAGCAGGGGCTGAGTCCACATGTTCCAGCAGTTACGATTTCGCCTGCAGCATGGATAACGGTAAGTCGTGGTGTTTCGGCGATCGGGGAAATGCAGAGTACATGAAGTAAGCAGCTAGTGTTTGGTGAGGGATACGGCGATCCAAGTTATTCAAAATTTATGTTTCTTGCCGCGTTCAAAATTATGTTCATGCCCTAACTATGGGCCGTTCGTCCCCCTTTGACTGTTTGGAGAATTACTGTGCGTGTGTGTTGGTTTCCCGTGTCACCACGACTTGGTTTTCGTTCACTTCCTTTCAAGAAGTGCATCCACTACCCGTCTACCACAATAAAAAATATTTAAAAAAAATCCTACTTCAAAAAGACTTACCATTCACGCAAATGAAATAAATACGTTTAAGTAGGGAGAAAAAGGGGTGGCGGAAGGCACAATTTAGTCTCTTTAGATGAGCTGAAGGGTACGCGGAATCATATCAAACACCAAACATAAAATTACACTACAATTACTAGGGGAAGTTGCTCTGCTAACGCTCAGTCCTAAAGGGCTTTTCCTCCATTATACTAATGCAAAACAAAATGATTCCGGCAGCCCCACCCTTGAATTTCGCTAAGTGACGAAAATACAGCGACGTTTCTATTTCAAGTTCCCTAGCCGCTGTTTCCGTAAAACTGGCGTTAAGCCTATCAGATCCTGGCGCGGTTACAAATACGCCGATGGAGAGTTTCCTCCCGTCTACTCATTCACAAGAAAATCTTTATAAGTAACCGACTAGCAGCCACCGCCTCTAGGAAGTGGAATTTGCTACAATCCGTAGAAATCATTACAACCCGATCGACGAGGAATGCCGAGATTCCAGCGATGTCAGAGGTTTAATTTCTCACTGTTTCGTAATTAAATACAACTAATGGAGAACGAATTATATATATATATATATATATATAACATTTTGCAGTGTTCTCCCAGTAGGCACACAGTTTCGAACTTTCAGAATCTGTTAAGTTAAAAGACTGGCAAGAGATCTTAACACGACAAAAGATTCCATTCGACAGCGATGGTCTTTACATACACACCTCAAAAAAAGTTTTGCACCACACAGATTTCTGACATACTAGGTTGCTCACGACATAAAGAGAAAGTGTGGTATGAAAATACACTGCCTGCGCAGAAAGTCACACCAGACATGATGAATGTCTTGCTGCAATGCACCGATTGTCCATTCAACATCCTTCACGCGCGACAAAGGTGGTGCAAAACTTGTTTTCAGTTGTGTACTACAGTAATGTAAGGTAAACGCTGTTCAAGGTAAAGTGCGCACTTTTGAGGCCCTAGTTACTTTTCACAATCCGTCACCTTTTTTCCCGTTAACCACCTTTTTTTAAATTAATACTGTCATGTAAGCAATAAACACAGTGTGCATATTCCACCCCACTCAGAAGTTAACGCCGAACGCTAAACTAAAATGTATTTATTAATTATTATGCAAAATGAAAGGGCATTCAAAGGTGCTCACTTTACTATGAATAGCCTATAGTAACATCATACTTGCTACCCCTGCATATTATGCAACCGTGCGGGTCGCGAAGCGAAGAACACGAGTTCGTGTTTCCAATCGCAAGTCTCCCACTTTAAGGCCCTTACACAATTGAAACCTTTTAACATTTGACTTTACGTTTGCTTTCCGACATGTTGTGTCTTACGAAACTTGACACAATGGAACTCTGAAAGGTAAAGTCGAGCAATCTTGACTTTACGGGTTCGAAAAGTTGACAGTTACAGTCAAAGTCAAGCAGCCATTTTGCCGAGAATCTAACAGAATTTATGTGAAATGAGTTTTTTTTTATTGTAGGGCTATTTTCATTTCGGTATACTAAACCAAACTCGTCTAAATTAAGAGAATTTCAAATTAATACAATGTGAAGAGAAAATATATGAATTTATATTTCCGAATGAAGTAAAATGAAATTTTGTTTTGAAACGAATTCTTAATATATTTTTTAAGCCTATTTAAAAAGAAAGATACGCAAAATGCATCCCCGGATGTTATAATGAATTACATAAAATATACATTTTTACGAAGTTCGTAAAACTGATTTTCAATCGTCTGAACTTTGACTTTACAATTGTATTGTGCATTGGTGGTTTCGTCAAAGGAAATAAACGTTAAGTCAAATACTAAAATTTTCTATTGTGTGGGGACATTTATTTTCCACAGACTACACAGGCGTTCGAGTATTACAAAACTGCGGCCGCTGCTACCTATAGACGTACGATAAGTACGTCGGGCTCTTAACACAGCGATCCTGGTTCTATCCCCAGCTTATCCAAGTCCGGAATATTCGCACGTGGGAGGAAAAAAAACACCGAGCGTTGTTGATGGCTTCTACATTTTCTCAGAGTGCTCCCACGTGGTTTACAACGCATTCCCTTGCTGCTCCGTAAAATGGCCTCATTTCACGCCATGCTTCATGGCCAGTGGCAGCCCGCGGATGCATCCTCAACAACCGTGCTTACTCTCGCCCTAGGGTATACCTGACAACAAAACTAGGCCTAACCTAAATCTTTTAAAAATAACCTATTTTCCAAGAGGTTTTTCCATAAAGTTGCACGTAACTGATGAATATTTTCCTATTCGCCTTCAATACTTCAGTACCCTAACACCCTGTTTAAAGCTCTCCCAAACATTCTTTAATACGAAAAGTACCGACCACAGCGAATCAAAAAAAAAAAAAAAATTCGCAAATACGTGCGATACGTCAGACACCAATGTGCACATTTTTTTCGAACAAAAAAAGCCCAGTCCTCGTGGGTTTTCTACCATTCGTTTACACGAAAAAAAAAAAAACAGTAAAATAAGGTTCGTACCTGCGACAGCTAATGTTTCAAATAAAAACGCATACAAAAACAAAATAAGAGGCGCTCAAAAGAAAGAATATAAAAATCTAAGAGTTTAGTTTGTTTAGGAGGTTCTCTAAATTACCACACTAGTATTAATAACTTGCCAGTTTTTAAACTACAAGTAAAAAAAAAGTTATTTAAAAATATTATTTCTACACACTTGTTAAATACTTAAATTTAATTAAAGAAAGAGAGATTGGTGCACGGCTATCCATCCAGACTACAGCAAAAATATGTAAATTTTATTTACAATATCGGCTAGATAAAGTTTCACTATTTATTGGTTGTTATAGAATAGACTGTAAACAATACTTGGAGAGCTCTCTGTTTACTTAATATTTTATTATGTGTTTCATTATTATATGATTGACTGTAGTCAATAGCTGAGAAAGTCCTGTGTACATTTTTTGTATAAAAATGTAGTTACTATCATCTTCATATTAGTTGTGATTACCTTTGTATACGGTGTAACCCGCCGATCATGACAACTTGATGTTGCATTCCAATAAATCAGTATATTACACGGCGTCAGCAAGGTCAGGAAGAGTTATGAGGAATCTAACGAGGAAACTACCACAATTAAAAGTCACCACAGTTATTTTTAAGTGGCCGCAAGGAATTATCGAGAAAGACATCCTGATTTGTTTCCGAGCGTTTAATTGCTTCGCGCAAGCTCCCTATACTGGGCCTTTAGTGTGTAAAAAAGTGTGTCTGGCCTCCGGCGAGAGTCACTCACGTTCGGAGGTTCATCAAATCATACGTCCAGGCCTTTCAAAGACCTGCCCCCCCCCCCCCACCTTAACCCGCCGACGCTCGGGTTTGACCCGAGAATACCCGAAGGGTGTCTTCTCGGAGCCCACCAGAGGCGGGCCCTCTAAGCCACGCCAAAACACCGTCGGTGATCCTTCCCTCCCAGCACAAATCCATTTATAAATGAATATTACATAGTCTTATATCTCTGAGGAATGACTCTACACCCAAAATACCATAACTTTATCAAATAATAACTAAACAATTGTGGCTTCGCAACGCTTGTCACTAAAGTTAGGTAAAGGCCGTTCTCAGTAAAGTGAGCACTTTTGAAATCAACCTTAGAAAAAAATTACAGATATTTTAACGGGCGCACCGAGTGACTTGGGCCCAATAAAGTTGGTAATGATAAAGGGAACGTAGTTCCATATCTTAACATCGAATACAAATATGTTAGGTAACCATTTGTGATAACTAAAATTTTTATTTAGCTTTCTGTTTTCTTAACGCATCGAAGCATAAAAATGAGATTTGTATTTATTTTCTTAATAATTTCACTATTTCACTTGACCAACGCATGAATAAAGTGAAGAGGCCCATGGCAATGTTAATTTTACATAAGGCGGAAGAATCCACGACGAGCTTACAAGTAGATGTTAAGCAGGGCATTCAAAGTGCTCACTTAGCCGTGAACAGGCTATAGTAGCCTATATCTTTCTTTGTAATTTTGCAGTAACTGATATTGTAGTGTTATATTCTTATTAATTTGTTCTATATCCCGAAGCTCGTGCTCCATGTGAGATAGCCAGAACCAAATATACAAATCAATATTACGGTCTATCCTGTGCGTACATCTTTACGTAGAAAAAAACCGGGTGACAGTACAAGTGATGCATTGCCGACATCCAAACTACCGAACAAAAATCAGACCACGCAAGTAAAACACACCTGTTTCAGCCATACCGCACTGGGAAGCAGAATTACCAAATATACACTCTACATCATCGCCAAGATGACCCGTGAGAAAAGCTCGGAGCTTCTGCACTAGCACACATGACTTTCCTGCTTATATGCTATAGGCTATTCACGGTTAAGTGAGCACTTTTCAAAGCCCTCTCAATTGGGTTAAGAGTCACTAAATACATTTTATTTTAGACTTAGACGTTAACTTCAGAGTGCGGTGGAATATGAACACTGCATTTATTACTTACATGGCAATATTTATGTAAAAGAGTGGTTACAGGATAAGAAATGGCCGGAAGTAAAAAGTAACTAGGGCCTTAAAAGTGCTCACTTTACAGTGGACAGGCTGTACCCGGTGGTGCTACGCACAAACCCGGGAGAAATTTTCAGTTTGGCGGGAATACGTGCCTGCTAACAAAATAACTAATAGAGCCAAATAATGAAAATTAAAATCGTTTACAGCAGCATAAAAAACAAAGTGACAGATGATTTTAAGTTATCACAAATGGTTACCGTACACATTTATTTGACCGTTAAGATATAGAACTACTTTCTATCCATCGTTACAAACTTTACTGAGCGAATGTCACTCAGTGCTCCCATTAAAATACATGTATGCAGGGTCAGTGAATTTTTTTCTAAGGTTCGTTTCTAAAGAGCTCATTTTGTCGTGAATAGCCTTTAATATTCTACACTTGGTTAAGCTTAGTTTGCACGAGGCGGAGGAATATCCCGAAAGTACAACTTCTGCAGGGATTCAGAAAAAGTATGAACAAACAGCAGCGGGTATTGGCACGCCGGCAATGCCGAATGCAGCTGCGAGCCACTCTTCCCTTCCTGAATATTTGAAAAAAAAAGGCGCGCGAGAGATGGAGCCTATGCTGGGCTGAAGGTGCAGAAGGGGACGGGAAGCCGCAGCAGTGCCACCTCGAGTTCTACCCGCGTCGACTTGCGCCCCAGTGCGAAGGTTCCACGCGCCTGCTGGGAGATCGATAGGCGGGTCCCAACCGCAGAGCCACTCCGCTCTAGGGCTTGCCTGTTATCCGCACCGGCTGTATAGGCTGTCCACGATAAAATGAGCACTTTTGAGGTACTAGTTTTTATTTACTTTCAGCTATATTTGAACCTTTAACCGCCTCTTTTGACGTGAATACGTCTTTAAATTTGCGACCACAGTGGGAGGCAATCCAGAAAATCCGATAATAAAATCGGAGGATACAATTTAGCATTGCAGCTTAGAAATTAAAGTCTACATTAAAAATTCAATTACACCACTCGATTGCCAAAGTATCAAAGAATATGTTACGTTGAATGAGGACTACGAAGCATCACGGCAGTATGAGGGGGGGGGGGGCGCAATTTTGAGTTATTTTCGCCGCATATGATCGAGTGAAGCGATGCCGGGAACGTAAAAAAAAAAAACCATCAAGGCATCCGAGCGCATCAACGTAGACGTATTCACGCAAAACAAACGGCAGTGTCCCCAACACAGCCACACCCCACTCTAAATATATATTGTCGTGTAAGTAATAAACACATATATTTCACCGGACTTGAAAGTTAACGTCTGAGGATAAAATAAAATATATTCATAGACTATCGTTCCATGAGAGAAAACTTTCAAAAGTGCTCACTTTACCGTGAATAGTCTATAGTCCATTCGCAGGTTCTTGACACGTTTTGAACCAAGCCTTTGAAAAATTACCCCATATATGACGGGGTTTGGTAGTTTTATAATTATGTCATGTACCACAGGCGTTGTATATTTATGTTAAAATAAAATCATATAA
Organism: Dryococelus australis; assembly: GCA_029891345.1. Taxonomy (NCBI): domain Eukaryota; kingdom Metazoa; phylum Arthropoda; class Insecta; order Phasmatodea; family Phasmatidae; genus Dryococelus; species Dryococelus australis. The sequence continues at coordinate 46,493,783 of CM057006.1, forward strand.
AAGTAGACTACATTTTTTTGTTAAGTAAAATTTGTATTTTTATTTATAAATAATATTATTTCATTTGTAATTAACACGAATAAAAACAGGGAGAAAATAGGTGTGTTGGTTATGCCTACTAAAAAAAGTTCTTAAGACAAAATATTATTACACTGAGTGCACACAAATTCGTTACGTTGTCACTTTGGTGTAATTTTTGTACTAAGCGGAGAAATATTTGGAAGAAGGCTTCAAAAAAGTTGGAAGTAACCGTGAATGGACTATATTTCGAAATACAACTTCTTTTACCCATGTTACCCGTTTCACGTCTGTAACATCTAGAAGTTTCCCCCTCATTATTTAATAATTCTTGTCCCACGTGGAAAAATACGGGTACAACTTAAACCGTACAAGCTTCAAAAATTATGTTAAGTAATCCTCTATGTAATGTCAACATTTTATTTTTAATGTTAGGTTATAAATTTTGATTAGGATGATTTTCATAAGAATTTGAAATAATAGTCAATAAAAATGCACGTTTTATTTTAGCCTTAGGCGTTAACTTCCCGAGTGTGGTAACATATATATACACTATGTTTATTACTTAAATGGCAATATTTATTTAAAAGATATTAAGGGATAAAAATATTGCTAAAAGGATAAAATAATTAGGGCTTCAAAAGTGCTCAGGTTACTGCGAACAGTCTATAGCCCAAGCAATACTAGCGGTGCATATCAAGGGGCTAACTGTGCCTGTGGCATGAAATACCCGAAGGTAACAATTTTAATTTGCTTCGGAAAGCCCCAGAGAATTACACTTACAGATAGTTTTGTACTGTATTTGCAACGGATATAAAGACTGACAGCCACACGTCCTTTCCAGAATAGCAAGTCCACGGCTTCAAACCCACTAGAACACAGAACGTGTTTTTCGAATTCAGAGTTTTTCTGCTGCGTGCGAATATCTAACCATCGCCATCAGCCAGGGCCGTTTTATGGGCAAGTGAGGCCCGGGGGCTACATAAATCCCAAGCCCTCTTTACAGATACAGTTTAGAAATTATAGTTTTAAACCATGGCACATTGATACGAAAGTTAATTATCTTTACAATTATAAGTACTTCATTAAAATGCAGCCAGTCCATACACAAATATTAGGAATATATGCAGGCCAAGCAATTGGAAATGTTCTGAACAAAATTAATCTATATTATACAGTCTCAATATTCCCTGCTTCAGTTACTGTTGTGCTAGATATAAGTACTTCAATTAGTAATATCTGCAGCAACTCCTCATGGTTAGATGGTAATATTAGATAAGTCAATTCATTGTAAATTATTTCTTTTAATCCAAAAAAAGTGGCCCCCATGGAATGTGGGGCCCGCGGCAAAAGCCCCTTTTGCACCCCCACACACGGCCCTTCCTTCAGCCCGTCCTCCTCGCAAAATATTCGCAACCGCCCGCCACCCAAGCTGGCTACAGTCCATCCGCGGTAATTCCCAAGTTCTACTTTCACGATATTCCTTCGCATCGGGCAAACGAGGCTTACACAAAATTACATTACAGGGACAACGCACCGCATCCATGCGCACTCAGCATAATATTTTTTTTGTCATAAGAACTGCTTCTTACTAGGCATTACCATATATTTATACATAAAATAAAACATAGTGCCCGGCTGCGTGTGTGTGTGTGTGTGTGTGTATTCGGATAACGCATCTAAACTACTTTATGGAATTTGATGCGATCTCCATCATCATTTAGAGAATTTCTTGAGGAAGGTTTGGGTATATATTACATTAATATTTAATGTAAGGATAGTAGAGAAATGTCGACGTTTTACAATAAAGTCGGAAAAAACCGCTTTTCGGGCGCTTACATGGCTTACGCTGACTAAGCCATAAGAAATACACCAAATTAATTTATTACAGAACTTCAGATCTCAAAAAGGTCTAAAAATAAAGTCCGCGACAACATACGTTTATGTTTTAAGGATGACCCACAGAAGAAATTTTTATCTTCTCAAATGTGACTTTGTGAACAACACATTATTAATCCTATATTAGTTACCTTAAATATTTAGTGAATTTTTTACTGTAAACCTAAACAACGCCATGTTTGTAAATCGCACCCGAGCGAGACCAGGCGGGTTACTAGTTAATTATAAATGGAATATAATTTATACATAAACTATAAATAAATCCGTAATTTAACTTAAAATACGGTACTGTTATGTTAATCTTTATCTTCTTTATATACAAAATCCACTGTGCGTGACTGAACCGCATCATCACTGACAAACCACTAGACTAATTGAGACCATATGTTATTGAGGTGGCGAGTGAAGTATTTAGTTTCATTCCGATAGGTGGCGCTGGAGTCTAACTTCTATTATACAAATATGTAAACAAATCCTAAAGTCCACGCGAACGAAGTCGCGGGCATAGCTAGCACAAGTGTAAAACTCGTACATGGCGTTTTTGAGCAAGAATATTTGATTCAAAAAGCGCGAAGAAACCGGGAACACACTTACCCCAGGATGCAAAGGAAATGCCACAGTGGCAGTTGTCTTACGAATGCGTCAATATGCTACACATCAAGTGACGCTATCGCCGGCCGCTAAATGGCCGGCGTGCCCTCACCGGAATGCCGCCGCAAGTAAACGTCTATTTCCTCTTCCTGTCGCACTCCCACGTCCTCCACTGTTTTCCAGTGGAAGTCGTGCCTCAACGTTTCCTCTAACCTTGCAGCAGTCGCTCAGCCAAGCTGTTCGCAAATCTATTCCTGGTCACAATGAAGGCACGCTCGCCAAAAAGGCCCTGCCCCCTTCCCGCAACAGGAAATACTAACACGCTGAAGACCACGTATACAACAGGTGCGTAGGCATTGGCATACTTTCCCCACCTGACATTTTTGTATTTATGGTTAGCAGAAAATCATTCTCGTCGTACCAATACAAAAAAATATCAGTCTTAAGGCTGTTCCCGAGCCACTTTTTACTATAGGCTGTTCACGGTAACATGATCACTGCATGTTGTGTATTCTTCCGCCTTATGTAAAATTAGCAATGCCATGGGCCTCGTCACTTTATTCATGTGTCTGTCAGGTGAAACTGGTAAATTATTAGCAAAGTAAATATTTTACAAATATGGTTATTTTTACACTTCGATGCATTAAAATACAAAACAGAAGGTGAAAGAATTAATTTTAAGTCATCACAAATTGTTACCGAACACTTTCTATTCGACGTAAAGATACGGTACTAATTTCCATCCATCGTTAGCAACTTTGCTGGGCGCATGTCACCCAGTGCTCCCTTACAAAAAAGTGCAGGCAGGGGCAGTGACTTTTTTCTAAAGTTGATTTCAAGAAAGAGGTCACGTGATCGTGAACAGCCTTTACACAATAAAATAACCGGTTCACGGCTTTAAGCCCTAAAAAAAAAACACGCTGCCGAGAAAAATAAGACTGCTAATCAGGTCAGGATCTCACCCGTAGGAGCGATGAGACAGCTGATGCGTATGTCTCGGTCGTCTTTAAGCTCCCCGCGCTCGCACGTCTAGGACATACGGTATATCTTTAATACAGGCGGGGCGCCACCTGTTAGGACGTATTTTGCATCTCAGAAGCTTAAAATCGTACGAGAGCTGAGAGCTAACTCAAATCAGATACGTCTAACGGCCACTGTCACTGCCTCTACGCAACAGGCAGGCAACTCGCGTATTTTAATTAACCATTCAGCGGTTAACCCTGTTTATTAGTCGAAATGATAAAATTGAAAGGTTAGATATTCTGTGCGAAACTTTTAAACGTAAAGGTCGTAAAGGCGCACATAAAAAATTGGGTGTGGCTGTGTTGGGGACACGGCCGTTTGTTTTGCGTGAATACGTCTACGTTGACGCACGCGGAAGCCTTTATGTTTATTTTACGTTCCCGGCACCGCTTCACTCGATCATCTGGAGTTTTATGGGCATCGCTGGATTGCTTTTGAGATGCTCTTTCTAACCGTATACGATTTCTGTATTTCGACTTGTCTTTTTAACGAGTATGCCGAAATTGTGTTAAAGTTTTCCTTAAATTTTTTTTACATTAAACGCATACAATTTCACCATTACGTCACAAAAATGATTTTATACACGCAATCGATTCATCTTGACGAGAGCTGTCGATTGAAACCTAAACGAGAGTCGTAGCTTCTCCCAGTCGAAAGTTATAATACGCGGAAGTTATGAGACGCGGCGAAACGAACTCAAAATTACCCCCCCCCCCCCCCCCGATCCCGCGGGATGCTTTGCAGCCCTCACTAAACGTAACATATTCTTCGATCGTTTGGCAATCGAGTGGTGTAATTGAATTTTGAATGTAGACGATAGACTCGAAGCTGCAATGCCAAACTGTATCCCCCGATTTTGTTATCATCGGATTTTATGGATTGCCTCCCACTATGGGTGCAAAATTTAAATACACGTATTCACGTCAAAAGTTTTGGAATCGTATAAAAAAAATTGGACTAATATTCGGACATGAAAAGTTTTTCAAATAAAATTCGTAAGTAGACATCGCACAAAATTGAGTATTTTAAATAAAATTGTTTTCTTCTGCTGACGTGACGGTCAATATTTGGCTGACAAGGTGCGTGTGGCAGCCTTTAACCATACCCTTAAACCTTATACACGTCTCCAAGCTGCTTCGGCCACAAACGTGCGCAAACAGGGGGCTTCAGTAGCTTCGAAGCAACCTGCAAAGGCGACCCTGAGATCCGTACAAGCGTAGCAGTGGCGGCCGTGACATCAGCGCTGTTCGCCTCTGTCGGTGACGGGCCACACATCTAAGTCACGAGCGACGGAGAGAGCGCGCGCGCGCTTTCTTGGCACGGAAGTCGGCCCACAGTGAAGCCACTGTTCACCGCCGTCTTGCTGCCGCGTACCTGTCAAACCTCGACGTAAATATGCCCCCCGGCGTGTTTGGACTCGGTCAGATATTGCGTATCTCTTTACGTACGCGTATCCGCCCAGCACCACGTTACTCCACGCCCAGAAAAAAAATTCCCGTTAAGAAGAACCTAATTCACATTGAGGAACTCACTCCCCCTACCCCACCACGCCCCTAAAAGATTCAAGCATTTTTTCGTTGAGTAACAGTGGCTTAAAGAGATATTTCTGACGTGAATACGTCTTTAAATTAGCGACCACAGTGGGAGGCAATCCTGAAAACCCCGATGATAACAAAATCGGGGGATACAGTTTGGCATTTCAGCACCGAATCTATCGTCTACATTCAAAATTCAATTACACCACTATTGCCACAGCATAAAATAATACGTTACGTTGAGTGAGGACTGCGAAGCATCCCGCGCAATCGGGGGTGGGGGTAACAATTTTGAGTTCTTTTCGCTGCGTCTCATAACTTCCGCGTAGTATAACTTTCGACTGGGAGAAGCTACGACGCTCGTTTGAGTTTCAATCGACAGTTCCCGTCAAGAATAATTTATTGCGTCTATGAAAACATTAGCGTGGAGTGGTTATGGCGAAACTGTTTGAGTTTAATGTAAAAAATTAAGAAAACTTAACACAATTTCGACCTATACTCGTCAAAAAGCGAAGTCGAAATACAGAAATCGTATACGGTTGGAAAGATCATCTCAAAAGCAATTCAGTGATACTCATAAAACCCCTATGATCGAGTGGAAAAAAAAAAAAAAAAAAAAAGTCCGAGCGCGTCAACGTAGACGTATTCACGCAAAACTAACGTCCGTGTCCCAAACACAGCCAAACCCAATTATTTTCTTCATGTGTGTACCTCACGGGGTGTGATTGGCCGCACTGTAACTATGGCGGTTTAATTCACATTAAAACCAAGCAGAAGCAGCTATTACGTGATTTAAGTTAAATTAGCGTTCGTTACGTTACCTTAACATTCACTCTACGTCACATTTTTTTTTAAATATAAAATCATCTCCGTGTTTACATTGGAGTTACGATAGTCTCGTCTTTTATAATTTGTAATGTAGTGCTACCAAATATGCTGTGTGTGGGATGTGGGATCTGGGAAATGCTCTTGTATGAACATATGAACATTCATATTTAAACAAAAATAAATGCACATATTATACATAAAAATATTGCAAACCGTAGATTTTATTTAAACTTTATTTTTTTGACGATTTGTTTATTATTCAAACACGCACACACGAATTATAAACTTAAATTTCTCTCGAAAAAAAACTGTCAGTAACACACTATACACTCACATGGAAGTCGGTTGGAATAAATACACATACGTTCTAATAAAAAAAATAGGATCCTTAATGTGATTGGCTGCTATTACGTTACCCTCGCGTTATGTTTGGGTCGCGTCAACTTTTCTCGTGGACATTTATACTACACGTTGCACTTGATTCAATGTGAACACACTGCTCCGCGATCTATACCTTAACATAATATGTTAACTGCTACAATGTGAATTGGACTTAAGCAAGCCGGTGAGTCAAGGGTCTGTCATGCTGCCAGCAGTTAGTGTCGCAAGATGACATGAGAGAAAAGCACTGGCTACACGACAAAACACGCTGCACGCCATCTGTGCTACGAGCGACAAACAGGTCCTTTCAGGTAAGTACAAAGTAAACCAACCTATCATAATGAGATAGTGTAGGCTCTTTCTGTTCACTAGGGAAACAAGAAACAAACAGCTCAACAGTTTTCCTTCCTGCAGCACTTGAGGGATATGTTTGAGTCGATGTAGCTTTCAGTAGATAACGAACACGTCACGAAACTACACACGTAGTGAGTGTTTAACTGCATACAATGATAATCACGTATGACCTTAAAATATGTGTATAATTATTGAACTGGATGTAGCTAGGCGAAAAATAAATAACCCACAATAACGTATGTTGTGTGCTTCAAGTAGTTGGTAAAGGCGATTTTACGTTACACGAAAAAGAACCAACCCAATTTTCTTGAGAGGCAAAACTCCCGTGAAACAACATAAATTCAAAATTGTATCTATATAAACCATATTGCACATAAGTCAAATGTGACTTCACTCCTTTTTACCACAAATTTCCGTGCATTAAAATTTAATTAAAATGAAAAAATAAATAAAACATTGAAAACATACCAACAGAAGAATTAGAACGAATGAAACTCAAACATATAACATCAGTTCACATGTTTATTGGTCGATTTTTTCATAGCTATGTTCAATTATCACTTCACGGCCCACTTGCTATATATGCATATGAAACTTACACGTACCTACAGCTTATGTACATTTCATTTTCGGTTCAAGTACACGTTTGCCTGTAAGTGGATATTAAATGTGTACCTACGTTATTCCACCTTGTTACTCGAATGTTACGAGTGGCACTTAAATACCAAGGCGATCCATTTACTTTTGTTAAAAATTTGGAAAGTGATTCCTCGAGAACGGAAGGGTTTTCGGTCACCAACGCAGGGCAATCTTTCCCGTTATGTTCAACATACTTATTATTAACGAATAATTGTTTAGACAAACAGTTACGTTGGGAAACATCGTGATATCTTATTAGAAAGGACAAAAATACTGTTTGGCTGTGTAGGGGACACGGCCGTTTGTTTTGCGTGAATACGTCTACGTTGACGCGCTCGGACGCCTTTATGTTTATTTTACTTTCCCGGTACCGCTTCACTCGATCATATGGGGTTTTGTGGGTATCAGTGGATTACTTTAGAGATGCTCTTTCCAGCCGTATACGATTTACGTATTTCGACTTGACTTTTTGACGAGTATAGGCCGAAATTTTGTTAAATTTTCTTCATTTTTTTTTTTACATTAAACGCATACAATTTCCCCATAATCACGCCACATAAATGTTTTTATATACGCAATCGATTGAAATTGACAAGAGTTGTCGATTGAAACCTAAACGAGCGTCGTAGCTTCTCCTAGTCAAACGTTATAGTACGCGGAAGTTAGGAGACGCGGCGAAACGACACAAAATCCCCCCCATCTCATCCGACACGATGCTTCGCAGTCCTCACTCAACGTAACATATTCTTTGATCTTTTGGCAAACGAGTGGTTAAATTTAATTTTGAATATAGGCGATATATTCAGAGCTGTAATGCCAAACTGTACCCCCCGATTTTGTTATCATCTAATTTTCTGGATTGCCTCCCACTATGGTTGTAAATTTAAAGACGCATTCACGTCAAAAAGAAATTTAATTTTACATTGATAATTTGGCGGTGGGGGCAAGTTTTGCGGTGGTTGCAGATGTTTGTGCAAGTACACATCCTGACATTTTACATAAATGCAAATATATCCGAGTGCAGTAATTTGATCTGTACTGTGGTAACTTGTATGCCCGAAGCAACTCAGGAAAATGATCAGATTGCCCCTTACACTTCCATATATTCAGGATATTGAAGTGTCCTGGGTTTAATTGAACTAATTTAATTACTTAAATGATAAATTAAAAATCTAGTTGGACAGATATGAGGATTTCTCATGTTACTGACACACACTAGCTGATTAAACACATTTAAGTCCGCCATCAGCTTGGCGGCTAATTGAGTGAATGTCCTGTTGATTCGACAAGCTCGTCCACAGGTAGTCTGATTAACAGGTGGCTTCCCTAATCAATATGTAGTCCAATCAGCCCGTCCACTTGTTTGTTAATTCAAAGGATGTCTAATCCGCGATACGGTGAAACGCACCCCTACACAGCATCAGTGTGAACTGGATCGATCTTATTGGTCATCACAACAACTCATTTCTTACGTTCACTGCGCCTTGGTATCTTTTTAACACAAGTTATAATTCCCGAGCTGTCCCCGTACATTTGACGGAACTTAGTACTGAAATATTTCTCTCCCGATGGTATAAATATAATTAGCTGCCCTATCTAAACTTTAGTAAAACAGATGGCCGAAGTCTCCTCACCCCTCCTTAAACAAACAGTAACATTTCATGGTAATAGAGTTTATTGATTTTTTTTCCATGTTTATGTATTCGCGTGCGCGCGGAGGCATGCAGGCTTTGGTACACGATAATAATGCAAATAATTTTTCCGAAATTACGCTACAGGGAAGCAGCATAAAAACGTCAAAGCAAATGACACAAAGGTGCCACCAAACGCCTTTCCTACTTTGAGACGCAAAGAAAGGCAACATGTTTAGTCGTCATCTCCGTGTACGCTGGCGTCATGCGCCGGCTATTCCCTACAGCCCTCTCCGCGACATACCTTCTGGACCAAACACCCTAGAGGGCTCCGGGATTGGGAGACAGACGTAGAGATATGGGGCCGCGGTGGTGTAGTGGTTAGACTACTCGCCTCCCACCAAGGCGAACCTGGTTCGATTCCCAGCGGGATAGCTCCCGGATTTTCGCATGTGGGAATCGAGCCGGACGATGCCGCTGGTCGGCGGTTTTTCTCGGGGATCTACCGTTTCACCAGCCCTTGCATTCCGGCGCTGCTCCATACTCACCTCGCTCCAGCATCATCGGCTCTGAAGACCTCCAAGTTAAGAGCCGCCCAAATCTCTGCACTCATTTATTCACACGAAGAAATTAAAATATTGGAAAACGCGGCTTAGTAGCTCCAGGGAATAATGGAGACTCCTTGCTCCGCTACCACTCTTTAGTCCCCATACTCTTATTATTCATCGGTTCTTCTTCACCTTTTGTTTACGTCCTTGCCTCCTGTTCGGGCGTCAGCCTCCACATGCTGAAAGCCGAGGGGAGGAAGTAAAGGGGACCCATCACAATTTCAAGACAAAGGACTAGCCACGCGTAGCTCTGATTCTCACTAATAATCGTTGCACGAGTTACGCCCTCGTCCCAAGACGACCACCCCGGCAAGGGGTGCACACCCCTCTCATAATTGTTTACGCTACAACGATCTCATTGTTCCACCCCGGTAACTGAAGCGGTGTAGCAGCCAGTCGTCCCTATCATTGTAGTACCTACACTTTTTTTTAAATTCACCACGACGAACTTGGTCACATCCCCTAGGCACTATGAAGACCGGAAAGCATCTGCACTATGCTTAGGAGAAAAATAATATTCTTCACAGTAACTCATAAACCCTCCCCCCTTCCGTTCGCCAACCCCACCAGAAAATTAATTTTATTACGGGCATATTTTTACAGGATGTCCACTGAAATTCTATTTTGGAATTACCTATTTCCAGGACGAATCTTACTTTTTCTCTGGCCTATTTTCACGATCGAAAACTGCCAATACCATATTTTCACACAGCTGACAAAGAAATGTACTGCCAATGAAATAGGTAAAATTAAATTGCACTGCAACAGACCAAGCTGTCATGTACATTTAATTCAGCTCATCGACATCTCTCGCGATACACGCAATTTATCGACTTCACATGAGTGCCCACTACAAATCACAGAAACACACTTTGTTTTGTACGTATAGGCCTTATGTGACTTGGCAAAGATGTATTATTGCCAGTTCACAAACTTAAACACTGAAATATTAAAACGCAAACGTTTATAATTACATTAACCCGTATTCACACAACTAACATCTCTTGAAGGGTAGCAATTAATTAAATTTTCCCTGGCCCAGGTAAAAATTCCTTGACTTTTCTCTGTTTTCCCTGTGGGTGGGACCCTGTTTTAGTTTACTCTTACCTATTTATAAAACGGAAAACTTAGGGTTTTATCAGATTGACTATCGCGGTGAAACTACTACTAAAAAAAAAAAAATCCCGTGATGAAAAGTTATTTTAGTACATTTAATATATAATTACAATTAACATAATTATAAACATCTATCAATCCGAATTTCATTTTACACGTGCCAAGTTTCAAGTATACCGTCCTATCCTCTAATCAACTCAGGAAAATTACTGAAAAATAACAGCAATAATAAAATTCTGCTGCAGTCAATTCTTCTGGGCTGAGAGACCAACATTTCTCAACTTTCTCGTAGATCCTGAGGTTCCAGCAGGCTCAAGTGTTGTACCAGTTAGCACAACGGTCTAGCCTTAGTTTCGACTCGTTTAAGGGATCCGGCGTTTACATTAAGGTTCAGCTCGCAAGCTATGGGCAACCTAATGCCGGTTTTGACGTTCAGAGGGTGACGTTGGAAAAAAAAATGTTAATACAAATTTTAACAACAGGCGTGGGCCATCCCAAAAAAAAAAAAAAAAAAAATTATAACCAAAAAAATCCAGCACTATCGGAGTAGATATTCCTAACGTCCAGATGCTGGTAGTGTCATCACTCACGGATTCAACAAAAAAAAAAAAAAAAACGATATTAATGAAATTTCCTTACGGTCAGTTGAGGCGGCTTTGCTTCTACCAAACCACCTAAACTACTACCAATCTTCAAGCGATTTGGCGCCTTAACATATGGTCCGTGTTGTGCAGCAATTCAACAATCCATACAAATGAAAAATAAAGCTGCAAATTCCAATTTATCACTTTGTTGAGGAATGGGTTTGTTTCATTCTCTGTAGGTCACAGAAGAAAAACAATATATAGCAGTCAGTAAAGTTATATGGTGTTCACGGTAAAATGAGCACTTATGAAAGTCCTGCTCAAGATCTATTTGTATACACGTGTGTTCTTCCGCCTTATGTAAACTTAACATTGCCATGGGCCTCGTCACTTTAATTATGCGTCGGTCAAGTGAAACTGTGAAATTATTAGAACAGTAAATATTGTACAAATCTACTCATTTTTATACTTCGATGCATAAAAATAATAATAAAAAAAAGCGGAAGTAATAATTTAAATGATCACAAATGGTTACGGTTACCTAACACTTTTTGTTCGACGATAATATGTGGAACTACTTTCCCCTCCATCGTTACAAATTTAATGGACATATGTCACTCAGTGCCCCCGTTAAAATAAATGCAGATAGAAGAAGTGATATTTTCCAAGGTTGATTTGAAAAGTGCTCAATTTGTCCTGAACAGTCTTAATGGAAAAACCACTATTTGTGGCAGCAACTAAGTGACAGTCTCAAATTGACAACACTTAGGGTCGGTCCCTTGTATAGAACTGTCCATATTATTCCGACTACACTCTTTCACGCATGACATGCTGCATAATAGGGAACATCATGGTCAGTGCTGAGCAAGGTAAAACGCTAGCGCTACTATAAAAAGCGCCTTCTCTGGGTAAATTTTATTGGGTGTTGCTGGCACACTAACATTTTACTTAAAGTTGCTGTTTGTGGCAAGGACCCAAACAATGGATTTTCATTACTATATATTAAATCATGCCATTTTTTCTAAAAAATACAAACATCTATGTTTTTACACCTTGTTCATCGAATGTTACGAGTGGCACTTAAATACCAAGGTAATCCATTTACTTTTGTTAAAAATTTGTAAAGTGATTCCTCGAGAACGGAAGAGTTTTCGGGCACCAACGCAGGGCAATATTTCCCGTTGCAATTTATGACAATACGTGGCGAATGTCACAGAGAAGTTTTGGTGTGGAATCATAGGCACCTTACAGCTATTTACTTCGTTTGTACGTTTAGGTATACCTTTGTTAAAACTCACCCACAAGTAAGTCAAAATGCATAAATTCTGGGATGTTAGTGGAACCAATTTAAACACACACCACTTAAATCTAACCTCATTTAAAAATATTGTATATAAAATTCCCACAAACCTCACAGCTGTGGAAGAAAATTTAGAAGAGTTAAAAAGACCAGGCGTAAAGCCCAAACGTAAAAAACGTGCATATAATAGGTTCTCGCTGCCACAACTTCACTACACGTCACTAATATTTTCCAGAATTCCCTTTCAGCAGGAAATCAAACTCTCTCTATTTCTGCGGGTTACTAATCACCACTGCAACACGCCAATTCCCGCCATAAAGTTGTGTATATTATTTAATCACACAGAAAAATAATATGAGCAGAACATCAATTAGTATGAAAAGCAAGATAAAAAAAAAATCAAAACTTCTAAATGCAAGCTTTATAACCACGTCCGAAAAGGTTTGTGCTAGGAAGCGACGCACTAATTCTCGATTTGGCGAAGCCCAGTAATTCTAATCGACACACTCTTGTTTCGCATTAATGCTACAAACAACACGGTTGCTCTGCCACTTGCAGGATTATGTTTGCGGGGCACTGGAAATATTAGCAATATCGTTAGAGCTCGTAACCGCACACAAGTAGGCTTATACCGCACATACACATACACAACATCGGCTCCTCTCCCGAAGGCTAAACGCTAAAATTAATATCCGCCTACTTAGTTCAATTTTCCCCAGACCAATATTTGATGACCCTCGCAGGTACAATAATTAGATCCGTGTGCCGCTACTAATTGGCCTCTCAACCGTTGACGTGCAGCACCAAACCAATCCGTCTTCTTTCCAGATCACTATACGCTGTTCACCATGAAGTGAGCACTTTTGAAATCAACCTTAGAAAAAAGTCACTAATCCTGCCTGCATATATTTAAACAAACGCAATGAGTGGCACGAGGCCAGTAAAGTTGGTAACGGTGGCTGGAAAGTAGTTCCACATCTTAACGTCGAATAAGTGTTAGGTAACCATTTGTGATCATTTAAATTATTTATTTCACTTCGTTTTTTTTTATGCATCGAAGTGTAAAAATGAGCAGATTCGTGAAAGTAAGTTATTTACTTTTCTAATAAGTTCACGGTTTTACTTGACCGACGCATGAATAGAGTGATGAGGCCCATGGCAATGTTAATTTTACATAAGACGGAATAATATACAACGTGCATACAAGTAGATCTTAAGCAGGGCTTTCAAAAGTGCTCATTTTACTGTGAACGGTCTATAGCAGTATACATCTAGTTTGAGTAAACATCGTTGCTGACAAGGTGATCACTCGCTCCAACTACTTTATTTCCCTGACTACATTGCACTCGTAAAAAATTCTGAATCTTATTTACACAACAACGGCGGGGTAAAATATGTAAAACATTTGAAAGAGTGAAATGCAAAAGCTCTGACTGCTTATGGTTTTCCAGCATGCCGTAGTAATTACTGTGTTTAAGCAAATCTATATTTACTGAGCATGCACTACTTTATGTCTCGGCAAGTGGTCGTCAAAAACAATGCATGGGACATTTTAGGTGCTTGGAAATTACGTATTCACTTTAACCGAATCCATACATAGTCATACCAATAATGGGACCCGAAAACATGCCGTATGGTAGCACAATGATATTTCGTCCGATCAAATTTGGCAACAATAAATGTCGAGAGCCACATTTCGTGACAAGCCAGAAACAAATGAAAATCAGCCAAAATGCACTCATTTTGGTCCTGGTTCGAACATAAACTATAATCCTATAAACAACTTCTGTCTTTTTCTCCGCTTCTCACTTGTTTGTGAGTTCGGTGCCTGCTGTTTTCTTGACAAACCCGCTAACCAATTTATTTTTATTGGCACACCCGCATTTTAAATATATTTTAATTGGCAACAAATATATCCATACACCGTAAAAAGTGTCCTTGTTAACTTTCTAAAGTGCAATGAATGTATTAACCTATACATACTGTAGTTTGAAACTTCCCTGCGTATTTGACATTCCTGAGCAAATGTAGATCATGGGTATATGGGAAAATAATTTACCATTCCCGCTTCCCCACTGTACGTATATAGTGACGTGGTAAATTTGCATATAATTTCTTAGAGTAACTTTCAATTTGCATGTTATTTTCCTCAATCTAAGTGACCGCCATTTTTTTTTCACAGCCACCAAACATCAGTGTAAAGAATGAGTTTTCGTCTGCGTATCTGTACTAAGGAGTCGGGAGATCTTGACCTGATATAATTCACCTCTTTAGCAAACTACTACTATAAATAAGGGATTGACAAGGGGGGGGGGTCACATGGTAGATCAATTCAACTAAAGTTTCTTCCAAGTTCTGGATATGGTGCATGTGTTTGATACAAATGCGATCTCCGTATGCCAGACGTACGAATTTTTCAGTAACAATAGTTTTAAACAACGTTTATGCAGCGCTCACCAACTGCAAGCATGCTACCATTAAAGAAATACTGTAATTTTCACTGAATACTATTACATTGTTGTACACGTAAGAGTTAGAAAGACTTTCGTCATTGTAGAATGCATTTGGAACCGATTAACCCCTATTCTTTAACAATAATGATATAATTCCGTCTAGATACCTAAAATTTAATCCTCAAATCCCGTTCTAAACAAATAAAATTTAATCCTCAGCTAACATGTAGATTATATTTTTTTTCTGATACTGTTTCAACAACTATACCTATAGTCGCAGGATGTGTATTTATTTACTTTAATATTTACATAGCTTCCCTTTCTCACTTTTTTTTTGTCCCGGCAGCCGACAAATAAGGTAGCACTTACCCCTATAAAATACAATTTTTACTTATTCCGAGTATTTTCAATAAACTAGGAACCAGGCAACGCTATTGAGTTTTCTCATATACACACTTTCATGGAACGTTGCGTTCACATGTTCCCAGCAATAAAATCAAGTTCAAATTCAAACAGCTGTCTTCATGTTCAAAGGATGTGTAGCGAATAGCTAAAAACGTTACACAGAACATAAACACGTAAATGATTAACATTATCTCGGCCAGTTTTTTTTATCACATATCACTTCATTTTATTTTAAAAAACACACACTTCTCTCATCAGTTTTTTATTTTTGTGAAAACTGGAAATAAAATAACTCAACTTGCTTATGTTACTACAGCGCTGTTAACTGTAAATATACAACATAATCAAAACTTTTTTATCATAGCCAAGTATACATACAGAAGGCCATGTCATCAACACGTTACTGCCAACAATATCAGTAAAATAACTGGAGAGTTGATACCTGGTGGTCATTTGTAAAACTGCACACGATTGATTGATTTTAAGAAGTAACATTTGTAAGAAGCGCCGAATCAGAACTCTTGCCTCAAACGGCTCTGTCTTTCTGATGTCGCCACGTTTAAGATTGAAACCTAAGAAGAAAGTTCACGACGACATACATGTTACTCATTAGTTCCTAGTTACTAGCTAACGTCGCGTCGGTTGAATATATCTAAAAACATATCTGATACACGGCTGTACAAAAAATTAACGGGGAAAAAATGTAGAAATTATTCAAATGTGCACAGAAATTTCCCATCGAATTTCGAGTGCAGACGCCTTTCATAACTGACGTGTTATAAAACATCCAGGGAAGACGACACACACAAAGTAGATAGGGAGAAGGGAATAGAACGTGGAGGGGGGAAGGAGGGTAGTGATGCGAAAGGAGGAGTGGTGCGGAGCTTGGAGTGGTGAAAAGAGGGGAGGGATTAGGAGGGATGGGGGCAGTTGCGTAGGAGATCGAGTGCGGAGGGGGGTCCACGAGGGAGCATAGGGGTGGGAGAATGGGGAGGGGATGGGGTAGGAATGGAGAGGGGAGGGTGGGGGTGGGGGCGGCTTGGGGAATAGGGGGTGTGGATGAGAGGAAGGGGGAGGGATATCCAGCAGATACCCCCTCCCCCTTTTTCCAGTAGACCCTGCATTATACCACCTTTACCATCACGAGAAACTACAGAGCCAGACAGCGCACTAGATAATGCAAGCTTAACGATAAGAATAAAAGGAGACTATTTCGTAAGACACACAGGTCTTTTGGTCTTACGCATACGAGTCTCAGAACCCCGCGTACATCTAGTGTCTTTGAGCTACGGTGGGCCTTATCACCACAACTACTAATTGTTATGGTGCAGTTGGGGAGGGGGGGGGGCAGCCTCTCCTAACACACTGTAATCAAATGACAGAACAACTAGGTGAGCAAGGCCCTTCACAGGGTCTGAACTACCCCGGCTCTGAGCTTGGGCAATGATGAGGAACGACGGC
Organism: Dryococelus australis; assembly: GCA_029891345.1. Classification (NCBI taxonomy): domain Eukaryota; kingdom Metazoa; phylum Arthropoda; class Insecta; order Phasmatodea; family Phasmatidae; genus Dryococelus; species Dryococelus australis. The sequence goes on from CM057006.1 coordinate 46,510,609, forward strand.
GGCGGTCTCGTGTCTTTGAAGAAATACTCTGACAGAGAGCAGTCATTGAAATACATCGTCTGTACATGTTGCAACACTGTGACGTGCCGGCGCAAGGCCATATGGATGGTAAACAGACGACAACTGCTGCAGGTTTCATGCCTCCAGGGGTTACAAGGACAACTTTCCTTACTTATGTCCCAGACGCTTTGCGTGACGGATCTGTCACTGATAATTAACTTCGTCGTCGTTCCACAATCGACGCATGTTAAATTTAACTCATAAAACTAGTTTCCGATTAAATTACGCAGCGTTAAGGAAACTTCAGCTTATTCCAAAAAAAAAAAAAATAGTCTTACGCACTATCGCCATTCTGCCACAATTACTACCACCATCCGTTTCTCCAACATTCGTTTTACACAGCATTTGGCGGTGGTCGTTGAAAGTATAGATTAAAGATGAGGTAGACCGATTTCGCTGGCTGCACACAACCAAACTCCGAGTCTCAACACTGAACTGCTTGTGTGCAAATACGGCTATCAAAAACGACGTGGTTTGGATTTGAGATTAGAATGCTGTTTAGTAATCAACTGCTCTGAGATGTTTGTATATCTCCTCTGACCAACTTGGAATGCAGTTAGAATAAATTCAAATTCATTAAGTAATTTATTAGTATAATAGAGCTTAATATTTAAAATTTAAGATATAAACAAACACGTTCTTTACTGTTGACAACGTGAGTTTGACAATTGTGTTCCTTTTGGGATGGTCAATGTTGGGTACATACGCATAAGACGAATAATCGGTCTACCTAATCTTTAGTTTATGGTAGAAGGGCACTTTCGTGGTGACTCTGCCGCGGGCCAGGAACAGTCATGTTATTACAACTGCTGTTGGCGGTGTCTGGCTTTGTTTCGCCCAGGTTACCGGAACTTTGATGTAGGCTGTTCACGATTATCTGAACACTTTTGAAATTAACATTAATTTGACATACATCACTGACCCGACATATATATATATATATATATATATATATATATATATATATATACAATACTTTCATGCACCCTGTAAAGATTATAACGACGAACAGAAAGTAGTTCTATGTTTACTTTTATAATCATTTGACATTTTAAATTGTGCGAAGCAAGAGTAAAGTGGCCAGGCCCATTGAAGAATACAAAATGTGCATATAAATAGATCATACAGTATAACAGTATAGGCTGTCCACGGTAAAGTGAGCACTTCTCAGGCCTTAGTTACTTTTTGTATTCAGCCATTTTTTTATGGTTTAACCACCTTTCTTAAATCAATATTGCCATGTAATAAACACAGTGTGCATATTCTACCGTGCTCGGAAGTTAAAGCCTATGGCTAAAATTAAATATATTTATTGACTAGTATTCCAAATGAAACGGTTTTAAGAAGTGCTCACTTTACCGTGAACAGCCTATACATTCACATTATATCACGTTTTGTACAGCCTGGTGAAAGGTGTGCTTTTGTGAGGGAGGCAAAAATCGATAAAGAGCTAAGGACGACGCAGACTGGCGCGCTGTTAAAAATTTCCGTACATTTACGGGAAATTTTACGGGCATGTACGGTAAATATACGGAGAGTCTCCGTATTTTAGATAGCCTCAGGTTTCACGCACGAAGAATACCGCGTATACAAGAACCTTTCTTCATCACTGTAACCAGAAAATTATCGTTTATGCGGCAGTTAGGTTATCCACACACGCTACAAGTCAAATTTTTTCAAACATCAAAAAGCAGCATCAGGAGTCTGCAACATTTAGCAACACTAAATTGAATAGAATCCTAAGTAAGAGTTGCATATATGTGATTGTAGCAGAAATACCCTAATTATATCTGGAATACGCATGACAAATTGTAGGTGATTGGTTACAACTAAGGGCTCCCAATTTTTATACGAGTTCAAATATCGTCCAGGTATAAAATATTTTAACTTCTTAAACTACTGTTTTATACACACTAAAATACACACGTAAAACAAAAATTAAAGATTTTTTTTTAATTTTCTCTCTTAAACTGTAAGTACAAACAAATAATAAGGAAATTAACGAAGAGGTTCCGTGAATCCACGGAAAATCCGTTTGTGACAGTTCTGGATAAATTTTTACCAGCAATTTTCCGGAAAAGGAAAATATTTTGACAGTGCGGTCAACTAGCATGCAGTCTGTACGTCGTCAACTCACCTGAACGCGACTTAAGTCGCTCCACTAAACTCTTGAGCCCGAATCAGTGATATCAATCAGTGAAATAACATTCACTAAAAGTCAGTTGATAAGCTACTGCCGACTGGTGAATCAAGCAAATTAACTGGGAACAAGTGGCCTACAGCAGTGGACTTCTTGACATTCAGTGTGAATCACAAATAAATAGGTGAAATTCAGTCACTATGTTAATTAGTTATCTGGCACTCATTATCAGTTGCTCAATTTTCATTGGTTTCACTTTTTTTTTTGCTCAATTATCACTGTTTCAAGTTAAGTGTGTATAGTTTTACGGCACGCAACTCTTTAAACAAAGTCCAATGTATGTCTATCGTTGTTTCGTGTGTATACAGTTAGTATATTTTGAGATACAGCAATCTGAAAAACCCGTTTTTAGCTATGCTGGAGGGCATGAAAATAATGTTTCCAATGTGCATAACGTCTTGGAAGTGCCATTCCGTGACCACCTGGAATATGCTTTCTTTTCGTAGGTAAATTGATATTGCTTGTATACTTCTTTTAAACCCTTGTCCCAACACATGTCCCAAGGTATCCACCACGCTGGCGACCCAAAGGTTCGGCAATTCGATCTCGCCCCCCCCCCCTTTCCAGACGATATTTTGAGCTCTGCAAAAATTAAATTAAAAAAAGCAGCACTCCTGGTAGCCAACTTCCCGAATCAGAGATGGACGGGTGAGTAATCAGGCGCACTCTAACCGACGATGAGAGAACCAACATGGCGGCAGAGCGAGAGCGACACCAGCGGCCCTAGCAAGCGAAAGTTGAAATAAGGGCAAATGGAAACAAGATGGCGGACGAGAGTGGTACACACTAACAGCAATAAACATTACCGGCACCAGTGTTGCACTCTAGCGGACAACGAGAGAACTGCGGTATATGGAGCGCATGCGACAGATGCGAAGGTAATTGGGAAATAAGATGGCGGACAAAGGTCGACACATGAAGGGGGCGGCGCCTCAACCCCAACCCTTGTCCCCGGAGGAACATTATTCTACTACTGTTATGTTTTGTGGTAAAGAAGAATAATTCACTGAGGGGACACGCACACTGTGGTTCTATGAATCTAAAACGAAAACCAAATAAAAAGTGAAAACAACTTCAAACCTATGCTTAGAATGAGAATTAAATTTGGCGACAATACGTTAGCAAATTATTTACAACACTGCGAAAGAAACATTTATACCACTTAGGTAACTCAAAATGAAATAATATCTGCAATAAACGATGTAATAATGAAAAACTCCATGGGCAGGGCAAACAAGAGCGAATAGTTCAACATCTCGCTGATGAAACAACTGACATTAGTAGAGTGAAATAGTTTTCTTCAGCTGTCACATATGTTGACAACGGGGCTTTTTTACTGCCATAATTAAAGCAACGAGACAAAATTTACCTCCTTCGATATGAAATGCTTTCAGGAATGTTGATACAGCATGAAAATTCCTTAAAACACAGTGTTCCGATGAGGCAAGTGCAAAGGGCAGTGTTTCAAGCTACGGTAATCCAGAAATTCCCATCAACCTTATGTGTGCACCGTAGCGGTAGGCAAACAGTGCGACTGCTGTGGTGAACGTGTTGCCTACCTCCAAGGTGTTAAATAGTCGCCCTTGATTCGGAGGGCTGTTCGTCGTCTCGCAAGCGATTTCAGAGCGTTGTAATGAACAAGAATAGGTTTTTGTTCATTTAGACATGATGATTAATAATCCATCTTGTAGTTCCAGCAAATAACCAGAACTACCACATTTACTACGGTGTGTGAATAACACTAGCAGCCCATGTCTTGTTCCTGACAGGGGATGTTATTTACAATTATTATTTTCAGTGGTTGATGATCATTCGCCGATACACTTCATGAATGTGTTTCCTTTCACCTCCAATACTTTTCTATTATCTCCAAATAAATGCTTCTTATTTTAATATTCCTGAGTGTGAATAATATACTAAATAATTACTTTAGGCCACAGTTGTCCATATATTTATTACGCGATTTTCCATGTGGAATCACCTCGTAACGATCGCAATACGAGAACACGTACATTCCACTCGATGATGAGTTTCCAGGATAAATGTACTTCGGTAATAAATTGTTTACAAGGCCTATTTAAGTTACTACACAAATTTTACTAGTACGACACAAAAAAAAAAAAAAAAAAAAAAGGGTTTTATTTTAATAACTAGTATTTAACTGCATTTAGTACATCAACTGTTCTACGTTATCAAAATTTTAATATATTCCGTCAAAGGTACCGACGAGACCTTACCACGAATAATGCGGAGACACAAATAACTTTGACAAAAATATTATATTACTAAAATGATAAATTACATATGCATGCAGCACGGGATGCAGATGAAGGCAACTCGAAAGGTGGGTCGAATTTATGTTAAGAATCGTTCTAACGCCATCTCTTGGAATGTGCATAATGTGATAAAGAGAAAGATCATCCCCGTATTTCTTATACAAGCTCAGCCCCGAGTCTCTCAACGCACTGAAGCACTGCATGGGCTTCGTGTACCTCCTCTAATGAACACATTGTCAACCACTTAACAACCATTTGCTCCCCGTTCTGTACAGACAGGCGCCACTTCCGGCGATAATTTCTTCGCTTCTTCACAGCAACGTTCACAAACTGAAACGCGCTCCAAGTTAACTGCAGAGAAAATAATAATACAGCAGAAGTTTGCTTCTGCAAGTAAGTGACGAAACAAATTTTAACACTGATCCACGATTTATTCGTAAAGCTCACACAAGAAAAAAATATGTATTTACTAATCTGGCACAAATTACTTTGTGAATTAGGGGTTCGTCATTAATATAACTGAGGTGACGAAAAATCCTCAAGGTACTTCTGAATACGCAGCACTTGTTTCTACTTCACATTACACATACACGAAAGAAGAACTTTAGGTAAAAACTAGCGTATTTTTAATGATATATGTATTAAAAATTAATACCGTCGAATGTGTTTGCATCTCAATGGAATACACACTATAAATTCGCTCAAAAGCTGTCGAAATCATAAATAAGTAATACGTCGTACGACATACCGCTTGTATACAACGGCACAATAATCGTGAAATGGCGCAATTTATCAAATACTGCTACAACCTTGTGTTCAAAAATGAAAAATGTTCAAGGATGCACCTTAAAATCACTTGCTGTACGAAAATACTATCGACACACGAAGTGCCAGGCCAGTTGACGTTTGGTATAGACAGAGATTACAAGCGGGATACCAAAAGGAAGACTGGCAAAAGGAATAATAAATTGTTTTTCTATACGGGACACGAGCAATATTGAAAGGCCCGTGTCATGAGTGCAGATTTGTTCATAATGTTGGGGCGGGTTTCCACAACATGTGTCAGCATAACAGTACCTTAATTTTGGTAAAATTTACAATATGCCAATACTTTATCCATACACTGTAAAAAAAATTGCAATTTTTACTGAGAAATTGTTTTGTAATTTTACAAATGCTTGTAACAGTACATAGATATCTCTTATGAAACTACTCGTTTTTAAAACTTTTACAAAGGCCGTGTTTGTAACAGACCTCAGCAAATGTTTGTACTATAATGACCCGTATCAACGAGCTTCAAGAAAACGACTGACACTACAACTTAAACCGTATGTGGTTGTTTTTGCAAAACTATGAGACATGTAAAGTGTATTTGTGTGTAAAAAGAAATGTATTGCAAGTATGGATAACGTAAGGCTCTTAAAACAATTCAAATATCCATAATAAAACGACTAATTCAATAAAACATGACCGTATTAATCATTAATGGTTTCCTAGCTACAAAGGACTCTTAAATCGGCTTTCAAAACCTCGTTGCTGACACCAGCCCCCATCCCTTAGCTCAACAAAATTACTTTTAAAACGAAATAAATGAATTTTTCTTAATCAAATAACGTCATATTATTTTGTAGATATTTGTAGGCATATTTGCTATAAAATTAGGTGTAAGTTTGTAAGTTAAGTTGATCTTTTGGCTAGGGGCGCAGGCTAATAACACAAGGGATAGGGGTGCGGGCTAATAACACAAGGGATAGGGGGCGCGGGCTAATAACACAAGGTATAGGGGGGTGCGGGCTAATAACACAAGGGGTATGGGTTCTAGTCTCAATACTGGCAAAGCGTAACTTTTTTTGGTAAATTATATTTCGAAACTTTTTTTTATAGTTATTCTCTATTATTAATTCACCACATTTGTCTACTAGAAAAATATATTTATGTAACACTTTTCAAAAACGTAAGTGGTAAAACAAACATCTGTTTAGTAGATTTTACAAGAAAACTGTAGTTTTACAAAGGATTTTCTTGGCAACTGGGTTTCCAATGATTTTTCTAGTTAAAGCACAAAAAAAAAATAATTCTAGAGCGTATATTATAATATTTCATTTATAACTAATATGAATAAATACACAGAAAATAAAAATTGTGAGAAACAGTTATTTTGCAAAATATTTATTACAATGAGTGAGCATGAATGCGTAGTCCCTTTGGCGTAATTTTCTAGACTCGGTTACGCTTTGTGTACATGAGGTGGAGGAATATCCTGGAATTACAACCTTGCCAGGGCTTCAGAAAAGTTGAGTGTAACCATCAATTGATTATATATTTAACGCTTTTCGACCTGCAGTTACAAAAGCTGTAGGGTTGTGCAAATATTCAGTATACAAAAAAGAAGAACACTTACTTTCATTCTCATTTCGGTAAGAAATTTGGATGCCGGAGTTCTAAAGAATGAAAATCCTCAATTTCGATGAATATTCAGATGTTTAATTAACACATTTTTGTCGATAAATTATTTTGTTTTAATTATTTTACAACTAAAATAACTACATAAAGGGAAATTTAAAATAGGCGAAAACGCCTGTGGAAAATACTCTATATCCTTCATTATTTCTTTTTTAATTTCGTTTTGCAACAAATTTGTTTTAATGAAAAATTTCCTAAAAAATGTTATGAAATTCGCTAAACTTTCGTTAAAACTGAGATCTTAGTCATTTTTTTTTTCGTTCTCGTTTCAGTTTCATGAAAGTTCATAACATATGTTTCGTTCTCGTTTCGTAAGAGGGCAAGTTACATTTGCAGAACCCTAGAAAGAAGTCAAGGGGGCACAGCTTACATGCTATAATCCATTCACGGTTACTTCACACTTCTCTGAAGCCATGCTCAAGTTCTACTTCCACGATATTCCTCCGCCAAGTGCAAACTAAGCTTAACTAAGTATAGGAAATTACACCACAGGACAACGCGCATAATTCGTGCGCACTCAGTTGTAATGACATTTTGCATGAAAACTATTCCTTACTAGGTGCCACCAACACAAGTGTTTTCTAACTGTTTTATTTAATACTTATTATAAATGTGATATTATATATTATTAACAAAATATAGTTAAAGGCTGTTCAGAATAAAGTGAGCACTTATGAAATCAACCTCTGAAGAAAGTCACTGCCCCTACCTGCGTATATTTTAACTGGCACACTGAGTGACATGCGCCCAGTAAAGTTGGTAACGATGGAGGGGAAGTAGTTCCGTTTCTTAACGTCGTATAAAAAGTGTTAGGTAACAATTTCTGATAACTTAAACTATCTCTTTCGCTTTCTGTTTTTTTTACTGCACCGAAGTGTAAAAATTAACAGATTTGTGAAATATTTACTTTTTAAAATAATTCCACAGTTTCACTTGAACGACACATGACTTAAGTGATGAGACCCATGGCAATGTTAATCTTACATATAGCGGAATAATACACAAAGGGCATACAAATAGATTTTAAGCAGTGCTTTCAAAATTGCTCATTTTACAGTGAATAGCATATAAAATACAATTTTAACGAAAAATAAGATACTTTTATGTTACCTAGTTATAAAACACGCTTATGGTAAATTACATGTTTAGGAAATAACTAAACACCTCCGACATGGGGACATTTCTTACAAATCTTCGTAATGAAAATGTATGGCCAGAAATAAAGAAATCAAAAGTTATACATGACATGGACGACTACTTAACGATTTTTTTTTTAATTTGTAGGGTTCCAAATATACCTGTATTTCCCCATGTGGGACTGAAATTATAAAATAATTTAATGTTTGATTATAGGCTGTTCACAGTAAAGTGAGCACTTTTTAAGGCCCTTCCAACACGTATTAACCACTAATAAATATATCTTATAGATGACTCAGGCTTGGGGGTGGTGGAATGTATTCACTGTATTTATTGGTCACATTGCAATGTTTATATTAAAAAGCAGCAGGAAGATTGGAATTGGATGGAAAGAAAAATTTAGAAGGGCCTTAAAAAAAAGTGAGCCTTCACTGTACTACCGGGTGTGAAAACTAGCCTATATAACGGTTACAGATGATCACTAACCTGGGAGAAAATAAGTTAGATTTAGGAAATAACTGATAAATGTCCTATGACATGACGAGCTTGGTTTTAATATTCACTCGAAATTAAGTATAGAATACGTAAACCCAATAGCAAGAAATTCCCCCAGACTATAACACGAACGCTAGCAAGCTACGTCGGAGGCGCCCACCTCCCGGAAGAACCTGGAGACGGCGTCCTCGGACAAGCGAGCGGTCAAGGACGCCTTCCCGCTCTCTCGGCGAAGGGACGAACTAGCCGATTGTAGACGCTGCGCGCCCCTCGCGCGTCCATCACGAGTGTGACAGCGCTACGCCCGAGCTTCCGCACAACGCGTTATTTGTCTGGGCAACCAACGTTTACCCCCCACCCCCAGGGAAGGGGAAGATCTGGCCGCTCGCCCGACTATTTATTTGCGTTGAACGTCAGCCGGAAAAACTCGTTCGCGACAGAGCTGGGCGCCGACGCATTTTTTTTCTTTTTCCTTCTCGATTCGCTCTCGCAAGTAGGTGAAGGTCGGGAGGATGCTGTGTCCCTCTCCGCCGACGATCGTCCTTATTTACGACAAGACGGGCAAGAAGCGTCCTGGATGATCATTACGGGGCGCCAGGAATCTCCTCCCGAGGAGGAGGGAGGAGATATTCCTGCTGCTGTCGGCACGTGTCTCGTTACTTCACAACTGGAGGACGTTAAAACCCGTGGAACGAAACGGAAATGTAACTGGGCCAGCAAATAAAATAACGCAAAGCGCATTCATCATACATGACCACGAAGTAAACAATAATTACATACTTCATCAAGGATGCAATTTAGGTGGAAATAAGCGTGGCTTAAGGGCTGTTCACGATAAAGTGAGCACTATTGAAATCAACCTTACAAAAAAGTCACTACCCCAACCTGCATCTTTTTATTTTAACGGACGCACGGAGTGACATGCGCCCAGTGAAGTTGGTACTGATGGCTGGAAAGTAGTTCCACATCTCAAAAGTCTAATAAAAAGTGTTAGGTAACCATTTATGATGGCTTAAATTATTTCTTTCGCTTTCTGTTTTTTAATGCACGGAAGTGTAAAAAATGACCCGTTTCGCTTGACCGAAGCATGAATAAAGTGATCAGCCCCATGGTAGAGTTAACTTTACATAAGCCGGAAAAATACACAACGTGCATACAAGTAGATCTTGAGCAGGGCTTTCAAAAGTGCTCATTTTACCGCGAACAGTCTATAAAAACAGTAATTTGCAAAACGTCAGAAACTATGCATATGTTTATTACGTTATAACAATAGAAACACTTACCTCGTAAACATAACAGTAGGCAAGTTACACAGGCATAATGTGGAACAGGTCTACAATTGCGCAACGATCTAGTACAGAATCGTCGTATAAATTGCTATTTATTAAAAGTGACATTTTTGTAACCACATCGAAGTAATAAATAGAATAAAAATATTTCGGCTGTTCCCAAGTTTAAAATGTTTAAAAATGAATGAATTTCCATAGTATTTTTGGCGTTGGCAACACGACTGTGAACAGTGGCTTGAAAGAGGGCCTACCGATTGTCGCTCTCTTGATTTTAGAACAGATCTTGACACTGATGCGTGAAGCTCACCCTTATTGACTGATTTAATTCGGGGAACAGCCGCAACGCGCTGCTATAAAACTAATCATACTAGTGCTAGTTGCATGCAAAGCATAAGATAATTATATTATTTATTTCTAAAAAGTTTGGTAGCTTACGAAAATCACAAGGACGATATATTTGAAAACCGTATATTGTATGGCGGTGGTGTTATAGATGGAAGTAAGCAGCATACATTAAATATGGGGCAGACCGATCTCGCTGGCTGCGCACGACCAGTCTCCGTGTCCCAACAGTGAACTGCTTTTCTGCCATCCCAAGTATCAAAAACGGCGTGGATTGGTCTTGAGGTTAGAATACTGTGTAGTAAAGAAGTGCTTTGGGATGTTTGTACACTTCCTCCAGCCAATTCGTAACGCATTTCATTTACATAATAGTGCTTGTCTTTTGAAAATTAAGAAATAAACAAACACGTTCATCACTGTTAGCATTGTGACTCCTGACAGTTATCTTCCTTTGCGGTAGGTCAATGTTGGGTACATGCGCAGAAGACGCATCTTCTAAACCACGGCCAGAAGAAAGGTCTGGACACTCGCCTATCAAACAATGTTAGCGAATTGACCCCCTTATTGACTGATATAGTTCACGCAGTAGCCGCAGAGAGCTGCAAGCAAACTAATGTTGTTAGCGTTGCTGGTATAGGGATTAACACCATAGATTTATGCACGTCATTTTCCCATTTTAAGAAAACATTGCAATTCCCATCGCTATGCCAGCCATGTAAACATCACTACTTCGGTAGCAGCGCTCTGTGGCTGGGTTCATGAACTAAATGGGTCAATAAAAGCGTCAACTTTTCAAGCTAGTGTCCGAACCTGTCTCCTACGGCCGTGGTCCAAACTACTCTGATAGCAGCGCTCTGCGGCTACTTCAAGAACTAGATCAGTCAATAGGAACGACAACTCGCGAACGACGGTAGATTGGCAAGCGATCGCTCGTCCCGACCGAGCATATCACATGACGTAAGCTTAGTATACACGGTCATCTTTCTTGTACAAGAAAGTGAAGACAAAGGTGAACAAGAAATTGAACACTAAGTGCCTACTAGCTAGCGAGCAAGAAAGTAGATGGTTGATGTCAACTATGTATGATTTGGAAGCAGTTTTTGGAGTTTTGGGGGTAATTTATGCATTATCAATAGCATTTGCCAAACAAAAGAAAAAATATTTAGTTCAATCAAACATATTTCAAGCACTAATGTATACAAATGTATAAAATGTAAAATTACTCACAGAAAAAAAAGACAAACCTACCTATTTTTAAAAAAATTCACACACAATTATTTACGATAGTGGGACTATTAAACACTTTATCGTATTAAAAACATTATTAACACAGCTTCTTATTGCCAACATCAACAAAATATATGTTCTGTTTACATTCAACTTGTAGAAGAAGGATGGTGAAAAATAGGACCGTCCCTGTATGGCACTAGTTAGTATACCAGCTCTTGTGTGCTAGTAACCAACATAGCATACTCGGCGGCCGTTCACACGATACAAGTGCTCACTTTCTTGTACAAGAAAGGTGCCCGTGTGCACTAGGCTGTAAGCACAAGAGAAGGAAGGGGCTACTCACTCGCTGCGATAGTCGTCGTCCTCGTTGTGGACGCCATCGCTGTGCGGTTTCTCCTCGCTCTCTCGCACCGGGTCTGGCCGCTTGTCGGCACGAACACCCGCCACCGGCCGATCACCTGCTAACACACCACACAGCACGCTCACACAGAGGCCGTGCGTCATGACACCACAACTACACACTATTCACTCTGAAGTGAAGTGAGCACTTTTCAAAAGTCCTCTCATTTGGAATAATAGCCAATAAATATATTTTATTTTAGTCTTGGGTGTTAACTTCCGAGTGTGGTGAAATACACACACTGTGTTTATCTATCAGGGCTGAAAGAAAAAAGTAACCAAGAGTCTCAAAAGTGCTCACTTTACCGTGAACAGCCTATACTAAATAACTACAATCTGTTAACGGTTTCTTCACACTTTTTTAAATTAAACCTAAATCTCCCAATGCATAATGTGTGTGGTTGTCTCCTATACGTGTCATCTACCACATGCGTTACACATTTTTGTAAACATAAATGAAGTTTCACTAATATTCTACATATAAATTAATTCTAATATTTCATTTGTAACAAATACGAACAAAATAGGGGGAAAATACGTGTGTTAGTAATTTTACGCAATGTTCATTGTGTCCCATTCAATTGCCAAGGAGCAAGATTAACGTAACGCTGAACGAACCACTTTTCCTTATTTGAAACAGACGCAGTAGTTGCAGCATACATTTTATATTAACTATGGTCTCATGCTGCTGAAAATAATTTCTTGTATAATATATGCATTTACTGACGCTGGCGTGAATCCATACAGTGTAAAGCCATATACAGACGGACACTCTTGTATTCAAGTCCCATACACATACTGTACACACAGTGGTAGCATTTGAATGTTGAAACATGCCACACATTTCCACCACAACACACTAGGATTTTGCAAACCAACAAATAACTAATACAGAATTAAAGTCTGTTTTCTACTCTCAAATTAACAGTGCCAGCACAAATAAATGTACGGGAACTTCATAAACATATTCAAAGCAATTGCAAACAAACTACTTGTACAGGAAGGTGAACGAAAACTAGAATATGCTCTAAATGATTCTAGCTAGCACGTAAGCCGCTTGCAAACAAGTTAGTAGGCCACACGATGCAAGTTGAATTGAACAAGAAAAGGTGTACACTTTCTACAATAAAATGAACCGTGTGTAACAGGCTCAAGGCTGACACAACCAGACGTGTGTGATGTGAAAACCGCACGAAGTTCTCGGTTCGATCCGTGGCACTGCAAGCAGGGGATATTTTCGGAAGGGTGTCGGGTCGGGTCGGTGCAGTGGGTGATACGGCTCTGTGGTTATTTGCGCCCCGGTAAACCCCTGCCAAAATCGGCAAGCCCCAAGGTCGTCGGCGTGTCCCTGTGACGTCTCCAAAGATGCACGCTTCATCGTGCTCTACTTGAGCGCGGGGAAACGATGCACGTCAGTCACAAGGCCTTGGATTATGACCTTTAGGGGCCCGAAGCACTTATGATTTTTGTGCCCCTACGGTATACATATAATTCAAAATTTAAACAATAACACTTAAATTAAAACAGTATTTTCATTATTGAAACAAAACTCATTAAGAGGGAAAACAATGTTTATTTTTGCATCATTCCATGTTATTTATATTCGAAAAGGTTTCTCCTAATTGAAACTTATTTTATCATATCCTCAAAACTTATTTTACTAAACACATCTGCTTCTATAGACCATTCACGGTTACTTCCAACTTTTCTGAAGCCCTGCTAAAGACCTACTTTCAGGATATTCTTCCGCCTCATGCAGACTAACCAAGTCTCGAAAATTACACCCTGAGGCGGGGGGGGGGGGGTTACCCCACTTTTAAGGTTTTCGGTGGTAAACCGGTAGATCAGGTAGTGTCGCCCTAAACTTCACTGCATGTAAAAATAATACGCAAAATAAATAAGACGGGTAGTTTAGAAAGCAGAAATTACAAAGGAATAAGTATAGGCTGTTCACCGTAAAGTCAGCGCAATTTAAGGCTCTGCTAACTTTTCGCTTTCAACCAATTTCTGTCTTTCTGCCAGTTCTAAATATAAACATTACTGTGTGTCTGATAACAAGAGTGTATACATTTCATCACTCTCAAAAGTTAAAGTGTGATGCTGCAATGAAATATATTTATTAGTGGTTAATCGCTGTTGGGTGGGCCTTAAAAAGTGATCACTTTACCGTGAATAGCCTATAGAAGGTATAAAACGCAGACGGACAGGAAGCACACCTTGTGCGCGTCCTTGGAGGTCGGAGCTGAGGTCAAGGAATGGTTGTGAGTCAGAGAGAGGACGCAATCCGTGTACGGTGAGTGGCACAAAGGAAGAGCGAGTACGTGCGGGCTTGTTAAGGCTAGAGCCAGGGCCTACCCCGGCGGCATGACAAGTGACCCGCCTACTGTACACGCGCCACTGATGGGCTGCACCGCCCACTTATATCGCCAGGTGTATAATCCATTCCGACGTTTCAACACAAACCTTTGAAAAATCATCCCATGTATTACGTATTTAGTTATTTCCTAACTATGCCGTGTATCAAGCGTTTTATACCTCTGTAAACACAGGCGTATCGAATTTTTCGTTAAATTTAGGTTTTACCTATATTGTATTGTATTTAAACATAATATTTATTTTATAATGAACACGAATAAAAACAGTGAGAAATAATCTGTGTTGGTAGCACCTAGTAATAAATAGTTCTCGTGCAAAATAATATTACAACTAAGTGCGCAGTAAAGCGGTGCGTTTCTTCTGGTGTAATTTTCCGGACTTAGTTACGCTTAATTTGCACGGGGCGGAGGAATATCCTGGAAGTAGAACTTTAGCACGGCTTCAGAGTAGTGTGAAGTAACCGTGAATGGATTATAGCTGTCATCTCCACGTCTGTCATCAATGAACTTGGTGTACTGTGTACAAGGATACCAAATTACCACAAAACGAAAGAAGAAGTTACTTCCAACGACCCAAGCAACACACACACACACACACAACAAAAAATAACGAATACTAACAAAATCCTTTAATTACACAACGATACTACATTCAAATCTGTACATGAACAATCACGCTGTCGAAAATTAAAACCTCTTTACGGATAGTGGTTTCATACGATGCCAAAATAATTATATTAACAATTTCTTTGTATCTAAGACTTTTTGTTCCCAAATGCAAAGTAATTATTACTATGGGTAGGAATAATTTATTCTTTAACCCAACACGTGTGTTTTTATCTATAGAATTAATTTATAAATGTTATATAGAATTTCCTCAACGTATAAAAATGCAATGCATTAGAACGCTATCTAGGAAAAAACATAATATTAAAATTATAAACAAAAACTGGAAATCAAATTCTAGCAAACATACTGTTGGTACTTAACAGAAGTAAAGCATTCACGAAAAAACAGTACCAATCTATACAAAGTAATACGAAAATTCAGAACTGATACAAAGAATTAATTAGTCTAAGGATTAGGTAACTGATCTAGTACGAAACAACGATGACGACAATAACACATGACTGCATGACAGACTAAATACATGTTGACCACAACTTTAACCAGTTACCACCCTCAGCAGATAACAGAATCGTGATGTCTCACAGCGACACTCTACGAGCGTGCATACCTTCTATAGGCTGTTTACGGTAAAATGAGCACTTTTGAAAGCCCTGCTTAATATCTATTGTATGCACGTTACGTATTCTTCCGCCATATGTAAAATTACATTGCCATGGACCTCATCACTTTATTCATGCGTTGGTCAGGTGAAACTGTTAAATTATTAAAAAAGTAAATATTTTACAAAACCGCCTTCGGTTTTATACTTTGATGCATTTAAAAAAAACAGAAGCGAAAGAAATAATTTAAGTTATCAAAATTGTTACCTCACACTTTATATACGACTTTAAAATATGGAACTACTTTCCATTCATCGTTGTCAACTTTACTGGGCACGTGCCACTCAGTGCACCCGTTAAAATAAATGTAGGCAGGGGCAGCAACTTTTTCCTGCGATTTATTTCAAAAGTGTTAACTTTATCGTGAACAGACTTAGCCAGGGACTACTCCACATTTCAGTATGCATGTAATTCAACGCGTTATGCCAAATGCCCCCACGAGTGCTGTCCACGAAACCTCACTTCCTCGCACCTAGGTACAGTGCTAATAAATAGAGACCACACACAACATGCATCTGCGCAAATATCTATAAAGGTTTGTTGCATGTTAAAGCGCGTTTTTTACGCTACACGGTTGTGTACACAAGTACAAAATAATACGGGACGTCAATCATTACATCTGACTCCAAGGCACTTTAGTACCAACACCGAGGTCTTTAACTGGCATGTTGGAGTTGGGCCACGGCCTATCACTCAAGTCTGCCTGCCTCTCATGAACCCACGACCCTGTACCACTTTGTGATGAATATTGACTAAGTCAAAGCGGAAACCAATGGATACGAAATTACATGCTTAAGCAATTTTCTTCCAAAGAGTCAAATTCACTTACATGTTTGGCGACAAATCTGCACAGAAAATCAAAGTGAAATGCAGTAAAATTATACCGCGCGCCACTGAAGTGATAATTTCTCGGTATTGAAATACGTCAATTTTATAAATATTTAGATGTTTACTCGTTACCATAAATCACTGACCAAGGGCAATGGCCAGATATCACGGATAACAAATTGCGTCAACACATCATTACTTAGAATTTTGCGATAGGAACACACACGTACTTTCCAGTCACGTGATACTGATCTTGAAAAAAATACACCTACATCCACTGTATCCTTCAATATTCCAGGAAATCACACATTTGTGAAAAATGCAACACCAAGCATACATGCTACTAAAATGAACTTTATACCACTGATTAGGCACATGACAATACACAACTGATTAGGATTACAGAATTGTAAATTATATCTGTCCTTGAGAATTCCGTACGGTGTAAGCCCCAACGTGCTGCAACCCAACCAGAGCCCCTAAACGTCGTGGCATGGAATCAAAGAGGACCTGGATATGTTCCTGGGGAATCTCCCTCCGCGCGGTTTGTATGCGAGTCCACAACGCATCAACAGTAGTTGCTGGAGGTCCATGACGAATAAGTCGCCGACCAACCATATCCTAGATATGTTCGATCGGTGACATGTCAGGCGAACGTGCCGGCCAGAGAAGTAATGGTAACCGTCGTTCACTGAAGAAGGCTTGCACATTCCTCGCCACATGTGGCCGGGCATTGTACTCCTCAAATATGACATGTCGAGTCGCCTGAAGGAGGGGAGGCAATACCTCGGGCTCTAAAACCTGCCTGATCTTACGGTTCATGTTCAGATTACTCTCAATATGTAGGAGTCGAGATTGCATGTTGTATCCAATTGGCTTTTCTCCGTTGTGCCGCTCAACCACGCAGGATGCCAGATTGCGGTCACCATGGTAGCGTTTAACACGTATGCGGCCAACACTGTAGGACAGGTTGAAGCGAGATTCGTCCGAAAACACTACATTTTGCCACTCAGCACGCCAGCGACGGCGTTCACGTGCTCATTGCAGTCTGAGGCATTTGTGGTTTCTGTACAATGGAAGCCGACGCAATGGCATGTGTGCCACCAGTCCAGCCCGCAGCAGACTGCGTCGAACCGTCGACGCAGACAGGTCCACACCCGTTGCAGTGCTCTAGTGTCGAGCTAACACTGTGGACGCCTCGTCCACAGTGTTAGCTCGATCTGTATAGTTATTAAAAACTAATATAATTATGATGTATCTTACTGTGGTAACAATTATCTTTAAAATTATTATGATGTGATCGTGAAAGAAGATTAATTGTTCTATTAAAGGAGATGCTCTATCTTGTAAATATAAATTAGGTCAAGTAGTTATTTCTAATAAAAACTTAATCTTTATATATAGCTGTCCGTTACGGCCATGCGGACAAGATGGCGGCCATCCCGTGCTATGGTCACATTGCGTGGTCCAGTACCAGCTTGTCGCTGCGTACGACCCTTTTCTACATCTACTGGTGCCCAACACGCATCACTGTCGTAGCAGCATGCTCTGCACGTGCCGAAATGTCGAGCTGTGACAAACCCGATTCCCGGAGACCGATCATTCTGCCCCGTACAAACTCACACATGTACTGATATGGTGCCCTTTGACATCAATGACTGACGAGGAATACTGGCACTTGCTTTCCCTTCGTTTAACGGCTCTTCACTGAGGGTAGCGTAACACGGACATTTCCGGTCACACACGAGCCCAGCAGCGGGGATACGCGTACGCCATATCTATGTAATCGTAATAACTTATTACTGGTACACTGTTCCACACATCCTCCGAATTTGGATTAATTCAAGCCATTCATTATGGGTGTTGCTATTTTCACAGACAATAGTACATTTCTGCTGAGGCAAAGCGCACAACCTCACGATTACTTGAAATCAATTTTGTTTTTTCGTCGAGGAATCTGCGGATATAAATATCCAACTCATTTATCCAACTATGGCAAATGTGCTGACAGCAATGAGAAGTCGACTTCCCGTGGTGCAGTCGGTTGGTGCGCCACCGATCTGGGGTGCGGGAGGCTCTGGGTTCGAATCAGGGGTTAGACGTGGGTGT
This sequence comes from Dryococelus australis, assembly GCA_029891345.1. Lineage (NCBI taxonomy): Eukaryota > Metazoa > Arthropoda > Insecta > Phasmatodea > Phasmatidae > Dryococelus > Dryococelus australis. The sequence continues at coordinate 46,529,101 of CM057006.1, forward strand.
TAATTTAAGATAGGTTATAAGCCGTCCCCTGCTAAGCTTTCAAGCATAAAACCGGGGGACGTTAAAAAAAAAACCTTTACAAACAAAGCAATGAGAAGTACACAGTCCGGGAAGAACAATGTCCAACGAGAAACTCGTTATAGTGTGTTAAAATTCTCTCCAAGTATTCACCTGTCCGTACTTGGTCCAGCCTGTGACGTCACCATGGAATGTACTAGCCCCGTCCGAACTTTCAGTACAGTACAGAGACATTATACTTTTGGCAAGTAGACGAAGTTGCTTACTTGCTGTGTGTATTTGCAAACTTGCTGCGGTAGCCATATTTGTTTCGTTTTGAGTAGAAAACGTTTTGTAAAGGTTATTTAAAAAAACTCCTCTACGTCGTGCAACATAATTCCCCTGCCTTCCATGCAGTTTCATGGCTTCTCCCCAACTTCACAGCAAATTCGCGTCTTTCCCCAGGTCACTGGCGGGCCTGTAATAAGCAACAAGAAATAACAAAACAAAGGTTTTTTTTTTTTAAATAAGAAGGCTGGGGTAATAACTTCAGAGCGCGCAAACAAATGCGAACTTGCAAATTAGTGCGGAACAATTAGCCCTCCAGAAAAACGCTTGGTGAAATTCCGAGTTTAACACTGCGGTGGCTTGTATTTGCGTGGTTTCGGCTGGCGTACCACAAACTTAAAAACTAGTAAAAAAAAAGAGTACGACGTTAAATAAGAGTTATTACGGGAGAATGACTTGGCATGCCAGCGGTGACGGAGCCCGCGTCAACCTACGGGTTTTAAGATATAATCCATTCACGATTACTTGGCACTTTTCTGAAGCCTTGCTAAAGTTATACTGTTAGGCGGTTCCTCCGACTCATCGAAACAGAGATTAACTTAAGAAAATTACACCCTAGGAACAACGCACCAAATTTGTGAGCACTCAGTGCAATCATATTTTGCACGAGAAATATTTCATGCTAAGTATTACCAATACACACATTTTATTCATGCAGAATTTAAAGTAACATAATAATGTGTTGAGATATACGTAAAGTTCACTTCAATCAAAAAAAAAGGTATAGGCTATTCACGGTAAAATAAACACTTTTGAAAGCCATGCTTAAGATCTGCCTGTATGCAAGTTGCGTATTCTTCCGCCTTATGTAAGATTAACATTGACGTGGGACTCATCACTTTATTTATGCGTCGGTCAAGTGAAACTGTGAAATTATCAGAAAAGTAAATAACTTACTTTTACCAATCTGCTCATTTTTACACTTCGATGGGGGGGGGGGGGGGAAGAAAAAAAAAAGCGAAATAAATAATTTAATTAATGAAAAAATGGTTACCTAACACTTTTTCTTCCGCGTTCAGCTACGGAACTACTTCTCATCCATCGTTACCAACTTTACTGGGCGCATGACACTCAGGGCACCCGTAAAAAAATATATGCAGGCAGGACCGGGGAGTTTTTTCTATAGTTGATTTCAAAAGTGCTCACTTTTTCGTGAACAGCCTTTAATTAAATGTTAACACAAGTATAAAACGCCTGTGATACGAGATATTTAGGAAGCAACCAAACACGTCACACATGGGGTGATTTTTCAAAGGTTTGATTGAGAAAGTGTAGAGTTACCGTGACTAGACAGGTTGGCTAGCAGTAACCTTATAGCAGATTCCCTGACATTTACCTGACTTTTCCAGGTATCCCGTTAAATTTCGCTGCTCAACTTACGCGGCAAATATTACAAATATTATTATGATTTCCAAAAATAACTTACAAAATGTTTTGTCGGTAACAATTAACAATAACATAGCATTCAGTAATGGATGCTTTCCTATGTAGAAACAAATATTTATATTGAAAAAAAAAAAAAAAAAAATAGGTACAAAGATAGCAAATTGTAAAAGTATTCTCAGGACCCGAAAAAGTCACAATATAAAGACAAGAGGCAATACAAAGTATCAATTCTAGAACTACTAGAACGCGTTTCAGTGAAGTAAGCTTGCGCGTTTTTTTAATAATGTATTTGTAAACTGTTACTATAATTATTGAAATGCACGTGGCCTAAAAGTCGCATTTTCAACACTTTTGTAGTGTGTAAATTATATTTGTTTCTTTGCCTATATCGTGAATTCAACGAGCGTAAGGTTAACTTCGGACGAGGTGTGTGTGTGTGTGTGTGTGTGTTGCTGCATCTGTACGAATACGAACGACGTATGTATCGAGTTTTGTTTTTTGATTGAAGTTAAAATTTCCCAAGTTATAATAATTTGAATATTAATTCCACACCCGCAAAATTTTCCACTGCTCCATCAAAACAACATGTCTCATGAAAAACTTTAATCACCCCCCCCCCCCTCCCCCCCCCCAGCACATTCCAAACACAGTTTCCTTTTTTACATTGAAATAAAGTAAACAGAATCCAAGCTAACTTAACTAGGCGAAAATAAAGCATGTTGGAATGCCAACCTGAAACATGTTAATCTGCTGTGTGTACGACCTTGAGGTTAATATCTACTCGTGGTGGCTGTTAAATATTTCATATGCGATTAATTTTATTATGCCCCGTTTACATATAAGAGAATTGTAAACAAGTTATCCTGTAAAATCGTACGACAGGATCACGGATTTACCATCGCCGTATATGTAAATCCCTTGTCATTAGTAAACAAAACGCTCAAATTACGCGCCGAAAATAGAGCATGGAAGTTGTTCCGTTCCCCAGCTCAGTATTAAACGCATGGAGAACAACTAGCGGCTATGCAGTCGGTCGCACCAGCGCGGGGAACGGAACACGGCCTATAGCACGCGGATCGGTGGTTGGAAGCAAGCATGCAGGCAGGCAGGAGAGCAATGCCTGTGCTGCGAGGCGGATCAGCTCGGCAGGTGAACAGATATAGGCCGCGGAGGTAGGAGAACAACACACTCAGCGGGGAGTAGGCTATGTATAGCCGGCGACGCGCTCCACGGAGGCAGCTCAGCTCAGACAAGCCGACCGGCGCGAGAAAGTAGAGAGAGGGAGGCTGCGGGCGTCAACACGTGGACCGGCCTGGGCCTTCCCGACAGCGCCGTCATATCGCCGGTCCCAAGAAACTTCACTCGACAACACTTATTTACTCTAAAGCTGAATCACACACTTCGGCAGTCAAATATGCAGAATATATAGGCTGTTCAAGTTAAAGTGAGCCCTTCTGAAACCAACCCACGGAAAAAAACAAACACGCCGATTATCGAGTACACTGGCAAGCAGGCACACAGTTAAATTAAAATAGCAACGAATGAAGTACAATAGCTTCAAGTCTTGAGGTAATGTTTAACTTTATAACAAATAAATTCAGTTTTTATACACATTAGAGATACCTCGCTGGACGTACTGAGCGGACGAAAGGAATCTTTAAACATGAAACTGAACACATGTAACATCAACACCACCACCAACAAACAACCTTTGGTATGCGTTCGATACCTCTGTCCTGTATCACTACCCCATCACAGCTACAATCAAATGCATATAAGGCTGTTCACGGTAAAGTGAGAACTTCTGAGGCTCTAGTTACTTTTTTCCATCCAGCCATTTTTTTTTCATCCGTTAGCCACTTTTTCAAATAAGTATTGCCATGTAAGTAATAACCACAGTGTGTTATATCCCACCGTACCCGGAAGTTAACGTCTAAAGGATAAAATAAAATAAAAACAATAAATTATTGAATGTTATTCCTAAAGTGCTCGCATTATCGTGAACCGCCTATTCGAATCGGTTACCCACACGGATGAGCATTGTGTACCGACCTTCGCATTGTACAGTACCGGCCAAAAAAAAAAAAAAAAAAAAAAAATTCCTGCGCGTCACGCGCACGACTGTGTACACTGGGTCTGAGTGGGTGTGTGTTGAGGCGCTCAAGAGTCACGTTACGCAAGCAACCTTCTGCAACAGCTGGCTGGCCTGGCGCATGTCGCACTAGTGGCGAAGTTGTGGCGGTATTTTGCAAAGGCTACATTCGTGACTAGTCAAGCAGAGGCGCGGCGTGACTTTCACACGTACCCGTGCACTATGGCAAGCTACTTTGCCACACAGTTATTCGACTACAAGCACCACATCGCCTACGCTAAACACCGATTTGAAGAAAAAAAAAAAAAAAAAAAAATACCATTAAGGAAATTCGTACGGCAAGTTTTTTTTTCTGCATTTTTAGAATATTACACGCATACTTTGATGAAGTTTCAAAATTTAATAATGGAACGAGTTAAAACTTTTTTGAATGTTCCTATATATATTTTTATACAATGCATCAAAATCAATACGCAATGCGGCAACTGAAAATAATTTCCTATGTTATTAAAACGGCAGAAGAATATTTCTTGAAAATCTGTAACGCGATTCACCCGTATTTCAAATTTGACTTTTGAGATGACATAATTTTTAAGTAAAAACAACCAGAAGTTAAACCATTACCGCAAGTGAACCTAGTATCAAATTTCAAAGAATTCCAAAAATTCCAACCCGTTACTTCGACAAAATCTATAGGAGGAGCCAAACTGTGTGGTAAAACAACTTTTTTTTATTATTTCTAAGAATATATACGGCAAAAGCGTAAAAATAATTTACAAAAATTTCATTTTTTCGAAGTCAACATGTCACAAAACCAACAAAATATAAAAAATAGAGAAAAAAAAGTTGGCTCTTGGACAGTCTTAAGTAGCACTGTTTGAACTGCATAAACGCGCACAGTATTAAACGACTACCCAGTTGGCCAATTAGTAAATTGACAACGGCCACGTATTTTCACGTATTTTATAGATGTATGATACTGTGACGCTTCTGACAGTTTCTGCAATGGAAAACACAGCAAGCCACGAAACAGGAGAAGAATTATCAGTAACCACAAGGTGTAAAAAGTGCGTGTAAGTTATTTCTATGCAATACTATCCAAACGCCATTAAGTCTCAATATACATTAAATAAATAAATTAAGGAAATTCACAAAACCAGACTGTACAAAATATTTTCGTAAACTTCCGAAAACTGGAATGTAAGTTTTTTCTACCCTATACACAGTACGGAAGATTTGCGACAGATCAAGCTGCAAATATAGGAATCCCACAATACAAAATTGTACTTCCGTTACAAAATGTAGGCAAGCTACCACGAGTGCATAAAAGAAAGAAAAATGATTAACCAATTTATACTTCCAAATACGCTCACACTAAAATCGAAACAGTCGAAACTACCCCACATCAGCGTATTTGACTGCATATATTCACTCGGAAGAGCAAAATTCTACTTAATTTCACTTGCTGGTGTTCACTGAACAAATACAGGTGTCTTGGCCTACTGATCCTTCGAGAATTGCACTGGCCTGCCAGTAAAACAGCGCATTACACTGATTAACCAGTAGGTAACAGCTCATTATAGGCTGTTCACGGTAAAATTAGAACTTTTACGACCCTGATTACTTTTTCCTTTCAGCAATTTTTTAAAATCCTTTAACCATCTTTAAAAATTAATATTGTCACGTAAGTAATAAACCAGTGTGTATATTCCACCGCACTTAATGTCTAACGCTAAAATAAAATATATACATTGACTAATATTTCAAATGAGGGCGCTTCAAAAGTGCTCACTTTACCGTGAACAGCGTATAACTGAAGATACAGTAGAATAATTCTACAGTTTGAGTGTGTATAAAAAGTAATGTGGTAAATTTGCAAACTATTTTTTTTATAAAAATTTGTCGGTATCTATGTTACGTCGATGGGAACATCCGGCTACATGCAGGAAGTGACATTAAACAGTCCAGAAGTATACTGACAATAAATACGTCTAAATGAGCTAGAAATGTGCTGTTCAATCTTAAACACACACACACACAGCTAACTAGTATGTAAATTATACCAACAACGCGAGTTACCACAGCAATATTTCTGGATGACGATTGAACAACGGTGTTTGGTAACCAAGACCGGATTTCGTCATAATATGTTACGACGCCCCAACGACGCGCCGTTGCCAAATACTCGCATAATCACTGACGTCGCTAAACAGCTATCCAAACACCAGACACGCGACAAAAAAATCTGACTAATGAAAACGCAGCACTCTGGTAGTATGAGAGGAATATCTGCAGCCCACAAGAAGAGAATTTGTTTTTATCGAGAACAATAAACAAACAGTAGCTCGTTTCGGAACGTCAATGCAAACGAAATGAAAATACAAAATAAATCACTAGCAAACATTATTTCACATGACTTTTCATCTATATTCCACATAAATGCAAGAGACGTTGTTATCAATTCGTAGGCGATATCCTAGATCAATCCGGTAGAATATGTTCTCGAAGCCAAGACTACAAAAACTAAATATTTTATTAATTAAAAAAAAAGCACTAATGAAGTTCCAAAAAAGAAAAGTAAGAGAGACAGAAATATTCGTTGAACACCCGTACGAATTCTATCGAAATAAAACTTCTGTACAGAAACATATAAACAATATTGCATGAATATTCATCTCAATAGTAAGCTGACAAAAAAACAGCAAAGCGCGTTATCAAAGGCAATTATCTTATATTTTACTACGATATGGACTGTTTGTACGCAAAATATAAACTTTTGCGTTATTTATTTCATTTGAAAGATAAAGGCATCGGCACACTGAAAAAAATATTTTGTGGCGTCTACAAAAATATTTTGTTGGCATTCAACCTGCCAAAATTTTTGTGGCGTACACAAAAAATTTTGCAGGTGCTACAAAATAAGTTTTTAGTGGCCACAAAAGTTTAGTGGCCACTCAAAACTTATTTTGTGGCAGCTACAAAATTGTTCGTGTACACCACAAAAATTTGGCAGGGTGAATACCAACAAAATAATTTTGTGGCCGCCACAAAATATTTTTTTCAGTGCAATAATATTGCTCTATAATATGAGGACTTAATGAAGCTCAAGTTAGATACATATCAAATCGCAGACAATCACTATCCAACGCTCCTTCACAGTCTTGTTCAAACAGGCCTAGGGTGCATCTAAGCATATACGTCAAACATATAAGATAAGTATCTAATAAAGATAAAAACCAAATAAAAGTAACTAAGCATAATCACGCAGTCGTCTGTATTGCAACTAGATACAGGTTGTTTATGGTAAAATGAGCACTTTTGAAAGCCCCGCTTAAGATCTATTTGCATACACATTGTGTTCTTTCGCTTTATGCAAAATTAGGATTGTCATGGGCCTCTTAACTATTCACGCGTCGGTAAAGTGAAACTGTGAAACTATTACAAAAGAAAATGTTTTTCAAATATGCTCATTTTTACACTTCGATGCATTAAAAAAATCAGAAAGTGACAGAAATAATTTAAGTTGTCACAAATGGTTACCGACACTTATTATTGGACGTTAAGACGTGGAACTACTTTCCATTCATCGTTACCAACTTTACTGGGCGCATGTTAGTCAGTTTAGCCGTCGTTACGCAGGTACGGACAGTGACTTTTTTTACTAAGGTTTAATTTAAACGTGCTCACTTTATTGTGAACAGTATTTAAAACAGTGTAAAACCGCGTCCAGAATGTCAGCTATACAGAAAGATACAGTCATAAGTCCAAAGGAATTTTTTGTTTCGTCACATCAACGAAAGGACTTCTTTGTCCGCTGAAAGCCTTCAGAATGCCGTAAGAACGACGAATGCTCAATTTGTCACGAAGTTTGGGGAGGGGAAAAAAAAAAAAAAAAAAAAACGTGTTGAAACATCCCATCTGGGACTACGTGCGAAAATGCTCATAACTGTAGTCCTAACGCAACAACCTTAACGAAAATCAGTTTTTTTACAACAGTCTTAAAAAGTTTTAGGTATGCACGGCCTCCGCGACAGCAGTTACATATTAAAGAAAATTAAATTACGTATTTATGTGTTTAATAAATACTGTTCACAGTAAAATGAAAACTTTTGAAAGCCATGCTTAAAATCTCCTTGTATGCACGTTGTGTAGTCTTCCGCCTTATGTAAAATTAACATAGCCATAGGCTTCATCACTTTATTCATGCGTCGGCCACGTGAAACACTGGAATTATTCTAATATATTACAATTCTGCTCATTTTTATACTGCCATGCATGCAATAAAAAAAACAAAGCAAAAGAAATAATTTAAGTAATCAGAAATGGTTACCTATTACCTTTTATTCGACGTTAAGAATTGGAACTACTTTCCATCCATCATGGCCAACTTTACCGGTCACATGTCATTCGGTGCGCCCTTCAAAATATATGCAGGCAGGGACAATGACAATTTCCTAGGTTGATTTTAAAAGTGCTCAATTTATCAAGAACGGTCTAACGACGGAGGGTAAGTATAATCTATTCAAGTTTACTTCACACTTTTCTGAAGCCCAGCTGAAGATCTACTACCAGAATATTCCTCCGCCGCGTGCGAACTAAGCTTAACTAAGTGTGGAAAACTACACCAAAGGAACAACACACCGCATTCGTGCGCAAACCGTTGTAATAATATTTTGCACGAGAACAATTTCTTACTAGACGTTACCAACACGCATGTTTTGTTGTTATTTTTATACATTATTTATAAAGAAGCATTATAAATTATATATGAAATAAAACAATTCAATCTAACAAAAAAAAAAAAAAAGCTTTTTATGGTAACAGAAATATAAAACGCTTGTGATACACGACATATTTAGGAAATAACTTAACATATCATACACGGGGAGTTGTTTTAAAAAAAGATTTTATTTAAAAAGTGTGAAGAAACTGCGATTACAGACTATAGTTCCACGCCTTAATTCTGAATTAAATTTTTTCAGTTAACGATTGTGAATACTGATATGATCTACCTGGCAAGAAGGAAGAAATTTGCAAAAAATTAATTTACTTGTAATTTCACAGTTTCAATCGACGCACGAATGAAATGATCACGGCAATAACATAAATTTTACATATGGCGGAAGAATACACAACGTGCATACAAGAAGATCTTAAGCAGGGTTTTTAAAATAAACTCTGTCTAACGTGAGCAGCGTATGAACTAGTGTATTAATGTTTCAGCTTTGAAGATAAAACACTAGTACCCATGGATGGCCGCGGTGGCTGAGCGATTAGCGCGCTCGCCTCCCGGCCGGGTCACCGGGTTTTCGCAAGTGGGCATCGTGCCGGACGATGCCGTTGGTCGGCGGGTTTTCTCGGGGATCTCCCGTTTCCCCCGCCCCTTTCATTCCGGCGGCGCTCCATATTCATTTAAATCACCCTCATCGGCTCTCAAGACCTCGCTGTTAAGAGCCGCCCAAAATCTCTTCACTAGCACCTATGGCAGGATATCGTTTAGAGAACTATTTGACACGCAACTTAATTTAGTACACCGGAATACAACCACCATGTGACGAAAATGTAACGTGCGCTCCGAACTGTTACAAGAAATACAGCGTTTCAGTAAGAAATTCCTAGACAACATATGTCATAAACGAAGCACCACGGTGCTGGCTAAGCCACGCCTGGACGCCAGCTGTGGTGGCACAACGTCAGCTGAAACGTAACGCCGAGCTCACTTCACATTGTCGCCACCACTGTACATCTGAACGTTCTTTACCGTTAACACACAACACACTGTGCAAACCATCATCCTCTTAGCCGATTACAAAGCCCGAGAAAGGTATCAACAGCAAAGTACAAAATTGTTCATATTTTCAAAACATAATTAATATACAAGATGTATCTAAATTCAACCGACAAACTTTGGTTGTACGTAGCTCACGAAAAAATAAGTTGAAAACGTATGTACAACCTAAGGTCTAAAGTGAATACTAAGGGTGGTACACATTTTTGAAGTAGGAACACCTGTGTATTGCAAATATTGAAGACAAAATTTAAAATGGAACACCAGTTTGGATAATGGTTAATTGATCTTCAAACAGCGGCACACTTGTCGCTGTCATCAAATTATTTAATGTAGATAATGTCTGTTACGGCCCGTATTTCGAACTAACATCCAGATCGCGGTAGCATATTTGGGATTTAAAGGATGGATTATTAATCCTCATGTCGGAACTAACAAAAATGTCACGCTGGGTAAATACACTATACCTCACCGTTTTCGAGTAATTCGTGTTTTACTTTCAAAATAATATTTATCAATACTTGGCAGGTGCGGCACGCACAATACCCAGTAACACAATTTTGAGGCCTTCAAAGGGAGGGGAAGATTCCAGAGAGAGGGACATTACAGTGGTACCGTAGTAAAGATTTTTCTACTACAAATTAAAAAATGTGTACCTTAGTTAGGAATTATTTCAGACCATATGTCATATATACGTATTCCAACTTTGATTAACCTATACCCGGAGTTTGTCGGTCGAATTTAGATACATTCTGTATAACAGAGATTTAAGATTAAAATTGGCAGTACAGTTTACATTAACGATTTAAGCACATTTCGGTTCGCATTTAATATACGCTGCTGACGGTAAAGTGAGCGCTTTTGAGGCCCTAGTTACTTTTTCCTTTCAGCCATTTTTTATTCATTAACCACATCAAAAATAAATATTGGCATTTAAGTAATAAACAGTGTGTGTATTCCACCGCACTAGGAAACTACCGCCCGAGGCTAAAAACAAAATGGATTTATTGACAATTATTCCAAATGAGACAGCTATGAAAAATGCTCACTTTACAGTTATGTTTATCCGAAAGGGTGACAAGTGTTAAGTGGAGATGCTAAAGGCCTTCAAGAAATCAAAATAACGACTTGACATTTTTAAAACACTTTTATATCAAACGGTAGTCCGACAAATAAAGCATTTAGAAAAATGGAAATATCGAAGTTCTATATTAGGCAAAAACAAATTTCAATGCTGTAAATAAGCACTACGCTTGGGCACAGCGCAAGCAGCTCGTGTGCAATATTGTGCCGGTTTCATAGCCACTCCATTCCGTGTTACGAGACACGCAACAAATTTAATTGTCAATTATCTAGCCTATGTATGAAATCGCTGTGTTAATCTCTAAATGTCAGGTTATAACAAGATTATTTTTAATAGTGCTATTATAAAAGAAAGTATAATCTTGGAACATGGGAGTGGCTATAGCACAGCTCGCATGAGCACTTAACGCCATCCAACTTTTCTGAAACCCTGCGTAAGCTCTACTTCCACGAAAACCTCCGCCTCATGCGAACAAAGCTTAATTATGTCTGTAATATTACACCAAAAGGACAGCGCATGACAATCATGCGCACTCGATGTAATATTTTTCATAAGAACTATTTCTTACTAGGCATTAACAACACACCATTTTCTCCCTTTACTTATTCATATCTATACATGGTATAAAACCCAGTCGCGTATGTTTGTGTATTCTGCTAAGGCTTCTAAACTACTAGATGGATTTTGATGCGGTATTCACTATCATTTATAAAATTTATTGAGGAAGGTTTAGGTATATAATACTAATGAATATTTAATGTAAGGGTAGTATAGGAATGCCGACTTTTATAATCAAGTCACAAAAAGCCGCTCTTCGGGCGATTACATGGCTTACGCTGACTAAATCATAAGAGATACACCAAATTAATGTAATATAGAATTTTAGATCTCAAAAACGTATAAAAATAAGTCAGCGACAGCATATATTTATTTATCTTTGAAGGATGACCCACAGTAACGATCTTTGTCTTTTAGGGGTTCACTTCACGAAGACTTTGTGAACAACACAGTATTAATCCTAAGTGAAAGCATTTACTGTACATACTTGCTTTATACCTAAAGAACGCTATATTTGTAAATCGCTCCCGAGCGAGGCCAGGGAGGGTCGCCAGTTAGTTATAAATTAAATAACATAATATACAGATAACTTCAATTTATCAAAAAATAAGGCACTTTTATACTGACATGCATAAAACGCTTGTGACAAATTGAATATTTAGGAAACAACCAAACACATGATACATGGGGTGTTTATTCTAGATGTCTGATTCAAGTGTAAAGAAACCGCGAATAGACTTCACGCCATCAGCGCGTCCTTTTCATGGGCTGACGTCACGTCTTCGTGGTTACTCCGGGAGGATGTCCATCTTATCACCATCCCGCCTTTCCCCCTGCACGACAAAATAAGCATCACCCGCTTGCTCGAGAAAGTCCTCTCAAGGTCGCGATGGAGGAGCGTGTTTGTCACGCACTGTTATTGACGTGAATACGTCTTTAAATTTGCAAACATAGTGGGAGTCAATCCAGAAAATCCGATAACAAAATCAGGGGATACAGTTTCTTCTACATTCAAAATTCAATTACACCACTCGAATGCCAAGAAGGTCAAAGAATATGTTACGTTGAGTGAGGACTGCGAAGCAAAACGCGTGATGATCGGGGGGGGGGGGGGGGGCTCCATTTTTAATTCGTTTCGTTACGTCTCATAACTTCCGCGTAGTATAACTTTTGACTAGGAGAAGCTACGACGCTCGTTTGAGTTTCAATCGACAGCTCTCGTCAAGATCAATCGATTGTGTGTGTAAAAACATTCGTGTGGCGTGCTTATTGTGAAAGTTTGTGAGTTTAATGAAAAAAATTAAAAAAAAACAAAACACGATTTCGGACTATACTCGTCATAAAACCATGTCGAAATACAGAAATCTTATACGGTTGGAAAGAGCATCTCAAAAGCAATCCAGTGATACCCAATAAAAAAACCCATATGATCTAGTGAAGCAGGTGCTGGGAACGTAAAATAAAATTAAAGGCGTCCGAGCGCGTCGTATTCGCGCAAAACAACGGCCGTGTCCCCAACACAGCCAAACTCAATTTTGTATTACTGTCCGAGATACCGTCGCGAGGAGGCACAGCTTTTCTTTGAAACAACCCACCCCGCGTGTGCAACCCCTCTGATACCCAAGCACTCACTCAATAATACTTTGAACTATTTCTTACTAGGCATTATCAACAATACATTACAGATAAAGTAAACCCATCTCGCTGGCTGCGCATGAGTCTCAGTGTCCCAACATTGAACTGCTTTCTGCCAACACTACTAACAAAAACGGCGTGTATTAGATTTTAGGTTATAAAACTGTTAAACAAGTGCTTTGAGGTGTGTGTATACTTCCTCTAACCAATTCGTAATACACTGTGATTAAATTCTAATTAGTAAAATTATTCTCTCAATATAATAGTGTTTGTTATTTAAAAATTAAGATATAGGCTAAACGACCAAGTTCATCATTGCTGACCTTGTAACAGATAGTTATGTTGCTTTGGGGTAGGTCAATGTTGGGTACATGAGCAGAAAACGAATAGTCAGCCTACCTCATATTTAGTCTATGTTACAAACAAGCATATTTTCTCTATGATTTTATTCACATCCATCATAAATATCATTTTAGATAGAGCCCCGAGTATTTCGCGGATTGTGGTAACAGGCTAGGCTTTGCGGTCCTCTGTATACTTGAGATTACAGTCTGATTATTGGTTGCTAAGATCAAGTGAAGCCTTCGTACAGGACTGTTAAAATCTCACCCACACTACTCCTCCCTGCTTATTACTGGCTCACAGATAAACGGGGCGTGTAAAAACAACTGCTGTCCAATCACAGCGGCAGGAGAAAATAACAGTGTTTGAACTCTACCTCGTACACAGAAGGAATTCGCGAAATACTCGTAGGTCTATTTATAGATCAAATATATGCAAAGTTCAATCTAACCAACAAAAAGATTAGAGTGCGCACTAATGCGGTGCGTTGTTCTTTTGTATAATTTTGACTGTCAGCACGAGGCAGAGGAATTGCTTGAAAGCAGAACTTCAGCAAGGCTCCAGATAAGTCGGAAGTACTTAAGAACATATAGTTGGTATAGTCAAATGTTCCGGAGCGCACCGTAATCAGGCACGTGCCTGAAGTAGCCTTCTTACCCTGCCTTGCGTTCGGCGAGCAAGTCGGCGTATTTGACGTCACAGTGGAGGTGTTTGCACAAGTCCTCTAACCTTTACCGAGCGACGTGGCGCAGTGGCCGGCCATCTTGATATCGGTTTCCCGTGGTTTTCCTGCTTCTCTAAGCAGCTTGCTCCGTCCCTAATAACCCACGCTGTCGACAAGGCGTTAAACCCCTTCTGCCTGCCTACCCTCTAACCTAGTATTAATGCAGCTAGTGTACATTTTAAGTTGAAAAAGACTGTTGGGCACTTTTGAAATCAACCTTAGAAAAACGTCACTGCTCCTACCTGAATATACTCTATGGGTGCCCCGCGTGACATTCGCCCAGTAAAGTTGATAACGATGGATGGGAAGTAGTTCCATATTTTAGCGTCGAATGAAAAGTGTTTGTTAACCATTTGTGATAACTTAAGGTATTTCTTTCACTTTCTGTTTTTTAATGTATTGAAGTGTAAAATTAGCAGGTTTGAAAAATATTTACTTTCCTAATAATTGCACAGTTTTACTTGAGCGACGTATGAATAAAGTAACGAGGCTCATGCCAATGTTAACTTTACATAAGGTGGAAGAATACACAACGTGCATACAAGCAGATTGTAAGAAGGGCTTTCAAAAGTGCTCATTTTACCGTGAACAACCTTTAAAAGTATTTTGTTCACGTAAAAAGTCGTGTCAGTTGAGTGAGTGAAGAAATTTGGGCAGCTCTCAACATCGAGGTCTTGAAAGCCGCTGAGAGTGAGACGAGTTGAGTATGGAGCAGCGCCGGAATGCAATGGCGGAAAAAACGAGATACCCCAGACAATCCGCCGATCAGCGACATCGTTGAAAATTGAAATGTAAACAGAAACGTTCGTTTCTTCTGGCCATGTAACTTTGACAGTTTTACTAGCAATGGATGAGGCAATGTAGAGTACATTAGCACAAGAAAATAGGGGTATAATCCATTCTCTGTTACTTCAGCTTTTTCTGAAGCCCTGCTAAAGTTCTAGTTCCACGATATTCCTCCGCCTCGTACAAACTAAGTCTGAAAAAATACACCAGAGGGACAACGCACCGCATTCATGCGCACTCATTTGTAACAGTATTTTGTATAAGAACTATTTCTTACTAGGCATTACCAAAGTATCTATTCTCCCCTGTTTTTTAATTCAAATATTTATAAATTAAGCAATATTATTTATAGATAAAATATGAATAACATTTCAATTAAACAGAAAAAAAAAATAACTCTTATGAACACAAGTATAAAACGCTTGTGATGCATGGTACATGCTGGAAATAACTAAACACGTCATACATGGGGAGATTTTTCAAAAGTTTGATTCAAAAAGGGCGAAGATACCGCGAATAGACTATATGTCATCTTTGGTGTATGGCTGAAAGCAGTAAGCAGCCTCTCTCTCCTCGGCACGTCTCCGGCGCGTCTTCAGCGCCGTTCCTCGCCCACGTTCTGCACGGGGAGCCGAGCACGCAACACTGACCGCACGCAGACAAGGCGCGCGCTTGGTGTCGAGCCCAGCAGCGCGACCTCTACTGCGTGCCCGCTGAGAAGTACTCTGCGACTCGAGCTACGTCCCAGCTCGACTGCCGTCAGTCTCACCGACCACTTGATGCTACTACGTCTCGCCCTCCCTCGTGAACTGCTCGGTTC
The DNA here is from genome assembly GCA_029891345.1 of Dryococelus australis. Classification (NCBI taxonomy): domain Eukaryota; kingdom Metazoa; phylum Arthropoda; class Insecta; order Phasmatodea; family Phasmatidae; genus Dryococelus; species Dryococelus australis. Next base: position 46,544,661 of record CM057006.1, read on the forward strand.
CTTGCAGATTTTGAAGTTCTTAACCTCCCAAGAACTTGATGCTAGGAGTCGCCCAAATCTCCTCTCTCTTCCCTTAAAGTTCTCAACACGCACTTTTCCCAGCTATATGGACTATGCTTTCCTATTATTACGACTCCCAAATAAGACAAAAAGTAGATGAAAAATGCCCATTTACTCGTAATATGCGACGACACAACAATGTTAAAGTGTCACTTTAGAACAAAAATAATAACACGAAAAAAAGTAACTTGTCTACGTGGAGTAAATGATACATTACATTTTTTTTTCGCCACAAATTCCATTTCAAAAGGTGTATCGAAATACATGGCATTATAAAATTCTTACAGCTTTAATGCGACATCCGAGATGAAGTAGATTATCATCTCAAAGCGTTGCTTTAGTGTCCTGTAAATCCATAAAAACAAAAGCTGTAATGCCACACTGCCACACGACAAAATCCAATATATCATGGATCACTCCCCCATTAACAGAGTCTTTTAATGGTATGTGCTTTTAAGAGTGTGCAAAAGTCGTTTTCAACATCCGGTCAGTCAGTTTGCGAATTAGGCCCGCAACAATACGTGAAGACGGCGTCGGTCTAGTCGACACGGTCACAGGTGGGAAATCTTTGTTGTCTACCTCTCAACAAGATAATACTGCAGAGAAAGTGTAAGCCTATTCCATGAAAACAAGTCGAGCAAGAAAAATGCCCGTCAAGAGTTAAGTTAATGATAGGAAAGAACGAAATTGTAGTTATCATGTTATTTAACAGTTCCGTTACAAAATAATGTGCTACGCAGTCACTTTTCGAAATATGGCATTTCCGAAAGCTCAGATTTCGTTTACGTTGTTCTGTTTTCAAAATATGTTTCAAATATCGAACTAATAATAGTTAACTATCTTTGCATTTTTGAATTTTTTTTATAGGAAACGTTGGAACCTAAGGAAATTAACCGCGCCCCATCTTCAAGAAGTAAGCGAAGCCAGACGAGTGTTAGAAGGGGCAGCAATAAGAAGTGATGGGCTGCAAGATCCAATAATCTTAATCTAATGAAGCCCTTCAAGGGCGTGTACAGGACAACTCTATTGACTGTACTAGACCTCACTGCGTTTGTTACATACTGAAATGCACATAGTCCAGCATTCATGGAGACAGTTACAATTCGAGAAATTTAGTGTGTACTGCTTTATAACAAAGGAAAAATGTTTGGCTACTTCTAAATTTACAATTAAATAATCGTTTAACTTCAAATACGATAATACGTAAATCAAGCAAATGGTACTTAGTTTACTTACGACGAGTAGACCGGCGGGGCCTAAAGAGAACAATATGATGCGTATTACCATAGGGAGACCAAATCATGGAACGCATAACAGGCCTATACTGGCATCCACGTTTAACTATTACACTCTCTGGGACTACCCAGCTCTTTGATTGGATGGATGTACACTATCTACCAAAAAGTAATTGGGCACCCGTGAAGATAGGCAATTAAATACGTCAGTTGAATTGTGTTTCACGGTCTTCGACGTAGGACCGCTGGTGTTTGTCCGTGGTAGCATGAACACAGAGGCCTATTGTAACATTCTGGATAATGAAATGCTCCCAACCTTGTGGCGTTCTTACGGAATGGACCCGTATTACTTCCAGGATGACAATGCCAGGTGTCATGTTTCAAGGGCTACTATGCAGTGGTACGCCGACAACAATGTTCGCCGATTGAACTGGTTCGCCCAGAGCCCCCACCTCAACCCTTCAGCACGACACAAGAATATTGTATTCCTATATTTTCCGTCGTGCCGGGCTCTTCGATGTAGGCAAAGAATGCAAATACAACGGTGAAAAACAGGATTTCGTGCATAACCATCTACTGTAGTAAATAATAAAAAAGCTATTTACACGCTAAAAACACCTTCGGGTTCGTTTATAAATACGTTGTTTCCGTGTGCATTAAAATTGTCAAAACCGAAGAATCATCATTCATTAATCATGAGTTTGAGGATGTTGGTCACCAAAAATTAATTATTTTATATTTGTACGAAAGGCTGATCGACTTGTAGACATTACTTACACGCACTATTTCTTCATGCGAAAAATTTTAGACGTCATATTTTTCACACAATAGCCCACCAAAACCCCAATTTTTTTGTGATTTTGCGATGTAAAAATAACAAAAACTAACTCACTAACGTAAATGAGATAATTCACATTGAAATAACATACGATTCATTGCTTCAAGGAAACTTTAAAATGGCGCTATAAAGTGTTTTCGCAATTTTAAAAAATTACCTAGAATAAGGGCATTGTTGCATATTTTTATTTGTAGCAGCCTATGCTATTTTATAAAATAAGATTTGCTAATCATACCTTAAAATGAATTAAGGCGTGACCTTTCAGTCATCCTCGTTCAATGGTATGTAATTTGTTTAGTTTGTTTTATTTGTAACCTTTAAAAAACACTAAAATTGTGACTTTGGCACAAGCATGATGCATAAACCATGCGACCTAAAATTTTACTATGCGAAGGAGTACTTATATGCTGTTCACGGTAAAACGAGCACTTTTGAAAACCCTGGTTACGATATATTTGTATGCACATTGTGTATTATTCCACCATATGTAAAATTAGCATTGTCAGGGCCTCATCACTTTATTCAAGCGTGGGTCAAGTCGAACTGTAAAATTATTTAATAGGTAAATATTTTACAAATTTGGAAATTCCTACATTAACGTGCGGGGAAAAAAGATTATTTCAGTATTTACAAATCTTTAAGTAACACTTTAACTTCAATGTTTTAGGCATGGAACTACTTTCCCTCCGTCATTAAAGGATGTTCATGATAAAGTCAGCACTTTTGAAATCAACCTTAGAAAAAATCACTGCCCCTACCTGCCTATGTTTTAACGGGCACACTGAGAAACATGCGTCCAGTAAAGTTGGTATCGACGGAGGGGAAAGTTTCGTATATTAACGCGAATAAAAAGTGATAGGTAACCATTTGTGATGACTTAAAATTATTCTTCTCGCTTTCTGTATTTTTTAATGCATCGAAGTGTAAAAATGAGCAGATTTGTACAATATTTACTTTTCTAACAATTTCAGTTTCACTTAACCGACGCATGGATGAAGTGATGAGCCCCATCAGTGTTAATTTTACATAGGGCGGAAGAACACCCAACGTGCACACAAGTAGATCTTAAGCAGGGATTTCCAAAGTGCTCATTTCACCAGGAACAGCCTATATAAGCTATGTATACAAGCTGGACGGTGTTTCGTACGTGTATTTAATAATGCATTTTCTGGGTGACCAGCAAACTTAATGAAATGTATAATAGTTATGAGTTACGTACTACTTTTGGATTTTTTCCAACAGCCAAGTAAAAAATTTCTCGGACACATACTGTGGGCGTATTGTGAATACTGAAAAAAATATATGAAATTTCATCACACACTGACGTTGTGTCGGGCTGTCGTGTTGCTCGTTGTGCAATCGTGTAAGGGATATTGTTTGTTGGAAGGATTTCTGCACGGAAGTGAAACCTAAATGCTTCTACTGGCTGTTACAAGACTTTCTCACGCTCCCGTTACGTTATTCGGGGCGCAAATGAACATCTCAGTGCGTCGTGTGGGTGGACGGACATGCTACAGAACGCCGATACCCCAGATTTCGCCCTCAGAGCTCGGTATTTGAGAAACTTGGCCGTGAATGCCTTCAAACTTAGTCTTACTGGTGAACACAGAGTGCGCTGATCGCACGAGAATGACGACCAGGGGCGTAGCTGGAGGTGTGGAGGGTTATCGAGACACCGCCCCCCCCCCCCAGTCATCAGAATAAAAATAAAATTAAAAAATATAAGAACTAATTACAACTATAATTTTCTTTTAAATAAGTTATGCGTGATCCCCATTGAACATGAAGGATTTTTGTAGCACTTTGTGACTCCATCTCTTTACATTAGCCCATCGCATGTAAAGAATTTTCTTAACTAATACTTTATAATACTACAGTTTTTGATTTTTTTTTTTTTCCCCCAAAAAATACAAATTTGTAATTCAAACTCCCCCCACCACCAAACAATTCCTAGTAAAAAAATTCCCTTATATGTCCCTGGTGCTGGCCAAGTTTTCCCTTCGCCCGGGGGGCCACGGTGGCTGAGCGGTTAGCCTACTCGCCTCACACCAAGGCGATATGGGTTCAATCCCCGGCATGGTCACTCCAGATTTTCGCACGTGGGAATCGTGCCGGACGATGCCGTTGGTCGGCGGGTTTCCTCGGGGATCTCCCGTTTCCCCCACCCTTTCATTCCGGCGCTGCTCCTAACTCATACCAATCACCCTCATCGGCTCTCCAGACCTCGAGAGCCGTCCAAATCTCGTCACTCACCCTTCCCCAGAGGTAAATTTGAACACAAAAAATAATGAGATAACATGAAAAATCGTACTGCTGATGGGTACGAAACGCAGCCTGAATACAAAAGACCAAAGTATAAAATAAGTTTTCGTAACTCGTATAACAAAGAACTTCGACATAAATGTTGAACACTTCATTACATTCGGACACGGAGAGTAGCCATAGCCTCGCTCTCTGCTCTCACGTCCTCCAACCGGCCTTGCTCCCGTGCTGCAAATATTTTTGTCCTGGAACAATTCGCAACTGGCCAGGAGGTTAAAATTACGCCCTACACACACGCCTCGCGAGAGAAACATAAAGACGAACTTGAGAGCTAAAGTAAACTTCTTTCCACTACACGTGAAAGAAGTAAGAGCAAGGGAAGCGTACAAAGTCAAAGACAAGGAGAAAATATTAACATTTTATGAAATTTTGTCTTACTTACGCAAATTACGTAAGTGATATAAATCGATAGTTAGTTTCATAACAATAAAAACACCAATCAGAGATAGCTTTCAATTGTTACTAGGCCTGTCGAAATACACTATAAAGATGTCTTTAAATACGCTGGAAAAAACGACTTGAATAGCCACTCCCCGTGTTACAAAGTTGATATTTTTACTTAAATATTACACGGTCTTTGAATTACTTGTATATTCTGTTCGTAATATAACGATTACTGCCACAATTGCGCACACTTCTTTCGCGTACCGATTCGGAACGATTCAAAACTTGTCTCTTCATCACGTTTACAGTACAGAAAAAACCTAACAGATTTCAGCAGATTAAAAGGTCATCCGTAATATCCTGTATCAGTACTCGTAATTTCGTATCCTTAAAATGATTCGACCTTTAAGGAAACGTTCAACAAATTGAGAAGACAAAATAATAAATAGTTAGTATTAAAATTAAATTCTCTTAATAAAATACTCAATAACTTCAACTTTGGCATCAAGTGCTCGAACAGAATTTTTGTCGTAAGTATACCTATCCTAAGTTTCCCTGTAAGCCTAAGTTTTATGTCACCACCCTAACACTTTGTAACATTGTCCTCAAAAATCAGTGGGCTAAACCAGGTTCGTTAAGGGATGGACGTCTTTATGCGAGAGGAAAAAAAGTTAATTATAATTTCCTAATTTAATTACAATTAGTACAAACAAAATTCTCACGAGCCAAATTCTCACAATAAATATATTACCACTTGCTGTTTACAATTAATTACTTCAATCAATACAAAATCACATCAAAGAACTTAATGTAATTAAATAATAAAAAATCAGTTCCACCAGACAGCAAATAAAAAAATGTGCATATTTGACAGTTCCAATATTTATAATAAAATCCGTATTACATGTTACTTCCGTCCCACTTCAGTCTAGTCAAGATCCCACCAGTCTACAATGTTCTGGAATTCTCCGAGCGCCCTCGGGCACAGTAGCATTCACTAGTCGGGTTTCACGCCATCTCATCCATTCACCCCACGAACACCTCGTCCGCCGTCGTCTCGCAATCTCCCGTTTTCGCCCGTCCCTCCCCACAATTAGCTCCCGCACTCAGCCAGATGGCCTCCACCAAAGACTGTCGACAGTCTAGCTATGTCTTGTATTTATGGGGCTGTAGGCCATCGTCCAGAAATTTCTATAAATGCCGCTTTGAGTCAAGGGTTCTAGTTTCCAAAATATTATTGCGCGTCCTCTAATCTCATCGGCTACTCCAGCAAGGGGGAGGACGAGGAGATGTAACGCCAGCCATGTCTCCCCGCTGTCAATCATCCCACGGCTGTCGGGGGAAGCGACGAGGCATCGAGAGGGTCTGTCTGGGGGAGGGGAGGATCGAGGTGGTTCATCCCCAGTGCAAGCTGCAGCGCGTAGTAACTCAACTCCGGAGGTAAATGCGTTATTTTTTCGGAAGTCACAATCACAAAAGAATAAAAACGCAATAAAAGAAAATACATAATTTGTAGTAAAATTAAGAAAATAGCGAAAGAAATAAACAATTATAGATACCATTTATTTTTAGCCCTACAAGTAAATGTATTACTTTGCTCGTTACAGTAACAGTTACAATGTTTCCCGGCCGAAGCCGGGCCTGGCCTATCACCACCCCTCCCAATAGCGACCCTATTCAAGGTCTAGGAGAGCACTACTTTGCCTACTTTTCAAATGTTCCCAACCACGGCTTCTTCGGGAAACATTGTAAGAACGTATAACTGTCATGTCTTTTTTTTTATGGTCAACCATAAAATGGACAAGGCGTACCCAACCTCCCACTCCCTTAAACTGCATTTCTTTGGGAAATGCAAGCACTGCTTTTTTACTTTTACTGATATTCCTTCAACTTTTTTTATCTTGGCCAATAGCTTTTTGTGAGACCATGTTATTTATAACCTTCTTCCCCCGCACGCGCGCATATGCATCGTAGCTAAACAATACAGCCGTAAGTGACATTTTAACTAACGAAGTTAAAGATAGTTCCCTATCTAGTCGAAGTTACTGTCCTTAAACAGCATAATTAACAATTGGTTCACCAATTTCTTACAAACAATTATCACTTTCATTGCTATTAAAAACAATGCATTACAACTAAAGAACTACGGTTTACAAGAGTGAGTGAAGAGATTTGGAAAGTTCTTAACATCGGGGACTTGAGAGCCAATGAAGGTGATTGGTGTGAGTATGGAGTAGCGTCGGAATGAAAGGACGGGGGAAACGGGAGATCCCCGAGAAAACCCGCAGACCGACGGCATCGTCCGGCACGATTCCCACATGTGAAAATACGGAGTGACCCGGCCGGGGATGGAACCCGGATCGCCTCGGTGGGAGGCGAGCCGGCTAACTGCTCAGCCACCGTGGCCCCAGTTTACAAGAGAATGCCGAAAATACCACCCGTGTTCAATAGTAACCAGGGTGTTACTTAAGGTGCAAAGTTTCCTGAGAGAAAATTTGTTATAAGCTATTCAAATTAAAGTGAGCACTTTTAAAAGCCTTCATTACAAATAATAATAAATAAATGTACTTTAACCTTAGAAGTTAACTTTCGAGTGCGGTAGAAAAAAAACACGCACACGCACACACAGTGTTTATTACATACATGACAATTATTTTTAAAAAGGTGATTAAAGGACTTACAGAATTGGCTGAAAGGAAAAATTAACTAGGGCCTCAAACGTGGTCACATTACAGCATATAGATAGTTCTGGTGGAGGTCGGCGGGGTGTAAGGAGGCGGAATGAGGTTGAGTGTCGAAGCGGTACATACGTCCTGACTGCAACACCCGCTCCAGGCATAACAAACACACACTGGCGGCGTCGGCGAGAAAGCGCGGCGCGTGTGTTTATTTACTGGCGAAATGATGCACGAGCGGACCCATCCGGCTGGTGACGTCACCGACGCGTACTCCCCCCTCTTCAACAAGTGTTGTGACTGACCGGTTTGCGAGACGACTCCACAAGGATGAGACGGCGACAAGACTAGAGCGAGCGGACGCAGGAAACACGACGACACGTCACCAAGCAGTTTAGCGTAAAGTGAGCACTTTTTAAGACCTTTCCAAAAGTCAATAACCATTAATAGGTATATTTTATTTCAGCCTTCAGACGTTAACTTTTGGGAGTGGTGTAATACACAAACTGTGTTTATTAGTCACATGGCAAAGTTCATATTAAAAGAAAAAATGGGAGAAATATATAAATTGACTGAAAGGGAAATTTTAGCAGCGCCTTAAAAAGTGCTCACTTTCCCGTGAATAGACTATAAAAGGCGTGGCGACGGCCTAACAACTGTTTCCTTCCGCACACTCCCATGTTGGGAGCTAGTAGCTTTCTCGACATGTCTTCCGTTTTAGATGATGTATCAACATTTTTGACGTGACAGACCGCAGACAATAGTTTTCCAAACTTCGTGAATTTGTTACTCACCGCCTTCATTACTTTCTAACAGATAAAAGCTGAGAAGAAATAGGCACTATTTTATGCGAATTAGAGAAATATAACAGAATGAGAAAATATATCACGAAGTGTCCCTCTGTCCTGTGGGAATGCAAAATGTATCCATCCAAGATGGTAGGGAACAATCTCCCTTAAGACGATTGCCTGGATTGAAAGCAGTGAAAATTCGTTATAGGGAAATACATGTTAACGAAATGCGGTTTTTTGAAGACAATTTTTAAGATCAAAACTTGAAACACGAATCTAGTGTGAGAAACTATACTCTCAAGCTCCGTATAAAAAATATAAGAATTTTTTCCAGTAATTTTTTTTATTTATTTTTTATTTAATTATTAACTGTTCTGATTTTTCCAGGAAAGGGGCTAACATAAATGTTACAAAAGGCTTCGATAGCCAAAAATTTTCTGCTCAAAAAGTCTCCCCGATAGTATATAACTATCTTTAATAGAAGCTGCAATTAAAAAAAACCGACCAACAGAATTTTATCAAGACGTATTTTCCTATACTAAACTCTCAACCAGGCAACAGTCTCGAGATACTGTACAGTAAATTTTGCTCGGAACCGCCCAGTAGAGTTCATTCCAAATGAGTTCACCAGTTTTAAAGATAAATTCTCTCTCGCGTAAGAATTAGTTGGTAGCTTTGGTAGCACAAAACAACCATAATGTCATAATACAAAATATGGGTGCGTTTACTTCAACATGGTATCCCGCCAAAAAATATTTTTTATTCCAGAAACATTTCAGCAACAACTGTATAATAGATGCGCGAAAAAAATGATTATTTTACGCTTTAGCAACGTTTACTTCCTCAGGATTCCTCATCGCACACCTCAGATTATGGTTTTCTTTTACCTCTTTGGTTGATGTACAGCAGACCACATGACCAGCATAGAAGTAACAATAGACTCCATTAGTTCCGTGCAAATTGCATCAATTTGCTCAAAAAAAAATAGGACATGCTGTATCTCTTTATTTCGCGTAAGATGTGGCTTGCAAACGAAATTCTCGTGCAAAATCGGCATCTCGCTTAAGGGGACTGGGAATACCCCATCTTAACAATGTTAAAACTAGAATTTTAAAGGTCCCATTATCTCAGGAACTATTGGTCACAGCTTGAAATTTTTTTCACATATTCATGACATATTAATAATGAAATATACACCGGGATATTGTATTGTGTTGAGTTACAATTGTAAAATATTTTTCAAATAAAAAAATCAAATTTTTTTACACAAATTTATTCAAACTTTTAGTGGTAAAATATATACTAATTACTTTATCAAAATAATCTCGTGTTAAAAGTTGCAAAAGGATATAAGCAATGTTCAAAGTTTAGTTGTTATAGGTTCAATAGTTCCTGAGAAAATGGGGCATTTGCAGAAAAGAATCTCTGTTTTGAAACAAATGTACATAAAGTAAACAGTGCATACAGTATAGCACACCAAACATTCTAATACATTCCAGCTCCATATTATGGCTCATCTGGGTCTCCTTGCTGCTCATAAGATCCTCCAACTTCCGTTTTGCTAACTTCCTCTTCTGTCTGGCTTTCATTTAAATATTTCTCAGCACACGCTTTACTTCGTCTATTCGGTAGCCGTCCAGTCTCTTCATTGCTTGTACACAATTTCTACCAGGAGGAAAACCCAGTCTTTCATACACATGACACATTACCAAATTCCCTTCGTTGAATGAAGCAACAGCATCCTACACTCCAAAATGCAAGGTACGGACTTCAATAAATGTAGTTTTGGGAAGTCTGTTCCAAGTAACACTGTTTACACTCTCATTTGGATTTTGTGTCCTGCCATATAAACATTTTTTGAGCAACTCAGGCTCACTTAGGTCTCTAAATATGGGCTTCATTTCGTCAACCACAACACGGGGATTATGAAAGTGATCAGCATGTTTATAACATTCACCTTTAGTTTCAGCTCACTGATATTTGCACCAACTTTCTCCACCCTTAGGGCAGAGTCAATGCTGTGAATCTTCATCGGATGATAGTAAATAGAAATACTCCGCCCATACTCCTTGAAGGTTGTTTGAATTTCTTCTTATTGCCAAACCATAATATTTTTGATCGTCAGCTATGGCTGAATCAGTCACACGTCCTCGGCCGCCAACAGGTTTTCCGTCTTCAAGTCTCTTTCCTTGCAATTTTGGTTTCAAATTTTTTTATCTGGTACCCATCCTCTTCTGTATATGTCCCAAGCATTCTAATTTTGACACTGTTTTACCACCATAAGGGGCAGTCTGAAGAACAACTTTGTGTCCCTTGCAATCACCATCACCTAAATAATTTTTATATCGTACATTGTACTGTGGTATGGAGCGATTAAAAATATTTACAACACCAGAAACCTCCACTCCCCCACTAGTGCCTTTGTAGTTTGCACTGCATGCTTTTTCGTGTTTACCTTTTAGTTTATCCTTACATGTACAGTTCTTCGATAAAATGTCTACATCTATAACTTCTCCTGTATCGGCACTCGTACATGTTACAACGCCATGTAATGAAACATGCCCCCTACGGTGCCACGACCCATCGAGGGCAACTGTCCAATCCCTGCCGTTATTACTGTGTGCCACAGCTTCTTCAATAGCCAATTTCATCGAGTCTTTACACACATCCTCTACAGCAGAACCTAAAATACTTACATAGCGTTGAAACTTTGATGGAGGTTTGGGTAAGTTCAGGGCACCACAAAGCTTCTCGCCAGCTTTTTCTCCTTTCCCAATACTATGTAGGTCATAAACAATTCTCAAATTAATTTCACCGTAACTTACACTTTTCTCTTCTGTATTATAATCATGTTTCAGACAAATAGAAAAGGCAAATTTCTCTTCACACACACTACATTGTAAGACTAATTCACAGGCCAGACAAACACCTCTCTTTGAACAAAGAGAAACATTGTCATAGCAACTTATACAAACAACAAACTTCTGAATTGCTTCTTGTAATAAAGATCAATTAATAATTTCATTTGAGTCACAATTATTTTCAAATATGTTATAAGTATTTACATTGAGTATCAGAAGAACACTAAAGCATTTACTTGTTGGAACTAACCTCAACTTCATTTATAACCTTAACATGATGTTGCTCACACATTACTTTAGGCTTTGGTTTGCCTATTTTTTTTTTTTTTTTTTTTTTTTTTTTTTTTTTTTTTTTTTTACCTTTAGTCATTATAACATTAAAATAAGAACCTTGTAACTATACATATTGTAAACACCTAGAAAAGTTGAAAATTCTTATTCAAAACACAATTGTGTATTCAGTTGCTGTAAACAAACAGCAATAACAGCATGGCTTCCAATACCAACATAGAAAGTGGGGAAAAATGTCTCTAACACAAAAAGTCCCAATGTTATAGCTTTTTTTTTTTACAAAAAATTATTCAACAATGAACTTAAGCATTTTTTTTTTTAATTTTATGTTTTGCCTTCAAATTAAAAAGAAAAAAAAAATTTAAAGTAGTAAACACAATTGTACAATTATTTACCGTAAGTGCAATATATCATTCTAAATCTAACATTTTAAAGAAAAATGATTAGCAATAAATGAAAAAATTAATCATTTTTTTAAACCATTTCCTTATTCCCAGCCCCCTTAAGGCGGTAATATACCTTTGATCTGGATTTCTTTTTAACAAATCTTCATAATCAAGCTTCACGATCTGACAAAGACCAAATCTAGACATGATATAGAGAACTACTTACCAACATTTTTTAACTTTGTACAGTTACAGTTATATGGGCATTTTCTCATGTGATAGGGCAATGATAAAATAACGAGACAACCATTGATTACGGTTACAGGTGTGAACGAGTCACGTGAGTAAAATAAAATGGAATTCGGTACAAATTAATCTGTTCCCTGTACCGCGAAATATTTTTTTAAATACTGTGTCTATAAATTAATTCAAGGGTAAATATACCTACGTAAATACAAGATTGCCTGCTACCATGGTCATCGTAGACTGTCTACAAGCTTCAAAGGAAATTATATGTGACATCTGCTGTACATTGCAAGACTCAGTGCCCAATTATCTTCCTTGGTATTTGTAAATCGTGCTACTGCTCAGTGATCACAGAAAACGAAGTTTACAGTTTATCTGCGAACGAAAGGGTTAAGGACGCAGAGATGAAACACTGACGAAGTGAAAAAAAAAAAAAAAAAAAAAAAAAAAACCCACAGACAACTTTTTTAAAGATTTTTCACCAGTTTTATTAGTAGCGAAAAATCGACGTCTATAATTAATTACATAATGCTGACAAATTCAATGCACCATTCCTTGACACAAAGAGATTTGTCACCGAGGAAAAAATACACACACTGAGGAATATTTCCTCAAACTAACAAAGATACAACTTTAAGACACAAAATAAGTTAGTTCACTACACAGTACCCACATGCTGAGTTCTAAAATATTAATTTTATTTCTACTCGCCACGAGCACTGCAAAAATTAATATTTCGTTCACGTGCACATGTTATAATTGTTTAAACAGTTGTTATATCACAGTGCCAAAAGTTCACAGTTCGTATGATGAACTTCCATGATCATGTAGGGATTTAAAGGCCTATGCATAATGGACAGTGCTAATGGCTGGTGGGCTCTGATTGGCCAAACCCTTGCTCGTAACGTCACCACCAGCCAGTTGGCGTTACAGATGGCTGGTGGCGGGTGAAGTTCCCTGATCTTTATATTTTGGTAGTCGTACACAACTAACATCACGTGACACCACCGACGGCCAATGATAATCTAGTTATATGACGAAATCGGAACATGCGTAGAATGTAACAACGCCGAGACCACGAGATGAATGTAAAGCAAGCATTAAATGGAATTGTTAGTAAATGCATATTTGCATCTGATTATGGTATGTAGATGAACGGCATTTGATGAACCAGAACGTTTGAAAATGGAATACGACAAAGTCAGAGATTTATTGTCTTCAGAAGCGGCCATTGCTGTTTAATATTAAACACAAAGATTACAATGGCAATTTATACAAATAAAAATAAATATCATACACTTTATCTACATTTTACATAAAATTAATATAAACTAAAATTCTTGCAAAATGACAATTCTCCAAATTCATTGATAACAACTCCTCGCAACCAGATATAAATCTATTATGCGGACGATTTTACCGCTACAAGCATTGATTCTTCGAACTAGTTCACCAGCAATCGTAACTACCATTGTGGCACGTAATTTCGGCAATGGACACCTGCGATTCGTTGTTGGCGAACTAAAGACCAATCAGAGCCCACCAGCCATCAGCACTGTTCATTGTGCCTACGCCCTAGACAGAAATCAAATGAACAGTGTTTCCGGCGGGAACTCTGGCCGAAGGCAAACCCGAGCGTGTGGACAGTCACTACTTGAAGTAGGGGTCAGTTTTCTTCGATCACAGGCTACACCTGAATGACATCACTATTACGGCCTGTGAAAATGGCCTTCCTGTGGCTGGTCACTATAGCCACTTATCACTAGTCAGACGTTCTATTAAGGCTTCGCCTGATTAATTTATCTTCACTATTTACGTATTGTAAAGTAATTATTCTGGTTGTCGCACTCTATATCACACGTAAATATGAATACAATACATTGTTTTGGGTTCGATCATGGCCTAATCAGGTGAAGGTCGGCCATTCAAACGTGTCACTTTCTGTACAGCCACTCCACGGGAAGTCTGCACGTCGCTGTTGAACGAGATTTCATCGTGAATTTCCCGATATCCGATACCGACGTCCGAACATAGGGGATACGGTGCGAAACACAATGGTCATCGAAGGTCAAAGAAACGAGCATGTTGTCTATTTTTCATAACAAAGATCCCTGTGGAAATCGCGAATTTTACCACCAAGTACGAAAGGACGGACACCCTCGCGATCGAGACTGGAAAAGAACGTACCAAGTACTTCAGTATACCATTGGTGAGATGTCGGCACAGTGGGATGCCGTTGTAACAGGCCGATTTTACCCCCTGAATGCCTGAGTGGCGGCACGTGTCAAGGCAGCTTGGCGGTCCACTGACAACCACAACAACAGTATAACACTGTTTACAACCCTCGGATGAACATAATACATTAGGTTGACACTAATCGCCAGAGCATTGCCCTCGTCACTTTCTAGACAGACTGTCTCTCTTGGTAGAATAACAATTTAAAGAAAAAGCATTGCCCTCTCGCAAATAAAATTACTGTTCAAGCGTAGCCAAAAATTACTCACCGAGCCAGAGTCCCGGCGTCAGTATGGGATTTAATACCCAAAACAGTGATTCAAGGCACGCCGGCTGTTTTTTGTAGGCGGTGGCCGCCAAGTGGTCACGCATCAGCGAAACTTGGAGTTTTTCCAGGAATGATTTTCAAGCGAAGTAATTTCGTGTTCTGTGTAATTAGTAGAGTGGAATTGTACCACTTTCCGAGACAAAAATTAATTTTTCAGAAAAGCCCCTATTCTGAACACACCTTTTCTTTCCGTATAGCACCCCACTGTGCTGACGTCTCACCAATGGTATAATGTTGTACTTAGAATGTTCTTTTCCTGTCTCGATCGCAAGGGTGTCCGTCCTACCTGGGGGTTAAATTCGCTGATTACACCTACCCAAAGAAAAGGGGTGTTCAGCATAGGGTATTTTTGGAAAATAAATTTTTTCCCTCGGGAAGTGGTACAATTCCACCCTACTGATTACATAGAACACGAAATTATTACGCTTGAAAAATAATTCATGGGGAAAATCCAAGCTTCACTAATGCGTGACCTGTTCGATAGTTGCGGGATAGTTTCATGCACGGCCTGTGTTGCCTGGTTGATATAGGCTATTAACGGTAAAGTGAGCACATCTTAAGGCCCTTCGGTGTATACTTACACCACGCTCAAAACTTAATGTCTGAGGTTGCAATAAAACATATTTACTAGTGATTAATGTCTGTTGGGGGGCGTTAAAAAGTGCTCACTTTACCGTGAATAGTCTATAGTACACGTGGGGGGGGGGGGGTGAGCGTGGAGGAGGAAGAGCGTGGGAACATTCCTTAACGTTCTCCGGCTGCCCCTACGCCGACGTCACCGGAACTGGCGAGACAGTCCCGCCCCCGGGTATGCCCCACTTCCCCGACAATGACGTCGGCCCCCGCCACAACTACGGTACTCCCCTTCCGCTGTCTGCTGCCTAACACGCTCATTGGCATACATGAAATATCGTGTTTTGAAGTATTTTTAAACCATTATTCAGTGGTCTTTACTCATCCTCCGGGAAGTACAGCAGTGAAATTGCTTTAATTTGAGCATAAACAGGCCTGTATGCTGTTCACGATAAAGTGAGCACTTTTTAAGGCCCTCCCAACAGGCTTCAACCGCTAATAAATATATATTATTGCAGCCTCAGGCATTAAATTTTGATGGTGGTGAAATGTATACACTATGTTTATTGGTCACATTGCAATGCTTATATTAAAAAGCAGCAGGATGTTGGAAATTTGATGAAAGGTAAAATTTAAAAGGGTCATAAAAAGTGCTCACTTTTCCGTGAACAGCCTATACACCAGTTTTTGTGTCTGTAAGAGACAGCGTTAAAATAACCCAATGTCAAATCAACACTCTTGACCAATTACTTCCCCTCCTCTTTCCGTCTTTTTTTCCCCGGGAAAATTCATATCACTTAAGGCTGTATCTGTGTATCGAGGCAAATATTACAATTTGTTTTTCAGTAATTTTTTTATTGACTTTTCTGATCTTTCCAGCGAACAGGCTACCTATACATCAATGCTACAAAAGGCTTTGCCAATTCTCAACCGGCCAACAGCCATATCATGGGCATATTTGTATACAGCTGCTGGAAATGCACGCTTTATATAGGCGATTCACGGTAAAGTGAGCACTTTTTAAGGCCACGCTGAATTTTTCTTTTCATTTAGATTTATATCTTCCTGTCACTTTTTAATATAAACACTGTCATCGGACTAATAAACACAGTGTATACATTTCACCACTAATAAAAGTTAACGTCCGCAGCTGCAATAAAATATGTTTATTAGTGGTCAGTGCTTGTTGAAAGGGCCTTAAAAAGTGCTCACTTTACCGTGAGCAGCCTACAATAGCAAGGACTTGTGTTTGAACGTCTAATACAGAATTCCAGCGTGAGGTGTTCTCACTTGTACCTTTAATCCGCTTCACAGATTTCACCGCGGTGTTGCATGTGCTACTTGCAAAAGAACACAACGTGGAGGATTGGTACGATAATTCCCAACCCTCCAAGTCAGAGCAGCAGCTGTCACAAACACGAGTGTGTGTGCATTGTGTAGCTGACATACCTCCACTGGGGTTATGACCACCTGAATGATGATGATTCCCACTCACCCTCGAATCATAATTATACTGAGGTTCCTTGTTTACTGTAACTTTCATATCGACTCTTAAAAATACATTTCAGTCCAGTATATATTTCTTCTTCTACTTCAATGTCAAATATGTTTTAAGGTATGCATTCGAGATGAGGCGAGCATCACAAGAAACACTAGTAACCACTTTCTTGCCTGTCAACACGAGCACGATAATGTATGGTATCCACACAACGCATGCATTATTGTGTTTTTAAATTGGTAGTAATATCCTGTAACTTTGATTTCGCAATTATAATTATGTATATTTTACTAAATTTTGAAACTTGAGTTAAATAATTAATATTGTTAAGTAAAATAGTTTACTATATCAAATATTACTTTTTTACTACACAAATTTGAAAACAAATTTATAAAATGTAAGTTATTAGTAATGGTATGATTTTAAGAGTTTGCTGTATATGATCAGCGGCAAATTAATTATTAATCGGTTCCTAAGGCTGACTGCAGGGGTGTACTAAAAGTACCAGCAGTCCAATATCAATCATTTTCGGGAACTAAAGAACTAGATATTGTATCCTAGAAAAAATTAAATACATCTGAAATAAAAGCTACGCCACGAAGGTTATATATTCCTTTCTTTCCCTCTGTTACAAATCACAAATGTGCGTAGGCGTAAAAACTGAAGGGACGTGTTAAAAAAAGGAGTTTATATATGGGCCTCCACAGCGAAAAAAAAAAATAGATTCTCCGACCTTATACACTGCACTGAACACCATGCCGACTGACTTCAGACTTCTCGAATTATCAGCACAAATGTCTGACTTGCGTGATCAGACCATGTTGATAGCGAAATTTGCACTGTATGTATGTATATATATATATATATATGCATGTATAACTATGCGAATATTTGTCCAGAATTTGCGATGGGGACTCTAGTAGCAAAAACTACCATCTATGAACGCAGGAATTTAACAAACGATGCACCAAAAATTCGTAAGGCGTGGAACTACTAGAACAAACATGCTCATGATTAACAGCGTAGTTTATTATGAATTTTTGGAGCATCGTTTATTAAATTCCCGCCTTCATAGATGGTAGTTTTTGCTACTAAGAGTACCCATCGCAAATTCTGGACAAATACTCGCACAGTTATACATGCATATATGTACCTGCACCCGCCACTTTTTTACTAGCTATGCATGCAGCTAATGGCTAGGGTGTTTTTTCGAAGGTTGATTTTCATAGTCTGTTCCAGTCGTGAATGGACTATACATACTACTACCCTTCGCCTTAACTTCACAGCTTATCACCCACACTTCACATAAAATAAATAAATAAAATCAATGATCGCACAAAATCAGGTACGGCAGCAACACAGGACCTTCCAATATCCTTCCAAAGTGGAAGGATATTGCCGTACTAAATTTATTAGAGACAATAGTTGACAAGCGTAAAATCAAAATCCTACAGCAGAACGTTCAACATCGGAATTTCAAACATCGATGTGATCAAGTGGACTATTGTGATAGACTTTGAGAGCTATTTTTAAGTTCAAAGTTTAAACAATTACAGCGAAAAAAGTTTTATATTGTTTTCAGTGCACAGACACACCGAGATGTTAACATGTTTAGAGAATTAAAAAGGAAAAATATTGGGTGTAATTAAAACAATATTAACTCATTTAACGCAAAGCGGCTAACGAGGTACTTCAGATACGTACTCGACAAATAGCCGAAAAGGAACATATTTTCAATTGGAACACAATAGGTATATCTTTGGATCAGGGATAACCCGTCCCCAGCGCAGAATATCGCTAAGAAACTCCTATCTTCCGAATGCCAAATTGTGTATGTTACCTCATTTACAAACACACTACAAAAGAGGTAGGAAGTGATACGGTAAGCAACTGAACTAGCAATCTGCTGGAATGAGCGTAGAAAACCCAGCAGTAAAATCTGTCAATGTGAAGCCAGTACGAGTCACACGTGCTAATCAAGTCCCTTCCCCGGCAGGAACCCGGAATATAGAAAAATTAATGAAAATGCACTACGTTCCCCAAGTCGTGCGAATAATACAAAACTAGCTAACACAGTCTATTCGAGGTTTCTTCACACCTTTTCTACCAAACCTTTGAAGAATCAACCCATTTATGACATGCTTTGTTGCTTCCTAAATATGTCGTGTAAAGGCTATTCACGATAAAGTGAGCACTTTTGAAATCAACCTTGTAAAAAAAGTCACTGTCCCAACCTGCATATATTTTAATGGGCGCACTGAGTGGCATGTGCCCAGTAAAGTTGGAAATGATTTATGGAAAGTAGTTCAATATCTTAACGTTGAATAGAAAGTGTTAAGGTAACCATTTGCCACAAGTTAAATTATTTCTTTCGATTTCTGGTTTTTTAAGGTATCAAAGTGTAAAAACGACCAGATCTGTAACATACTTTCTTTTATGATAATTCCACAGTCTCGCCTGACCGATGCATGACTAAAGTGATGAGGCCCATGTCAATGACAATTTTACATAAGGCGGAAGAAAACACAACGTGCACATGAGTAGATCTTGAACAGGGCTTTCAAAAGTGCTCATTTACCGTGAACAGCCTATATCAAAAAGTTTTATACTTGTATCAAAATAAATGTACCTAATTTTTTTTATAAATTGAACATTTACTTATACGTATTTAATTTATAATTAACATGGATAAAAAAGGACAGTAAATAAGGTGATAATACTTAGTAGAATTTCTCACGCAATATAATATTACAGTGAGTGCGCACGAATGCGGTGCGGTGTCCATTTAGTGTAATGTTCTAGACTATTTTAAGCTTTGTTTGCACGAGGCGGAGAAATATCCTGGAGGCAAAATTTAATCAGGGCTTCAGGAAAGTCGGAAGTAACCGAGAATGTACTATTCTCCAGCAGTCACTCCGTTCACAAATGCGCCGTTTACTTTCGATTAATTCTCCTGTGAATCTCGGCGTCCGCACGCGAAGATTCCGCGAGTGCATTTCCCAGATTGCGTCCTCCACAGCGGCCATTCGCGAGACTTTTTCTCCGCGACTGTTGCGCACGCGGAACAATAGCCGAGGGAAGAACAAAGAGCTCTGTGTAATCCACCAATGTTGAAGGGAGGGAGGCGGAGAGCACGGGCAATTAAGACCAGGCGACGAGCTCCAGCAGATGAAAATAGCTCCAGCTGGCTCCCCACAAACAAGAGAACACTGCGAGTTCTGGCGACTACTTGCTACTTGTTAGCTAGCGTCCAGCCAGCTCCTCCTCGCCTACACTGCGATTCACACGACCCTGTGGGTTACGAACCACAGCCATTCCAAATTACTCACACTTACAAACGAGTTAAAGAGGGCTTCTCGTAACGCTGGTTTTCCTGTCGCTGCTTATTTCAGTGCAGTGAAAACATGTTTCAAAAATATGTACCGCCTACGTCTCGGAGAAAAATTGGATTCGGCTGTGTTGGTGACACGGCCGTTTGTTTGGCGCAAATACGTCTACGTTGACGCGCTCGGACGCCTTGATGTTTATTTTACGTTCCCGGCACCGCTTCACTCGATCATATGGGGTTTTATGGGTATCTCTGGATTACGTTTGAGATACTCTTTCCAACCGTATACGATTTCTGTATTTCGACTTGACTTTTTGACGAGTATATGCAGAAATTGTGTTAAGTTTTCCTTAGTTTTTTACATTAAACGCATACAATTTCACCATAACACGCCACACAAATGTTTTTATACACGCAATCGATTGATCTTGACGACAGCTGTCGATTGAAAAATCTTAAACGTGAGTCGTAGCTTCTAGTCACAAGTTATACTACGCGGAAGTTATGAGACGTGGCGAAACGAACTCGAAATTGCCCCCCCCCCCCCCTTCCCAATGCTTCGCAGTCCTCACTCAACGTAACATATTCTTTGATCCTTTGGTAACCGTGTGGTGTAAAAGACGTATTCACTTCAAAAAGAAAGAACAAGTGATCTCAATACTCTCAAAAACAATTCCAAATGAGACCGATTTGTGAACAATTCTATATTAATTCGAATGCATGCCAAATACTGGAAATAACACAAATATGGAACCCTTATTACTATTACTCAATACCTAAACACCAATAGTGATACTGTGGAACAAAAAAATAACAATGTAACATACTACTTGAAGACCAGATACCATGTTAAATGTACATATTTAAAGCAACAAGAAGTGACATGTGATAAAGAGTGTAAAGTATTTAAAGACTAGCACTTTAGTAAGATTTAAACAGTTGTGGATACGTAGTAACTAGTGAAAGCGTATATACAGAAAACATTTTGTACACCTCGTTGAAAAAACGATGAGGATGTAACAAAGATGGAAAAGGTAAGTAAAAAAATGCTGAGAAGACAGGCTGTTTTAATATGAACTGTGTACACTCGGTAGACCTAACAGGAACAAGGTGCTCATTATGAAAACGTAAAGCCAGAGAGTAGCGGGGGTGGAGGGAATGTATCAATGACTGGATATGTATAACAAGGCACTATATATTGCTATTTTATCTGAAAACTACGAGAGATGAGTAGTTAAAATAATGTTTTGAAATGCCAATGAAGACATCGTCCGCCAGAGACGAATCTCAATCAGTTAAAAACTAATTAAAGTCCACTCGAACGAGTAACATACTGTCAGACGTGAGGCAGGGGTATTTGATCACACACTCCAAACTTAGATAACACAAGTTTTTAGCTTGTAAGGTATCAGACCACAGTGCGCAGAGTGCATGACAACCTTATGTATTGTTTTTGAAATGGAAAACCTAATATTCATTGAACGAAAAGGGCGGGTGGGGGGGGGGGGACGAGACAATGAAACGATATAAAACCAAACGAACTAGCAGTGTTCACGATACTTAGATAACACAGCTAGGTTAAGAACTATCGAAAGAAAAAATTTCACAGCTTTAGTGAAACTGCGTACAAAGCGCAAATTAATACGTATAACTGACGGAGAAGACATATCACGCACCAAAATATAATGAACAAAAATTATTCATCGTGAAGGTATAAAAATATTTTGACACACGCAAGTCGGCAGTAGGGTGGTTAAAGTTCACTGCAGAGCCAACATCGAGACTTGTGAGGAACACGAGCGAGTTACATCCAGTGAAGTGAGGACAACGAAGCCTATAGCGAATTTCGGGGGCGGGTACTGTGATGATGGGGAGAGTAATGGTGATAGCTATACGACTGCCATGCATCTTGGAGGCAATACAAAACATCAGTTCGAGATTGAAAACTGCCGCCCCAAAGAATAGGCTACCTTATAATATTGTTCTACAACCCCGTCACTCAGTGGACTTAATGCCCAAATAAAAGGTGAAATCTGATACAATCCTGCATCCGACCCCTGACCAGTACTTCGGAAACACATACATGTATCACACCCAGGATATTAATGTGCGGAGTCCTGTCCAGCGACCAGGAGAACCGAGAGACCAGACACTGCAAAACAATTCAAAGAGGCTTCCCCGGTCTAGCACTGGGTGTCGGGACAAGACACCAGATATTGCAGTCAACCTCTTGTAGAAACCAGCATCCAACAGGTAGTGCCCTAGCTGCGCCTGCAAAACACTTAGAATTTTCGTATCTAGCGCTGAAGTGAAATTGACAGTACAGGAACCTGTGCCTCAGAGTGCAAAACAGGTCGTTGTAATGCGTCACAAATATGATATACATAATATCAGAAACATGCTAACGTAGCTGGATGAGATTGCAATAAAATACCCGTAGTTATAGTCAAAGCCATGGCTCACACTCCTTGACGACTTAAGCATTAGGAGTAACTGGAAATGTATGTAGTTTGAACACACAAGGTCGCATAACTCAAGAACACAAGACTGATAACGACCAAAAAGTAGCCACTTTGTCGATGCTGCAGAATGTGACAAGAGATCTCTTAAACGAAGCTGGCAAGGTGGCCTATGTCAAACAGATGCCCAAGCACCAAAGAGATGAGTAAATGTGGGCAGCACGGACACTTAAAGCTTAATGCTACAGCCATTATTCAACACCAGTCCTCAATGGCAAACATACAACACGAACTGCCAAGGCAGCAATCCTGGCCAACTGGATCCTTCCTGCCAAAACAAGAAAGGTGAGAATAACTGATGATAATAGGTTTTTAAAAAAATTGCCAGGTTCATTCGTTTGGAAGAAAATGGCTAACAACGAATTGTGGAGGTACACAAAACTCATAATGGCGGGGTAAAACATGAACACATTGTGTGTTTACAAGGATGGCGATATGTATAAAAAACCACAATTTGCAGCAGAATTGCCCAATCAATGTAAACAATAAAAAAAAAAACACTGAAAAGGTACTTAGAAACTGAGACCATGATCTGGGTCTCTGGTTGGTCGTCTGAGCCATTGACCAAAGCATAATGTTATGATGTCGTTAACGATTACTGATGCTATATGGAGAGGGAAGGTGGGTGGGCAGACATTATCTTCGAAATGAGGGGCAGACATTATCTTCGAAATGAGGCACAGCAATATGTTCGGAACACAAACATCCCCATTGCAGGCCGCATCACCAGCTGCAAATGGTATCAAATACGACTCGCTGCACATTACAAGTGCCTCTCAAGCAAGTGCATGACAAACACATTCAGATTCCTGTATGTTACACCAACAAATATTTTCCATCGTTTCATTCCATTTTTAGTAGTATTATTATATTATATCTATTTCCGAGTGAGAATATTTTCTGCTTCCCTTTATTAAGTGCTGTTTTTCTGCCTTTCTACTTTCCATTTATGCCCTTATGCTTACCCTTATATTCCGTTTGTGTGTAGTTTTTTATAATTGTTCATTACCACTTCGAGGGTTTTGGTTCGTTTCTCCACCTGTATTCACCTATCATTTAAATTTATTCTTGTTCCGATTGACGTTCCTACTATCTTCATTTTCGAGCAGAAGGGTGTATTCACTCTGGACTGCTGGCTGTGTGTGTTTAATTTTCATGTTATTGTTGTCCATATATTATTAATTTTGTATTAAGGAAAATGTATCACTCAATCAAACATTCCGAATTCATCTCAATGTCTTGCGGCAATTAGGTACTCTCTTTTGTAGTTTGTTCCTATAATATGTTGCATACCAGCCAGACAAAGCTTTAACAGGCGACCTGTATTAAGATGGTCACGCATGAAATATATGTATTGCGTATTCTAAGAATTACAATTATTTTGTGAAATACTTGTGCTATTAAGGCGCACCTTAAAAGTCGGCATAATGTAGTGGAGGGTAAGTGTGAGCATGGCGGGAAAATGTGCGCAGTAACGTTTTTCAGTAGTTGGTAGCACTGGTCGAACATCTGACATGCAAGTATTGTAGCGAGTTGGAAAAGAAGTAAGGTGAATGATCAGCGAAGGTTTCTTATCGAATTCTGCGATTTATACAGGTAATAAACTAGTTTTCACTATTTAGACTACAATATTTTGATATATTAAGATAAGGGTTTGAGCATTTGAAAAGAAGTCAATCATGTTCTAGCTTTTGTCATGTAGAAAATGGTTGGCGAAGATTACGTTGGCGGTGGTCCGTTTGTGAAATTGTCCCTTCTTATGCTATCTAGCGGGACTTTTGTAAACCAATGTAGTAGGCGGGCATGTGTGCGCGCCTATTTCGTTCGTGCGCACATTTGCCCGCCTGCGTACTCTTAGCCCCTGCCAACGACAAATACATGAAATTAGTTTGTTATTTGTATTTTGCTACGACATAACTCTTGTATTGCAAGTTTTTTTTTTTTCGTTTTCATTCCCTATGGGGAAATACAAGAGAAAAACCGACCGATCATGTCTTACCCAACATCAGTCTGAAGAAGCAAATTAATCTTATTGACAAGAAGATGAGTCTGAGGGCTGCTGCCAAAAAAAAATAGGAGGCAAAGAATCTACACTTCGAAAAAGATTTAACTTACTTTGAATTTAAGTTTCAACATTTCAAAAACATAATAAACTCCAGAATCCTTTACTTTTACAGTATAGTTGTGTAACTTAAAGCACCACAAGGAACAACACTTGAAGATCTATTGTAGAGTCGAAGACCAAAATTCAAATGTTACAGTTTTCAATTGTGTAAAGGTCATTAGACTGGCTTTGAAAAAATAAATGTAATATAATAGCTCCCTAAGTTTTCTTAAGACAAGAAAATCTCATGTTTTTTGGACAGTAGGCAGAGTGTACCGTACAGAGTTTATGGCAATGACAAGAAAGTTAACACCAAAATCGTTGCTGTCTGGATCTAAATTATACAACTAAGGCCTGATCTGATTGCTCTGCTAATTTAGCTACCACTGCTCCCCATATAACATGTGATACAAACAGAGCTTAACTTTATGGAATCTTTTTCTGTGTTCTTAAGAAGACTGTCTAGTTTGAGACGCGTAATGTTGAGACAATGAGATACTAACAAATTAAGAGATTTGAATGGTGTTTTTTTGTTTAATTTCAGGGTACCGTCGCTAGTTCAATGGGGAGATACAGCAAAGAGATGGAAATGGCATTAGCCAAGCACGTAACAGACTTGGAGGCTAGATTCTATGGAATGACAAGGAAGACACTCATGAAAGTAGCTTACGAATTTGCAGTACAGAATGGTTTAGAGAATCGTTTCAATGATGAACTGAAGACTGTAGGTAATGATTGGGTTTATAGATTTCTTGAAGATTCTGGTCTTTCACCGCGTACACCAGAGTAATGTAGCTTGGGAAGAGCCATGGGTTTCAATAACGTACATGTACAATGGTATTTTGATAATCTGAAAACGTGCTTAGAAAAGTAAAAGTTCCTTCCTCACAGAATATTCAACATGGATAAGACTTGCGTGTCAACAGTTCCAGACAAAACAGCTAAAATTGTAGCAAAGAAAGGTAAAAGAAAAGAGAAAAAAAAGTAAGTCTGCTTAGAGTGGACAGCTAGTAACAGGGGTATTTTGTGTGAACCCAACAGGAAACTTCATCCCACCCGCCTTAATTTTCCCACGCAAAATGAACAAACCTGAACTCTATAGTCCATTCACGGTTTCTTCGGCCTTTTGGAATCAAACCTTTGAAAAATCTCATGTATGACGTGTTTAGTTATTTACTAAAAAACGGCCTATATCACAGGCGTTTTATACTTGTGTTCATAAACGTTACTTTTTTCCTATTAAATTGAAATGTTAGTCATGTTTTATTTTTGAATTATAATTCTTCATTTATAAATAATTTGAATAAAAAGCACGGAGACAATAGGTATGTTGGTAGCGCCTAGAGAAATAGTCATTATAGAAAATACTGTTAAACTGAGTGTGCACGAATGTGGGGTGTTGTCCTTCTGGTGCAATTCTCCAGGCTTCGTCAAGCTTATTTTGCACGAGGCGGAGGAATATCCTGGGCGTAGAACTTTAACAAGGCTTCAGAAAAGGTTGAAGTAACAGTGCATGGATTATATAATGATGCTCCCACAGGTTGTCTTGGACTAATAAGTGGATCCGGGTACATGAATTCAGAGCTTTTTCTGAATTGGTTAGAACATTTTGCCAAACACACAAAGCCTTCCGAGGACGATCCTGTCCTGCTCATTCTCGACAATTATGTTTCACATTGTTGTCTTCCAGGCGCATAACTCTGCAGAAATAATAACACTGTCCTATTGACATTGCCGTCACATGCTGCAACCATTGGACAAAGTTATTTTTGTACCATTTAAAAAGTTCTATGCAGACGAAATTGAAAAAAATGGATGTGCAATCATCCAGGTAGAGCTGTTACACAGATGGAAGTGGCTGGCCTATTTGGTGCAGCTATTAAAAGAGCGACAACAGTTGGTAAAGCAGCAGCAGCTTTTCGTGGCACAGGTTCAATCCCGATGTTATTTCGGAAGACGATTTTCTATGTGCTCAGCCTGCGAGGATTGAGATATGCCAGTTGTTGAATACACTGATCACTCATCAGTTGCTATCGAACCAGTTGAAGATGGCGATGGACAACACGAGGGAAGACCGGACGAAGAATTGGAGGACAGAAGAACAGAAGATGAAGTACAGATGCCAGAAAACGCAGAAGAATCACAAATAGAAGTAATTCCAATGGCCGGTACTTCCTCAAGACCAACTGTTTCAGTCACAGAAATCTACCCCTTTACCCAAAGCTCAGAATCAAACCGAAAGGAAAAGAATTCGGCATAAATCTGAGATTTTAACTGCAGTCCCCTTACAAAAATATGCTCATAGCAAAACAGAAATTGAAAGAAGATGAAAAGGAAAAGGTTGAAATTGCAAAAGCAATAACTGAAAGAAAACTAATCAAGACAAACACTCAGTTGGTGAAAAACGAAAAAAGAGAAATGTAAAAAAATGAAGTTACATACCGCTAAACAAAAGCTAACATTCGATACGAGACGTGCTTCTAATCAGTCATCTACTTCACAAGTCTACATCTGCCCTGGATGTGACGGAATCGTGCGATGATGACGACTGGGAGCAATGTTGTGAGTGTAGTGAATGGTGGCATGAGCTCTACTCATCTTATGAAGGGCACGGAGGTTTTTCTTGTGATTATAGTGTAAAGAATATGCAATGATAATAACTGGGTGCAAAATAGCGAGTGTAGTGAATGATGGTAAGAGATTTTCTCGTATGTAGAACAAAATATTTTATATGTCTTAATTATCATAATTATATAATGCAATTATTTGTTAACTTTCGTCTAGTAAGATTTCATGTAAGAATGAATATAGTGGGTATTAGAAATATATAGTATACAACGTGCAACTTAAATCAATTATGCGCACACTTACCCGACATGCTGCGCACACTTAGCCTCCCACAGAGGGTAAGTGTGCACAAGTGTAGACTTTTATAGTTATGCTGGTTAAAAAAAAATTCTTGTTGTACAGTCACTTTGGCGCTCTATGCCATCCAATATCTCCTTTGTCGCCCCGTATTTGGAATACTCTTCAAATGAGCATTGGTAAATATTTATGCTAAAATATCCACTAAGTGCGCACACTTATCCTCCACTACCTTATAACCTCCTGTTTCAGCTGAGAGGTACTTCACTGTTATGGTTGAACAACACGACAAATGTGCTAAAATCAACCATCATTTCCCGGCATTATTTCAGATGTAGAAAGCAGGTAGTTATGCAACTCGAAATACAAACACATGGTCATCAACACAACTGTGCTATCAGGGCATTTATATTAGGTATATCCTAATTTCAGCGCATTTGTGCGTTTCTCCTTCCCTTCGATCGCAAGTGAACACAAGTTATAATTTAAAAAAAATACTATCACTTACCGATGTGTTGAACATTTAAATCACGGTATGTATATAGTGCAAACTATTCCACAAGTCCATTCCCGATTGGAAGAGACTTTTGAAAACGCACCTTTGAAAAATCACTCTGGGCGTACATGTCAAACCTGTTTTTTCAATAACCTGTATTCCACAAATACATAACACCGTGGTTAACTTTAGAGAACTCTAATATTTAATAAATGAAACTTTACCTTAGTATCTTCTATAATTTGTAATATTTATTTCGTATCAAATATGAATTAAAAACAGCGAGAGCAGCGACGTGTTGGCAACGGCCGGTAAGAAATAGTCAACAGTTAAAATATTATTTTAACCTAGTTTTTTAATATTCTATTTGTAAATTAAACGGTGCTTACTGGAATATTTAAATATTTAGGTAGCCCCGATGTCAACATATTTAAATTTTACAGTAAACAACAGCGCAAAATATCGTGTGTAAGCCGTAGTGGCACGGTGCTTGTTTTATCGAGCGAGGAAGCAACTGTCGCCTGAGCGGAGTGGGGCGGAACTCTCTCTCTCTCTCTCTCTCTCTCTCTCTCTCTCTCTCTCTCTCTCTCTCTCTCTCTCTCTCTCTCTCTCTCTCTCTCTCTCTCTCTCTCTCTCTCTCTCTCTCTCTCTCTCTCTCTCTCTCTCTCCCTCCCTCCCTCCCTCTCTCTCTCTCTCTCTCTCTCGGGAAGTTTCGTATCGCTAGTAAGCAATTATTATACAAGTTTTAAACTGTAGCATATTTCATACTTATTCCAGCAAAACAATGATTTTTTCATTTGTAATTTACAACTGAAAAGAGATTTTAATGTTTGAATACGTATTAATATATTTAGATATTATGGCAGGGCGGATACCATCTGAAGTTGGTAGACGTGGCGAGCCATGACATGGCGTGTTGCTTTTTGCCAAACAAAGCTGAAATTATTCTCACTCCGAAAAATACTTCCAATTAAAACATCATGTTTGTAGACATTGTGTTTTTTAAACCTACTTAGACAAGTTACGATGTTGTGATAAATCTGTTTCCACGGCAGTAATAAATATACTGTTAGATGTGTTTTGTTAACCGCTGCGTGTGAAAGGGTGTGGCATTGTTGCGTGGTGGTCGTTTCGCTGGCCCTGTGTGTGTGTGATTTCAAATAATTGATGTGCACTATTTATATGTTTTAACTGTGAACTGTTTTTATGAAGAAGTTAATTCTTTACATCCACGTATGTTTATTTATCACAACGTTGTACCGTTTCCCTAGATGTTTGAAACACAGTCGTGTATGTGATTTGCCACAATCCCAACAAAATGCTAAGCCCAGCCCGATAAATTTCAATAAGCCTAATAAACAGTAAGTAACAATACATAGAAATATTAGCGGAATAAAAGTTATGGTAGGCTAATTTGTGTGCATGTTCACCGCTTTATTTTACGTTTCTATGACAACAAATAAGTGACAGGAGTTACGTGCTTGAATTTAATGTTTTTTTTCGTTGGACTGGTTGTTTCTTTGTTTTAATATTTATTCCAACTGAGGCCGTACTTTTAAAGAAATAACCCAACACAAATCAATAACAAGAGTTACGTACTACAGTTCTTTATCCCGCAGTTAACAGTATTAAACACAGTTGCGGCAAAATACTACCGTGCATTTAGTGTAATGTGCTATGTCGTGGAAAACAAATTTGTTACTGTAAATAACAGTAATTCAGGTATTTTTAAAACGTTATGAAGCTGACCTAAATAATGTTATGGGCCTAAACTGTGAATAGTCGTACAGAATATGGCACAATTCTTTGAAAAGCTGCTAACAGTAAACAACGTATTAGACAGGAATAAAAGTACAGGTCACATTTCAATGTTTACGTTTAGGTGTAGCGAAAGTATACGAATACATGTACAAACACAAAGGAATGTAAACATTGATTTTGACAGAAGCTACATGGCAGTCACATGGCAATGTTTGTTTACGTTTGGCGGAAGGATACGAAACGGGGCCTGCAAGTAGATATTTCGCAGGGATCCGAGAAAGTCTCTTCCAGTGGGGAATAGACTATAAGTACTAAAATTTATCAAATGCTGCATACGGCAGAAAGTGTGTTCTTGTACATATATCATCCCCAGGATCTCCAATGGACGAATGCAAGACAGTCAATATTTTGATTCCTACTGCAATATTGCATGGTTTATATTATATACTCAATTTTATATTAAAAGTTTGAGGAACACTGAAAAGTATTACGATAGTACTTTATGTATAGTTAAATCACTAATATTAGAGTCAAAAATTGTTGAAAACACTACACTATACTCGAAAATGATGAAAAATAAACTGAGACGAAAATATTTAAGTGGCGATACGTTCCGTCAGTATTTACCATTTCCAGCAACATTAGTCACTTGTAATGTTAGTCACGTGTAAAAATGGTAAAAGGGACGGTACTATTAGCGATATCATACTCTGTTGAGCTGAATTCTAGACGATTCGGACGCTTATTTTACAGATAGCATGTCCATTCATAAACACTGCCAGCGCTTTGTAAATTTTCCAATGTTCTAAAGGTATAGGCTATTCACGGTAAAATTATCACTTTTAAAAGCCCTGCTTAAGATATACTTGTATGCACCTTGTGTCTTCTTCCGTCTTATGTAAGATTAACATTGCCATGGGCATTATGACTTTATTCATACGTCGGTCAAGTGAAACTGCGAAATTATTAGAAAAGTAAATATATCACATATCTCTTCATTTTTACAGTTTGATGCATCAAAAAACACAAACAGAAAAATTAATGGGTGCCTAGCACTTTTTATTCGATGTTACGATACGAAACCACTTCCCATCCATCGTTACAAACTTTACTCGGTGTATGTCACTTCAGGGCGCCCTTTAAAACACATGCAGTTAGAGGCAGTGACTTTTTTCTACGGTAGGTTTCAAAGTGCTCACTTTATCGTGAACAGCCTTTAGTGTTATCTGGTGTTCTACCTCTCGTAATTAAATCGCGTAAGTTTTCTGCAAAAAAAAATTTCGGCCACCGCGCTCTATCATCACAAATGTTGTAAATGTAAAAATTTATTTTCCTTCAGAATGAGTGGGCTGCCACATCTATTATAAATATTCAGTCGAATTTCAAGTTCATGTGACCCAAAAATAAAAATAAACGCAGTGTATAGCAAGGATCTATGTCACACTTGTGAGTAAATAACTTTTCGGCCACTGAAAATGCACACTAGAGAAATTTACAAGTGTCTAATTTAAGTTCTATATTTCAATCACTTTGCGTAAATTTTGGGTAGTTATTTGAAATCCGCAAAACTCAAGTTTTGTCAACGTATGGATCTATATTGTGACGTAAATACGAGCTCGCGGTTCAGTCGTTACGTCTGCAAAGCTGCGCAACAACTAGTTGGGCATAGGGGTACTTTCCGAAGTTTCTTTTTTTTTTAAAAACGTAAACAAAATAAAAAAAACAGAGAACTCAGTATAGCAGGAAAGGTTCCTCTTGAGGCAAGAATGCCACGTGTAAGCAAGCAACAGCACGTTCGCAGGCCGTTGTCCGACAACACAGAACGACTGCTGTTGAGAAATCGCGTGTGTCAGGCGGTGCAACGACAACAGGACACAGTTTTATCAACTTCCTTGCGGTCCGGCGATGGATTTGCAACCGGCGTTGCCAGAAAACCACTCTTGCCGCGAATATCTATTAAAAAAAAAAAAAACGACCTGAAGACAATGCGATGAACATATCTACTTAGGTTAACATCCACAGACTAAGGACGACGTAGACGAATTTTATATTTCTGCTCGCCTTCCCAAAATTGTCTCATGATTTTCAACAGAGATATCAACATCACGTGTTCGAAAAGATTATTTGACATATTCGTTATTTCATATTTTTTTATCTAACTTAAATATATCCCAGTTGCATTAAAACTTCCTCAGAGAAATTGAGCGAACATTTCATAACATTTACTCCTGTAAACATAGGCTGTTCACATAACAATGATCACTTTTGAAAGACCTGCTTAAGATCTAATTGTATGCGCATTGTGTATTCTTCCACCGTACGTAAAATTAACATTGCCACGCGCCTAATCACTTTACTCGTGCGTCAGTCAAGTGCAACTGTGAAATTATAACAAAAGGAAATATTTTTCAAATCTGCTCATTTTTACACTTCGATGCATAAAAAAAAAAAATCAGAAAGTGAAAGAAATAATTTAATTTATCACAAATGGTTACCTGACCCCTTTTAACTCGAAGTTAAGATATGGAACTAGGCTACTTTCCATTCATCGTTACCAACTCTATTGGGCGCATGTCACTCAGTTCGCCCGTTAAAATATATGCAGGTAGGGATAGACACTTTTTCTAAGGTTGATTTCAAAAGTGCTCACTTTATAGTGAACAGCCTTTAACAAACTTGTCACAAGGTGTAAACTGTTCTAGAGGAAAACACAGCAGTTCAATGCTGTGGTGCAGAAAAATTATCACTGCGCAACTATTACGAGCACTTTATCCCACGTCCTATCTATGGTGATGTCATACCAATGAGCCCATAACCCTCTATAAACTTTGCACTTTTCTTAATTTTTTCCCCTAATAGTACATTCGATAATTTCTTTCTATGCTCCAAACTTAAACGTGTTTCAACAAATTTCGGGAAAAGAACTTTTCTTGCGACAACTTGTGCAAAAGAACAACAGTACACAGTTACTCAAAGATGTTAGTGGCAACTCCTTCAATTGTAGCATAATTGCAGTAGCGAAACTATATAGTGAGAAGAGTGAAAAGTTTTGGGCAGCTTTAAATATTGAGGTCAGTACGGTGCAGCGTCGGAATGCAATGCCAGAAAGAAAGGGAGATTCCCGAAAGAAAAAAACCCGCCAACCAGAGGCATCGTCCAGCACGAATCCCACATACGAATAATTCAGATACAGGCACGCATTACTACCCCTGAACGAACTTGGAAGTGTTTCTGTTTATGATGTATAATTTTTTAAAGGCACCTTAACAAAGGAATGGCAAGTACTTCACGAGGCAAAATCCAAGCTAATGGTCGGAAAAGGCAAATGCCAAAAGTAGAAAGCACAGAAATGTATGTATTTGTTGCACCACATCTTTCGCAGGGTGGGCGCTTCTGGAATACCTGCATAGGCTAGTTCACTGCAATAGGAAATGAGTCAGTACTACGCAATACACAACCACCACCTTATTTTAGTCTGCCTTTAAAAGCGAAAGTCTGACTCTCTCCCATCGATGCGCCAACTTACTTATGGCGAGACACGCGCCGCCTAATAACATCCCTTTACTTAACTCTAGGTACGTAAGTATTTACCAAGAATCGAATACTAATTGCTAAACCAGTCAAATGCCCTTAGGTTTTCACGCAGCAAATCTTGATAATATGCATCTCATACTTCCCGCTAGACTGCGCAGAGGTGTAGAGATCCTGTATCAGAGAGAGTACCTACATATGGGAGACTTTACAGTTCAAGTGATCATAACTGAATAACGTCATAGCTGAATATTACATATTACAAGTGTATTTCCTCGTACAATGAGACATATATTTACTTCTTCCCCGATGAATGATATTAGGGGCGACGGAACCAGAGAGGCCATACGACCCCCAGATAATCTGCTGTGAGGGTCAGATTCTCAGAAGGAGTAATAAAATTTGTTTATAAACGATATCTATTATGACGTTAAAATAAAAAGAAGTGTAGAGTTAATATATATAATGTAAGTTTTAAGTACGCCTTAATATTAAACGCATTAGTAAGATGCACAAAAAGTTTTTATGTACATAAATATGGACCCTTGATTCCCCAATGACTCATAATTTATTCCGCCCGTGAATGATTTCAAATAATTCTGAGAGAAAAGCTGACATGGGAATACGTATTGATTCGATTCCCTACCCGGGGCAGTTTAATTATAAATTATCTTCAGATTTAATAATTTCCTAATTACTAGCGACAATGCAGAGAACACATACAGTAATCTTTGAAAGGTCCAATACTTAGGATGCATGGCACATGCATAAATCAAAATTTTCTTTTCTCCTGGAATGTCAAATCATTACTCCCGCTTACTCGATTCAACAAATGCTACATCACAAAATCATGCCCCCCCCCCCCCGCGCGAAATCAGCGTTTCAGTATAGACACCTACAGACAACGCTAAAAATTCCTCACTGCCATACCTAATAAAAACCGTAAGCACAAAAACAAGTCTACACTATTCAGTTTGTTTGGCTGTTTAAGGAAAAAGGATTTTTTTCTGCTTCCTGGAAACAGTACTCGCTTGACCTATACGTCTCCCAAAGAAACGATAACAAGCGATGGTGAAAATTCTGTTATGATCACCATTAAATTGTTATTTGCTACCCACTCCTCCATTCTCCAAATTACCTACAAGCACCGGTTATGACTCCAAGGATAGCACAGCATTACAGATCTTTGATGTATAAAACGTTTTTGAATATAGAAAAGTGATGAGCTATAAAATATCACGCAAATAAATACAGTCTTATCTTACTGACGGCATACAGTGCCAGAGATCTTGGGTTCGAATCCCGATTAAATGGTTTGTGGTCTTTTTGAGAATTCAGAGTTAATTTTTACGAAACTGACCATCTCCGGTAGGCCAAAAAATATTAAGTTCAAAATGTCGAGAGAATTAAATTTAAATAATAACAACAATAGCAACATAAGTTGCTGTGCAGGATGCTGTGCAGTGTATCCCAGCAAATTCAGTAAATAAAAAAAAAAACTTAAGATGAAACAAAACAGAAATCTTTGTTGTTTATGTGTTTGCATGACCACCTTCCAAACTTTTCAGCCTCTGCAAATACACTTTGATAATATGGACTTGGGTTTTATCCCCAATATTCCCATCTTTTTTGTGACAGAGCTGTACAACATCTTTGGATAATCACCGCCATTGATAAAGGCTGTTAGTAGTTATGTAATGCGGATCTTAGCGCAGCGCAATAAATTAGATAAAGTTCAAACAAATTAAAGCCAAAATTTAGTCAATTTCTCATTTTCTGGAAAATCTTTCAACTTGCATCTCAAAATCAAGCAAATTTAAAACCCTTAACTGGTATGGTGCGGGTCAGATAGCTGCTGTGCATACAATTTCCTTCGTGCAGTTCACATTTTTCCCGCTAGAGTGCTCCGCTTTTCAGTTCCCTCCTGTTTCAGGGCCACTTGTTAGGTGAGCTGAGGACTGAGTGGTCAAGTAGTTATTGAGCGGCTGGGTCAGTCAGACCAGACCAGTACCATACTGTTTACGTTACATTTTTCTTATAAAGCGGCACGTTTCATCCATGTTCAAAAGTGTTTAATTTTCGTGATTAACTTTTATTTTGTAAGCACACTTAGTCTGACAGTATGCTTGGAATTTTTGACCAACTATGGCTGGTAAATCAAATAAAAGGACATTGACTGAAGGAGATGAGCAGTTTGATGATGTTGAAAGTGATATTTCCGAGTGCAAGGGCAGTCAAGAAGATAGTGAACATGACACACGGAGTGAACAATCTGAAGATGAAGAAGGAAGTGGTGGACTGAAGGTGCTAACAATGTTCGATTTTTCTATGGCAAAGGCAGTCACCCTTTCAAATGATCAGCCAATCCCTCACAGCGTCCCAGTGTTCGGACAACTGCTCACAATCTTGCACGAAAATTCCCTGGAACTATAGGCGAAGCAAAGAAGCTTGATAAAAATTCTAATGAAGAAAGTGTTTGGTCATGTGTCTTTAATTAAAACGTTTTAGACGAAATCCTTCAATGCACCAATAAGAAAATACAGTCTGTTCAAAGCCGCTGGTCAGAAGATATGAGATATTTAGTTAGAGAAATGGATATCGTTGAACTCAAGGCAACGCTAGGTCTTTGTTATCTTAGCGGAGAATTCAAATCTGGGCATGAAACTGCTACTTCTCTGTTTGCAAGTGACGGGACTGTTACAGACGTTTTCCGTGCAATAATGTGTCTGAAGAGGTGTCTCTTGAGTGTTATGACGTTTGACAATGCACTTGGGCGTGAAATTCGCAGGGAAAACGATCCTTTAGCTGCCATTCTGGTGTCTTCAATGAAATTGTGAAACATTTCCAGGCTTCTTTCACAGTTGGCAGTTATGTCTATATCGACGAAATGTTGGTTGGTTTCAGAGGAAACTGTAAATTCAGAATGTATATGGCAAGTAAACCCAAAATATATTAAATAAAAGTTATGACCTTAGCAGATGCACAAACCAACTACTTTTATAACAGTTACATGTATGCCGGACAGGATTCAGATGGACTTAAACTTGATGAAGAAACGAAGCAATTTTCTAAGCCAACCCAGGCTGTTTTGAGACTCTCAGCACCTCTTTTTGGCTCCAACCGGAACATAACAGCAAATAACTGGTTTACATCTGTTGAAGTTGTCCAGATTTTGAAAAATAGTAAGGGTCTCACATATGTAGGCACCCTCGGGAAGAATAAAAGAGAGATCCCATCACAATTTCAAGCCAGCAGAACACGCACAGAAGGATCTTCTCTGTATGGATATACCAAGGACAGTACTTTGTTGTCACATGCTCCAAAACGCAACAAATGTGTTATGTTGATCTCCAGCATGCACCATAATGCTGAAACAAATGAAGATTCTGGTAAACCAGATATCATTGAATTTTACAACAGTACCAAAGGCGGATTTGACAGTCTCGATCAGAAATGTGCCTGTTACTCGATAGGAAGACGTACCCGGCGATGGCCAATGGCTATCTTTTATGCTATGTTGGATATAGCAGGGGTCAACAGTTTCATCATACACACTTACATGCATCCGCAAAACTGTGAAAAAAAGTCATCTTTTTTCTTTTAAACTTGGGGATACAACTTGTCAAGACAAACATGTTGCGTCGTATGAACAATTCTCGATTGCCGCTTGAACTTCGACAGGTTATCAGCCGAATTGTTGATGTACCAATTCCACCAAAGGGCAACAACGAACCCATTCCAGTTGGGAAAAGAGGACGGTGCTATAAATGCCCTTCCAAGATGGACAGAAAAACAAAAGTCATTGACAGAGTGTCAGCGGCCAATTTGTGGAAGCTGTAGTGTGAAACACTGCAAAAACTGTGACCCAAAGCGATGTGTGCTGAACAAGACGACGCCCCACTTTGAACATAAATGCTTTGTGTCAGGGGCAATAAAACACTCCCAAAGTGAAAATTTTATATGTTAAATGAGTGAATTTGGTGAAAATGTTTTTAAAACCTGAAGGTGATTGAAAGGTTGTTTTCCATCCATGTAATCCAAATGTATTAATAAAACCATTTTTTTCTTTTAGGAATTAAAGAATTTTGTGTCATTATTAAGTTGCATTTATAAGATTATAGCTAATAAATGATAACCAATATAATCTATAACTTTTACATTATTATTCTACTAAGAAAAAAAATACTTATATGTTTGGGTCATTTTGACCCACACCACACCACACACGTGACACCAATCCATCGTACTAGTTGAGGGTTAAAAGCCAAAATCAAGCATTTTCAATTTGTTTAATCCAAATCTGCAAGCTAAATCATCATACATTGATACTATAAAATTTCAGCACCATTTTTTCTTCCTCTTAATAGATTTCTCTCTTTATAAATCAAAATGGAATCCCTGCTCAGCAAGTAAAACAATTCATATGAATTCACTAAACTACAAAATATCGAACGAGATAAGTGGTTTGCCGCTACAGATTTTAAAACTTATGAATCTAATTTTGGTAAAATAAATCAATTGTAATGTAGATAGTAAGTATAAAAAATATATTACCAGATCGATATGGAAATATTCGATAAAAATAGTTTGAAACTAATAAATGAAAAACAAATTTTTATAGCACATAAAGAATTATAAGAAAAACATATGGAACATGTATGCATGATGTAGAGTTCTCTCAAAAATTTCATCAAATTTTCTTGACAATTTTGTGATCCTTTTTTTTTTTTTTTTGGCTGGTTGATTTGGACTGCAGATTTGGATTAAATTTGGATTAAATTTAGATTAAAAAGTGAGATTCTCCAGCTCTCTCATTTAAGATCTACAGATCCTAGTTTGAATTTAGCTTAAATTTTATTGGGAAAGTACCCTGCTCGCAAATTTTTGGGAAAAAAATTTGCTTAATTTTGCTCGCAGATTTGGATTAAATTCGTTTTATTTTGCCTTTAATTTACTTGATTTTGAGAATAGAACTGAAGAGATAAATGCTGCCTCCATAAGTCGCGAAATTTATTCGATTTTTCTTTCAATTATTGCATTACATATCTACAGCTGTTTACGGTAAATCAGCCACTTTTGAAATATACCTTTGCGAAATGGCACAGTTTCTAGCTGCATTATAAAGTGGAGACTGAGTGGCGTGCGCCCAGTAAAGTTGGCGACCACAAAGGGATAGTTAATGTCTTAACGATGAATTGAAA
Organism: Dryococelus australis; assembly: GCA_029891345.1. Taxonomy (NCBI): domain Eukaryota; kingdom Metazoa; phylum Arthropoda; class Insecta; order Phasmatodea; family Phasmatidae; genus Dryococelus; species Dryococelus australis. Next base: position 46,583,189 of record CM057006.1, read on the forward strand.
GTTTTAGGCAAACATCTATAAATACTGAAATTATTTCGTTTGCTTTCTGTTTCCAAAGCTATATAATTTGAAGTATTACGAAATTTGTGAAATATTTACTATTTTAACAATTTCACAGCTGCACATGGCAGCCCAAAGCATAAAAAAAAAACAGACCCACGGCCTATGGTGGAAGAATACACAATTAGTACGCAAGTAGATTTTAAGAACGGCTTTCCAGAGTGTTCAGTTTACCGCGAACAGACTATAGCATCGGCGCGGATCGGAAGAAACTCCATTCATGCCGTACTTTCTCTCGTGACTCACGAAGCTGGCGAACAGCGAGGGGAGAGGTAAAACAGGTACCTGAGGTCTCCGGGGGCGGCGGAGGCGGCGGGGGGGCCACCACGCCCAGCTCCGCCAGCGCCGACAGGAAGGACGGCGGCCTCGGGGGTGGCGGCGGGGCGACGAGAGGAGGCTCGCGCGGTGGCAGCGGCGGAGGCGGGGGCTGTGGTGGCGCCGCCTCCCTGGCGCGGCGGCCGTACACCACCGGGTTGAAGTTGAACTGCCACTCGCTTCCAGCCAGCTTGTCGCCCGCCCCCGACGACGAACCGCCTCCCCTGCCGCCGCGCGACAGCGCGTACTTGCCGCGCTTGATCTTCGTCCGGAAGCTGGACATGCGGAAAGCGGAATCCGACGTGAACCACATGTTCCAGTCCGTCCACGGACTCACAAATAAAAAAATAATAACAGCGTAACTCCAAGTTAAACGTCACTCAACAGCCACGGATAACTTCCAATGACTTCCGTTTTGGATCCAATTATCGCAGGCTAAGTACGAAGGAAGTCACGAGACGTCACCATCATCGGGACACCCTCATCTTCCTCACGCACGAACACCGAACTCGCACAAACCAAATCACTGGCTCCCGCAGCACGGCCGGGCATCGGAGAACAGCGCAAGAATATGCGACGACAAACACAAGACGTCCCGTCCGACGGCGAAGTTCACCATGTGTGCGTGTGAGGAACCGCATCGGGGCCGACCACACAAACAACAGAGCGAAGCAGCGTTCCTGGCGGACAGACGAGGAAGCAGCCCGACCTCGCGGCTGGAGGCGCGGCGCGGCCCTGCCCAGACGAGGAGGTCGCGTGCTGCCAACCCATTACTCCAGCGCGCGAGAAACTTCCCTCCCCGCTGCTTCGTTCGCCGTCCTCTTATCCCCCACTCCGCCATTCTTGACGGTGGCCGAGTTAAGTGCCCGTTTCGTGAGCGACCAGATTACAAGTTTCGTAATAACTCGAAACGCGCATGGACCACGTTTTTCCTGAAGGTGCTTGATTATGTAAACTGAACTAAACTGCTTACACCGTAAAACACTGCGCAAGTCTGCGACAAATTCTGTCAAACAGTATACCGAGAATTAAAACTATACAAGAGTGATCCTACCCAACAAAATTACCAATTGTAATTTATAGCTAACTAAATGTCTTGCAAATTTGTGCACAACACGCTCCTTAAAGAAATAATCCACTCCTCTTTGCTACAATCGTAGCGATACCCTCGGTTGAGAGGCCATTCGAAATTAATTTTACCACGCCACTTATCTCTTTATCTTTTTTAGTATTTACGTCTTGTGAGAAAGGTTGATCAATGGTGACGTAGTAAATCTATAACTATTTAAAGCAGCATACACCTACGTACACCTTAGTCTTCACTGGTCGCGGTTCCACAATAGTTCAATTATTTCACAAAAATGTCCACTCTTCCGCGACTAAGTACGGCGACGTTAGATATCATTGAAAGTTTTTGGCATATGCACAAAAAAATAACAGACCATCCAACAACTAACTGAACTATCGCCCAATTTAAACTACAAGACAATATGTTGTAACGTGGAGTATGACGAAAACAAGCAAATGTGGACGTCGCAGAAAATAATTAGAAAACACGAAAATGTCTGCGGTAAATGAAAGAAAAAAATTTTGATATGAACAGTTGACGCTACTGAGCCAGTCAAGGTAGGCGAATAAACACAGTTGGCAGCACTAACACAACAATGACGTAACCATAGCTGAAATACGTATAAACAGAACTGTTAACGAACTCGCGGATAATTATTAGGCCCATAAAAAAAAAAACGAAAACGGGGTATGCCATGAAACTAATGAAGGCGCTAAAACCGAAAATATGCGTACACTCGCATAACAAAAACGCAATAGTAGATCCATCATTGATCAAGCCATTCGGGAAACGCACTTTTGAAAGTTATTTGATGTGCAGTAATTTTGTGGCCACTGAACTTCCGTTTTTATACAGCTTATAGTAATAATTACAAAACAGTAACTCGTTTACGTTCTTGACGATTCCAACTGTTACTTGATAGGCGAATTAGTGTATTTTATTACGAGGGAATTTTTATTTTGGCATACTGAATCACGCTCGTGGTAGTATTTTCTTGTCCAAATATAATAAATGACAAAAACGAAGACGTCATGGTACCAAAATCGACATACCAATGAGCGCTACCAAATAAATGAAATAACTTTTTAGTCGTCCGAAATCAAATTTTTGTATAAATGCCTTGGTTTATTTTAATAAATAGGTACGTAAAATGCATTCACCAATGATACGCAATGATTTACAAAACAAGGTTAACATTATTACTAATATTGCGAACATTATTTTCAATTGTGTAAACTTTTAACTTTACGTTCGTATTTTGTATCGGTGATTCCGTGATGACTTAATCTTTCTTTCACGAAATCACCGACTGATTTTTCTGGTCAACAGCCATGAACGTGTTTGTTAACATTTGAATTTTTTAAATAGACACACCTTTTTTTTTTTTTTTACAGAAATAAAATACATATAGTAACTAAAATATACCGCAGCTGCATTGAAAATACGTTAGAGGAAGTGTACAAATATATTAAAACACCTACTAATTTAAACATTGTTTAAGTCTCAAATCACATCCGCGGGAAAATGGCTTCCCAACCAATCTCGGAAGGGACGGAAACATAAAGTATAATGTCAAAGTTTTAAGATGTTTAAATGCCTTAAGCCCCGAGTCTTGAAATAGCTAAATTAAAAAACAATACAAATGGAAAAAGAGAGGGGGTTGTGGTTGTGCTAGTGGAGGCTGCGAGGTGATGTAGCGGGAAAGGCACCCGAGACTAATAATAGGCATGACGCGAGGCGGGCTGTGGCCTGCGCCTGGGCGGCGGCGCGTATGCAACCCGCGCACCTCCTTCCAGGAAGATTACTCACAGCCTGCGGGCCCCGCAGCGAGCATCAACCTACCTACCTGCATCGCCCGCAGGCAAAAATACGCGACGCCAAACATTGGCGAGGCAACCAAGGAGAGGGGATGTGAGCCCTCTCCCCCCTGCCGACATAACCAGTAAAATCCATTCACAGATCTGTATAATTAGTGACACCGTTAGTAGAGCTCTTCCGAAAATTCTCCTCGATTCTGGGCCCAGCTTCCTGGATCAACATTAGGCATAGTCTGTTCGAGGTACTTCAAACTTTCCTAATCCCAGCCGAAGTTATACTTCAAGGTTTCTCGCTCCGTATCCTTCCGCCACACGTAAACAACATGTAATCAAGTCTAGAAGAACACGTACATGGAAAAACCCACGTACCGTAAAAAGCGAGTGACGTTACATTCCTCGAAAAGTAAAATGGAACTAGGAAACGTCTGATTTACAAGCGACACATATCAAATTAATTTAACAACATTAAAGTACTTATCACTTTTACCTCTGATTAAAAAAAATTAATATATTTTAAAATACTTAATTATAAAAAAAAGGACGGTACATTACTGTTAACGGTGGTACACACCACTTTGAATTATTTCGAACACAACCGAATATGTCATACGAGGGTTGATAGTCAAAGGATTTATTCATAAACTGTGAATGGACTACACCTCTATAAACGCTTCCGCATTTCCGTGGCATCGTCACGTGAACAACTAAATGAAAACGTAATACATTACTGCCCATTTTTCTATAGACTATTCACGGTAAAGTGAGCACTTTTGAGACCCTGGTTACTTATATCCTTTAACCATCCCTTTTCAATAAATATTGCCATGTAAGTAATAAACACAGTGTGTTTATTCCACCGCATTCAGAAGTTAACGTGTAAGGCAAAAATAAAATAGTATATGTATTGACTATTATTCCGAAGGAGAAGCTTTTCAAAGTGCTCGCTTTACCATGAATAGCCTGTAAGTTCTGGTACATACGAGCCTGTTTATTTCCGTACGGGGTAGTTCACGTATTTTGTGTCGGACTCTCATACCCTTACAAAAATTTTGGGGAGCTAAAACTTATTTGAATGCGAACTGAGATACACGATTAAACCTAAGTTGCTATTGACAGGGTCGTTGTAAGTGCGGAATTACACAGTTACAGGGTTCCCTTTACCCTAAGAGATCACAATAGCGTATGTATTCCGACACACTCAGGAAGAGAAGAATCGACCTTCACAACGGAGTTTCTAGTATGCGAAAGCGATAGTACAACTACCGTGTATGAGATCACAAAACAAGCTTCATTAAAACCGAGACTATTATGGCTTCCGTATTTATATGCTATGCTCTATTTTGAACGTTAATACCCATCAAAGTCAAACACGAAATAAAGGTAAAACTACGTGTGTTAATTTCATTACTACGCGAGTCATTTGCATTCCAGCTAAAATATTAAATCGATCTTCCATCAACACGTTTTCTAACGCCCCGAAATAATCAATCGCGGGAACGGAAGTCTCGCAGTTTTGTTTACCGTTAGATATTTTCGCACGAAAGTGATTACTGCTGAAAGTATCATTCCAAACTCCTCAATGCACAGATTCTTAGAAAAGCACGGACATAATTTCGTAAAATTTTAAATACCCAGACAATCTATACAAGTGGCGTCCAACCTTTTTGTGCAAAGGGCCGTAACTTTCAACGTGGACTTGTCCACGGGCGGCAAGTTTAAAAATCATAACCTCAAACACATCATTTGAAGAAAAAAAAATACAAATGATCTAGTTTTATTAATAAAACACACTATTCAATCACATTCAAAATACTAATTACAGAAAATATCCACACAGAAAGAAATCAGGATTAAAATTTAGAACTTGTTTTTAAATAGATCTCTAAAATAAAATGTTAATGTGAGACTTGGCACTGCTTTCCACCAATAAGTTTGCCAATATCAGGGATTATCGACGAAGTTGCAACACGCAGTGAACTCTCCAGATGACCATCCATGATTCGCGATCTTGACGTGCACTTAACATGCTTCATCCTAGAGAAGAATTGCTCACACAAATATGTGCTACAAAATAATGAAGTCATTAAAATTGCATGTTTGAAATTCTAGGAAGTCATTAAAATTGCATGTTTGAAATTCTAGGATAAGTTTCCTGCGAGACACATTTCTTGTAGAAATCCAACAAAGAAAAGTTGTTAAAATTATCTTTCAAGTCTCGCGCACACTGAAGATCAACACACTTCATTTGCAGGTCCTCTGGAACGTTATCGATACTAATGGAGGATTGACACGAATAGAGGTTGAAACTTGCAGTATTCTTCTTTAAATCTTGGAATCTGGTGTCGAATTGTTCCATAAGTTCCGATATAATTCTGGCATAATTTTGAGAGTAGGTAACAGTATGCTTCTGCAGAGCTGGGAAGTGTGCAAAGTTATTATTTTTAATCTGTGATCCCCAAAAACGCAATTTTGTTTCAAATACCTTGATGATGTGATCAAACATAGAATTTATCAACTGATCTTTACCTTGGATGCGTAAATTCAGTTCGTTCAAGTGAGTAGTCATGTCCACTAGAAATGCAAATTCACACATCCATTCATCATCATCGAATTCCGCCACTCGTTTACATTTTCCTTCCATGAATATTTGTACTTCGTCCTTTAGGTCGAACACTCGTTTCAGCATTTGCCCACGACTGAGTCAACAGACCTCAGAATAGTAAACTACATCTGCAAATTCTGTCTCCAGGCAGTTCAAGAAGTCTTGAAACTGCCTGTGGTATAAACATTTAGAACGGATAAAGTTCACTACGTTAACAACGAATGTCATTATTCTTTCAGCCTCCAGGGACATCGCACAAAGGTTCTATTGGTGAATTAAACAATGGTATTGCATGACAGAGTCATATCCAACTTTAGTTGCCTCTTCTTGAATTAACTTCACTAGTCCCTCTCGTTTCCCTACCATTGCTGGGGCTCCATCAGTCGTTACACCTGAAAGATTTGTGTACTTCAAGCCAAGGCGGTTCAAAGTTGCAGTTACCTTCTCTTCTAAATCACTAGCTTTTGTGGTGCCTTTCAGAGGCACTAAAGCCGCCATTTTTTTCGTTATATTGAAATATTGATCAATTCCACGAATTCCGCAATTCTTCAGTAAATAGTTGCGAATATTATTTCTGGAACAATAAAAGTACGTAATTTGACACGAATGTACAAAGGCCTGTAATATATTTTAATAAATACTGTATATAGTCTATCCACAGTTTCTTCGCACTTTTTGAATCAAACCTTTGAAGAACCACCCTAAGTATGATGTTTTTGTTTGATATTTAAATATATAATTTGTTACAACCATTATATACTTGTATTAACATAAAAGTACTTTATTTTTGGATAAAATGAACTTTTACTTATATTTGATCTATAAATTATAATATTTAATTTACAATTAATATGAATAAAACGGGGTTGGTAATACCTAGTAAGAAGTAGTTCTTATGCAACAGACACATTATTAAATTGAGTGGACAAGAATGCGGTGCGCTGTCCCTTTGATGTTAATATTCTAGTCTCTGTTAAGCTTTGGGGTTACGGTGGCTGAGCGATTAGCACGCTCGCCTCCTACCAAGGCGAACCGGGCTCAATCCCCGGCCGGGTCACCGGATTTTCGCAAGTGGGAATCGTGCCAGCCGATGCCGTTGGTCGGCGGGGATCTCCGTTTCCCCCGCCTCTTCATGCCAGCGCCGCCCCATATTCACTTCAATCACCCTTATCGCCTCTCAAGACCTCGCTGTTAAGATACGCCTAAATATCTTTCCTTCTGGCAGCAACTTCAGCAGGACTTCAGAAAAATGAAGTAACCGTGAATGGACTATTGACTAAACAAACAGCCATTAGAAAATTTTCCTAGACTAAGTGCAAAACATACTTTCGCCCAAAATTGCTGGAGTCTAATGCGTAAACTTTTAGCAGAGGTAAAACCTATTAGTCGCACACAGGCTCAAACTGGTGGGGCCTGATCAACGTGGGCTCCGAACCATGGGTCACCGACTCTGTGCTCACAAACTTTCTGAGTGATGCAGGTGATTGAGTTCGAACACAGAGTTCGGTCTGGCCTCGTCTCAACATGAACGCATCCCCATACCAGCCAACAAGGAGACAACCAAGTGACTGCAGCGATGTTTCAACAGAAAAAATAATGTAACAATGTTATCTTGCTCGCCAAAACCTACTGTGACAACGCTGGAAAATAACTGATCTTCCACAGAAAGTTCTAAACTTTTTTTATGCCGTGGAAATAATATTAAAATTTATATCTTCCGCCTACTAAGCAACTACGTAGAAAGTATATAGGTTGTTAACGGTAAACTGGACACTTTTGAAAGCCCTGCTTAAGATCTCATTGTATGCAGCCTGCGTATTCTTCCACCTTATGTAAAATTAACATTGTCATGGGCCTCATCACCTTATTTACACGTCGGTTAAGTGAAAATGTGAGATTATTAGAAAAGTAAATCTTTTATAAATCTGTTCATTTTAACGCTTCGTTGAATGAAAGCCCAGAAAGCAAAATAAATAGTTTGATTTATCACAAATGGCTAACTAAAAAATTTTATTTGACGTTTAGATAAGGAACTACTTCCCGCTCAATCGTTACAAACTTTGCTAGGCGCGTTTCACTCAGTGCGGACGTTAAAATATATGCAAGTACGAGAAGTGACTTTTTTCTAAGGTTGATTTCAAAAGTGCTCACTTTATCGTGAACAGCCTTTACTACCCTGGAAAAACTACGTAGTTAGAATGCAACACAGCGTATGCCCGACACGGGTTCAATAATTTACTCAACTCAGTTGCAAAAGTTGTTCAAATTGTCGAAGTTTTACATTAATTTGTGGGTGGTCCCTGGTAGGGCTAACGCATGACTAATGTTGATTTCTCATATGTTGGTCTCTACAGCAAAATTGATAATATTTTGGTCAAAATTTACACTTCTAGGAGAAACGTGTGGAGGCAGCTGCTGTTTAAATAATTGAATTTAACCCGTGTAACCGTCAGTGATTCATCCACATCTATAAACAAGAACAATTTGTAATTCCGTGAAGGGCGCGTGCGTTGCGGGCTTAAACCAAATAGTTCGTGGTAATGTGCTTGGCAGTTGTTAGTGATGCGAAGACAGATATAGTCAGCGCTTAAGGTTGAAGTAAAGCAACTGTCTATGGATCACCTCACCCGACTATACAATGTGAAAAACTCACAAAAAAAATAGTACAGACTCCATAAAAATTGTCTGAAAAGTGCGATTTATTCTGTATATGAAAGAGAAATGTACTTATTTTGCAACGTTATAATTTTTTTTTTTTTACTAAAATATACTTTTTAAACTAAAGAAAAATAATCAATTAAAATAGTCTTTTTTTTTTTTTTTTTTTTTTTTTTTTTTTTAACAAAATTTAAGAGCATTTCAATTCTGGATGCTTCGGAAATCAGAATTTGGAAGAAAAACCTTCGTCTTGGAATATCATTACTATGTTCTATGATTGTGTGTAAGAAAATTGTAATAATAATGTAGGAAATAATAGTTATAATTATTTTTATGTGCGTCCATTTGTCACAAAAATGTATGGCTGAAACTGACAAAAATAAAGTTAATTATAACATTGACATGATACATTATTACTATGATTGTATTACACATGATCACACAAAATATTATGACGATCTTCTTGAATAAGATTTTCTTGCAAATCTGCTTTTCAAAGCATCCAGAATGGAAATGCGCTTATATTTAGTTAGAAATATAGATTATTTTATTCGATAATTTTTTTACATTAAAAAAAATTATTTTAGTAAAATATTTTATAATGTTTGCACAATATCTACATTCTTCTTTCGTACACAGGATAAATCGCAACTTTTCTGACATTTTCCATGGTTTCTGTACTACTTTTTTTCGAGTTATTCACATTGTATAGTCGAGTGCACTGGTCCATAGGTAGTTGCTTTACTTCAACCTTAACAGTCGAGTCTTCCGGCAGCGATTGGAGTGCAGCGAGGCAAGTAAAACATTTAATCAGTGGGGGATGCAATGGTGAGGGTAAAAGGGGAGAACCCCGAGAAAACTCACCCGGTCATCGGCAACATCCACCGCGTTTCCCCACAACACTAAAATCGGAGACTAAATCCGCTGGAAAGAATCAGCTTCCCCGTGGTGACGAGGTAAAGTCCGGCGGTTGCTGATAGAAGCTGAAGAGGAGACTAAATACGACAAATGGCACCAAAATAAAAACAAGCGAGATATTATGTACATAACACAATCGGACTGAAACCAGACTATCTACCAAAATATTAAGTTGACCCTGTAATATTCACTTCTGGTAATTTTAACTAACGTTCACGTTAAGATATGGAGGGGGGGGGGGGGGGGAATTATTCAGGAAATAGCGTGCATCACCACACAGCCCCCACTATTTACTTTAAAATTGTCATTAACTGCTTACTCACTTGAGAATTTATGTTTTCCAAAGCACGAAATAATAAACGTTCCCTTGAAATAATGTTGTGAATGTTTCATTGACTGCAGTATAATTACGCCCTTGGTCCTGAAATGCCCCATTTTTTGGGTTAAATTGAATCTTTATCGCAAATCTGTCGCGTTTATCCGTTTATATTTTAAACCAAAATGTAAGAAACCTTGTAACACATGTTCTGTGTAGTTTACACAAAGAGAACTGACATGGTAATTTAATATGAAGTGATACTATATTTAGTTTTACTTTAGTAATGATTACTGAACTAAAAAAATACCCCAATTAACGATGTACACTTACAACACATTACGAATATGTGTTAACTGGACACCATAGCGTAGTGTGAAAAGTCCATGAAAGTTATATGTGGATTGCTCAGCTTCATATAACTCCTAACTTATATAAACGTAAAGGCGTGCACGCCTACGAAACTATTCAGTTTGCTAATTGTAAATAACGTCTTTCATAACTTCGCTGGCAACTGCGTCTAGAGAAGTTATCATTTTTGATACTGCACGCTTACGAGTGCGGATATGAACCCTGGTGTCAACACCAAGATCCAATGTAAAGCGAGACGATGTTGTGTTAAAGGGTCACCTATAAATGCAATATTCGCCTGTTATACCGAAATTAATTGACCATGTTCAAGATTGTGTGTATACAATAAATTTTCCACGCATAACTGATGCAAACTGGGCCACAGCGTAGGTACAACGTAAAAACTGCTTAAAAACAAACTAAAATGATAATTTGGTTTACCGTCGTCAAACTCTAACACGTACAAAACTGCCTTGTAGGGATCAGCTGAGCCGAGCAGCATCCCGTTTACGTCATCGGCTCGTGTCTGCTGCCAGCAGCAAAGGAAGTATACACAGACCTGACTGAAGGGAATCTTCATTACGCAATCATCTAGAATGTACGTTGATCTGACCACAGAATTTATTTATTACGTGCACAAAAATTCGTTGTAAAAGTGTGTGCTGCTTTGGACATTATGATGCGATTCAAAGACCGTCCTTCGCATACCACGGATGTCGTCGCATTCTCAGAAGGAAAAAAAAAACAGTAAGGTTCAATCAGTATACATATGGGCAGCATTTTCCAACTTTCTGAACCGGCTGGGAACACGTATACTTCAAATTTCCCGCAAGAATAACAACCGAAACCCATCTCTTATCGTCTGTATACTGGAATGTAATGAAATGCATAATTATCATTCATCCTTTTACATTCCAGAAGTGCCTCTAGTCATTTTTTTTGGAGATCAACACAATTTATACGCTGTTGAAGTCGATGTCATATCCTGTACCGTTGCCTAGCAACTGTTGTGCTGGATGTAAACAAAAGTGTGATCCGGCAGTTTTCTAAGCTGTAGTAAAGTTTTCTTGTCTTTCGCAATACTTGCGTAATAGTCACAATGAATGAGCGACGGTAATTTGTTTTGCATTTGGTTGCAATTAGAATAACGTTAGGGAGGAGTGTAAATTCTTTCGTTTCACGAAAGACAAAGTTTAATATTATCGAGATGTGCATTCGTATGTGACGGGACGTACTTATTCTTTGAAGTAATTTTATTTCAAGTGCTATAGTAAAATTCCTTATAAAAGATTCAAAAATACATGTTTTTTAAATACCAGAAATATGGTAAGTTGAAATATGCCCATGTTATTTTTATTATTGTCTAAATTGGAGCTACAAAAAATACATGTTGCAGGTTAAGGCAAGTAATAAACATTCTATGTAAGCTACCAGGCTATTAGTATGAATTCCTTGTATTTTACTTTAAAAATTAACATTCTCAGCATATAAGTTAATTTTTGAGGGAGATAAGATAGGAATCCAAACGAAGGCTGGCGTCTTTGTAGCTGCCACTTTACAGAAGACCTGAAAGAGAATGGTCCTACAATTACTGAAAGAAACAAAACAAAATTGTTTGTTTCATTTCCCATAGAAGTCGAAAAGGAGGTACGTTATAGATTATATTCTGTGGTTACAAATGTTTAACGTATCTTGTCATAGCATGATAATACAACGCAAGATGCAGTTGAAAATGCCTTATCCTGCCCAGACTGGGCACTGGGCAGTTCACAGGAAAGTGGAGCAAGTTCGGACGAATTAGAAAAAATTCTAGTTGACAGGAAATGCGTGACAAGTATAGTCAGCAGATTTTCTAGGACTTTAAATATATTTGATGTTATGACAATTTGTATAATATAATTCTATGTCAGTAGTCGTGGCACAAATGTATGTTGGGTAAGGTTGGAGAGTAAATTAATAGGCGTAATAATAAATAACCTAATATTACGTGGGCGGATATAGATCTGCCCACACAATATTAGGCTATTTATTATTACGCATGCAATAGTCACACCCACTTAGTTTTGCTTATTTGTCATATTGCATGATAGCGTGGGAATTGAGGGGCTTGCGTACTGCTGGCACCTGCCTAGCTGTGTGAAATGCAGAGTACCTAACCAAGTTAAACCTAAGTGAATTACAGGGGGCACGTGTGCCGATGGTCTTACCACATTTCGGAAAAAGCATCATGAATAACAGGAATCAATGACTAATTAAATTGTGTCCTTTAACTGCATTATATCTAATAAGACCTTACCTACATAAATATTTCACTATAGGTGTCTGAGCAGATATGCTATCGTGCGTCGGAATACAGATAATGACTCGCAGAATGAAATATTATTTTCAGACAATTCAATTACTGTATCGTAGCTTACTCCTGTTAGTCCTTATTGTACTTAGTGTAATGTGGGATGATATACATCAGCACACCCCATCTATCATGAAGTTAGGTAAGGTCTCGTCTTCATGAAATTAATGTGGTTAGACGACATAATTTAGGAAATTAATGTAGTTTTAATTAAACAGAAAATCTGTTATTTTATGCATTTCTTTCTAGGGATACGGTAAGTTCTTAGTTACTGTAAATTTTACTAGGCATAGTACAGACCTTACAGAAGTTTGGTGGCAATGGTGCAAATAAATTTGCATTTCATATACAAATTGAATAACTGAAATACAAAACTAGAAAAATACGTGTTAAATCCTACAGCCACTGCCTATTATGAAACAAGCGCAATAATTTTACAGTCAATAATGTGGTTCTCCGACATTATTTTTGCGTGGTAACCCTCATACGAGATATGTACACGAATTTGAGACTGCAGCTCCGTGTTTAAATTAAATTCACAGAGAAAAACCCAACAAATCATTAAAATATATATAATTAAATCACAACAAGTAATAACAGATTCACGCTTGGACATACAAAATACAAATTAAATAACAACAAACTGAGTAATAGCCATTTCGCTTTACTTATTCCATAGCAACTGCCTAGCAACGAGTTTTTTGCATCCAATATGACGGCGCATAGGAACATCTATTGCAGGCGACTTCAACAGCGTATAGTTAATTGCGCGTGTGAAAAAAAGGGGGGGGGGGGAGCACAAAACACATACAGCATACCCTACACAGTGGAAACAATTACCTGAAAATAATGTATAGTTTTTTATTCAAATAACTTTTCTATTCAGTAAATGGCCGTCGTTGGTAACCGAAAAACTGCCACCACAACGAGGAATCTTACATGCGTACTGCGTTTGCAATTTGATGATGCTGCGAACGAAGTAATGAATATAAATGTGCTTGGATATTTTTTTCCCTAGCTCTGCAGTTTTATCTGCAGCACCGTACACTATATAGTCACGTGCGTTCTAAACAACGTGTTAGTACCGATGGCTGTAGCACCTGCATACTGGACTCGTGTCATACCTCTTATCATACATTTGCATACCGCATAAAGTCTACATATAAAATTTAATTCTTTCGATATTACTTCTTCGTTCTATCATATTCAAAGGTCAAGATAAACTATTTGTGCTAAGTTTAATGCCCCTAGAATTACATTGTTTTGAAGAAAGACGTCGACTCTTACTTTGTCACAGAATCTACAATCATCTTTGCCTGTGTACCTGGACTTCTTCACGATAGAATATAATCAACTTTTAAAGACAATTTTACTGGATGCCCCTTTTTGACGCAATACTTATCTCAGACTAATACAAAAAAATACTCGTATGATCATCAGCATTGTTACAATTTCTCTCGAAATTCAGTGGGATAAAGCAAGTTCGTTAAGAGACAGAGGTATTAATTAAACGAATGAGTTAATTATAATTCTCTAATTTTATTTACAATAACTACTAACAAAATTCTCTCGACTCAACATCTCACAATAAATTGATATCACTTACTGTTGACAATTAATGACTTTAATAAATACAATTTATAATTACCTCACATAAATCAATGAAATTAAATCAACAATCAACAATTAATTTATAAATTTTGCATCGATATTTGACAGTTCCAATATTTACAATTAAATCCGTATTACATGTCCATTCAGTCCCACCTTAGTTTAGTCCATGTCCCGCCAGTCGGCAATGTTATATAGTTCTCCGAGCGCCCGCGCGCACAGTAGCCGTCATCGTCGGGTTTCACGCCCTCTCGTCCAAGAATCTACGAACACCTTGCCCGCCGTCGTCTTGTGGTCCGTAATTTACTTAGCTCACGCACTCGGCCAGATGGCCCCCGCCAAGAATGCTGGCCGCTAGGTCGCTGTGGTATTTATAGTGTCGTAGTCCGTCATCCAGTAATTTCGCTAATTCCCTACTTGCGCCGAGTGTCCTAGTTCCCAAAATATTATTGCGCATCCTGTCGGCTTTTTCAGCGGCTGGAGGAGGGGTCGTGCGCCAGCCAGTCTCACCGCTGTTAATCATTCACGGGCTTTCCAGAAGGTAGGGGATGCAACTAGGCAGCGAGTTCGTGGAAGGATATAAATTAGCCGAAAGAAAAAAAATAACTAGCGCTTCAAAAGTGCTCACTTTATCGTGAACGGCCTATAATATGGGCGAATCCTTTAAAAGAGGCTCCGCATCACAGCTATCGATGCCATCCCGCAGCATGTCCTCGCCCGTGCCTTTCACAACTTTTGGTGTTGTCTGCACACCCGCCTCGAGGTCGATGGCGGCCACTTCCAGCACCTACTCTAGGTATTTTGTTGTCACACTGGACTGTAATTCCTCATTCCCTCGCTCCGTTACACACATTTCCCACGAAACCAGGACTCCCCTGTAGTTTCTTGGAAAAACGTGTACTTCAAACACACTGCAACGCAGTTCGAAAGGATACAACACAATCCTGTACAGAACTTGGGGACATCAATTCCACAGTACGCACACAGCTTCCACTCGCTCGTAAGACGCCCGCCGCGAACTGTTTCACCCAGGTATAAGCTATTCACAGTAAAGTGGTCACTTTTGACAGCACTCCCATTTGGAATAATAGTCACTAAATATATTTTATTGTAGCATTAAACGTTAACTTTCGAGCGGGGTGGAATATACACACTACGTTTGTTACTTATATGGCAATATTTATTTAAAAGGCGGTTACAGGATAAAAAATTGGCTTAAAGGAAAAAGTAACTACAGCCTCAAAAGTGCTCACTTTGCCGTGAACTGCCTACTCCAGTCAAAGTGTTTTTCGCGATGCTGCCAGAACACCAAATCGGAAGGACGCTCTTGGATGTTAGAATTCAAGGTCACGCTCGGGGCAGGTTTGTAACTGGTTCGTATGACGTCATGCAGACGGGCGGTGCATGTGTGAGATCAACGCGCAAGATAATCGCATCAGTGCATCAGTTCTCAACTCAGCGCCCTGAACCGACACCGATGACCATTTAGTCCATTCACGATTTCTGCCAACTTTTCTGAAGCCCTGCTAAACTTACACTCCCAGGATATTCCTCCGCCTCATGCGAACAAAGCTTAAAAGAGTCACGAAAATTTCACCAGAAGGACAACGCACCGCATTCGTACGCGCTCACTCAAATCATATTTTGCATGAGAACAATTTCTTAGTTGGCATTACCAACACACATGTTTTCTCACTGTTTTATTCACATTAATTATAAATGAAATATTATTGGTAAATGAAATACAAAATAAATTTAACCAAAAAATAAGGTACTTTTATGTAATATATCACAATATACCATATTGTGATATATGCCATATTTAGGAAATAAACAAAAAACGTCAAACATGGGGTGATTTTACAAAGGTTAGATTCAAAATGTGCGGAGGAACCGTGAATAGGCTACACCACGAAGACACTACCTTCAGAAGTAGATAATGGCCAAGGAAGATTTTCAGGAATATTGGTCCACCACATACTTATATTGCCAAAGGAGATGAAGTTTCTGGCGATTCCATGTCAAGAAAGTTATGTTTTAGTTTTTTTTTTATATAGATTTGGTTTGCAAGATATGGCTGCTTATAATGTTAGTATATGATTGGAAATATGTTTTTTTTTTTCGTGCGACCCATAACACTCCGGCTGCTTTGATGTATACCATCGCCCACAGCCATAACGCGGCCCGGGTGGGGTGGGGGGGGGGGTGATTTACTCATTTCCCAGAATTTCTGCCACAAGAAGAACGAGAACACTCAGCATATGTCCTTCGCTATGAAAAATACACCGACCTGGTGTTTGGTGTTTGATGCTGAACTGTAAACTATCAAGCCGGATGATAATTTTTGTACTTCGGAACGTGATACTCGTTTCTTCTTCCATTTTAAAAATGTTTAAATTATTATGTAAATATTGGGAATAGGGCCCAAATTTATATGGCATATTTTGCTCCAAATGACCTACGAATGACAGGAAAATATCACGAATTCATTTCAGAACAAGCTAGGTTTTAAACACGTATACATTTATGCTATGTCTGCAACTGGATCACATTTTACCAGACACGCCCAGGTGAGCTCTGAGCCAATAAGAGTCCCGTAAGAGTCCCGTAAGGAAACAAGCACCGAATCCCGTGTCACCTGGTCTGAGTAACTGGCCACACACTGGGTCATCAGCCAATGAACAGAAAGATGAGGCCTGAAAAAAAAAAAAACCATAGCCTACGGATCGTTTAAAACGCGAAATGTTCCCGTTCAAGGGTGGAGGCAAAGGAATTTTAGATTTTGATATTTTTACATTATAACGTAACCTTTTTATTTTGGGGCATGACAAAATATAACTTTAAGCCTCTGTAATTTTCAAATTTAACTTGTTCTTAGTTTTTATAACACGAAAAAATGTTGTTTCGACTATTTTCCAAGTTTATTTTTAATTCAAGCAACTAACACCAGTTATGGCCTTTAGCTGGGTACTGATGCCATTGTAATATGTCCTGCTCTGTCCCTATTACTCCCAGTGCTAGAGGGCATGTTACCACAGATCTGCGTACGAAATATTGAGGAATCACGACGGAGAAGGCACGGGGGACAAGGCTGTCAAAGGAAGTCAAGGAAGAAATAATATAAATCACGGATGATGTTCTTCAGGAACGGCAAGAGAGATGGAATGCTTCAGAACGCGGAAGAATAACTCACGAGCTGCTGCCTAACATCAAGGCAATGGTGGACAGCAGGCGGATCAACATCAACTATTACAGTGTGCAACTTTACACAGGCCATGGGAAATTCAATGCGAAGTTACGCAGTCAACGGCTCGTGCAATCTCCCCTGTGTTATGTGTGTGGAATGGACGACACAGTCCAACACGTGATGATTTCGGAATATCTCAAGACGGAATACATTAGACAATAGCTAGAGGAGATCACAGAAGTAAAGGGCATTCACTTAAGATTGGAGAATGTTATGCTGGATAAAGTTCTTCATAATATATGGAACGATATTACCACAAATATTGGAAGGAGGCTAGAGGAATGTGATTACGTGGCAAGAACAGCAAATTTCTGATGAGCCATAAGGGGTATTCGGGTTTCTATGAAATTAAGTTGGAAAACTCTGATCGGCGACGAGGACAGTTTTCTACCGAGAAAACCGGTATAATACCGAGTACAGGCACTAATAAACAAGAATGGCCCGAAGAAAGAAGAGGAGAAAGTGCCGTGCACTGTCGTACTCATCCGAGTACAGCTGCAGTACGGGAGGATGGAGGGTGTGTCGGCCTTCGGGGCGTAAAAACCTGTCCCTACAAAAAAAAATCCCTTACATATAAGGGAAGCTAATTACCTCTACATGTAAGGTAAAACTGCCTCTTAAATGTAGAGTAAATTTACATAAAGTACTATTCCCTAATAGTACGGAAAAAGTATCTGACAAAAGTTGGGGGAAATCCCATACAAGTTAATATCAACTATTCTTATAGTCAAATTATAGTTAAAAATATCCGGAGAGTATTACTAATGCCAATTTTTTTATTACTTGTATCCTCTGACGAATAGTAACCGAAACCTCAACACTAAAATTCTCGACACTTGCTGGTGGGTGGGTACAAACCATGGTCCTCTACCACGATAGGCCGTTGCGCTGCCCATTATACCACGACGTCAGAAAGACAGCACTGGTAAATATTAGTGTGATAAAGCAATGTTTCTTCCACCCATCCTCCCATTTAGCTGTTGACACAATGCTGAAGAGATGCAAAGCGTCGTAAGGTAATTTTCACATCCATTTATGGGTTTTTCCACCACTGTGTACGTGAATTTTACTACAGCGTGCGGTATTTATGCCTTACATATAAAGAAAGAACCATGTAGGACAGTTTGTATAGCTAAAAAATAAAAATTAATTATAAGGTAAAAAATATACAAAATGCAATTATCAAACATTTACAAATGGACGAGGAGCTCCACACGTCGTAAGGTAATTTTCACATCCAAGTACGGGAATTCCCACTACCACGGAAGTGAATTTTACTCCAGAGTGCGGTATTTTACCTTACCCGTGAGGAAAATTATGTTTCCTACACAAGTTTGCGAATATTACTTTACACAGTTTTTTTTTCCAGTGTAGCTATGGAATAAGCCGTGTGAATGACGTCAACTCCTAGTGAATCATCCTGATGAAACGGCGTATTGATGATTCTGCATACGTGTGCCAGTATTTTCGCCCGACTGAAGAACTCGAAAGATGCGCAATACTTGAGAAGCATCGGCTGGCAGCAGTACAAATGCACACCAGCCGCGGCGCAATGTTACTTTTTTCCCCGACAGTTGCCAAAATCGCGCGCAGTTGTCTGAGGTGGACGCCAATCTCAAATGAAACGTTTCCCAGCAAACACAAACGAAGACGCCAGAGGCCCTCGACAAGAAGGATTTACGTACTGCACTGAAGATTTGCACTACAGTGCTGCTTGCATGGCGCGAGTTCGACACATGGGCGGGACCTTGGGAAAAGTACCACCAATCAAAACAATTAAGCCTTCTACACCCACAATGCAAAATACCGGACATTACCTCCTACTTTACAATGTCCTAGTTTCCTTTTTTTTGGGGGGGGGGGGGGGGAAAGCTGACTGCAACAGTGTACGTTTCCGGATATGCAAAATACAACATCCAGAATGCACATCTTTAACTAATACTATCTAACCCATTTTTTAATATCACGTGGGCGGCCAAAAGGAGAGCAAAGTTTAATAAAAGTACCCTTAATGCAAAAAGTTTGAAATAATTGTAAGTGGGGCTATATAAAGATTAGTATTTAAATATTACATAAAAAACGGTCAAGGTTTGCATTTTCCAATCACTTTTTGCTTTGAGCGGGGAACCAGATTAAATTGAACAAGTTCTGGAAATTTTTACGAACTAAACTATGGCAGCATGGGTAAACCGTTTTATTATTATGCAACGAAATAAAACGATAATCGTTTGATGTTCCATGTGCACTGTTGCACGACTATACGGAATTCAATACTCAGCGCGTAGACGCTAAGAAGCATTTGTTTCGTGTATCAATACTGTCCCCGCAGCTGAATTTCTCCCAAACTTCAAGCAAAATAGATATAAGGACTTAAACCTATAGCCTTTCCTAGTTTGGCAGGAAACGCAACAAATTTTAACGTATGTAGGTTATACAGATTACCTCGCGGCGACTTTCTGATAGCAGTGAACTTGACTGTGTTCCAATAGGCACCTTTTGTCAATAATAAATGCATATGGGGGTGTACCTAGGGCGAGGCAACACCCTCCGAGTGACGGGCTTTCCAGCTGGGACCCGTAGATGCCCGTCATCCCTGAACATGACATGAAATGTGGCCAAATACCAGATACGAAATCGCCACCATATTACATTTCATTGTTTGAAACGTTTAAAAGCACAAACAGGCAAGGTTATGGAATTAAAAAATGTGTGTCGTATTTACAATAATTATTTTACAGAAAGAGTAACTGAAATATTCTTGAAACAGGTATTTTCGTATAACACAACCTTTGTAAAGTAAGAATTTCACATTACAATTCGGTCGATGCCGCTGGTCGGCGGGTTTTCTCGAGGGTCTCCCGTTTTCCTAGCCCCTTCTTTCCGGCACTGCACCACACCCACCTCACTTCATCCTCATCGGTCTGAAGACCTCGATGTTAAGAACCACCCAAATCTCTTCACTCAAGTCACAATTGTTTTATTTTGTCGAATTTAAACTAGAAACCGCTCTCTAACCCGCTTTCGAGAATAATTGCTGTTTGTTTTAAGACTTCATTGAGTTCAAATTTTGGAACCAAAATATTAGCACAGCATGCTAGACGATTGAATGTCGTGATGCTCCAATTTAAACGTTACAAAATGCTACAAACAAATTACAACAACAACACGAAATTCAAAACTAATTGGAACAAGTCCTTAGTGTAGCGACGTCGAAATCATTGCTTCAATGTGCTGGAGCAGCTGAATCGGAGGGACACATCGACATACAACAATTCAATTATAAAATGCCTCCTTTGTGTAGCTGGGACGGACAATATCAGCCTACCAGGATACACATTACACGTCCTTGGACAATGCAATACTGATACGTTCCTCAACTTAGCACAAAGCCTTGTATAGGCTATTCACGGAAAAATTAGCAATTTTTGAAGCCCTCTCATTTGGAATAGTAGTCAATAAATATGTTTTATTGTAGTCTTAGACATTAAATTTCGAGTCCAGTGAAATATTTATACAGTTTAATTACTATCGTGGCACAATTTCGTAACAAAAAATGGTATTATATTGTTTTTAAAAGGCCTTTTTTAACGTTCCCCAGTTTTATGCTTCAAAGCATACGAGGGGACGGTTTACATACTAACTTATAACCTAACTTAAATTAACACCCTTGCCTTAACTGGAATTCGAACCCAGAACCTCCCGCACCCTAGATCGGTGCGCCACAGCAGGTAGGCTAAAAAATGGCTGATAGGAAAAAGGAACTAGATCCTCCTCAGAAATTTTTACAGAATAGGTAGTACCGGATGTCCTCATTTTCCGTGCTAGTTCGTTAATGGTTGGAATCTTCGGGATGTGTCTAATGAATTATCCAACGGAAGTAGAAACCTAAATGCACGAGTGGCTAAAGATTAATATGTCCTCAAATTAATTCGGGAAATGTCTGGGTCTAGCCATCACTGGCTTTGCGGCATACAATAACTTCGTGATGTCCTTGGCCTGTGTCATTCGGCATTTTAGCACCGTAATATATATTTCAGTGCGACATCACGTCCATTTATCGTTTCTTACTGTCATGGGCTGCAGAACATAACATAAAGAAAACGTATCATGTAAACAGCTGAAGGCCATTACTGGATCGGTTACGAACTGATTTATTTAAAGACTAATTCACTATTTTTCTACACAGCAGCAGAGACAAGACAACACCCTAAGTGGTCAAGTGCGCGGGAGTCCTTCACGGTTACACAGCTGAAGCGCCAACTAAAACATTCCTGAGTCTATAGTCCATTCAGTCACTTCCAACTTTTCCGAGGTCCTGCTGAAGTCCTACTTTCAGGAATATCTTCCGCCGTATGCCAACAAAGTTTAACTAACTCTACAAAATTATACGAAAAGGACAACGCACCGTATTCGTGCGTACTCAGTTTAACATTTTGCATGAGAACTGTTTATTACAGACTATTCACAATCAAATTAGCGCTTTCGAAAGACGTACTTAGAATCTACTTGTATGCACGTTGTATATCTCTACACCTTATGAAAAATTAAACTGGCCATGGACCTCATCACTTTATTCATGTGTCGGTCAAGTAAGGCTGTGAAATTATTACGAAAGTACATATTATACAAATCCGCTCGTTTTTTCACATCGATGCATTAAAAAACCAGAAAGCGAAAGTAAGAATTTAAATTATCATAAATGGTTACGTAACAATTTTTATTCAATGTCAAGATATGGAACTATTTTCCATCCATCCTTACCAACTTTACTGGGCACATGTCACTCAGGGCGCCCATTAAAATATAAGCATTCAGGGGCAGTAACATTTTTCTAAGACTCATTTCAAAAGTGCTCACTTTATCGTGAACAGTCTTTACCAGGCATTATTTAAAAAACACCTTTTTCACTTCCTTTATAATTCATATTAACTAAAAATCAATAATGATAATTATATATAAAATATAAGTAAAGCCAAAATAAGACACACTGTTGTTAATGAAAGTACAAAACGCTTGTGATACAGGGAATATTTATGAAACCAAAAACATCATACATGGGGTGATATTTCAAAGGTCCTATTCAAAAAGCGTTAAGCTCCCTCGAATGGACCCCACCTTCATCAGAGAACAGGCAAACCCCCTACCTGAAATAGATTATAAACTATAGTCAATTCCCCACTGGAAGAAACCTTCTCGGAGCCCTGCTAAATATCTACTTGCAGGCCCGTTTCGTACCCTTCCGTCAAATTCAAACAAACATTGCCCTGCGACTGCCATATAGCATCTGTCAAAATCAATGTTTACATTCCCTTGTGCGTGCACATGTGTTCGTATACTTTCGCTACACCTAAACATCAAAATGTAAATGTGACGTCTACTTTTATACCTGTCAAATGTGTAGTTTACTGTTTAATGATTTTTAAGAATGCAGTCATATTCAAAAAACCATTCCGTACGGATATTCACAGTTTACGTTTCTTAGCATTATTTAGGTCAGCATTATGACGTTTTAAAATTGCCTGAATTCGCGATAGTTCTTACGGTTACTTTACATTAACGTATTTGTTTTCCACGACATAGCACATTACATGTAATGCAAGTTAATATTTTGCCGCGACTGTGTTTAACACTGTTACAACTGCGAGGTAAAGAGCTGTACTAATTGTAATTATCCTTTTGTTATTGATATGTGTTGGGCCATTTCTCTAAAACGACGGCCTCAGTTGGAATAAATATTAAAACGAAGGAACAACCAGTCAGACGAAAAAGGCAAATTAAATTCAAGCACGCAACTCGTGTGGCTAATTTTTTGTCATACAAACTTAAAATATAACTGTGAGCAATCGCGCACACACACACGCACACATACAGGGCCAGCGTAAATACTATGACGCAGCCAGCCACGCCCTTTTCGCACGCAATGGTTAACGAAACACAAGTAACAGTACATTTATTACTGCCGTTTAAAAACACATTTATCACAACATCGTAACTTGCCTAGGTAGGTTCAAAAACACAACGTCTACAAACGTCATGTGGTAATTTGAAGTATTTTTAGGAGTAAGTATAATTTGTGCTTCGTGGAGCAAAAAGCAACACGCCATGGCTCGCCACGTCTGCCAACTTGAGTTGGTAACCACCCCGCCATCATATCTAAATATATTAAAATAAGTATTAAAACATTGAAATCACTTTACAGTTGTAAATCACAAATTCAAAAATCATTATTTTGCTGTAATAAGTTAGAAATATGCTACAATTGAAAACATGTATAAATTTATCTGCTAACTAGCAAAGAGAAACTTCCCGAGTGTGAGGGACAAAGAAAGAGAGCGACAAGTCTCGCCCAGCAGACAATGGTTTCCTCGCTCGATAAAATAAACACCGTGCCACTACGGCCTGCAGACGAAATTTTGCGCTGTTATTTTAAACTGTAAAAATGAAATATGATGCCATCGGGGTTACCTAAATATTTCAATAGGTACCCTTTAATTTACAAATAGCGTACTAAAAAACTAGGTTAAAATAATATTTTAACTGTGAAGTATTTCTTACAGCCGTTGCCAACAGGTCGTTGCTCTCACTGTTGTTAATTCATATTTAATACGAAATAAATATTACAAGTTATAGAAGATACTAAGGTAAAGTTTTTTATTCAATAACGCAGTACTCTAAAGTAAACCACAGTGTTATATATTTGTGGAGTACAATTTATTCAAAAAAATTGGTTGACATGTTACGCCTAGAGTGATTTTTCAAAGGTTGATTTTCATAAGTCTCTTCCAGTCGGGAATGGAATGTAGTTAGGTATTTAGTACGATAAATCTCGTCACTGGGCTACAGGAGTGAAGTCGCCCCGTAGGCGGCGGCGTATTCAGTCAGCGCCTGCCGGACCTCCCACGCCGCCGCCCCACGACGACGCTGCCAACAGCAGCTGCGTCCCCGGGCATTCCGCTGCAGAGCGAGAAACCTCTCCCCGCCCCTCCTTCCTCCCTTGGCCGCCGGCACTTGGCGTGGCGTCCGCCGACGCAGCTGCGTGCGACCGACGACGCCGCCTGCACGGCTAACTACACTGTAGCTGCCTTCCTCGTGGACTGAGCCAACTGACTGGACACGACGTACATTGATCGCCGTCTCCTACGCACAGCACATACTGTATGGGCTATTCACAGTTTCTTCGGCCTTTTTGAATCAAACCTTTGAAAAATCTCCCCATGTATGACGTGCTTGGTTATCTCCAACAAACGCCATGTAGCACAAGTGTTTTACACTTGTGTTAACATAAAAGTTACTTTTTTTTTCTGTTAAATTGAAATGTTATTTATATTTTACCTTAACAATATAATGATTAATTTATAAATAATTTGAATAAAAACGAGAAAACATGTGCGTTGGTAGCGCCTAGTAAAAATAGTTCTTATACAAAATACGGTAACACCTGAGTGCGCACGAATCCGGTGCGTTGTCCCTCTGGTGCAATCTTCCAGACTTAGTTAAGCTCAGTTCGCACGAGGCGGAGGAATATCCTGGAAGTAGAACTTTAGCAGGGCTTATGAAAAGGCCGGATGCCTTGAATCAACTATATAGGCTATTCACGGTAAAATGAGCACTTTTTAAGGGCCTCCAGAAAGGCATTAACCACTTATAAATATATTATGTTTCAGTCTCAGATGTTAACTTTTTACATTAATGAAATGTATATCCTGTGTTTATTGGCCACATGATCAAGTATATATTAGAAAGTGGTAGAAAGACCGAAATTGGCTGAAAGGAAAAGTTTAGCACGACCTTAAAAAGTTCCCACTTTACCGTGAACAGTCTATACGTCAGTGTACGTATCACGACACTTTTAGTTTAAGTGCGTTATTAAGTATAAATGTATGGCTCTCTCATATATTTGACAGAGTATACGAATGCCACGCTAACAAGCCCCAACGGTACACAAAGGTCAATACCTAAACCTTTAGAATAATCAAAGGGACTATTGAAAGCTATAGTGGCAATGCCATGCTCAGTGTAAAAGCAAGGTGTACACAAATATCGTTTCCGCGGCAGTTTAGGTTATCCACGCGACTATGACCTATTCTTTCAAACATGAAATTTAACAGAAACTGAACTTTTGCTTTCGTCTTTCGAATACAAATATAAAAGTTACACGACAATTTTCAAGTGAGAATACAAAATATTTTAACTTTTTTAATATTTTTTATACATGGTAGAACACCATTAGAACACCGAAAATTAAAGACATTTTCATTATCGCTTTTTATTTTTAACGGAAAGTACAGAAAACTAACTTGGAAATTAACGGAGAGGTACCGTGAAACTTACGGAAACTCCGTTTCTGAAAATCAACGTGTCCGTAATTTTGCGGAGAGTTTACGGACACATCTGGTAAATCTTTACCTGCACTTTTACGTAAAATGAAGGAATTATTTTTTCTTTAACAGTGTATTTCTCAAGACCTCGCTGTTAAAAGCCGCCCAAATCTACTCACTCACTCAATTTAATTCCGCAGTTTGTTACCACCAATCCTGTGTGGATGACAATTGTCATGGAAATGCAATAATTTCCGGCGCGATTTAAGTAAGTATACTTGCGCATGAGCAGTAGACTCAGAAAGTTGTCATTTCTGTCGCGAAAAAATCTCATGTGATGTCCTGTCTTGATAATCAAAAATAGGTCAAACCAATCGTATTACACAAAACTGCATCTCTATCTTTTCCATTTACAGATGTTCGGAAATTTGACAAACCTCTCTCTTTTTTTTTTTTGCGCCGATACTCGAAGAACCTTGACAGGGAGAACCCATGATCTCGTGATTGAAATCCCAGCACAGGAGTTTGTATATAATCAAGGCTAGTGTATTCCGTGCACGGCACTAAACATCCTGCCATTCACTTATCGTGCGCCCCTTACTATTGTAGACACACAGAGAAGTGAAGCCACACAGAGCAGTGAAGACGCGTGATTTGTGGGGGCCTGCTAGGGGATTTTTCAGGCGTGAAATATTTATTTTCCGTGTCAAGGACTGAATGTTCTTGTTATAGTTTCGTTCTTTTCACCTCGGCAGAATCATACTGAGAAATGACTCTGAACTAAATAAACACTCTAATACCTAAGAGACCAAAAAAATTCCAACTTGTTACATAATTTCTTGTTCACTATATACGAAATAAACGTTTGAGATGACAACCTCTGCCCACTTTAATACTTCAACAAAGAAATAGCCTAAACATGTTTTGTCTGTTCCGACTCTACATTCTTATTTGGCCCCCAAAATACGTAAAAACAAGTAATGTTTGCTTAGACTAAAATATTTATCTTAGTGTTACTTCCGCATTCCCGTACCGCATTGGCATCACGTAAAACAAAGCACTGGAAGTTTCAGCGTGTAGTATGGGCCCAGGCGAGTAGCACGGCTCCGCCACATACAAGAGGCGTGTTTAACAAGATGGGGGATATTGAACTTGCACTTTACACGAAATCCTCATCCCATCCCTCACGGAGCAGTCATGGAGTACCCTCTTACGCGTAAAGAACTTACAGCACTGCACACACACGCGTTACAAAAACAAACACACCCTGGAGCGTATATATCCTCTACTACAGTTCTATACGTTTTCGTTTAACCACATGCTGATGGGGCAGCTTCAGCAAACAAAACCACATGCAGCTATGATGGACGGCCGTACGTGCGGTGCCTGCAAACAACACCAGGCAATTATGTCGTGCAGACTGAAGCGCACTTCCGTAGACCTCGTCTGCGGACAATGTACTTGTTCACGTGTACGCTGTCTTACCCAACTTAGCCCCCGTGCTACCCGGCACCCTTCCACCTGCGCTGTGTAGACGGTTGCATGCTTGCTAGGGGCTCCGATGCACTATCAAATCTTTTCTAACACCAACATTAACATTTAGAAGCTGTTCACCGTAAAGTGAGCACTTTTGAAGCCCTAGTATTTTTTCCTTTCAAACATTTTTTATCCTTTAATCACATTTTAAAATAAATATTGACATGTAAGTAATAAACACAGTGTATATTTCCATCGCACTCGGAAGTTAGCGTCGGCTGAAATAAAACATATTTATCGAGTATTATTTCAAATGACAGGGCTTTCAAAAATGTTCACTTTACCGTGAATAGCCCATAGAGTGCTGTACATAATGACTGAAAGTTAACACAGGATAGAAGTGTCTCATACATTACGGGCGCCGCCTAGTGTAGCATTTTAGCGCGTTTGAAGCTCAGAAGCAAGCTAGCAATAAGAGCGACACTAACACGCGCGCCTAGTGCTCCATAATTCCTACGCGCAAGGCGCTGAACTGGCGGGCAGTGTTATCGGTCGTGTTGCGTGCACCTATGGGACTTGACGCGGTGGCCCTATAATTTTAGTGGTGGAGAGTCTGCAGGGAAAGTTCAACGCAGGTTCCTATAATAGTTTCGCATGTTCCCTGTCTGACCGTGCTACGCCCTAAGCTACGGGCGTGGCAGGGCCGGGTTTGAATAAAGACATAGCAAAATCAAAAGAGTACCAAATGGCAAAAGCCACGCAAAAAACCATTTTTCTGTACAGTGTAAAGGTGAGTTGACTGTGAAAATAACTTATAACAGAAACAAAGAAGTTATCTCTTTGTTATCCTGTTTCTTCTTTACATGAGGAAAAGCTAACATAACTTCCCTAACCCTTTATTTCCAAATTAATTAAAATATACGTAAAACTCAAAGTTACAATAAAAAGTGAAATACAAATATTTCTAAGGTGCAATATATTGCTATTACTAAACTAGCACCTTGGCCTTCTGCATTACTAAATTGCCAGTTATTTGCTTAGACACTACCCATATTTTAGAGTGAAAAACCATCACAAAATACAGGGCAAATTACCCCAAAATGCAATAATACAAAATGGCGATTAAATTCTGCCGTACCGACATTTTACTCTGAACTTTAGGAAATTATATTTGTTGTACTTTGATTTTCCACACTACAATATGGGTAGTGTTAAGCAAATAACTGGCCATTTAGTCATGCAGAAGGCCTTCACAAAATACACTGGGCAAGTTACCACAAAATTACAATCATGCAAAATGGCGATTAAATTCTGTCGTACCGACATATACTCTGAACTTTAGAGAAATATATTTATTCCTACACAAGGGAAAACCACATTTTGCTTTACTTGTCATAAATCAACATTACGTGAATATTGTAACCTCAAAATTTCACACAGTATTTTTCCTATATATAACATCTGCTCGCGATCCCAAGCGGATAGGAACAACTGTTGAACAATTCCCAGCCTTAACTCCCGCAAGCAAATACTATTTGTTTTTTTAAAGTTTCCGAAACTTCGTACAGTTCTTCGTTGTTTACAAGAATTAAATACCTCAAAGCCATACCAGGCGTGACTTGGTTACAAAGTTAACATCACCACCTCAATAAGGCATAACTTTGTTGCAAAATTTTAAGACCAACTTTCATAATTATTGTCTGGGTTACCAATGTTTACAACCACAAATCCATTCGTTATCAAAGTGGTCACAGACTTCCATACGGGTTTGCAACTGGATACAAAAGTTAACATTACTTTACACCTATCATCATATCTAGGTTAAGAGGCCAACATTTCGCGATAATTTAAAAATGGTTTTAAAAATGCAGGCTATCACGGCCCTAGCCTAACGTAAAAATGACGCAAAGGTCCTGCTTGCTTGAGGAGCCTACATATATGCATTAAATTAAGAATACTACTTATCTGGTAGAAGTTAGCACCCTCGAGACCGCTGACTGACCCCGAACGAATCATGTACAGGGATTATATAACACAGTTCCGCCACATGGCGCCACCAATCACAGCAAAGAACGTTATTTTCCTCAGAAATTAACGTGATTCCAAGAATTTCGTGGTGTTTCAACACTTCTTGCGGGGGTCGTGTGACTGACAACCAATGGTGGTTGATGTTACCCAATACGGTAAACCGACGCAGCTATCACCTATTCCCCTTAGGGGGGAGGGGAGTCCTACACAAATGAAAAACTAACCTCCAATTAGATTACCATACAAAATCCCACTTCCGGCATGTTGACCAAGTTACAGGAACTAACGTAAACAAACGTCATAATTTTATACTGTGTACTGTGCGCACACATGTGCGGGCAGTCTGCCGGGCTGGCCGCCTTGGTGCTGCCATCAAGTGGCGAAACCTCGAAGCGCCCTACCGCTCATCAGTTGTCTGTCATGGTTGGAGACTGCGACACGCGGAAAAAATGTATCTTACGTTTACACACGTTTTCCATTACCCCAGGTCTTCCAGTATTTTTTTACGATAATGTGAATATGGCGAGAACATTGCAGGTTGGTTATTCCAACAGATTTTAAGAAATATTTATAGTTTTTAACACCAAAACCAGCGTGTTAAACGGTCATGTCAGTCGGTGCATTGCGCCGTGAAAATGTCAGGTAACCAAACACCAGTCATTTCGAACAAGTGATTATGGCGACGTGGTCCAGCCCGCTCATTAAATGGTTTCTTATTAGAGTTCATTAATAATAATCCGAGGGCGATTAGCGACGTGGTCCAGCCCATCACACCTGCCAATATATTATGAGATACAGGCGTGTGAAAAAGTAGGGCTCGGAAAAAGCATTTATAATATGCAGGACGTATTGGAAAGTACTATACGTACCTCATTCGAAGTGTGTTTTAATTTCGTACATTGGCGTAATGAGGACACGTTTAATGTTAAAAAAAAAAAAAAACCGCGGATTTCAACCACACTGCAACGCATCAGTTCGCTTGGCCTTTACATTGCAATTTGCAACCGTCGTATTGGTTCATACGACACCAAGCACGCTTACCAAATTGTACACCGCTCAGTACTAGCCGGCTTTCTGCCAATATAACCCCAAATTGAAAGTGTTTCAATTAAATATAATTTCCTGCGTAGAATAAGCAATCCATCCTGTTCGTTTGAGTGTTGCTGACGTCATATAATGCTGCGGAGAACCTTAGGGAGACTGTTGGTGAATTTCGCCATCAGTGATTCAAAGAATACGGATATAGTAATGTTTAAGCAAACTACATAAACTCGGTAAAACTGGTTACGCGCTCGCTGCTTCGCATCCCGCGCGAGCGAGTGGAAGTGAAAAACATCAGTTATATGATAGCGGCGGCAGCAAGTCAAAGGATTGTTTTGAATGAACAGGCGAGCGATAGGCCGGTGGCTGCCTATCTGTTACAGAAAGTGAGCCTACACGATAATTCTTTTTGCGGTGTACGCTGCTGACCCCGGTTGTATTGGTTTCTGTGTTTATTTGAAGAATGCTCTGGATTACTGACCTCGTTCTCTCAGCGTGACACTAGGTGCGTTGAACCTTCCAGATGGTCAGGGCGAACGATATGAAAGAGTGACAGGCCTCCGAGCCGAAGAGTTGATGGAGTGAACGAGTGGCTGAGTTTCGAACGATAGAAGATGAGCGTCGAGGGAAGTGACCAGCAGAAGGGAAATCTGCAACTGCGAGTATCGAGTAGTCAAGAGTAAAGCTGGCCGGCTGGATGCGTGAGTGAAAGAAATTACAAATGGTGGCAAACAGATATACCGAACACATGTTCATAATGAGTATGAGTTAATTGACTGTAAAAAAGAAGGGTGTTAGTTAAGAGTTGAAGTATACATTATACGCGCTAACTGTTAAATAAAAAAGAGCAACGCAGTAGACAGATAAATTAATACTGTAAATAATAATTGTGTTAATTAGAAATCAAATTTATTCTTTTATTTATATAAAAACCTCCATTCCTCACAAACTCAGATACGCCCCGCAGGCGTCCATTAACAGTAATATTACGTCAGCCGCACTAAGTGTTAAACTCGACCACACCTCACACGCCTTTTTTTATACCTAAGAAACTAACACGGAGGAAGATATTATTCCTTCACTTAAGTGAATTTAAAACGGCATAACGTTAAAAATAACATGTCAGCACGCTTTGCAAGCACACGAACACGAAAAAACACAGCCATCTAACTGCATACTCGGTAGTTTAGTTTTCCAAAAACATTATTTATTTTTACTTCACATTAGCTGAAAAAAGTATGGAAAGTAACTGGTTGTTCATTAAAACTTTCATTTCAATTGTCTGTACACCCATTACGTTGGAGTTGAATGTAAGCGCGAGTTGAGTGAGTGAAGAGATTTGGGCAGCTCTTAACAGCGAAGTCTTGATAGCCGATGAGGGTGAAGTGAGGTGAGTGTGGAGTGGCACCGGAATGAAAGAGCGGGAGAAACGGGAGACCCCTGAGAAAACCCACCGACCGGCGGCATAGTTCGGGGCACGATTCCCACTTGCGATCCGGAGTGAACCTGCCCGAGATTGAACCCGGTTAGCATTGGTGGGAGACGAGCAGTCTAAACGCTCAGCCACCGTGGCCCCTTGAATATAAGACATCAAGTTTGTTTTCATCTGTATGCACGCTGTTTCTCCCTTGTACCACCGATTTAACTTGGGCTTTTACTTTGATAGCAGGAGCTAAATGACCAGTTTGCGTGTGGCTAAAAATAGTAGGAAACGCGCTTTACTTAACGAGAAACGGAAACGAGAAGCGGACAATCTTCTGGAACACTCTGCCCTCGGTCATCAAAGCTCGATCTCGTTCCTCTTTGCAGAAACTATTTGAAAGCAAATAACTTACCGAAACATCAGTGTAACGACCTACGCAGCTTTTACACCATAAACGACGACGGGACATCCATCCGTTGTGCGAGTTCGGTAACTAACGATAGGCTTCACTCCGAATTTCGGGTTCATTTTTTATATAAAGTTTTATGCATTTACACCGACAAAGATACCGCCAACTACCCTTAACCGGTGTTTGAGAAAGATAGTGGGTTACACAATATAAATTATTTAGCCAGACCAGCTGCATTAACAATAATTGGCTCTTCCTGTTACTGGACGGAAATAGAGCTGCTTTGAGTTTGTCAGAGTCGTGGCGGGAGATCTGGTGTATTCTCGGGGTATGTTAGGGCCCCTAATGATGCTTGTAGCCCGCAAGGCCGGACGGAAAAGCGTAACCTGTCACATACTAA
Source organism: Dryococelus australis (assembly GCA_029891345.1). Taxonomy (NCBI): domain Eukaryota; kingdom Metazoa; phylum Arthropoda; class Insecta; order Phasmatodea; family Phasmatidae; genus Dryococelus; species Dryococelus australis. The sequence continues at coordinate 46,615,598 of CM057006.1, forward strand.
GCAAGTGCACAAAGCGACGTAACTTATAGCGGTTCCTATGATGTACGCGTATTCAAGAGCTGAATGGTTGCGCGTTGCTGTGAAATACACACTGTAAAAAAAAATGCAAATTTATACATACGAATTTGTGGTAGTTTTACATTTTTAAAGTTTAATTTGTAAAACGACTACAGTGCATGTAATTTTACACAAATTTTCTTAAGAATTCAGAGAGTATTTCAAATCTTTCGTGAAAGTACATTAATACATGGCTTAGTAAACATAATACTGGTGTCAATTTGCACATTTTGAAGTACGTGCAAAAAATATTTAATTGTGTAATTTTACAATGAATGTGTGTAAACGTGTATTACATTCTGGTGTATTTTTAAACGTATAATTACACTAATGTTCCGGAAGACAATGGAGGTTAGATTTTCATACAATAATTTAAACGTATATTTACACTAATGTTCCTGAAGACAATGGAGGTTAGATTTTTATACAATAATGAAAAATTGTAAAACTACACATGCATAGTATGTGAATTAACATAACTGCTCAGTCAAAGAGTGAAAAATGTACAGAAATGGTGTATTTACAATTACAGAGAATCTGTAATTTACAATTTTTCGTAAGTAAAAATAAGACACACATTGTGGAGATAATACAATTGTGATGTCTTTTATAAATGTACTAGCAGTGAAAAAATACACAAATGTTGCAGTTTATTTTCTACTATATGTTGGTAGTAATTTTACAACATTATACGTAAAATTAGTTGTACAATGTACATATTATTTTACTAATTTGTAGGATAAATTTCCTTGGACGTAAGAGTAAAAAGCAACATTGACATATGTAGGTGTAAAGTTACACCGACGTTGGTGGAGACACTGCTGACACATAAATTTTGTGTAAAATAGCATAATTGTACTTATAGTAGACCTAGGGTCTGATTGGGTGGACCGTCTGGCGTCCGGCAAGTTCATATTTGGGTGCTGATTTGGTGGGAGACCTCATACACGACGCCAGGGCTTGCTTTGGGGACAGATTTGATTGTTTCTCTTCCGTGTACTTCGGTATTCTTTGCTACAGTGCACTCAAAAACGGTTGGGTTCTTGAGAGTTGCTTGTGGTAGCTGAGTGGCTAGCCTGCTCGCCTTTCAATTCCAGGCCGGGTCACAACGGATTTTCGCATGTGGGAATCGTGCCAGACGATGCCGTTGATCGGCGGGTTTTGTCGGGGATCTCCCGTTTCCCCCGCCCCTTCATTCTGGCGCTGCTCCATACTCACCTCTATCACCCTCATCGGCTCTCGAGAGCCGTCCAAATCTCTTTCACTCACTCAAGTGCGGCCGATTTTAAGGCCTGAGGTTGAACTTGCAGTATTTGTGTACGTGCAAAACGCATGTCACTGGAGGGGAAGATGCTATGTTTACAGGATTCACAAAACGTAGGTACGATGCACCCCTACTAGAAACATAAATATAACGTATTGGTTGGCGAACGGGGAATATGCTAAACTTTTTGTGTGCAGTAAGTTAATCACGCACATTTTTTCAATAGTAAACCAACCTTCAACTGATAATTTTACTACAAATTCGCAACAAATGTTTAATAAGCAAGAAAATAAATTGTTCGGATCGGCTTGAAAAATTACATTATGCGATAACATTAATGCACATCTGAAAAATGTTTACATGGTATATTACATACAGTGTGACATGACGTTTTAATTACGCATGGGTATTTAAAAATTGTAAACATGCAGATGCACGTGACAAACTATACGAAACACATCATTATGTTTTTTTTTTGTTTTATATATATATATATATAAACAAACGAACGTGATACCTTAATTCTTTCTTTTGATTATTTTTATTTCATACGTACACAGAAAACACGAACATGTGGCAATTCGCTGTTCTCGTAACAAGCAGTATCACAGCCGTCGGACAGATGGAGTGGTCTGCGCCAACAGTTACAGAAACAAGTTGCGAAAACAGTCGGCAGATGGCAGACGATTCCACAAACCGTCCGTACACTAAATACAGCAAGCGGACGATGCCCTCGAACTGCGAGAAATGAGTACTTCCTCGTAGTGTTCCGTTTAACAACACAACGCTTATAATCTGTAGATAAGTACATATCATTACATTACAATTATTCCCTTTCATACCCGTAATAACGAAACGTTAGATAAAAAAAATATCCCCCCCCCGCCACCCCCCAAAAAAAATTCTTCCCATACTCACTTCTCTCCAACACACACGTATCCACGAGCTTAGCGGTAAAAATGCTGAGCAATTTTCGAATGTGTTGGTATACTTTAATACCTAAATGGCCACATGACTTTAATTTGTACCTATACCAAATTGGTGACTTACATTAGGTGATTTCTCATTTCATTTATCACTAAATCATTGTGGACAGGTTTAAGATTCAAAATATAGACTGCAATGTGTAATTTACTTATTGAAGGGGGGGAGGGAAAAGTTTGGTGATTATTTGTGTTTTAAATCGTAACGACTAGACAAACTTTATTCAGGGTTGTTGCAGACATTTTAGACTTTCCAAACACAGAAATATGAAATTTGAAGGACGTACGTTATGTAAGTTAATTGGGTTCGGCTGTGTTGGGGACACGGCCGTTTGTTTTGCGTGGATACGTCTACGTTGACGGGCTCGGACGCCTTGATGTTTATTTTACGTCCCTGGCACCGCTTCACTCGATCATATGGGGGTTTATGGGTATCACTGGATTGCTTTTGAGATGCTCTTTCGAATAGTACACGATTTCTGTATTTCGACTTGGCTAAGCCGACGCTGTGTTAAGTTTTCTTAATTTTTACACCAAACTCATACAATTTTACTATAACCATGTCAAACAAATGTTTTCATACACGCAATCGATTGATCTTGACGAGAGCTGTCGATTGAAACTTGAACGAGCGGCGTAGGCGTAGTTTTTCCTAGTCCTTTGATCCTATGGCAATTGAGTGGTGTAATTGAATTGTGAATGTAGACGATAGATTCGAAGCTGCAATGCCAAACTGTATCTCCAGATTTTACCATGATCGGATTTTCTGGATCGCCTCCCACTATGGTTGCAAATTTAAAAACGTATTCACGTCAAAACTTGAAAAAGGATTTCAAACCTTAAAAGTATTTAGCATCAACAATTCACTAGTCCACGCAATCTGTTTTTCATTTCAAGTTTAATTACAACAGTTCAGCCCAATCTGAAAATTTCGGTTCAGACCACATCAAAGTGGTAAAATGACTATTCAAAGCATCTAATTACGATTAGTTTGCCGAACACTTTTCACGTCATACACGCCACACGACGGCCTTCTCACTCTCCGGAAATACAAAGGCTATAAAGCTCTTCACACTTCGGCAGCTACTGTGGATTTGTGTTTGCAGTAGATGAAGTAACACAGGACAGTTTTAACAACAAATTATATCTTTTACTCCTCCTCACACAAATATTTACTTATTATGTATCTTATTTTGACACAAAATTTCAAGTACTTCAAGACACAGCGCAATTTAAGTACTTTTCAAGGCCTTAAAACCCAAAAGAACAGTAAATTAGAAGAATTAAAACAATAACCTTGAATTGTACTACTGTTATTATTGTTGCAGTGTAATACAATTCAAGGCATTCCCATAATAATTTTACGACAGATTAACATGTTATTAATAACTAGTCTTCCTTAAATATACTGTACAATATTTTAATAACTGACATTTCGACGAGTGACGAGTACAAAACAAGGGACTGCCGACAGTATCTGTACAGCAAATTTACAAATCAAAAATTAAAAATAACGATCTGTCTAAGCGAAATTTCGCTATACTTAATTTTTATGTATCTTACGGTATAGTAAATATGATGAAGAAAATCAATAAAACCAGAATGGGAAGCAATTTATAACAAAAAAAAAAAGACCTAATTTACGTTTCCGTAGACATTACAAAAAGCACAAAAGGGGATAACATTTAAGAACGAACGTTAAATTATGTCGCAATAACTTCAGTCAGCATAAGTTATACGTACGTTTAGAGTTCTTGGAGGTCAAAATATACAGCACTGCTGTTTCGAAATTTTCAGAACTTCACCGTAATTATCGACAGGACATGCATCTAAATTAATATATAAGGGGGGCAGTGGGGGAAGACAAATATCAGTACTAACGTGCGCAACTGTGTAAGAAGATCCGTACTCACCAGCGACGCGATATATGGCACAGGAGAAAAGTAGCGAAATCACTCACCTGTAAACAAAGAAAGATGTAAACCGTAAGATAACACTGTCTTCACAAATGTGTGCGGAATATTAAGTATTTATTGCAACAAAGAACTTCAAAACACAATTACAGTTTAGTCGAAGGTGGTATACAGGATAAAGACATGATCCATTTCATGCAATGGTACTAATAGTATGGTATATAACCTTGCAAAAAGCAGGCAAAGAAAATAAACTACCATGAACTAAAATCACAGTAAAATTGAGTAACCTAATCAGTATAGTAGTAGTAATAATAATAGTAATAATAACAACAAAACGCAAATATCAACAAATCTGCCTATAGCTTACTGCTCCAGTAATATTAAGAATTTATAAACAATTTCTACTTCAACAATGATTGCTCGTGGTTATAGCTAAGCTCCGCCCTTAAGGTACAATACACTACGATGTACAGTACAAAAGTGGATTAAAAGCCACGAATCGCCCTTGTTCTAATTTTAACACACATCCTGATAAGTCTTATCGAGATGAGAGTTGATGCCTTCGCTACTCCAGAACTGCTGCCGCCACATTTGTTTGAAGAGCACTGTTTGAGAAGGTTGCTGACGACATCTATGGAGGTTACATCTCCCATTGGTTGCAGTAGTTTCTTCAATTAAACAACATTCAGACATTACGTCCTCCATCGTAAATATTTTGTGTAATATGCGCAGCAGTCTATTTGCTCAGCCCCAACTTCAGAGATTAGTAACTATTTTATACCATATGTGTTACTTTGTTCCAAAGATATTTTTGTACGCGTATTTATTTCGTATATTATTTAGTTAAATTTGTTTTTGAATATTATAGCTAAGACAGTGTGCGTAAGCATCACTTCAACAATCACACCGCATACTCAGTACATTAACAACATACATAACATGTTGTTGATCACAAGCCCAAGTGGTAAATATTTAACATCGCGTGGTAAAAATAGTCGAACTGCATCATCACTGGGTGTTTTACCATATATAATATACATCTCCGCAAGCCGTCCGATAGTGTAGTTTGTGTGTGGAATACTGTTGTAATTACGTTATAAATGAACACGTGGTTGGCTTTCCATTAGCTTTCTACGTCGGGACCTCCAGTTCAATTCCAGGCCCCTGCAGGTCGGAGACGCGGGTAGCGTGGGGCAACGCTATCGTATTTTCTGATATGTCCTAGTTTTTATCCCTGAATCCATACCACAGATGTTACACATCCGAAACACCAAACCTCTCCCACCCATTTGCCAGACTAGCCGGGAACCAATTGTGCGTAGGTTTCGCTTGGCGTCGATCTCATCATGTTTCACTAACGTCATATTTCAAAGGAGGGAATAAGGTTTAACTTTCTTATGATAATTAAAGTGTTCTTCTGTCGCAAAGTGTATTATGAAACTATGGTTACGAAAACATGCATTTGCTTTTAACTGGTTACCAGAAGCTACTCAGCGCCTACGAGCAAATAAATGTTTATTACAGGGAATAGATTATATTTCCCTCCAAAGATTAGTTACTTGTTTCAGAACTATATCTATATATATATATATATATATATATATATATATATATATATATATATATATATATATATATATATATATATATAGAGCCATATTAACACCCAACCTCAACCATTCGTCCTAGAAACATTACATTTGGAGGATACATTCACTATGCAATGTAGACAACCACTAAAGCGAGATTATTCAAAATGGGGTTTCAAAGTTTGTATGGACAAAATAGGGGTTTATTAGATTGTCGTCTGAAGCTACCAAACTCTGTAATGGCACTACGCTGTAAGTCAAAGCTGTAGGCCGCAATATAGTCAAGGTCACCATTTTAACTGGATCGGCTCAGGGAGAAACAGTGTTCCTGCCGCGTATTCCACTGATTTCCAGTGACCTCCCTTTGGAATTCAAGAGACTACAGTCCCCCGTCAAAGTGTGTTCCCCGATGATAAATAAGTCGCAGACGCGAATCCTCAAATTAGAAGTAATACGAAAACACGAATTCCACGCGGGAAAAACCTACTTCTGTATACATTACTTACCTTAGCTACATTCGCCCCTATGGGCCTACAGAAGCATTCGAACGTGCGCTATCTGTGTAGGTCTCGGCTAAACACGTCAACAAGACACCTCGTTATCAAAGTGGCACAAGGGCGAGTGTCTTGTAGTGTATACCAAGGTTCCTTCCGCTGAGACGTTGGCCACGCGCCACACACTATATCGGATTCTTCTATTTTCCACTGATTCAGGTTTTTGTAAAGTAAAATTATACAAAAATGCAGCTACAGAAGTTAAAACTATTTACCTTATTCTGCAGTACATACACATCCGAACTATGAGCGTAGACTACAATTCTGTCACAAATAGCACCAAATAAACTATACAATACCAATACGCTCCTCTCCTTTTACAACTACAGAATAAAAACGTAGTAAAAATAGGGTAAAATAATTACTAAACAACTCGCAAAACGTACATTTTCTATAGTCACAAATTATCAATAACATTGGAACTGAAATTATAACACCAATAGAAAGAATTTATGTATAAGAGAAGTCAAGTCTTAATGGTAACTACAAAAATCCTTACCAAATAACTTGATAAAATCACAGAGGCACAGTACAGTCTGTCATTTGATACAAAACTACATGGATGAAATTATACTCCATTACTTTTTCACCTCGCGTACACATCTAAATTTTCGTAGACACCGCAAACACGACAGTGAATTCGATACATGTGCTAATGAACTCAACACTACTTCCCCCCTTCTCTCTCTCTCTATCTCTCTCTCTCTTTCTCTCGCACACATCCCAAAGCCAGGTAGCTCCTAAATGGGGCGCATCCACGTTGCCGAGCACTAATCATCTAGCGCAATTTCGGACAAACGGACCGTGTAATAGCGGCCCCTTTATCGCGTTTACACGATCACGGTTCATTAGCAGCCAACATTAAAGTACTATTGCGCTCACGTCTTTCAAGACGAGAATAATGTCGAGACTAATGCCACTGACGAGAGTTAATGGCGCAGAAATGAAACATTTTCGTAACTGCTTAAGGTTAACTCGTGTAGCGTTGCTCGACAAGTCTACACTGCAAATCAGGTGGGAATCAGGCTCCAGTGACTCGGAAAGAAATTAATTTTTTCACACAAAACAACCACGGCAACGCCAGGATGAAGCATTGGTAAGATATAAATGATTAAATCCTTCTAACTGTGCAAGTTCAATAACAAATCACCGAAAAAAAGAAGTATACATTCACCAATGCATTCACCATACCGCTTTTCAGAGTATAGTATATATAATTTGAATTCAAAAGTCCCATTTAAAATTATTGCAAAAGTGATTGCCAGTATGACCATACAGCAGTTCTCCACATGGATATTGACACATTTTGTAACACTCGACGATTACGTACTGATATTTGACATTGAAGCCACATTCATTTATGATAACAAAATACGGAAAACTATTGCAAACGCGTACAATGTATCGGTATTACTCTCACTGGTCTAATGTCAACAATTTTACCCCACTATTACAGGTACATTTCAAGGGCAGTTCTCAGGTGAATCACAACAAATTAGTGATAATTAAAAAAAACCGTTGCATGTAACTACGTGGCTTAAATAATTCTCTGAGCGGACGCTGCGTGCGAACAAAGTCGTATTATTAAAGAATTCCGCAGGAATTGGGATTATGTTAATACAGACAATTAGGAACTGATAAACCCATGTTACAGACGATCTCATAGTAAACACAGTGTTGCACAACAATTTTTAAATAGATTAAATGTAGACTTAGTTTACTACATAGAAATAGTTATTTTATTCATAATAACTTTCAACTTCACTAACAAAACAAAACGCTAATATATTCCAACGTGCTTCTTCATGTTTAAATAATATAAACTTTTCGAATTATCTGCAATACATAATTCTGTAATGGGCTGTTATATTTATTATTTTAATGAGAAGCAAAACAAACTATCATTACAAAATATCCTTAAAAATCGAAGATAAACGTAATTAAAAAATTACTAGAGTAAATATAAAGATATCGCAATGTTACGCTGTTCATGGTTTACTGAGCACTTTTGAGAGCCCTGCTTAAGATATCATTTCGCCTTCACTTCGTATCCTTCCGCCATATATATATATATATATATATATATATATATATATATATATATATATATATATATATATATATATAAGTTACATTGCCATGTAATTATTTTAGTCATGCGTCAGTCAAGTGAAAACGTGAAATTGGTGGGAACTGAAATGCCACAGTAAAATGCTATATCGAACTCATAATGTGTATTATGCTTCCACGCCCATTTTAGACAATCGTCAAGATGTTGCACGGGAAGCTTATATTTGGCAGGTACTGTAATGCGATAGGCTCAGTGTCCAACGATCTACTGTGTGGGTAACTGATTCCTAAACCATGAGTAGGGGGAGCGAGTATGTTCTAGGCCACTTTGACATCAAGTAACCTTTGACCCCGTGACTTACTTTCCCGTGACTTTGAGCGCAAATTCTCCCTCCCGTCTGTACGACTACTCCCCCACCCACTCACTACCACTTGTGTTGTGATTGGCCAATGTGGCCCAGAACACACACGCTCCCCCTACTGCCATGTTCATGTCCCTTATCTCCAAACACAAAGCCTACTGGCTGTGGAAAAAAAAAAACAGATTCTTTGCCAACTTAAGTACAGCGCGCACCAAAATATTACAAATATGCAACATCAGAAATTATAAATTAATGTGAGATTAACGAGTTAAAGCGAAGAATAACACTAACTAGATCTTCCATAAATTAGAACATTACACTAGCAGTACAACGTCAAAACTTCTTAATCAGTTTCCAACTTAACTGCGAGTTTTATGTACGGTTGCATCCATACAGTTAACGAGCTTACATTTTCTTTTCATATGCCGATTTCAAAAGCGCTCACTTTGCCGTGAACGGGATGTTGATGGCAATGCACAATGACGAATTCCTGGCCACGACACATCCTCTAACGGGGAATGCAGACCGGCTCGGAAGCCAGCTCCTGGACGAGTACTCCTCGCACATCGCGAGAATGAGATAGTGCGACCATGTGGCGTCGATTAACCGCCTTGTGTAATGGCATCTACATTGCAGCGGGGTTGCCCCCTCCTTTGATGATGCGCCTTGACCGCTTTAAGCTGCAGCCAAGCCGCAAATAGAGAAATCGTGGGAACAGCAAAGGAGTCGTGTTTTTTTAATGCCTCAAACACAACAAAGTTCCAAACAGGAGCGTAGGAATTCGGCTCGCATCGTACTGGCAGCTAAACGATTCCCGCCGCGCTTCAAAGGCTGATTTGTTTTCCCTTCAGTCACTGTTACAATCGCTAAGGAAAATCATCACCCGGTTGAAAGGTATAAACCATTCACGGTTAATTCTGAATTTTCTGAATCCCTACCAAAGTTCTATTTCCAGGATATTCCTCCGCGTCATGCAACCGAAGCTCAACAGTCGTGAAAATTACACCAAAGGGAACAACGCACAGTACTCGTGCGCATTCAGTGTAGTAATATTTTGCATGAGAACTATTTATTACTAAGCATTACAAACACAAATTTTCTCTCGACGTTTTTAATCATACTAATTTTTAATAAAATAAAACTATTTACATTTAAATTTAACCAAAAATAACGCACTTTTAAATTATTTTATGTAAATTAAAGTACAAAACCCTTGTGATATATAACATAATTAGATTTTAAAAAAATAAATTTACCATGGCGTTATTTTTCAAAGGTTTAATTCAAAACGTGTAAAGAAACAGGGAATAGACTTCAGTTTCTCTGAACTGGGTGCCGATGCCACCATACGTACGAGCGTGCTCGCCGGGTTGTGGGACTTTCGGGCGCCATTCTCATAACAATCTTGTTACACGCAAAGTGGTATAGACTGTTCACGGTAAAGTGAGCACTATTAAGACCCTAGTTACTTCTCCAATTTATCTTTTTTTTTAAATCCATTGACCATCTTTTTTTAAATAAATACTGATATGTAAGAAATAAACACAGTGTGTATATTCCACCGCACTAGGAAGATAAACTCTTAGGTGAAAATAAAATATACTATTGACTACTATTCCAAATGAGAGGGCTTTCAAAAGTGCTCACTTTACGGTGAACAGCATTTACCAATTCGCAAGACACTTGTGAATAGGGATGCCGAAGTTGGATGTCTGATTCCACCTCGTCGCGCGTGCGAAGACGATAGCCAAGACCTGTGTTTCGGCATCCAATGTCACGAACCTTACCGTACCAACATATTAACCTAGAAGTTAGACAGCAATTGACATAGAAATTAAGGTGCATAACAGTTGTACAGCATAAACGGTAGAATTTTTCTGTGGATCACTGATGTACGTGTAAACGGCTACACGTGAGCACTACTCTATATCAGCCCGCCTGATAGCGGCGAATCAACCAATCACGGAATTCTATGTAACAAATACACTTCAAGCCAAATATGATTTACTAACGAACGCGTTTCTTCTACTTTCAGCACAGTTTGGCTTAGAATTTGGGAATTTTACATGCTTTAACAAGAAAATGAAATTGTATACGTGACACAATTGTACAGCCTCCGCAGGAAATATTTGATAAATGAACAATACTGTCAACATCAAATTGAAATAATTAAAAATTCTCATTTAGAATACACACACGGGAATTACAACAGTAGTTATAAAGAGCCGATTCACGACTAGGGATGGGCGATACCGTGCCACGGCACCACGGCGGCACCTCCTGCTCTGTGATTCCTTGTCAGCAGCGGCTATCATTCAACTTCAGCACTTCATGCTCTTGCAATCCGATTATTTTTCCCATGCTCTGCCTTTCCGATGTTATTTTATTCTCTGGCATTCCTTCCTGTCTCTCTCTCTCTCATCCATTCTATCTCTTAGGGGTCCCAGTCTCCTTTATGTTCTCTCTTGTGTTAATTCCCGCGCCTACCACCAATCAGCTGCTGTAGGAGCTGACACTGTATAAGCAAAATACGTCAAGTCTCCGAATTTACTGTATAACCTTCAAGTTTCGGAAACGAACAATACCGAGTATACACGAAGATTTCTTCGACGCTGTAACCAGAAAATTGTAAATTCTGAGGGAGGGTTGGTTAACAAGAATTTTTTCAAAAATCAAAAAGCAGCACCAGGTGTGTCTGTAACATTTTGCCAATCACACTAACTTAAATTTAAAAAACTTAACAAGTTGCTTATCTGACAGTATTTAAAAAAAATGGTTAGACGCGAACTTCTGATTTTTTGATCTGGGTTCAAATCTCGTCCAGGTATAAAATATTTTAACTTATTTAAGTAACCTCCTTATACACAGTATAACATCCACATAATGAAAATTAAATGTTTTTATTTTCGTTATCCTACTTTTCAAACTGGAATTACAAAAAAAAAAAAAAAAAAAAAAAAAAAAAAAAAAAAAAAAAAAAAAAAAAAAAAAAAAAACTACTGGAGAGGTTCCGTAAATTCACGAGAACTTCTGTGAAATTTACGTAAAGTCCAATTTATGAAAAGCAATGACTCCATAGTTTTACGGAGAGTATGGGGACACTAGGTAAAAATTTACCAGTACATTTTCTGTAAAATTTCTTTTTTTTTTTTTTTAACGGCGTGATCAATTATACCCCACGCACTCATTAAGTTACAAAACAAACCCGGAAGATTCCTTAACAGTAGACATTCTTATAACAAAGCAGGGGCCGCGGTGGTGTAGTGGTCAGACTACTCGCCTTCCAACCATATTTACGCATGTGGGAGTCGTGCCGGACGGTGCTGTTAGTCGGCGGGTTTTTTTTTTCGGTAATCTCCCGTTTCTCCCGCCCTTGCACGCCGAAGCTGCTTCATATTCACTTCACCCTCATCGGCTCTCAAGACCTCTATGTGAAGAGACGCCCGCCCAAGCCATTCCAATCCACCGTATTATCAAAGCAATGTGTTGAGGTTGGCCACCCCTGTTCGCCACGCATACCTTAATCCGGCACAAGGGAGGGCGGCCCGCAGTGCTCGTCTGTCAATATTTGCATGGCAGCGCCGGTCCGCAATAAACCACGCGCCAACGGCAGTTAAAAAAAATCCCTCATATTAGCCCGGGCCGTAGCATGCTCGACGCCTATAACCATCGCAGGAGCAATAACATGCAGCCTCCACTACTGAACGACGGGTCTGGGGCTTCGCTAGATGGACCCTTCGAGAGGGATGTAACAGGGTACGCGAAGCCCACCTGCTCCAACGTTCAAACATTACATTTATAAGCTGTTCATGGCAAAGTGAGCACATCTGAGGCCCTAGTTACTTTATCCTTTCAGAAATTTTTTATCCTTTAGCCACCTTTTTAAATAAATATTACTATGAGAGAAATACACAAAGTGTGTACATTCCACCGCACTCGGAAATTAACGTCCAAGACCAAAATGAAACATATTTATTGACAATTTTTCCAAACGAGGGGCTTTCAAAGGGGCTCACTTTACCGTGAATTGCCTATACAAACTGGAAAACGCCCTCATTTAAGATAGGAAACTAATTAACGTTAGAAACATTAATATTGATGAAAATATTAATTCGCACCATTACAATTAATTTACAACCAGACTAATATGCAGCACATGAAACTGTAGTTGCAATACTTTTATGCTTGTTTCTTCAATGCTGTTTACGTAAATGAACAAGTAACATTAAGTAAACAGTTTATAATAAAGGTGCTTGAACGCGTTGCAGAATGTTACTTTTTTTTTTCACAGGCCTATTAAAATTGTTCTTATAGGCCCTGGTCTATTCGCGGTATGAAGTTTGGTAGTTTCTTAATCATGACATGTTTTACAAGATTTTTATATTTGTGTTCGTAAAAGTATTTCAGTTTAGAATAAATTTAAATTTAATTTAAATTTTATTTATAAATTGTAATATTTCATTTATAATTAATATGAATAAAAACAGTGGAAAAAATAAGGAGTGTTGGTATTGCTTAGTAAGAAATAGTTCTTAAGCAAAATATTACTACACTGAGTGTGAACGAATTTGGTGTGTTGTCCCTTTGGTGTAACTTTCCAGACAATGTTAAGCTTTGACTGCACGAAGCGGAGGAATATTCTGGAAGCAGAACATTATCAAGGCTTCAGAAAAGTGTGAAGTAATCGTGAATGGATTATAGTATGTTTATTTACGATAAAACTTACTGTAGACGAGGACGGAATGGTACTTGCAAAATGGCATGCATATAAATATTTAATTTAGCGCCAGCCAACATCGTAAAAATGGCTTCTTCAGAATATTGCATCATAAAAGATACTATTCGGAGACGAGCAAAACTACGATAGGAGGCTGTATTAAACCTTGCTTGAGACTGTCCACCGGTGAAATTGCAAGGTCAGAGCTTAAGTTCCAAGGGTGCGTGCAGCACATATAAAGCACGCTAGCTCAGAGCCTTCGCGAAGTGGCTATGGGATATTTGATGCACGTATTAATGTCATAATTATCACACCCACACTTCTGGGCCCCAAACGTGAAAATATCTGGAGGTGTCTGCCTTGAGGGTTAGGCCTACAATACCTGTAGCCATAGACTTTAAATTGGAATTAATGTTAAAGAAATAACTACTTGGAGCATTTTAAGGATAACCATTACAAACAATAAGTAATCGTGACATCCCTTAAGAGTGGGATGGAGCTGCGCTTCTAAGGTCAAGAAGCGAGGGAGCGATACCAACACGCAAGCCTAGCGCCTCATCGCTCCTACGCGCAAGGCGTGCAGTGTTTCCGTCTTGACGCTGCACTGTGCAAATTAGCTCTGTAAGTGGGACTTCATTACACACGATGAAAGCCCACAGATTAAACTACGCCCATATGTTTGTACTTTTCTCTTGCCGCTTAAGAAAACTACATAGGCAAGCTTTAAACATGTGGTAATTGACCATTTTCACGAATTGTTTTCCAAGAACACACTTAGTATGACAAAAAAAAAAAAAAAACCATAGCTAACAGTTTTTTTTCTGACAAAAGTCATATTTGCAGAACATTTATTGACCGAGATACGCGTATTCGCGCGAACAACTATTTCATAGAAAATTTTTCTGTACATCCTCCTCTTAAATCCATTATTCATGATAATTTTATATATCACTAACTGAAAGAGGTTTATATATGTATGTATGTATGTATGTATGTATGTATATATATATATATATATATATATATATATATATATATATATATATATATATATATATATATATGTGTGTGTGTGTGTGTGTGTGTGTGTGTGTGTGTGTGGTCAAATGATTATTATGGTTTTCAATATATTGCACCTAAAAGTCGAAAATTTCGAAATACTTTCCCACGCACCTAAAAAACACTGCTATCTATATGAGATGTCATGTAATCCATACCATGTACACAACATATTCATGGATATTTAACAATTCGTACTTGGGCACTGCCAGCCAGAATACGTTTTTAAAATCGGTATTTATATTTTGCCGACATATTTTTATTCGCCTGAGTGTAAATAATATTAATATTTCTTAGTTTCTCCTGAACGAATAAAAATTTGTTGGCAAAAACATCAATAGCTATTTTTATAAAGATATCCAGACTACTAGTACTCGTGTAGTACTCACTGTTATCATCTATACTTAATATGTAGTGTATATTATATCGCTCGCATGACATGTGATCTATTTGGCAAAGTTAATTAGGAGCATAAAAATATGGCCTCCCATTTCTAGAAATTTTCGACTTTTTGGTGCTATATTTTTAAAACTGTAATAATTTGACTACAGCTATCTACACTTATGTGGTCCTTATAAAAATCTCTTTGAGATAGTGAAATAAAATATCTTGATATATGGCCTTAAGGAGTACTGACACAAATAACCTTCTGAAAGCCGTCCAATTTGGAACAATAGTCAATAAATATATTTTTATTTCAGCCTTACACGTTAACTTCCGTGTGCGGTAGAATATACCGTGTTTAGTACTTACATTGCAAAATGTATTTTAAAAAGTGAGTTAGAGGACAAAAAATGTCTGAAAGTAAAAAAGTACCTAGGTCTTCAAAAGTGCTCGCTTTATCATGAACAGCATTCACCAATTTCTATTTTTAGTAATTTTTCCTACAGTTCAAAAATTTACATTTTACAAAGAAATTAAAAAAAAAATCTTTGAAAGTTTTTTTAACGTGACAGAATTATTTTAGAAAGTTTCGTAGAATATATTTTTGTTAGTAACATCTTTAAAATTGATGCATTAGATACGTCAGGACTGAGTTCCTGCCTGCGTTGAACATACGAGACTTTTATTGCCTCCATGATAAAATGTTTCCAGAAAAAAATTTTGTCGTATAAATGAGAAAATGGAATGGAAACAAAATGGTAAAAAATTATAATGGCGAAAAGAATATGAAAAGGAAGGGAAATAGGGGGAATAGAAAGAATGACGCGTAGAATAAAGAGACACGAGAGGAATGGAAAAACTGACGGAAACCCTGGAATCAAACAGGGGAGAAATGTTGGTAAAGAAGAAAGGGGGCAGAGGGCGCGACGGCAAATTGAGTTTGAACAGTCGAGAAAAAACTTGCATTAAACTTTTTTTTCCCGTTAACCAAAGGACATACTGTGTTCCATGCAAGAATGTTCCACGTCACTTCGACAGACACGTGGAATCACGTGGGAAAACCTGGTAGAGGCTGATCACGATAAAATGAGCACTTTTCAAACCAACGCTTGAAAAATGCCACTGGCTTCCCCTGCGTGTATTTTCAACCGGGCACACGTAGAGGAATTCACCCAGTAAAGTTGGCAACGACAGAAGGAAAGTAGTTCCCGGCCTCAATGTTGAATTAAAAGTGTTCGGCAAACATTTGTCGATACTACAATGCTCATTTTGCCGTGACCAACCTGGATCAGTATAGTTTAGTACACAGTAGAACTTTAGCAAGGATTCAGAAAAATATGAAATATATGCTGTTGACAGTAAAGAGAGCACTCTTGAAAGTCTTCTAATTTCGATTAATTGTCAAAAAATATATTTTATTTTAGCCGTAGACGTAAACTTCCGAGTGCGGTGGAATATATATACAAACTGTGTTTATTACTTACATGGAGATATTTATTCAAAAAGGTGGTTAAAGGATAAAAAAAATAGCAGGAAGGAAAAAGTAACTAGGGCCTCAAAAGTGCTCACTTTACTGTGAACAGCATATAACCGTATATGGATTATAGTGCGACACGAAGATTAAGTAGTTACTATATACGAAATTCCATATATAATGTTATGTCTGGATTAACGTCTCGGCGACAACAATCATTCGAGATGTAACCGGCAGCTTGGAGAATCAGGAATAGGCAATAACATTTACCAGGGTCGCTTTGGAAAATCGTAGAAAACCGAACTCTGCGAGGCAGGGTAGGGAATCTAACGCAAGCCTTCTCGAATACGAGACCTTGATTGATCCCGTGCCACTGGTGTAATGTAAGAAAATCCCAGAAATGTTAGTAGCAACAAGAGAATTTTCAAATTATAACGAAAAACATTTCCTACAGAGCATTGGCAATTAGCTCAGCGCTGATATTTATACAAATTAAATTGTTACAAAAAGCAGCAGAATATATTCTGTTCAAAATGAAACGTAAAAAATTATTAACGTACTGAATTTAATTTTGGGATAACGTTTTAAGTAACGCACTGAACATGGCGAATTGTAGGTACTGAGAACGCGGTAACCCAATTTGCAAAAGATAATTCAATACAATGTCGGCTAGTTAGACTGAGGAATAGTGAAGAATTATTCTGGCACAAAACCTGGCTTCAAGAAGGTGCTAATGGGCGGTAGAGTATGCCATAACACCTCTTAGCACACATTTTTCAAATTTCGTTGTAGGTACTTAACACACTCAGAAAATTTGGTGACACTAATATTCTTGGGGGCTGTGGTGGCTGAGCGGTTAGCCTGCTCGCCTCCCACCAAGGCAAACCTGGTTCACAATTCCCAGCCGATCCACCGGATTTTCTCAAGCGGGAATCGTGACAGACGATGCCACTCATCGGCGGGTTTTCTCGGGGATCTCCCGTTCCCCCCCGCCTCCTCATTCCGGCGCCGCTCCATAGTCACCTAAACCACCCCTCATCGGCTCTCAAGACCTCGCTTTTTAAGAGCCGCCCAAATATCTTCACTCACTCGCTAATCTTCTTGCGAGGAAATACGTAACGCTTTCTATGAAAGCCGACAGGCCAAGGTTTATCTGCCACTCGCAAACTTATTTTGCGTTGTGTTCAATTCAGACATTTCTTTCAGTTTATTTAATTTAAAAAAAAAAAACCCTAGTCAGCAGGACAGCGCTGAAGAGAAGCAGGAAATAACTATAAATAAATGTTGAATAGACCCAGAAAAAAAATTTCCAGGCGACGTGAATGTCAAAACATGGACAAGTGGGCGCGATGGGAAGATTGGTCATTTCTCATCCAATATAAACATTAATGGAAGGGTGGAGGGGGTGCAGTGGCGCGGCGCGTGGAGCTATGCCAATTAGCAGGTACAGGCGCCCGTGTTGCAAGCCCGTCTGGGTAAAAATAGTCCCCAAGAAGTCCCCTCGAAGACTGCGGTGATCTCGCGGCCTGAGGCGGGCAACGACTCCCACACAACACCCTCGCGAGATACTACGCTCGACTCCAACAGGCTTCCAGCGAAGTGGCCACCAACTACATTACGGCGAATAATTAGGCACGAAATGTCATATCCCCTTCCAAAACGGATACGCTGCCAACTTATCAAAAACATTCCAGCCAGCGATTAAAATCTCGCAACTCTAATATAAAAAAATATAACACTTATTTTTTTTATGTTTTATCGTGGCCCTCTTATAATGTTACGTTATTAAATTAAACAGACAAAACTATTTTTGCACATCTGAAACTCATACCTACCTTGAATTAAGTTTCAGTCTCAAAACCTAACAACTCTAGTCAACTGGAGTTGGAAGGGGTTGGTCGCCCGTTGACAGTTACAAGTTTTTTTATAATAAATTGTGTTGAAAATTATGATTAATTATCAATTTTACGACTTAAAATTTTCATATAAATTCAAAATTATTTGGAACATAACTAGCAATTTTTTATATGGAGCACACCACAATCCAACTTCTATTATCCAGTCACCCCCCTCCCCTTTTTTTAGTACATAATATGCGCTTAAAAACAACAGGACTAAACAAAATACTTAAATATAATGTTTCGCTGTGTGAAAAATAAAACAATTATTTAAGTTCGCCTTATGTTTCCACGCAAATAAAAAAAAGTATGAAAAAGCAATTCAATATATTCCATACAATATAATTCCCAATACACAGCAATTTTCTCTGAAGTACACGATCGAAACGGTATGTAACTTATTGTCCTCTTCTTTTAGCATGCAGATGGAGAGGCGAGCGGACTGCAATTTGGAGGTTTAGGGCGGAAGTAGTGAGAGCGTGTTATCACGGGCATTAAACGCGACATCAGACAGGCGCGCCGCCCTATGGCACACAAGAGAGTGTGGGATAAATAGGGAGGTGTCAGGGGGACACACAGCCCGGCCTTGTGAGGCTTCGCGCAATACTCGCCCCTGTGCGTTATGCACGCCGCACTGCGGCCGCGCTGTACTGCGCAGTCACCTCGCGACCTTCATCGCCAGTGCACCAACCGTCTCGCTACCTTGGCCACTTGCTCGTCTACTCACGTGACGCGCATCAAGGCGCGCCGTCACTGCAGCGATTCTCCGGAACTGCCCTACCACCAAGGAACTATATAACAATACGGGATCCCAATCAAACCAACCATCAAAAATACAGTTTTTTTTTTTTTTTGCTTCTGAATCCGAGGTGTGTAGATACCAACCTGTCGCATTTTCTGCTGAGCGACTATTCACGTACTTCACGTCTCAACAAAATTATTACGTTATTTGCCATACGGTAATAGATTTGAACATAACTATACATTTACATTATTTGCCATAAGGTAATAGATTTGAACATAATTATACACTATCTACCAAAGACTAATTGAGCACCCGTGAAGATAGCTAATTCGGTACGTCAGTTGACTTGTGTTTCACGGCCTTCGACATAGGACCGCTGGTGTTTGTCCGTGGTAGCATGTACACAAGAGGCCTACTGTAACATTCTGGATAACGATTTTCTCCTAACACTGTGACGTTTTTACGGAATTGACCCATGTTACTTCCAGGGTGACAATGCCAGGTGTCATGTTTCAAGGGCTACTATGCAGTGGGACGAATAGGATCGCTGGGTGAGGGGTTGTAAGGCGCGGCCAAAATCCATTGCTCAACTCATGGAATGGTTGCACGAGGAATGGCGACGAATCCCCGTGGATATCCTGCAAACACTTGTAGAGAGCATGCCAGAGAGGGTGGCTGCTGTTATAGCCGCAAGATGTGGCCCTACGCGATTTTAACGGAGTGACAACCACCGAGCAAACATTGTGGACAGGTGTCCAATTACTACTTCGTAGTGTATATTCAGCTGCGTTTTTGTACCAACACAGAATTGATAAAATGTATGTATTTGCACTAAGCTAATGTACAATACTCTGGAGCAAAATATTTTACGTAATTTATTTGCTACGTGCTCATCTTTCAAACAAAATCTCCAACTTTAAATAACCGGCCCAAAACACAAAGGAACAGAAATTACGAAATATACTTTGTTTCCCTGAGGTATTATTCAAATCCATTACACGTATCTACTGTACCATGAAACTCTTTTCGCCTTCAAATTTGCGAGCGTCATATTTCGTTCTTTCTCTTCTCTTCCGAATTTGATAGCAGGTGCGGATATTCAAAAGGAAAATCGTTAACTGTTGCGACAAATAACGATAGACTCTAAGGCACTTGACGTGTCTCCCAATCACCTTCTAGTTAAATCGGTGTACACACTAAAGACGCCCAACGAAAAACACCGTACAGGAATACCGCCCATTTCTGCGCGGTGGACAGTATCTACAATTTGATAGGCAATACTAAAAAGGAATAAAAATGTTCTACCACCATCATGGCCGCTACTTGGCAGTATTTCCTAGGGACACTTACATTACAGTTTCGCATGGGTGTCCGAATTATTCTGATTATATAGTGTATATTGTATGTTCACTTAATGGCTGTCATAAAATTATTTCTAATTCAATGTGGGGTCCAACTTAACTTGGCAGCCTATTATAAGCTTAAAAATTGCATGGTTATTATATCGACAAATCGCTTATCAGGTAGTCATGTCAGTCCAGCGATGATCAACCTATTACCAAATAGGTATGTATTTACAAGAAGCACATGGATGTCTTACAACAGCAATTGAGGATAACGCACGTGCTGTAAATTCAAACATCGCTCAACTGCATTTTTATTGTGACAACATACCGTTTAATGTATCATCTTTTTTCAAGATTATGCACTAGAAATGAATAGTAGGAGGAGAAAGACAGCTTTATGAAACCAGGTGGCGGTGATCCTATAATTTCATTGGCGTAAAGTATATATACGCTGTTTACGGTAAAGTGAGTACTTTTTGAAAGATGGTAACTTTTTTTTCGTTTATCCTATTTACATCCTTCGCCACTTTTTTATATAGACACTGCCATGTGAGTAATTAACACGGTACCTGCATTTCATCACATAATTAAAACCAAAAGTCAGAGACCACAGTGGAATTATATATTTACTGCTTCAAAAAGTGCTCACTTTACCGTGAACAGCCTACAGAAAGTTTCAACGCAGATTTCTATCGTAGTTCCGCTCGTGGCCGGTAAGTCTGTTTTAAGATAGAGCTGTATGAAAAATCCGTTTTTAACGAAGCTGGAGGACTCCAACATAATATTTATAGCTTGCGTAAATTTTTCGAAAGTACCATTCCGTCCTCGTCTGGGGTATGTATTTTTCCCATGAGTAGGTAAACATAGAGGGCACACGTTAAATAGGTCGCATTCCACTTGGTACTGACAGCGTTGACAAGTAGCATATAGAGCACTTTTGCGAGCCTTCTCATTTGCAATAATAGTCAATAAATACATTTTATTTTAGCCCAAGAAGTTAACTTCGGAGAGCGGTGGAATATCCACACTGTGTTCGTTACATACATAGGAATATTAATTCCATAAAGGCGGTAAAAGAATTAAAAAAAACGGCTGAAAGGAAAAAATAACTAGGGCCTCAAAACTGCTCACTTTACCATGAACAGCACATACCAAAAGGACGCTGCCAGTAGAATTCCGCACTGAGTAGCGCTCAGTAGTGGATCTAGGTGGAACACTCGTCAGCAGAGTTTTAAGCAGGAATAATGACGTCTGCTATGCGTGGTGAAGCAATGGCAGGTCTAAACATGTTGTCAACAGGGATGGAAATTTTTTTCTTCTTTTCACTTCCGTCTGATTCAGACTCATCAAATGATGACGAGATCGAAGAATGTGAAAATATACCTTCCACGTAAATCTCCTGTATTTATCGAAAACGTAACTTGCTCGTTATCCATTGCCGCCATGTGGCGTCCGTCTGCTTTCACTGAGACCGCCCGACCTCCTGCACGTCAGTAGCGTCAGCCGGAAGTATAGCCTCCAACCCAGACGCCACAGCGCCATTCGTCAGTTACTGATCAGCAGAATCAGTATGTAAGGAACGCTCGTCAGAAATTTCAACTGCTGTCAGTACCACGTGGAATGCAGCCAGTATTTCAAACATTCTGCAAAGCCCCTGCCACAATGTCAAATTTTCGCCTTCAACCATATTTGACAGTAAAATTTGAAGACAAAACACGGCCATCAAATTTTTCCTTCCAACAAATTTTATCAAACAATCTTGAATGTGTTCAAAATGTGCTACGCTATCAAATTTTCTTTACTGGGAGAGTCTAAATTGAAATATTTAAAAATTATTTTCTTAGTGAGATATTGCTTTTGTTTTTCCATGCGGTCCATTACAGGAAGAAATGTAAAGAACGTTGTAATTTATTTTCACTTCTTTACTAAGTTAAAATTTTATTTATTAGATATGTTATCCTGCACAATGAAATTTAATTCCTCCGAGTTCGTAATATTATATGTAATATTAACTTAAAATAAAATCCATGCTCAGACAGCTTCTGCATTAATTAATTATCTTCATAACCTATTTCGTTTCCAGCAATTGTTCGGTGTTTAGAAGTTATTTGACGTCCATTTTTGTCGTGCACGATTCTGATCGGCTGAGATCGTCAACCAACGAATAAATTTTAGAACCGGTTCAATGTTCAAATGTTTTGATGGAAACTGAAGGCATCCAACTTTCTCAGACAAATATGGCGGCGTTCGTGACGTTTCGATGACGTCATAACAGTCCAACTTTGACCAAACTTATTAGAAGCAGTTTGAAAGAAAACTTTGGCAGTGTGACAGGGGATTGACGCAGTTAAAGTGCTAGGCGCAACGACGTCGTCAGACACGTGCCACTGGCGGGTGGAGAGCAGGACCGCAGAACCACTATACCTCACCCTCCTGGCGAAGAAGGGGGAATCGGCGAGGCAAGCCGGTAACAAGCGCGGAGTGGAGGTAGCCTCATCATTGTGCACATTACCTTGACGACCCGAGCTTGTCATCGCCAGGGATACCATATTTCACGGCGAACAGCTACGGGCCTCCCCTAGGTACACGGGCAACTTCTCCCAGCGCACCCTTGACAGCAACCCTCGACACGGTTTATTAGACCCGCCAAGGTGAACCACAAACAAGCGCGGTAGGGTTGCTTGCTGAAGTTGTTGCTGCGGTACAACACACAACACTCGCATGCGCGGCTGCCCAATGCGGAACCGCCAGTCGAGTAAAAGTACATGGTTTCACGTGTCAAATTAGGGCCACGTTTCTACAAAACATTTGTTGTTAAATGTTTCATATACTCCACTCACGACTACTTCAAACTTTCCTGAAGCCCTGCTATCCCTCCGCCGTATATAAACAAAGCTTGGAAAATGACACCAGAGAGTCGACGCACTGCATTCGTGCGCACTCAGTGTAATAGCATTTTGCATAACTATTTCTTAATAGGCATTACAAACACACCAATTTTGTCACTGTCATTATTAAATTTTATATAATTGTAATTTAAGGTAGAACAAAAGTAGAAGGTAAATTTAAACCAAAATAAGGTACTTTTATGTTAACACAAGTATAGAACGCTTGTGATATCTATACGGCATATTTAGGAAACAATCAAGCACACTATACATGGAGTGTTTTTTCAAAGGTTTTATTCTAAAAGTGTGAAGAAACAGCGAATAGACTATACCCTGAAAATTGCGGGATAGTTAAAAT
Organism: Dryococelus australis; assembly: GCA_029891345.1. Classification (NCBI taxonomy): domain Eukaryota; kingdom Metazoa; phylum Arthropoda; class Insecta; order Phasmatodea; family Phasmatidae; genus Dryococelus; species Dryococelus australis. The sequence goes on from CM057006.1 coordinate 46,639,262, forward strand.
TAGTAGTCTCAACAAAAACACGAACTCTCAATAATGTTAATAAAATACTCCTACTTGCTCTCTTATATAGACTGTCCACGGTTAAGTGAACACTTTTGGGGCCTTTTTTCCTTTCTGCAATGTTTTTATCCTTTAACAATCTCTCTAAATTACAAATTAAGAAATCATTATTTCGGTGTAATAAGTATGCAATATCCAAAAATTGAAAACGTGTTTAATTTTGCTGCTACTACAGGCAGTATGAAACTTCCTAAGAAGTGATAAAAAGAGGACAGAGAGAGAGAGAGAGAGAGAGAGAGAGAGAGAGAGAGAGAGAGAGAGAGAGAGAGAGAGAGAGAGAGAGAGAGAGAGAGGAGAGAGAGAGAGAGAGAGAGAGAGAGAGAGAGAGAGAGAGAGAGAGAGAGAGAGAGAGAGAGAGAGAGAGAGAGAGAGAGAGAGAGAGAGCAAGACAAGCTCTTCTCCACCTATTGAATTTTCTTCGCCGGACGAAGGAGGAAACCACCATATCATGTTACTATGACCAAAGCACGGTAATTTTGCACTGATATTTTTAACTGTAACAATTCAATGTTTCTTTCAGCGCTACCTAAAAATGCAAATACTTCAATAAGCAACGTTTAATTTAGAAATATGATACCGAAAAACTATGTTCAAACAATATTTTAACTGTGAACTATTTCTTACAAGCCACTGCCAAAACATCGCTGCTCTCGCTACTTTTAATTTGTAATGGATACAAAATAAATTTTACAAGTTGTAGAATATATTAAGTTAAAGTTTAATTTATTCAAGAATAAGTTAATCAATATGTTATATATTTGCGTTTTACAAGTTATTGAAAAAAAAAAAAGAAAAAAAAAAACAGATTAACATGTTACTCCTTGGGTGATTTTTCGAAGATTCGTTTCAAAATATCCGCACAAACCGTTAATGGAGTATACCGTAGAACTCTAATACAAATGGCTTCTGCATTTTCAGAAACAAAGCCTTTAAAATCGCTGATTTTTAGTTTCAACGGATAATGTGCCAGGTTACATGTTTGTCGATCATTTGACACCACTTCCGGACAAGTAATAAAATTTACCATTTATTAAAAAAAATAGACACACGACTTCGTCTGCCGGTTACAGGCGATTCATCGGCCGCGGTCGTGATATAGTGGTCAAACTACTACCCTCCCAGCAAGGAGAAACGGGTTCGATTCCCGGCGGGGTCGCCCCCCTGGATTATCACATGTGGGAATCGTGCCGGACGATGCCCGCTTGTCGGCGGGTTTTCTCGGGGCTCTCCGCCCCTTCCCCCCCGCCATTGCATTCCGGCGCTGTTCCATACTCACCTCCATTGGGCTCTGAAGACCTCGCTGCTAAGAGCCGCCCATATCTCCTCAATCACTCCAGGTGATTGCTGTGACCTGTTCTGTAGTCGAACCAGGACACGCACGGTAGGCGGAATGTTTGTAGCCAGAGGATAAAGCACTATCAGATTCACTATACTTTATTAAGAATACTAGATCTGCTACAAGAAGTAAATATAGTCCTTGGCTATAACAATGTCACTCGTCTCATTAAATGACTTTACTACCAGACCAAGCTACGGCAATTAAACTTTAACAATAACAACTGAAGAGTGCTCTTGGCTCGATGAGCATTAATTATTTAATCCGAAGACCCTAATCTGGCAAGAACTAAGGCGCCCTACTTGGATTGTAATACCCCTTTTAATCTGGTCGGCGTCGTAGTGTCGAGATCCTCTCGACAATGGCACAGTGAAGAGTCGACGTTGTGGCCCACGGCAATGGCGTCTCGTTGGCCCCTCCGGAGCAAGATGGCTGCCATCCCCACCTTATATACTACCCCGCCCAACCTCATGACCTTCCTCGGCGGGGCTGGCTCGTCGTGGCTGCACCGTCCCAGGTGCCGAGCCCCAGCTAATATGGCTTGCACCACGACGCATACACGAGATCGAGACAACAGAGGCAATTACGAAAGTTACAATCGAGAACAAAAGTCCCGCGCTATTGTCGACGGAGTAGTGGAACCAGCACTTCAAAATCGCTATAGGCTATTCACGGTAAATTGAGTGCTTTTCGAAGCTCTTCAATTTGGAATAATCATCTAAATGTATATTTTATTGTAGCCTTAGACACGTTCACTTACTAGTCAAGTCAAATATATACACTGTGTTATTTCTTACATGGCAATATCTATATTAAAAAGTGGCAAAAGGAAAAAAAAAAAAAAAAAAAAAGGCTGATAAATACTGTTCACGATAAAGTGAGAACTTTTGAATTCAACATTAGAAAAAAATCACTGCTCCTACCGGCATATATTTTAACGGGCACACTTGGTGACATGCGTCCAGTCAAGTTGGTAACAATGGATGCGAAGTAATTCCATTTCTTAACGTCAAATAAAAAGTGTAATGTGACTATTTCAGATAACTTGAAATATTTATTTTGCTTTCTGTATGTTTTTACTCATCAAAGTGTATAAATGAGCGAATTCGTTAAAAATGATTTTTCTAATTATTTCACAATTTTTCTTGGCCGAAGCATGAATAAAGTAATGAGGCTCATGGCAAAGTTAATCTTACATAAGGCGGAAGAATGTACAACGTGTACGGAAGTAGATCTTAAGCAGGGCTTTCAAAAGTGCTCATTTTGGCGTGAACAGCCTACAGGAAAAAAGTAACTACGGAATCAAAAGTGCTCGCTTTACCGTGAACAAGTGTGAATGTGACCCAGTTCCTTCAAGACTTGCGACTCCTAACCCGGCGCCACCCCTGTCGAATCACTTTTACGGCGCCGTTAAAAGCTTCAACGTCACTGGCGAACCTCGGACGGTCCTTGTTAGCGTGTGTTAACGGCGTCGGTGAATGTTCGACCGTGCATTTCGCTACACTTATTTCCGCGCAGATTAAGGTTTATTAAAGACACTCCCCAGTAAAATGTTGTTTATCAAGAAGCGTGTGTTCGTATACGCGTTCTCTGAAAACGAATGTTCTGAGAATACACAGTTTTCCAGTAAAGGAAAAAGATAATTATCTACAACCCACACTTTTTTACCTTTATCCTAATAAATATAATTCACACGCACAAAAAATTAAAATAGTTAAAGATAGCATTTTTTTTTAACTTTCCTGCACAAGTTTCATTAAACGAAAATAGAAAAGTACAAAGTGGCATTTGTAGTTAAATCCATTGGCTTACACCGCGTGCAATAATATCGTACTGTTCAAGATGGTAAGAGTGGGATGGAACCCCGTGGGAACCCCGCGACCAAGGTCAAGAAGCGAGGGAGCGATACGGACGACACTAACACGCACGCCTAGTGCCTCATTGTTCCTAGACTGTAAAAAATGTTCTGTAAACTTCCTAAACTTTAATGGAAATTTTTATTTTTAACCTATGCAGTTTATGGTAATAGTACTGCGTATTAGGCTGAAAATATGGGAATATTTAGCATTGCTACTATACAAAGTCGGGTACTTTCCTAAGCATTCGACTCTTTCCCTAGCAACTGTAGGAATGTTACCATGCATGTATGGCATGTATGGGAAAATATTTTAGCATTTGCGCTTTGTCACTGTACGTATACACTGGTATGGTAATTTTACAAATAATTTCTCAGAGTGTACGTGCAAGGCGTACAGTGTTTCCGCCGTAACGCTGTACTGTAGACCACAGATTAAACTACGCCCGAATCTTTGTACTTTTTTCTTGCCGCTTAAAAATAAACTGCATACACAAGCTAAAAAAAAAATGCGATGTTCGATCACTTTCGCGATTTTTTCTCCAAGAATACACGTAATATGACAAAAGTAAAAAAAATAGGGGCATAGATATTTGTTTATATATATATATATTTTTTTTTCTGGAGAAAAAAGTGGTATTTGCACAACATTTATTTACGGAGATATGCGTATTCGCGGAAATAACTATTTTACAAAAAATTGGGAGGTTCATCCGACTCTTAATGTTGGCTGTGCCACATGCCTGAACTGCTGAGCAAGGTTGTTCGAGGTGGCTGCACGGACCGTAATCGACATGGCACACCATGTATCTATACTCGCGCTCGTTAGCCGTTGGCTTTATGCAAGTCGCTCAGCCCATACTTCGACCCTCTGATCCCCTAATCCACTACACTGTGGTTCCATTTCCTCGAACGCGAGGGGAACCAATTTCGCGGTAGGATAAACGACAATCCCGATAGGCCACGATTCTCCTGCGGTCGAAGACGGAAAACCCTGTTTGCATGGTTACCGTGTTCTTCGATGCAGCATGTCCACTCCGCGTGTGCATACACTACAGAATTTTTTCTTGTAAACTTCTTAAGGTGTAGTGGAAGTTTTTAACCTATGCAGTGTATGGAAATAATACTAAAAGTCAGGCTGAAAATATGGGAATGGTGCTATTACACAACATTGCTATTACACAAAGTTGGGAACATTCCTGAGAATTTTACTCCTTCCTGAGCAACTGTAGGGACGATGACATGTATGGGAAAATAATTTACATTTTGCGCTTTTGTCTCTGTACGTACACGCTTATATGGTAAATTTACAAATAATTTCTTAGAGAGCACAAACGTCGGGGAAACACAATGCGACACACACTCAACGGCTTCGCGACCTCCACTTGCATACAACTTAATCAGCGTCGCCATTCATCCGAATTCTGCGTGACCGTTGCTAGATAACTAATCAAGCAACGGCCACAATCTGCTCTACGCATTCCCCCACATTTAGGGTGGCGCGTGCTCGTTGGTGTTGCCTGTCTAATGGCCAGCAGTGTGATATCAAACGGACCACCTACGGGGTAGTGAGCAACGTCGATTGCCTTACACTCGGGGGTTCGTTCCCAGACACCAACCCCTTCTGAATTTTTAAACGGTACGTGCATCTGGCCCGCTTATATGCTGGCAAAACGACCGTACAATTTATCCTCCCTTAGTCTCCACCGACCGAACCGATGTCTACGGTTCGTTGCCATCGTCTATGTGACTATTTCTTTTAAAACCGATCCTTTAAATGAATACGTTCGACTTTTATGCAATGGGAAATATTATAACTTCACAAATTATTCGATTAGAAGTTTGTTACGTTTAATCCTCGGCGATTCAAATAACTTTGACGTATATTGCTAGAGCTGAATGAATTTTGCAGAAAATAGCATTCCTAGAAGATAAAAGGCCTTGAAACTGAGCCAATGAAGCTGGCAATTCTTTAACTGCTACGCGTTGTGGACGTGTGACAGAAGCACAGGGCGAATAACCGATAAGGGTGACGCTGGGTGAGCGTATCTAATACGGAATAGCTCTTACACCCACGTCACTTAACTGGCACGCAGCTGTATGGTAATGCACCATACAACTATGGGAATTTAAACGCTGCTCCTACCACTTTAATTTTGAACAGTCGTCAAATATAAAAACAGTCGCAAAATGTGGTTTTTAGCCATCTTAAAGGTCTGAAAACTGGTGTTATAGGCTGTTCACGGTAAAATGAGCATTTTTGAAAGCACTGTTTAAGATCTACTTGTATGCACGTTGTGTATTATTCCGCCTTACGTAAAATTAATATTGCCATGAGCCTCATCACTTTATTCCAGCGTCGGTCAAGTGAAACTATGAAATAATCACAAAATAAAATATTTCACAAATCTGCTAATTTTTACACTTCAACGGATAAAAAAAACAGAAAGTGAAAGAAATAATCTATCTTATCAGAAGGGGTTACCTATCACTTTTTATATTCAACGTGGAGATATAGAACTACTTTCCCTCCATCGTTACCAACTTTACTGGGCCCATGTAACTCTGTGAACACGTTAAAACATGCAGGTACGAGTAGTTACTTTTTTCGAAGGTTAATTTCAAAAGTGCTCACTTTATTGTGAACAGCTTTTACTAGTATGTGTGGCGTTTTGAACGTACCCATCATGTATAGTTATTATGGGACGTTCAGACTGGAGATCATTTCTTAGTTTCTACATAAACGTTAAGATTTTAAACGCGCTGCGATGCGGTTGAAGCGATAGTTAAAGCGGGAGGCAAATCCTAACACGAGAGCATGGCCGAACGCTCAAAACCGAGCGACTTCAAAGTTTTAAAGTTTCACTAAAACCACTGCCGAGGAGTGATATCGTTTTACATCGCCTTTCTCATACACTATGTCGTGCGATTTTAACGGTCGTCGCGTCGACGCGAACAACTTACTGCGAGTTCCCAGCACGGGCAAGGGCGGAGCGTCATAAAGATATCGCCGTAAAACCCCGGCACATAAAAACCATCAGTGTAAAAACCTGCCGCTGGCGAGCCACGCGACCCCCCCCCCCCCTCCTCAACCACACAAAAAACACCAACATCTCGCGATGTGGCGCCGCGACGACCGGCTCTTCTCGGCGCACGGTCGCGACGCCGATATATTTTAGGTCGAGGCGGATAAAAAATATATATCGGGCAGCAATTTTTACGAGGAGACCGACGTACGTTGGCGGAATGCTGCGCGCCGAAGGCCAAGAGTGCGACGTGACTCGCAGACGAGTGTAAGGGTGCGTTTATAGGGGAGCGGCCAGCAGAGAGGAGAGTAGAGCTGCGCGGTGAGCAAAGAGGTGAAGCGTGAAGAAATCAAACAAATTATACACCTTCTTCCTCACAAAAAAAATCACAACAAAATCGCGTAGAAAATTAAAAAATAGTTTAAAATTCTATTTTTATAAATTTTTATTAAAATTTTTTTTTAAAAGGCTATAACCCTGGCGGCCATTTCCCCCCTTTTTTCTCGGAATTTCTATTTTTCCCTAAAAAATTTCCCTTAAAAAATTTAATTTAAAAACTTACATTTGCTCAGGTTTCCCCCTAAACCACCAATTACTCATCACTGTTCGAATCCAGCAGACGACTGACTCCCTCGCACCAACTCCCCTCACCTATACTCATTCCGCCATCTTGATTTTTCAGTCGCCATTTGTTTACATGCTACTGGAGGCCGCCATATGTGTTTACGTTCGTCATTTATTTACACATTACTGGAGGCTGCCATATTGGTAGGTGACGACTATTGCAATTTTCCATCCTACGTTAATCAAATTTTTTTTCGAATACATGGTATAGCTACATGCATAGTGCATGACTGACTACATGCTTAATTTATTAAATATTTTAAATACGTGTTGTTATTAAACACTTAAAGGCTAACAGGAGGATACGACACACAAAAAATAGGAAAAAACTAATAATTTTATAATAATAATTTATTATTATTTTGTAAATACATTTTCAGAAGAAAGTACTTCATCGCATCATCTGATATAACCCCGAAACCACCTCTTTCATGGTCGAGTAATCCCCACGTTGTTGCCTATAAGGCAAATACAAGTTTGATGGAATCTTCGGTAAATTTATTGTCAGTATACTCGATGTCTTCTGTCTTCTTCACATCACTTGTCAAAGGAAACTCGTTGGGGAAATGTGTGGGACCGTCGAAGGAATAATCATCTTCAACACTATCACTGTCGTCATAGTCATCATCAATGCTGTCTTTATGATCAGTTACATTTCCTGCAGCATCCTCAACATCTAGTTTACTTTTCTGTGTAGCAGGAGTTGTATGTTCATCAGTATTTAGAGCTGATGACCGTATATTTTGAAGTTTTTCGACTTCACACGAACATCTTTCAAGTGTGCCTTCCGCAAAAACTGACTGGGCTGCACTCATTCCAACTTTAGCATTAACTGTGGCGTCATTATCGTCTGCGGAAACTGTACCCATAGATGTAGCAGGAGGTATAAATGGCATCACTTGCTGGTTCCCAGTAGACGAACCCTCTCGACAGACACGTGATGAACTGATCGAACCCACGCCTGTACCTTCCCCTGTGTAGCAGACAGTCTTTATGGATCGTCAAAAATTCCATCTCTCTCCTTCCAGCACAAGGCACACATATTTACAAAATATTATATAGGCATGTCCATATTAACATGATCATCGTAAACATGACAAATTCGTATCGGCCATGCGAAACAGCACCAAAATGTGTGCATTGTCGCAAAGCAGTTATTTGGGTATGCGCGAATAAGTCTGGCCGAGGTACACACAGTCAACGTTCGCGTGTCGACCCACGCTAAAGTATTCTTGAATGCAAGTTTGTTTCTCGAAGAAAAATATCGATTAAATCGAAATAAATGTATATTCCCATACTTATATGTAGTACATAACTTTGTATAAATTAAATTGAAAATAATTTTATATTTACGTACTTATATGTACATAACTCTAAATATATATATATATAAATTAAAATGAAAAAATTTCATATTTACATACTTATATACCTATACATTTTATGTAACTATACATATTTATACAACTATACATATTTATGTATAGTCCTATAGTATATATACAATAGGACCTGCGTTTTCTTCCGGGGCGAACGAGTCTTTGGGTTTTCTCAGAGTGCTCCCATACCGCGAAGATGAATTGCGAATATGAAGGGCTGCCTTTTGACCTCGACGTATGGGGCTGTGGCCTGTATCATCGCAAACTGGATTGGATTGGATGCTCTATCGCTCCATCGCCATCTTTCGGTTTGTACCCTCCGTCCATATGTATAGAAATTACATTCGTTCAACTGTATGATGCATGCATATATTAGTTTATATATGCAGTATTGAGTATCAGCCATTTGCCGAATGGCGCATGTCCGATGCTGGTTAAAATGTATAAATACGATCCTTTTATACATTTCCGTTTCAGTATCATTTTAGACTTAGAACTGTAGTTACGTAAAAAAAAAAAAAGTCTATGATGCATCTGCTGTGCCGCTTCTGCGGTAAAAAATTCACAGCATTTCGGTATTTACGGCAGGAAATAACGACCTGCGGAATGAAAAGTTCGAGTGTGAGTTCTGAATGTCAATTCTGTCACAGACATTCTTCTCGTAGAGATGCGTTAAAGAAACATTCTAAAACTTGTAGCACTGGTTCTCTGCAAGTACAATCGGCTCCACCTGTTCTAGAAGATCGTAGTGGTAACATGCGGATCGCCAACCAGGATGTCACTCTACCCCTTAGCCGTGAAAAGCCCATAGTCGCGCGTCTGATGCGGGAGCCCACAAAATGCCTACTACAGTAGGCTGCATTGCATACCGTGGCCTTACTTCTAAACCTCGTAATCCGTTCGAAGAATTGGTAAAGAAAAATATAATAACTTTGCACATTTAAAGACTATAGCAATGTTACATAGATTATAATTGAAGAGGTTTTACGAGAAGGTACGAAATAGAAATTCAGACTTCACCCACAACGGGACATCGGCTAGAGCGCCCGGCCTCCCTATCATGTGTAGCAGTTTTAAATTTTACATTTACAATTTTACAATTGAGCATAATTTAAATGTGTTTTACATAACAGTAAAAGTACAAAATATAAAATATGCATAGGCATAGGTGCGTAATGGTAGATTCTACTAGTATATCAGTTAATAACAATTAGACAACCAAAGTAAGATCATTAAAAATAAGTTTTACCACCAGTACCAGACGTACTGTTGATGCTCAGAACGTAAAACTTACGGTATCGAGGTTAAATGTTGGCACTCACCCTCCCACACTATACGGACCGAGATCGATTCCCGGCGCGGTAGCTCCCGGATTTTCACACGTGGGAACCCGTTGGCTAGTGGGTTTTCTAGGGGACGTCCCGCTTTCCCCGCCCTTAAATTCCGGCGCTGTTCCATGCCCACCTCGCTTCACCCTCATCGACTCGGGGGGGGGGAAAAAAACGTGGACTTACGAGGTTTTCCACGACAGCTGACGTCGCTTAGGAACAAGCCACAGGCGCGCTGTCGCCAAGGGGCCGGCGTCGACTGCCCGCGGCGGAAATTACGCAAGAGCAGGAAGACAACCGCGATTTCTCCTCTCGCTCCTCAAGCAGCCGTGACCCTTGTCAGACTACTACAACCCTGCACCGCCATCAACCACATGTATTATATTAATTTTAACTAACACACAGACTGACATACAACTTCTAGAGTTGTTAACGACCGAGATAAAGTAGGTACAGGCTTTTCACTGTAAAGTGAGCCTTTTTGAAGTTCTAGTTATTCTTTTATTTCAGCAATTTTTCTATATATTAACTAGATTTTTTAAAATAAATACTGCCGTGGAAGTAATAAACACAGTGTGTATATTCCACCACACTCAGAAGTTACCGTCTAAGACTAAAATAAAATATGTCTGTCTACTATTCCAAATTATAGGGCTTTCAAAAGTGCTCTCTTTACCGTGAATAGCCTGTAACAGCTGATTATGGTAAGCGTAGGTGATTGACTAAAAAAATGCAAGTTAAAGCATTAAATTTTCCTGAAAAAAAATTCCTCCGAAACACTCCATATTTTTTTTTCCAATTATTTACTTAAGTCTAATACAACTGCAAATACAATTGAACGCAATCAGAAACAACTGCAGAACAACAACACACACTTATTATAAATAACCAATTGTCATGACCGCATTTCCTGATACCAAACTTGAGTTTGAATTCCTGTAAAACGCAATACATGTTCTGTTTTCATTTGTGTAGAAGGCATTGTTATGATAATTTCATCTAATACACTAAAATATAGTACAACATTTCTGCACGGGCCACGGTGGCTGAGCGATTAGAAAGCTCGCCTCCCACCAAGGCGAACCGGGTTCAATCCCGGCCGGGTCACCGGATTTTCGAAAGTGGGAATCTGTGCCGGACGATGCGGTTGGTCGGCAAGTTTTCTCGGGGATCTCCCGTTTCCCCCGCCCCTTAATTGCGGTGCCGCTCCATATTCACTTCAATCACCCTCATCAGGTCTCAAAACCTCGTTGTAAGAGCAGCCCAAATCTCTTCACATTGCCACTTTGCGATCATCTCCTTAGCCCTTTCGACGGCAGTCAAGCACGTGACAGAACCATTATCGTAGGATTAATGATCGAATGCGATCGATGATGCGGTTAGCATGGCCGCTCGCACTTGAGACTCGCAAACTCTGATCACGATCGGCCGCAGTGGGCGTGGTTGGCACACGTGATGCTCAGCCCACGTGAATGTTGGGCGTGGTTGGCTGATATACGCCTCCATAAGCCCACACTAACTGGGTCAAGATACCGGCACAAATCTGCGACAGACATAAGCTCGTAATCTTATCTTTAACGCGGTACGAACTACCTCCAACAAGAACGAACGCCACATTATGAGACAGATGAGGAAAAGAGGAACGAGTGACGAACTGTCATTTCTATGGGTTTTTCTTGCGGCATTTTTCGCCCTTATCATTAACAGCTGTTCACAATAAAGTGAGCACTTTGGAAAGAAACATTAGAAAAATGTCTGCCCCTGCCTGCGTAATATTTTAACGGGCGCAATGAGTAGCATGCGCCTGGTAAACTTGGTGACGATGGATGGAAAGTAGTTCCGTACATTAAAGTCGAATAAAAAGTGCCGCGCAACCATTTGTGATGATTTAACTTATTCTTTACACTTTGTTTTGTTAACGCCACAGTGCGCAAAAATTAGCAGATTTATAATATGTTAACTTTGCTAATAATTTCAGTTTCACTAGACCGAGGCATGAATAAAGTGATGGGGGCCCATGGCTATGCTAATTTTACATAAGGCGGAAGAATACACAACGTGCATACAAGTAGATCTTAAGCACGGCTGTCAAAAGTGCTCATTTTACCGTGAACAGAGTATACATTATTTCACTATGCGTTTTCTCATTTCCATACTCCGGTACTCCAAACCGTCACTGTGTCTAATGCGAAATAAATATTCGACGTTTCCCCTCTGGTAATGGAACATTCGACATCCGCGTGGCATGAAAGCTTCCGTCTTTTCCCACCAAGTTCACGTCGGATTAAGGGAAAGTTAATACAACCAGAAGCTGGGAAAGTGGGTTGGTTCCAGTGTAAATTTACCTCGAACGCGAAAATGGTAATTTTCCAATTTCCACCTTGGAAAAAGCGAACCAATAAAGAAAATAAGATAGAATGTCTTTGTTAGTCTACTATATGAGACAGGCAGTGAAAACGAGACGACTTCATTCCTATTTGTACCGACGTCTAGTAACAGGTATATCCTAAGACTGTTAAAGAGTGGGATGGACCCCGCATTTTTTTGTGAAATAGTTGTTTGCGCGAATACGCGTATCTCGGTAAATATATCTTATAGAAATACGACTTTTTTTTGTCATAAGAGAAAAAACAATTATCTATACCAAAGTGTTTTTTATTTATTTATTTATTACGGTACGTGTATTCTTAGAGAGAAAAAATCGTGAAAATGGTCAAATGTCGCATTTTTGAAGCTTGCCTATGCATGTTCCCTTAAGCGGCAAGAGAAAAGTACAGATATACGGGCGTAGTTTAATCTGTCGGCGTTCATCGCATGTAATAAAATGCCTATGTTATACATCTAATTTTCACAGTACAGAGTTACGACAGAAACAATGCACGCCTTGCGCGTAGGAGCGATGAGGCGCTAGGCGTGCGTGTTAGTGTCGCCCGTATCGCTCCCTCGTTTCTTGCCCTTGAACGCGCGGTTCCCACGGAGGTCCAGCCAACTCTTAATGTATTCCATGAAAACCAAGGTGTTGTCCGTAGAGTTTGTAATTCTTTAACCTACTATAAAAATTTACGATCATTAAAATAACTTTTCAAGCCAGTTTCTCCAGTTGTTACTTTGCACAATTTTTAAGACACGCGGATACCAAGTAATTGCAATAGTCTATTACATAACAATAGTAATAAAAAATACATATTACACTATTTTAATACTTTAAAATATATTACCTTCTTACAAATGTAAAACTCGTAGCAAATACTGTCATCAAACCCCACCGTGTGTTAAAGGAGAAATAAGTTATTTGAAGGATTCTTGCGATGGGGCTAGCATACTAAACGACACATTATTTATTGTGGACATAATCCATTGCAGTACGTCACATAGAAAACCACAAAAATACGCGCAGAATTTAACACAAAGTCACAGAACAGAAGCAAAATTGGATGTACAGTATTTATTTCCTAAATGTTCCAATAAGGAAAATCAAACTATTGCCATTAAAGTATACATACTATGACCAATACATTCACGTCGATTCAATCCATTCTAAAAGCACAAAAAAACTGGCGTTAATTTCAACTTTAGCTAGCCGCGCAGAGAAAATCAATTCTGATAAAAAAAAGAAGCAATAGTCGATAAACCAAACCAATTGAAAATCCAATCTCAGTCTAACCATTATATCTATTAGCATCATAAACCAGCGTATGGGAAAAAAAATTATGATATAAAATCATGTAGCTAACTTAGTTATTCAACACGTTTGCGGTCTCTCAAAAAATTATACGATTTGAGAATATATACAGAATACGAACGGCACTTTATTCTCTCTCTCCAATAAAAACTTCATCAGATACCCTGTGAATGTGGTTGCATAAACATTGGGGAGACTGGCAGAGCACTTCCAAACGCGCTCGATATCACAAAAATGATGTTAAAAAGGAAAAATTTTAAATTCCAGACAGGCCGAACATAATTGAAACAACAACCACAGAATAATATGGGGAGATGTTACACTACTTACTCTGGAAACGAATCTAACTAAGAGGAAAATGAAATAATAAGCATTTCTTCTCGGGAACAAAAATGTACTTAGTCAGCAAAGTCCTGAATTAAAAAATATCTGAATACTTTTAATTAATTAAAATAAAAACAAATTCTCAGCAAAAAATTCATAAAACATAACAAAAAATCTGCAACCATTGCGCAGTCAATGGGAGTGTGATCAATGGCCATTGGCTGAAGTACGAGAGCTTTCAAAGGTATAAACTATCGGTGTTTTGCAGTTTCACCCCGTCAATATGTAGGCTTTCGTCAGTCTACATGTCTGCATGAAAACTGAAATGAGATTCCAGTTCCGACAAGTCGCGTCTCTTTACCCTAATACCACCGTTTTCGTATGTACTGTCTTCGCTGTTTCTATAAGTCTTCGTGCATATCTACGAGTTTTTTGTCTGTGCTATTAGTCGTTGTACTCAATCCATATTTATCAATTTTTGCTGTCGAAATTATGTAATTCCTTGTCAGAAATATTCTGTGGGTTTTTCTGTACATTTACTGACGAAAAACCAACTTCTTTTCTATCATGTACCTCAGTGATGTTTTATCTACGCATTACTCTGTTTTTCTACGAGACATACTGGGATGGAGTATGTACAAAATAATATTTCGATTAATGAAGAAACAAATTCAAGTCACAGCATTAAATAACACACACACACAACACACACGCACGTGGCATCAGCTTGCCTGTAAGCACACGTCAAATGAAGCGTTTATTATTCCTCGATTAAAAACCCGTGTAAAATATATTAAATAGTGTATGCCTATAGGCCATTCACGGTAAAGTGAGCACTTTTGAAAGCTGTCTCATGCGGAATAAAAGTCAATAAATAAATTTTATTTTAGCCTTTGACGTTAACTACCGAGCGCGGTGGAATATACACGCTGTACTTATTACTTAAGAGAAAATATTTATTTAAAAAAGATGGTTAAATGTATAAAAAGTGGCTGAAAGAAAAAAAAGTAACTAGGGACTCAAAGGTGCTCATTTTACCGTGAACAGCCAATACCAATATACCTACCAGTTTGCACAGCAATTACAAAATTCATTAAAAAAATCAATGAAATAAATGAGAACAGAACTGTAACGGGAAATTGGGGGGGAGGGGGGGACGATGATGTAGTTGTCAAGACTACTCGCGTCCCACCCAGGCGAACCGGGTTCGATTCCCAGCAGGGTCGCTCCCGGAGTTTCGCGTCTGAATCGTGCCGGACGTTGCCGCTGGTCGGCGAATTTTCTCGAGGATCTTCCGTTTCCCCCCGCCCTTGCAATCCGGAGCAGCTTCATACTCGCCTCACTTTACCGTCATTAGCTCTCAAGTCCTCGATGTCAAGGCCAATGGTGCACGCAAGCGTTATCTTTGCCGGATTTTCGTTATAACTTGTTTTTCATAGGGTTTATCGAAATTTTTGGCACGACAAGACGTAAATATCGATTTTTAACAACTTCCTGCATTGTTAAATATTCACTATCTTTATTATTCTGTGAGCACAGATGGAAGATGAGAAATAAGATATTCTTTCTTATCTTCCATTAGTGCTCCGACAGTAGTAATGGTAGCGAATATCTATCAATGTAAAAAGATGTTCGAAATAATTCTTTATGTCTTGTCGTGCCAATAATTTTGAAAAATTCTCTGAAACAACTTTTGACAAAAATTAAGGCAAATACACGGCTTTCGTGCAATATTGACCTTAACGAGCCGCCTGTCATCTCCAACTGCGGAAATATTTGACCCTACTTAACATCCAGCAAGTCAATTTCGCAGGGGTTCGACGCCGACGGGCGGGAGACAGAAGCAGCCTACAGTTATCTTTGGGCAGGTCTGCTGAATGGGCGAGGCGGGGCTATATGCCATAACGGCGGGTTGGACGCAAGCGCTGGTCTCGAGGGCATGGCCGCCGGCCCAAGGACAGGCTATTCCAAGTTCAGCGCCACCTTGGAGCACCTGCCGCCGCCGGGGCGCGGACAAGATGGCACGCCTCGCACACGTCATCGGGGATCACTGAGGCGTCCCTCTTCCCCTGACCCAGATCAACTGCACGCCGACTAGGTATGTTGAAAAAAAATTGATGTATCGAAATGACGATATATCGGTACAAATCGTCGTTACATTTCAACAATATTTTCCCGGTATCAGAAACAGATATTTTTTAAAATTCCCTTTTAGTAGGCTTGGTTTTGAATACAAATATTGAATGAAATAATTACTACAGTCCATTCACGGTTTCTTCGGTTTTTTTTAAAATCAGACCTTTGAAAAATCTCCCTACGTATGATGTGTGTAATTATTTCCTAAATCCGCCATGTATCACAAGAGTTTTATACTTGTGTTAATAAAAGTTACTTTTTTTCCTGTTAAATTGAAATATTTATATTTTACCAATAAATTATAATGCTTCATTTGTATGTAATTTAAATAAAAAAACAGGGAGAAAATAGGTATGTTGGTAGCGTCTAGCGAGAAATAGTCTTTATAAAAAATACTGTTACACTTAGTGCACACGAATGTGGTGCGTCGTCCTTCTGACGTAATTCTCTAGACTTAGTTAAGCTTATTTTGAACTAGGCGGAGGAATATCCTGGAAGTAGAACTCTAGCAGGGCTTCAGGAAAGGCTGAAGTAACTGTGAATGGACTACATGATTACTTTCGCATCATGCAGCAAAAACTGGCACCACGTCATTCTGCAATGCCTTGTGTACTCAAGTATGTAATATTACACATAGCTTTAAATTTGTGATCGCCTTTAAGTACATATAGTATCGGATTCCGATGTACAGAAAATCGATATTTTTCTTCCAATATATAATTGCGTAAAACGGTACTTTTATAAATAACCAATCTAAATAACGTCGATGATTTCCCGATATCGACATCCCTAGCGCAGACTCCAAAACAGCTGAATGCCTGGTTGATCCTTGGTGTCTCCGTGCTATTCAGGGGCGAACCATCGAAGAGTCATTCAACACACTGCATTGATTATTTAATATAGTCAAAACACGGCTACAAGTTGTTCACAGCAAAATGAGCACTTTTGAAAGCCCTGCTTAAGATCTGCTTGTAACCAAGTTGTGTACTCTTTCACCACATGCAGAATTAACACTGCCAAGGTCCTCGTCACTTTATTCATGCGCCGGGCAAGTGAAACTGTGAAATTATTAGAAAAGAAAATTTGTTTCAAATCTGGTCAGTTTTACACTTCAATGGTTTAAATAAAAAAATAAATAAACAAATAAAAAAAGGCAAAAAAAAAACTTCTAGGTTTTCACAAATGGTTTCCTAACACTTTTTATTGGACGTTAAATTGTTGAACTATTTACCATCTGTCATTACCAACTTCACTGGGCGCATGCCACTCAGTGCGCCCGTTAAAATATGCGCAGGTAGGGACAGTAAATGTTTCCAAAGCTTGATTTCAAAAGGTGCTCACTTTATCGAGAACAGCCTCTACCGCCAACTTTTCTGAAGCCCTGCTCAAATTCTACTTTAGTTCTATTCCCCTGCCCTATGGAAACAAAGCTTTTAACTAAGTGTACAAAAATTATACAAAAAGGACAACACTCCGCATTTGTGAGCACGCAGTTTAAGGGGAGGGGGGTTCCCAACCACCGTCTTAGATTTATCGAATTCCCGTTCAAACTTTCTATTTCAGGAGGTGAATTTTAATTTCCCGCACATCTCCTAAATAACAGCTTCCCAAATTTTATCGAACTGCCACAGTTTCGTTACCTTTATTAATTGTTAGCTGGTAACTGTCGAGGCGAAACGCGAGATTATTTATTACGAACGATTAGAAAGGCAATTATATAAACAGTAATAAAAAAATACTAACCTAGGACAATGCAATAGGCAATGCTCTATGCTCTGTCGTTACAAAAAACATTACACAAAACTGTAATTCCAGAGTATTGCAAAAATTCCATAAATCCAAGCTGGCGGGTGGGAAATCTGCCATAATCATATTTTTCATGAGAACTATTTTTTACTAGGCATTACCTCCACAGCTATTTTATCGGGTTTATTCGTATTAATTTTAAATAAAACATTAATATTTATAAATGAAATATATGTAAAAGTTTAATTTAACCGAAAATAAGATAAGTTTGTGTTAACAAAAGTTTAAACACTAGTAAACGCTGTTCGCGGTTATGTGAGCACTTTAAAAGCCCTGGTTACTTTTTTCCTTTCAGCCATGTTTTATTCTTTAACCCCATTTTTTAAATAAATAACTACCATGTAAGTAATAAACACAGTGTGTAAGTTCCACCGCAATCGGGAGTTAACGTCTATGGCTAAAATAATTTATTAATTGACATAGTCTAAATGAGGCGGCTTTCAAAAGTGCTCATTTTACTGTGAACAGCCTATAGTAATAACAAGGGCTACGCTATTATACAATATTACAGAAAGTTTACGATAAACTGAGCACTTTTGAAGTAAACGTTTGAATAAGTTCCTGCCCCTACATGCGCATATTTTATCGGCCACACTGACTGACACGCACCTAGTAAAGCTAGCAACGACAAACGGAAAGTAGTTCCATATTTCAACGATGAATAAAGTATTCGGTAATTATTTTTTTGAATTAAATTATTTCTTTTATTTTCTGTTTTAAACACTGTTTGTAGGAATCAGCAAATTGTAAAGTATTTTCTTTGCTAATAATTTTAAAGTATCACTTGGCGACGCCTGAATAAGTGATGAGGCTCGTGGCAGTGTTAAGGAAGAATACACAATGTGTATAAAGGCTGTTCACGATAAAGTGAGCACTTTTGAAATCAACCTTAGCAAAAGTCACTACTTTTACCCATATACTATTAAACGGGCGCACTGAGTGGCATGCGCCCATTTAAGTTGGTAACGATGTATAGAAAGTAGTTACATGTCCTAACTTTGAATAAAAAGCGTTAGGTGAACATTTCTATAAACTTGGAAGATTTCTTTTACTTTCTGATTTTATAGTGCACCAAGTGTAAGATTTTGCAGCATTGTAAAATATTTACTTTTGTAATCATTTCACAGTTTCACTTGACCAACGCACGAATAAAGCGATGAGGCGACTGTAGTGTTAATTTTACATAAGGCGGAAGAAAACGCAACGTGTATGCAAGTAGGTCTTAAGCAGGGCTTTCAAAAGTGCCTACTCACTTTGCCGTGAATAACCTACAACTACAAAAACTAAGTTGAAACATTATTGTGAGTTCTGCAGAACGCAGGGAGAAATTTTTTTGCAACGACAGAGAATATATCCCTTAAATAGCCCTAATATCTTAATCGTTTCTCACACGGATAAAACGACATGGTACCAGAATATGCAGCGCACACGAAGATAAGCATCGCTATCCAAGGTCGAGCATATAGCTTATCGCTGAAGATAACAGGGAGCGATTCGGCAAGTTCTCGAAGCAAAAATGGTCGCCGAGTCGTGTATAAATGTTCTCGTTTTAGACTGTTCGATAATATTTTATGACGTGCCAAAGCATAACGTCTATACTACTCACTTAAGAAGAAATTCCAGGCAAAAATAAAAACAATGTTTGCTAAATCCACTAGAAGAGAAAATATCACGCTCGGCAACAACCTTTACAACGAGCAAGCACGATAGTCGGTAGTTAACCTCTATGAACGGTGAAGTGGAAGCTTGTATAATCTAGCTCTATCTATCTAGTTGCACAAATCCAGGCCAACCATATTATTTCCAGGCTGTTACATCCACACTTCAACGTTTCAGCTAACATACAAGTAAAGACTATACAAAACGGCAGCGAGAGAGAGACAGAGAAAGAAAAAAAAGGGCGGGGCAGAAGGGCAGCGAGAGAGAATATTTTATAATTAAATAACGTTTGTATTTAAACCTATTCTAACAATTTCCAGTATCAGTAAATTATTCGATACCGATACCCTTTTTCGGAATTTCTCCTAGCTGTAAATTTCCAACCTCTTCAATCAAAGTTCCCCCCAAAAAAAATATGTGTTTTCCTCCACAAAATAATAATTTGAAAAGCAGTATACATCAGAATTTTACTTGTCCTCTAATTAGAACGGTAGCTAAATATAACAAAAAATTATGAGTGCTGCACTCTGTATTTTTTCAAAGCAAACAACACAAACAAAAAAATTACAAATTCTGTAGACACCTGGAGATGAGATGATGTATTGTTAAAAATATAGTTAGATATGTATGAATATAAAAATATTTTTTGAAAAATAGAAAACGAACAAAATGAATGTTAAAAAAAAAATTACTGGCACCGATATGATACTGGTATCTAAATGAGTATCGACAACGTTCTTGCGATTCCAATTTCAATCCCAGCATCGATACACTTTTCACGGTATCGCAACATCCCTACGGCTGCACGCTCCGCGAGGGCGATGGTTGACCGGATGTGGCGTGGCGGCTGCGAACGACGCGCTGACGATGGAAAGGGGGGGGGGGGGGGGGGCAGCAGGAAGCGCACGGCGATCACGTGACTCGTATTTCGCTTGGTCAAGACGTCTCTCGCCGGGCGGCGTGCTGACAGCGCACTGACGACGACCCCTACACACCCGCGACTCCTGCGCGGCCAGCTCACGGCGACTCTCCCCGCTGCTTACAACATTGGCTACACACCGTCTGTTCCCTGCTGGAGTTATGCTTACAGGAAATTCCCCCGCCTCGTGGACACACAGATTAACAACGTCTGAAGGCTATTGCGCGGCCAGCTCACGGCGACTCTCCCCCGCTGCTTACAACATTGGCTACACACCGCCTGTTCCCTGCTGGAGTTATGCTTACAGGAAATTCCCCCGCCTCGTGGACACACAGATTAACAACGTCTGAAGGCTATTCACGGTAAAGTGAGCACTTTTGAAATCAATATTATAAAAAGTCACTGCTCCTACCTGCATATATTTTAACGGGTCACGATGGAGGGAAAGTAGTTCCATATAACTACGTCGAATAGAAAGTGTTAGGTAACCATTTATGACAATTTAAATTATTAATTCGCTTTCTGGTTTTTTAAATACACCAAAGTGTAAAAATTTGAACATTTGAGAAATATTTACTTTTCTAATAATTTCACAATTTCCCTGGACCGATGCATGAATAAAGTGATCAGGCCCATGATAATGTTAATTTTACATAAAGCGTAAGACTACACAACGTGCATACAAGTAAATCTTAAGCAGGTCTTTCAGAAGAGCTCGTTTTACCGTGAACAGCCTATGCTAATCGACACTAAAGGAGCAACGCACCGCATTGGTGCGTGCCCAGTTGATAATATTTTGCATAAGAACTATTTCGTACTGGTCATTACCAACACACCATGTTCTCCTAATTTTTACTAATATTCGGTGTAAATTAAATATTACAATTTATAAATAAAATACACTTAAAAGTTTTTATGTTGACACAAGTACACAACCCGCGTGCTACAGGACAATTATGAAATAACCAAGCACGCCATACAGAGGGCGATTTTTCAAAAGATTGATTCAAAAAGTGTGGAAAACTATGAACAGGCTATAAATATTTTCTTAAGCACCTCAAGATCACGGCTGGTCATAAGCAAGCATTGCGACGGGGGACACTTTCAGACTGCGATATGCTTCAAGGGTATAAGCTGTTCACGGTAAAACGATCACTTTTGAGGTCCTAAATTACCTATTACTTTCAGCCATTTTCTATTATTTAACCACCTTTTTAAGATAAATATTGGCATGTAAGTAATAACCGTAGTGTGCACATTCCACCGAACTCGGATATTAACCCTAAGACTGAAATAAAATATGTTTATTAACTATTATTCCAAATGAGAGGGCTTAGAAATGCGCTCACTTTACCGTTAAGAGCCGACAGCTGAACTTCTCGCAAAGTAGAACTGTATCATTAGAATATTGTCACGCGCCACATAATCCAATGGATCAAATCAAATACATTACAGAGAGAGAACAATACAGGCACGCTTGAAGATATTCGCAAGAACATCCGTCGGTGGTGTCGCCTATAGTCAGCAGACGGCAGCACCTCTGTTTAATAGTACTTAATTTATATTAATGATACAATGTGGATATTAAAGACTAAATTATTTTCTCTCTGCGCAGTTTATAAAACTGCAGCCACAACTTAAACGACAAAAACCAATTCCTAATATTTCGATTGTTTTAAAAAACGAAAATATTATACTGACAAATGATAACAGTGTGAACGTTTTTGGAAATTATTTTGAAAATGTAAAAGAAACAACTCTTGCCGGTAGGTTCTTAAGACCTGATGTTAAGGGCCGCTCAAATATCCCCACACCAATCCACTCGAGAGGAAGCAGACTCGATACACCACGGGTGCCGTAGCTGACCTTGAAGAGACGACACTGTGTTCCGCACGTGTGTTCTAAACAAGCGGGCGTGACAATATTTGCACGGTGATAGCAGCGTGATTCACCTCTCCCCGTGCAAGTGCCCAGCTAACACCTCGGGTAAACGAGTCGCTGATATAGGCTGTTCACGTTAGAGTGAGCAATTTTTAAGGCCCTTCTCAATTTTCCCTTTCATCCAATTCACATCTTCCCGCTGCTTTTTGATATAAGTTTTGCAACGTGACCAATAAATAAACACAGCGTATACATTTCACCACCCTAGAAATTTAATGCCGGAGGCTGCAAAAAGATATATTTATCAGTGGTTGATTACTGTTGGGAGGGCCTTAAAAAGTGCTCACTTTACCGTGAACAGCCTACACACTGCCACAATCTACTCACAGCACTTAATGCAGCCGCAAGAGCGGTTAGAGATAACTACATAGCAGGGGGGGAAAAACATGCGCAACGTTCTTCACACCGAAGTCAACATTTCACACCATTGCGAGGACAAATTCGCCGAAATATGTGAACCACATTCAAACAACTATCTACAGGCTGTTCACGATAAAATTAGCACTTTTGAAAGCCCTCCCTAAGATATACTTGTATCCACGTTGCGTATTCTTCCACCTTACGTAAGATTATCATTTCCGTGGGCCTCATCGCTTTATTCATGCGTTGGTCAAGTGAAACAGTGAAATTATTTAGGAAATAAATATTTTACAAATTTGCTCATTTTTTTTTACTTTGCCGTATTAAAAAAAAAAAAAAAAACATAAAGCGAAAGAAATAAAATAAGTTGCAACAAACGGTTACCTAACACTTCTTATTCAACGTTAAGATATGGAACTACTTTCCATCCATCGTTACCAACTTTGCAGTGGGCGCATGTTACCTGGTGTGTCCGTTAAAATATATGTAGGTAAGGGCAGTGACATTTTTCAAAGGTTGACTTTAAAAGTGCTCACTTTACCGTGAATAGCCTCAAGCAAATAACCAACTATAATCAATATCGACTTCAAACACTAACCGAAACTTTGTAACAAATACTACTACAAAATTTACAAGCCTAGCGAGATTTACATTAACAAACACTTCGTGTTTAACTACATAAAGAAACGGAATAAAAATTACTTTAAACCAGCAAATTAAAATTCTGCATAAGCGAGGTCTGAAATTAGTTAAAAAATGAAATGCGGAACACTTATTTGAAAAACGTTTTCGCGCCTGTACAAATTGGCAGGGTTCTAACTAAAAACAAATGTTGCTGGGGAATAAGAATACAGAGTGGTTGCTATTACTATTAGGTCAATTTCTATCGGAAAGCCTATCTGTACATGGGGCATGAAGCGGGGTTGCCATTTCCGGGGTTGTGGACTCTCCAAAATGTACTCTAAATTTCAGGTGTAGGCCAGGCAGTGTTGACAGTCCTGGAAGCCATGAGAGAACCGATTGCGACCGCCTGGGAATCCAATCCCATGGAAATGTTAGCTATAGTATATTCGCAGTTTCTCCGAACTTTTTTAATATAACCTATGAAAAATCACCTCGTGTATGACGTGATTACTTGCTTTCTAAATATGTCACGCATTACAAAAAAAGTACCTTATTTTTAATCAAACTCAACTTTTTCTTATACTCTTTCTTTAAATTTTAATATTTCATTTATAATTAATGCGAATAAAAACAGAGAGAAAATATGTGTGTTACTAATACTAGAAAGAAAAAGTTCTTATGCAAAATAATATTACATTGAGTGCGCATGAATCCGGTGCGTTGTCGCTTTGGTGTAATGATGAAGCTTAGCTTTCACGAGGCATAGGAATATTCTGGAAGCAGAACCATAGGAGGACTACAGAAAAGTTGGAAGTAACTGTGAACAACCTATAAGGTTTTTCGTTCCGTTCTACAGTGTTGCAGACGATGTCTTGCTGTTGATGACAAACTTTGAATATTTCTGTTATTAACGTTTATTCACGCCAACTTTGTCCTTATGTATTTCCTGAACCGATTGTACCTTTTATGCGTGTTCGTCGCCCCGGCTTAAAAATCATTCACGAAATTTCTCAACTTAAATCGAACAAAACAGAACGCTACTGGAAGAGGGATGGAAATTTTCGAACGGAAATTTATAGGGGGGGAGGAGGGGGGGGGGGGAGGCATGTTCAAATCAACTCTGACCATTTACCGTTGATTCAGAGAGGAAAATTAGTGCTCGCGAAAGGAACAGAAATGCAATTACCTTAGGGCGAACTTCCTGCGATGGCGACTGCATGACGTACAGGACCGTCACAGAAACTCAGGACCACTTTAGGCTGCAGACATTATTACAGCTGATTCGAGACCCAACTGGACACTCGTGTACTCAACCGAGGAGAACAATTCCTGAGCGCAACTGCAAGCACCTTAATGGTACTTACTGGAACTTCTACAAGTATCAATTAATTTGAATATAAGTAAAATGACTAAGCCCAAAAATCATGATGTTTCAGTTGGCAACTATAATTCATCCACGGTTATTTCACACTTTTCTGAAGCCCTTCTAAAGTTCTACTTTCAGGATATTCCTCCGCCTCGTGCGAACAAAGCTTATATATGTCTGGAAAATTACACCAGATGACAACGCACCGCTTTCCTGTGCACTCAGTTGTAATATTATTTCGCATGGAAACTATCCTTATTACTAGGCGCTATCAAAGCAGATTTTTTTTCTCACTATTTATAGGTGTTCATTATAAAAGAAATATAACGTATAAATAAAATGTTGGTAAAACTTCAATTTAACGAAAAATAAGATACTTCTATCTTAACAGACGTATAAAAAGATTGTGACAGATATAACTTATTTAGGAAATAACTAAACACGTCATACATGGAGTGATTTTTCAAAGGTTAGATTCAAATGTGTGAAGAAACCGCGAATAGACCACAAAGTGTGTTCCCATAAAAGTCAATTTTAAAAAGAAAAAATTAAAATAGGTGTTACCACGTGTACACATTCTTCCAATTTATAAACGAGACAAGTATCCATTTTAAACAAACTTGGGGAATAATGAATCCATAACTTGAAGGTTTGCTGCACAGATCATAATTTCAATGTTTCTATCGCAAGTATTTTTGATTCGAAATGTACGGTAGGTTTTCTCGACTACTTTGAATAACAAGCGACCACTGGACCGAACTCTGATAAAAAATAAAAATAAAATAAAACACTCTTAAACCTCCTCCACAGCAAAGTAACGTAATAGTATAGGCTATGCATTGTAAAATGAGCACTTTAAGGACTTGCTAAATTCTTCATTTCAGCCAATTTCTATATTTCCGCCACTTTTTTTAATATAAACATTGCCATGTAACAAATAAAGACAGTTAATTTCACCACTCTCAAAAGTTAATGTCTGCGGATGCCATAAAATATATTTATTAGTGGTTAATGCCTGTTTGAAGGACCTTATAGGCTGTTCACGTTAAATTGAACACTTCTGAAAGCCCTGCTTAAGATCTACTTGCATGCATGTTGTGTATTCTTCCACCTTATGTAAAATTAACATTGTCATGGGCCTCATCACTTTATCTATGCAACGGTCAAGTGGAACTGATAAAATATGTACATTTCTAATAATTTCAAAGTATGCTAATTTTTACAAACTGAGACGTTGGAAAAAAAATAGAAAGCATGAGAAATAATTTAAATGATCACAAATGGTTGCCTAGCGCTTTTTATTCGATGTTAACATATGAAACTACTTTCCATTCATCGTTACCAACTTTACCGGGCGCATGTCACTCCGTGTGCCTGTTAAAATATGTGCAGGCAGGGGACAGTGACATTTTTCTAAGGTTGATTTCAAAAGTGTTCACTTACCGTGAACAGCATATACCAATATGTCTGTAATGTGATAAAATCAATTTTTCATCGGTTCCTTGAGCGGCAAAAAAAAAAAAAAAAAAAAAAAAATTCACGCCTAAGTTTTAATTCACACAAACTACGCATAAAAATGGTATCGATTTTTAGACGCTTCGTGGCCGAACTGTGTTCCTTACAGGAGCTCGGGATTCGGGGCGAACTTTCATCGGTCGGGTCTCCTTACCAAATGAGCATGACAGGCCTTGGCATGCAAGGATATAGGCTGTTCACGGTGAAATGAGCACTTTTGAAAGCCGTGCTTAAGATCTACTTGTATGCACGTTGTGTATTCTTCTGCCTCATGTAAAATTAACGCTGCCATGGGCCTCAACACTTTATTCATGCGTCGGTCAAGTGAAACTGTGAAATTATTAGAAAAGTAAATAATGTACAAATCTGCTCATTTTTACACTTCGATCATTAAAAACTAAAGAAAACCAAATAAATAATTTAAGGTATTACAAAAGTTTACCGGTTACCTAACACTTTTTGTTCGACACTAATATATGGAACTACTTTCCCCTTCATCGTTACCAACTTTACCATACACATGTCACTCATTGCGCCCGTTAAAATATATGCAGGTAGGGGCAGTGAGTTCTTTTCTAAGGTTGATGTCAAAAGTGCTCACTTTATCGTAAAGAGTTTTTACTGATGATCATGCCACAGGCAGAAGATGTTTCGGCGGGTCTTAACAGTAGTTCAGAGCCGATGAGGGTAAAGCGGGGCGAGTATGGAACAGCGCCGGAATTCAAAGGCGAGGCAAACGTGAGATCTTCCTAGAATATCCACCAAACCCCCACTATTCCTATGTGTAATAATCCGGGAGCTAATTAAAGGACCGCTGGTATTAAGGAAAACCATGAGAAGAAGATTCTAAGATACACACTTGATTCTGATACCTACAGAAGAAAATATCCGCACAGGCGTCCTCGCTACGATTCAATCTAGCCGCGCTATGCCACGTGATTTTGAACTGCCGGCTTGACTTGGTTACCTCGTCAGCGCTTGTTCAGCAGTGGCCAGTGAGGTCGCGTTGTACAGGAAGACGACAAGGCTGTAGACAGGCGAAAGAATGCGTGCGATGTGGAACGAACCACTGGCATGGAAGAACAGGATTTTCTTCTCGGCAATTTAAGTTTTGTGGGGAGGCAACGTTTCTTCAGCTTGCGAGGTGCGCAGATATTGGTACGTAGAAGAGAGAGCCACAAGAAATAACGAGTATGGACGTCAATAATGACTATTCCGAGAGGAAACATCTTTCTAAGGAGGGTATCTTTGGGTTATCAACCTGCATCATCATATATAGGCTATTCAAGATAAAATGAGCACTTTTGAAAGCCCTGCTTAAGATCTACTTGTATGCACACTGTGTATTCTTCCACTTTATGTAAGGTTAACATTGTTATGGGCGTCATCACTTTATTCATGCGTCGGTCAACCGAAACTGTTAAATTTTTAGAAGAAAAAAAAGTAAATATTTTACAAATCCGCTCACTTTTACAATTCGATGCGTTAATAAAAACAGAAAGCGAAAGAAATAATTTAAGTTAACAGACATTGTTACCCGGCACTTTTAGTTCGACGTTAAGATACGGAACTACTTTCCCAATCATCGTTACCAACTTAGCTGGTCGCATGTCACGCAAGGCGCCCGTTAAAATATATGCCGATAGGAGCAGTGACTATTTTCTAAGGTTGATTTCGAAAGTGCTCACTTTTTCATGAACTGCCTTTAGAAGTTAGTAAAGTGGTTGCAAAAAGTAACGCATCATCGAATGCTTGCTGTTACACGTTATTTATAGTGTAGGATGTAGGTATATCGTCCATTCTAGGTTACTTCCAACTTTTCTGAAGCCCTGCAAAAGTTCTACTTCCCGCATATTCCTCCGCCTCATGCACACATAGCTTAACCAAGTCTAGGAAATTACACGAAAGGGACAGCGAATCGCATTCGTGCACACTCAAGTGTAACAGTATTTTACATAAGAACTATTTGTTAAAAGGAATTAGCGACAGATCGATTTTTCCGTGTATTTGTTCATATCAATTATGAATGGAATAATGAATTTACAGATAAAATATAAGATATAGTTATATTTACTAAAAAATACAGAATTTTAATGTTAATACAAGTTGAAATCGTTTATGCAACATGGCATATTTAGGAAAAATCAAAACAACAGAGGTGAATTTTTACAAAGGTTTGATTTAAAAAAATTTATGAAAAAACCGCGAAGAGACTATACTTGCCGGCCTCTCCTGAGACTACCATTAACAAATCAGCATCGGGTGTTGAAAAAAGGGGGAGGGGGGGCATACTGGCACCAGGCATATCGTACCATTGATAGGCATTACTTCCCAAGTGCTTTTGGGAATGGAAGCAAACAGTTTCAAGTGCGCGTCCCTGCCAACAGTGCACTAATGCCCATAAAGGCGAAGGCACCTTAGGGGCTTGGTAAAGACGTAGGAATTCGCACTGCATCTCTCAGGTCATAGACTAATCATTATCCATTATAAATGCACAGGATACGTCAAACAGAGGGAGGCAGCGAACGATCACGAACAGAGAACGAGTGAACTATGCAAAGTTGGATATTCTTCATTATACAATAATTTGTTACGAAACGGGCCTGGTACACATGCCTGAGGTGGCTGAACCCAATCACGGTCCGATATTACCTCAGACTGCGAATTGTGTATAAAAAGACAGTTAATAATTTAAGTTATGCTTACTTAATAGCATCTTGGCTCCAATGTGATGGCATTTTTTACGAGAAGTTTCGTTCATACATACAAAGGGGTAAAATTAGCATAAGTCATAATACAGATTATCAATCTATACATACTATAAAACTAAGTCGCGATTTTCACCATCATTTAGAAAATGATAAGGAAGGTTTAGTAATATATTACATTAATATTTAATGCAAAGATAATAGAGAAATGTCAACGTTTCACAATAAGGTTGGAAAAAGGCACTTTTCGGGCGTTTACATGGCTTGCGTTGACAAAACCATAAGAGCTATGCCAAATGAATGTACTAAAGAATTGTAGACCTCAAAAAGGTCAACAAAAAAAAAGTCGGCGACAGTATATGTTTATCTATTAAGGATGACCCACAGTAACCCAGTAACCATTTTTTTTTTTAAATTTGATTAGAAATAGAGTTTACTTATGAAGACTGTGTAAACAACACAGTATTAATCCTATCTCAGTGGAAGGCTGTTCACGGTAAAGTGAGCACTTTAAAATGAACCTTAGAAAAAAATTCACCGACCCTGCGTGCATATATTTTCATGGGCGCACCGAGCGACATTTGCCCAGTAAAGTTGGTAACGCATGGAAGGAAAGTAGTTCTACAATTTAAAGATGAATAAAAAATGTTACGTAACCATGTCATAACTTTAAATTATTTCTTTCGCTTTATGCTTCATTTTTAATGCACAAGGTGTAAAAATGAGCAAATTTGTAAAGTATTTCCTTTTTTGTAATAATTTTACAGTTCCACTTGACCAACGCACGAATAAAGTGATGAGGCCCATAGCAATGTTAATATTACATAAGGGTGAAGTAATATACAACATGCGTACCAACTATATCTTATGCGGGGCTTTCAAAAGTGCTAATTTTACCGTGTAAATGCCATATTTGTAAATCACACCCGAGCGAGGCCGGGGCGGGTCGCTAGTAACTTATAACTAAGCACAGTTTAAACACGTTTTCCCGGCACATAAAAACGTGTTTCGTCATATTCGTATACTTCACATATTCGCGACTTTATGAGAATCTGCGGTATACGCCTATTTATGAGCACTTTTGAGAATTACGCATAGTAAAAATACCACAAAAATCTCAAATCACGATGTGGAAATGCCCAACGCAGCTATTTTTTTAATTTATAAAGAAACTTTTGCTTTAACGAGGCCATCTAGTAGGTGTAGAAAGTAATAGTGCTAAACGAGACAGTCTAGTAGGTGTAGAACGTAATCGTGCGTGTGTTAGTGCGTGTACGAGTATGACAAGATGACTAGTGGCCACGTGAAGTTTTTATCAAATCATCTTCTCCTGAAATAATAATTATTATAGTAGTAGTAATAATAATACAGAAGAATTTTCAAGCGCCATATGCATGACTCTCGCCGTAGGATTCACATGATATCCTCATTGGGAGGCAGGCACTGTGATTCTCAATTATGGCAGCCTCGAAATCAAAATAGCTATTTGGGCACCAGACTGGAATTAAAGGCGGTATTTAATGATAAATGCAATAAAAAGTTAACAAACCTAACCGCTCAAAAAAAAATAAGATGACTACCAAAACTTGCCAAAATAATACATCAGACAAATTGCTGCTCTCAAGCACTGTGTCAGTTGGCAGTCTTAGTAAATAACGAATGTTCCGACTTTCTTTACAAACATAAAATGGTTCTTCTAGTAACAGATTTGGCGTGAAACTGTGTTAAAATTAAAAGTGATTTTAAATAATTGTTTATTTATTTATTATTTTTGCATTTGCGACTGTAAAGACGTGGACAACATAAAAAAAATGTATACACTGGGACCTGTTATTTCCACTAAATGTATATCTTACACAAATTATTTCGTTTGTTCGGCATGACTACGTTCCTACATACAAAAAACTCGCCTGATTTTTTTTTTTTCCACTCATACTCTGGCAGTTGCCCCCTGCTTCTGCATAAGTATTTAAATATAAACATTCGACTTATGAACTATGCAATGACTTCTCATGCACATTACCTGTTTTGCGCAGTTGTAAATCAATAGGTCCGGAATCTATGGTTATAAACTGTGCACTGTAAAGCGAGCACTTTAAGGCCCTAGTTATTTTTTTCCCTATCAGCCAATTTGTATCCTTCAACAACTTTTTAAAATAAATATTTCATTTAAGTAGTGTACATGTATTTTACCGGACTCGAAAGTCAATAATAGAATAAAATACATTTATTTACTATAGTCAATTCGCGGTTACTTCCAACTTTTCTGCAGCCCTACAAAAGTTCTACTTCCAGGATATTCCTCCGCCTCATGCAACGCTAGATCATTACACCAAAATGACAACGCACAGCACTCGTGAGCTATCAGTTTCATAATATTTTTCATGCGAACTATTTCTTACTAGGCTTTACTCCGTTTTTATTCATATTAATTACAAATAAAATATATTTTGTAAATAAATAAATAATAATAAAAGTTCAGTTTAATCGAAAATGAGACACTTTTATGTTAACACAAGCAAAAAACGCTTGTGATGCGCGGCGTAATTAGGAAACAACCAAACACGCCATACAAGGTTTATTTTTTTTTCAAAGTTTCGATTCAAAAAGTGTAAAGAAACCACGAATGGACTAGATATATTCTTTCTACTGTGAATCCAGCTTAATGGTTGAGGGGCGGCGATGGGGCCGGAGGTGGCTCGTTGGCGGTAAAGTGATGTGCGAGCAACGAGCAGAACTACGCTTGGGCAGGACTACGAGGAGGGGGGAGGCTGAAGGGACAATATCCGGGAGACGAGCGGCGGCAATAGGCAGGCCCGCTAATAAACTCGGCACAGTGTTGCCAACACAATTCCAAAAAAAAAAAAAAAATCCGCTAGGCTACACACAAAAGTAAGCTATAATTTGTATGAAAAGATTTAAAATCAAGTAATTACAGTGAATTCGATAACAATTTTACTATTCCAACACCACACGTTTATATAAACATAATAAATAAAAATTTTATGTTTTGCTCTGAAGTATCGGAGTTTAATTTCTGCGTCCTCGGAGGAGGGGGAAACAACTCGGTACTGTTTTATTGTTTGAATTTAACCCACTAAGCTATTTCACACACACTCAAGGGGGAAAAAAGGTAGATTTCTCGCCACGTTAGATAAACATATTTATGCCGCTAAAACAGGGCGGCCACCAGCCCTGAAGCTGAAATCTTGGTACCTGTATATAAAAATCCCGTAATCATTGGGTCAAATCCTGTAAAATCCTGGGAATTAAAAAAAATGCAAATTACAGAAAAACAAGTGGATATGAAAGACTTTTACATATTAAATGTAGTTGTTTTGGTTTGGAATGTACAAACCATGTTAATTCTTTTCTCCACACACACACACTTATACTTTCATTTATACAACGACTGTACCAGCGATAATTTTCCTTTTTTTCTCAACATTGTGATATCAATGCCGATTAAAAAACACAAATCACCAAATTCGAATTGCATGCGTAAAAACGGCAATTCGTGGCATAGGTTCTTTTCAATAATGGCCTTGGCCTTTGCATGTGATCATACAGCTAGAAAACAGAAATATGTAGATAACTGTATAACCGCGTCACTGAATTTATTAAGTAAAATATTTTGGTCATATACTATTGAAGCAATGGCGTATGTCCAAAATAATTCGCTTAATTATTCACCTCAGTTGTAAGAATCATTCAAACAAACGCATCGTAAAATTGACACACATCGCTCTGTGGGCGCTAGAGTCGCATGTACGCAGCAGCCACTTTGACTAATGCAAGCGCGAGAAAAAAAGTTTGGATTTGTCTCTAGGGTGTTAAAAAAAAAAAAAAAAAAAAAAAAAAGGCTACACCTAACTTTTCAAAAGCTAGATTGGATCGGGGGGGGGGGGGGGGGGGGGCTAAATTGGCAAGACTGAAGGGGCCGCAGCGTTCGTGTGGCGGCGCTCCCTGGTGGCGATTTGTCGAACCGCGGAGAGAGCTGGCCGAGGGCCAACGCCGGTGATGTATGAAGTAGCGACTGGAGGTGATGTGAACACACACCAGGCAGCCGCCACATCAGCGCAAGGAAGTCCACTCCACACTTACGCGTCGCGCTTCGCTACGCCACGCCACGGGGAAAGCCGTACGACCCTACACTTTTTTTTTTTTTAATGGTACACTGCTACGAAGTAGAGCTGAGCGATGTACGCTTTCCAATATCGCTCCGAAATATGTTGACTTATGCCCGAATGCACCGTCGTGGTTCGAGACTCGAACCGAGGTCGGATATAAGATCGACACAGATAACTGTTGCACCATTCGAGTTCAGAGCTGGACCGGAGATCGAGATGAAGTTCATTTCGAACCGCCGAAATTGGCGGTTCGAAATCTCGATCCGAGATCAGCAGCCATTGACGAATATTGTTTGAAAATACGCCGACAGATAGAACTACGTTCGATTGTTTTCTTGGGAAATTAAAACAACATTATACGCAATTAAATATTATTAAATAAAATTTTATTATCTTCTTTTAGTTCGAAACTTTTATACAACAATAATTCATTTATAAAGATAAAATATGACACATTACGTCATATACTACGAACCAATAGCAAAATTTGTCTCATACTTAATCTTGATCTCTCACTTTGGATCAAAGATCGACGAATCGGAGATTCAGAATAATGAAATTTCGTTGGTGCAACACTTTTATATTGGAACCAAGATCAAACTGGATCCTGGTTCGGAACTAGAATCATTCGATCTCGGATCGGGGAAGATGTTGGTGCAACCGGGCATAAGAGTGCCTTTAAAATCGATGGGGCTATATCGCAAGTGTCAGTCATATCGATATCGCACATCACCAATACTACAATTTTGATCTTAATATTATTATAAATGCGAAAGTTTGCATGTTTGTTTGTTTGTTACTCAATCACGTCATAACGGCTCGACGGATTTGGATGAAATTTGGTACAGGGGTAGAGTATATTCTGGATTAGCGCATAGGGTACTTTTCATCCCGGAAAAACGAACAGTTTCTTAGGGAACATACAAAATATGCCACCAAACATTTGAGTAGGCGTTGGTTGGTGTCTTGTTTGTTATATTTTGCAAGCAGGTGCAGCCGCGGGTAACAGCTAGTACATCATATATTGTTCTACGCTGTCGGGACCATATCGCAGTTGCGGTATATCACAATATCGCAGAGGTCACGGTGGTATAGTGGTTAGACTACTCGCCTCCCACCTAGGCGAACCGGAATCGATTCCCGGCGGGGTCGCTCACGGATTTTTGCATGTGGGAATCGTGCGGATCGATGCCGTTGGTCGGGGGGTTTTCTTGGGGATCTCTCGTCCCCCCCCTCCGGCCCATCATTCCGGCGCTTTTCAATACCTCGCTTCGCTCTACCTCCATCGGCTCTCAAGACCTCGTTAAGAGCCACCAAAATCTCTTCACTCACACTCGCAATATATCGCAATGCCCTACTAAGAAGGCGAATAAAGGCTTCGCTCATATCTTGGTATCGTGGCAAGCGGTCAGACCACTACTATAAATAAAATAAAACCAGCGTATACATTCATAAGTTTTGGTCGGCACTCAACAGTGAGGTCTTGGACGCTTGTGAAAAGGTAAAAATGGATCAGCGACGGAATGCAAGGGCGAGGGGAAACGGGACTGCCGCGAGAAAACCCGCGGGCCATCGGTCACATCCGCCATGTTTCCCACATGCGAAAACCTGGGTGGCTCCGCCGGGAATCGAACGCGGTTTGCCTTTGTGGGACAAGAGTAGTCAAGATTACTCCACCACCATTGTCCTTCGTGTATACGTCTCTGGAAAAAAATCTCGCATCTCATGCGTCCAGAAATCTGTCTCCCTCAAAATTACGTTTTCAGAATACATTACAATATATATGCTATTTACACTAAAGTGAGCACTTTTTAAAGTCCTCTCAATTGGAATAATAACTAGTCAATACACGTGTTTCACTTTAGCGTTGGACGTTAACTTCCCAGTGCGGTGGAATATACACGTTCTGTTTATTACTTTCAGGGTAGTATTTATTTAGAAACTTGGGGCCCAGTCCGTGACCTTATTTTAAGTATTGTCACGTGCCTAGAACAGTTACAAAGTTACAAATTTTTATCATACAAAGACTGAAGAAAATGACGTGAGATTAACTCAACATTGGATATAGTTATATCCACTAAGCCACTGCGGCCCTACTTGGAATCACTCTATCCACTGGGCCACTAAGGCCCCACTTGGCCACTGTGGCCCCACTTATTTACCTCAACATTGAAGCGAAACTTGAGTAAGCAAAAATGATATTCCATTACCTTCACATCTCTATGCATTAATACAAAACTTCCATAGGGAAAAAGTAATTTAAGAATTAGTTTTTAGGGTAAGGTAAAAAGTAATGATTGCGTAATCTGATAATGCTGAAATTCGAATATGACCTGTATTTGACCCTGAGGACTAGCTCTGCAAAATTTGAAGAACTTCTGTTGAGTTTCAAGGGACTCGGGAGTATTAAAAATAATATAATAGGATGTGGTTAAAGGATAAAATATGCCTGAAAAAAAAGTAACTAGGACCTCAAAAGTGCTCAGATAACCATGAACTGCCTATACCAAGAGATGACTTGGAAACTAAGGTGGATTTGCAATATTCCCCGCGTGGCCAATAGAAAACTTTAAAACGCTACGTAAAAAGCACAGCTTTTCCAGGACGCAGCCAGAATTCTTTTAAGTGGTGACTATGGGGGGGGGGGGGGAGAGGCAGACGCCCGCTGTTCGCCCTCCTGGTTCATTCTAGAAGTTTTAAAGGCAATGTCTCAGTAACTGTTTTAAACTTACATTACTATAGTTTGACCCCAAATGACTGAAAATATGTCACCAAAATGAAGAAGTCGCTATCCAAATAAACTCTTTTTGGTGAACATTTAAATTAAAAATATTGTGATTAACTGGGAAAACTACAGGCTTAAACGCGTTGTAAATTCTTAAGGAAAGACATTGGCAAAAACTAGTAAAGCTGTTGTGGTAGTATTAAAGTAGTTTTTAATTTACTTGAATAAGGGGTAGGGGGACTGCTGCCCCCTGCTTATTCTGTGCACGCCCCTGCTGCGTTTCATTCCACGTCTGCGTGAATGAATTGTATACAATTGACAACTGCAAAAACTCGCAATTGGTATCGCCACTACTGAATTACCCTCTTGCAGCTTGAGATATCGTGTCACTAATAGTTCTGACACAGAACAGTTCGCTATTTATTTTGAAGACAGTTTCGTTCACTTTCATTCAAAATGCCAAAGATATCAAGGAAGTAGATAACCGTGGAAATTCCTGGTAATGACCGAAAACCCTACGCTTCAACGAAAAATGGAGTTTATTCATCCGTCCATCGTTAGGTGCTAAATATATCCACACAAATAACTATAGGCTATTCACCCAAGTCAGTTTTTTTTGCCAATCTTTATACTTTAACACCTTTTTTTTTTAAATAAATATTGCAATGTTAGTAATAAATACAGTATGGATTCCACTATACTAGGAAGTTAACATCTAAGGCTAAAATACAACATATTTATTGATTATTATTTATTATTACTCCAAATGAGAGGGCTTTCAAGAGTGCGCACTTAACCGTGAATAGCCTATAGGAGTTTTTTTCACGAATCCGTATTACTCATCTTCAGACACGCAATAATGTCTTCTTTTTGGGAAAGCAACGTATCGAACAAAGGCTCTCTGGAATGTATTCCGTCAAGGCCGCAGCAAAAAGCACCTTGTTATGAGACCCAACCATAGGCCAAACACTTCCGGCAGGCTATTGACTTGCCCGTAGAAATAAAATGGCATATTTACCAGGACGTAAATATCACATACAATTGTCCTACGCTGGCGCCTTTGATAAAATACGTACTGATGACATGTTCGCTACAATGTTTACTATGCTGATCACTTTTGATGAAGCTGGTGCTAGGATCAGAACAGATTACTCTATTCATTCTTGTTTTAAGGTCAAGGCTCGTTGTTACAACTCGAAATGTAAACCTGACCACGCACCACTAATGCGATGGCGCGGCAGTAATAAGAACTTGCAAAATTTTAACTTTCGATTACTCGGAAGTACTTGGCATTCACGTCGAGATAATACCCATTCCATTACCAAATCGGTGGCGTAGTTTTAAAAGGTGACACGGTAGATATGTCTTATTCACGACTCGAAATTTCGTTACCAACGTAAAAAAAAATATATTTTCCAAGTTTAATTAATTTTGCCTGCAGAATGTTATTCTTCGAGCCACTTCTTTTTTGTAACAATCGTTCATTACTTTGTATTGTGTCGCTATGAAGGGATGTTCGATTACCCCACGCTTCGAGTAACTGTTTCGACAGTAAAAATTAACTTATAATAATAAGTAATTTTCGAAGTGAACAGTGACAGCAATTTCGTAGCGAGCTCTCTAATCCCCTTTCCAGAAGACAAGTCTCAAGCTTCTTACACAATAGAAAACTTCAGCATTTGACTTTACATTTCCTTTCCTCTGACGAAACGACCATTACTCAACACAATTGTAAAGTTAGAGTTCACACAATAGAACATCCGTTCTGCGAGCTTCATAAAAATGTGTATCTTGTAATGTAAATAATTATGATATTATCCAGGAATGCATTTTACGAACACTTTTTAAAATTTGGTTTAAAATTTATATTAAAAGTTTATTTCGAAACAAAAAACTCATTTGTTTACTTAATTTAAATATGTCAATTCATATTATTTCCTCTTCACATTATATTAATTTGCCATTTATTTAATTTAAAACGAATTTTGTTTAATATACCGATGTTAAAGTCGCCCTACAATAAAATAACGCACTTTCCACGTAACCTCTGTTAGATTCTCGGCAAAATGGCTGCTGGACTTTGACTTTAAATTTCAACTTTTCGAGATCGTAAATTCACGAGTGCTTGACTTTACCATTGGCAGTTCCATTGTGCCAAGCTCCATAAGAACATCACGTCGGAAAGCAAACGTAAAGTAAAATCGTTAAGTCGAATGTTAAAAGTTTTAAATTGTGTAAGGGCCTTTAGCCACGTCCCAGCCCGGGGCGCCACAAGTGCCAATGGATGCACGTTTCTGCGGTACGCCCCAGCCGGGGACTACCCCTAGGCGGGATTGCGGTCGGTGAGGTCGCAGGGGCACGGTATTAGAGGGGGGGGGGGGACCCCGGCACTGACACATGGCAGACGACGCCCGACCAGTGTGGACGTGACTGAGGCCACCCACCAGTTTCACATCCTGTCATCCGCCCCATACTGTGTCTCATCGGTATATGTGGTTACTGCCCCCCCCCCCCAAAGCACTACCTAACTAGTCTTGAGACTCGGTGGGTCCCGTACGATGTTGTTAACACCATTTTCCGTACAGAGCGATTCCGATGACTCACTTTCCATTTTCGGATACGGCCTTCTTGATTTCGGTGGGACAGTTCCTTATTTCTCAAACACCGGTTTTTTTTCTGCATCGTTATTAACTTGGGTCTTACAGATCCATAAATTTATTTATTTCTGAGTAAAAGAATCTGTATATGTTTAGCGTTGTTATTCAATGACTCACATTTATTGGAAATTGTTTATACTATTTACACCGTAAAAATCCTAAACAAAATGCATACTGTACTGAGAAAAAGTAACAAGTATAGTACTTTCCATAACTTAGATAATTTGAAACGCAGACACGACAATTAAAGGGTAAAACGCAACGAAAATGGCATTTTTTTTCGGCTGGATAGAGATAACACATCAGGCAACAGTGCACGCAGGAACAAGGACAGAGTTAACGACAGAAACCATGTATTGGAAAGAGAGAGTGAATGTCCATTACACCGCACACTGCAATCTAAGAGTGAGAAGTTCTATACATATGCTTGTAGTTTCTTAGCATAGCGGTTCTTAGTAGTAGCCGTTTCTTCACACTTTTTGAATACAACTTTTGAAATACCACCTCATATATGACGTATTTAATTAGTTCCTAAATATACATATATCTCAAGCGTTTCACACCCCAACATAAAAGTATCTTATTTTTTGTTAAATTGAAGCTTTACCTATATTTTATTTATAAATTTTCATATTTCACTTTAATAAAAATGAATAAAAACAATAAGAAAACATGCGTGTTTGTAGCGGCTAATAACCAACAGTTCGGATGCAAGATATTACAAATAGGTGCACACGAATACGGTGAGCTGCCCTTTGGTGTAATTTCCCAGACTTAATACAACTTTGTTGGCATGATGCGGAGTAATATCCTGAGAAAAGTTGGAAGCAACCGCATTGAACTATAGTCATAAGGAAGTATTGCGACGGGCTTCGTAAAACCGCGGTATGGATTCCTCTGAAACTGAAGCTTCCTCGAAAATTAAGTACGTAACCGTAGGATATTATTACACGCAATCTAAGCCACTGTATTAAATTACAGATGCCACTCAATTTTCTCCAAGTCTTTAAGATAACTCCGCAGGATGACCCTATATTTTAATATATATTGAATAGGGCAAAAGTAAAATGCGTTGGACGTAGATAATTGTTTTTACCTTCCCTCGGAAGAAGTCTTATTGCCAGAAAATGTATTTAGTCGGATACGTGTAATCAGGTAAACAATGATTTAACTAGCAATATCGTACTAGGGGGACCCCGTAAGAGCGTCCAAAACGTTAAAAATATTTTCCGTATTTATAGCAAACGACATCCTGAAAGAATAACTTGGGAGCCACTGTGCTAATTTTCTGGTCATCACCTCCCTAGGTGCGACGAACCTTCTGTGCCAGGTAGTCTCAGCTATGCAGGTTAAAGCGGATACTACACGATACCTGCTGCCGTAATTGGTTCTTGTACAAGCTTCTATAAGCCCTGTGTACGAGCCGGTATACCAGGCGCTATATGAGCCGCCATGGAAGATTCATATTACACGACAGCAGTTCGCGCACTAGCATTTGGCACCCTCGGTGGGTGTGCAGTGTGTGGTTCGTAGTAAATATGTACCTCATTCGTAGAAATGCTACCAGTTAGTAACTTGCGTAGGCCTACAAAAATACTAGCTAGCACCTCTTAATATTGCTATATTACTGTTCGCGTTTTACATAAATTATTTATTTATTAGTATAGTTTCATTCATTTCCTTGGAAATGACGTGCAGTCACTAGAATACAAGTGTGTTATTTTTAAATAGTGGCGAAAATTACTAACCGGTTGCAAAATATAGTTTTTTCTATACGTACTGGGATATTATCCGCATGTAAAATGTAATGATTGAGAAAACTTGAGTCCGACGGAGTTTCGAACTTATGCTCAAAAGTTACACACCACTCGCGAGAGCCGCAACCTTACCACTGTACCACCAGTTCACACACCAGATATCGAGTTTATATACTGTAGATAACATACAGTCTTTAAATTGCGTTTTTCATGCAGTAGGTAATGTTTTAAATATTTACAACGGTTTTAAACAGTAATTAAAAGTTGTCACCGCCAATATTATTCGTCGCTGTCGTATTTTAAATGTATTTGAAAGAGTTTCAACCTCAAGGATATAAATTCAAGATGGAGGCGTCCTTTTCAGTTTCTTCATCAACCCGTTTCAAGTAGTAGCCACGGGAGCGCCCTACGCTCTGAAACTGCAATGTGATTGGCCAGGTACGAAAGCCGGTATGGAACCTACCACGTAAAAATATGACGTGTCCGATTATCAAACCTGGTATTAAATCGGCCCGCGCAAGGCGGGAAATGCCATGACGGGTGTCACACTAGCGCGTATACCGGCAGCTATGGCAGACCTTGCACAAGCTTTTACGGAATGTGGTATCGTGTAATATCGCCTTAAGCTGCGGCGTACCTGAGTGTCGGCAGTCTTGAATGACCATTAGTACTGAAAGTGTGCGATCATTGGGGATATGGGAAAAGGTGAAGTGGTCAGCGGGTGCAGTATGCCACAGGGAGAGCAAGGAGTGAGACTGACTGGTTGAACTGTAAGAAATTGGGACTTGATGCATGAAAGGCGGACATTTGGGAAGTGTGATGTACGGCATTGGATATCTTAATTGTATAGGTGTACATAGTAAGTGAGGATTAAGGTTGAAGTAAAGCAACTGCCGATGGAGCACTGTACCCGACTATGCAACATGAAGAACTCATGAAAAACTAGTACAGACACCATAAAAATTATCAAAAAAGTGCGATTTATGCTGCATATGAAAAAATGTATATAGCAATATTATAAAATATTTGACTAGAATGTACTTTTTTTAATGTAAATAAATACTCGATTAAAATAGTCTGTATTTTTAACAAAATTTAAGCGTATTTCCATTCTGGATGCTTCGGAAAACAGAACTTGCAAGAAAATCTTCGTCGTGGAATATCGTCATAATGTTTACTATGATTTTGTGTAAGAAAATTGTATTAATTATGTGCAAAATGATTTTTACAATTATTTTTATTTGCGTCAATTTGTCACAAACATTTATGGCTAAAATTGCCGTAAATAAAGTTAAAATTGATATGATACATTATTACCATGATTTTATTACACATGAGCATAGTAAATATCATGACTATCTTTACTGAAGAGATATATATATATATACACACACATACAGAGATACACACACACACACACCTTCTTTCATATACATCATAAATCGCACTTTTCTGACAATTTTATTTTTATGGTCTCTGTACTACTTTTTTACGAGTTCTTCGCGTTGTATAGTGGGGTGCAGTGCTCCATAGGCAGTTGATTTACCTCACACTTAAGCGGCTGAATTACGTATAAAAAATGGTAAAGATTTTTAAACTATAGTTTACACTGGCATTCGATTTTTGCTGTTTAATAAACAGTAGAGAGAAGCTGTTGTATTTTGTAAATAATAGCTGTGTGTGCTTTCACACCATTATAAACACATTAAGATATTAAAATTAGTTATTTAATATTTATCAAGACTCCAATCTCTCACCGATTTAAATACGTCCTTGTAACAAAATAGAAAAAAAATACTACCCATAAAAGGAAATTGCATTTTCGGTTGATTGGTCCTTGTGGCTGGCGAAGGGGAGAGGGAACCTGTATTCAACTTCGTAACTGGATGAATTGTAGTAATGATGTAAGCCAACAATGGCAATTGTAATTTTATTTTTCAAAGTGCTGACCAAAAAAAAAATGTTTATTTTTGTTTTGCATTTACCGACGCAATGAATGGTATAACATTTCCATGTTTAACACTTTTAACGTCACTTAGTTTACATATTGATACTAGTTAACTTAGCAACAATTACATTTTTACGTGTGGCGGAAAGAAGCGCAATAGGCACACACAAGAAAACAAGCATGGTTTTCAAAGTTGTCCAATTAACCAGGAATGAACCCCACACACGGTTCTAGTCGGAAGCATGGTGCACATAACAACGGAATCAACTGTACTCGAGAATAGCCTTTCCGCAACGCACGCTACATGACTGCCGAGTTATTTCCGCGGGCTCAAATTATTTTTAAATCGCTGGGAAGTGTGTATAGCGGCACGGGACTGGTGTTTATACGGCCGCGCGTCATGAGGTGTTTATGCCGGCCTGAAAGCGACTGACAAATGACGGCAAGCTCTATCCCTTCTGTTGCTAACCCAAC
The DNA here is from genome assembly GCA_029891345.1 of Dryococelus australis. Classification (NCBI taxonomy): domain Eukaryota; kingdom Metazoa; phylum Arthropoda; class Insecta; order Phasmatodea; family Phasmatidae; genus Dryococelus; species Dryococelus australis. The sequence goes on from CM057006.1 coordinate 46,681,601, forward strand.
ACACCTGCACGTGCCGGTATGCCGCAACCCCATTCCAAGTCGCGGCAACTTACACCTCTTCCGACAACTATCGCCAGTGTTAATGGAAAATGGGAATTTACCCGGATGGATGCTGGATGCGGCGCCTCAGCACCATTCATCGCCAATGACCGCCATCTTGGATGACGTGACGAATTCGCCAATGCAAATTTGTCTATGCTAATTATATAAATGCTAATTGCAAATATGCTAATATCTCATACGTCAAGCACGCACACGTCAATAACCCGACGCCGTCATCGACGTTTTCCCCCGTCGCCCGCTAAGGGCACCAGCCGCTTCGTTTCTCCCGCTAACCACCAGAGTACCACACCAGCTTCGTTTCCCCCACTGCCCGTCAGAGTGCAGCACCATCGACATCGTTCCCCCACCGCCAGCTAGTGTGCCACCAGCGACCGCCATCTTCGCTTCCGAAGTCTGCTGCTAGGCGTGGCGCTTAAGGTCGAAGTCCGACGCGCGGCGGACGGGACCATCGCCCTTACACAGGAAGCGTGCGGGATCGTTCCAGCGCCCCTTGGGTAGGCAGTCTAGCGTCTTGAGCGCCTGACCAAGGCGACATTCAGGAAAGGAATATGTTTCATGACGAACATGTATATCTACTACCGCATTATGCGGATAGGAAAATAAATAATTGCACTGTCCTACACACTCCCCAGATAATAAACGGTCACACAAAAAAGTATGTGTGTAGTGAATACACATACATACATATACACATACACACATATACACACACATATATATATATATATACATATATATACATACACACATATATACATATATATGTGTATATATATACACATATATGTGTATATATATATATATATACACATATATATACATACATATGTGTATATATATACACATATATGTGTATATATATACACATATATATACATACATACACATATATATACATACATATATATACATACATATATATACATACATATATATACATACACATATTATATATATATATATATATATATATATATATATATATATACATATATATACATACACACATATATACATATATATGTGTATATATATATACACATATATGTGTATATATATACACATATATATACATACATATGTGTATATATATATACACATATATGTGTATATATATACACATATATATACATACATATATATATATATACATACACACATATATATACATACATATATATACATACATATATATATATATATATATATATATATATATATATATTATACATATATATACATACACACATATATACATATATATGTGTATATATATACACATATATGTGTATATATATATATACACATATATGTGTATATATATATATATACACATATATGTGTATATATATATATATACACATATATGTGTGTATATATACACACACACACACATATATATATATATATATATATATATATATATATATATATATATATATATATATATATATATATATACAGGCACACACATACACATATATACACATAGACACATATATACACATATATATATATACATACACATATATATATACATACATACACACATACACATATATACATACAGTATGTTGCAAAATTGCATGGCAATACTTCTGGGAAATATTCCTCACATCTGGAGGATGAAAAAATATTATATGAACATAGGTCCGCAAACGATTCGTTTCTTAACCACCTACATGCCCATAATACATAACGTACAGTGTCTGGCTCACGGGATGGATCATGTTACTGTGGAATGCCATCGCAGCTGTAATTGGCAGCCCCATACCAGCCCACTAGGAGTCCTGATTTGAAACCACTAGACTTTTATTTGTGGGGACATTTAAAGGCACTTGTGTATGCAACCCCAATGGACGAAGTGTGCACCCTCCATAAAAGTATTGTAGAGGGTTGCGAAACAATCAGGGGATCTCCAGGGATTCCTCGACGCATCCGGGTGTCCATGCAACGGCGGGTTGATTTGTGTGTTCATGCTGATGGAGGACATTACCTTTAGTGCCGACGATAAGCTTTCACATGTGTAACTAATTCGTGTGCAGTTCCTACTGTTCTAGGTGCAGTTTCATAGGGTAAGGCGTCGTGTATCATACAAACGAATGCTGCGATGGCATTCCACAGTAACATGATCCATCCCGCGGGGCCATACACTGTACGTTATGGATTACGGGCTGCAGTAAAGAAACGAAGCGTTTGCGGACCTATGATCATGTAGCATTTCTTCATCCTCCAGATGTGAGGAATGTTTCCCTTAAATATTGGAATGGGTTTTTGTAAAACAATGGTGTTGGCCCGCACGTCCGAGCAATAACAACAGAAATAAATGGTCGTATTAAAAAATTATGTATAAAGACACCAATCTATGGTGAAACAAAGTATACGCACGCACAACACACCGCGTGCGCGCCCGCCCTATGAAATAATAGTAAATAATAACAGAGATAAATGGTTGTGTTACAAATTAGCGTTAAAACACTTTGGAAATCCCTGCTTAAGATCTACTTGTATCTACGTTGTGTATTATTTCGACTTACGTAAAATTAACACTGTCATGGGCCTCATCGCTTTATTCATGTGTTGGTCAAGAAAAAATGTGAAATTATTAAAGAAGTAAATATTTTTCAAATGTGCTCATAATTTACACTCTGGAGCATTAAAAAAAAAAAAAGCGAAAGAAATAACACAAGTTATAACAAATGGTTACCCCTAACACTTTCTATTCGACGTTAAGATATGGAGCCACTTTCCATCCATCGTTACCAACTTTACAAGGGGCGCCATGCCACCCAGGGCGCCCGTTAAAATATATGCAGGTAGGGACAGTGACTATTTTCTAAGGTTGGTTTCAAAAGTGCTCACTTTAACGTGAACGGCCTTTAACGCTAAATACAGTACAAAGAGAGACGTGCTGTACTGCCCAGATAGACTTCACAGGAAGCGACACACTTGCTGCAATGCTCGGATTCGCGAACACGAAGTACGAAGCGAATAAAACGCATGATTCCACCCTACCAGTAAACATTTCCGCGTTAACATTACAAGAATAAATTGTAATTTTGTTACCAGGTCGTGCCGCAATGGCAAGCCCAGCCAAACACTACGCGAATTTTACGCGATGGTACCTCCAGGCTTTAAGGTTGAAATAAAGTAATTGCCTATGGAGCACTGCGCCCGACTATACAATGGGAATAACTCATAAAATTAGTACAGGCACCATAAAAATTGTCAGAAAAGTGTGATTTATGCTGTATATGAAAGAAGAATGTATATATTTTGCAACACTATAACATATTTTACTAAAATAAATTTGTTTAATGTATAAAATTAATAGAAAGGTAGATTACGTATTTCTGACAAAATTTAAGCGCATTTCCGTTTTGGATGCTTTGGGAAGTAGAATTTAATAGACAATCTTCTTCAAGAAAGATCGTCATAATATTTATTATGATAATGTGTGGAAAAATCATAGAAATGTATCTTATTAATTTTATAATTAACTAAATTTAAATCAATTTTAGCCAAAAAAAACATTTTTGACAAATGGATGCACATAAAATCAATTATAAAAATGATTTCCTACATTATTATTACAATTTTCTTACACACAATCGTAGTAAACATTATGACGATATAACCATGACTGACGAAGATCTTGCAAATTCTGCTTTCTGAAGCATCCGGAATTGAAATACGCTTAAATTGTTAAAAATGCAGATTATTTTAATAGATTATTTTTTTTAATTTTAAAAGTATAATTTAGTAAAATATTTTATAATGTCGCAAAATATTTACATTCTTTCATATACAGCATTAATCGCATTTTTCTGACAATTTTTTTATGATTTCTGGACTACTTTCTTTAATCAGTTCACGTTATATAGCACGGGTGCAGTGCTCCGCAGGCAGTCGCTTTACTCCAACCTTAAGCTGGTGGATGTACCGAAGACTCACATTTACGTTCCGGTCGTGACGGAGAGTGTACAGGAAGCGGATGTCTCTATAGATGACGCAGACAGTCGTTTGATTAATTTCCGAAGTGAAGAAATAATAGTACACCTACATTTACTCAAATATGGGTCTGAAATTTAAGCGAGCGAGTACACACCGCGCCGTGTAATTCGTGTTGAGGTTCGCCTGTATCTTCAAATCTCGTACGAACCTGTGAGTACACGCACCTCGCCTCGCTCACCGTCCTCCTTGACGCAACGAAAAAACACAATTACGTTCATCCATGTTCCGTACAGAGAAGTAGGCTTGAAAATATATGAGCGCAACGCACCATGCCCCGTTCTGGTTCGCGTGGAACGCTATTCCGAGCTATGGCCCGAAGTAATCCGGGTTACGGACATGACTGATGATTACAAGTAGTGCGTCCCCATCAAGTATAGGCTATTCAAGGTAAAATGAGCACTTCTGAAAGCCCTGCTTAAGATCTACTCGTATGCACGTTGTGTATTCTTCCGCCTTATGTAATGATTAACATTGTCATGGGCTTCATAACTTCATTCATACGTCGGTCAAGTGAAACTATGAAATAATTAGAAAAGTAAATATTTTACAAATCTGCTCATTTTTACACTTCGATGCATTAAAAAACCGGAAAAGGAAACAAAGAATATAAATTATCAAAGATCATTATCTAACCCTTCATATCCGACGTTAAGATACGGAACTACTTCCTTTCCATCGTTACCGAATTCACTGGGCGCATGTCCCTCAGGGCGCCCGTTAAAGTATATGCGGGTAGGGGCAGTGACTTTTTTTCTGAGGTCGATTTCAAAACTGCACACTTCGTAAACAGCCTTTACAGTGTTTTTTTTTTTTGCATATAGCTACCTTGAAAGGAAGAGCACGCAGAAGTGACCACAGTTCCATTCTCATGGCAGTACTCAGCTTCGTAGTTGTAATGTAATCTCACGCCTTTCAATCAAGTCATTTCTCTTTTCACTTACGGCCACTGCCTACTGGCTGGCAGCTCCGAAATTTGAATAGGTATCCCCTCGTTAAGTAAGTTTCACCTCAGTATGTTATAAGATGGGCGTTTCAAACACAATTAATTCTACACGATTTTTTTTGGGCAAGATTCCTATGAGCGTATATTTTCAATTTACTAGATGCTGTAGAGCTGTCTACTTTTTAGTGGAAGATTAATTTTAAAAAATTCCTTGGAAACAGACTACACATGTTAAGGCAACATCTCGCCAATATTTAAAATTAACGCACTGGGGCGAAATAACCTTGGGATTTCCTATTTAAATTTTGCAGCAGCCAGCCGGCAGGCATGCAGTGCCATTACCTCGGCAGAAAGTAGCGACACCACGTGGGCAGGACGCCTCTCACCGCAGCAGAAGCGCAAGGGTGCTATCAGCCAGCCGCGACATCACAAGCAGCACTATTAATATCTCGGGGGGGGGGGGGGGTCCTGAATGGGGCGGAGTGCAGTTGAATGGACCCTGGGATGGAACGCAACCGGCGTCCGAGGGAGGCAACGATGATGTCTCGCGCGAAGATAATTACACTCGCCAACACGAGGCCACGAACTAGCGCCGTGCAGCCCAGCACAAGGGCTAACCTGCTCGTCTTTCCCCGCCTGCGATACGAATGAATGGAACGGCGACCGCTGTGACGTTTACACGGTGACCAGGGGGATGACTGAGAGCTCGAGAAGCGGTGCAAGATTACACGCAATATCGCCTGTAAGGTCAAGATCCTTCATTTCTACAGCTTTTGGGAGAATTAATTTTTAGTACCCAAACAGGGGCCGATATTGTAAAATCCTCCCTAAATTATGTTACAAATTGTTTTTATTATGTAGTTTAATTTTTCAACACATAAAAAAACTGTATAATTCGAACTTATTAATAAATAAACAAAAATTTCGTTAATTAATTAAATGGATAAAATATACACTTTTATATGTTGGACAAATTAGACTGCATAATAAACAATTTGTAACAAAATTGTAAGATAATTTTACAATGTCGGCTTCTGTTTGAGTACAAAAAAATTAATTCTCGCAAAAGCTGTAGAAATGAAGGACCGTGGCCTTAAGAAGTTCACTGTAAAATGAGCACTTTTGAAAGTCCTGCTTAAGATTTACTTGCAAGCTTACTGTGTATCCTTCCCCCATACTAAAATCAACACTGCCATAGACCTTATCACTTTATTTATGCCTCTGTAAATGGAACCTATATAATTATTATAGTAAATATTTTACAAATTTGCTCATTCTAACACTGAAATGCATTAAAAAACAGAATTAAAAATAAACCACTTTGGTATTGACAAATGTTTACCGAATATTTTTAATTCAACATTGAGACACAGAACTAGGCCTAATTTACCTCCACCGTTACCAACTTTACTGGGCATTTTATAAGGTTGATTTCGAAAGTGCTCACTCTACAGTGAGCAGCCGTTACTCGCGAGGAAGTTGGCAACAGTAACGACCTGTGGATTTGTGTGTCATACAGGTTGTTCAAGGTTGTACGCTTTTAAAACCATGATCGTCGCATACTTTTCCACCCATCTGTAAAAGTTGTATTAACATAGTTGTGGAGCCAATTACTTTGTTCGTGCGTCGATAGAGATCAACACTGCAATTCCTAAGAAGAAACATACATTTTACTAATGTGCCAATTTTCATTCGTATGTACATAAATCAGGGGCGAGTTTGGAGAGGAGGTTGATTATCTTCCGCTGCCCCCCCCCCCAACCACCCAACCAACCACAAATGACTGTTTATTACAGTTTACCTTAATATAATGAAAATCAGCAGCGTGGATTTGCTGTTTCTTATTCATGTCCCTGACAAGTTTTGGATGGCTGGTTTAGGAGGTATTTACACACCAAGGGGAAGATTTGACTGTGGTTTTTTCTAGGTTACATTTTTTTTTAAACAGAAAACTCCGAATGTGTCCCTATACCCAGCTGCTATTAACCTCACAGAGCAGTAAAGACATACAGATTGAACTACGAACTCGTATTTACGTCACAACAATGATTTTGTCACATTTTGGCAGACTTTATGTTGTGTAATTACGAGTTCGTAGTTCCGTTGTTATGCCTGCACTGCAATGTGAAGTCAATAGCTAACTGGATGCATGTATACTTTCAGAATTTCCTATTTAGAAAGAAAGGCAGGGTAAGGTTATCCTTAAATTCCCATTTCCAAAAACTGTGTGTAATTAGAAAGCAGTGTTTCTTGCAATAGCACTATAATGAACAAACCACGGTGGTTGGCTACTGACAAATGCAACATAAACAAGCGAAACACTTGCAAATTTATACTGCATTGTAAGTTACTTAGTAATTACAGTTACATTGCAGATCACGTATCTAAATGTATTATCCTATACATGCATGTGTATACGTATTATTTATACACACTTTCATATATAAGGTCTTGTGCATGACAAAAGGGCTCCTTTTCCTTCGGAAACGTTTGGATCACCCCGCAGTATGTCAATTTCCGTGTACAGAAATACTTTTAAGTAGGCGCCTAACACTGCTGCCTACCCTACTGGTAGAATATCCATTTCTTCGTCAAATGCATTCAATTACTGTCAGAAACTATTTTTACATTGACTGCAAGCGGATGAGTGAGCCAAGGACGAGCGGTAACTCGCGGAGATTTACAAAGGCGTATGGCTACCACCGCGATAAACCTATCGGAACTCGTGCGCTCCAGTCCTCGAGCGGATTGAATTTCTGGGGGTTATCGTTGTAATTGTGTTCTGGGCATCGTCCTAGCCTCTCACAGCGAGCATCGGGGTGCGAGGAACCTTCTAGTTCAGGCCAGCGAAACTATTTAGGCCGCGACGGACCTCCAAGCCGACGGTATATAAATTGGTGGATTGTACGACCTTAAGATGTGTGCATTGAAACATTTTTTTTTGTGAAATCGTTGTTTGCGCGTATTCGCGTATCTCAGTAGGCCAAAAGTATTGGCAAAATTATTGAAAGTGAGAAATAGTTTCTAAGTTGGTCTTCATGACAATTCATGGCAGCGAAAACAGCTGTGGTTGTAATCAGGTGAAGTATGTTTATCTTGAAGACAGGCATAATTTACAAAAAAAAATGTAAAGGGAATAGTGGGAACGTTATTATAGAAATTGATTACTCATGTAGTTACCTGCTATAATACCTAACTGCGGAAGACGGCCCGACATTGCCCAATTGTTGTTGAAAGTTACGTTTGCGCACAGCAGTCTATGTCACTAGTACCAACATAGTTTCAAACAAAAATGGCCACGAAAATCCCAGGCCACATTTTCCTTTCAGTAAATGAGAACGCCCTGCCTACGAGCACGCAGGTAAACGAAGTACTACTAGTATACCAGGCGGAAATGCTTTATAATTGAATTAAAAACGCAGCGGGCAGTCTTCAATAGCAGCAAGCACGGCGAACCATTAAGAGCGGCTAATGGAAGCTACCGGAAGTGCAAGCATTAGGATCGTATCATTTGGCCAGAGACAGTTAAGAGTTTGACATTACCAACCACTGGAAATAGCTCCAATGAAAATCAATTATCTGAGATGCGTCACGACTTACAACAGACAATTTAGTTACACGAATCTCACGTTTTTCATAAATGATGTTGCGACACATTAATGGAAAAAAAATATATAGTGTTGCGATGAGATACTACTAGCACCTAGACATATTTGCTTCGCGGTATAACACGCCTACCACGGCACATAGAGGCCAACACACGAATTAGCGGTCGACAATATAAGGGGGGGGGGGGAACCAATGAAATTGCAATTCTAATACTATTCTCGAAACTCTTCCAGTGTAATGTTTCAAGAGTACGAGTGTACAAGTTTTTTACTATCCCTTCCTATTTGTGGCAATACTAATTTGTATGCGTCCACGTACGGCAATTTTATGGATAGCCCTAGTAATGGCGACATTATTATTACTATTATTATTATATACTTCAGTAGAGAAGATTAGCACGCAATACAGCTTTCTTTCATATAATAAACGCCTTCGTCTCCTTAAATAAACCCAACGACTCTTTGATTACGAACCTTCTGTGATCTCCAACTGATTGTGTATGAATAATAAAATCCTTCACGGTGAAGATGCGTACATAGTATCGTAAGACTATTCGCCTTAGTGGTGCATCGGTGGTGTAGCGCTCAGGCTACTCGTCTCCCAACAAGGAGAACCAGGCTCGATTCCCAGCGGGGTCGCCCCCGGATTTTCGCACGTGGGAATCGTGAAGGACGATGCCGCTGGTCGGCGGGTTTTCCTCGGATATCTCCACGTTTCTCTCCGCCCTTGCATTCCGGCGCTGCTCCATACTCACCTCGCTTTACTCTCATAGGCTCTCAAGACGTCGGTGTCGAGAACCACCCGCAGTATTATCATGAGTGAACACATTAACACACGTGTACAGGCTGTTCACGGTAGACTACAACGAGAACTTTTGAAAGCCCTACTTAATATCTACTTGTATTCACGTTGTGTTATCTTCCGCCTTATGTAAAATTAACATTTCCATGGGTCTCATAATTTCATTCATGCGTCGGTCAAGTGAAACTGTGAAATTGTTAAGGAAGAAAATACTTTACAAATCTAATCATTTTTAACACTGAAAGCATTGAAAAAAAGCATTTAGCATTGAAAAAAAAACCGAAAGCGAAAGAAATCATTTTTAAGTTATCACCAATGGTTACCTCACACTTTTTATACGACTTTAAGATATGGAACTACTTTCCATCCATCATTATCATCTTTACTGGGCGAATGTCACTCAGTGCGCCAATTAAATATATATTTGTTCAGGGACAGTGACTTTTTTTACGGTTCATTTCTAAAGTGCTCACTTTATCATGAACAGCCTTTAACACGAGAAGTACGATGCATCGGAAGTTGGCAGTGGAAGGGTGGGGTGGAAGCTGGACGCCAAGCGACCTTGTCCCAGACCCACATTGGATCGGCGTCGGCGGCGCGGCGCGCACCGACATGAATTACACGATCTGTTTCACACGGCACCGCGACACACTTCTCCGAACCCCCCCCCCCCCGCCCATTTCCGAACCGCTGTGCGTGGGCTGCCTCCGGGGACTAGCAACTCAACACCTCGGGCTACATACAACAATTACGTCCTATGTTGATAATTCACGTATAGGCTGTTCACGGAGAAGTGAAAACGTTTGACGCCCTAGTTTTTTTTTTTTCCCCGTTTAGCCATTTTTTATCCTTAAACCACCATTTTTTCAAATATGGCGTATAAACATCGATCCAATTAAAAAATAGTCCGGTGTAAATGTCCTTGAAGTATAGTGTGCCCGTATAAATGAACTCGCGAAATTATTGTGGAGGCTGAACCATGTTCTGTGGTGGAAGTGACCTCAGAAAATAATTTGGCTTAAATAATTATCGTGTGTGATGAAATATAAGTTTTTTATTTTTCTATAATTAGTTCAGCTAAAACTATTTGTATGTTCCTATTAAATATCTTCACATTTGCTCCTTTTGTTGGTGTGCAGTCTATATACACGATTATTACAACCCAGACTATTTCGTGAATTGAGTTAGCAGCAAGCTAGGCTGGAGAGCATTATTGTTTGCTTATTGGTTGCTGTGATCAAGCGAGGCCTCTGTACAGTACTGTTAAACACTCACTCACACAACTGCTCCCTCATTACTGGCTCACAGTTAAACAGGACGTGTCTAAAGAACTGAGTCCAGTCACAACAGTAGGAGAAAGGAACAAGTGTTTGGAGTCTACCTCGCCAGCGAATGAAATCGCGAAATACTCGTGGCTCTATAATGAGTAACACGGTCACGTTTTATTGAAACTGTCATTTTATAATTATTTGAGTTGTTTTAAGTGTTTTACGTTATTCAGACGCAATAAATTTCTTCTTGCAATCAACTACACTTTACGTCACTCATAGTTTTTACACAAACAGCTATATTGCATACGGTTTTACGTTGTTAATGTCCGCGATTTTGCTGAAGCTCGTGGATAAGGGTCACTATAGTACAAGCACTTATTGAGATATATTGCAAACACGGCCCTTATAGCTTTAAAAGATAAATATTTGTACTGTTACCAGCATTTGTAAAATTACAAACAATTTATCCGTAAAAATTACAATTTTTTACAGTGTATGGGCGAGGAATGAATCTGGGTCCTTCCGAATGCAAGTCCGGCCCGCTAGGTCCCAATAATAACACGATCGATGAAGCCGTGCTATATAGGCATGGCTAAACAGTTTACACAGAGTGTAACATGACAGACATCGCCACAGCACTTATATAAGCTGTTCACGGTAAAGTGAGCACTTTTGCATTCAACCTTAGAAAAATGTCACCGCCCCTATCAGCTAGTATTTTAACTGGCACACTGACTTATCGTTTCAAATAAACTACGAATCTAATGACAAGCATTGAAAGACTGACAACTTCTGCCCAGTAATTAGGCTACTACAGCTGGTTGGTGGGATGGGGAACTATAATTTTAAGTCTTTCGGCAGACGTCATTTTTTGTGGTTCCTCTTATACGAGAGTGGCGCTTGGAACTTGCATTGTTTTGATGATGCAGTGGAAAATTTTGTCCGTACGGAAATAACAATAAATTTACTATAACTAAAAAGTTTTAACTTCATCGAAATAACTAAATGCGATAAATGTGTCGCTGTTCGTACCGATGCGAGAAATGCTCAACAGATAAATATCATTGCATTTTTTATATAATGAACCACACTAAAAGGGCGCATGTTTAGGCCTCATACATTTGAAAATCTCCCGCAAAAACAAAACGTAATAAACACGTCACTGTTAATACCGATGTGCGAAATGCACACTGTAAACATGTTAAACAAATTTAACTTCTACGTAAAAATTGTTATTTTCAACCAAACAAACGTCCCAATACATTTCAATTATTCTAACAAATGTTGAAGAAAACACTACTTACAAAACGCGCAAACTTACTGTTCACTTCGTTATTCCTAAACACGTACCGAACTTTGGATGATTAATCATGTCGGATACTGATACGAAATAATTTATTGGCTGACTTATGCAATTAACAAAAAACTTGAACTATTTCTTTAAACCAACCAATTCACACTTCACAACGAAAATAAATTTTCGCGATGGTCACAGAAAATAATGGCTGACTGCAGCACACAACAAATCATTTTAAAAAGCGGCAGACACGTGTAGATAATTCATTTCACTGAGGTGACTGTTATAAAAAGGCACCTACGACGAACTACATATAATTAAATACGTAAATACAAAATTAATTAACTGCATATATAATATTCCGACATCACCAGCAAGGAATTCTCGCATATTGATAAATTATGACGGAACGGAAGAGACACAATAGCAACAACGGCTTTTGACCGGGCGGGTGGAGACCATAACCATAGACAACAGACTTAACGGAGATTGGTGGACGCATTTCACATAACCGTGATGTTCGCATGCTCTACCATTATACTTCTGAACATATTTAAAGCCCTTGCTTTATAACTCAGAAAAATTGGGTATTAGTCTACGAGAGTAATTTTAACCATAAATGTTGTAATTATCAATAATATTACACATTATAATTTTTAATTACGAGTACTATTTACTTTTAAAATCATCGCCAAGAGCGCCAACATAATAACACGCATCCTACAACAGCCATTAGCTAACACAGTACTTTGTAAATGGGGGCTTTTACTGTTTACATGCTGTGTATGTTGATCACAGGGCCTGTCAAATTTTATTGAAGTTATATGAAACAGAGTTTAACAAATGTTAACATACGTGCAGTCAACATTCAAGTCCAATTAATGGGTATTCAAAACTTTGAATAAGCAAATGCATTTTCTAACATACAAGCGCAATTAACACTGACATATTAGTTAGGTTTTCCATGTAAAATCCCGTTTTCCAGTAACCCAACTACCACAAATGCACTTTAAAATGAACGCCCGATAGCAACAAGTTGTGATCGGACAGTCTTAGTTCTCTGCGTGTAAATACGGGTGTGTTTCTTGTTGTAAATAGTCAAATACAGGACCCTGGCTTTGTAGTCCAGTATCAAGTTACTTGCATAGTTTCACAGCACGGCAGCTCGAAAAAGTTAACCCGGGCACGCAGCCCCATAGTACAAGTACAGTGATTATACAAACAGTAGGCGGGCATTCAAGAGAGTAAAAAAAAAGCAACATTCATATAAACAGCAATAATTACTTAACGCCTCCTAAAATGCGACTATTTTAAAGCAACACATGAAGCCAAGCCCCGTGGAGCGTCAGTGCTGGGAAGGCTTGCCAAGGAACGAATTCCACATACCTCAATGTGTACAGCATTGCCAAGACGCAGACACGATGCTGGACTCGACACCAAGACGAGGTCGTAAATTTACATATGATATTTTTGCTAACGTCGCTTCCAGAACATATAACTCCGTGCGTCATGCAGGGATATACATAAGTAGCTTAAGGGATAAACAAATGCATGCCTCAGGCAGGTATTTCACCGTGAAGTATTAGGAGAACGAGACGGTATACTAATTTGCCAACAGATGGCGGGGCGCCGAAAAACTACTGCTGCAGCCATCAGCACTGCGAAAAATGCCATGAAAACAAAGCTCAACTTACTTTCTACCAGTGTGTATCATGCCACCTCGTGTACAAATTAACTCTCTCGCGGACCTTTCGACAACAAACCGTTCGTCGATCAGGTGAAACTGCAAAATATTTTTGGGAACAGAAATAGTGCTGCTACTATGCCGACTGTCAACTCTGCCGTCTATGGACCGAAATTGACTTCAGTAACCGCAACATTTTGAAACCAACTTAAATAAGACGTTCTTTCCGTAATTCGCTGATCGGCGGGTTTTCTCGGGGATCTCCCGTTTCCCCCGCCCTTGCATTTCGGCGCTGTTCCACATTCACTTAACCCTCATCAGCTCTCAAAATCCCGACGTTAAGAGCCGCCCGAATCTCTCCACTTCACTCGGAAATTCGCTGCAGTTACTTCCAAGTCGGGATTTATTTTAAATGTAAATCTATAAAGTGGTCAATTAAACGCGAAAAGCCCAATACATTGGCTTCTGTAGTGAACTGTTTAAAATAAATGTTGGGTATGATCCATTTCCTGTAATTACCTTCTCTTTGAAATCTGAAACTAACAAATGGTTAAAACGGAGGAGAAACATCTCAATATTTAAAAAATATTCTTTCGAGAGAGCACTGCTTCGCGCTCTCTCACATTCTCGGTCTTTCGAATTGAGACAACCACTCTCTCGTTTCTCTCCGACGTCATGCAGACTGACAGCTGATGCCAAAAGGCGAGAAATCATGTTAAGCTAAAATCGTAATCATAGCTATTGCAAATAACATATATGTGTTCAAAATAATTCACAAATAATTATAGCACTGCCAGGATAACCATAAGATCATAAAATACTATTATTTTTGTTTTATATTTTGTCGTCATGTTGCAGCAAAGTGACAAAAAAACGAGACTTAAGCCGTGTACCAATTCGCCGAGAGAGTACTCTCTCGCTCATTCTTGACGTCACAGAAAGTCCTCTATGGTGACCCAACTCCACGGAGAGAGCGCGAGAGGAAGCGTGAACGAAGATGTACACTCGGTGCTCACTCTCGCGCCCTCGCTGGCAGCTATGGTGTTTTCAAGTGTAACCTGAAATATCCAGACATATGTTTTCTTGTTTCTAAAGCAGGGTTTAAAATATTTTATCGACTTAACTTAATATTGCGATTGTGAAATGTGTAATAACAATATTCCGTTTGATATGGAACACCACAAATCATATGTCCACGTTTCATTTACGTTAATTGTGTGCATATTATTAAATTCTGTGATTTGCACATAACATCATGTTTTTAAAGAAGCAAAAATTTAACTAATTAAAATCGAGGAAAGTGAAAGGCCAGTAATATTCTATTTTTCACTATTCGTTTCCTTTTCTACCAGATAAATAATGCCGACGGCTTACAGAGGGCACAAGTTTCAATTCGCTCAAGTGTGCAAGAGTGAGAGTGGCGAGTGAGAGTGAGCAAACTTTCGAGTTGAGACACGGCCTTAGTCAGAAATCAGTATTTATATTTTTATAAATACGTGCTACGTATGTTATTTAGTTGTTTGAAACAATTGAAATTATACACTTACTGTTAAAATGCAACGTGGTTTTGGCCCAGAAGTATATTATAACCTTATTCAAACACGAAAATAATGTAAACAAATATGGCGCGTGGTCAGAGAGAGAGAGAGAGAGAGAGAGAGAGAGAGAGAGAGAGAGAGAGAGAGAGAGAGAGACAGCGAGTATACAACTTCTTGCTCTCTCTGCTCTCGCTCTTTCGTGCTCTCTCCGACGAATCGAAACGACCAATGAGCTTTCTATCTGATGTCATAATGACATCGTTGCGAGAGCACGGCCTAAGAATGATCCACCTAATTACCAAGTTATTGCTTAATATACTCTCTATAATGGTTTTAAAAATATATGTACTAGTTTTAAGAAAGGCACCGCCTCCGAAAATTTCGACAGGGCAACCTTTCAATAGCTACGGCAGAGATTTTCGAAACCTGTACATATTAGGTGGGTCCTTAGCCAGAGCGCCGAGTTGGGAGTAAACTCCAATTATGTCGAAGGCCGAGGTCGCAAATCTTCTTCACAGTACGACATTCTGGGTTCGAATCCCAGTGATAAGCTACAAGTTGTTGGTCGTTTAAAGATAAAGTTTTGAATAGTACAGTATGCAAACCGCCCGCTCCTCCGACTTTCCTCTCAGGAAAGACCAAGGTGGCTAGAAACAGCTCTGCAACAGATTCCCTGACATTTCTATGCATACTATTGCATTTATCCGACCAACTTAAGTGGCAAATATTCATTTTTTTTCTCAAAAACTGCAAACAAACTATTTTATGGGTTACACAAAATAACCCAATAAAAGTAGCTATAAATGAGTTGCAAAGGGGAAGAAGCTTATAAGTTATGTACAGTACGAATGGACAATATTACAGGCAACAGTCATGCTCACTTAAGAAATTACCAGGCATTTTCTGAGATGTTGTTTTTTCTTTCCCAGAAATGTGAACTTCTTTGATTATTCCAGGTTTTCACTGAACAAAAGTAAATAAAAATATTTTGAAGGGGTTGGGCACTTTGCAGCACACGAATGCATACAATGAAACTAAAAGTCTGCCGGAAGAAAATTACTTAAAATATGTAACGTGTGTGGGCTGGGTGGTGACATCCCAAGACGCAGTGCTGTTTGAAGGGTTGTAGTTTCATGGATGAGCGTCACATCCAACAACGGGAAGATAGAAGCCAGCCGACTGGGGAAGTGCAGCGGTCTGCTCGCGGAACTCAAATAGCTGTCGGAAAAGCCGCCACGCTTTCCCGTGAGCGAAGGCGAGCGAGGTATTGAGAGCTGACAAGGGTGAAGCGAGGTGAGTACGGAGCAGCGCTGGAATTCAAGGGGGGGGGGGACGGGAGACCCTCGAGATAACTCGCCGACCAGCGGCACGACTCCCACTTGCGAAAATCCAGGGGCGACACCGTCGGGAGTCGGACCCGGTTCCGCCCAGGTGGGAGGCGAATAGTCTAGCCACCAGACCACCGCGGCCCCGTGGGCTAAGACGTGGATGTCTAGAATCCTGCGAGAGACGAAGTCAACTGGACAGCAAAGAAATACCTACCGCGGATGTGCGCGCAATTACCCCTGAAGATAGAAGCGGCGAAGTGGCCAGGCGGGAAGAAATACGAGCTATTTATAAAACAACCGCGGCCGACGGTGTTAAACATAGGCCGCACAGCCCACGACGCTAGCAGGTGAGACGCAAATACAGACCGGGGGGACGTACCCGGTGACTCAGCTGCATAGCTTCACAGTGCGTTCGAGAGAGAAGTGCGCCAAAACACGTTCACAATCATGGTGAAGTTATAAAACGTGGCATATGCTGTTCGCGGTGAACTTGAGCCCTTTTTAAATTGGCCTTTGAAATAAGTTACTGCCCCTACGAGCATATACATTTTTTAACTGGCGCAATGAGTGATATACGGAGGGTAAGTAGTTCATATCTTATAGTTGAATTAAAAGTGTTACGTAAACACCGTGACGCGATAACCTTAGCTTTCTGTTTTGACGTGAATACGTCTTTAAATTTGCAACCATAGTGGGAGGAAATCCAGAAAATCCGATGACAACAAAATCGGAGGATACAGTTTGGCATTGCAGTTCCGAATCTATCTTCTACATTCAAAATTAAATTACACCACTCGATTGCTAAAGGATCAAAGACTATGTTACGTTGAGTGAGGCCTGCGAAGCATCACGCCATAGAGAGAAGGGGGGGGGGGGGGAAATTTTGAGCTCGTTTTGCCGCGTCACATAACTTTTGCGTAGTATAACTTTGACTATAGGCTGTTCACGGTAAAATGAGCACTTTTTAAGGCCCATCAAAATTTTTTCTTTCATCCTATTTCCATCTTCCTGATGCTTTTTAATATAAACATTGCTTTGTGACGAATAAACACAGTGTGTACATTTCACCACCCTCAAAATTTAATGCCGGGTGCTGCAATAAGATACATTTATTAGTGGTTAAAGTCCGTTGGGAGGGCCTTAAAAAGGGTTCACTTTACCGTGAACAGCCTATAGGAGAGAAGTTACGATGCTCGCTTGAGTTTCAATCGACAGCTCTCGTCAAGATCAATCGACAATCGATTGCGTGTATAAAAACATTTGTGTGGCGTGACAATGGTGCAATCATATGCGTTTAATGTAAATAATTAATAAAACTTAACGAAATGTCGGCCTATCCTCGTCAAAAAGCCAAGTCGAAATACAGAAATCGTAAAAGGTTGGAAAGAGCATCTCGAAAGCAATCCAGTGATACCCATAAAACCACATATGATCGAGTGAAGCGGTGCACGGGGGGGAAAAAAAAAAAAAGAGAGAGAGAGGCGTCAGATAGCGTCAACCTAGACATATACACGCAAAACAAACGGACGTGTTTCCAACACAGCCAAACCCAATTTTTTTATGCATACTAGTGTGTGAATAAGCAAATTTGTAAACTATTTATTTTCTACTAGACTAAATCTGAATCGGTGAGTATTTCCATGTTTCAATCAATTAACAGTATCTGACTGATTCAACAGTCACTTTAGCGAATTTAACTGATGAATCAGTAAAAAAAAAAAAGCCAGTTTTCTTCACTTATTGAAACCAGTGACATTTTCCACCGTTTCATCAGTCATTATTTTCACTGATTTATCAGTGATTTGTTTTTTGACTAATGAATCAGTTTTCATACCAACATTTTATGAATTAACATGGACGATCAGTCTTTCATTACATTTTTACGTATTTCATTTCGTTGATGTCATGTAATCACAGCGTTCTCTTTGAATGTTTAAACTGCATATAATGTGAGAGGACTTATACTTACTATTCGTTTTAACAATCTTGGCAGTTCCAATCAAACCAAAAACAAAACGCACGGGCATACAATTTAAAACTACACGGGTTCGATGATAAGATAGCCTATATTTCCCTCCATCTTGTGAACCAACCTGGGAGCTCAGATGGTAAGGTAACAGTCTAAAAGTGGCTGGAAAGAGAGTGCGAGTTCAACCCCGGCTGCCTGCGGAAAGATTTTCCGTTTTGAAATTAAGGTAAATTGTGCAATATAAATAGCGAACTATCGTAAATATGTTTATTTCTCGTAATTATTTGACTACATTCAATAAAAACAATGTTTAATTCGCCGCTGCAGTTGGCCTTCACTTATTCAATCAGTGAAATTGTTTCACGTCACTAATCCAATCAGTGGAATTTCTTCACTGAAACAATCAGTGGTTTTCCACTGATTCTAAGCGGAACCCTTTTCGCTGGATTTCACTGAGAATCAGTGACTTTCACCGATTGGAATTTAGCGTGTAAGTTCACTTTTTCACTTGACCGAAGCATGAATAAAATATCAGCCCCACGGCAGTATTAATTTTACGTAGTAAAATTCAATGTGCATAACAGTAGATTTTCAACACGAATTTCAAAAGTACTGTAAGTTTAACCGTGATCAGCCCACAGGAATAATTTACATTAACACTTGTTCGAGCTGTGGGCGCCAAACGACGTGCAGTGGAGTAGGGTGGGGCGGATAGATTTGGGCTTTAAATATCTAGGTATTGAGAGCCAGTGAGGATGATGTGAGGTGAGTACAGAGCATCACCGGAATGAAAAAAAGGGAGGGGGACGAAGATCCTCGAGGAAACCCACCGACCAGCGACGGCGTAGTCCGGCAAGGTTCCCACGCAAGGAAATCCGGGAGCGATCCCGCAAGGAAACGAACCCGGTTCTCCTTGGCGGGAGACGATTAGTCTGACCTCTACACTACCGCGACCCCGCCAAACGGGGTCTAACCCATAGTCTCGTATGTGGGAAACGTGGCGGACGTTGCCGCCAGGTTTTGGCGAGGCACCGTTAATTCTGTCGTTACTCCATCTCATACTCGCATCACTCCCAAAAAAAGGCCATGCCAGTTTATAATTTAAAACTTAGGGCCAGGCTTCATCATGCACGGGCGTATAGGTAACCAAAGGCTAAATTCGGACAAAGATTTCTCAGTCCGTTTTTGTGATAGTGTTTTCAACTAAAGTTTTTTTTTATAGATTGAACTTGTCTATATTTGTAACCCTTCCAGATTTTTATATTTGAATTTCAAATGTACGTTTTCATTATTTATAAAATTGTGACATTTTATAAATTATTAAAAAGTTCATTTAAATTTAAAAAATTAAAATTTGAGTGGTTTACGAATGTAGATGCGTTAAATATTAAACAAAAAAAGTTAGTTGAAAACACTATCACAAAAAAACGACTGCGATATCTCTGTCCGAATTTAGCCTTTGATTCCCTATACGCCCATGCAGCGTGAAGCCTGGACTTAATACTTTCTATTCTACACACATTTGCAGGCACACATAACCGCAGGAGAAGTCTTACTGGTCCAGCCCACACTACTCCCTCGCTATACTGTACGGCTAGCAAGATTGGATGGCTGGCAGCTAATTCAATCCTTCGTTTATCGTAGCCCAACGACATATAAATGTGCACAGGATATATCGCTCGTCGTGGGTATTCAAGTACTGGTAATAAAAATTAAAATTCTGATGAAACAGTACACACAAGAAGCTTCTTTATACTATTTTCCATCGATGTCGCAATACTTCGTTGGGGCTGAACGTGGCTTTAAGGCGCCTGAAATTTTCTATAGACGATTCACAGTAAAGCGAGCACTTTTTTTAAAGACATTAACCACTACTAAATATGTTCCATTGGAGCCTAAGACATTGATTTCTGAGCGTGGCGAAATCACACGCCGTACTTATTACTTACATGGCAGTGTTGATATTAAAAAGTGGCGGAAAGATAAAAATTGGGTAAAAGGAAAAATTTAGAAGGAGCCTTAAAAAGTGCTCGCTTTACCGTGAATAGCCTATACTAGGTAGGCCCCTTTAACGACGTAGGCTATAATGCGAAAGCAGTAAGCAGTTAAGCTACAACCAACAAGATAGGGCTTCTGTGACGGTTCCGTAATATTGCCACTCCGGCCTCCTCGCTACATGAACGCCGTCACCTTAGCGTGCGAGGCGGTTACTTCTGCTTCCAAGTTCGTAATGAACCCTGCAGACAATGAAAACTCTCTACAGTGCACACGACCACGTGACTACAGGTTTGGCTTTCACCACGTTCACGTTCCGCGAACATACTTTCTGCGCAGATAGTCTGGTAATCGGGAAATCGCCAGTCGACCTTCCTTCCTTCCTGAGCCGACGCGCCGAGTGACTTCGCAGCTACAGTACAAGCTATGCCATTTCTAAACCTTACCTTCGTCTCCATCAATTTTTATTTTCTTTATTAAATCACAACGAAGGAAGCGCACAGATTTCGGCATAGTGATCTATCTAGCAGTCACCTACTTGTAATGAAGGCACATGAAACTGAAAATGGCGAGACTGAAACCGCTATGCGATCGCTGAAGACATTCAGCTTTCCACGCGCTATTTTTTTTCCAAATCCTCAAGTGATACCGAAACGAATTTCGCATCGCCCCCGCACATAAATACATATCTTTAACACAATTGACAGTGTACACAAATTTCAGGATAAATATTGCAAATAGCCACGTATCACATGTTCTCCTCTCCTTTCACACTGTAGCAAAATAAGATATAACACAAATATGAAAAAAAATTTTAAGGCACTATACGGTAAGGATTAACAGACGTCCGGGAAAAAAAATTCCACTTTTAAAGCATTTATTTTCCGCCCGACTGGATTTTTCGTAGCGAACAAAAATTCCCGGCTTTTTAACTTGAATTAAATATAGCAATACATACAGCAATACAATTTCGTAGACTAAGTGTTACAATTTGCTTCTGCATTTTAAAAAACTAATGTAAATATATTTTTGTATATGACACATCAATTTAATCAGTTTCCATGAACACGCGAAAGAAAAATATTTTGGACATAAGATAATTTGTCTTTTATCTGTTCACATTGTATTTCGCATAGGTACCACACAAAAAAATACAAATGAAATTAGGGCTACTGGAGAGTGTTTCTAATACATACTGGAATATCCCTTGGCTTGTATCATAGCTTTACCGCTGCACGGCGTAGATTTTACCAGTTTGGCACAGTTTCAGGGAGTAGTATGTCGTGGCAAAAGTCAGCAGCCTGCAGTGATGTTTTTAGTTATTTTGGAACATTCTCATTCAACCACGCCCATTAAAATCCGCGGTATGTTTGGGATCGCTGTCTTGTTGGAACATACATGTAGGCAACACACGCAATATTTCAACAATTTGTTAAACGTTATTTTTGATAAAGCCGTAATACGTCGTGTCCATTGTACCACGGAGAACATTTCCGACGCCGCTGGCCGACAAACTGTACGCTGTAATAGGATACGGTATCATGCAGGCTCTCCTCTAGCCCACCTAAGTGTAGGCACTCGACGTGAAATCGATTCCACAAGTGGACGAAACACCTGTGGACAGATGTTTACTCACGTCATCTAGATAGCTGTTCAACTCCTTGCTAATTGCAGGTGCAGATCTTGGATGTGAATGGACTTCCAAACCAGGTCTCAAATGCTCGATGGGGTTCATATCGGGCGAAACAGGTGGCCTCCAGCAGTGACTGAAACTCCCCAGAATGCTTCTCGAAAAAATTTTGGAAAACGAGGGCCAATGACACTGCATTATCGTGATGGAATATTCCATCGTTGTGAGTATGCGTTAAGTTCGTAACGAACTGCAATACAATGTCATGACCAGAACACACCTACGTAATGTCAGAGCACAACTGGTATAGGCTGTTCACGGTAAAGTGAACACTTTCAAAAGCCCTGCTTAAAATCTACTTTTATACTCATTGTGCATTCCTCCGCCTCAAGTAAAATTAATATTACCACGTGCCTCATTACTCATTCCATGCGTCGGTCGAATTAAAAAGAAATTATTAATTACTAAAGTAAATACTTTATAAATCTGCTCCTTGGTACACTTCGAAGCATTAAAAAAACTGAAAGAGAAAGAAATAATTTTAAGTTATCACAAATGGTTACCTATCACTTTTTATTCGACGTTAAAATAGTGTTACAATTTCTCTCTATATAAGTTAAGTGGACTACACCAAGTTAGTCAAGGGATGGAGGTCTTAATCAAATAAAATAATTATTTATAATTTCCTTATTTCATTTACAATAACTACAGCAAAATTCTCTGAACTCAAAATCTCACAATAAATGGATATAACTAACTGTTCACAATTGACACCAATTAATACATTTATAATTACGACAAAGAAATCAATGAAATTAAATAATTAAAGATCAGTCCCAATAGACAGTGTATCAACCACTATTTTAAAATTTATGCGTCCATATTTCACAGTTCGAATATTTACAATAAAATCAGTATTACACTTCCATTCAGTCTCACCTCAGTTCAGTCCATGTTCCGCCAGTCGCAATGTTCTAGAGTCCTCCAAGCGCCCTCACGCACATTAGGCTTCACTCGTCGGTTTCACACCCTCTCGTCCATTCACGCCACGAACACCTCGCTCGCCGTCGTCGTCCCACAATCTCCTGTCGTTGTCCAAACTTCTCTTCGCTCGCGCCCACTCGGCCAAGTGGCCTCTGTCAAAGACTGCCGGCCGCTGGGTTGCGGCAGTATATATAGTGCCTTAGACCGCCACCTAGAATCTTCCCCAACACGTGTGACGCGTCGCGGAGGGCCGAGGCGCCAGCCAGTCTCACCAGAACATTCTTACGTCGTCGCCAAACCCTTCGAAACCTCCAGCAGGGGAGAGGGACCGTGATGTAAGCAAGGCGCCAAGCAGCGTGACAGCCGCTGTCCATTATTCTGCCAGTTTCGTTGGGGGGGGGGAGGGGGGAGTCAGGAGGCAACAAGCCTGTCAGTCTAGGGAAGGAGTGAGGTGAGTCCACTGCCACCGCGCCGGGCAGCAGCGCGTAACAATATGGAACTACTTTCCATCCATCGTTACCAACTTTACTGGGCTAATGTCACTCAGTGCAACCATTAAAATATATGAATGCAGGGACAGTAACTTTTTCTAAGGTACATTTCTAAAGAGTTCACGTTATCGTGAACAACCTTAACAGGTCTGGGCACTTCCAGACGTAACGGCACTGCTATCCCGTACGTTTTTGCACGTCAGTGTACATTCCTAGATTACATCACATAATTCCAAAATTCCTGACCAGTATTCAAAAGTTATTTTCCAAACAGCAGTCCTGCAGTACCGTTTCCCCTACAAACAGACGGTTTTCTCCTGGGATTGTCTTTGTCCACATCTTCTTGCCGGTAGTTAATTAGATTTCTGCCCGCAGTTTTGAAGCAGGTAACTTGGGGAAGGCCCCCCCCCATTTCACAACGTCTCATTCCTTCTTGCAGTTAACCATTCCTGATTCCTCGGTATTGTGATACGAATTTTGATAAAAATTAACTAAGCACTACGAACGCCCGCGTCACAGTCTTCTTCAGTGTAAGACTAACGCTTTCGTTAGCGGTCGTTGTTCTTAAGCGGTACCCAAAGCTCAAGAAAATATATTTTTGCTATCACTGCTTGTTACTCGATGTTGCAATGACTACCTCCTATCCTTGGTGTCCGTAGGTAATCCGCGACTACTTCCTGTTTGGTGTGCCCTAGGTTATCGTAGATGGCGAACTAAATTAAATTATGTTTTACTTCCGTTGGAGCGGAGTTCGAGTTCGACACTCGTACACGCCGAACCTGGGGTTGGATTGTTGTCTGTACTATTTCTACTAAGTCAATATGTTCGCAGCATGTTTATCCTATAGGACAGGGTGAGTGATACATACTGAAGGGAAAGGAGAAAAACAGTTGCCAGAAGTGATCAGTTATAAATTTCTTCAATTCAATTCACATAATTTTGTTACACCACGTATGAGAAAAATCTACTCATAATAAGAGGGCAGTGACTTAAACACAACCTCTCGCCAGGCAGTTCTGGGCTTTATTTCGCTCATCCTAGGCAAACTCGTAAAAAACAAGTCCACAATTACATTATACAGGAAAACTGGACGAACACTATCATTAGGCCAAAACAATGCGTTCGTTACGAGCGCGTGTCCTAGATCTTCGTCTCACACTGTCTTATAATTAAGATGATCTATGTGGCGGAATTCACACATACGACATTCAGCTCGAACCTGGCCTTGATGGGCATTCAAAATTACCACGGCGAACTATCACGGTAACAAGTTCCAACTTTGACACCGGAAGCACTTACCACTAAGCAAAAACGGCCTGCTGTGGCCGACTGGACAGCCCAGAGTCCCAGCTACGGCCAGAGTGGACATTTTAACGCAATTACGCCCACTTACTCACTCGCAAACAGGGATTTACCAAAAAACGGAGGTCACGTAGCGGCGAGTAACCGTCTTGTCGTTAAAAAATTAAGAGATTGATAGACCTCGAAGACACTTGAGACAAGGCCTTCGGGGCCGGTTCTACACGCCGTTAGAACTTCTCGTATATTTACGGAAATTTATCTATACATAGTATTGTTACCATCTCTCTCTCGAAATCCAGTGGTCTACACCAAGTTCGTTAAGGGATGGAGGTCTTAATTAAATAAAGTACCTAATTATAATTTCCTAATTTTATTTACAACTACAAACAAAATTCTCTCAACATCTCGCAATAAACAGATATCACTAACTGATAACACATAATAACTCCAATTAATAGCATTTATTATTGCCACAAAGAAAACAATGAAATTAAATTATTAAAAATTAGTCCCAATAGACAGTGTATCAACCAATTCAATTATTTAAAATGTATGTGTCCATGATTGACAGTTCTAATATTTACAATAAAATCCGTATTACATGTCCACTCAGTCCTACCTCAGTTAAGTCCATGTCCCGCCAGTTCGCAAAGTCCTAGAATCCTCTGAGAGCACTCACGCATAGTAGCCACCACTCGTCGGGTTTCACGCCCTCATATCCATTCACACCACTAACACCTTGCCCGTGGTTGTCCTGTAACCAGCACTAAACTTCACTCACGCACTCGGTCAGATGGCCTCCGCCAAGACTCGTGGCCGCTGGACCGCCGTGGGATTTATAGTGTCGTAGGCCGTCATCCAGAATTTTCTCTAACTCGCGCGCTGCACCGAGCATCCTAATTCCCAGAATATTGTTGCACCTCCTACAGGTGTCGGTTTCTTCAGCGGGGGAGAGGAGGAGGGGCTGTGACGCCAGCCAGTCTCACCAGAATATTCTTGCGTATCCTGTACCTGTGTCGGCTTCTTAAACGGGGATGAGGAGCGGATGTGATGCCAGCCAGTATCGCCACTGTCAACCATTCACGGTCTTCCCAGAAGAAGGGAAGCAGCAAGGCAGTGAGCGTATCGGTCCGGGGGAGGTTCGAGGTGTCCCCCCCTCCCCCAACGGGACCAGACAACAGCCCGGTGCCAGCTGCAGCGCGTAACAGTATAAAACAAAGTCACCCGATCACGTGTAAGCATAGTTGAGAAACAATAGAGATACGTCAAATGAATGTAATACAGAAATGTCAATGTCAAGGTCTACAAAAAAAAGTCCGCGACCGCACACGTTTATCTTTCAAGGATGACCCACAGTAACTATTTTGTCTTTTAGTGGTCCAAGACATTTTGAACAACACAGCATTAATCCTATGTTACTTAGCTTAAGCATTTAGTGTATATACTTGCTGTAAACTAAACAACGCCATATTTGTAAATCGCACCAGAGCGAGGTCGATGCGGGTCGCTAGTAGTAAACATACAGAAACGTAATCCGTAAAGGCGAAAAACTGACCTGAGCTACTTAAATACAAAATACGAAAGTCTCCGTATTTCCTAAAGCTTCGGGTTTCGGGGAACGAACAATGCCGAGTCCTCACGAAGCTTTCCTCGCCACTGTATCCAGAAAATTATCGTTTCTGCGGCAGTTAGGTTACCCACGCCACTTAAGACCTATTATTTCAAACGTCAAATAGCAACATCAGACGTCTTTAAAACTAAACAACACTTAAAATACACTAAATTTAGTACCCAAGTTATACCCCAAGGCTTTATGTGAAGGTTGTAGGTAACGGTTAGTGCCACAGACTCTTATTTTTACTCGGGTTCAAATCCTGCTCAAGTATACAATCTTTTTTTAAATATCTCATTTATACACAGTAGAGCACTCACATAACGGGACGATATTTTCTTTAAAACTGGTACACAGCACTATAAACTGTTCACGGTAAAATGAGCACTTTTGGAAACCCTGATTACGATCTACTTGTATGGATGTTGTGTATTCTTCCGCCTGATGTAAAATTATAACTGCCATGGGTCTCATCACTTCTCATGCGTCGGTCAAGTGAAACTGTGAAATTATTAGAAAAGTAAATATTTTACAAATCTCCTCATTTATTACATTTCAATGGATTAATAAAAACGGAAAGCGAAAGAAATTATTCAAGTTATCACAAATGGTTACCTAACACTTTTTTATTCGAAGCTAAGATACGGAACTAGTACTTTCCATCCATCGTTACCAACTTTACTGGGCACATGTCACTCAGTGTTCCCATTAAAATATATGTAGAAAGGGGCAGTGACATTTTTGCTAAGGTTGATTTCAAAAATGCTCACATTATCGTAAAAATCCTATAACTAGGAAATTAATGGGAAATTTACATGATTTCACAGAAAAACTTCAGTGAAATGTACGGAAAAATCGTTTTCGAAAACAATGCGTGTCGGTAATTTTACAGTGAGTTCAAGGGTACTTCTGAATACATTTTTACCGGCACTTTCTCGTAAAAATGAAGGAATTTATTTTAATAGTGCAGCTGAAAATGACGTGTGTCGTACGAGCACGTACGGCGTCAAGCTCAAAATAAGTGGATGTACCTAAGAGGACTACATGAGCACGGATGATATTGGCACTCCTTCAATCATACTTCAGACGGCAATAAACCAGCACATTCAACACATCAACAAGTGGGACAGGCAGACGACGCCATTACGAAATAATCTGCCACTTAAGTAAGATTAGACAGAGCTGTCGTTTGACATGCTTTGACAGTCTGGCGAAAGCGACTAGATACGCACAGATAATCACGAAGTGCATAGGACTTGCAGCTAGCCCAGAAAATGTGTCACTGTTTTTAAATGTCTTTAAGACTAAAAAAAAATTTGGTTTAATTTTCTCTGAGCCCTACGGCAGCAATAAATTTACCCGGAAATGATTTTATACGGTTACTTGATACCCTTGCAAATACTTAACGCTAGCATTCACGAAATTTGTCGCCTTGTATTCACAGTAACCCCCCACAATAACCGCTTTCCAACTTCGGTGTATTGCAGAAATAGCCGCCTCACGTTATATGTCTAGCCTTCTAAAGCCCATATCGCACTGTCAAATTTCCGCCTTCAACTAAATTTGAAGACAAAATATACTTCCAACAAATGTAGTCAAATAATCTTGAATGTGTTTGAAAATGTGTCACTGTGGAATTTTTTTATTCGGAGAATCAAATTTTAATTGTCATTTTAAAATTATTTCCATTGTGAGACATTGCCTTTGTTTTTCCATGTGGTCCATTACAGGAAGAAATTAATGAACGTTGTAATTTATTTTCGCTTCTTTAGTAAATTGAAATTTTATTTATCACAGACATTTCCTATACAATGAAATTTAATGCCTCTGAGTTCGTAATATTAAGTGCAATATTCACTTATAATAGCGTTCATGCTTGGACAGCTTCTATATAAATAATTATCTCCATTACCTATTGTTCGTTATTTTAAATGTCGTGATGTCCATTTTTGTCGTGCACGATTCTGATTGGCTGAGCCCGTCAAACATCAAATAAATTTCAGAACCGGTCCAATCCTCAAATGTTTGACGGAAACTGAAGCCACACAACTACCTCAGACCAATATGGTGGCGTTTATGACGTTTCGATGACGTCACAACTGTCCAATTTAATTTGACGAAACTTATCGGAAGCAGTTTTGGTGGTGGTTGCAGTGCGAGCAAGAACGAAGTGTCAAGAGCCTCGGAAGGCGCAGAGTGCACGGGAAGAAAGTCGTGCAGGCCGACGGAACACCACGACCCGCGCCCGTTCTCTCAGCCAGTTGTTTAGACGCGAGCTAGCATCCTTCTGGGAAACCGGTTTCCCCGCGCTCTCTCATACGTAGCCACATCAAAATTCCCCTGGTCCTAAATATACCCCTGCGGCGCCCGGGGGTGGCTGCTATTCCGGGACTCATTCACGCGCGGCGGCGATAAACGCCTCGCGAAAACCGTGGGCGCCCGCGTGTGTAAACGGGCTTGGGCTAACTTGGTCTTGTTTAAACACACACGGGGCAATGAGAAAGTGCCCGAGAGGACGCAGCCAATGGGCTTTAACATCAACTGGCGCTACATTTAGCATGGGGCAGTAATATACATCCGCGCGCGCGCGAGCGAGCGGTCAAAAGGATGAGCCGCGGGCACTTGGTCACGCGCAGCATACCAGCGCACTGCGTCCGTCCGCGCCCCGCCTCCTCACACGTCAGCAGGCGCCGCGCCCCCAGCTTCACACTGCAGGCAGTGATGGCGCAAACAGATTTCGTACCGTCGATTAATCGATTCTTCATTTTCAACTTAGTTGATTAATCGATCAATAATCGATGATTCTACAAAATCATTCAGTATATTTTGTAGAGTTTTGGATACGAAGTTCAACACGAACGAACACGCAGTAGGCTCATCTGTTATTGAATGCTTACTGTTATACAAAATAATAAATAATTATCATGGCATGCTTAAAAACATAGCCTAGATATTAATTAACAAATTTCTACATATGCTGGAGCAGTGCCATGACACCTTTCTTCACAAATCATAATGTTGAAAACATTAGACAAATATTTAAAAAGAGAAGTGAATGAAACATGTATATGTAATAAATTAATTAAGTCACTGTTTTAAGTGCACAAGAAATATCAGAACTCATGTGTTCATTCCAATATAATTTTTCAAAAATTTTATTTTGCAGTAACGATAATTTTTATAATCGATTATGGTTTCGATAATCAAAATCAACATTAATTACTTACGATTATTTAAATATAATCGATTAATAGAGTATCAACATCGATTATCCCCATCACTATTTGCAGGGCGCTTGTGATTACCTCTCACAATGGTCCACCGCGCGCGATGTGTGCTGGTCTAATTGGGACAGAGGAGGAAATCCACCTCAGAGCACCAGCTTGTATAGACTGTTCACGGTAAAGTGAGCACTTTTAAAACCCTAGTTACTATTTCCTTTCAGCCACGGTTTATCCTTTTAAAACCTCTTTAAATAAATATTTCCATATAAGTCATAAACACAATGTGAAGATTCCACTGCACTAGGAAGTTAATGTCTAAGGCTAAAATAAAATATATTTATTGACTATTATTACAAATGAGAGGGCTTTCAAAAATGCTCACTTTACCGCCCGCGAATAGCCTATAATCGTATTTCACAAATTACGATAAAAGTTTGCGTTAATTTAGCACTTCTTTAAACACCATTTAACCATAAACACCATGACATCCCCGCCATTAACTACCCATTCTTTAAAAAATACACTGGTGCACAGGATCTCACGCCATTACCGATGTCTCGGCACACACTGCACTTGCCATCTTCAGGGTATCAGAGATGTTCAGTTAGTTTGGGACCTTTATAGACGGTTGGTTGGTGTAAGGGAGGGAGGGAAGAGGGACTTAAATTGACTGGGATTGTTTGACAATCGACAGACTTCCCCTTCATCGGCTGCGCTGTTCGGTCAGTCAGGGGTGATATGTTCTCTGTTGTCTGTTCAGTGTTGTTTTTACAGTTTGGGAAGAGAGACGCGCATATTTTGCTCAATTATCACCCATCTCCCCCGTTTATATTGGAAGACTGTTTTGATATTCCTACAAACTCTCGTATTTATCTTGCTTTGTAGT
This sequence comes from Dryococelus australis, assembly GCA_029891345.1. Taxonomy (NCBI): domain Eukaryota; kingdom Metazoa; phylum Arthropoda; class Insecta; order Phasmatodea; family Phasmatidae; genus Dryococelus; species Dryococelus australis. Next base: position 46,712,242 of record CM057006.1, read on the forward strand.
TCGAGATGTTGGCTATTGCCTCTAACTGGTCAAACTAAATGCTGTGTGTGGTTGCAACAGTATTGTGCTTGGGATGAATACGAATTCTAGAGTTTGTACGTCAACGGTATGTTATTTAATTCTGGTGACGATTTTTCTGCCAGTACGGACTGTGTATTGCCACATGATTGGGAGATCCTGTAAATTTTTGCTAGTTTTTCTGCTGAAATCTTGTCCTTGTCAGACATGTAAACATGTAACTTACTAGCTCATCAGGCATTATGCCGATCACGAGTATTATATGCGTTTCCTTACGTTTTGCCATTATTTTGTTTGATGATGTGATATTAGCCATGGGGTTTGAGACGCCAGGAAAAGCAAGATTTTAATAGGTTTGAAATAGTTGTGGAATTCGTATTTCCTGTGCAGCAGCACTTTAACTGAAGAAATATTAGCTTTGTCGGAATGTTGTTGGCTGTTCTTCTGTCCTTGGGACTGCTTCATTACTTTTGATGTTTCAGTTTGTGGTAGTCATTTTTTTTAGGACAGCTCTCATAATTGCACTATTCCTTTCTAAGGTCAGTTACCTTGCAAATAGGTAGCCACTGCCTTCTTCTGTGATGGTGGACGATGCGAACTTTATGTGTATTATTTTCTAGGAGATACTATGGGGTGATGTGGTTATCCCGTCTTCTTGTCACCAGTAAATTCAGCAAGATTAGTTTTCATTTATTTTCAACCTCCATTGTGAACTTGAATGTTAGGATGGCTGATGTTCAGGTGCTTGAGGAAGCCTGGAAGTTTATTTTTGCCATGACTCCAGATCATGAATGTGTAACCACTATCTCTGTACTAGCATTTTAGTTTATACAAACGGTGTGATTTTTCAAATGTGGCTTTCCGTTTACATACTAGGCGAATGTTGTGGCAGTTCCCTAATATTTTCGTCGGCTGAATTCTCGGCCTACATGCAGAAAGTATTCCGAGATATCTTCCATTTTTATGAAAATGCTAACATGTTTTCTTTTATGGTACAGTTAACGCAGCGTCATATGCTAACTACTTACGCCAGGGGATGCCACTGAGCAAGGTTACACAGGACAAATTTACTTGTAAATTATCTACATAAATAAACTCCAATACGGGCATTCATTCGTCAACTTGTGAACATATTCCATCTCACAATGAGAAACGTCATGGGCAACCACTAACACCACCAACGTACAGCAGGAATAATCCGTCAGTGATAGACGAAAACATCCACCCTGTCTCCTTAGTAGGTAACTCGATATTCTTCACACCAATGTGGAAAGTTCTAAGTTTCACATTACGAAAATGTGCATATCGGACCAAATTTTTACATAAACTAGACAAAGATGAATTTCATAAGCTATCAGGTGAGGCTTCATTCAATGTGTGCTGGAAAGTGCAGACAAACGGTGGGATACAAGGATACGGCAAGCCACAAACCATATCAGAAAAGGAAATGTTCGGTTATGGACAAGCTGTCGGAACTGTGTGGATCGTTTATCCTCCTTCGAACAACGAATGAAGTACATGTTCGAACTGTTGATGGCACAGAATCATTATGATAATGGAATACTGGTCTGTATTTGGTGCTACCAAGGAGCTCCGCCACCTTCATGAATACAGTCACAGAACCTTTCTTGCGAAATTGACAGGCAGGGAGTCACAACAACTGTTATGTATCTCATTTACCGTACCTTACCCCGTTAAACTTTACAGCATAAGGATACATCGAGTACAACGTTTACACACGCTAGATGAATGGCCTATATGGTTTATGTAATCTTGCCAAGTAGCAAAAGGCGTTACGAATGTTGATGTGTAGCTGTTTACACTTCGTTCTATAGCTGAACGATGTATTCTATATTTTGAGATGGAATGTAAATCACGAGGGAACAAATTAGAACGTGCATGGGACTGCAAAATAATGCGATGTCTGCATTTTCTACCTTCCTTAAGGTGCCCGTTTACCTGGAGCCCGTCTACCTGGAACCCGGCTACCTCGAGTCCATCAACCCGTGCTCGAGGTCGATAAGGGCGACACTGACACGCACATCACATGCGCCAAATCCCTGAACTGGCGTGCAGAGTTCTCGCCGTGCTGCGTGTACCTATGGGACTAAGCGCTGACCCTATCATTTTACTGGTGGCAAGCCTGTAGCAATGTTCAATGCACTGCCCTACACTAGTTTGGCAGGAATTAACACAGAATAATCTACTAACGTTTTTGGGCATGTTGAAGAACTTCAAAAAATAGTATTTTCAATAAGCGTGATCTGTTGAAAGTTTTATTTCGACCTAGTTTAAGTGATATTTCTTTTCGTGATCAAACCGATTGTGCACAAGCAAAACTGTTTGTTTAAAAAAAAAAAAACGTGTACTACAAACACACTGCAGCACAGTTCGCATACTAGATACATGGGCGCTTTAAAAGAAATGGGTAGGGGTTTTAGAAACATCCCGTAATTTGCGATAATGATTAGTGTAGCTGAATAAAAAGTAATAATAATGATCATTCTTTAACAGTGGTTGCCCCACGGAACATCACCAAACCCAGTTCTTGGACGAACTCGTCGACAGCCCCGTTTGGCATACTGCACTGAGAAAAATATTTGGTAGAATCTAATGGAATTTGTTTGAAACAACCAAATGGTATATTTGTCTACTAGCAATCAAGATCATTGCTTGGCGCAATAAAATTATTTGTTTGATATTATTTAGTTGTTTCAACAATGTTATATTGCTGTAATAATAACCGATATACACTGCTGAATCAAGTCAGTTCACAGGTTTGGCAGAACCAACCAGTAGTTTCTTTTAACCAAATCATTATGTTGAACTTGAACCAAATATATGCATGTGTTAAAACAAACATGCATTTATTTGGCTTGGCTAATAAGAAAATTTTTTTTACCAAATCACTTAGTTAAACCAGACATGCATTTATTCGACTTAATTAGTAGTGTTACTTCTTTTAACCATTTTTTTTTTTTAATATGAATGTGTGTGCGATGCCCTTCCGCCAAGGGCACGAACGATGTCCCTTCATGTGCCGTAAACTCCACGTGTCGAATTTTAAGAATTCGTAGCAGTTTTCAAATAACATTACTTTATCCCTCATGTTTCTAGGTACTGTTGATTTTAAACACACCTCGGCAACGTAACAAAAATGTGTTCTTTTAAAAAAATAATATGTCTTAATATGAAACACGCGTGTCTTACTCCTACTTATATCTGGACGCTGTTACTTCGAAACGCACCTCGGAAACGTATTAAGGAATTTTAATACTTTAAACCTAGGTTATGTTTATATCAAGGGCAGTATAGCACGAACGTTTTGAAACACTATGAAATGTCACTTAAATTAATCCATATTGACAATAGGAACGCCAAAGATAGAAACAGAACTTCACATACCTTCAAATACAGGTGTTAATTTTTTAAATCCCCATGAAATTACGAGCATTGTCTGCCACCTTGCACTCGCTCGCTACCAACCAAATTCATTGTTCAGACGGACGTATCCAAATGGTTAAATTTACCATGTCAAAATATCTTGGTAAATATATAGTTGATTTAGATTAATCGTTTTGTAAAAGCAAGCATGTGTAGGCATTTTAAAAACAAATATATGGTTTTTGCAAATTTGATATCGTTAAATAGTTGAGCATACCATACATGAAAAATATGGTATAGTCAGCAAAACATTTGTTTGATTTTAAAAATACACCAACAAAATTATTTGTTCAAAACAAAAAAATCACTATATTTACTCCAACAACCCAGTGTTTGATTTAACAATAGTTGGTTTCAAACAGCAAAACAAATGTCAACGTTATTTATTTGGTTGTTTAGGCGATTCCTTTTTTTCAGTGTGGCCAATGAGGGGGGGGGGGGGGGGGAAGAGGAGAGAGAGAGAGAGAGAGAGAGAGAGAGAGAGAGAGACAGAGATTAAATTCGTTTAAGAGGAGCCCATTAGCGACGATGACACTGGCAACGATGCTAATGGAATGGGTAAAGTGTTTTTGTGATGTGATTGGCTGAACGCTTGTCGTCCAATTCACTTGCTGCTTATTAAATGGGTAGTACCCATTCAATCATCAATTTTTCTTACAAAACTTCGTAATGAACATTTAGGACCAGACACAATCGAAGCTAGACATGCATAGATGACTACTAAAAGATTTTTTTTTTTAATTGTGTACTGTTTCAACTATACCTGGAGTTTCCCTAGTGGGACTGACATTATTAAACAGTTAAGTAATATTTGGTTACAGTTACAGATGAAAAATTAACCATATAAGAAAAAGGTTGAATTTCGAAATAACTGTTAAGAAGTTCCCTATGCCTTGAATAGCTTGGCTTTTAAATACTGATTGAGAACATTAAGTAATGGAGGAAAATACGTAAATCCAAGATGCCAAGGATGCTTTCCCCTTAGAAGCGGTAGGGCTAATCAAGCCTGCAAAACTGCGCAATATTTACCTTTAGAGTATTTCGCCTTGAGTTCACGGTGTACTGACCATACACATCAACATAGACGTCGTTCAATGCTGTCGACAAACTAGAGAACACCATAATTTATTAAGTCAAGGCAGGATAAACGGGATGGAAATGAAGATGAGGGACAGAAGGGAGGGAATGTTTATTGACGTTTATATGGCCACGATAACATCATCAATAGTACGCGGCGCTAATGGCAAAATAAACGACTTGACCCCCAAAGTCCCGTCGCGACTTGACAATGTGAACAGAGCAACAACGTTACACGACGTAAAGAAGTGCAAAAAAAGGCACTCATACGACGTAAAGAAGTGCAAAGAAAGGCACTCATACGACGTAAAGAAGTGCAAAGAAAGGCACTCATACGACGTAAAGAAGTGCAAAGAAAGGCACTCATGCGTCGTAAAGAAGTGCAAAGAAAGGCACTCATACACGTAAAGAAGTGCAAAGAAAGGCACTCATACGACGTAAAGAATTGCAAAGAAAGGCACTCATGTTTGGAAACACTTGCACTACGTAACACGACGTCGCCACTGCAGCAATTTATGAGAAATAAGCCGAATCCTCAGCACGCAGGAGAAGTTTAATTCTACATAATGAATTACACTAACTTTGTCCACGAACAATATTGTATTAACTCTACAGTATAATACACCGATTAGCCCACTGCAGACAAAAAGACAATATCTAAAACGGAAGTGTTAAGTTTAGATTTTTTTATGTGGACCACTTGATTAAATTGAAAAATCGAATATTGTCGCTTATACGAAACGTCAATTTCACTACCACTATCTATTTTTTGTAATATTTTATCTTTCTCTACATGTGTGGTTTCAGAATATGTTATTTTCAGACTTACAATTTTAGGTGTAAAAAAGTATTACCGATATATCTGAATTTGTATTGTACCTGTTTGGATATACCAAAATGTAACTTGTTACCTGAGTTACGTGTAGAAATTATTTGTGATCAGCACAACGAATTCAAAGATCTTAAACGTTTTATGTGCGTATACCACTTTCGAAGGACAGATGTTCCCCATGCATGAACAAATAAGATAGAAAAATTGTTATAGGGTATCCACAGTAAAATTAGCACTTTTGAAAACCTCTCATTTGGAAAAATTAGTCAATAAATATATTTTAGCCTTACGCGTAAACTTCAGAGTGCGGTAGAATATACTCACTGTGTTTATCACTTACATGGCGATATTTACAAACAAACAAACAAACACAAAAAAAAAAGTTAAAGATGGCTGAGAGAAAAAAGGAACCAGGACTTCAAAAGTGCTTACTTTACCGTGGACAGACTATAGGTCCATCATTGCCTATAGTTGTGTAAAGGTTTAAACAATAATTGCGACTCAATAATCACCTTTGAAATAAACATTGGAAAAACATCATCGCTCAAAAATGCATCTATTTTATAACGTAAATATTGGTTGGCGTTATTCAATCGAAATTGGTAAGCAATAAGGAAACGTGATTACGTGTACTAACAACGTCTAAATTAACCCCCCCCCCCCCCCAATTCGGCATCATTTTGTTTTGTACACAATTAAATATACCTGGTTGAGAGTTACGTTCAGTTTAAAAATTGCTAAAGTCACCTGATCGATGCACTTTCACTGAATATCAATTGCAACGTTAATTTTTACATACGCGTCTGCTAGACAAAACCGAATTTAGGACTTTCAATATGGCTTTCTAAAGTGCTCGATTGACCAAAAACAGTCCATAACCGAGTCAAAATGCAAACGACTCCTAAATACTTAAATACTTTTGGCGTAGTCCTCTAAACAAACGAATGAACTTTCGATCGATTGTGGGCATTGCGTTCGAATATGAGGTAATTATAAAGACGGTTAATATTCGAGTGCGTGTGCCTTCTCCCGGCACTTCAACGGGTACATTCAGAGGGTGCGAATTTTTTTTAACCACCCACAAAATTCTGTGGGGAACATCACGAAACGCCAGAAAGTACTTGGTCACACCACAGTGATGTAAAAAAAATTATTACAAGTCGTCTGTACAGCTGGATATACGGTAGCTTATCGGCGCAATGTTCTTAATCAAAGAGATTATTTTCATTACACCTTATCGGTGAACCAACACAGTATAAAATCATTCCCTGTCTAGCAACAAACCGGTAGTAGATATGAACCAAAAAATATCACTCACTTTATATATTCGTTACGGACAAAAACTCTTTCCTCCAAAGGAAACTGTATAGAAAAGCTCTCAGGACGCGTATTTTTGGCATTTTACTAATTATTTTCTACTTCCATTTATCTATAAGGACACATATAGAGAGTGCCCAATCCAGATAAAAGATCCTTTACCTTTCCTCGCAAAAAAATAATCATATTTTTCCCACATTTATTTAGCGACACGCGTACACGCGGGGGGCACTGAACTATTTTACTACGAAGAAGTCCTTAAACACTGTCTATGCGAATACGTACATGATTGTACCTCCTTCAGCAAATTATACGTACTACCCCTACCATGCAATGATTCCAAAAAATTAGCATACAAGGAACACGCACAAAATGGACGTGGACAACTAAATAAGCCACATATCACGAGAGTTTTGTACTTGCCTTATCTTAACAATACCATATTTTGATTAAACTTCACATTTACTCGTATTTTTTTTTATAAATTAGAGTATTTAATTATTTAATTAATAATTTATATGAGTTAGAATGGGGAGAAAATATGTATGTTGCTAGTGCCTTGTGATATATAGTTATGAAGCAAAATATTATTAAACTAACTGTGCACGAATGCTGTGCACTGTCCATTTGGCGAATTCTCTGGAGTTGGTTAAAGTTACTACTTCTCAGGTTGGGAACAGCAATGTTAAAAGTTAGCCAACCAAAAATTTTTACCAGTAGGTAAGCATGTGTACCAAATTTTCTTTATTTTCTACGTTAAAAAGCAAGGTAATTGTTATTGCACGTCTATACTAATAAATAAAATTGAAGTGTGTGTCTGTTATTTTTAAATTGATACCAATATCTAAGCGTAATATGCCATTTAAACGATGCTGAAGCATAAATAAATGTTTTTAGAATTTTTACCTGTCTGGATGTTTGTCCAGAATAGGCTCCGAAACGGCTTAATCAATTTTGATAAAATGTCCTGATATCATAGAGGATATGTAAAATCTGCTCTTATTTTGCATATGGATATCTCATATGGTCCTGAAGTTATTTCATTTTTTAATTAATTCATTTTTTAATTAATTTTTTTTTAAATTTCTTTTCTTTTTTCCCGCGAAAGGATTGTCGAAACAATACTTTTTTTAATAATCATCTACACAAATCTATACAAGTAACTAACAATGAAGTGTGTGTGATTTATACTAATATATACACATATTGATTTATTTATATACATAAATTTATATTAGATTATTAACATGAATTAATTTCCATCTAAACATAAAACGACATAAGTAGATTTTATTTTATTAGTATTTAAAACTTAGTTTTTTTTGTTTTGATTATAAAATTAGTATGTATAAATTTCTATTGACACTATTAACGCCTTATTTAAATTTTCTATTTATATTTTCGAAATATATAAACAAATCCTAAAGTCCATGCGAACGAAATCACGGGCACAGCTAGTCAAATATAAAATAACTCGGTAACTAAGCAAAATCTCTCCAATTTATTATTTACATAGCTTGAAATTTTAACTAACAGTTAATCACGGTTTTTCCTTAACCTAAGAGTAGAATCAAACCTCGACTCAGTTAAGCTTTGTTTGCACGAGGCGGACGAATATCGTGGAAGTAGAACTTGTGCAGGGCTTCAGGAAAGTTGGCATTAGCCGCGAACGGACCAGAACACAGACGAGGGACGAGTGTTCTATCCCGGGCGAGGACACCGGAAGTTCACGGTCATCATTCAGGCCGGCTGGACGGCAGGGTTGGCGTGCTATCGGCGAGGGCAAGTGCCACCCGGCATTGCATCTCGGCGGGGCCAGATAACGAGCGCCTCATTTGGCCGGCCACGCGAAGCTAAATCGCGGGCCGCGACCTTGTATCGAGCGCTCAGCTAATGGTTGTTCACGATAAAGTGAGCACTTTTTAAGGCCCCCTCACCAGTCATTAACCACCAACAAATATGTTTTATTGCAGCCTCGGACATTAACTTTTGAGAGTGGTGAAGGTATTCACGGTATGTATCAGTCGCATTGCAATGTTTCTATAAAAGTGCCAGAAAGATAAAAATTGGCCAAAGGGAAAATTTTGGAAGGGCCTTAAAAAGTGCTCATTTTACCGTGAATAGCCTATACCAGTGAATTGACCAGTACTCGAGTGGAGAGTCTCACTACAGTGTTTACTGGAGGTACAAGTATAGATATTCTCACAATGAAGCTTTCCACTCGACTCCACAGCATGAACCAAGGATGTTAGATGGCAACTCGGAACTCATGTCATTGACCTCACAAAAGAACTTGTACTTTATGCGATGTAATGTTACGCCATGCAACTTCACGCAACAAAAATTGCCTAGCCATTATTCAGTGTGTTCTGGTTGACACTGTTTCACAGCGCTTTTTTTTTAAATATAAAATGCACAAACACTTAAAGGCATGCAAGAAATCTGAACTGCTAAAACACAGATAAAAAAAAAAGGTGAATATGTTCCTTTTCATTCTGCATTTAATTAAAAAAAAAATGTAAACTGTAAGCTAATAAAAGGGGAAATCTTATGCAGTTGCACGTAAGAAAAATATATATGGTTTACTACATAACAGAACAGTGCAAAAACTTCAACTGCTATGAATTAAAATAAAATCTCAACAGTCCGTGCCCGGGACGCAACAAACGGAATACTGGATGCGCAAGATTCATACTCGGAACTTGAGATCAGTTGTACTTTGCCCCAAGAAACGCTTTTGCGAAGTAAGGTACTTGACTGAAAATAATTCTGTGGTGCGTTCTGTTACAAATGATCGCAAGTGCTGAAATCTTGGTATTTTCGCGTACCAGGATGAAAGTGTCTTGGTACGTGGTATGACACTCTGAAAATTGGTATGTGTACCAAGAAACTGGCACGTTTAGCACCTCTGGCATGCACTACTCGTTATAGACTGTTCACGATAAAGTTAACACATCTGAAATCAAACATAAGTCGGTGCGCCTGCTTGCGTACATTTTAAAGGGCGCACTGAGTGACGTGAACTCAGTAAATTTGGCAACGATGGAGGGAAAGCAGTTCCATGTCTTTAAGGCGAATTAAAAGTGTAAGGTAATTAACCATTTGTGGTAGCTTAAATTATTTACTTCGCTTTCTTATTTTTTTAATGCATCTAAGTGTAAACAATTAGCAGAATCGTAAAATATTACTATTCTAATAATTTCACAGCTTCACTTGACCGATGAATGAGTAAAGTGATGAAGCCCATGGCAGTGTCAATTTTACATTAACGCGGGAGAAGACACAACGTACATCCAAGTGATCTTAAGCAGGGCTTTAAAAATTGCTTAGATTACCGTGAACAGCTTACAAATGGTAGTACACACACTATAGGATGTTCATGGTAAAATGAACACTTATGAAAATCCTGATCGAGTTCTACTGATACCTTTATTCATTTGTAGATCAAAAAATACTATAAAATTATTTGAACAAATTATTTTCTAGGCAGTTCCTCACTCTTATACTTACGTGGATTAAAAAACATAAAAGGAAAGAAACAAATGTATTATTAATAAACGGATAGTTTAAATTTTTTAATTAACATTAAAAAGTGTAACTACTTTCTTTTCATCGTTACCAACTTTACTGCGCGCATTCCACTCAGTTTGCACGTTAACATACATGCAGGTATGGGCAGTGGTATTTTTTAAAGGTTGATTTTAAAAGAATAAATTAACCGTTAACAGCCTATTCCGAAATTATTTGGAAAGTATGATAATGCATAAAATTAAAGAGGATATACTAATGTTTTAAAAATCATTTAGTAAAAGACTACTTTGTTATATTGCAATTTAAGCGTAATTGCACTATGGGTTCTTCAGAAAGCACATTTTACAAGAAACCTTACAGCAAAACCATCAGAACCATTATTTTTATGACACGCTAATAAAGATAATTGTATGAAGCTTGTCTAGAGATAAATCTGAAATTACGATGAAGACAATTTAGCAGCTGAAATTGATTCTGAAAAAAACCCGTTTTTTTTTTCACAGCCAAAAAAAAAAAAAAATAGTTCTTGGTGTTGAAATAAGAACTTTAAACTTTTATTTGGACACGAAACGCATTTGCGTTCCGTGTTTATACACCACTGCAAAATATTCAACCATTTCTGAATAACGGCTTTTCTACCAAACCTCTGAAACGCAATTAATGCACCAACCAGGCGGGGCACTTAAATTATTGGAGGGGGGACCACGGTGATGTAGTGGTTAGACTACTCGCCTCCCTCCTAGGCGAACCTGGTTCTATTCCCGGCGGTTTACTTCCCGGATTTTCGCATGTGGGAATCGTGCCGGACGATGCCGCTGTGGTCGGCGGGTTTCCTCGGGGACCTCCCGTTTCCCCCGCCCCCGCATTACGGCGCTGCTCCATACTCACCTCTTTTCTCCCGCGTCGGCTCTCAAGACCTCGATGTAAAGAGCCGCCCAAATCTCTCCACACCACTTCAATTATTGTGAGTGTAAGCAACAAACACGGAGTAAATACAGTTATGTTGAAAACAATTTTATCAATTATCACGAAGTGTTCTGTTTTGAACGCCGGCGATTCGATTAACATTATCTACTGCATTATCATTACTAGCGACAAGTGTTTAATCACATTACTTAGTTATCTTTTCAGCATGCCTGCTAGCTTTACCAGTTAATTACACTATCGACAGACACTCCAACCAAAACGCTGCTTTGCATGCCTATTGATAGACCTTATACGTACGTGATAATCCGTCAAAGCATGAGACACTAAAACATTAAACCCTTAAGCAGGAACACAACACTCAATGAGCAACAGAGAAACGCCGACGTAAAACCTTAGGGTTGCAAGATTATGTGTATAAAAAGCAGTACTGAAAGTTCAATACAATATCTTAGTGTTACGGATTTTTTTCCTCCGGTGTACATGTATATGGGCCTGAGATTTTTTTTTTTGCTCGAGGCACAGCGATATGGGCGACAATAACACAAGCGCCCTACGCCATATCGTTCCTACGCGCAAGGCGCTGAAGAGGTACGCAGTGTGCTTCCTTCGTCACGCGTTCCTATGCAAATTAGATATGTAATAGTGGGACTTTATTACACACGATGAAAGCGCACAGATATAACTACGACTGTGCGGTTTTACGTTACTCCTACCTCAAACTGCATATACAAGGTCTACAAATGCGATTTTTCACCATTTTCGCAGTGCATTTTCAATGCACTTGAGGTAAAAACGGAACTATGCGAGCTACAATGATTTTTTTAAAGTCTTATTTCCAGGATATTTATTTTCTATGATACACGTAAACGTGAAAACAACGAATGTACAAAAACTATGTCCGAACTACTAACTCTTGAGGCTCCAAAACTTTCCCTTAAATGTATTGCTTTTCGACAGGTCTTGAAATTAGATTTATTTAATCCACCCGCTGTAACCCTATATATTTCTTTCACTGTATTTCTTTTTTGCTGCATTGCCTTTATTACTTTATGAAGTTTAGTTTCACTTCATAATGTCTAGGCTTTCTTTATTACATAGCTTTGTGTTCCATTCTGTTACACGTGTAGGCTTGATAGTGTGCGTGGCTGATATTTTCATTTAGATGCCACTGCTGCAAACAGCAGAATTACCATAAACGTAGTCTAATTCAATTTTCATATCAATATATTATGCTGTAGATAATTAACGAATGTAGCATTTTGAAACGTATGGAAAAATATTTAAATTACAATAACGAAAGTATTTTTTGAAGAGTGAGAAGCAGATACTGTGTTAATTAGTGGAGTATTTTGATTTCACACGTGGTTTTAAAAAAATACCAAAAATCCTTAAATAGGTTTCACATGAAAGTACAAACAAAATAAAGAAAACAGTTTGGCAGAGGTAGGAAAGTCCCCTTAAAAAAAAAAAAAAAAAAAACTTACTAGATAGGTGCATACACCTGACCATTTCAATCCTAACTTAATTTTACACTCTTTTTTCGCTATGGAAAAGTCACTGGCAAATTGTCATTTTAAAGTTTTCAAATGGGTTTCAGAAGATTTCAACTCCAAATGGTTTTATGATTTTGATATTCCAAAGGCTCAAAAAATATTATTCAAACTAGAAAATTTCCAAAAAGATATATTTCAAATAAATTAAATTAGAACTTTACTTAATGTTTTGTGTGTGCATAACGCACGCATTTTTTTTCCAACACATTCTAAACAAATCGCTGTGCAGAAGACGTTAGCTTATGTTGTTTCGACTCAATCACTGCTCTACACTACTAGTGAAGTCTCTTTAGGGATTACTACAACTGACTTTGTGAACAAGGACAATTATCTAGTTACCTACACCACTAGGGTATTACTGAATGACACTGTACTCAAACAATGTCACTGGTACGGTTTGCGGACATTTTTGGTTGAATCCGTCTTTGCCACCTCATATTCTTTAAAGTACATTTTAATGGGCCGAAATAACTCTGGAGTAAGTTAGGGACTAACTAGTCAATTAATGTTTAGGCTGTATGAAGAATATCAAATCATCACTATTCCTTAAATGTTTTAATTTCTCTTTCAAATGACGTACGGGCGTAAAACATGTGTCTCGTTCACACACTCTCAAGTCCACGACGAGTCGGTGTTCAGCGACTAACACTTTAATACAGTCCATGAGCCACAATCAAAAATGTCATTCCGTCTGCGTACGAGAGTAATAATGTACGGCATTTCGAAATTCAATTGCGGGGGAAGATGAGAGTGCCTGATGAGGAGCCGCCGGCTAACGGAAATGTCAGCCATGTTCCCCACATACAAAAATCCGGTCGACTCCGCACGGGAATCGAGCCCGCTTAGCCCTAGCGGGAGGTGGGTAGTCTTGACGACTGAATCACCGAAGCCCCGAAATATGCTGTCCATGCATGGTTACTGGTTTTCTGAAGCTCAGCTGAAGTTCTACTTCCAGGATATTCCTCCGTCTCATGCAAACAAAGCTTAACCAAGTCCCAAAAATTACACCAAATGGCAGCGTACCACATTAGTAAGCAATCACTTAACAAATATTTAGCATAATAACTATTTCTTACTAGGCACTACCAACACACCTATTTTCTCCCTTTATTTATTCACATCTCTACATGGTATAAAACAAAGTCGCCCGGAAGCGTGTGTCTGTGTATTCGGACGAGGCTTCTGAACTACTTGATGGATTTTAATGCGGTTTCGCCATAATTTAGATACTTTCTTGAAGAAGGTTTAAGTATATAATATGTTAATATATCATGTAAGGATAGTACAGAAATGTAGACGCTTCGTAACAAAGTCTGAAAAAGCCGCTTTTCGGGAGCTTACATGGCTTACGCTGACTACCAAGAGATGCACCAAATTAATGTACTACAGAATTGTAGATCACGAAAAGCAGTACAAAAAAGCCCGCGACAGCCTGTATGTATCTTTTAAGAATGAGCCACAGTAACCATTTTAGTCTTTTAAAGATCACTTACGAATACTTTGTGAACAACACAGTATTATAGGCCGTTCAAGTCAAAGTAAGCACTTTTTAAGACCCTTCTAAATATTTCTTTTAGGCCAGTTTTTATACTTAAGCCATTTATTAATGTCAGCATTGTCACGTGGCTAATATATACGGTGTATACTTTCAGCACTCTCAAAAGTAAATATCTGATACTGCAATAAAACATATTTATTAGTGGTTAATGTCTGTTGGGAGGGCCTTCAAAAGTGCTCACTTTATTGTGAACAGCCTATAATCATATGTTAAGTAACCTTAAGCATTAAGTGTGTATACTTCCTGTAAACCTAAACAACGCCATATTTGTAAATCGCACCCGAACGAGGCCGGGGAGGATCGCTAGTAGATTATAATCTCCATACGTTACGTGCGAATGAGCTGAGCCTGGAGGAGGCCACGAAGCTACGCACCCGGCCTCAGGCCATGTGTCACCCCGGTTTCCATCCAACGACGTAACATCGGGCTGGAAGTGACGCCACACTCCTGGTCTCTTACGCTGACGCAATGCGTGTGGACGTGTAGAAGCCAGGCCGACCTTGTCCACGCCGGCCAACATAAACACGCATTGCAGGGGAAACCAGAGGCCTGATGAAGTGAGCGCGGACTGATATGCGTAAGCAGAAGGGCGTACGGGCGTAGCGAGCAGGTGACACGCCTCCTCCGAGTCTGAGAACACTGTCACCTTTACGAGACTCAGGCAGGGGTTACTACGCGTGGTTTCTTCGCACTTTTTGAATCAAGTCTTCCAAAAGTTACCCAATATATGCCGTGTTTAGTTACTTTATAAATATACTATGCATCTCAGGCGTTTTATGCCTATTTTAACATAAAATTATCTGATTTTTCGTTAAACTGAAGTTTGACCAATATTTTATCAATAAATGATTAGGTATAATTTAAAAAAAATATATGTATAAAACCGCGAGAAAACATGTGTGTTGGTAGCGCCTATTAAGAAATAATTATAATACAAAATATAATTACAAATAAGTGCGCACTAATTCGGTGCGTTGTCCTTTATTGCAATTTTCTAAACTTTAAGCTTAGTTTGTACGAGGCAGAGGAATAATATGGTATGGAAGTATAACTTTAGCAGTGCTTCAGAAAAGTGTGAAGTAATCGTGAATGGATTATAGCAAAGATTGAAAAAACCAAATATGAATTGAACATATGTTCTGGCAATAAACGTCGATCAAAAAGTCTTGCGTAAGTACCACGTTTGCAAATCCATTAATTAATATTCTTAAAAAATGCGTTTTCTATACCGAAAGATATCTACGATAACTAGAAGTTACACAAAGGTCAATTCAAGAGGTAAATTATTGGTAAATGATCTGTGGTAGACTAATTAAAAGGGCGCGGTGGAATGTATCCATCGACCAGCCGACACAACAATAAAACGAGGGCCCTCGAAGGATGATCTTCATTCAATGTCATTAAGAAGGTTTAAAATTACACTGTTTCCATAGCAAAAATAATTGCCACTTCATTTTCATAACCGTATCAAGTCAGCAGCAGCCCTTATTACAGTCGATACGTAACGATCTACGTTCCAGTCCACAACTGAACAACAGAGTTTCTGTGAAATAAACTATAAAGTGTGTAGAATCGCACACTAACTGCCTTCCTCCACTGAAAGTGGTGGGTGTTTCACACATTCTGCATACCCGCAGCATCAAAGCCATCGTTGTCGTGGAATCTTAAATCAGCAGGAGTAAAAAAAAAAAGCTAGATACACTTTAACACCCAAGCTGTCTTCCATTATGAGCCTCGCTCGTATTGATGACAATTAAAACCCACTCAGACGTTGCGTATAAACCAACCGGACCGCCTGACCGTCACTAACAACTTGATATTGCCATTACAGAAAAAACGAGGAGAAAAGGCAATAACTTTATTTATTAGTGTGTTCGTAGCCCTTAAAAACTACTTTTAAAAAAAGAACTCGCCCTTGCTTGTTTGCACGCACGAATCGACAGTAAAACTTCATAAACGTAGCCCATTGTTTGAACGGCATTAAAAAATCTGTACACGTACGTAGAAACGCACAACATGAGGTGAGGTGATGACATCTGAAGTTTATATTGCTCCAAAGAATATGTTTATCCCTTTACTGTCCAAATACACGTGTGAGCAATCAAACGTTTAAAACTTCTCCACTTTCACTTCGAGTTACAGGAAAGAGTGGATTTGTCAACATGTACCATTTCTATTGTTTGTAGCTAATCCTCAGTGAGTTTGAGGTTTCAGGTTCCAGCAGGAAGGGGCACACGACCCATCTCATCCCACGAAATTGCGACGCCGCGTCCAACAACAACACTGACAATGTTGGCCAGCGTGATTTTTAAATGCGACTTTACATCCCGTGCCATTGCTTTCACTGACAATACAAGTGTGCACTGAATTAGGTGTGCGTTGTTTTATGCCGGAAATCACTAGTATCAAAACAATGGGGAAAAAGCTCATTCTTTATGGTGATACGGAAAGGAAATACATTTTGCAGAAAATCATAAATACTACAAAAAAAATTATTTAATGTTGCATACATTGTTTGATAAAACATAATTTAAAAATAATATTTTGTAACTTTTATTAAGATGAAACACATTTATGGTGAAATAGTAATATTCGTACCTACACTAAAATGATATAATCAGACTTTATTTACACACATTATTTTTAACCAATTAAACGTCTTATTTTACACTTCAACATATCCTAGTTGTACGTTTCGTACAATATTTAGAAACAAAACTAAGGTTTCGTTGTTTACACCGCGCACGAACGTAGAGTTCGACGCGAAACTTGAATTACAAACCTCAGTTTCGAGATACGGCAAAACCTCACTTTGACGGCGTCTACACCGTACACAGACTCTGCTTTCCGAAAACCAGGTTACCGTAACTCCTGTTTCAGGTGTCGCTATCAACGTACTGAGAGTCAAGCTGTTTGAAACACGGAGATATTCAGCGCCGTTTTATGACATTACGGAGCACGTCCCCGTAATACAAGCAGTGTATTTTCATAACATTTTTTTTTTTGAAGAATTTGGTTGGGTTAATTTCTAACAGCGTGGTTTTCGCAACCGGTTTCGCAGCTGGCCATGGTAGGGGAGGATGGGGGCCCTTGCCTGCACACAACTCACCGCGTGCCACTTTTCTTTTGATATCCGGTTCCAGGTCGCGCCACAGACGGTCTTACACGGAAAAGGTTAGATAGGGGGGGGGGGGGGGGGGGTTAGACAGGGAACTGGCAGGGCCGGGTCGCCACGCGATTTGTTACCCCACACAATGCGACGAGAACAGCTGCGACATGGGCCGCCTTCCGTTACTGCCGACGAGCACCGAGATCGCTGATGGTTCGTCAGCAGCAAGCCTGCAGTCAACAGTGTTACAGGTTATTCACGGTAAACTGTGCACTTTTGAAAACCCTCTCATTTGTAATAATAGTCAACGAATATACTTGATTTTAGTTTTAGACGTCAACTTTCAAGTCCGGTGAATTACACTGTGTTTATTTCTTACATTGCAATATTTATTTTAAAAACTGGCGCAAGGATAAAAATCGGTTGAGTGGAAAAAATAAAGTAGAGCCTAAAATGTGCTCACTTTACCGTGAACAGCCTATAAGCTATCTTCTACTACAGGTTGGGAAGATCGATGTTAAAAGTTTGGCAAAGGGAAAATTTTCGCTTAAGTAAGCGCTAGTGTCGGCAGCGTATCGGATTTTCCCTATTTTATACGTTATAAAAAAACCGGCAATTTGCAATAATCATACATTTAATACAAAGTAACGTCGTAACTAAGAAAATATTTATCTTTATTTAATTATTTATGTAACTTAAAATTTAAATTAAAAGTTACTTTTCCCAACACTGCGCACCTAGCGGGGGAAATTTTTCCCGTGCAAAACTATCCCATTACATGAGATATCTCGTTTTGTTCCTAACTTGAGTGCAATAAACCTTAACAGTATAGACCATTCACTGTTACTTCTAACTTTTCTGAAGTCCTGCTGAAGTTACACTCCCAAGATATTCCTCCGCCTTGTGCAAACAAAGCTTAACCGAGTCTACGAAAATACACTTAAGGGACAGCGGACCGCATTCGTGCGCGCTGAGTGTAACATTATTTCTATTTCTTACTAAAGGCTGCCCACGATAAAGTGAGAACTTTTGAAATTAACCTTAGGAAAAAGTCACTGCCCCTACCTGCATATATTTTAACGGGTTAAATGAGTGACACGTGTCTAGTAATGTTGGTAACGATGGAGGGGAAATAAGTTCCATATATTAACGTCTAAAAAAAAGCGTTAGGTAACCATTTACGATAACTTAAATTATTTATCTCGCTTTCTGTATATTTTAATACATCGTGTAAAATTGAGCAGATTTGTACAATATTTACTCTTCTAATAATTTACCAGTTTCACTTGAGCGACGCATATATAAAGTGATGAAGTCCATGGCAATGTTAATTTTAAATAAGGCGGAAGAACACACAAGTGTACACAAGTAGAACTTAGGTAAAGGCTTTCACAAGTGCTTACTTTACTGTGAACAACCTATAGACATTATCAACACACTTACTTTGTCCCTATGTTCATACATAAAATATAATTTATTAATAAAATATACGTAAAAGTTCAATTTAACCAAAACTTAGACACCTTCATGTTAAAAGAAGTAAAAACGTTTTTGATACATGCATGGCATTCAGGGAAAAAACCAAACACAGCATACATGGGGTGATTTGGTTCAAAAAGTGAGTGGGAAGACGCCGCAAGTAGACTATATACATATTTTGTTCCTCATTAAGTTCGTAGTTAAGGAACACTCGACAGTGGTATTCATTCAGATTATAGACACGGGATTAAATTATGAATTTAAATATCAAATTATATTTATCTTTGGATTTAAAAGATAGCTTACGTGTAAAAACATTCCGTTAATTGTCTGGCTTAAGAGAAAAAAATGTATAACAGCATCGGCCTAAATTCTGCAGTGAGTGGAGAAATACTTTAAATGAACCTGAGGCTGTGAGCAGTGAGTAATTAAGAATCACTTGGGCCGAAAAAATGTGTTATCTATCTCTCTCTCTCTTCCCTAACTTTCATGTTCTCGAGCCTCTTCCAATAGAAAATCGCATCTACGCCACTGGCTGCCATTATCTCGAACCAAATACTGCGGCAATTTGCTCCCCGGAGAAAGCTGCGCACGATAATTCATCGACACCCACAGGCGGCACTCTTTCGCCTGCTTTAGACAGCGTGCGTCACTCTTCATAAGAGGAGGGAAATAAAATATATTAAGCATGCAAAAGAAAGTAGGCTATATCCCGCACTTATCCACTGACCTGACAATACACACCCATAAACAGATTCAAATTTCGTTTGCAATAAGGTGGATTTAAGATAATTAGCATGTACACATATACTTAATCGTGCGTAAACTAATTTTCTGCCCCATGAAATATTCAATTTATCCTGAGCTATCCACTTTTTAGTTTCTTTGTTTTCTGTGCAATGTTTGTTTAATAACTAAAATTAACCGTGAAAATTGTTCAAAGTCGTTAAATGCACAGCATGCTTGGACCATTCCTTTACATGAAGGGAGAAAAGTGGCAGAAGCAGTTTAATCCGCTCGTTTCAATTACATTTATAGGCTATTCACTGTAAAATGAGCACTTTTGAAAGCCCTGCATAGTATCTACTTGTATATAAGTTATGTATTCCTTTCCCTTATGTTAAATTAAGATTGTTATGAGCCTCTTCACTTTATTCATCCGTCGGTCGAATGAAACTGTGAAATTATTAAGAAAGTAAATACTTCACAAATCTGCCCATTTTTACACTTCGATGTATTAAAAAAACAGAAAGCGAAAGAAATAATTTTAAGTTATCACAAATAGTTACCTAACACTTTTTATTCGACGTCAAGATATGGAACTACTTTCTATCCATCGTTACCAAATTTACTGGGAGAATATCACTCAGTGCGCCCATTAAAATGCATGCATGCAGGGGCAGTGACTTTTATCCAAGGTTCATTTCTCAAGTGCTCACTTGATCGTGGAACGTCTTTAGTAAGAATGCACTATTGCAGATATTAACTGCGAGATCTTCTCCCACACACGAGTTGAAGTATCGGGCTCGTGGTGCCTAGTACCTAACGCTATAGGCCAGAAGCAAATGTAAGGTACAATTTTCTAAGTATTGGTCAATTATCTCCCTGGTGTGCTTTTAGAGTTAAGATAGCAGAGAGCCGAAAGCTCCGCTGCTTAGTACAGAAAATCGTTGCCCAAATAGAAAGGTTTGCAATGAAATTATTTCCTTTCAGGATAGTTTTTGAGGACTGCTGGCTAAGCTCCTAGCCTCGTTCCTAGCTCAACCAATAACTCGTACGCAATGGCAAGAATTCCCGTACGCGTTACGGACTTAGAAACGTAAAACAATAATAGTACAAAAATAAAATGCGTGCGGTCACAGATGCGTAAACGAAAACAGGTGTGTCCGTTAGGTGTACGTGGTGTGGCAAAGATATATAAAATTTTGCCCCGTAGTTATCGTTAGTAAGGTGACTGAAGACAGCTAATCGAAAGTGTTAAGCGATCATATACATATCTGCAATCAAAAGCCGACCGTACGAAAGAAGAAAAAAACGGAAGCGTGGGGATTAATTATGACATTTACCAATTATCCAAAATGATTGCGTTTAATAATAACGGCATAAGATTTCTGTAGTTTCTCAGAATATGATAAAGTTTTGCTCTACACTGGAATAGGCCAGAAACATTTCAAACAGCATTGACCACAGATTTACTTCGAGTGGACGAAACTGAAACCATACGGAACCAGACCAGCAGGCGAAATCACCGACGGAAAAAAATCATTATTATTTCCATGTATTAAAAACACTATAATACCATACACCATTCAAAAGCAGAAAATTAATTTTAACATAAAATAATAAGCTATTTTACGAAAATACGTCTGAAATTTTCAACTACAGTAATTGTTTTTAAACCGAAACATTGTTGTTTTTTGAACACAGGTTTTCCTTTGGAAACCCTTGCACGATTACTTACTTCACTGAAATCACGTTTGTCTGTCGCTGATATAAAAGTAATTTACGTACTTGCAGTATCATTCAGTAAAATCAACACATTGCCTTTTTTCTGACACCAACAAACTTAAAATTTAGTACGTAAATTATATTTGTGGCGCTTCATGGTGGGTGTCTGCTAAGGAAGACGGTCGAGCAAACTGTGTTTTACGATGCGGCAAACACGCGGATCAAGAGAGAAGAGAAATCCTTTACAAGACACAACTATACCGAATACTTAGGGCACGTTGGCCACTGAAAAATGTGTTATTTCTTATTTGAGCCACAATTTTTTCAACTTGTAGGCATTGCCTGAGACTACCTTATCCCCACATAAAATATTTTTAGACTGCATGGTTTTTGCAAAATGACACGTCGAAGTCAACATTTTACTGTTTTTGTGATGTACAAATAATAAAAACCACCTAGCGTATATAAATATGATAATTTACACTGAAAGAAGATGGCCAGAGCTACTTCAAGACGTTAATAATATTGTGCAAGGATATGTTTTCCCAATTTTAAATAAATTGCTGAAAATAACGAAATTCTTGCATATTTTTATTTTTGGTTACCCCTAAATTTTTAGAAAATAACTTTTGCTAAACGTACCTTAAAATGAATGATAACATGATCTTACATATGACTTATTTTTTATTTTCTGCAAATAGTTTGGTTCACGTTATTTGTGCATCACAAAAACCAGTAAAATTTTGACTTTGACGTGCCGTTTTTAAAAAACCATTCATTCTAAAAATAATTTATTTGAGAATAAGGTAGTCACAGACAATGCCTACAAGTTGAACAGTATAATTGTCCAAATAAAAAATAACTAATTTTTCGGTGGTCAACGCCCTCCAAGGCGCTGCTTAACCGAGCCTGCAGCCACGAAGGAATCTCTTCTCAATGCGTCAGTTTTAATGATAACCGTTCTAAACAAAAGAGTATTCTGGCATTTCTTCAGGAATATTGTCACGTTAATAAATCTTGCACATGTTTGTGATTCATTTTGTTTTCGAAAGTTTAGCATTTAAATTTACATTTTACAAAAAATATTGGATAAAATTTTTTTTTTCATTCCTTAACGTAGCAGTATTATCTGAGAATATTCTTTTTTTAATGGTTATTTTTAATTTTGATGCACTTGGTACGCGGAGTTCTTTAGAGGACTATATATCTGCGCGTCCAAGGTCAAGAAGCGAGGGAGCGATACGGGCGACACTAACACGCACGCCTAGCGCCGCATCGCTCCTACGCACAAGGCGTGCAGTGTTTCCACCTTGACGCTTTACTGCGTAAACTAGATCCATAATCCATATAATCGTACTCTTACCGCTTAAAGAAATTTCACAGACAAGCTTTAAAAATGCGATATTTAACCACATTCGACAATTTTTTCCCTCCATTAATACAATTAATACGATAAAAGAAAAATAAAGCAACATAGACAATAGTTCTTTTTATCCTTTCTGGCAAAACTTCGTATTTCCAGAACATTTACTTACCGAGGCACGCGTTTACGCGCAAATAACTATTTCAAAGAAAATGTTTCAATATATAGGACGCTTATTAGTGTAATTGAAAGTAATTATTATATATTCGTGTCTCTGCAGGGATGAAACCGAAATGAAATGGATACCCTAAGACGTATATGGGGTGAAAGTTGAAGGACACGACCAACTCCAGCAGCGAGCATCCTGTGTCGGGCGTAGAGAGTGATAGCGAGAGAACCCGGGGAGGAGGACGAGACAGGCCAGGACTTCCGACAGCCACGGCGCTTGGCGAAGGTTTCTTCCGGGACCGTTCGATACGACCCGTCGAGCGCACAGGTCGATCTGGCAGCCGGGCACGCACGTTTACCGACCGCGTGACGAATATGTCACGTTGCAGCTGTTACGTCCGTCCGCCGTCGTCGTCCCCAGCCGACCACGGGGTCGCCAATTTAGGTGATCTATCGCTGATTAGGCTACTCTACAACGAGGTTTGTGACGCGTTATTTTGTAATATCGCAGACGACTTCACAAAATAATTATAAGTTTTTATTACTATTTTTTTTAATTTCACATGCAAAATTATTTCTTGTTAGCATCAATATATTGATAGTAAGGCTATTCTAATAGCTGTTCACTTATTTTTGTGCCTTCGAGTTCCTAACATAGTTGTGAAGTGCAGTTATGCGAGTCCCCAGTGCTTAAAAGTATTATATCTTTATGCATTTAAGCTGATTAGCGTGGCAGCAATCATAATTTCATGATGGGAAAGCACGGTAAATATGGAGGGAGAGGAAAAAGGGGGGGTTAAAAATTTGAGAAAGCCTTCCAGAAATCTAAGGTATTTTAAGAATGATTGCTGTGATTTTAATATTAAATAATTGCAGAAAAAATAAAGCTAATACGAGCGTTAGTAAATTGCAATGTAATAATGTTAGCATTACGCACAGGTGTGGTCCGTGGTCCTCCTACACAATTTCGATGAACATAAGAACCCATTAATTCATATTATCTTCGTTCCGTGCAAAGTAAGACAATGCAACTTATTTCTGTTTTTATTTATTGACATTAATAATAACTACAATTTTTGATAATTGTTATACTTTTCTATAACACTGGTATTGCTTTATGACGAAGTTGTGCGAGATTTTAGGCTACTTACTGAATTTCAGACACTTGCGATTTGCCTCTAAGGCCGGTGCCATACTACGCGCTTGTGTTGCTGCAACTAAACGGGATATGGTTTGACGGGTTGGGCACAACACATTGTGGTAAATGTGAGGTGTCGTACTAGTGCGGCGTTCACTAGTGTTGTGAGTAGACGGAGCATGTCACTTCTAACTCACTTAGCGCAAGAGTAACCTAGGTCGCGTTTGGTGCAAGAGTGGACGAAGTGGTAAATCATTATATACAAATTAGATTAAGTAATTGTTTGATTAATTGAATAATTAATTAGATTAATATATTAATTGAATAATATTTTGCTAATTAAATTTATAATAAAGAAATCTTTGATATCAAATAATGTTATTAATTTATTGGCGTCATAAGGGTGATATTGGCAGAGTGGGTTAGGTGTGTACTATGTGACTTGCTAAAGTGGACTGACCAAATGAGTGGGTTGTAATTGTTTATATAGGAGTTAATGTTGGTGTAAGAGTGGTATAAGGGGCATTTTTTTATTTTTCTTGTTTGTGGATGGAGCTAGCCCATGTGTGTCACTTCTGGCTCACTTCATTAAAATTATATATGGTGGAGCGAGGGCAAGCGACGGGTTACTGACCCACTTAGCGAGTGAGGGGTGGATGTAGCGAGCCCACGTGTGTCAATTCTGGCTCACTTCATTATGACATGTGGATGGTGCGAGGGCATGAATGTCACTTTTGGCTCACTAGGCGAGTGAGGTGTGGATTGAGCAGTAGCACGCAGGTATGTTCTAACCCACTACGATTTACGTCAAATAGCCAAATTAAATAAGTACGAATCATTAACCAAAAGATTCTAAACAAATTCGTTAAACCGATTTTAATCATGCGACGAAACTGCTTTCCTTAGCAAAGTACCTGGTCTTCACTTTAATCATGTAATCGGCAGAAGCAAAAGCATATTCACTAACCAAAATACTTAAACTGTGTAACATTAAACCGACTTTAATCATGAGATTACCGAATGGAAAACAAAATTTATGTTTCAAATGCTAACTTATTAAACAAAACGTGCAGCTAATATAAAATTACAACTCCCCGGCACTCCAGATCCCCCTGACAAATATCCCCTCCCACACATACTCACACATACTTCACCCTCATCGGCTATGAAAACACACATCAGAAACCAGACCAACTGATTAACTAAACTGCGCACATGTAAATTTTCTCCCAACATAACTACCCAAGTAGTTTGCTCTCAATACGATTTTGGTTCTGTCGATTGAAGTGGAGATAAGTTACTTTGCTAAGGAAAACAGTTTCATTGCATGATTAAAACTGGTTTAAGAAATTTGTTTAAAGTCTTTTGGTTAATGATTCGTACTTATTTCATTTGCTTCGCCGAAATAGTTAGTTCATTTTATGCTATCCGAGGAGTGATTAAAGTAATTCGTTCGGTAACCTATTTCAACATCTCTTTTAATTTAAAAATATTTATCTCACCGAAAATATTTATTTAAATACTCCGTATGCCTCCAAATATTCGACCTGGCCATGTAGCCCGCTCGGCATATCAGTCACAAACAAGATAAATAAAAAATTTCCCTTGTATCACTCTTACATCAACATTAACTCCTATAGAAATAATTACGACCTACTCCTCTGGTCAGTTCACTCCAGCAAGTCAGAGTACACACCGAACCCGCTCCGCCAATAATACCTTTACAACACCAATAAATTAATAGCATTCTTTGATATGAAAGAATTCTTTAATATAAAAATATTATGTCAAAACATTATTTAATTAATAAAACGATTTAATTAATCTATTACTTACACTAGTTAATTCATCGATGAATCAAACCATTATTTGATCAAATTTGTATATCATAATTTGGCTAGCCCACTCTTGCACCAAATGCAACTTAGGCCGCTCTTGTGCTAAGTGAGGCAGAAGTGACATGCTCTCTCTACTGTAGTGCTCATCCCATCAAACCGGAGCGTTTTAGCGGTAGCGGCAAGAACGCACAGTATGGCACCGACCTAACAAGACCGGGCAACCCTGGATGGGCATCGGGGTAGCCTGCCGGTAGGATCTGTCACACACGCACACGCACGCGCCAATGTCACGCATGTGACTGACGACAATCACGAAACCGTAATGCCACTTCGTTCACATCTGGACATTTTTACCAAACAACAGCCACGTATAGGCACTAACCCTGAAACTGTTCCACTGGAATCAGTGAAGTTCTAAAAATTGTTTTTAATGCAGGTGTTCATTGATATAACGGCGGTTTACACATATGCTGAGTGAATTACACTGACTTGGCACTAAAACCTACATGCATTTCACTGATTCGTCAATAGCAATAGCTATAAACAACTGATATTAAGACTCCAGAAAATTAGGTATCTCCGCCCCAAGAAATATATGGAACAATTTGTCTAGTCAGCTTGTAAACTGTGCTGTTGAAATAGACGTTGGCAAGATTGCTGAACCGCCGAAAGTCGTGTTTCCTGTACGCAAATACTTAATTTCGCCAACACACACCCATGCGAGCAAATTTTCCTTTTCCCCGCAACTCACCAAAAAAAAAAAAAAAAAAACTCCGCAACCACTCAACCTCAAAAACGTTTTTGACCCTTTTGTTAAGTAACCATTTTATCCACGTAAAAACGTGTAGCTGTGTACTCAATATTGCATACTTTTACTATATAACGTTTCGGTATTTAATGTCTTGAAAGTTTCAATTATTTAAATTAACATGTTACATAAGCTATATTTTTATAACACACATCAACGTGTCCATCCGAATCTTTTTTTTTTCGTACGAACTTTATTCACGTGAATTACTTTTGTTTTTGTTCATTCCCACGCCAAAATATATCGCCCATCGTCACATCATTAAATTCACTTTTTATACCGAATGCTGCAGCGCACTGTCATTGGACCATGCCGAGCTACCAGAAAACAAAGCGGATTTCTGCTTGGGAAATCGTAAGATTCACAGGTGCGTGGAAAATTCACAATGCTGTAATTATGCGTTTCCTCATTTCTGTCTAGTTTACCTCCAACGCCTACAGAGTATTTATTCTGTTAGTTGAGGATCATCACTGTAATTTTCCATTGTACACAAGGAAGTTCTCAGTCAAATATTTCCTGCAGTGCAAGTCCACTTTACTTCAAGTTCAACCCTTATACAGACGTAGGCCCAAATTTCTTACGTAAATTTCTAATATCGCAGTGAGACAAGGCTACAGTGCTCGCCTTCCACACCAAAGCGAAGAGGGTTCGATTCCCGGAGGGTTTTCTCGAGGGTCTCCCACTTTCCACAACCTTACATTCCGAAACTGCTCAATTTCCACCTCGTTTCACACTTTTCAGCTTTATGAGCCATCAAAATCTCTCCATTCCACGATATTGCACAACGTGTGAAGTCGATAGAAACTGTCTTGAACTAACACGAAGAAGTGAAAACATATTCTCAAGACGTTCTTGCGTACCCAAATACTTCTTAACACTCGAACAAAATGCGTACTCCAACTATACAAGAACATGTAAGTCATCAACTTCATAACACACAAATAATCTAGTTGAGAAATTTGGGCGGCTCTTTGCGAGGTCTTGAGAGCCGATGAGGGTGAAATGAGGTTGAGAATGGAGCAGCGCCGGAATGCAAGGGCAGGGGAAACGGGAGATCCCCGAGAAAACTCGCCGGCCAGCGGCATCGTCCGGCACTATTCCCACTTGCGAACATCCGGAGTGACCCGGCCGGTAATTGAACCAGGTTCGCCTTGGTGGGAGGCGAGTACTCTTAGTCTAACCGCTCAGCCACTGCGGTCCCCAAAAATAATTTAATATAACCCCCCCCCCCCTCCACCTTTACCATCCCACAAGGATTTTCACGTAAGTCGTTACACACATTAAAAGTAAACCTAAATGTTAAAATTGTAGAACTCTCTTTCAAATGAAAGACGGGAAAGAACCCTTCCGTTAAAAAAATATTTTAACGTAGCCAGTTTTAATTTTTTTTTGTTAATGGACGTTCTGAAAGTCTTCCATTACTGCTAGGTTTGTGCTTCCCCTTTCTAACTTCGGCGAATATAGAATCAATGAGAGGGGAGAAAACCGGCATACGTGGGGTCGTGCAAAAAGAACCCTTGAAATGGAAGCTAAGGAAGGGTTGGAAGGGTTCCGAGGTAGAATCCCAGCCCTGCTCTATTCATCTCTCTGCAGACACTCAAAATTGCTTTTCCTTCCCTCGGATCAGCTCAAGCCTGGGCCGGTTACAAAAGGGAAGCAGTAATACTGACCAACCCTCCGCCATTACGTACTACCACTCGTGCTGGCTAATGGCGTCGCTGCATTTATGGTCGCAAAGCAGTAGTGTGGCAGTATGCATTAGAAACTAAGGCACAGCCTTAATATGAGGGGAAAGGTTTCAAGGTCTCTTCTCAACGAGGACTCGTGAGATTAAACCATGGAATATTTATATCGTTCAGTGTTTCCTCTGTCGCAAATTATTCTAAGCTGATGTCTTACAAAGGAAACGGGACACAGTCTGGCGATCTTCAATAACGAAATTTTCCCTCTTTTATGAAAGTGTGCATCCACGATAGAAGCGAGAACATGTAAAAGGTTATCAATAAATGTAAAAAGGGGAGGGGGGAGGAGACGTCTTTCAAGGGATCGTATTATAAGCATATATGCAAACGCAGATGATTATCTTCCCTTAAGATGTGAAGGTGAACCCTCAACTACTATAATTTCCCCGCACTTTTATTTTATTATGCCTATTTTTCACGCGAATTTGTCATACTTATAACACGTAACTAAATATTGAAACAAAACTTCCCCAGCGTGGTCTTAATCTGCGAACGCTTAACCTTGGCCACCTTACAAACTAAACCAGGTCGCACAACACTGCTCATGTATCAGTAAGACATATCGCTTAAAACGAATGATCGGCGCGTACGTCAAGTTGTTTGTTTAGCAACGGTAAGCCATACGTCACGTCCGCCTGATAGATCAGGTTCATGTGTTTCCCCACCCACTAATAAATAACATGGTCCAACCCATCATCATTGTGTAGCATT
Source organism: Dryococelus australis (assembly GCA_029891345.1). Classification (NCBI taxonomy): domain Eukaryota; kingdom Metazoa; phylum Arthropoda; class Insecta; order Phasmatodea; family Phasmatidae; genus Dryococelus; species Dryococelus australis. The sequence continues at coordinate 46,741,303 of CM057006.1, forward strand.
TCCCCATTAATGAATTTAAAATACATTTTTAACTCATTTCGTGTCGAAAGGGTTTTACACCCCCCCCCCCCCTTTTCAGCGTACTTAATATAGTCTACTGGCGATTTTTTCACACTTTCTGAAGCAAATCTTTGTTGAAAAATCACTCCATGTATGAAATATTTGGTTATTTCCTTAATATGTTATGTATCGCAAGCGTTTTACACTGCTGTAAACATAAAGTATCTTATTTTTGTTAACTTTAACTTTTATTTAATTTCGTATCTTTATAAATTATAATATTTCATCCATAATTAATATGAATAAAATACAGTGAGAAAAGAGTTGAGTTATAGTAATTCCTAGTAAGAAAAAGTTCATGTACAAAATATTATTACACCGAGTGCGCACGAATGCGGTGCGTTGTCCCTTTGGTGTACTTTTCTTTACTTGATTAAGCTTTGTTTGCATGAGGCGGAGGAATATCCTGGAAGTATAAAAGTTTCAAGTAACAGCGAATGGACAACAGATTTAGTTACAGACACACTCAAAATAGTCATGGCCACTACAGCGGTCATAGCAGCACACTCGCGGTGCACGCGTCCTTATATGAATTCCTTCACCTGTAGGTGTACGAGGATTAAGCCGTGACATACACTTGGGCCACATTCCTACCTCGGAAGTACACTCGACACTTACGATTATGATAGTTTAGGGGAAAATAATCAGGCTGGGTTGCAGGAGCAACTTTAACGGAAGTGATGAGAAATGGGACGTATTGAAAAAAAAAAAATTGGAGCAAGTAAAAATAAAGCAAGTTAAAAATCAGCTAAGGTTTGAGGACACATTCGACCGGGGACATAAACATAGGAAAAGAAGAATGAAGAGCCAAGTGAAGGAACGTAATGTGAGTAATTTAATGACTATGCCAATTTCCTAAATATTTGTTTCTTCTGGAATCTACTGACCGCCCTGACCCAGCACGCACTATTTTTAACTTATTTGGCGTATAGATCCTAACGATACCAATTTCAATTCCACCCCCCCCCCCCGGCCCAAGATTTCTGAGCGGTTAACTGCTCGCCTCCCAAGGCGAACCGGGTTCAATACAGTCACTCCCGGATATTCGTATGTGGGAATCGTGCCGGACGATGCCGCTGGTCTGCGGGTTTTCTCGGGGATATCCCGTTTCCCCACACTTTCATTCCTGCGCTGCTCCATACTCACCTAACTTCGCCCTCATCGGCTCTCAAGACTTCGCTGTTAAGGAACGCCCAAATCTCTTCACTCACCTCCACCCCCGACACACCGGATGAGTAGGCCTACTGCCAGCAGAAAATTTTAGGACACTGGTGATCAAAACTGCAACTATAAAACAATGGATCTTCTAGTGAGCAGCACCTTTAATGCTCTGCTTCACCTCGTCTGCAGAGATTCTTCATTATCGCGTCATAACTTCGGATTCATAGTAATTACTGACAAAGTACGATAGTAGAATATTTACATTTTACGATTTGCTTAATATCTTGCTGCGTAATTTTAACTGTTTTTTTATCTGCTTGCTGTAAAAAGTCAGGAATATATTTATATTTTATCAACGAGTTCCTGCATTTTTGCAATCAGGAAATAACACGCAGTGCAAATTAGATATAGAAGAATTAAACGACCAGTAAATCGTCAATTTTCTATAATCAAACATTTCCAATAATACCTCTGAAACTGAAATGATACGAAAACAAAGAATTTCTACATAATAGGTGATAGCTATCGGCCGCTGCATGCCTCCGAGTCATTTATTTAGGTCAGAAGATGAGCTCACAAAATTAACAGCCAGGTAATGCATCTAGAGCAGATACTATAGTACCATCCATTGCAAATATAAATATACATGAAATTCTTTAAAGTTGTCATAAGACACGTAAAACAAGGAGAGAAAAATTTCCATATATATAAATTTTAACGAAAATTGTGTACTCCAGTTATATCAGTGTTTCACTGAACTTGTATAATGCCTGTGAGCACAAAATATAACAAACGCATTTTAACTACACGACAAAAAGGGAAAATATTTCAAAATACAACCATACAAAACAAAGACTAAACACTATCTCCTACTAACGAACAGAATCTCACAATACCAAAAAAATTAAAAGCTGGATATAGCGTAACAAATAAAGTTGTCAACAGTCAGCACGAAGAAACCATAATAATACAAGAATGAATGAAATAAGAAACCAAAAGCAAATTCTATGACAGAAAACTGAACTCCAACTATCCTAGTGTCGGGCGCACAGTAAACAAATACGGGAAAAGATTGCGACTCAATATAAAACACAAACTAATAATTAAATTATGTAAGAATCAAGTATTGATTATGCCAACATGAAAAGAATGACACCAAACTACAAACAAAAAAAAAGTGAGTCAGTACAAGGAAATTATATATTTTTTTTTTTTTTTGTGATTTTTCGGAAAGTGACATGAGGGTGTCAAGATAGGAACAAACATTACACTCTCCTTGCTACGAGCGGTATCAAATATTGCTATTCAAAAATCTTCAGAGCGTAGACTCTATCATGTTACATTGTCATTCAAAATTGTACTTTTAAGGTTTTCCACCGGGAAAAAAAATCTGGTGATATTACGTAGGTCTGTGGTGAATTTTAAGGAAAACTATAATAAAGACATTTTTCCTGAGGACTGTAGCTTGCTTCTAGACGCGACTCTCAATCAGCTGTTTGATGCCGGCTTCGTGCAGGTCAGACCAACTCCCACAAAAAGCTGAACGCCAGTTTGTCACACTTTCACGTGCCATTTCGAAACTGACGAGCAACTCAACCACGTCGAGTTGTCTGCCAGAAGGTCGACAGAGACACGGGACATGAACAAGGAACGATAACACAAGATAGTTGGTCGGAGTGGGGGGGGGGGGGGCGATAAAGACGTAACACCAGAACATGACATGGATCGTCAGCCGCGCATTTCGGAAAAGGTCGCCCGGCAGAAACTGAACTTTACCTTCTCACTACATTTACAATGTAAAAAAAAAAAAACAATTCTGGTAAACTTTCTGCACTGTAACAGGAGTTTTTAACCTGTACAAAGTACGAAAATACCACACATCAGGCTCTCGATGTAGGCATGTTTAGCACCGCTACTATTCACTCTAAACAATTTTTTGTACTCTTACAATAAAAATTCTTGGAAACCCAGTTGTCAAGAAAATCATTTGTGAAACTACAAAGATTTCTCTTGTAAAATCTGCAAAACATTTCTTTGTAATATTACAAAAATAATAGTCTTGTATTACAACTGACACTATTGAGAAGTATACCTAAAAATACATTTCCCTTCTTCTAAAAAAACAAACGCGATGAATGAATAAATCTATTAGTTTTTAAATATAATTTACAAAAAAAAATACTCATTGCCAGCACGGGGAATAGAATCCACGCCCCCTGTATTACTAGCCCATCCCTTTAACACCAAGACCAACCTGACTTACGATATTGACGGTTATTCTTACTGTGAATATTTCTGTACGTACATAAGTAATAATATCATTTATTAGTTTTTAAAATTTCAGTTGTTGAGTTAAGAGATTTGGACGTCTCTTAAAAACGGGGAATCAAGAGCCGATTTAAGAGTTCTGTGTAGCTAGGAAATGCCAACAAATAATGAATAATACGGTCACGTTTTATTGAAATTGTCGTTTTATTATAATAATTTGAGTTGTTTTACGCGTTGTACGTAATTCAAACTTGCAATACATTCCTTTTTGCACGCAGCTACACTTTACATCACCAGTAGTTTTTTTGCGCAAACAGCTATCTACGGTTTTACGTTGTTGAATGTCCGCCATTTTGATGAAGCTCGTGGACACGGCTCAGTATAGTACAAACATTTCGTAAGGTCTATTACAAACACGGACCTTGTAATTTAACAAACGAGTAGATTTACAAAAAAAAAATCTTTGTACTGTTACTAGCCTTTGTAAAATTTAAAAAAATTATTTTTTTTTAGAGCGGACATGTACGAGAACTTCTCTAATCATTTGGCCGTTTGCTGAGCAAATGTAGCACCGCTACCATGAATGTATGGAAAAATACTTCACCATTTACGTTTTCTCGCTATAGTATACGCTGGGGTCGTAAATTTGCGAATAATTTTATAAGAGTGTAGCCATACACTTTTGTTACGCTCTCAACTCAGAAAAACCAAATTCGTTTAAGGTGAATAGGTTCCCTCCATCTTGGATTTATGTGTATTTCTTCTCTAACCAAGTAATTTTACATTAACTCTGGCATAAAAATGAAACCTGCCAGAGCACAGAATACGCTAAAAAGTTTATTTCTGGAATGTATAATGTTTAGCTGTTGCTCCTGCGTGTTTAATACGAAGTCAACAACCCTCTTAAACGTCACAACGTGACAATACAAGGGAACTACAGACTCATAATTACGTCACAATATTAATTCTGCCAAAATTTGCAAAATCAATACAGTGACATTATAGTTCAGACGTTATTTGCACTGCTGTGCAAGGTCAATACAGTCTTTTCGCAGTTTCGTCCACTTTTAGAATCAAACCTCTGAAAAATCACCCCATGTATGACGTCTTTAATTATTTCCTAAATATTCCATGTATCACTAGCGTAGCATACCTATCAACATGTAAGTAGCTTATTTTTCGTTAGATTGAAGTTTTACCTGTATTTGAGCTATAATACACGATATTTCATTTATAATACATATGAATAAAAACAATGAGAAAACGCGTGTGTTGGTAAATGCAAAATATCATTACAATTGAGTGCGCACGAATTCGGTGTGGTATACTTTGGTGTAATTTTTCTACACTTAGTTAAGCTAAGTTTGCACGAGATGTAGAAATATCCTGGAAGTAGAACTTCAGCAGGGCTTCTTCAGTATACGCCATTAATTCTGAAGTTTACGCTTAATTTTTCAATGCTAAGGGGGATCGATCGCCGCCATCTTCGGAATTTACCCTTATTACGTAATGACTAACATTTAAGTTGGTTTCACAAATTCACACGACACATCATAAATAATAGCTTCTCAAGCTTTATGGAGCTGTTGCGTTTTCACTGCCTCCATTGATTCTTAAATAGTAGGTTCTGGGAAGAAGTGAGTGATTTTACCTTGCGGGCGACTACAGCAGTTATAAACTAATCACTGTATTCAAGCGATACCAACTTCAGGAAGAGTGAAGAGATCTGGGCGGATCTCAACATCGAGGTCTTGAGAGCCGATGAGGGTGAAGCCAGGCGAGTATGGACACTGGAATGAAAAGGCACGGTAAACGGGAGATCCCGAGAAAACCAGCCGACCAGTGGCATCGTCCGGCACGATTCCCAAGTGCGGATATTCGCCGGGAACCGAAACCAGTTCACCTAGGTGCAACTTCAGAAAATGCACAAACCAAATGTCCTGTGTCCTGCCGTTCAGCAGTAGAGTCCAGGGCAAAATCTACAATGCCGGTTTTTTTGGAGGAAATAGTAGAAATCCAAGATGGCGGGGAATAATCCCCCTCCTTAAAGCCAGTTTTTAGGGTGAGATCCGGCCGCCCGATGCGCGGCGGCGCTGAACCAGTTCCGCATGGGCCACGACCCGCGTCGGCCTTGGGGACAACCTCGGCTCTGGCCCACGACATCCTCCTCCCACCCGACGCCGTCGTGCGACGCCCTGCCCTGCCCCGCCATAAGGCAGGCCACAAACACACCGGAGACTACAGCCTCCTCTCTATGGGCCGGCCTACAAGGGAATTTACGCCGTACAGTCTTAACGATTACGAGAGCGCTTCCACTTACAATTAATCGCATTACCATCAACTGAACAGTTGTTTGCATACGGCTCAGAACGCAAGCGAACATCCCAATGTGGGGAAAATTCAAGGTAACACATTATCGACTTTCCGGGAGTCACAGCCGTAGACTAAATGAGGTAGATCGATTATTCGTTTTCTGCGCATGTATCCACCATCGACCTATCCCCAAACTAACACAATTGTCGAAGTCAGGTCGATAGTTCTGAACAGGTTTGTTTATGCCTTAATTTCCAAAAGGCTAGCACCCTTATATGAATAAAATACTTTTACTAATTTAAATTTCACCAAACTGTATTACAGATATCAAATCCAATCCACGTCGTTTTTGCTAGTCGTGTTGGCAGACAGAAAACCAGTTCAATGATACGAGACAGAGACTGGTCTACCTCATCTTTGGTCGATCTCGAACTATAGCGTGTCCAACTCGCCATTTGGAAGGTCATGGTTCAATCCCAGCAGGCTGCTATGTGACGGAAGGGGTGGTCTTCGCAGATGGTTTTCCAGTCCCGTTGCGAAAAAATTTTCGGTGCAGTTTCGGTCGCAAACCTAGAGTTGCTTTCGCGTCTGCGGCTCAGAGGCGCGAAAGTGATAAGGGCGACACTGCCATGAGCATCAAGTGCTCCATCGCCGCTACGAGCATATGAGCAAAGCCCTGAAATGGCGTGCAGTGTTGTCTGTACCTCAGAGACTTTCAGGCCACGACCATATAATTTAATTTATTTAGTTTTTAACTACCTGCATACGCCCACGGTATGTTGCTGTGCCGCTAACTGCGCAAACGATGGCGGAGCACATAACACTTACTGTAAATAACATGTATAAGCCGTTCACCGTGAAATGAGCACTTTTGAAAGTCATAATTAATATCTACTTGTATGCACGTCGTGTGTTCTTTCGCCTTATGTAAAAATTAACATTGCCACGAGCCTCATCACTTTATTCATGCGTTGGTCAGTGAAAAAGTGAAATTATTAGAAAAGTAACTATTTTACAATTCTATTTTTTACACTTCGATGCATTGAAAAAAAAATAGGAAGTGAAAGAAATAATTTAAGTTATAACAAATGGCTAGCTAACAATTCTTATGCGAAGTTAATATATGGCACTGCTTTCCACCCTTCGTTACCGACTTTACTGGGCGCATGCTACTCAGCGGGCCCGTATATATATATTATATATATATATGTGTGTGTGTGTGTGTAGGGACAATGACTTTTTCCTAAAGTTGATTTCAGAAGTGCTCACTTTAGCGTGAACAACATTTACCATGCATTACAGCTTTCAGCACTGAAGCTGACGCTGCCCGATTGTTCCTGCTGACAGTCTGTGTGTGATTTACTGCAGGGAGTGTGTGTGATTTACTGCAGGGAGTGTGTGTGATTTACTGCAGGGAGTGTGTGTGTGTGATTTACTGCAGGAGTGTGTGTGTGATTTACTGCAGGGAGTGTGTGTGATTTACTGCAGGGAGTGTGTGTGTGATTTACTGCAGGGAGTGTGTGTGATTTACTGCAGGGAGTGTGTGTTTTGCCTACGCGCCTGGGACAGTATCGCTGCCGCCGACAGTTTCAGTTTCGATTTTACAAGAAAAGGGCGAGTTCTGGACAATTGCAACACGAGGAACTTCTTTGTTAATTAGGCCATAATGCTCAATGAAAATGAACCAAACGTTCATAAACCTTGGTGGTAAAAAAAAATATTTTTTATAAGAGGGTGGCCACTTGTTTTCTCATGTTGTGTGATGTCATGAAATAATGTCCCAAGAATTGTAATTTCATTTCACTTAGTTTCGTGAATTTTACTAGACTACAATTCAAAAATCCGATTGTCAAGGGCTCATATCTCCCTTAGTACTAAGTTCAGGTATAAATTGTTTTACGTAACCCGCACTACTCGATTTTGCATAGGAAATCACGTCACGAAGGTTGTCAGTTGAATTCAGCACAATGCTGTATACTGGCCTTCTTTCGTAAAAATCTTACTTCTCTGGCAGGTTTGGGAGTGTGTGTGTAGTATTTTTTTTGGATTGCTCATGATTATTTAAGGGATTTTTTATGTCAACGTTCGAAAAATGTCACAACCCGTACCTGCATATTATATTTTAACGGTTTCACTGATTGGCATGTGCCCAATAAAGTTGGTATCTACAGAGATTAAGTAGATCCATGTCTCTAACTAACATTGAATTAAAAGTGTTCGGTAAACATTTATAAACACTGAAATGATTTTTGTCCTGTGTTTTATTTAATGCATTTAAGTAGATAATATGTATGAGCAGACTAGTAAAATATTTACTTTTCTCATCATTCCACAGTTTCATTAACCGACGCATCAATTAATTGGTGGTTCACTTCCTTGTGCAATAAGTAGTACACCTTTCTTGTTTACACGTGGCTTGCATACTAGCTAGAATCGTTCAGAGACTGTTCTAATTTCCGTTCACATTCTCGTGCAAGTAGTTTGTTTACATTAGCGTTTTATACGTTTATGTTGTTCCAGTACATTTATTTATGTAGTTATTGTCAATTTGAGAGTAGAAAACCGATTTTTATCCCGTATTAGTGATTTGTTTGTGTTTATAAAATCTTTGTGCCCAGTGGCGAAAATGAGTGACTGACATGCTGCAACATTCAAGCACGACTACTGTGTGTACAGCATGCACATGGGAACTCGCATACAAGAGGATGTTAATCTTCTTGTTCATCCAAGATGTTCGTCTGTATCAGGCTTTAGGCAATGTTAATTTTTCACGTGGCGGAAGAATACAAAATGCGCAAACAAGTGGAACTTAAGCAGGGCTTTCAAAAGTGCATCAGGTTACTGTGAGTTTACTTCGGCAAGTTTCGCAAGTCGTACAGTAATGCAGAGTACTCCACTGGAAGATTAATTCCTCCTGCCTTAAGCCCCTGTCACACTATCTAATTTTTGCCTTCAACAATATTTGACAATAAAATTTGATACGGCCGTCAAATTTTCTTCCAACAAATGTTATCAAATAATCTTGAATGTTTTTTGAACATGTGTCACACTGTCAACATTTTTATTGGGAGAATCTAATTTGAAAAACAATTTAAAAATTATTTTCATAGTGAGATATTGCTTTTGTTTTTACATACGGTTCATTACAGGAAGAAAAATAAGTAACATTGTAATTAATTTTCGTTTCTTTACTTAACTATAGTTTTATTTATAAGATACGTTTCCTGCGCAATGAAATTAATGTCTCCGAGTTCGTAATATTATGTGCAATATTCACTTAAAATAGCTATCATGCCCACACAGCTTCTGCATTAATTATCTCCATACGCTACTTCGTTTCCGGCAATTGTAGTTATTTTGGGTTTCTTGATGTCAATTTTTGTCGTGCACGAATCGGATTGGCTGAGACCGTCAAACATCAAATAAATTTTAGAACCTGTTCAATTTTCAAACGTTTGATGGAAACCGAAGCCATCTGACTTTCTCAGACAAAAATGGAGTTGTGCATGACGTTTCGACGACGTCATAACTGTCCAACTTTATTCGACCAAACTCATTGGAAGGAATTTAGACGGAAAGACTTGACAGCGTGACAGGGGCTTTAGGAATAAGATGCGGGAGCCACTGCGGAGGGATACGAAGACGGAGGTCACGGAAGGCACAGCGCCAGAGCGACTGCAGCAGAGCGGCGGAGAAGGCGGCGGCGACGTCTATTAACAGCGCCTTACGTAAGGCGGGTTACCTCACTAATTGGCCGGCGAGGGCGTCCTCTTCCTCCAGATAAACACTATCGGGACGCCGGCTCACGCCCCGAACGCAAACAACCGGGGCCCCGCGACGCGACAGACAACACCAACACCGCTCTCCACGGACGTGAGTCTCGGCGAACAGCGCTGGCTGTACGTCACATCCGGCAGTAAGGAAGCGCTGCGACTGCGATGGAAAATTGCCACTATAGGCTATTCATGGTAAAGTGAGTACTTTTGAGGCCCTAGCAACTCTTTCCTTTCAGCCATTTTTTTATCCTTTAACCACTTTTAAAAAAAATACATTATATATATATATATATATATATATATATATATATATATATATATATATATATATATATATATATATATACACACACACACACACACACTGCGTGAACTTCACCGCACTCGGAAATTAACGTCTACGGCTACAACAAAATATATTTAATGATTAGTACTGTAAATGCGAGGGCTTTCAAAAGTGCTCACTTTACCGTGAATAGCCTATGGTATGTTTATAGTCTCTTCACACTTTTTGAATCAAACATTTGAAACATCACCCTATGTATGGCGTGTGTGTTTTCCCCCTTTAAATATGGCATTTATCACAAGCACTTAATAGGCCTATTTGTGCTAACATTGCTGAACTTTTACTTATATTTTATCTAAAAATTATAATATGGTTCCTACTGATTCTTGTGAATTGCACTGGCCTGGCAGCAAAACCCCATCGCATTCCACTGATTCTCCAGAAGGAAACAGCTTAGTAACTGAATAGGCAATCAGTAAAATAATTCTACTGACTGAAATATTTGATTCACATTTAGAGCGTAATGTATATGCAGATATACCAACCGAACACATGCAAAATTAGAACACAAATTAGCACCGAGTTTTGCTACAGGCGTCACTAGACTAAAGATTGTACAGTCACCGCTGGAGTTTCGCATTAAATGCAACATGATGAATATCCTTCATGTCAGTTCTGAGTTCAGTGCTTCGTGCTTACGGGGACCGTGATGGAGTGCCACCCATAACGTCCCCGTGTTCCCGAGCCTCGGACGGGGAACACGACTTCGGTCGGTCGGGCGGGCGGAAGTCTTAATGCCTGTCGATGTCGACGTTCAATCCCTGCGACGACGAACAGAAGCCAAGTAGGGCGACTGTCTTCAGACGAGGTGAACTTCGCTACTTAGTGGAGACAGCAAGTACCCAATCTGAACTCGAGACCGCTCTGTCAGCTGTCTCGAGGCAGACATTAAGCGCCAAAACGACGAAAATAACTTCTCCCACCAACCTCACTATCGAACTATGCCATTCCCTTCGACAGTCGACTCTCAGGAAATTTTAATAATCAGACTGTACTGATCGATAAATTCTTTTAAACACCCTCCTTTTGCTGGGTCGCTGGAAAAGGGCGCCCACGATTCGACGGAATCCCACAATAATTACGCTATACGCGCCCTGTCGGCACACGCACCAAACCAAAGGGCACTTTTAAGTAACTAAGATGATTTACACGTCTCGTGTGTATAATTTTCCCTTGCTTTGGAATTTTAAAGAGGTAAAAAGACATCAGACACTTGTCGTGGACTCAAATAAAAAAAATCACGAATAGAGTTCGTTTATATGGGTACCTTTACGCCTTGAACTTTATATGACTTTTATAAAGATGTGTTGCTCAATTTATTTCATCTGTCAGATTCCAAGCAGTCGAAAAGGAAATATTACGAAAGCTGTAAGGAAACGGGCAGAAAGATAGGCACAGATAAAGCGGGAAAGATATAAAGTTACAGCGACAGCAAGATAGAAGAAAACTTGATATATGCCGGAAGATGGTCTCATTCGACGAAGTTCTGAAGTTCTTTTTGCTGGGAGACAAAGCACTTCCTTATATTTAATGTTCATTGAAATCATTCCAAGAGCAAGATTAGCTGAGGGCTGGAAACACATGGTTTCATAACTTAAAGTTTAACCTACGATACTGTAACGGAGAACGTACCTTTGATATTTTCTCTCGGACCGTTTCTAATCGCTCACGCAGGACAGCATCCAACCTTCCCACTATAAACCTGGCAACGAATCCAAACAGAGGCGGCCAACATTTTTATCCAGCTAGTCGGTGGGCGGACACCTGTTGTAGACCAACTCACTATACAGCGAAAGTACACCGTCAGAGTCACAGAGTGTTTACAACTTCTACCTAACGACGATACGATAACACACAGTAGTTTCAGGCCCATGTTAACAGACATCATGCCCCAACGTTTAAAAACGAAGTAAATACTACATTAAGTGGAAAGGTCTCATGTTTACCAACTTTTCGTAACTAGTATTTTCAGAAGATGAATAGCAAATTAATTCATTTTTAAAATTTATAAAATAAATATCATACAACCCTTTACAATGTTAAATAATCACAGCCTTTATTATTCAAACACAAAAGTTTAAAGATGATAAATAATATCCAATTTATCATCTCTCAGTAGTCAGAGAATAATAAAGTCAATACATAACTATCTAAAAAAAAAAAAGCTTCGAAACTATTATTTATATTTTAAATATCCAAGAATTTCGATACGCACTCATAAGAACTATCTGCGACAAGAAGTTAGTAAATATACAATCTACAGCCATCCCTCTCAGAAACTCCGTCTACCTCACAAAGCATAAGATTATATATGGGATTTTAACACCATACTTAGCGATCAAAACACGTCGGGGATCCAGTCATTTTCGATTTCACATCACCCACGTTTAATTCTACCGACACATCCCCACACAGTACAGCGCCACTGTTCCGGCCGGTGGCTCATTTTCTTACAAAAGATAAGAGCGTGCGTGCATGGATACAGAATGCTGGCAAAGTTGTGTTGAATTAACAAAAAAAGTCTGTGTGAGTAACCGCGAATGAACTACAACGAGAGAAAAGTTCTGGTTTTCAAGTGAGATGACCCCTGTACCCCCCTGGTAGAGACCTGAAGAATTCGCCGATTCATTTCGATACAGGCTACACTTTAAAACACGTGCGCTTACACAAATTTAGCCATTGGTCCACACACTATTCGACACCTCCTGAAGAAGGCTGACCCAATCGTCGCCTTTTACAGTGACAGCAGACAACCAATATGCAATTGATATGGCATATATGCTGATCACGGTAAAATGAGCACTTTTGAAAGACATGCTTACTATCTACTTGTATGCAAGTTGTGTATTCTTCCACCTTATGTAAATTAAGGTTACCATGGGCCTCGTCACTTTATTCATGCGTTAGCCAAGTAGAAATTCGAAATTATTACAAAAGTAAATATTTAGCAAATCATCTCATTTTTACACTTTTATACATTAAAATAAAAAAAAAGTGAAACGAATACTTTAAATTATTACGAATGATTACGTGACACACTATAGTCGACGTTAAGTTATGGAACTACTTTCCATTCATTGTTACCAACTTTACTGGACGCATGTCACTACTTCGCCCGTTAAAATATATGCAGGTATGAACAGTAAAATTTTTGTAAGGTTGATTTAGAAAGTGCTCACTTGATCGTTAACAGCCTTTATCTGTACATATAGTCCATTCACGGTTTCTTCTCCATTTTTAAAGGAAACCTTTGAAAAATCTCCCCATGTATGACGTGTTTAGTTATTTCCTAAATACAGCCTGTATCACAAGCGTTTTATACTTGTGTTCATAAAAGTTACTTTCTTTTCTGTTAAATTGAAATGTTATTCATATTTTAACTATATATTATAATGCTTTATTTATAAATAATCTGAATAAAAATCAGGGAGAAAATAAGTATGTTGGTAGCGCCTAGTGAGAAATAGTCATTATGCAAAATACTGTTACACTTAGTGCGCACGAATGTGGTGCGATGTGTCTCTGGTGTAATTCTCCAGGATTAGTTAAGATTAGTTTGCACGAGGCGGAGGAATATCCTGGAAGTAGAACTTCAGCAGGGTATCAGGAAAGACTGACGTAACCGTGAATGGACTATACATAAAACTGCGTGGAGTCTAGCCTGCAGGTAATTGAACTCATGAATTTTTCATTTGTCTACCCGCTGGTCATGCGCCATCGGGGCACTATCGCCGAGAACATGAAAGCGGCGGCGAATCACACCGACACGGGGCGGCATAGCGCCAGCCAGCCGCACTCTCTCTTGCGGTATTCTGCCGGGGAGGACGTGTCTCGTATACCCGCCTAACGAGCTCCTCCCTCCCCACCTTCCCCACGCATTGTGGCTTTCTCCGGTTACGTCCGTGGACCACACTCGCGACTCGCATCACGCGCCGAGCGGCTTTGGAGCTCACATCACGCCGTCGTCTCTGCAGCTTCCTGTAAACACCGCAGTCCCCCTTCCTTCGTTCACTGACACGGTTTAACACCTTAACCTACACAAATTGTTCTTCTCAGGTGTTGCAAAAAATATATTTTTGATGTGAGAAATATTTGCACATTCCTTGCAATACCTGCCGACCTCCCGTGGCGCAGTCGGTTGGTGCGCCGCTGATCTGGGGTGCGGGAGGCTCTGGGTGTTAATTCAAGTTAGATTATAAGTTAAGTATGTTAGCCGTCCCCTGCTAAGCTTTCAAGCATAAAACCGGGGACGTTAAAAACGCTTTACAAGACAATCCGACATTTATGGGATCGATGGAAAGGGTTTCCGTAGATCCATGACATAATAACCCACCAATTATGAAATAACTGGTGTGTCAGCACCAGCCAATAACAATGCCCAGGGGAAGGCAATAATGCTCTCATTGGCGCAACCTTCTGGACCTGTACAGCGCCGACCATGATTTTGCCCATTCTGCAACATGTCAAACGTGAACGCGTATACTCGGGATAATATGTTAAGGAATTAAGGATGTCGGACACCAAAAAGTTTAATTATTTTATAATTGTACCAAACATTTTTCAACTCGTACGCATTGTCTGTTATGACATTTACTTCGAATAAAAATTCTTTACACTTGATATTTTTTCGAATAATTTGATGAGAAATACAAATTTCTTACTGCAGATGAAAAAATATTCAACATAAACTAATGCAGTTTGTGTTATATAAGTTGTAGCCCCTACTGCTCGATATATATGTAATCACCATATAACATTTCATATATTCAAAATAAATGATGAAAATATGCAGTTTTTTATATTTAACATTTTAAAATATGTATATATGGTTCAAATGGTGATTACTTTGTGTCATGAGGTAGTCCATGGGATTAGATTATTAAAAAAAAAAAAAATCTTTTTCATTTATACAGCTAGTTAGTATTTGTTATAATGGCTTCAATAAAACATAAGAATTCTGTATTTGACATCAAATAGTTCAAAATATATAGAAAAATGTTTGGTAAAAATATAAAATTATTCATTTTTTTTGGGTCCGACACCCTTAAGTTATAGTTATAGCCCATCCTTGGTTACGTCAACTTCTCTGAAGTCATGCACAGTTCTACCTTCTGGATATTCCACCGCCTCGTGCAAGTACAGCTTAAGCAAATCTAGTAAATTACACCAAAGGGGCAACGCACCGCATTCGTGCGCACTCAGTTTGATGATATCTTGCATAGAAACTATTTCCTACTAGGCATTAACAACACACCTAAAACCTTGATTCGTACAAATTTCAAAAATTTATCGAAATGAAAAGAGTGACATGGTGCAATTTACTTGAAATCCGACACTTGGCTCACCTAATATGAAGGCTAGTTTGTATTTTAATTTAATCACAAAAGTTAAAATTTAAACGCACGAGAGAATTGCACAAGAAATGTCCAAGAAAGATATTTCATGATATGCCAATGACACGAAAAATTAATTTTGCGGTATTCTAACGTATTCATTTTAATTGTGAGAGTTGTACGAAAAATGATGCAAATTTACAATTCTTACAGCTCGTTTTACAATTTTTTTAAAAGACGTTTTCGTACATTTCAATCATTCTTTTTTCAGCCTATTATTTTTAATCACAACGAAAAGTTATGTAATGTACTAAAAATGTACAAAAAATATTTGGCATCTAGCTTATTGTGTCTTACTGCATCAACGTTTGCAATAAGTCGCCCAGCAAGAATAAAATAAAAGGGCATTCTTATAAGTTATTCTTAGATGAGCCGTGGCACTATAGTTGGTAACAACTGCCAATTTAACCCCCTATTGCATAACACAAGGTCGGTGCCAGGGGTGTGACACAAAGCACGGAAATGTCGATCACATGTTACCCTATTAGCATTGATTGTCCTCGTACCTCACACACAAATTTACTTGTGCCCCTCTTCACTGCTGTTAAAACTTATTGGTATTGTCCACATACCCCCACCCCCCCCCCCCCACACACACAACCGTCAAAAAATAAAAAAAATATACAAAATGTATTACGAAGTTGATTATTCGATTACAATAAGACTTATATTGCAGGTAGTTTTACGCGCGGTGTTTTATTTCAGCTAAGCGACCTATACCTCAAAATTCCACCAACAGGAACTTTTAAACTAATAGTTTTTAAAATTTCTGGTAGATGGTCAAAAAGACGATTAAATTGAAATACAAATGACGAAATAATCAACTACCGAAAACACCATGCATACATAACTTACAAACCCCATCCTGTAACCATATTGCAATAAGGCAACCCTAACTGGCGAGGTCGTCATGGTATAAACCACGATTCAGTGACAACCTATATGGAAAACCAAATTAAACAGCGAAACTCGACGCACCTTCAATCGGTCTACTGAAAATTTTAAAAGTATCAGGCCGCATAGCTTCGACGTCAAGAACGAAAAAGGCACGTTATGGACAACAGGCAATGAATTCGAGTACTGGGTAAACGGCGGGTGTAAGCATAGTTATCTACACCCATTTCAAGTGGGGACGGAACAGCTGTTTCATCTCACTAATCCTTTTAAGTATCACCATAGCTATAGAATCGATTTCTTCAGTATTTCGATTTCTTTAACAGTACAAAACTTTTCTTTAAGGTGGGGAACCAATTATTTTGAAATAAAACCGAAACAATGCAAGCCGTGACCACGTTGAAGTAGATAGTCTATAAATAATCAATAATGGCACTTCCAGTCATCTTGTGCTGCCGTTGGTTTTTAACTACGTGGCTGCAGAAATGTCTAACACCACGTGATTTGGACTACAGGTTAGCAAACTTTTTAAGTTAGCTCATATTTCCCAAGCTTCTTTCGACAGAGGTTGAACGGAACTATGAGGGTATATTGCAGTCGATTTTTTTAAATATAAAACAAGAATACTTACAGAAAACTATACCTAAACAAGCCATTTGGGGACTATTGCCAAGCAAAGTCCAGGGCATGCGCGACTGCTGAAAATAAAGTCTATTTCATTTTAAGTCTATGTATATATTCTGGGGAACGTTAATAAATAGAACAAATGATCTTATGTGAAATAAAATTCACCAAGCAACCAAAGAGCATTTCCCGATATATCTTGCAGGCACGTATTCAAAAGAGACGTTCAGGGGGTCCGGTACCCTTCCCAAAGGAAAAAATACTAATGAGAGGAGTGTAAAGAAAAATAATAATAATAAATACATTCTGTGAGAGACAAGATGTTAAGGAAACTATTGTGTCGCTCATGAACTGAGGTGATCCACTAACAGCACGCACGCACGCACACCTACGCTCCTTTGAACTACCTTTCAGCCTCTATTGTTATTGAAACTAAAATAAAAAAAAAAAAAAAAAAGGCTTTGCTCTTAAATTTTTGCTCGTCGTGTTTCGATGTGTGAACTAATAAAACGTCAGCAGTGGCCACAGAGGCAATATACTGAAGATTATTTGGTATGAATAGAAGTTGGTACCCAGGGAGGTAAACAACAATATTTAACGAAAACTGGCAACATTTACGTAGTTGTCTTATTAATTGGATTCATTTTCGCACAGAAAACACTTGCCGAAATTAAGATTTGTCTGTATAATGTACCTGGCAGATATCTTTCGATCTCCCGTGGTTTGACTATGTCTTCACTGTCGCAGAGGGGCGACCACAACCCTACTTCTACGCCAACCCCCAAAACAAATTCCATGGATACGTGCTTGATTCGCTGCAAATTTACCCTTGGATCAATGTCGCTGTTAGGTGATATTCAAGGAAGGGCGTGAACAGCTCTGCGGCGTCGAGCAAGGTAGGCCTGTAGAAATGGAGAGAGGGAGGGGGCTCACAACTTGGACCTGCCGCAAGGCGACGTCGGCGGAGCACGGCCCCTGCCCTCTAGAGCCGCCTGAGGCGATCAATGATGTTATCCGCTAGTTGGAAGGGCCTCTGCTGCTGCCAGCTCCTTGTCTTGCCACGGCGCATGCGCCAGGGATAAACAAACCTGCAGCGACTCTGTACCTCACACTTCCACGGTGCTTTACCAACAGCCGATCTAAAGATACAGGATAGGGGAGAAAACACCAAATTTTTCCCGCAACCTTAATTGCTCGTTTAAACCCGGTATAATTTGAACTAATCATTGCAGATACCGCCAATAAACTCAATAATTCTTTCTTAAAACCAGACATTTCTCCTCTCAGAGAAAAAAATTAAAACAATCGCCATATCGGTCGCATTTTCTTATTTAAACTTTCGCTTATTTTAATTTGGAACAGTCTGAGGTATTTGTGATATTAATACACCTGCTTTAAAAATCAGCCCGAGGAAATAACTGCGAAATCCAAGGAACATTTCGACAATGTTAATAGTTTTTCGGAAATGTTTTAATATTCATACCGTATTTCACATGCAGCGAAATATCCAAAATAAAAAGAACAAACAAACAAATCACTAAATAACTACGACCAATCGCTCCTTGTACGCATCACTATTGAAAAACGAAAATGGAGGAAAGGCAGACAGTACCGCACTTCCAATTTATAGGCAACGTTATGTACAAATATTGATTACGGTGGCTCAATAAACACCTGACAGAACGACGTATGCTCACGATCACAGCTAATGTGAGAGTGAAAACAACCTAACTCCTATGTGGATACGTACCAGCGATGTACTATCCGCCTATGGCAGAGAATGCATGAATTAGACAAAATGTACCGAATGATTTCGCCTTTCCTGACACACACACTATTGGTCTGAATTTAAGTTATGGGCTGTTCACGGTAAAGTGAGCACTCTATGAGGCCCTAGTTATTTTGTTCCTATCAGCCATTTTTATCCTTCAATCACTGTTTTTGACAAATATTGCCATTTAGGTAATAAACACAGTATGTAAATTTCACCGGACTGAAAAGTTAACATCTAAGGCTACAATAAAGTGCATTTATTGACTATTATACCAAACGACAGGATTTCAAAAAGTGCCCACTTGACCGCGAATAGCCTGTAACAGGAAATCGCCACCGTAAAATGTTTGCTAGGATCACCCGGAACATAGGACAGCTTCTAGAGAAAGCGAGAAACAAGCCCAACTAGTGGCCAACCTTCCTCTTCTAGCCCAGTATCTTTCAACCCTCACTGAGCACTTTTACACTTACATTATCGACTTTCTCCTACCTTGTATGTCTTCTGAGCCCGGTGCTGCCTTGGCTAGGGGACAAAAAAGAAGGGGGGATCGAACAACAAGAACTCCGGCCACCGCGTGTCTCTAATGCCCGGTTGCACCAACATCTTCCCCGATCCGAGATCGAATGATTCTAGTTACGAACCAGGATCCAGTTTGATCTTGGTTCCAAAGTAAAAGTGTTGCACCAACGAAATTTCATGATTCTGGATCTCCGATTCGTCGATCTTGGTACCAAAGTCAGAAATTGAGATTAAGTATGAGGCAAATTTTGCTACTGGTTCGTAATATATGACGTCATGGAAGCAGGCGTATTTTTCACTATGGATAGAACTATACGTGCAATGTTTGATATGTTTTAACTGAATTATTGTTGTACAAATTTTACTGAATAATATTCAAGTGCGTGGAATGTTGTTTCAATTTCCCCAGAAAACAATCCAACGCATCTGTTTGCGTATTTTCAAACTACATTTGTCGACGATAGCAGCTGATCTGAGATCGATATTTCGAACCTCCAATTTCGGCTGTTCGAAATGAACTTCATCTCGATCTCCAGTCCAGCTCTGAATTAGAATGATGCAATAGTTATCTGTGTCGATCTTAGCTCCGATCTCGGATCGAGTTTCGAGCCACATTGGTGCAACCGGGCATAAGACTTGGCGGACATTCGTTCATTCTGCCACCGAAAAAGTAATTGTCAAGCCATACCGCATGCCGTCTGTACATCCAACAATAAAGCTGGGCACAATAACCACAAATCTCCACTTACCCGAGTATGTAAGAACGTTAGCAAAGATGGAACTATAAAAGCCGGGTTGTTTGGCTAATCTAAAATCGTACCTACACACGATTACTATTGAACAGCGAGTTTTCGTGTATAATCGACCGCAATATATTCATAACGTTCTCTGCTGTACTGCAGGATAGACTATAATTCCGAAGCACTAGTTGCAGCCAGGAGAGCTTATAAGTGTCACATTAAGGGACCCGCCTGCCTGCACCTTATTTCTCCTTTTTTGACCGAGAAGCGGGGGAGCTATGAGGGTTAGACCGGCACACGCTCGCTACAAGAGCGCTGTCGCCTCAACGCGCAGGGCTCTGAACTGGCGTGCAGTGTTCTCGTAGTACTGCGTGTACCTACGGGGCTTTCAGCGGTGACCCTATAATTTTATTGATGACAAGTCTGTACATTTTATATAATTATAAAAATTTAACGTTTAAGACAACAATAATAATATTTTTTTTTTTTGTTTCCTGCCGGGAGAGCTTTTAAAGTGCTCACTTAACCGTGAATAGCCTGCAAGCATTGCAATACAGTACGATGACGCCAAATTAATTAAATTGTTTTGAAAGTCCATATCCGAAAATCTGCGATTACAATGAGTCATTTTGTTTTTAACTGGGAAGAGTAAATTATAAATGCTACAGAGTATTGACATCCATACTTGAAACATGTAATGTTTGACAAACGTACATTTCACACTAACATACTAATACTAAATTATTTATTATGTATTTGTTTTGAAAGAAATACAGTTTAATTCGGACCATAGCGAGACACATGTTCAGTTAATTAACCCAACGTGTGATCCAATGTTTTCAAAACTCATATCCTTGCTTTTCAAGAGCCCAACTATCTGGGCTATTCAAATTTGTTGCACGGTCATAAAATCCACATTTTTATCAAACAATAAAGGCATTTCCCATAGATTTATCTACAAAGAGCACACATGCACACGCACAAGAGCAGACGAATTAGGAATTGAATTTTCAAACCACGTTACGCTTATTATAAACATGAACTCTGGAGCCGTTCAACATAGCAAAAAAAAATCACATTTCAGGGTGGTTGTCATCTGAAAAATCTACCAATCAGATGATACATGTGGAACAACATTAGACGGCTATATTAAAACTTCGTCGCAAATTTTCCAATAAAATGTAAGTGTTATCGTTTGAAGTCCTGCAGTTAAGTGATTGCGCGTTGCTAGTGCAGACGAATACAGCGTCTTTGCTTCACTCACACAATCAAACCTATAGAAAGGCGGGGCCCTTAAACTCGACAAACCCACCACGCCCATGTTTGCAAGACAAGAGCGGACAACAGCAGAACAATAGGAGCGCTCAAACTGTAAGTATTTAATGTGGTTCTCTCGTCAGTTGGTACAGTATTGCAAAACGTCCAACGTTGCATGGCTAAATGGCCAGCGCGACACATGCCTCAAACGAAGGTATCCAAAAATATATAAGCGATATTAGTTCGACACAGTCATTACGCGGCGATTTTACAGTTGAATCGGCTGTCAAAACCTCGAGGCACATTATCACCCTCCATATCTTTGGTTTATCGAATTTTCGCCAAACTCTGTAAATACAGTTTTGTATCATGTTTTTTGGGACGACAGATCATAGCGCATTGACTAGTGCATTGCCTGAGGTCAGTATTTTTTGATTACGTTTGATATCGTCACCTTTGTAATCGTCCGTAAGAAATAATCTCGCGTTACGTCTCGTCAGTTACCAGATAAAAATTAATAAATGCAGCGAAGCTGTGGCAGTTCGATAACGTTTGGCATGCTGTTATTTAGGATGTCATGCGGGCAATTTCAATACACCTTCTGAAAGAGAAGCTTTGGCGAAAACTCGATAAATCCAAGATGGCGGGTGGGAATCCGCCTTAAGAGCCATCCAAGTCTCTTCACTCACTTTACAGCTGCAAAACACTATGAATATAAGAGTTCCAACACAGCTGACGATAATATAGTTTGTTGAAAATAATCACTTTCCGAGAAATTTTAGCACGATAAAATTAACATGTAAAGTTTGCGTGAGCTAGACTGGGAATATGTTTAGGCTCAAAATAAAATAATGGAAAATTAGTTTTTCAGAATCCCAGAGGTTTTCAATTGCTCCACACTACTTCTGTACATGAGATATTGACGTGGGCAGGTTTTAAAGCTACTACGTATGTTCTTTCTAAGCAAATTATAGCTGTACCATCAGTGTAGTATATCTTCACGCGATTTGATTTCCGAAAGAGTCTATCTTTAACCTCCAAATCACGTACAGAATAAATGCAACACTGTCCGACGAAACTTAAATGTGTGCAGAAACCATGATACGGTTCATATTTTTACTACAGAAGGCTGAATGGACCTTCCTCACCACACAATTCCACGCTATATTTGAAATAATGAACGTAATATTTTCTGGATAACCCACTTTACAATAGCGGCTTCATGGCGAGTCTCCAACAGACACGACTTCCTAACGGCTTGCCGCAAACGTGCGAGCTTCTGCTCCGACCACAAGACGCGGAAAAGCAGTACAGCAGCACAGTACGGCGGCAATTAATTGTGGGTGATAAGACGTTCCAGGGCGAGGTAGCATTTTCCAATGCATGCACAGGGTGTGAAGAATCCTGCGAGCCATCGACGGCCACGGTTTGCAAGCTTCGCGTCTATAGGCTGTTCACGGTAAAGTGAGCACATTTTAAGTGCCCTGCTAAATTATTCTTTTCAATAAATTTCTACCTTTCCGCCACTTTTTAATGTAAACACTGCAATATGACTAATAAACACAGTGTATATATTTCATCACTCTCAATAGTTAACGTCTGAGACTGCAATAAAATATATTTATTAGGGGTTAATGACTTCTGGGAGGCCCTTAAAAAGTGTCCACTTAACCGTGAACAGCCTATACCTCGCGAGTGAACACGAATACAGTCCAGTCGCAGAATGCCGAGGCCTGTGCGTCGAGCACGAGTACGTATAAGCTGTCCACGGTAAAGTGAGCACTTTTGAGGTCATGGTTACTTTTCCTTTCAGAATTTTTTTTATCCTTTAACAGCCTTTTTAAATAAATATCGCCATGTAGGTAATAAACATACTGTATATATTCCGCTGCACTCTGAAGTTAACGTCTAAGGTTAAAATAAAATATATTTATTGAGTATTATTCCAAATGAGAGGACTTTCAAAAGTGCTCATTTTGCTGTGAACGGCATATAGTTCGGCATGATCATGTTCAACTCGCCAAGCTTCAGCAACGCTCAGCTGCGCTAAAGCAGGTTTCATACTATGCAAGATAAGTGTCAAACTTGCGCGAGATGCCGACCTTGCACGAAAATTTATTGTACTAGTTTGTGTGCAAGGCACATATTGCACGAAATGAGGAGATAGAGCAGGTCCTTGTATGCTGGTCATGAGACCTGTTGTAATCTCAACCATAGAGTAAAATAAAATAATAATCTGAGGTGTGCGAAGGTAAATAAAACATTGCTGGAAAATAACTTTAAAACGTAGATTGGAGTTCAGACAGTTTGCTGAGAATAAAATGAAAACAATTATATTTTGGAGGGATAGCTTTGAAACAAATACGTTGTTGAAGTAAGCAACTTCATATTTTGTATTATTATATCATGACTATGGTAATAACCAGGGCTATCAACTAATTTTGATGCGAGACAGTATTCATCTTATTTATCTGCGTGTGAACTCGTTTCGCACGGAATTTAGTTGGCATTCTCGTGCGAAATCATACGCGAAATGCATCTTGCATCGTGCTTAAGCGGTTTCTCCGACACTGTACGCTCCATGCAGAGCGTCGTAAAAGCGTCCTCCAGACCTGCGTCTCCCGCTCCGAAGAAGCCATCACCATCTGGAATGCGAGATTTATTTACTCTCGTCGTCGAGGGCGACAAGAGTTCGGCGCGCCCCAGCGACACAATAGGTCGCTCGAGGACGACCTTGGC
The DNA here is from genome assembly GCA_029891345.1 of Dryococelus australis. NCBI lineage: Eukaryota > Metazoa > Arthropoda > Insecta > Phasmatodea > Phasmatidae > Dryococelus > Dryococelus australis. Next base: position 46,765,167 of record CM057006.1, read on the forward strand.
GAGGTCGCGGGGCACGTGCTGGCAGCTTTACGACCTCGCGCAACGCAGGGCTCGCGGAGGTTATAACTGTGCGCAACCTCGCTCGCGACGCTGTCGGGGGAGATAATCTCTGACCGGCCAGCGCCGAGCGGCGTTTACAAACGCACCGCGGCGGCCCGTGAAGTCACCGCCCGATATACAGCTGAAGGCACAAGGACGAATTATCGTGACAAGAAGAGAATGAATCAATCATCGAGTTCCCCGCTACGAGCTTCCCACCCACTAACTTGCTCATCTCATTTGCAAAGGCCATTCACGGTAAAGTGAGCACTTTTGAATGTCCTCTTGTTTAGAATAATATTCAATTAAAGTATTTTATTTTATTCTTAGAAGTTAACTTGCTAAGTTCTGTGTAATATCCACACTGTCTTTAATACCTGCATGACAAATTATATTTTAAAATGTGGTTAAATGATAAACATGGCTGAAAGAAAAAAGTAACTAGGGCCTCAAAAGTTCTCACTTTGCCGTGAACAGCCTATAAAAACATTCAGGCGGCCATCTGTTTGTAACTTGGCATGCGTCGCAGTGTTAGAAATCCCATAGAAAACCAGTAAACGTGCGACCACAATGCTTTTCTACGAAACGAATACACACTTCACGCCTATACCCCATTCACGGTTACTTTCGACTTTTCTGAAGCACTGCTGTAGTTTTACTTCCAGTATATTCCTCCGCTTCGTGCAAACAAAGCTTAGGAAATTACACCAGAGGTCCGCCGATTTAACATTTTGCACAATTAACTATTTCTTACTGAGCATTACCAACATACCTATTTTGACACTTACTTTATTCATATTAGCAATATGTGAAAAAATAATAATTTATAGCTAAAATATAAGGAGAAGTTCAATTGAACCAAAAATACGGTACTTTAATAGTAACAGCCGTATAAAACACTTGTGATGTACGGAGAAAACTAAATATGGCATGCATGGTGTGTTTTTTAAAAGGTTTGATTCACAAAGTGTAGAGAAACCGCAAATATAGTCGTGTATCTTTCAAAACATCACGCATAATAAATATATTATTTAGGTGTCCTCCAACATGGCTGAAAACGGAATTTTTCAGACAGACTGCTGTTTCTGACAATAAACGATCCGTATACAAGCGAAACTACGATAGGAGTGCATTGTACTTTGCTAACGGCTGTTCACGGTAAAATGAGCACTTTTGAAATCAACCTTACAAAATAGTCACTGCCCTTGTATACATATAGTTTAATGGGCACACTGAGTGACATTCGCCCAGTAAAGTAGGTAACGATGGATAGAAAATAGTACCATGCCTTAATGTCGAATTAAAAGTGTTATGTAACCATCTGTGATTACTTAAAATTATTTCTTTCGCTTTGTGCTTATTATTAATGTATCCAGCGTAGAACATAACAGATTTGTGAAATATTTACTTTTCTAATAATTTCATACTTTCGCTTGACCGACGCACGAATAAAGTGATAGGCCCATGACAATGTAAATTTTATATAAGGCGGAAGAATACACAACGTGCATACTAGTAGATCTTAAACAGGGCTTTCGAAATGCTCATTCTACCGTAAGTAGCATATAGCTGTTTTTCCCCCTTAGAAACCTCTAGAAAGTGCAATATTTTATCAATTCTGCATATCCGACAGAACCCCAATACGGTTAAATTCGAAATTGATCCTAGAAAGCGATAGTGCGTGTTTTTAAATGCTAGTACGCAAGACAAGAAGTAACGTCCTACCACAAGTATTATTTTATAAGACTCTTCACGGGTACTGAACCTGCGTACCCCAGTCTGCAAAGACTATTACGTGAAGAGCTTCTCTACCGAAATATGTGAGTGGAAGAGGGAGATGTAGAGAGAGAGAGGAGGAGGAGGAGGAGAAATACTGCGCGCGAGAGATTGTAAGCCTTCAAAATTGCCACTAAAATAGACCGGGCGTCTACGTACGTAGGCGGAGTAATTAACACGGTTTGCCAAGCTGAAAATCGCATTTACTACGACCTAAAAGAGCAGCTGCCACACCTGGCCTACGAAACAATACTTTGCTCCAGTTAATCATTAATTAATCAAGTAAGTGTTTTAAGATTCAAATTTTTCCAACTGAGAGTTACTAGATTTGTTTCACATGGCAGTGTTCTCCGATCATTTTAAAACACATAAAATTGTAATATTGTCCATTTAATGTAAGTGGGGTAAATTTTGACAGTTCTAGAAAAGTAGCACCGATCACAACGTATCCTTCCACCGCAGCTGTTTTGTCATTGAAGGAAAATATGTTTGTAAACAAATGTTTTTGAGTCCAATGCACACTTGCATTTTCCTCCTTCCTCGTGTTCCATATCATGGCAACCACTGAAAATCTGACAGTAGCTAACTTCCGTCCAGTAATTAATGTAAGATATTACAGCTGGGTTGGCATCCCAACTTGTTTTATTTTTGTAATTACCGAGTTAAATTTGTTGGGGTTCTGTTTATTTATTTCGAGGGAAAAAGGAAACTGTGGTTAGCTCGGAAAGTGTGTAGAAGGGGCGGGGGCTTTAGTTTAACGTTTTTTCTTAAGACGACATTGTTTTGATGTTCTTTTGAGTATGTAGCATTTTGAGTTACATATTGTTTTGATGAAGCAATGAAAAGTTTTGCTGGTATGGAAATAACATTTAAATTACTTAACATAGAAAATTTTAACTTTAACATGAAGTATCAAAACGCGATACATACGTGGCTGTTCGTATTCGTGCAGATGCAGCAATATATACACGCACACACTTCGACCGAAGTTAACCTTGTTGAATTTAGGATATAGACCAATAAACAAATATTATTCACTCACTACAAAAGTGTGGAAAGTACGGCTATTCCAGGCCACGTGCATTTAAATAATTGTGTTAACAATTTACAAATACATTTAAAAAAAAAACACGCAAAACTTACTGTTTGTAAAATTTGTAGCCTCTTGAACACGTGGTTTTTATGGCAATACTTGCCAAGTTTAATTCACTAAAATCACGTTTGTTCGTCACTAGAATAAAATAATTTGCAGAATCTTTCAGAAAAATTAACACTGAGCAATTTTCCTGATACACACAAACTTAAACATATATACCTAAATTATATTTGTGTCACTTTATTGTGGAAAGCGGTAAGGAAAATGGCGGAAGGGGCGCTGTAAACATGTGACGATTAATATTACAATTCACTCAAGAAAACGCACAACGGTACATACAATCAACTATGTTTGAAAAAAAGCAACTACAAAAATAATTAAGTACCGATTATATATTCCGACAACACCAACAAGATACGTATTCGTATAATAAACACGATGAGGAAAAAGCACACACACAACGGCCGTTCATCGGTCTGGAAAATGGAAACATAAACATGGCTAGCCATTGGCTGGAAGCGTTTACTGTTCGTACGTGTTGACATACTCTGTCATAAATGCTAAACACGGTTTTAAAGTCGTCACTAATAGCCAAGAAAATGTAATATTTCTTTAAAAACATACTTCAAACCATAAATGTTGTTAAGTATAACAAACATTTTAAACTACAACTATTAGTTCTGAGTACTATTTTCTTCCAAAGTCATCATAAAAACAGCCAACTTAACAGCACAGATCCCACAGCAGTTCATCAGCTGATACAATACTGTACGAACGAGAGCATTTACTGTTTACATAGTGTGTAGGTTGTTCACATTGTCTGTCAGATTTTACCCCACTTATATGAAATGGTCAATAACTGATTATATACATATCATACGAAAATTTATTACACACAGTTTGACCTTTTCCGTTTATACTCGGGTTCACATATTAAGCAGAAATTCTTTGTTTTAGTGTCATAATTTCAGTTTCAGAGATATTATTGAAAATGTTTGATTACAGAAAATTTAAAATTTATTAGTTGTTTGATACTTTCGTATCTAATTTTCACAGTGTGTTATTTCCTGCCTGCAAAAAGAGAGAAACTCACTGATAAAATATACATATGTTCCTCACTTTTTACAACTAGCATATAACACACAATGAAAATTAAACACAAAAATATGTTAAACAACTCTTAAAATGTAAATTTTCTATACCTAAACGTACATAGTCAGTAAGTAATCTGAATCCGAAATCATGGCATGAAAAACGAAGAATTTCTGCAAGAGAAGTGAAGGCGAACCGTAACCTATACGAACGTCCACTTGTCAGTTTATTTCTGAAGTAACTTACGCTGTTCTCGCTGAAATCGCACAGACAACTATCAAACATCGTAACAGTTTTATCGCACAGGCAGTGTGCTGAAGTTGAGATTCGTTATCTACATGACACTTCCGCCAACATTGCCTACTCGTGCGCGTACTCGACTCCACGCTGTTGCTATGGAACTTAAGGCTCTTGCACAATGCAAAACTTTAACATTCGACTTCACACTTCCTTTCCTTAGACGAAACCAAAAAATACACAATATAATATTGTAAAGTCACAGTTCAGACAATTGAACATCGGTTCTGCGAGCTCCGTAAAAATGCATATCTTGTTATGTAAATAGCTACTATATTATCGAGGAATCCATTTCACGTACATTAAAAAAAGGCTTAAAATTGATATTAAAATTTATTTTAAAAAAAACTAATTTGTTTGCTTTATTAAAATACGCCAATTCGTATATTTCCTCTTTACGTTATATTCGTTTGCCATTTATTTAATTTAAAACGAGTTTGTTTAATATACCGTGTTTAAAATCGCCCTACAGTAAAAACAACACACATTCCACATACCCTCTATTAGATTCTCGGCAAAATGGTTTTTGACTTTGATTGAGTTCCATTGTGGCATGCCGGAGAGCAAACTGAAAGTAAGATCGTAAAGCCAAACGTTGAAGTTTTCAATTGTTTAAGGGCCTTTACCTTCACAGCTTTTTTTTTTAAGCCCGCCAACACAAACAACGGCATGACACACGAGGTTCGTCGCAGCTTACGAGTAAGTGTTTTCGCAAGACTGATGATTCACTTAGACAGATTTAACGCACGCCAAATGGTGCCAAACTGAATTAAGGCTGTTGTCGTCGCCTACCCAGAAGTTGCTAAATCACCAACAAAGCTTCGCGCGCGCGTGTGTAGTGAGTTACCCAGAAAGGGGGGGGGGGGGGTGAGTTACCCAGAAAGGGGGGGGGGGTGAGGAAAAGGGGCGAAGAAGAACGGAGGGGGTTCATTCAAAACTCCTTGAGTTCGAGCTGAGGTCTCGATAACCTATGAGGGTGGAATGAGACGAGAACGGAGCAAACTAGCCGACCCGCGGCATTGTCCGCCACGATTCCCACTTGCAAAAATCCGGGAGAGACTTGGCCGGGGATTGAACCCGGTTCTTCTTGGTGGGAGGCGAGCAGTCTGACCGCTCAGCCATCGCGGCTCTTTATCATGTGTTCCGAGTATGCCTACTAAATATAGGCATTAAATAAACATTTCACGTCCGAAAACTAAGTACCCGTTTACGTGTACTTGTTAAAGTTTAATTGCTAAAACGAGTGTTTTCACAACCACGTTTGGTATGAAAACTAAGATTTAGGTTAATGCAAGGACACACAATACATTTCTATCCTTACATAATTCTATGAAATGAGATGGACACAATTAGAAGTCTTACAGAGGCGAGTTGCGGGCAGAAAGAATGCACGCCAGTTCTAAGCTTTGCACGTAGGGGCTATGATGCATGCGACGCCCCTAAAGGACGTTCACGGTAAAGTGAGCATTTTTGAGGCCCTAGTTACTTTTTTCCTCTTCACCACTTTTTACCCCTTGACGACCATTTAAAATAAATATTGTCATGTAAATAATAAACACAGTGTGCATGTTCCACCGCACTTAAGTTAAAAGCAAAAATTAAATATATTTATTGACTATTATTCCAAATGAGAGGGCTTTCAAAAGTGCTCACTTTACCATGAATAGCCTATACCTGGATCGCTCTTGGCGCTCGCACGCGTCTACGCATGAGACATGCAACGTAGTTCAAGGCAGACAGCAACAGAAATAAGTGTTATCATTTGAGGCCGCGGGTGCATATATTTTGTGATCTATAGGCACTACGCTATGGAAGGTCTACTGGTGATTAAAAATAGCGTCTGCATCGCAGTTTTTCCGTCGTGCAGGGTGCAGTGAGCATATTATTTAACTGCACAATTAAATAGCAACATTTTATGTATTTATAATTACTAGTTTAAAGCTGCTCTAAAGATATTTACATTGTTACAAAATTGTACTGAGAAAAGGATTTAATAATTTTCACTAATTTACAAACCAGTCTTAGAAGAGTAGATAATCATTTCAATTTTAAGCACACTATCCAGTCATAATTTTATTCTTACTACTTTCACTTTTTTTTCTATTATTTGTAAGAAATTTTTATTAGTACAAAATCATTTAAATACACACTGCGATTTAAAAAATGCAACTGTCTATACGGTCGTAAAACCACGTGAGTAAGTGAAATAATGAAATAAAGAATTGTGGCTCGTACGAAGCGGAAGTTATACGAGCATTACAAATGTATCTACACTTTGCGCCAGAGCATTGCGAATTTGTGAGATATACAATCCCGATTCACACCATCAATGATACTACTTCGAATTGAATTTTAATCGATTAACCCCTCTGACAAAACTACGATGGCAATTACACATATCATTATTTACATTCAGATTTTTGTGCAGAAACGAGGAAAAGAGGTCTTGTAGGGACGGCTGCCATATTATAGAACAACATACGGCGAAATTATACATTAAAAAAATTCCAATTTAACCAAAACTAGGGTACTTTTATGAACATAAGTTGGAAATACTTGTGATACACGGAATACTTACGATATAAACCAGACACTTCTAAATGGGACGATTTTTCAAAGATTTGATTCATAGTGTGAAGAAACCGCGAACAGTGTTTGAATGTACGGAAATCTTATTCCTAATGTGAAAGCATTCACCAGATCTTAAGTCCGTATATCAGCACATTGGACGGACGTTTAAAAGTTTCGTGTATTTCAAACATCCTGTATAGCTGTTCAATCGATCAGGGATCAGGTAGGCGGACCATTAATGATGTACGGACTGACGGGGGGGGGGAGGGGGTGAGAAGCAGGAGGTTACACATGTCGCCAAAGAGCAGCTGCTGCAGGAAGAATGATTTCTCGAAGACGCGGTCCGTCCGCGAGATATTTCATACATCTCAGGCACGGCGCCGGACTCCGCCCACGCATCACACGACGACCCCCCCCCCCCCCAAGCGTTGCAATGATCGAGCACCGCAGCCCATGTTTGCCGGCGGCGGGGCGATAAAAACGCACTGTGCACTACGCCAAGGATTGCCATCCTCCACCCTTTTTTTCCACCGCATTCCTGTTACGTCATTACCGGATACCTGAAGAATTCGCGGGTTCATTTCGGGACACGCTGGAATTAAAAACACATGTGTTTATTATAACTTCAGCCACTGGTCCACACGGTGTTCGACTCCTGGGGAACACTGGCCCTATCGTCGCTTTCCACTGTGACAGCAGGCTAAAGTCTATTCGCGGTAAAGTGAGCACCTTTGAAAGCCTTCTCATTTGGAATAATAGTTAGTAAATATATTACATTGTATCCTTAGACGTTCACTTCCGAGTACTGTGGATTATACACACTGTGTTCATTATTTACACCGCGATATTTATTTAAGAACGTTGCTAAAGGATACTATTGGCTGAAAGGAAATACCGTAGTAATTAGTGCCTCAAAAGTGCTCACTTTGCCGTGAACAACATAAACCAATGGGCAGCTTATATCGGCATATTTGTACATAGGACTGTAGAGTCTCGCCTGCATGTTACTGAACTCGCGAATTTTTCAGGTCTCCTAGTCATTACGCGTTTCCTCTGGGGAGATATAAAGTATACCCATCATAGAGTCAAGATGAGGTAGACCGCTTATTCGTCTTCTGCGCATGTACCCAACATTAACCTACCCCAAAGGAACACAACTGTCAAACCCGCATTATCAAAAGGGATGAACGTGTTTATCTATACTTTTAATTTTTTAATGACAAGCACTATTATATAAATGAAATAATTTTACCAACTTGAATTTAATCAAACCGTATAACAAACCAATTAGAGGAAGTATAAAAAAATTCAAAGCACTTGTTTACCAATCAGTGTTCGAACCTCAAATCCAATCCACGACATCTTTGCTAGTCGTATAATGGTAGAAAAGCAGTTCAATATTGGGACACGGAAATTGGTTGTGGGCAGCCAGCGAGATAGGTCTACCTATCTTCAGTCTACGATACCAAACCACTAGTGTAATCCAATCACGGTTACGTCTAACTTTTCTGAAGCCCTGCTAAAGTTATAATTTCAGGTTATTCCTCCGCTTCAATCCAAACTTAATGAGGTCTATAAAATTACACCAAAGAGACAGTGCACATCATTAGTGCGCACTAAGTGAAATAATATTTTGCTCGAGAACTATTTCTTACTAGGTATTACCCACGCTATTTTTCTCTAGTTTTATTACTACTAATTATAAATGAAATATTAGAATGTATAAATAAAATAAGTAATAATTATATTTTATGCGAAGTAAGGTAGTTTTCTGCTAACAAGTAAAAAAAGGCTTATGATACATCACACATTTAGTAAAAAACCTACCACGTCATACAGGATAGACATACCGTTGCAAAATACGAGATTTGTGGTTCGAGTCAAAGGATACTTATGGTTTTATATGTTAAAAGTATTTTAGACATGTCTCGGCCAACTTTCACGAAATCGCTTTCACACAACACAACAAACACTTTGCGCCCTTCGAATAGAAGAAACATGCTCTAAGAGAGCAAGCAGGGGAGAAACCAATAAGAAATTGTGTTTTTTTTTCTTCTTGAGTCTATAATTTTACATTTACCCGCAATTTCCAGGCTATTAAGAATTTTACAAAAAAAAAATGTAGCACTGTTGCCAGGGCAAAAATGCACAGTGTTGTTTTCTGTTTGAAAGCTATGTGTACGGTGTCCTATCCTTTTATCGGCAAGACTAGCATTAGGCAGCCGCGTTAGAAAAACTTCTAACAACTTGCACATTGGAACATACGGAAAGTGTTCCAGTGGATCCACGGCACATGAAGCAACCAATTGTCAAATTATTGACGAGTCAGCACGCAACCAATTAGTATTGCCCAGGAAAGACGCTTTCTGTACCGGTGCTGTAGCTTCTGGCGTCGCACATCAACGACCTTGATTCATTCTTGCATATCCCACATCATGTGAACGAATACACTAGGGATAATATGCTGAGGGGTTAAGAGTGGGATGGACCCCCGAGTTTGTTTGTGAAATAGTTGTTTGCGCGAATACGCATATCTCGGTTAATAAATGTTCTGCAAATTCAACTTTTCGTCAGAAAATATAAAAATTAATTATCTATGTTCCCATTTTTTTTTTTTACTTTTGCCATATTAAATGTATTCTTGGAAAATAAAATGCGTGAAAATGGTCAAATATCGCGTTTTTAAAGCTTGCCAATGCAGTTTCCTTAAGTGGCAAGAGAAAAATACAAAGATACGGGTTTAATTTAATCTGTGGGCTTTCATCTCGTGTAATAAAACCCCTATGGTAAATATCTAATTTTCACAGTACAGCGTTACGACGGAAACACTGCAAGCTTTGCACGTACGAGCGATGAGGTGCTATAGGCTGTTCACGATAAAGTGAGCACTTTTTAAGGCCCTCCCAACAGGCATTAACAGTTAAAAAATATATCTTATTGCAGCCTAACGCATCAAATTTTGGTGGTGGTAAAATGTATACATTGTGTTTATAGGTCACATTGAAACGTTTATATTAAAAAGCAGCAGGAAGCTGGAAATTGGATGAAAGGAAAAATTTATAAGGTCCTTAAAAAGTGCTCACTTTACCGTGAACAGCCTATTGAAGTGCATGTTAGTGTCGCTCGTATCGCTCCCTCGCTTCTTGACCTATGACGGGGGAGGACGGGGGGGGGGGGGGGGGGGGGGGGGTAGTCACCGTTTTAAATTCGCACGTGAAACACCAAACGCCACATCAAAGAAATATGACGATTAGAAGACTTCCTAGACAAATCAATATGAATTTAGGCTGAGATTGTGTGTACGGTGAAACCTTTATCCTGTTTAATAAGTTTCCTTTGGTTAATAACCATGTTTTTTTTAAATCCCGTTACAAATTTCTTAACAGGGGTTTTACGGTACTTACTGACGTTACAGACGAGTTCAAGACGGAAATTTGTGCCCTCGCGGAGAATTCGGAAGTCGCAATACTGAAGTATGCACCATCGGCAAACCCTATTTTATTCAAGTGGTTTCGGAACACACTGTCAGCCCACATTTTTTCCTTACTCAAGTATATCAATGAATTTTTTTGGGGCATCTCTAGAAACTAAAATCAGCGAAAGTGACAAAGACTGCATCAAGGCTTAACCGGATAAAACTTAATTTTCAGTAGTGTGCTATTGTGCTACTTGGTCGAAGTGCGAGGGCTGATAACTGGAGTACATTCGAAATATTAAAAAAAACACTTTATCTAGGCAGGACGGATGCTAATTACTAAGCGGGACCGTTATGACCCTCATGGTCTGAGTCACGATAAATTAGATTAACTCTGTGTTATGTAGCAAGCTCGCGCAAAGTTCCCTATCACGCGAACACAACGGCATAAATATATGGGGAATAAATAAACAAAAATTGAGATAAAATATTTTAATGCAAAAAGACTTTTACGAGTAAGTCTATTAAAATCCCCAAATACACATGGTTAACATTTGTTTAAAATTCTTGGATTTCTCCCCACACAGTGTATGTATGTAATAAAATTCTTTTCATTCGAAAATCTATTGATAGTCAATGCCAATTTAATACTCAGATTCATTGTTATAACAAGAAATAAAGACAATATTTATCTGAATTATGACAATAAAAGTAGCACTGTGAAAATGGTCCAAAAAATTGTCAAATACTTTAACAATTTGCTGCTTGAACTCAAATCATTGGCAAATTATCAATATTCCGTGCAAAATTCTTTGATTTCTGACTTGACCACTGATTTTACAGTGCGGATTAATTTATTTTATAAATTAACTTAATACTATTTATTCATAGCTGAATGAATATCTTGTGACGCAATCTTTTAATAATTATATGATTTTATTATTGTAATATTTGTTTACTTTATTGTACATTGTACAGTGTTATTATGTATTGTATTATATTTATTAATGAATTACACATTTGACATGTTCTATATCACCGACTGGAGATTTACAAAACATAAATAAATGAAATGAGCGCATAACAGACAAGATACCAATCAAGCACGACGCCATTCCATTCCTTGTTTTAGTCACACGACGTTTGATAGCTTAATATATTCACGAAGAAATACGTAAACACGACGGCATTCCCGGTATTTAGTCTTTTTTTTCATCACGTTGCACACACTATTTTGATACGCGCAGCGCATAGCCTAGACACGCCATGTTGAGACACAGCACTGCCTATACGCTCACTAACATTAGATTTAGACACTTCAGAATTTTCGTAGCGTCTACGTTGTGTTTACTGTAGGATTAGGAAGACTTTTGCCGAGTTACTGGTTAATTTAATTCAGTTTGGCATAGGCTTATGAAAACGTCACAATCATTATTACGGCTGCTAAAAAATTCCATTAACATCCAAAAAATGTAAACAATCTCGAATGCAAGTTAATAAATATACATTACTGCTGGCGTCGCCTGTTCACACACAGACTGTCGATCTCGACTACTCTTTACGAGGTCTCTCACTTCAGGCAGTACATATACATCTAAAGAAAGGGTCGGTTTGGAAATAAATAAATAAATACCTAAAGTGTAAAGTATACGTTGTTTAGGAAAGTGCATAATTACACCACGCGAGTAGGGTGACGTAGCACCACAACGTGAGGAAACTTTTACATTAAGCCTACATTGCTATAGGCGATTCACGGGAAAGCGAGCACTATTTAAGGCTCTGGAAAATTTTTATATTCATTAGATTTCTATCTTCCTGTCACTTTTTAACATAAACATTTTCATCAGACTACTAAAAACAGTGAGTACATTTCCCCACTAACGAAAGTTAACTTCTGGAGCTACAATAAAAAATATTTTTTAGTGGTTAATGCCTGTTGAAGGGGCCTTAAAAAGTGCTCACTTTACCGTGAACAGCCTATAATAGAGGGAAACTAGACGCATCGACTGAAGGCACGTCAACAACACAAGCGGCTCAGTAATTGGTGGAGCAATTAAGGCGGGCGAGAGAGAGAGATACGGGGCCCGCACTCACCTGATCCCCATATCGGCAGCTTGAGGAGCTTCTTGAAGCTGCTGCTGCGTTTCAAGGAGCCGGTGCGGTGGTTGGCATCATGGTGTTCCATATAGAAGTAGATATCCATACAGAGAGAGCGGCACTGCACAGCTGATCGCTCGAGACTTGTTTACACGAGGCGCGAGGCGCCGCCGGCCATGTCACACCACAGCGGCCTCGCTCGCGCTCAACCCGGCACGCACAACAATGCGCGCGGCACTAGTGAGACGCGCGGGCAGCGCGGGCCGCCGCCAGGGGCGCCCCAGTCAGTCGCCCGCTCTAATCTCCCCCCCCCCCCCCCTATTCTTAGTAAAGGTACGCGCCAGCACCGCCACACCGCTGCGCTGCCGCGACAGTCGACCATCGTAAACACTGCACTACTGCCATTAAGAATTCCAATGAAGAACTCAAACTAATCCAAAAATCTTATTTGATCTTTACGGAATCCATAGTAACGAATTTTTAAACGCCTCTCTCGAAGGTCACGACTGGCTATTATAGACTGTGCACGGTAAAGCGAACATTTTTGAAGCCCTGGTTACTTTTTCCCTACCAACCAATTTATAGCCTCCAGCCCATTTTTAGAATAAATATTGCTATGTAATTAATTAGCACAGTGTATATATTTCACCGGACTCAAAAGTCAACGTCTAAGGCTATAATAAATTATATTTATTGACTATTATTCCAGATGAAATGGCTTCAAAAAGTGTTCACTTTACCGTGAAAACCATATAAGAAACTTCGCGAGATGGGCCCTCAAAGATGCAATATGCAGTAGCTGACTTTCTCACAAATGATAGGCTTATCTGTAGCAGTAGGATATTGTTACACGCGATAAAAGCCAATGCTACTTCGACCTACTTTTACTTTCCCTTGCGGAAACTGCATGCCGAGGAAAGCCATAACATCGATGATTTTAACCATTTCCACTCTTTTTCCTGTTAATTGAATATTTTTAAAAGGGTAAAAGTAAAATGTGGCTGCTCTAGATAATAGTTTATCTTTCCTGGGGAAAACTAACGTATTCCCAAACCACTTACTGAGATACGTGTATACGCGCAAACGCTGATTTTGCAAACGATATTTTACTATAGTATTCTATTCGCGGTTTCTTAGCTCTTTTTTAATCAAATCTATGAAAAATCACTACATGTATGACGTATTCAGTTATTTATTAAATATGCCATGTATCACAAGCGTTTAATACCTCTGTTATCGCCGAAGTATCTTATCTGTCGTCAAATTTGAAGTTTTGCCTGTATTTTGTTTGTAAATTATAATATTTCATTTAAGAAAAGAGTGAAATAACCGTGAATGGATATGTCCATTCATGGTTACTTCACACTTTTCTAAACCCCTGTTCAAGTTCTACTTTCAGGATATTCCTCCGCCTTGTGTAAAGAAAACTAAGTCTACAAAATTACACCAAAGGACAACGTACCGCATTAATAATACTTTACGTAAAAGCTATTTCTTACTAGGCATTACAATACAGGTGTTTTTTTCACTGTTTTTATTCATATTAATATAAAATAAATATAATTTCCAGGTAAAATACAAGTAAATGTGTAATTTAACCAAAATGGTGATACTTTTCCGTTAACAGAAGTATAAAAGATTTACGATACGTGACATATTTAGGAAGGAACCACGCTGGTCATACACAGGGTAATTTTTCAAAGGTTTGATTTAAAAAAATTAGGAAGAAACCGCGAATAGAATATAACGAAAAAAAATCTTGTAGATTTGGCTAAAGGCTGTTCACGATCAAATGAGGACTTTTGAAATGAACATTAGAAAAAAGTCACTGTCTCTACCAGCATATATTTTAACGGGTGCTCTCAGTAACATGCACCCAGTAAAGTTGGTATCGATGGGCGGAAAGTAGTTCCATATCTTAACGTCGAACAAAAAGTGTCAAGTAACCATTTGTGATAACTTAAATTATGTCTTTAGTTTTTTCTTTCTTTCTTTCTTTTCCCCATCGAAATCTTAGAGTGAGCAGGTTTGTATAATATTTACTTTTCTAATAAATTCACAGTTTCACTTTACCGAAGCAGGATACAGTTTGATCTTGGTTCGAATGTAAAAGTGTTGCACCAACGAAATTTCATGATTCTGGATCTCCGATTTTCCGATTTTCGTTCCAAAGTGAGAGAGAGATTAATTATGGGACAAATTTTTCTATTGGTTCGTAATATATGACGTCATGGAAGTAGGCGTATTTTTCACTATAGATAAAACTAGATGTGCGATGTTTGATCTTTTTTGAAGTGAATTATTGTTGTAAGAATTTTACTGAATAATATTCAAATGTGTATAATGTTTTAATTTCCCAAGAAAACAATCGACCGTAGTTCTATCTGTTGGCGTATTTGCAAACTACATTTGTCGACGATGGCGGCTGATCTCGGATCGAGTTTTGGAACCGCCCATTTCAGCGGTTCGAAATTAACTTCATCTCGATCTCCAGTCCAGTTCTGATCTCGAATGGTGCAACAGTTTTCTGTGTCGATCTTTTTCGAACCACGATGGTGCGCCCGGGCCTTAATCTTACATAAGACGGAAGAAAACACAACGTGCATACAAATACATCTTGAGCAAGGCTTTCAAAAGTGCTCATTTCACCGTGAACAGCCTATAGGGGGAAAATGCGGTATTCACAGAGTGCCCACCTACAGTCCGACAACTTGGCGTGGAGAAAACGCTAGCAGGGTGGAACCAAATTAGTCCTGACGAGTCGCTTGTAGTCTGCTGGCACGAGAATGGTCGAGAAGGCGCGTAGGAGACTGGCAAGATGACGAGCGCAGCAGGGACACGTCACTGCCCGACTGCACGCAACTCGGCGACACGACGGCGAAATAAATAGCACGGGCCACCGCACCTCGCCTTGGCAAGCGGCGTCCCACGGAGGAACAAGATGTTTGTTGCTCGCTTCTGGACGCCGCCCATCCCAACATGATGTTCCCATTTACCGAGATAGTTCACATCAACTATGTTGTCATATATCTCTCTTTTTATTTTTTTTTTCGAAAACTGTCCCTTAAACTGTGCCTACCTGACGCGACATGGAACAGGAGCGAGCGAACGCTAAGGGTGACACTGGCATGCACATTAAGTGCCGCATCGCCACTATGCGTGAAGCGCTAAATTAGCGCATACGCTTTTTGTCGAACCGTTTTTTCTGTGGGACTTAAGCGGTGACCATACTATTTTACTGCTGGAAAGTCTGATCCAAAGTTCAATGCAGGATTGTATCTGGGTTTCACGTAGATGCAGTCAGCACATCTTGACATGCGGCAGTCTGAAAATGCTGCTATTATGTTGGAGGGCTTGGAAATAGTGGTTCCAACGTGCGTAGTGTCTTGAAAGTGACATTCCGTCATCGCCTGAAGTTTGTTTTATTTTCGTTAATTATCACATTGGGCGCACGTGGAATAGTTTCGTAAAAAAAAAAAAAACGGATCTCCCAACACACTACAACACATTTCAAGCGCATAGTAGGCGGCCCCCTTAACGCAGTTATTAGTTGTCAACTCATTATAGTTTTCACAATATAACACTCAAATTACGATACAAGTGTGTTAAAGGCAGGTTTAAAAAGTTGAATTAGAGTATAAGCGCGGCATACTGCATTTGTGTTACAAGCTACGAAAGGAACAAAAACAACTTTTCCTATACAGTTTATGGTTTAAACTATTTATAAAATTAATGTTAACAGTTTCGCTTGAATGAACAAAAATATATTTACAAGTCTCACCCCTATTTACAACAAAACTTTAAGTGCCAATACTCGCTCACCTGTTTATAAATCTCACTAATGCTGAATCAGTACGTTCTGCACACCATACAGATTACATTAAATGCAATTTGATTGGAAAAATATATCTAGAAGCAAAGCCTAGTATGAAAGGAGAATTCGGGAAATTGAGACTTTTGAGTGTTATATTTTAAAAACTATAATGATTTGACAACTAATAACTACATTAAGATGACACTTTTCGAAAGCTCTTTCAGATAAACAAATAAAAAAAGTGAAATATGACCTGAAGTATCAAAGTACGTAGGTAGGTAAGGCAAGAAGCGTCCCTAGTTGTCATATAGCTAAGAGGCCTGAAGGATTCCGGGTTTCAATTTTATTGTACTGCTATTTTTTTTACGTGAATACATCTTTAAATTTGCGACCATATTGGGAGACAATCCAGAAAATCCGATGATAAAATCGGGGGATAAAGTTTGGCATTGCAGCTCCGAATCTATCGTCTACATTCAAAATTCAATTACACCACTCGATTGCCAAAGGATCAAAGAATGCGTTACGTTGAGTGAGGACTGTGAAGCATCATCAAGTGTTGAGGGGGGGGGGGGGTGCTATTTTGAGTTCGTTTCGCCACGTCTCATAACTTCCTCGTACTATAACTTTTGACTAGGAGAAGCTACGACGCTCGTTTAAAATTGAATCGACAGCTCTCGTCAAGATCAATCAATTGCGGGTATAAAAACATTTGTGTGGCGTGGTTATAGTGAAATTTTATGCGTTTAATGTAAAAAAAAAAATTAAGAAAACTTAGCACAATTTCGGCCTATACTCGTTAAAAAGCCAAGTCGAAATACCGAAATCGTATACGGTTACAAAGAGCATATCAAAAGTAATCCAGTGATACCCATAACACCCTAAATGATCGAGTGAAGAAGTGCCGGGAACGTAAAATAAACATCAAGGCGTTCGAACGCGTCAATGCAGACGTATTCACGCAAAACAAACGGCAGTGTCCCCAACACAGACAAACCCAATTTTTTTCAGGACAGAAATGAAAATATGACATTGTGTCACCAATTTATAAAATCTCGTTACTGAAACACAAAATTGCCGAAATCAGCCAAGAAGTCCTCTGTTTAAATTTCTTCTTCGGTAAAATAGTGTTTTAAACTACAGCGCTATACTACTGAGCATATGCTATTCAAGGTAATGTAAGCACTTTTGAAAGCCTTCTCATTTGGAATGATAGTCAATAAATATATTTTATTTTAGCTTTAAATGTTGACTTCCGAGTGTTGTGGAATATACAAACTATGTTTATTACTCATATGGCAATATTAATTTTTAATGGTGGTTAAAGGATAAAACATGACTGAAAGGAAAAAGTAACAAGGGCCTCAAAAGTGCTCACTTTAGAGTGAATAGCCTATATGTGTGTAGGAGTGGTTAATGAATTCTGTACGTTGCACAGACGGCTGCAGTGGTCCGATGGAAACCGCGCTACCTTTAGCTTAAAGCTAGCAACTTATCCTCCTTTACAAGGGTCAAACATGTGTCAGTAATGTGTGACATGACGATATTTAAGTTACTCTGATAGCCGTACTATGGTACCACGGGCGATTGGGGACTATTACAAGGCTACCTTGTTCGGGGCGTACAAATTAGCTGAAAAAATACCGACATAAAATACTTACGGCTTCGTTTATATTACAAATATCTGTATTCAATAGGTCCAATTGCTTCATATTACTTAAGAAAAAAAGTTTACGGGTTAGTTTTTATTCCTGAAATTATTAACAACTTCAGAAAGTTTCCCTTCATTTGTCTTACAATCGGCGACACTTGCTACGTACATATTACCCACACATCATCAACTTGTAGATAAAAAAGGAGAGTTAACCGTAACTATTGTACAAAACCTGCATTCGTGTCGGCATAAGAAATCATGATTACCCAATGTGGCAGCCTAATGCTGGTTGCACCAATATCTTCCCCGATCCGAGATCGAATGATCATAGTTCCGAACCTGGGTCCAATTTGATCTTGGTTCCAAAGTGAGAGATGGAGATAAAGTATGAAAGAAATTTTGTTATTGGTTCGTAATGTATGACGACATGAAAGTACGCGTATTTTTCACTATAGATAGAACTAGATGTGCGATGTTTTATCTCTTTTAAGTGAATTATTGTTGTACGAATTTTACTGAATTCAAGTGCATATAATGTTTTAATCTCCCAAGAAAACAATCGAACGAAGTTCTATCTGTTGGCTTATTTTCAAACTTCATTTGTCGACGATGGCTGCTGATCTCGGATTGAGATTTCAAACCGCCAACTTCAGCGATTCGAAATGAAGTTCATCTCGATCTCCAGTCCAGCGCTGAACTAGAATGATGCAACAGTTTTCGGTGTCGATCTTAGATCCGATCTCGGATCGTGTTTCGAACCACGATGGTGCAACCGGGCATAAGAGAGGTTCCTGTTCTTCAGCGCATAATACTACTGTAATTTAACCCCTCAACCCCGACTTCCCGGCAAAAATTTGAAACCCAATACCTGCACGTCACTTGTAAGTGCACTTTAGAGAAAGCGTAGCTCGCAGAGCACTGATCCGTTCTTGAACGCAGTCGCGCGCGATGTGGAAGTTACTTTACACAGCCATAATCAATCACGTCATCTTGGTTTACGCTGACACTGCATCCGTCGGAATTCAAATAATTTGAAACCTTTACATTTACCGACACACAAAGTATGAGGTTATTATGAACAAACAGCTCAGTTGCAATATCTGGGGCACCATGAATACGCTCGCCTGGAAAACCATCGGAAAATTTTCGTCCTCCGCAGCGGCAAGCCAGATACAATCTACGGGCGGACCAAGTTATTGAAGGTAGGCACGTAGAACAATACGTCTGCGGCCTGGGAGGATATCAGGCGGTCTCAATACACCAGATATGAAATCTTCGCGACCGCCATTTCCGCGTACGGACGTAAAGCTTCGCTGAAGGGGAGATCACTTAGATGAAGAACACGTATTGAACAGCAAACTCATCCTTTGTGCGTATAAGAACCCATGTCACGCGCCATATGAATTATTTTATTTATTACTTTCTGATTGAAAGTTAGGAGGATTTATTGAAGAATTGGACAATAGAAGCTTAGTGAATTACTCTACCCATCATTATACATAATATATGATCTAATAACGCATATTTATGCAACATTTAACTTAGCACAAATTTTTAAATATTAATTCATTCCCACCTTTTAATGCAAGGTGTCTATTCATTTTGGAATTCCCTGACTTTTCTGTTTTCCAAGCAGAATCTTACAATATTGCCTATCCTAGTTTTAGGAACTAAAATCTTTAATACCATATTTTTTCACCCCTGACAGAACAATATATAAGTGAAGTTTAATAAAAAGTTACACTGTAAGAGACCAAGCAAGCAGGACCAAAATTCTATTCAGTCCGTCAATATTTCTTGCGCTACACACTGTTGAGTTGACATCACATACACATATACGTTATTTTGTATGTATGGTCCATGTCAGCAAAGATGTATTATTGCGAGTTCCTAAACTTACAAAAATTAAAATCTTAAAACATACATGCTCATAATCGCACTATCTTGTATTAACACGACCAACACTTTTCGCAGGGTAGCAATTAGGTATTTATATTTTCCGACATTTCCCTGCCATATGAAATTCCCTAACTTTACCCCGTTTCCCAGGTTTTACCTGTGGGTGGGCAACCAAGGGACACGCATTAACGATCAAATACAAACATTTGCACAGAAACAAAAAATGTAATGCTTCTATAACGAAACATTTTCAGTAACGACCCTGACTCTTCTGTTATGACACTAAAAGGAGTAATTTATGTATAAAGCGGTTTTCACAATAGAGCGTTGCGATGCGTCGCGTCGCGTCTGACGCTCGCCGCCAGCGACGAGCGTTATTTGAGTCTTCACAATAGAGCGATCTTCTGACGTTGGCCGCCGGCGACACAGACCGTGCTGCTATCTGGTATCCTGCCAGGAAGCTTGCAATTAAATGTTAAAAATGAACGAAATGAAGTGAAGTTTCTTGCCGTTTAGTTAGTAAGATTGTTATTTTTTAGTGATATACACTTTTCTTTAGTAAAAGTATTATATTAAAATTCAAAATGATGTTGAACATGAACTACTCTTCAGGAATCAGAAAACATAATTTGTTTTCCTTAACGTACGTAAAATTTATATAAATTTGGACTCCAATTAGTATCTCTGGAAACCGTTTATGTATGTTTCCAGTTCTTTATCTCAGTTTCTAGCCAGTTTATTATGAAGTATAGAAATATTTTTCTTCTTATTCCCCGACACGCTGGCAACGAGCGTCAAAATCAATTTTCGGCGTTCGTGCAATGTTCTCGAAACTCGACGCTAGCGTCAAGGCTCTGATTGGCTGATGCTCGACGCGACGCTTTGTGAAAAACGCTTAAGGGGTGATATAGCCTCTTAACGCGGTCGCATAGTGAGGGGCATGTTTGTGTGAGTGAGGCAACATTCGAAGAAGCGCTACGGTTGCCGCCAACCGGCGTATGTAAAGAAGTATCGCCTCTATACTCAAGCCGTTCAATTAGAGAGCAGTCTTTCCGTCGGCGACCCTATAATTTTATTGGGCGCGACTCTGTAGCAAAATTTAATGCATGCCAATATCGTAGTTTCGAATGAATCCAGTTCGCACATTACGATATTAAATAGCAGTTCGAAAAAGCAGTTTTCAGCCATGTTGGTGGGCATGGAAATGATTCTTGTGTGTGCAACGCCTTGAAAGTACCATTCCGTCATCGCCATGAATGTGCTTTCTTTTCGTAGGTACAGTCTGTTCGTGATAAAGTGAGCACTTTTGAAATCAAGCTTAAAAAAATTCACTGCACGTATCTGCATATATTTTAACGGGCGCACCGAGTGACATGCGTCCAGTAAAGTTGGTAACGATGGCGAGGAAGTAGTTCCGTATTTTAACGTCTAATTAGAAGTGTTAAATAGCACTTTTATGACTACTTGAATTATTTCACAGTTTCATTTGACCGACGCATGAATAAAGCGATGAGACCCATGTCTGTCTGTATATATATATATATATATATATATATATATATATATATATATATATATATATATATATATATATATATATATATATACACAGATATAAGCATACACAACGTACCTGCAAGTATATATTAAGCAGGGCTTTCAAAAGTGCTCAGTTTATGGTGAACAGCCTATAAACATATCGGGGACACGTTGAGCAGTTTCAATTGCTAATCTGCCACTGTTCATGTAGTCTGACACACGTTAACTAACAAGCAACCACATTTTGACATATAAACTTGATGATTTTTTTATCATCTCCACATAATTTTGGTTATCAGTAAATGTTGCTCTACCAGATGTGTATAGGCTGTTTATGGTAAAAAAAAAAAAATAGCATTTCTGAAAGCCTTGCTTAATATCTACTTATATGCACATTGTGTATTCTTCTGCCTTATGTAAAATTAACATGTCGTGAGCCTCATAATTTTATTCGTGCGTCGGTCAAGTACAACTGTGAAATTATTAGAAAAGTAAAATATTACAAATCTGGTTAATTTATACACTTAGATGAAAAAAAAAGAAAGCGGAAAGAATAATTTAAGTTCGTATTATAAATAGTTATCTAACACTTTATATTCGACGTTAAAATATGGCACTACTTTCTATCCATCATTACCAACTTTCCTGGGTGCATGCCACTCGGTGCGCCCGTCAAGTGCTCACTTTATCGTGAACAGCTTTTTTTTTTTTTTTTTTTTGCTGTAGTTTGAAACTTATGACACGGATATTTTTAGTTCTTGTTAAGATAATGTTTGTACATGCAAATGTTCCGTCAAGTCCGGGCCATTGTACGTGCAGCTACCCAACGTTCAATGTAATAATGTTATTAGCTACATCTGTTACAACACACACGCATTTTCAGTTTCATTCCACGGGAACCCCAGGTGTTACAACATTAAACACCCGACCTTACAATACAGTGCGTACGTTAAAGTGCAGTCCAATCGTGAAGCATAAAAAACACAGTAGAGACACGAAGGTCAAAAAAAGTTTTACACCACTTCAATTACGTTTTTACGACAGACAGATTTGCGATCACCATCGCCCGGAACTGTGCAACAGCTGATCAACCCACACAAAACGTGACTACAAGCATAGAGACCGAAAGCGAGGACGCCCCGCTAACTTAATTATCACGTCCATGTCAGATTCGTGGTAAAAACCTAAAACATTTAAATTACGCAGGGTGCACCAGAAACGCTTTCGCATAGCGTCCCGTTATCAGTGGGAGGAGGATTAGCAGAAACTGCCGGCCCGAAACTGCGGATGTGCTCGTGTCTTCTTGAGCACGCGCCATACATATACAGAAAGCAAAATAAATGATTCCAGTATCCATAAATTATTACCTAACATTTCTAATGCAATGTTAAAACATGGAAATACTTTCCCTCCATCGTTATAAACTTTACTGGACGCCAGCCACATTCGCAGCCCATAATTTGTGGTACACCTTGTACAAGAACAGTTTTCATACAACTCCCGCTGCAGCCAAACTATTTGAACCGGGGATGCCTGTTGCAAGTACACGAGGGGCCCACAGAATGCAAGCACAAGTCGCCTACGAAATGCACGCCGTTTGCACCAGGACTTGAACGTAGGCTACCTGTGTTGCGTCTATGGCAAATCGCTACAACCAGCTTTCACGAGGCATATAGTCTATTCACGGAGTTACTTATAACTTTTCTGAGGGCCTGCTAAAGTCCTACTTCCACGATATTCATCCGCCTCATACAAAGAAAGCTTTATAAAATTGAACCAATTTCGTGCGCACTCAGTTAAATAATATTTTGGGTAAGAACTATTACTTACTAGGTATAACCAACACCACCATCGTAACACCGTTTGTGTTATAAATTAGATCAAATTTACAAACAAAATGTAAGTAAAAATAGAATTTATTAAAAAGTAATTTATTATTTACACAAGTGTAAAACGGTAATAATAAATTACATATGTGGGAAGGAGGGGGGGGGGGGGAACACGACACGCATGGAGTGATTTTACAAAGGGTTGATTAAAAAAAGTGTGAAGAAACCATGAATTGACTATAGCAAAATTAGTATTACTCAAAAGGCGGGCCCTAAATCCTCAAAAAAAAAAAAAATCAAAATAAGGGTTGATGTATTCCTGCTATTTGGAGGTGTGTACGAAATGAGGAAAATAAATCCCATACCCTCGGTACAGAAAATATAACTCTATTGGAGGAAAAACGGCCTTAGGCCCCTAATAATGCAAAATGAGAAGAAAAAAAAAACGGAAAAAACTTTTCGAGACGGTAATGGCCTATCGTCTCGGACGATTTTAAAAATAAAATAATATTTGGAAGAAAGAAGGATGGGCATGGACCGTATGCACGGAAAAGCTTGCTAACAAACTACCTTCACATCAAGTATTACTTAACAAATAAAAACAAATCTAAGAGATATTGGCAATGAAACAGACCGGTTGGAAATAAAATGCGCAAACATCAGCAAGTGTTTGGCAAGAGCTTCAAAAAATAATTTAATATGCACAACGAGTAAGGAGAAAATGACAACGGCATGACGTTAATAAGAAATGATTTTTAGCAAAAGAATCGTGGAGAATACACTTACAAACAGAACATAGAGAACAGAAGAATATGTATTACTACAAGAACTATTTATTTATACTGACACTAGTTTACGTAATCGACGCATAGTTGATTCGGAAAAATGCACCAATAAATTAGTAAATTAAGTAGTTTTGGAGCAAGTCTCAATACTTTAACTTTGAATTGTGGCGAAATTATTTTAAAAGATAATTATACTACGTTTGATTGAATCTTACCATACAAAATTCATACTCTGTTTTAAAAAAATAATATTCGCCTGTTTCACTTTCCTAAAAGTATTTTTTCCATTTATTACAGTATAAAATAAGTTAATTGTGTAAAATTAATTTCGGACACTCAAGCATTATTAAACTAGTAAGACTAAGCTATCTGAAAACATGAATACCACACAAAAAAAAACTTAACCAGTCGATATCTCTACATTTTCACTTTACGGAAGGCTGGAATGTTAGCATCCTTGAACAAATATATCAAAATACTGGGCTGTGAAACATGGTTAACGTTCGTACTACGTTCTTCAGTGCTATTCGTCCTCCACGCGTACTACTATTCCACAGGAGACACACATGAAAGTAGTCCGTTCGACTAATCTTTGATCTTCTGCGGGTCATTATCGCATTAATGAACATACTACTTACGGTGCAATATCCAATCTGATAAAAGTCTGATAGCGTTCTGTTCGACGAAGTCCTAAAGAGCAACTAAAGGCTGTTCAAGGTAGACTGAGCACTTTTGAAAGCCCTGCTGACGATCTACTTGCACCCACATTACGTCTTCTTCCACCATATCTACAAATAACACTGACGTGTGCTTGATCACTTATTCACGCGTCAGTCAAGGCACACTGTGTAATTATTAAAAAAGTAGATGCTTTACAAATTTGCTTATTCTTAGGCCTATACTCATGTGAATACTTATATACAGAAAGCAAAATAAATCAATATCCACAAATTATCACCTAACACATTTAATTCAATGTTAAATTTAGGAAATATTTTCCCTCCATCGTTACCAACTTTACTAGGCCCCTGCCACATTCAGTGAGCCCGTTAAAGATATGCAGGTAGAGGCAGTGACATATTTAAAAGGTTGATTTCAAAAATGCTCAAATAAATGAACAGCCTATAGTTTGTAGTATATCTCGTACAAGAAAAGTTTTTCTTCCTGTATCCAACTTTTCTCTGTTAAACCTTAAGGGCACTGCCTACCGGCTGACAGCTGCGAGATTTAAATAGGCAATAACATAGGAAATTTCGTCTCGGTGCGTTAATTTTTAAAATATAAGTGTTTCAAACAAACGGTATTCTTCACGAATTTTTTGGGAGAAGTTCCATACAGCGGAAATGTTTTCATAACATGCATAGCCTATGTGCTAAGAATTGTTTAAATTTATGTTTTACTAAAATAAAATAAATACCGCCTATCCATATGGAAAATAAACGGTCGTAGGGGGATTTTCTCCTTAAAAAAAATTCGTAAAGAATGCATTTTACTTGAAACGCCTATATCTTTGAAATTAACGCACTGGGGCGAAATTTCCTGAACGTGGGATTACCTATTGAAATCTCGCAGCTGCAAGTCGGTAGGCAGTGCCCTACATTAAATTTTGTTCTTATGTAACTAGAGCTAAAATAACCATAATAAAACCATTGATTGGATCACTAACATCACAATCACTACACGAATTAAGTTGACCTCATTAGTATAAATTTAACGTTAAATAAGACAAACTAAAAAATGTGTCTTAACTCTTCACACCTCCACACTGCCTCAAACGTAAATCTGGCCCTCCAGAGCCACAGCTATTCACGATAAAGTGAGCACTTTTTAAGGCCCTTCCAACAGGCGTTCGCCACTAATAAGTATGTTTTATTGTCGACTCAGACATTAACTTTTGTGAGCGGTGGAAGCATACGCCGTATTTATTAATTGCATGGCAATATTAACATTAAAAAGTGGCGGAAAGATAAAAATTGACTAAAAGGAAAAATTTGGAGGGCCGTAGAAAGTGATCACTTTACCGTGAATAGCCTATAACCGAAGCCCACCCCAGCACTCCCAGACAAGTGTAGTGTGGGTGTGAGTGCTGGGGAGAGGGTAACTCCCACCCAAGTATTGGATTTCGTGGAAGAACCGTAGACGCCAGTCTTTGTAGAAGGAAGCCACTGAAATGGCGGAGGGACGACGGACTGCAAGAGTGTTGAAGACGTACAATGAATGTGGAGTAGAACGCGGCTGCCAAATGCACAGGGCCCATCTATGTTTCACAACACTGAACTGCTATTATTCCTACACAACTTTCAAAACCAACTGTTTACTGAAGTGAGTGCCACTTTCAACAAAGCTACAAAGCATATGCCTACGATGTAACCAAGTTATGCCAAATGTTACCTCTTTCGTAAAAGCGAGGATTAATAAAAAAAAGGGGGGGGGAACAAAAGGCACATAATTGTTTTAACACGTGAGTTTGTCAGTAGTTATAACAATTTGTGAGCCAATGAAGGGGGTATACGCGGAAAACGAAGATCTACCTGGCCAACCTCTTGTATAAAATATCTCCGTTAACAGGAATCGTTCGTCTGTTTCCAAAATGCAAAAATCCTCAGGTAATCGAACACGGATCGCCGTGGTGGGAGGCAGGTGAACTATCGGCTCGGCCACCGGGGCTCGAAAACATACTGTTCCACTCCATGTAACATTTCCTGCGTCCACCCGTCTGCTCGAATATTCCGTAGCTAAGTATGTAACCATACTCGGCGCCTTCGTACCAAAGTCACCAGTCTCGAACTGACCTGACGTTCTACGTACTGGCACTGACGCGGAAAGAAAGGCTGAAACGGGAATAAATAGATGCGACAGCCGGTATTTGCAGGTCCTCTAATGCTATACAGTTTATCCGACACTTTTCCTCGCCAAGATGATACAAAGCGTGATCGCCGCTCCGTTCTCCACGAGACTTTCTGCCGATAAGGGTGAGTGTTACAGTACATCTAACGTCGCCCAAACACACCGACAGTAGCACTCTGGAGGCGAACTAAAGATAGCGGCGCTACCTGGGCTACATTCCACTTGGAACTGAAAGCACTGACTAGTAGCATGCCAAAAGGAACGCCAATAGTAAAAAGTCGCACTCCAGTAGCGCTCAGTACTGGTACCCGTGGGAATACTCGCCAGCAGTTTCCAGCAGGAATAATGGCTTCTGCTATGCGTGATGAAGCAATGATAGGAATAAACGTGTTGTACACATGAATGGATATTATTTCTTTTCATTTTCGTCTGATTCAGACTCATAAATTGATGATAAGATCGAAAAATGTGAAAATATATTTCCCATTTGCATCTTCTGCATAGAACAACGTAACTTGCTAGTTATCCATCGCCGCCATGTTGCGTCGTCTACTTTTACTGAGACTGCCTGACCTGCACGTCAGTAGTTTCAGCCGGAAGTATACTCTCCAACCCAGACGCCACTACACCATTCCTCCGTTACTAATCAGCAGACTCAGTACCAAAAGGAACACTCGTCAGTACAGGTCAGCGCTTTCAGTGCCAACTGGAATGCGGCCCTGGTGACGAACATGATAACCAAAAGGTGGCGAGCGCAGGAACTAAAGATGGCGGACAACAGTGGCGCACTCTAGCAGACGAAAAAAGAAACACGGTGGACGCAAAACAAATAAACGACACAAGATGGTAGACGGAAAGAAGATGGTGGATGGAGGCCAAGATGAAGGACACAAGATGGCGGTCGGATGATCCTCAAGATTTTCAGCCCTCAGCCCTTGTGCTGGAATCGGCTGTATCCACCCGCTTATCCAAAAGGAAACTAAATCTCCACTCTCCCAGCCACGATATCAAGTCATTCGTTAGTAATGATGCCGGAATTCGTGCTCAAGTTACGCCTCGCTCCACGCTATCCTGAACCACTGGTCAGAACTCCCTTCGTGAGTATGAATCAACTTACCGAGAAACGACAAGAGGGAATCGCCCTGCGAAAATGTACACACTAAAATCGAAAAAGTTAAACTGTCCTAAACTAGCGAATTTGACTGCAAGTCTATTGAAACTGATCTCCTCGAATCAGTAAAGTTGTAGTCATAAGTTTAGTTACTAGTAGTATATTCAATGATTAAATAGTTATTTATACTGGTTCTTAGCTAATCGCACTGACATGGCAGTTAAACCACCAATTCGCCTCTAGATAACAGTTCATTAAATTATGATTCAGTAAAATAACTCTACTGGTTTACGTCTTAAGGTATAATGTACTCGGCTCTGTAAGTACACAGCAACAAAAAATGTTTGCTTCAAAAGAAAGCCATTAAAGGCTGTTCACGTTAAAGCGAGCACCCTAGAAATCAACGAAAACCACCGCCCGCAACTGCGTATGTATAACCATATGTGTCACCACACAGACTGGGGATGAACACACATTTATGTTGGCAGTGAAATGTGAAAAGTAGTTCCACGAAATAACGCGGTATTGCAAGTGCAATGTTTGAATTTATGGCTACTTAAGTTGTTTGAAGTTTTTCTATACACTTTAAAGTAATTATTGGCGTAAAGATAATGTTTTTACTGTAACTCATATTTATATTGTGTCACGTGATCGGCGCAATGGTCAAAACCAACAGTCCGTTGTTGTGGTTCCTTCATGCGTGTCGCTTGGCTTTGTTTGGGTGGAGTGGTTGCGAACCAAACTACAAATCTGGAAACTGGAAGTAGTTGTGTTTTAATATTTCTCATTTATTTTTCAACTTATCTGCAATCAGCATTCTTTTATTATAGGTCGTATAATGTTTAATTGTGTTGTAGCGATTTTGTGTAAAACTACGAGTTCCAGCAAACTACGTACAAATATTCAGCGTCAGGAGGACATTATAAATCTCGCCAAAAGTATTTATTCTTTAATTCGTCGAGGAGTGATGAAGCCATGCAAGGTGATCGAACGAGTTGCAAAAATGATGAAAATTTCAACTGCAACTGTCCGGAGGTAAATGTAAATGTGTTTTTACGACGTGTTTTCGCCGCTTATCCTCAGTAGAAAAAAAAAGTGAAAAAGAACAAGTATAAATCGACAGTTAGTTACGTGATATTATAAACAGAAAGTTAAATAACAATTATAAAGTAAATGAACGACAGCAGAAACGCAACATCAATATATTCATGTGAGTTTGCGAAGAACAGGTTATATCCTAAGTTTGACAAATAATATAAAATTTATATGTATCTACCTACGCTCATCTGTTTAACCTTTCTTTTAAATCTGTCATAACACGTGCAAATTTGGCAGTCTTATACGTTAATTTTACACGGCTTTATACGACTGTATAGTTTTGTAATGTACGCCTAACCTCAAATACATCTGTACGTATCTATTTACACCCAGCCATGTAACCTTTGCCTTGATAAAAAGTGCAAATGTGCCTGTCTATAATTATATATAAATTTGACACGTTTCGAAATCACTGTATTATTTTGTAATGTAGGCCTAACCTCAAACTTGTGTTCATGTAGTTATTCATCCCAAGTTACAGTGTTAAGATGTACTATTGTTAACATAACATAAACGTCGCAGTTTGATGCTACAACAAAGGTGTTCCAACATATAAAATATAAAATCTTGAAGCTGGTTTTGTTAAATATAGACCTATAGCCAAGCGTGTTGCCGACATTCTTTCGTGATGCATGTGTAGGCCTAATTGTTTTATTTGGTAATGCTTGACGTAATAAGAATGAGAAAGTATTTACAATTAATTGTCAACAGTTAGGGCTATAGAACAATTCCATGTTTAAATTTCGAAATGGATGTTCGACAAGACAACTTGCTACCTTTTGAGAAATATCAACGAAGATAGTATGCATTATTGAGTAGGCATAATTGTTTGTAATATCTGCCACTTTGGCCGCAAAAAAATTGTAGTTATTGTAATTTAATGTAACTGTAAATTACATGTCATAGTCAACACCCCAGACTCCCAGAGCTTCTGTTTAGTTACGAGTGCGTGTTTTGTAAAGGTTAGATTACATTACGCAGTGTATGTGTTAAATTAAGTATTTCTAAAGAAGTTGTATGAGCTAGCTTTCAGTAAGGACCGGGCTACAATTGACATACCTATCACATTCACAGTTATAGCGATAAGCACATACAAAACACAATAGCACAGTGGCCTGGCTACAATTGATATTAACGATAATAATATTAGTTTGTTTATGTAGCTACATTTGTACCACCGAAGAAATTAAGGTCTGTACATAGAGTTCGTAGAGGCTTTTTTTTTTTAAAATAAATATTTTCAATTGATCTGAGACATCTTTAAAATGGTAAATTATTTACATTTCAATTTTTACTTTAACATTACCTAAAAGCGTTACAAAACTTCCGTGGTTGTGATTATCCATAAATAAACAAAAGAAAATATCTTCCAGAGGAATGAAGTCAAAATACACACTTTCTTGATTTGTAAATAAATTTTTGGATTGATAACATAGTATAAGAGACGGGGCTTCTGATTGGCTGTTTATTGACGCACAGCTACAGTAACAAGGAAAGTTAAACCAAGTGCTTATCTCTACGCACAGTAACTTGCCTGAAAGTATTACTTTTATAATTTGTCCTTTACATTACCATGTTGCGGTCATTTGTGGATATGTATTGGTTTTACATTAATAATAAGACATTTATTTCAGCTTTGTGTGTGCACGCATGAACCATTTTTGAAAGTATAGTAATTTTCATTAAATACTTTTCTCGTTTAAGTTTTCAGTTTTGCTGCAGTCATTGCAATGAAGGAACCACGAAAATGATGAGTCCATGCACTTTACCTATAAAATTGGTTTCTTGAGGTCTGTGTGTGTGTGTGTTTGACAAAATGGAAATGTCGCACCCATTTGGGCCACAAGACACACCGGAAATGTGGCCATCACCAGATCGGTATTTCACTTAGCTATAAATAATATACATTATTTTCAGAATTATTTTGTACAAATGAAGGTGGTGCCAGTTACAAGCCTGGTATACCACTTCGATTCACAGTACAAATGTTCAGTTCTTTTTTGGATGGTCCCAGAAGGGTACGAACACAGAGTAACGGAGTCCAAAAAAAAAAAGTATATACACACAAATGCAATTGTTGATATGTTTATATTTTTAGTGTAAATTATTTTTATTTTATATATACGTTATAGGCCTATTTTGAAATATATTCATCTCCATTTATCTTTATAAAACTATCCTTAAAATGTACATATATATATATACATATTTTATATAGTTTTCTTTTTTATATATTACATATTTTTATATACTGCCATGTTTGCGCTGTCACGTTAAGTTTATCACCATCTACTTCTGTGCAGTGGTGCACTCTTTGCTTCGCTCAGATCCCCTCGTCTTTCCTTGCCTCCCTGCCTTCCCCTTTCCCCATCGTTGCGTAATTATTTTTTATTTGTCATTTTTTATTTACGTCCTTGCACGGCCTCGCTCTGTCTACTTTATACGCTCTAGACATCTGATACGTTACGCCGCTACCTTATGCCTGCAGGATGTATGTTTTTTCCTGATGGCTTAGTTGCACCTAACTTCAGTCAGCTGAGGCCAAACACAGCTACCATGTTTTAGAGCTGACGTTCTACTTGTCACGCTACAGAGAGATGGGGCACTTAGAAAACAGTGAGTCATGGGAAACGTTAAGTTTGCGGTACAGTTTTTAAATGTTTGGTAATTTGTGTGACAAGTGGTGTTGTACCTTGGGTGTGCAGTAGTGCTAGTCTATTTCAACATCTGGATTTGGCTGCCCTTCCAAATAATTGTTCGGCTTAACTAACGTGCGTCTTTTTTTTTTTAACGTGTCGTGTTGGTTCTTGTTCACCACCAAAGTTTAATGTTTGCCTTTTCACAGTTTCAATGACTTCATCGCTACGGTGTTAATTTTTCAATTGTTTGTTGTGTAAAGTTTTTTGTCTATCAGAGCTGTGAGATGACCGAAACAATTATATATATTACATATTTTATATAGATTGTATATTTTACATGATACATACATATATATGCATATATATTATATATATCATGTGTTATATACATCATGCATGTTACATGTTTTATATATAATATACGTGTTACATTTAGCAGTCCTAAAATGTAAACATTGAGTTCATTAACACATGGCAATCACATGGCAGTCACATGACAATGTTTGTTTACAAGTGGTGGTAGGATACATAATGGGCAAGAAAGAAGAATTTTAGCAGGGCTTTCAAAAGCGCTCACTTTATCGTGAATGGCCTATAGAACATTAAGTGGATTAAAACCACGCGAGACGTAGTCACAATTTTAAAAACTTCGTATACTAACATTTATATCTCAGCATATATACACATCCCTAATGTTTGTCACCTGTAGCAGTCATATTTTCCCTAAAAATGATTTCATTCATTCTCACAACACAAGAGGTGCCCAGTATTTTCATGTACCACTAAATAACCTGCAACTTTTCCAGAAGGGGTCTTACTATGCATGTATCTCTTTATTTAATAAATTACCATGTTCTCTAAAAAAAAAACATTGGTCAGGATAATCCAAACTATTTAAAGATAATATAAAAACTTTCTTAAAGAAGCATTCATTTTATTCATTACAAGAATTCATTAATATGGAATAGACCTACTTGTGCAATGCCATTTTTGTTATATAGAATTATATATTATCACACTTGTATTTTTTTGTTAAATTATTGTAGCCTTGTTATGACTATTTTATATTATTGTAAATTGATGTTTGTACATTTACGAATATTTTATTAGTGTATATAGGTGTGTTTGTTCACTTACAGTTATATTCTTACTGTATGCTACTGTCTGTACACCTTTGTTAAAGTGCTCTATAACCTTGGCCCATTAAGGTTTTGAGTTGGGGTTTTATAGAGAGAAATAAATAGGTAAAAAATATATTAAAAATCGCTTATTCAGATTTAGAGTGTCACAACGGGTGTAACGAATCCCGATTGGTAAATACTAATTAAATAATGATTTTGTTTTATTTCAAGTTCACGTGTAACAATAAAAAAAATGTGTGCTACAGTGACTAACATATGGGAACCTACAACAGAAATCAATGTACTAGTATACTTACTGTCCTAAAATGGTACTTATATGGAAGAATAAAATAAAAACATGCTGATTTTATTCCTCAAAACATTGTATAAATATAACTTCTTAGAGTATACAAATAGCAACGTTAATTTGCCCAAATGGAGCAGTTATTATTATATCAAGTTATGCATGTCTCAAGACGAATCGTGTCACACATATACAACTCAAAACTATGCGAACAGTCCCGCTTGGGTGGCAAAATATGAGTGCACTGCACAAGAGTGGCTATTATTAAAAACAAAATCCTACAAGGATAGCATACCAAATAGCAGGCGAATATCGGTTGCAATTGTTTTAATGGGAGCCTAATTTTTATTTGCTACGGATATCACCAAGATTGTAAACATTTCAACAACAAACTGTTTGAAATGGTCTGCGTGGAATTAAATCATCAAGTCCGAGCTTGTAATACTGTATATTACTTTTTACACTATATGCTGAGTAGTATTGACAAAAATATTCCCAGATACCCTCTAAAATGATATATTCAGTCATCACCATTTCATAAGGCCAAGAAAAAATTATACATAAAGATTTTTTTTCTAAGTTTAAAATAAGAATGATTTTCCATCTGCAAACCTAAACAATAATGCTGTTCATATTCCACCAAAAATTTCACGTTAGAGAAGAAATTACAAACAAGATTTTCGGTAAAGAATTACTAAGGATTATAACGAGATTATATTCTTAGTCTACGGCTGCAAAGCTAAAGCTAATTATCTGAAAAGACGATATTTTTAGCTAATTGAAGCAGCTGACGCGACGCAACGCAACTGAGGAAGAGCGTGTCGTCAGTCCATCTCCTTTAACTCTTCACACTTCCTCATTAAACCCATTAGAGAGATTAATCTGCGGGTTTATGCGGTCCGGGACTAGCAGCTATTAGCGACGCTAATTCGAAAGTAATCGCAACACAAACAGTACAACCTTGGTGCTTCATTATGATGTGGAGTACTATGCACGAGAGTACATGGCGATGACAATAATGGCGCACTTCAAACCTACTATTGAACTCTGAAACAATTATGAGCACGATTCACACAAGTTATTTTAGCCACTGAGCAATAATTGTGATAAGCCAAGATGTTCATAACAGCTAACAAGTCAATAACTGTCAACTTTATTAGGCAAAAAATAATCATTCTAATTAATACGACGAAACAAATTGTTGACACTTGTAAATTTAATCAATCGTTAGCGAATTCTCAAAATCTAATTTAAATAATTAACTTTCAATTTCAGGGTTCTGCCGTCGAGGGTAATGTCAGACACCTGATAAAAAAAACTAAATTAATAGTTATCATGGTTTCAGTAATCTTGACTTATAGAAAATAAAGCAACAATAGGTAGCAAGAATTCTGACGATCTATCTGTACCTTCTTGGCAATTCATCAAAAGTATATAGTTTACACTTCTAGAAAATTTTCACACTGATGTTTGGAAATGAAGCATTTGTAAAGTATTCCATGTGTATGAAAAAAAAGCCCCTTGAGGCTATGCAGGTAACAGGCTATGCTGTCAACTTTGAATAAAGCCCCTTATAGATTACCCATGCACACGATATATATACACATATAAATATACAATTAAATAACGTCAATGTTAATTTCGCATTCAGGTGTATTTTTTAACTTTTCCAAATTTTGGAAATAAAATGTTCAGAACTTCCACTTTTCAACAAACTTACTACTGGAAAAACGGAAGAAAGAAATTTTGGAATGTGTCTACAACTTACATAACAACCGAAAACAATAGTTAGAGCCACGGGTGTTTCGCGAATTCATTCAGAGGCGTGGTAGACTCCAAACACTTGTTCTTTCCCCTACTGTTGTGATTGGACGACAGCTCTTTATAGACACGCCCCGTTTTACTGTGAGCCATTAGTAAGCAGGAAGTAGTAGTGTGACTGACAGTTTTAACAGTCCTGTACAAAGGCCTCATTTGATCACAGCAACCAATAAGCAAACAATAATGTCTCGAGTATAGAGGGCTCTCCAGCCTAGCTTGCTTGCAACTCAATTCACGAACTACTCGGGGCTCCAACAATCGTTTATATAGACTGCACACCAACAAAAGGGACACATGTGAAGATATTTAATAGGAACATACAAATAGTTTTCGCTGGACTAATGATGGTTATATATATATATATATTTGCAAGCAATGAAAACAAACGCTCCGCCAAATTATTTTCTGAGGTCACTTCCACCACAGAATATGGTTCAGCCTACACAATAATTTCGCGAGTTCATTTATAAGGGCAAACAAGACTTCAAACACATGTACATTTGACTTCATTTTTCAATTGTATCGAAGTTGTTAAGCCACTCCCTTGACGAATTTGAGCCAACAATTATACCCCACAAGTAAGAGAGCACCAAGACCCGTGCTTTCTTGTCTGTGGTAGAACTGGACCTTCTGTAGTATAGGCAAATTAGGCTAAAATTTGACTCGAAACGGAAATAATCATTAGAAAGCTAGTTCCTTTTGAAATACATTCCTTAGGTTTATCTGTAAGTCCCCAGGAAAATACTGAAAAATCCTGCATCGGGAACACCCTTAAACTTCGAAAAAAACGGCCGCCATATTGAATTTTTTCTAAATACCGCATAACTCAGCCATGGACAATCTTGGCGAGGTGCTGTTCGCGCTAAAATGCATGCTTTGTGTGGTATAGTCGATTAAAACATGAACTTTTTAAAGGAAATAAAGTTTTATACAAAAAGCTGTGACTTTTTCGAAAAATACGAGGTGTTAAATTTGTTCCCCAGAGGAGAATCTATTCAAGCCAAAGTCGAACCTTTAATGAGTGCTGTGTCCAGCGCGATAGCCATTAGAAGAAAGAAGCCGTACAGCTAAATTATAACTACAGTACTTCAAGCATGTTTCTATAACGCAAGACTTCGTGAGAGCGGAAAGAACAGGTGACTGGAACCTTAATCTCTTCTCCGTGCAACGCATTCTAGCTCACCTCCATGCAGTTGGCCATATCCATTACGCCAAATCAGCCCACCTCTACCTCCAGAATATGTCTAAACTGAAGACTATTTTGTCGGATCAAGAGAGTGAACGTTTCGTCAGTCAGGGTTATTTTACACTTCGACGATCGGGATAAGCTTTGGTGCGGCGTTTGGATGGACATGACCATAGAGCAGGTCTTAACGCGATCTATGTAGGTTAGTGGTGGCTTGACACAAGACCGAAATATGTCTCGTGGCGTCGTAGCGGGTTGGATTTGCACCATGCCGGGAAGTCTCCATGTGACGGAAGCAGTGGAAGCTTTCGCTGGAGTGACAGATGAATCCTCCCAACAGCACCTTTCTTTATCAAGATCGTTGCAGACTCAAGATACCAGTGATTTGAAAAAAATGTCTAGTTTGGCTGAATCAACTTTCTCCCTTCAGCAAATCCGAAAAGCTCATTTCCCTGTCCTCAGGAATTGTTGCCGACGATAGAGTTAATTGTGACTCAGCCGAGGAGCTAGGCGAAAATGCTGTCGGAGGAATCGTGGGAATACCGTTTGCAAATGTGACTTTGAAGAGGAAGATGCAAGTGTTCACACTGACTGCAATGGGAAAACCCATAAAAATTGATAAGGATCCTGTAGTTGTCAACCCTAACCAACTGTTCCACCGCATCGCGTGTGTTGTAAGAAGTGCAGACGAACTTGAAGACTGCCTGCAGTATGAATTGGCATCATACCCCCAGTCTTTGTTCGACGACGTTGGTCTTCACGTGGGAACAAAATCGAAGACTATTCAAGTAACCGACAACATGTGCAAGATTAGCAGTAAACTGCCTGAAAACCCAAGCTATGTTCTCGACGGTGGGGATCTTTTGCACAGAGTACATTGGCCTCGTCCAGCAACGTATGGTGAAGTGTGCAATACCTACTTGAATTACATCAACCGAAATTACGGAAGAAATGTCACCGTAGTATTTGATGGATATGAACCAAGTACGAAGGATGCAGTGCATATGCGACGAGCTGTAGGGAAATCAGCTGCGAATGTTGATTTAACTCTATCCAACGCCGTGACGATTGCATAAGAGCAATTCTTGTCGAACATTGACAATACACAAAGTTTTTTGGAACTCCTTACCACCGAATTCAAGAAAGCAAAGTTCTCCGTTTTCCAGGCCCCTAGTGACGTGGATGTGTTAGATGTTGAGACGGCGAAAACAGAAGCGGAGTCAATACGATGAGCTGTTGTAGTTGGCGGAGACCCAGATCTACTTGTACTCATTGCTGCCTTGACGCAACCCCAATGTGCGATGTACATGATAGTTCTGGGAAATTCCACCACCGCTAGAAAAATCTACTGCAGCAGAGAAATACACAAAGGCCTTGGTAACATGACGAAACACCTATTTTTCCTAAACGCTTTTATGGGATGCAACACCACCTCTGCTTTGTACAAAAGAGGTCCAATTTCACGCTTCAACGAGCTAAAAAATGACTGTGAGCTGCTGAAAGTTGTGGACATATTCAACAACCCAAACGCATCACAGGATTGTGTTGCTGCTGCAGGAGAGCAATTCATCATCAATTTGTACGGAGGTAAACGTTCAGAGGGACTAGACAAAACCAGATACAAGAAATATGTTCAGACCGTTGGTAAAAAAAAAAACTCCAAACTGCGTCACGAATCTTGCGAGCCTTCCTCCTACTTAAACTTCCACCCGCCAGCATAGTCTGCGAGTGTAACACCAAGTCCAGGCGTGGAAGGGTAACCTCTTTTCAGTTAAAGATTGGGGCTGTACCGTAGAACAGGGACAATACAAGCCTGTCACATCAACTTTACCCCCTGCGCCAGCAACCTGCTGCATCTCGTACGTTATGGGTGCAAAGGAGACTGCCCCCGAAATTGTGAGTGCAAGCGAAGCGGGATGACATGCACCACTATGTACAGCGAATGTGCGGGAGAGTCCTGCTTAAAATCGGAATACCACTGCCTCCACCAAAGAAGATTTATGTAAAACGAAGACGAGTTTAATGAAAGATGCAAAATTTTCAGACATATTGAACACTACCTGTTTATGTAAATGTTTATTTTTAATTTTAAAATGAATTCCGTCAAGTTATAAGTTTCCAAACTAATTATACAGTTCTTTGATATAAAAATGCAGTTTTGTACATTTTCAAAACTGTTTTATGCAATAATATGTTAATAAATTTTTATCAACTGTCTATTTTAGACTTTTAATTGTAGTAATGAGTTCTTCGAAAACGGAAATGCTTGGTACAAACAGCACCTCTCTATGACTGTCCGTTTCTGAGTTATGCCTTTTTTTTTTTTGTAAAAATCCAACACAACGAGTGTTTTTTCTAAGTTTATGGGTCTTCTGAATTGTTAATGTAATAATGTGTTGCCGCTAGTGCTAAACAAGTGGCTGTGGACAACGTCCGAATTGATAACTACCAAATCACGAATTTACAAAATAACGAAATTAGGCCCAGTACGCCAAGGATTATAGAGTCTAGCTTACTGCCTCACCATTCTCCTTCTGCTCTCCTTTCCAGGTTTCTTACCTTTGTTTCCTTCTCTCTCATGGCTTACAGCTGCTTGCAGAAGTCATTTTTTTTTCCACGCTAGGTCCTTTTTTTTCTTTCTGTTCCTTTTCGTTGTGGTTGCTTTCCCTCTCCTCCCAGGCTCATAGCTTTCAGAGGCCATGTTTCCTTGTTGTTTCCATTCCATTCTTTCCTTTGTCCTTTCTTTTCTTTCCTTGGATTAATTGATATTACTTGGTATGGTCCGTTTGTATTCGGTATATTTCGCCGCGATGTCTTGCCGCTGCACCTTCTTTCGCTGCTCCGCTGTGGTTGGCTTTTTCCCCGGCCATTCACAGCGCAGCACCGTCCCGGACCTGAAATCCTGAGTATAAAAAATTTTCTTTCTACATTTCTAGTACATTTACATTGGTTTCTTTACCTTATTATTTATTTATTATGTTTGCATAGTAGTTTAAGATTTTCCCTCGTGAGGTTTTGGATATTTTACCATGTTCCGTGTCTTATATTGTTTTAATTCTTTTGCAGTTTTCACCTTTCTTTCGTCCAGTTGTGCAGAAGAGTGATTGTTCACTGGAAGAACAATTTACTTTATGTAATCCATGTTGCATGTTTATCTCCTTGTATTGTTCTTATTCATATCAATAAATACAATATATCAATCAATCCAACTGAATCCCCGTAATTTCCGGGACTCCAACAATAACTAATACGTGGGCACTTTGACAATCACGCCTTTAGACGTAATCGATCTAGGCCGTGGCACGTTTACAACCTTGCAAGATTTTAACCACACAAAAATACCCTTGTATGTTAGTGATATTAAAAGCTGTTCATGATAAAGTGAGCACTTCTGAAATCAACCTTAGAAAACATGTCACTGCTCCTACCTGCATATAGTTTAACGGGCGCACTGAAAGACATGCGCCCAGGAAAGTAGTTTCATAACTTAACGTCGAATAAGAAGTGTTAGGTAACCATTTGTGATAACGTTAATTATTACTATCATTGTGTTTCTTTTTAATGTATCGAAGTATTAAAAATTAGCAGAATTTTTAAATACTTAATTCTATAATAATTTTACAATTTCACTTGACCGACGCATGAAGAAAACGACGAGGCCCATGACACAACGTGCATACAGGCAGGGCCCTCAAAAGTGCTCATTTTACCGTTAACAGTCTATACAAGAAACGACCGTTCATAAAATCTTTTCGAAGTCTACGATTGCCTGTCGACGAAGCGCCAAGCGCTATGCCTGCACTATAGACGTCACAGCGCCGTAGTGCTTCGTCACATGATGACATTCTTCGCTTGACGCGGCCAGAAGTGTGGCGTCATGAAGTCAAAAGTCCACCAGGAAAAATTGGCGAGTACAGGAACCACGCTACGTGGCGCCCGGCAATTCTTCAGGCTGCCAACACTACAAGAGTTGCGAAATATTCAGGCCGCGCGAGAAAACTTAACCTCGGCCATAAGGCGGCGACTTCTTGTTTCCAGAAGAAGGGCTAATCTTAAAAAACTTTCTCTAAGCATACACTTACGTTAATTTTATACTCCATTCGCGGTCAATTCACACGTTTCTGAAGTTCTGCTAAAGTTATACTTCCAGGATATTCACCCACCTCATAAAAACAGAGCTTAGAAAATTACACCAGAGGGCAAATGTGCCGCATTCGTGCGCACTCAGCGTAATAACATTACGCATGAGAACTATATCTTACTAGGCATTACCAAAACATCTATTTTCTCTGTCTTTATTCATGTTAGCCATAAATAAAATAATATAATTCATGAATAAAATGTAAGTAAAAGTTTAACTCAACCTAAATAAGGTACTACTATGTTAACACAGGAATATATAACGCTTGTGATACATGGTATATTCAGGAAACAACTTATAGCACGTCATACATGGGGTGTTTTTTTTTTCTTCAAAGCTTACAACTTACAGCTGCGAGTACAGGTCCACTGCCCCATGCTACCAACCCGCCTAACTTACTCATATTTGCACATTATTTCTTGGCATTTCTGTGTTTACTTTCCATAGCGTAGTAGAATTTCTCTTACTTTCAGATGTCGATGGAATAAATAGTATATGTTTCCAGGAGGAAAAATTATATGTGGTTTAATTATTTCTGGCCATGCACGTGTTACAAATAGTCACTTTGCGGCAAATTACTTGCCCGCGTACGTAATTTCATTTGGCGAAAACAGCATTTTTGACCTGCAACCGTCCCGGAAATTTTGGGGGTGTACACTGTATATAACATATCGTTCGAGCAAGCTAACTCCGTGCTCCAACAAGAAACTGAACACACATAGCCCGGTAGAAAAAGTTGAGAACGCATTCGCCTAAAGGCTGTTCACGATAAAGTGAACACTTTTAAAATGAACCTTAGAAAAAAGTCACTGCCGCTACTTGCATATATTTTAATGGGTGCACTGAGTGACATGCGCCCAGTGAAGTTGATAACGAATAAGGGACAGTAGTTCAATATCTTAAAGTGGAATAAAAAGTGTTAGGTGACCATTTGTGATAAACTTCAATTATTTCTTTCGCTCTATGTTTTTTTAATACATCGAAATATAAAAATGAGCAGATTTGTAAAATATTTTTTTCCTAACAATTTCACAGTTTCACTTGACCGACGCATGAATAAAGTGATGAGGCCCATGACAATGTTAATCTTACATAAGGAGGAAGAATACACAAAATCTATACAAGTAGATCTTAAGCAGGGGCTTTCAAAAGTGCTCATTTTACCGTGAATAACATATAACCGATGTGGTGCTTATTTACGTTATTTACGTTTAAGAATCCAACATACCGGTATATTTACACGAAAATATTTCGCTTCTGAATACGTATGCGACGTTCAGCATGTTAAGTTTCCAATGAAGTTTGTTAAGTTTCCAAACAGCAGGTTGGTTGTTGAAGTTCTGCATTGCAATCGGATACCAAGACGGGCAGAATTGAGTCATTACGCTTATTATTCATAACAATCGCACTCAATAGCCGAGACTAAAAGCGAACAGTTAAGGCCCAGCAGTCAAAAGTTGCTGCTCTAGAAAGCAGCAAGCAACCTCGCAATGGAGATTATATGACTTCGCGTAATTTAGAGCGAGGCCCGAGCGTGCCGCAGCGTAATTGAAGGTCATTGCACCAACGTCGGGTAGGAAAGCGTGCGTGTTCGCGATGGGTTGCGTCCCTAGCGTTCCGCTGTTAACTTTCAGCTATGCATCGTGAGATACGCCCGCGACAAAAACGCATTAACTCATGTGATGATGCCGACGAAAGTTTGCTCCTATGGCTATAGCATATGCAATGTTATTGTGTAAATAAACACCTCCGATAAGGCCGTTAGACACCACTCGGCACTAAAACAGAGTATAGGCTGTTCACGGTAAAGTGAGAACTTTTGAGGCCCTAGTAACTTTTTTATTTCAGCCATTTTTTATCCTTTACCAACCTTTTTAAATAAATATTTGCCGCGTAAATAATAAACAGAGTGCGTAAAATCCACCGCACTCGGAAGTTAAAGCCTACGGCTAAAACAAAATATACTTACTTACTGTTATTACAAATGACAGGGTTTTCAAAAGTGCTCACTTTACCGTGAACAGCCAATAAAAATAAGTTCCCAGGCAGAATGTTTATGGTAACAGCCCCATCCAACGCGGTGTCACATTCCGATGTAGTTGTTCTGGAATTAGGTAGCCTAGCTAAAGTCCATTCACTAAGGACGCTAGGCGAAATCTATTAGAAAGACATCATCATAGAAGTTAAACTCGCGAATTAGCTGTACTTCCCGAGTTTAATTCAACTACATATTGCCACAAAATTTCAAAAAAACATCAACCATCCAAGTAGTGTCACCATCGCCTGTTTCCATTGTTCTGCTTACGATCTACGTAGTACAGATAAAGGGACCCAGGCAGTTGCTTCTCAGAGAGGCGCTGCACAAAGCCTCTGCTACAATGGACACATGGAGTGCAGTGCCGACGCATTTCTGGATGCAATCGGCTCACGTTACCTGTGACGTCAATGCTGATGTGCAGCACTGTGCAGTGCAGTGATGACCAAGTAATCCCTCTTTTTAACTCGAGATTGGCAGCTATCAGCAGCAGCCGATCGGCAGGATGTACGTGAATCGCCATCAATAAATACGTCACGATGGACGAGCCAATGAAATGCAAGGTAGAGCTGCGCACGCGCAAATAAAAACGGGAAAACGAGTATTTTGTTTATATAGTTAAATACTGTGACAATATATGTAATAAAAATAATTTATGGTTAACTTAAACAGAAAACTTAATTCATAGATCCAATGAGCGTGTAAAAAAACCAAGCGAACGTAAAATAAAGTGATCGACCTATCGCCTATAGCACGTCACTGAAACTACGCTAGTCAGCAGAGGATCAGCATTAATTGTAAAACGGCGAGAGCTACGATAGGCACTGCAGTCGGAGAACAGCAGTGAGCACCAGTCCATTGTAGCAGAAGCTTAAAGGAGATACTACACGATACCAGATTCCGTAAAAGATTGTGTAAGGTCCGCCATAGCGGCCATTGTACGGATTATTGTGCCATCAGTCATGGCATTTCCCGCCTTGTACGGCCAGATTTCGTACCAGGTTTGGTAATTAGACACGTCCTATTTTTCGTGGCAGGTTCCGCACCAGGTTTCGTACCTGGCCAATCACATCGCGGTTTCAGAGCGTAGGGCGCTCCCCGTGGCTACTACTTGAAACGAGTTGATGAAGAAAGCGAAAAGGACGCATCCATCTTGATTATACATCCGTGAGATTGAAACTCTTT
This sequence comes from Dryococelus australis, assembly GCA_029891345.1. Lineage (NCBI taxonomy): Eukaryota > Metazoa > Arthropoda > Insecta > Phasmatodea > Phasmatidae > Dryococelus > Dryococelus australis. The sequence continues at coordinate 46,808,558 of CM057006.1, forward strand.
CAAATATATTTAAAATGCGATAACGACGAATATTATTGGTGATTACAACTTTTATTTACTGTTTAAAAAATATCTTAAGTACCTAAAACATCACCTACTGTGTAAAAAAATTATTCAAAGATTTAAAATATCAACAGTATATAAACTCGTCACCTAGTGTGTGAACTAGTATTACAGTGGAAAAGTCACGGTAAGGATACGTGACTTTTGGGCGCGAGTTCGAAACTCCGCCGGGCCCAAATTTTTTTATCATTCAATTTCACATGCGGATAATATCCCGGAAAGTAAAGAAAAAACTATATTTTGCAAACGGTCAATAATTTTCATCAAAATTAAAAATAACACACTTGTATTCTAGTGACTTCACGTCATTTCCAAGAATATTAATGAAACTATACTAGTAAGCAATCAATTTATGTAAAAGGCAAAAAGTAATATATCAATATTAAGATGTGCTAGCTAGCTTTTGCTCGTAGGCTTACGCAAGTGACTACTGGTAGCAGTTCTACGAATGGGGTTCATAGTTACTACGAACCACACACTGCGCACCCACCGAGGGCGTCAAATGCTAGTGCGCGAACTGCTGTCGTGTAATATGAATCTTCCATGGCGGCTCATATAGCGCCTGGTATACCGGCTCGTGCACCAGGGCTTGTAGAACCTTGTACAAGAACCTAGTACGGCTGTAGGTATCGTGTAGCATCGGCTTAACAGTCTGAAGGAAATGATACACACAGACACAAGAAGGCGGGTGCATGCGCGCGCAGAGTTCTACAGTACACTGAAGAAAAAAAAGTTCGTGGCGGCTACCCTATCAGATTATTTTAGTTACAGGAGGAATGCCAACAAAGTATAGTGTAAACGCCACAAAGGATTTTTCCCTCCTCCCAGTGTACGATGCTAACACCAGGTACAACCTTTTTGAGCTGATTCGCTACGCCATTCCAATACCTGCCAACAACACAAGATCAAAAAGTGCAGTCACCACATAACACACGGCTACAATTTTCAACAAGCTGGAATAATTTCTTAAATGTTCGCGTACGCCTGTGGTGTTTATAGACAAAACTCGAAAGCCATATCACCCCCGGTTAATTTATTCTGCGGAAACAACTTTGGCTTATAGTAAATTACGGTTTGGCTAATATTCAACGAAACTTCGTTCCGAGTATTTCGCACACCTCCCCTTTTGTTGAAGTGTAACATAAACAATGATATCCAGCAAAAAAAAATAAACGAATTCGATAAAGTCACGTACAGCTTTGTTAACAAGGTAAAACAATACTCGCATGAAACAAAAGAACGACGTGCTCGAATAACTAGTAATTTCGACACGTCTAGCTTTTGTCACAGTTTGATGTTCGTAGTAATGTCCTTAACATGGAGCCGGCCATAATGTTGATATTATGGGAAAAGCTAGTTAGGTCGCATTTAACTAACTAGACATGTTTCGCGGGGATTTTCCACAGTGTCAACACATCTCTAGAGTGTAGGATACCATCACTTAACATTTTACGTTTTTGTAGAGCACAACTAAATTTCAAGACACTGACCAATTATTTCAATGATAAATTGCATGTAATTTATATAGAATTCCGGCATCACTGCCTGTCAAATGGCCACGCATGAATTTTCTTTGCGAAATACAGGTTTAAAAAAATTATAGTAACACGGGTGATGAAAAAATATAAATATTACTGCCAACATCTATAAAGAAACTTTCACACTGAAAAATACAATGCAACTATAAACAATCGGGGTGCCAGTTTCTATTTTTTTTTTGTAAATACAAGGAAACACAATTTTCTCATATAGAAATTGCGCACATATATGTTGTAACAGCCAGTAACACTACATTTTAGCATATGATGTTTCAGTTTACTCATCTATACATCACTAAAACCTGTAAATTTTGATTTTAGCAGATGTGTATATCTACAATTCTAAGTAAAACCAAATACTTATCCTCGAAAATTAATTTCTTCAGTCTACAAAGTGATTAGTGTTTTAAGGGAAGATGTTTGTTTAAATGAAAGGGACCTGTAATTTATAAGAACATTCCATCAAGTTTTAACATTTTATTCCACAGCAACAGCTGAAATTCATTGAAGTCAGCATTCGGCCGTGCTTGGGTCGATGTGTACAACTGTGCATTTACAAGAAAGGCGAATCGAGAATAGGCGGCGGCCATCTTAGATCGCATCACGCAGAAACCTCCAACTCTATCATTCCTCGCAAATTGTGGCCATCTAGGATTTCCCTTACTCCCTCCTGATATATCGTTCCTTCCAAACTCTCCATGCTCTAGCATTCCTATTCTTTTTTTCCCTGTCTGACATTAGGATGTTATTTCTCATGCTCTCTCATTCCCTCCTGTCTCTCTCGCCCATTTTATCCCTTGGGGGGTTTTCTCATATCCCTTCCGGCCTCCTTTATTTATTTTCTCTCTTGTCTGCCAGCCATTTTCAGCCCTCTTGTTTTTCGTGTCCTCCATCACCGTCGTCGGCTGCTGTAGGCGGCCATATTTGATTCCCGCGCCCGCCTCCAGAATGTGGGAGGTTCTACCATTCACAGCTAGGAGTATTGGTATCGATGCTGCCATTTTGTGTTGGTTCCAATCGCCGCCTACAGGGGCGCGCTAGCATCGGGGAGCGTAGGTCAAACGGTGGCCACCAGTAGCACTGGGAATTTTTTTTTAGTTGTAGCTGTTTCGGAACTAAAAAAATGCTGAAGGGGTGTGGTTTCGATCCGAACACCCTTTGGTCGCCAGTCCGACGTCTAGATCACACAACCACCATTGCATGGGAAGTGTTAGGTGAAGAGGTAAAGTAAATGTTCCCATCATCGGCCTACGCACTCACCAAATAATAAACACGCTATCGCGAAAAAAAAAAGTCGGCATTTCACAGTTAAGAGAAGGAAGGAAGAAAGTAAATACTCGTATCGGCCTATGCACTCCCCTGACAACAAACTTGTCACGGCGAAAAAAAAGAGTATGTTTAATGCCGAATGTACACATAGTAAAAAAAAACTGCAGGCACCGCGCACTCACACACACACTCACACACACACAAACACACACGCGCGCGCGTGCTCTTTATATGTATAAAAGTTATATAAAATTAGTAACGCGAAAAAAATACCGCAATTCTAAAATTATATATACACATGCATATTATATATATACATAAAAAATTTGGGCACGTGACGTGTCTATATAAAAGTTATATGCATCCATACAGAGCCTGCGCAAAACTGTGTCCCAACACGAAACTGCTTACCTGCCAATAATACCATCATAAACGACGACATGGATAGGATTTGAGAGTAAAATACTGCTCCTGTAAGAAAATACTTTGAGATAGACGCATGCTTCATATAGCCAATTTGCAATGTAGTTTGACAAGTGGGAATCGTGCTGGGCAATGCCGCTGGTCGGCGGGTTTTCTCGGATAGGTATCTCCCTTGCATTCCGGCAATACTCCACTCTCACCTCATTCCACCCTCATCGGCTCTCAAGACCTAGTTCTTGAGAGCCGCCCAAAACCCTCAATTCTACGGGTCAAATCAGGGGATGTTCACAGGATAGGGAATAACAGGTCGCTTATTTTTTCAGGCCATCTCCACGCACACTCATAGTGAAATCTGTCGCTATCCATTAAAGCAATTACAAATGTTTCCTAGTTGTTACACTGCGGGAGCTCAAGTATTTTATACATTTTAAAAAAATCATGCATTCTCACAGATTTATGCAAAAAAATGTTTGCCTCTTAACGTTTATTATGTTGCCTGGCCAATTGGCCATATTGTTGTTCTGTTGTTGACGATATCGAAACGCCAGAATAAGTTTGAATTTCTGAAATGCGTTGCAATTCTTGGCTGATCTCAGCCATAATTCATTTTATTCCACTATTGAAGGTGGTCCACAAGTGTTCAAATTTCCTAAATATATTGAACGGTACGTGTGATTATAATAATATTTGTACTGCAGTTTTAAGAAGTTCAAGGTATATCCGCCAGAAGTGCTGTTAGGACTCAGTAGTTCGAAGTGATGAAGTAGTTGTGCCGACTAAGTTGGCATGCGTGGAGAGCGCAAAAAAAATTAGCGACCGCTCAACATTACTGTTGCCACTTTGGCATACGTCTTATTTATATGGGTCAAACCCTAACTGCACAGTCCCCGAGCAGCTAACGTCAGCATGTAGCGACGAGGGTGGGCCATGCACAAAAGCTGGTCGGGCGCAGATCGGCGGGAGCGATAAACGGCCGCCTGAAGTATATCACGGAACCAAACACCTCCCGCGGGCCTTCAAGGCCACACAATGGCGTTATTTGTGGCGCGCGGCGGCGGCGGCCGGCAGATGGCAGTGTGTCAACACAGATAACACGCGCCTCGTTAACGACACGCATTCTCACGTCCGCGCCGTGCAGCCGAGCAACTGCTGCAGTGCCGCGAGGAAATGTCGCAACTTATTGATGTCGAGCGAAATAACGTTTATACCGCTCGAGTTGGGAAAACTCGGTGCTAATTGTTTGGTATAGGCTGCTCACGGGAAAAATCACCTCTTTTGAAATCCTCCCCATATATTTTATTGTTGCCTTAGACGTTAACTTTCGAGTGCAGTGGAAATATTACACTGTATTTATTACTTACATGACAATATTATTTTTTAAAAAAGATGGCTAAAGGATAAAAAAAATTGGCTGAAAGAAAAAAGTAACTAGGGCATCAAAAGTGCTCACTTTACAGTGAACAGCCTATAACTAACATTTTTCGTCGTCAGGTAGCACTGATAATGCATGTGAACCTGACTTTCTTCGTTTTGTATGTAAACAAATGGGATAAGTAATTTTCATAAAATAAGTACAGTTTTTTTCCCTGTTTGAATAGTTAGAAACGTCACTAGAATAAACTTTATTCTTCGTACTAAGAGAAGAAATTTAACCAAATATGACAACGTGGTGATTAATTACACAGTGTGTATCAAAAGAATATTTAGTTCGTACTTAAATAAAATAAGTATGTTACGAAAACTCCGTGCCAAAAACAATTGGAAGTTTACTGTTTACGATTTTGAAAGATATTGGAGAACTGAATTGATACAAAATAAAGTCAATACTTCATGTATTCACAGAGACACGTATTACATCACAATTTGTACCAAACAAAATTTGTTCAACACGAACACATTTTCACCACTTATCCCCAGCTTAAAAGTGACTTTTTTGGTACACCAGTTCGCCCATACGGAATCTCTTACTTTTCACAATCTGAGTACAATAAAACTTAACCAAAATAATCAGTTACCAGTGTTACCAACCATAGTCGAATTCGACTAAACGCAGCCTAAATTTAGGCAATACAGCTTGTAGCTGAATGTGTGAAGCCGAATGTCAAATTGTGGTCAAATTAAGGTTCGCCCTATAGAACTTTTCCAGTATTATGGTAAATAATATTTTCGCTTCGAAGTTTTATTTCACGAAGGGTCTAGCAACACGTGACAAGGTCATTTATTAAAAAAAAAAAAAACGTTTTGGCTGATAACATTTTTATTATTGCATTATGAATGGTAGTGCGCAAATTCTTCAGAATTGAAGTGTCGGTTACTTTAGTTATTTGCAGTAGCTTTTCCGAATGCATATGCACGTTTGTGAATACAGAAACAAGGGACAAACTCCCCGCTTATCACAGTCATTCGCCTACAGTTGCAAATTGCCCTTCAACCCCGTTGAACGGTGCTACTATCTGGATACAGAACGTTGAAATGGATCACAAGAGAAAGAATCTTCCGTGGAAACGAGGCAAATTATTGTTTCATTAAGTCGTGAAAACAAAACACATCCTTAATTTGCAAAATATTTTGGACGAACTCGTTCGACTGTACAAAGCGTAATCCGGCGATCTGAAGAATCAAAGCTTTTAATAAACAGACAAAAACTGAGTCGTCCACAGAAACTGGCCGAACAGGGAAACATGGCATGTGGTGAGAAAGAAGGCAAAGACAGGGGGTTTTACAGCCTTTATTTTTTTAAGGTAGCCTACTGAATACTGGGGCCACAGTGGATGAGCAATTAGCCTGCTCGCCTCTCGGGTTCAATCCCCGGCCGGGTCACTCAGGATTTTCGCATGTGGGAATCGTGCCGGACGATGCCGTTGGCCGGCCCTTGCATTCCTCCGGCGCTGCTCCATACTCACCTCAATCACCCTCATCGGCTTTCAAGACCTCGATGTCAAGAGCCGTTCAAATCTCTTCATTCACTCACCCTACTGAATACGTGGCGCACTTGCAGACAGGCAGAAATATTCGTACAATAACAAGTGCAAAGAGAAAAAAATGTATTGAATGTGGTGTACTCTGGAGTAACATAATATTAGAATTGCCCATACGTTGGACTACCACATTTATTCTGCACCATGCAATAACATAAGCCATCTCGTTGTGATGGTACGAATCCTATGTTAAACACCACGTGACCAAATATTAAATTGTGGTTGATATTGGCAATATTTGTGATTCAGTTAGCGAGTAAAGAAATGAATACTGTTCCAAAGATAAATGTTTGCCAGGCTATACTCAGTTCAGGACCCAGTTTGTAAGATGTGTGGTAACTCACATTTGACAACACCGCCCTCGTTAGAGGCAAAAACTTATTGTACATAACTACACGCACACATCAAAGGCACTTATTTGATCATTTTCAACTGAAAGTAGGTAGATGAGGGATAGGACAAAACGTGCATAATCAGAAAAGTTGTCAGACGTGTCGAATCCGGCTAAAAATTATTTATTCAAAATATTCAAAAATGTTCAAAATCAAAATATCTGTTTCTTTAAAGCTGAAAAAAAATTATTCAAATAATCAAAAATCCCGGAATGGCAATGAGCACAGAAAAATAATAATGTTCAAACTAAGCTGCCGCTAGGAAGTGATCATGGGTAACGGTCATTATTTAAATACCCGTATGTGACAATTAAAAGTCTGACTTGGCACGTTAAATATGCGTAGTTCTCTCAAAAATAAATGTCTTGAATTTAGTCCAGAAAAATGTAACTTGACCGTCTCAGTTTAGGTAAAACACTTTGACTTCTCTCTCACGTAAAATGATGGTTAAAGTTTGCTGAAGCTAATGTAGGAGCCTTGCCAGCATGGCGTCGTGTAGAATGTTCTACGCCAAAGACGTAACGTAACAAAGTCTAAGGTGAAATAAAATATACAAAAAACTTTATGGAAAACAGTTCCCGTAGTTAAATACCAGGTTGTAGGTGAAGGCAGGACGTAGTATGTTGTAGAAGGAACGGATGTATGAAAATGTAGCTCTGGGTGCGGTGCTAATTTACGTGGCTCACGGGCGTTACATGTCTAGCTAGCTACCTCAACTCCTAACAGCTTCTGAAATAAAAATATGCGGAGTGCTTACTCTCTCAAACTCGACGCAAAACACAAGTAAATCTGTGGCAAGCTGTAGGGAACTAAAACACCCTTAACTTCTAATTAAAAATTCCTCCACTACGTCCAACTGTAGGACGAGCGTCCTAGCCTTACATCTAGAGCAGTTGAAGCTTGGTGGCAGAGAGAGAGCGAACTTTCATACGGCCCACGCGGCCTAACCCTATGCTGAGCTCTCCAGCCAATCGGAGTACAGGATTTGAACCTGTTAGCCAATCGCAAGGCTTCCTGACTAACGATCCAAAATGACACACTTCAAACAGCCTAAATCCCTATTCTATAGAGTTACAGGTCTCGTAGAAGTTAATCCAAAAATACAAAATAAATTCCCTGAAACATTAACAATAAAGGTGAGACCAAAAATAATGCAAAAATTATTAGTTATTAATTAAAATATACAAACAAAAAATCTAGCTACCTATTTCAATTAAACATTAATTATTGCCATTAGTACATCTAAATTTAAATATCCTAACCATATGAAACATGACGAAAAATAAAACATGTTAAACATAGGTAAAATTACAGGTATTGTGCATGACAGTGTACAATGTGTGAAACAAATATTAATTATGAAAAATAGATGCAGATAGTGAAAAATGTTGTGTTACAGTATTTTGCGTGATCAAGGAACAATAATAAAAATTCATTATAGATATAATGCAACAAATTAAAGTAGACTGTAGACATATGATCATCGCAGGTATAACGTAACGTTCATTTTGAAATAAATAAAGAAACTATTTTTCACTGGCGGCATTTTAAGCCCGACACAAATACTCTTATACTATAATCCAACCAGGGTTTCTTCCAACTTTTCTGAAACCCTGCCAAAGTTCTATTTCCAGGATACTACTACACCTTATGCAAACAAAGCCTAACCGAGTCTAACAAACTACACCAAAGGGACAACGCAACGTATTCGTGCGCATTTAGTGTAATAGTATGTTGCGTAAGAACTATTTCGTACTAGGCATTATCAACACACATATTTTATCACTGACTTTATTTATGTTGATTATTAATTAAATATAACTTTTGAATACAAATTCAATTTGACCAAAAATAAGGTACTGTCATGTTAACTTAGTATAAAACACGCTTGTGATACGTACAGTATTTTGGAAACGACCAAACAAGTCATGCTAGGGAAATTTTTCAAAAGCACGATCCAAAAAGTGTGAAGAAACCGCCAATAGACTGCAACACGGAATCGGACTGCCAGAACTAAAATTAATGTTTCACTTTCCTCAGTATTCCGTATGCCTGCCTCTGCTGTACATGACTGTCCTCGACCGTTTGGCCATGAAATACACAAACATATTGGTTGCTTCCGCACTAATGTTACGCCATTCTTGTAACAGTATATCCTTCAAACCCAGTTTCTCGACGCTCTTAAATTGCCACTTAACGTAACCAAAAGTTCTGGACAGCAAACACGAACACGTGTTTGAATTTTAGTTTATTTTAATATGATTTCGCAAAATTTTCTGGTCCTTGCAGATACCTACATCATATTTAGTAGCACCGAATTAAACATATCAAAGTCAAGTCTCCCATAACTCCAATGTAAAGCAAAAGTATTTCAGTAGAAATGATTGTATCTAAATCTAAGGATACTAAACACAGTGGATGAGAATGCGACGGGATGTGGTCACAGAAAGTTTGAATCTTGCGTTGTCCCCCCTCTGGAAACACGTAAGTCGCAACACATCACCCCGTATCGCCAGGTGTCGTGCCACACGCATCTCCCCCCCCCCCCCCCAGCATAAAACCGCGCTTGACCCTACGAGAGTGACTCACCCACGTTGAAGGGATTCGGGAAGGATCCGGCGACCTGACTACATTGCATGTACTACTATCGTATCAAACCATCACCAACTTATTAATCATCGTTTACGTCCCCGCCTAGTGTCTCAAATCTACGAGGGCACAAAACCAGTTCGGGGACGGCTTCCAAATGCCGTGCCTACGCCGCCCAGTATAGCCACTATGTACCGGCCCACTCATATACACGACTTAGGCAGTCGACGCGAATTTAATACAGTGGCTACAGACAGGGTGGGGCACATTACCCCTGCCATTTTTTTTTTCAATGTGTATAATTCGTCCAGTTATATATGGAAATTAAGTTTGAAACAGTCTATCGTTAGAGGAACTGTGTCACAATTTTATTAAATAGTTCACTGTCGTATGTTCCATCGCTCAGGTCTGCACAGCATTATCGCATCGCCAGTTCCGCAGGAAATCTGTGCACGCCGAAACTGTACCGTGCGGTGGCAGAACAATCTAATGTGTGCGAGTTCCAGACGTTATGGAATGCGTGCCTCGCAAGTTATTTCCAGCATATCGCTCAGCGTTTACGTTCATTATTTCCGTGCATAGTAGCACAAATATGGAGGTGTGTGTTTAATAAACAACTGGCCGAATTATGTACGTTTTAAAATTGTAGGTCTACCGTGCTCCACCCTGTATATGATTATATGAATAATTACGATAGCGTCGGCCACACTGATTACGCAAAATTTATATTTTCCACTGCTGCTTGAACCTGCCACGCCGGCTGCTGGAGCTCGAAACAGTGGTAACCCGAAACTAAAACTGTAGTCACTGAACACACCATAAAACATTGCACTAAAGGGCTCCAATCACGAAAGGCACAGAGGAAGAAGAAAAATGAGAAGTCGGGGGGAGGAGGGAATGATATCTCATTTTACACCACAGCAGGACACTTCCGATTCGCACAAACAAGGCTTAAGAGTTTATTTCTACTTAAACATTTTTTTTTCATTATTCTACTGTTTTAACTCCCAATCGCTGCAAATTTAACTCGAACGTGCCTGCGAATGTAACCGCATGCATTGCTTACCGGGATTCGAACCCTGAACCTCCTGACTGGAAGTAAATACTTAGCGACCCCGGCCACGTTAGTTGCCTTACTACCTAACAATTCAATTTCGTTGTTTAAACGTGTATGCAAGTGTTTTGTACTTATTTTGTGATCATTACAATCATTATCAAAAATACTAGCCTCGCTTTTATTTCACAGGAAAAAAAAAAAACCTTAACGCATTAAACATTAAATGAAGCACCCATAATATTGGTCGGCACAACTCGTTGTGCATACTACACTATGCAGGACTAAACCCGGCAGTGTGTTAGATCATTCTGTAATGTCATTACAGTGAGGGGGCAGAATAATGTCAATAGATGTGCTGCCGCAATTGTGGCTCATGTCTGTCAGCGGATCTACATTATAAAATTGAATCTAAACCGCACCTGCTGCAATGTAACCATGACGCAACGCCACTACTCTCGGAAACGCAAATATCCATTACTAAATTCAACATGTTGCAATAATAAAAAAAAAATAACAGAGTGATATACAGAATGATCCACATGTCCGTCACCTCCTGAAGCATTTATATATTTTTTTTTCAATGTGTACGGGTGGTCCCCAATACAGTGTATCAGAAACACATTGAATTATTTTACAAATAATGTGTACATGTTTGACCGTTCCGATATTTACAATTAAGTCCGTATCACACATTCGTACAGTTCCGCCTTAGTCCAGTACACATTCGACCATAGTGTGCTCCGGGCGCCCCCATGTACAGTAACCCTCTACTCGCCGAGTACCGCATCCACCCGTCCGTCCACACAGCACTTAACACTTGTCTGCTGCTGCTTCGTACCCTCCGCCATTGTCCCACGCTGCACCGGACTTAGCCCAATTGCCGCACTTCAGCCAGATGGATACTACAGCACCGGACTTTTCCACATCATTGCACTTCAGCCAGATGGCTACTACAAAGACCCGACTCTCATCCGGATGCGGGGGTATTTCCAGTGTTGTGGACTCTGGTCCATAATCTTCTCCAATGACCGCGTCGAAAAAATGATCACCAGAAAACTTTTGTTCATCCCCGATTGCTCCCGCAGAGGGGGGCGGGGGGGAGAGGAGAACTTTGCTTACCCTCCACATGTATTTATCGTTTTATAATATCCAACATTAGTTATAAAAACGGAAATGAAATGAATGTAATAATAACTGAACAGAATATTATTTAGATAGCATATCACAATTATAAGAAAACTCCCGTTTTCCGAACAGTTTCGTCCACTTTCCAACGAAATGAGGACTGGAGGACGCAAACAGAACGCCTGTGTACCCTGCCCGTGGTGTTGCTTGCGAGTTCGATTCATCGCTAGTCGCTCCAGTTTGTGCAAATAAATACTAGGTAGCATCAATATGCGTTTACACGAAAACTCTCTTTCTCGAATCGAAAACCGGAAACTTAGAATTAACTATAAAGGGTCAAACATTTCCAATACGTATAGGGTAAACACTCCTTACCTCGCATCTATAGAATAAACGCCACTGATGTCTGCCGTCAATCATTCCTCCGGCCGCCGAGCGACAGAGCAGTGAGAGGGTTTGCCTAAGGGGAAGGGTCGATGTGGGAGTCTCCCAGTAAAGTTGGCAGCGATTTGTTGAAAATATTACTAAGAAATGTTTAGATTTATTTCTACCGATAACAGTGTTTCTTGGTTTATACGCATTAGAGCACAGATTTGTACATTATAAACGAATCTACATTCCTCGAAATTCCACGGTTTCATTTCGATGATGCATGAATAACGTAAGACGGTTCATGGCAGTGCTAAATTTACATAAGGCGAATAGATACAAAATGGGCGGAAAAGCAGACCCCGAGTGTTCAATTAACAGTGAACAGAGTATACAGAGCACTAGGTACATTCCGCACGACAGTTACGGCACGCTGGCAGTTGACAGAGCGATAAATATGGTGCACAGTCCCCTCAACACGGAGGCAATCAGCTGGCAGTCGGTCAGCTGGCATTTGCGTCATTTCCGTCAGGAGTGCAAAACAAGAAGACGGGGGGGGGGGGGGGAGCCCGGGTGCCAACTGACCGCGCGTGGCACGGGGAAGGTTAGGGCCCGCAGGCGCGCCAACCGCGTGCAAAAATACGCGCGCGGAGGCCACGGACGAGCAGCGCTCCAACACGCACACTAAGGCTGGTTCACAATGCAAGAACATATGCACAGAGCATGCGACATAACAGTGACAACATTCAAACTACCAGAAGTATTGAGCGAAATCGATTCACAGTTGAATACTCGTGTATTACACAGACCAGCGACAGATGACAATTTAAACTTTTTTTTAAAATGTATTTTGGTTTGCTGAATTCGGAAACGGTGCTCATATTCTCATAACACGCAGGGTTTTTCCTTAAAATGAGATTATGTGTCTGACTAACGTAAACCGGACATTTTTCATCATTAAGGAAATTCTTTACTTCATACCCACTCATCTTGGGGAAAAAAAAAGTCTCAAATACTGTTTTATGTTTACTTCAGTTGCACTCTTCACAGTGACAATCCGAGCACTCCGCGAAAGCGGAAAAAAACCAAACCCGCTCACTCATGACCAAGGGGAAAAGGGGCAATAATACTATTAAATAAAATTAATTAGAAAATTTAAGCATTTCGAAAGTATTTTAATCAAATATAGATTTACAAATGTGTTTTGTTCAATAATATACCCCCGAATAATTTAGCAACAACAGTATATAGGCTTACAGTACAAAGGCGGTTTGCGAAAATTGGTACATGACAGAGAAAAAAAAACTGAGATCAATTTCGGTTTCAGCATCCCTCAAACATGATAGAACAACATACATTTTTAAAAAGTTTTTAATGGTTCTAATTTTGCAGGCCTTGTGTTATTTCTAGACAATAAAATTATGCGATGAGTCTAATGTCAGTTGGCAGTGCTGGTAAATAATGGGTTTTAATAACAGACTGTGATACGACGTTGGAAATGTACGGTCATTTAAAATATTTAGCACGTTTGTTTTTCTTTAAAATTTTGATGAACCTTTAAAAATTCCTGCTGGAAAAACTGTCGCCAGTTCTTTCCTCTAAATTTATATCTTGCAACATTTATTCGTTTCTGCAGTAAACTGTTATTCCATCTTAAATAAACAAGTTAAGATGATTGGCTGTTACCACATGCGCCTGCATAAGAACTGCAATACAACCACTTCCTTTGTGCACTATGTCACGAACTCTCATGCACACGAACTTTTACTGTTAACCGCAACTGTCAATAATTATGTTCGAAAACATGGTGGTTAACTCTTGTGCACGCGACCCATGTTCTGTGGCTACTCTCATGCTTTCAATCGTGAACCAAGCTTAAGGATATGCTCGAACTGACAGTGTAATAAAGTATTGAGTATAATTTAGTATAGTCCATTCACGAATACTTCCAACTTTCTAAAACCCTTCTAAAATGGTACTTTCAGGGTATTCCTCCGCCCCGTGCAAACAAAGCTTAGCAGAATCTAGAAAGTTACACCAAAGAGACAATGGACCCACCCTATTCAAACACACTCAGCTTAATCATACTCTGCTTAAGAACCATTTCCTACTAGGCATTACGAACACACATATGTTATGATTCTAATTATTTATATTCATTATAAATAGGTATAGTATAAAAGTCATATTTAATTTAAAAAATTGGCACTTCATGCATGGGGTGATTATTCAAAGGTTTGATTCATAAAGTGCGAAGACACCGTCAATTGACTATAGTGTTCAATTCGAACGTCGTCGATAGTCACTTGTTCAGCGATGGTTTCGGCGTAGAAATTTACCATTTCAGTAAGTTTCGTTGCATACTGAAAACTAAATACTAAAATACCCAAATACGTAATCATTTTAGCCGACTAATTCGGGTCACGTAGCCTATCCGAAAAGAAAGTGCCTGAAGACGAGATAGACCAATTTTTATCTTCTGTACGTCCCCAACATCGACTCGCCCATCACCAGCACAACTGCCAGTCACGTGGTTGACGATGATGAACGCGTTTACTTAAATCTTAATTTCGAACAGACGCACCCTTTTACATGAATTAAATACTTTGACTATCTTCAGTATAGTAATGTTACAGGCGGCCGCTCTAAGCGTGCGAGGCACGCATGATTTGCTGACGTGTGCGCTATTAGTTGCAACCGGAGACCTATTTTTTTTTATGAGGAATCACCTGCCGAAGTTTGTCGGTTGAGTTCAGTTCCACCCCGTATATTCGCGTCTACAGTTGTATAGTGAGTGAAAATATTTGGGCGACTGTTAACATCGAGCTCTTGAGAGCCGATGTTGGTGATTGAGGTGAGTATGGAGCAGCGCCGGAAAGAAGGGGCGAGGGAAACGGGAGATCCCCGAGAAAAACCACCGATCAACGACATCGTCCGGCACGATTCCCACATGAGAAAACCCGGTGACCTAGCCGGAGCTTGAACCAGGATCGCCTTGGTGGGAGGCGAGCAGGTTAACCGCTCAGCCACCGTGGCCCCCTACGTTAGCATTTCACAAAGGAATGTTTACAAAACGTGCCTGTTACGTCTATCAGAGCGCGTGCCACTCCAGACCTTGGGTATCGGGTGTCTTTGAGACAGTTGAAGAATGCTCTGGATTACTGATCTCGTTGTTCTCAGCTGGACTCGAGGTGCGAAGAAATCTTCCAGGTCAAGGCCAGCGGCTATAGAAGGCACGTCGGGCCTCCGAGTCGGCAGTTGTTGAATGGATGAGTTTCAGCGATAGACGACTAGCGAGAGGAGAAGCGCGCGGCGAGAGAAGTGGCCAGCGGGAGGAAAATCTGCGACTGCGCACATCAGAGCAGTGAAGAGTACGACTGCAGGCTGGACTAGTGGACTGGATGCGTGAGTGAATGACATTACAAATGATGGCAACAGATAGACTGAACAACATACGTTAATGATGAGTATCAGTTGATTGACAATAAACAGAGACATAAAGAAGGACGGTAATTAGAGTTGAAATAGACATTAAATATTGCAGTCCCCGAGAAATGAAAAGAATAATAGTATAACTAGATATATTAATGGTGTAAATAATAGTTGTATGAATAAATCAAAAAAATTAATGTTGGTTATTTTATTTTAATTAAGACCTCCATCCCTGACGAACTCATGTGCCTCTTAGGCGTCATGTAACAGTATATTCGCGGTTTCTTCGCATTTTTTTAAGCTGCAATTTGGAAAATCACCCATGTATGACGTGTCTGAATATCTCATAAATATGCCATGTATCACAAGCGTTATATACTCCAGTTAAGGTAAAACTACTTTATTTTTGGCTCAATAAAATTTTTAAACTTATATTTTATCTATAAATTGCAGTATTTCGTTTATAATTAATATAAATAAAAAAAGCGCGAAAACAGGTGCGTAGGCAATGCCTGGTAAAACATCGTTCTCGTGCAAAATATTATTTAACTGAGTGCGCACGAATGCTGGGCGCAGTACCTTTGGTGTAATTTCATAGACTTGGTCAAGCTTTGTTTCTACAAGGCGGAGTAATATCCTGAACTTAGAACTTCAGCAGGGCTTCAGAAAAGTCGGATGTAGCCGTAAATGGACTATATCTTCTCACAGCTCTGAAACAAGGTTAGAGGAAGTGTACAAGCACATCAAAGCACCTAACTCCATAAAGAGGATTGAAACCTCAAACCCTACTCTCTTAAGAAATTATTCACAAATATACGAAGAGTGGGACAGCGCGGATGGTAAAGTTATTTCTCGTAAATTCCTGCTAGCTTTCTTACATTTGCTCAGGAAACGGTCAAATCCGTACGAAACTTCGTAACTTTGTATGGCAGCTACGTACGCTAAACATTCCATAGTTGTGTAGACTGTTCACAGCAAAATAAGCACACTTGAAAGACCTGCTAACATCTACCTGTATGCACGTTGTGTGTTATTCCGCCTTATGTAAAATTAACATTGCCATGGACCTCATAGCTTTACTCGTGCGTCAGTCAAGTGAAACTGTGAAATTATTAGAAAAGTAAATACTAAGCAAAATTTGCTCATTTTACAATTTCGGGGGTTTAAAAAAAAAAATTATTACAGCTGGTTACTTGGTTTTTTTTTTATTCGATGTTAAGATATGAACTGTGCCTCTGCCGCTACCAACGTTACTGGGCGCATGTGACTCAGTGAGCGCTTTAAATTATATGCCACGCAGGAGCACTGACATTTTTCTAACAATCATTTCAAAAGTGCTTACTTAATCGTGAACAGCCTTTAGTCAGAAATGTGGTACTATTTCTATACTATATATGGGTTAAAAACTTCCAATTCAGTTTAGGAAGCTTACCAGAAACTATTTTTTAGAGTGTAAGCAGGTTGTTTCTGATAGCGCTGTTGGCGGAGAGACAGTCTAATGTTGGACCACAGACAGTAGTTACTAAAGGCTGTTCACGATAAAGTGAGCACTTTTGAAATCAACCTTAGGAAAAAATCACTGTTCCCATCTGCATAATTCTAACGTGCGCATCGGGTGAGATGCGCCCAGTAAAGTTGGTAATGATGGAGAGAAAGTAGTTCCATAGCTTAACGTTAAATGAAAAATGTTAGGTTACCATTTGTGATAACTTAAATTATTTCTTTCGCTTCCTATATATTTTTTAATGTATCGAGGTGGTAAAACGAACAGAAAAGTAAAGAATTTATCTATCAATTTCACAATTTTACTTGACCGATTCATGAATAATGTGATGAGGCCCAAAGCAATGTTAATTTGATATATTGTGGAAGTATACGCGATGTGCATATAAATAGATCTTAAGCAGGGCTTTCTAAAGTGCTCAGTTCACCGTGAACAGCCTATAGGTATCTTGCACGAGCACTCTACCCTGCACGCCCCAGCGCTCCCCGCGGCCGGAGGGGATAATTACGTGCAACCTCGAGCGCACTGTCCTCACCGCCGTCTGGGCAAGGCTGCGGGCGTCGCAGCGCCACCGATAAATATTCAAACGCCACACTTCGAAATAAAATGCTCCGCCATGTGTTAAGAGGCGAGGGAGGAGTCCTCCAGCAGTGGGGGCGATCTTCTTTTCTTAACCTTCTCCCAACAAGCGGGGCCACCATGTGCGGTCCGGAGAAGCGGCAGTCATTTCGGCAGCTACTTCAGTATTTCACGCGAAACCAAATTAATGCATAAGAATAACGGGGAACTATAGGCTGTTTCACGGTAAAATAAGCACTTTTCAAAGACCTGCTTAAGATCTACTTGTACGCACATAGTGCATTCTTGTGCGTTATGTAAAATTAACATTGCGATGGGCCCCATCACTTTATCCATGCGTCGGTCCAGTGAAACTATAAGAAAAGTAAACATTTTACAAACATGCTCATTTTTACACTTGGTGCATTAAAAAAAAAACCAGCGAGCGAAAGAAATAATTTAAATTAACACAAATGGTCACTTAGCACTTTTTATTCAACATTAAAATATGGAACTATGTTCCGCCCATCGTTACCAACTTTACTGTGCACATGTCACTAAGTGCGCCCGTTACAATATATGCACAGGCAAGAGCAGTGACGTTTTATAAAGTTGATTTCAAAACTGCTCACTGCATCGTGAACAGCCTTTACATAAGTATGAACAATCCTACCTTGGGACATGCTATACAGGATAATAATTTAATTGACATCAGAGCAAAACCTGTATCATTAAGACATACAGTGGCTCATAGTGGTACACCTATCGTAGGATATTTCATTGTTGTAATACAAGTCTTTTGGACATGAAAATCGAGAATATTGGTGAATAAATGTATTTACAATCATCATACAACAGAAACAAAAATCTATATCTTTACAAAAGAATATATAAATTTACAACAAACCACTACACATTCTGTCAAGATGTAAACCACAATGAAAATGGTACAGTCTGTACTATGTCCTGTTGTTTTGAAGGGCATTTGTGGACAGTTAGTATCTAGTGTGACGACCACAGTTCTATTTCATCTCTCAAGGCCATCTGGCATAGATCGAACCAACCTTTCACAATTAAAGGGCTCAATCTCATCCCCTTCCTTTTGAAGGGTAATTTTGAAGTCATTCCGGTAAGATATGGGATGTTAACACACTCCACAAATTTTCGATGACATTGAAGTCTGGGGACTGTGAGGGGGGGGGGGGTATCAAGAACATGGGGGCAATTGTAGAGTAACCACATGTGTACCTTTATGGGATTTATATTTCTGATTGTTGTCCTGGTAGAAAGTGAAAAAAATCCCTCAAGGCTAATTTCCCAGCTCTTGGTGTCAGTTCTTACCTCAATATCTCCACATACACATCCTCTCTCGTGTTTCACCGTCGACCTAATATTTATTTCTGCAAGCTCCGTGTTTGGCATACGCCAGATAGTGACCTTCCCATCCGATGCAAACATATTGAATTTATTTCCACATGTAAATATCATTGATTTCCATTAATCAAAATATTTATCAGCGTGATCTGTGCAAACTGAAGCCTGAGAAGTTTGTTCTTCTTGATGAATTACCAGGAATTTTCATCTCGAGGGAATATTCATTTCCAATCTAATGTCAGTTCGTACTAGGTGTACCACTTTCACTGAGTCGCTGTATACACAGATGGGAAAGTTACAATGATAACTCTCAAAGGAAAAAATATTCATGGTTGTAAATGCAGTTTGCACGCATCACACAGCTCGCGAATGTACAAAAATGGCCGCTGTCGAACAGGCGAACAAGAAAGCCCCACAGGTTCTAACAATTATCACACACACACACACAAAGTATTATCGGTTATAAGCAAAAGTAATGGATCAGAAAGGTAAAGCCATGCAATGCCCAATGTTATGGACTGCATTAAGATTTGTAAACATAAAACAAAATCTCAAGTGTTCAAAATGCTTTGGCCAAATATTTTTTTACACGAAAAGTTCTAAGAAATACAGCACATTTACACTAAACTCAAGATTTTTTTCTCAAGACTATGTGGCTATGTTCGAATTGGCAAGTTAGAGTATCAGTATTCTAGTGTATAGTATTACGTACAGCTCGGAAGCTGGCCTATATTCACTTGGTCAACCATGTTTGCGATTTGGTAATTTAATTTAGTATTTTAGTAACTCTGGTTATATATTTAAAACTAAATAATTACTATAATGAAGAATTCATTGTCATTTTGGTCGACTAATTCGGGTCACGTGACCTTTTTAGTAAACTAAAGGCGTCAATTCGAACCCGGCCTGTGTTGTTGTCGACAGCGTTTATAATTATGTCCTATTGCTACACAGGAGAGTGTTATATTCTATTCGCGGTATCTTCACAATTTTTGAACCAAACCTTTGAAAAATCATCCTATGTATTATGTGTCTGGCTGTCTTCTACACGTGTAACAAGCGTTTTATACTTCTGTTAACATACATTACCTTATTATTTATTAAATTGAACTTCTATATAATTTTATTTAAAAATAATATTACATCGTTTATAATTAATAACAACAAAATAAAGAAGAAAATTGGTGCGTTAGCAATGCGAAGTAAGAAATAGTTCTTATGAGAAATATTATTACACTTCGTGCGCATGAATGCTGTGCGTTGGCCCTCTGGTGTAATTTTTTAGACTCGGTCAAGCTTTGTTTGCACGGACTACAGTAAGTTATCACCGTGAATATATTCTTCTACAACCTAATGACTTAAAAACAAGAAATGTGTTGTATAGAAACGTCACGATAAACTTTTTTCGATTAAAAGAAGGGTGTCTTTCTGTACAACTTCGCCGAAAACCGAGAGAGCGTACGACTTCCACTCGGGTGGTCACAGGTTTGATTCTGGTATACGCTGTTCACGGTAAAGAGAGCACTTTTTAAGGCCCTTCCGAAAGGTATTAAAACCTTATAAATATACCTTATTGCAGTCTCAGACGTTAACATTTCAGAGTGAAGAAATGTATACAGTATGTTTATTAGTCATATTACAATGTTTATATTTAAAAGTGGCAGAAAGGTAGAAATTAATTGAAATGAAAAATCTAGGAGGGCCTTAAAAAGTGCTCACTGTACCGTGAACAGTCTATAAGCGGGATACGGGTGTTTCTCTCAAGTGAGTACCACGACAATTAGGAAACCCTATCGCCTTTAACCTAATGCTTAGTCGTGAGGTAATTTTAATTGCAATTCTTAAAATAAATATTTTCTGTAAAAAGGTTTTGGTTCCGATACTCTGAAAAGGCGCAATTAGTCTGCTGCTGAGAATCCCCAGACCTATGGGCACATCGACATGGAAAAACCACAAATTAAATAAACTGTCTGGTTACAAATATGTCAGGTTTTGTCGAACATTGCCTTCAAATTTCCAATCCGACTTCAAAATGTTTACACTCCGCTCGGCTGCTATACTAAAAGTGTGCAAAAAAACGTAACTGATAAAATACGCCACAAATACCTCGGGTGTGTTTGGAGCCGAAAAGTGAAGCAGTAAACGCAGACTGTTTTATGGGATGTTAACTGATGTCTGAAGGTCACGATGGAAGCGCGGTAACATTCGGCGCCGAGTTATCTGCAACGTGCGAGGAGTTTAAAGTCCATTCACGGTTACTTCCATCTTCCCTCAAGCCCTGCTAAAGTTCTACTTCCAGGATATTCCACCGCATCACGCAAACAAAGCTTAATCATGTCTATACAATTACACCAAAGGGACTGCGCGCAGCATTCGGGCGCACTCGGTATAATACTATTTTGCACACGAACTATTTCTTATAGGTAAAATGAGCACTTTTGAAAGTCCTGCTTAAGATCTACTTGTATCCACGTTGTGTATTCATCCGCTTTATGTAAGATTAACATTGCCACGGGCCTCATCACTTTATTCATGTGTCGATCAAGCGAAACGTTGAAATTATTTAAAAAAAAGTAAATATTTAACAAGTCTGCTCATTTTTACACTTCGATGTGTTAACAAAAACAGAAAGCGAACGAGATAATTTAAGTTATCACAAACGGTCACCTAACATTTTTTATTCGACGTTTAAATACAGGAACTACTTCCCATCCACCGTTACCAACCTTACTGGGCGCATGTCACTCGGGCGCCTGTTAAAATATATGCAGGTACGAGGCAGTAACATTTTCAAAGCTTGATTTCAAAAGTGGTCTCACTTTATCGTGAACAGTCTTTACCAGGCATTACCAACACTCCTGTTTTCTCACTGTTTTTATTCATATTATTTAAAAATTAAATATTGTAATTATAGATAAAATACAAGTTTGAAATGTTAATTCAACCAAAATTAACGCACTTTTACGTTAATAGAAGCATAAAACGCTTGCGATGTATGTCATATTTAGGAACTAGCAAAACACGTCATACGTGGGGTGATTTTTCAACTGTTAGATTCAAAATGTGCAACGAAACCGCGAATATACTACACTTGTAAAGCGAGGAAAATGCATGCCGTGTTGGAAAAGAAAAAAACTTATTCCATGGAGTCTATCAAATTGTTAGCATCTGAAAACTTTTAAAACAAATTTCAGCTTTGTAATACTTCCACACAGTAAAGTGAGAATTTTTATTACCCTAATTACTTTTTTCCCTATTAGCCATTTTTCATCCTCCCACCTATTTTTTTAAAATAAATATTACCACTTAAGTAATAAACACAGTGTATATATTTCACCAGACTCTAAAGTTAACGTCTGATGCCAGAATCGCATAGCCCCAACGAGCACAGCACGACACGACACGACAAAAACAGCAACCACGACCATTTTCAATGTGACTGCTCGAATTTACAACCCGGCAGTTTACTGACGCGACATGAAGAGTAGAATTTTTCGGATCCATTAAGAAAGCGCTGATTAACTACGCTAGTTCCAAAGGCGGTGGGCAGACGGGAAATTTGGAGTACATGATGGTGATAAGGTTTTATAGCTAATGCATACAAGGGTAAAATTAGTATTTATAAGAGTTAAATACCATAATTTTCATAATTTGTTTTCTTTTAAGCGACGTACTTTCCACTGTAAGGAAAGCTTATCATACAATTATATTTTGCGTCACAATTACACTGTGCGTCGTGTCGCACGACACGACGAAGAATAGAAATAATTTCTAATCCAAAACTGGTGGTCGTACGACAGAATTGTCGGACTTACGTCAGATCTATCTTGTATTCCATTGGTCGTTTAGTTTTAAGTGAGGTCACGTGCTGGTCGGGGCTATGTGATTTCGGCATTAGGCTACAGTAAAATATGTTTATTTGACTATCATTCCAAATGAGGGGGCTTCGAAAATTGCTCACTTTGCCGTGAACGGCCTACAGTATGCTGACCTGAAACGGATCCGTACACTGTCAGATGCGAAAATGAATTCCTATCTCGTTTGTGGAAAGTGCGAACGATCGAATACCCCGGCGACAACGCAACGTGTGAAGTC
This sequence comes from Dryococelus australis, assembly GCA_029891345.1. Lineage (NCBI taxonomy): Eukaryota > Metazoa > Arthropoda > Insecta > Phasmatodea > Phasmatidae > Dryococelus > Dryococelus australis. The sequence goes on from CM057006.1 coordinate 46,831,324, forward strand.
GCGCGACGGAAGTGTTTATTTCGAGTTGTCTCTGTGTAAAAACACGAACCGAACACGGGAGGGGCACTCTACAGGGTCTCGACGCATTCCGCCATGATGATTTATACTTTTTCACGCAAACAAGTAACCAACAAAAAAAAAAAAAAAAAGGTCACGTTAGCACCAAATACGACCAATGCGGCCAGATGAAGTTAATCATGTCTCCCGCGCATCCATCATATCAAAGTAGTATTATTTTTACATGATTTATTTTGTGACAGCTATAGTTTATTCGCGGGTTCCTCACACTGTTTTAATCAAACCGTTAAAAAAAAAAAAATTACCTCATGTATAACGTGCTTTGTTGTTTCCTAAAGATGTGCACCACAAGCGTTTTATACTTGTGTAAACACAAATATACGCTATTTTTTATTAAATTGAAATATTACTTATATTTTGATTACAAATTACACTATTTCATTTATAATTAATATGAATAAAAAGAGGGAAAAGATAGGTGTGTTGGTAATGCCTAGTGAGAAACAGTTCTTATGTTAATTATTTTTACAACGAGTGCACACGAATACCGTGCGGTGCGTTGTCTCTCGGTGTAATTTTCTAGGCTCGGTTAAGCTTTGCTTGTATGAGGCGGAGGAATATCCTAGTAGTAGATATTTAGCATGGCTTCAGAGAAGTTTGAAGTTACCGTGGATGGACTATAGTCTGCCCTCCCGATCTTTTCGTACAAAATGGGGTGGTGATGTGATAACACGGAAAAAAAGAAACTCATGCACCAGTTACAAAAATATAACATTACTATGCCGAGATATGTCAGGTGTGTGTGTGTGTGTGTGTGTGTGTGTGTGTGTGTGATGTCATGCGTCGGCCAAAGCGTACAGAGGCAGCCTAAAGCTGGAGTCACAATAGCCCGACGAACACAACACGACACACTAACATGACGTCAGAGGTCGACGGAATTTTATATTATATTTTAATCAGTGTTCACAATACCCCGACAAAATTTGCCCGACAAGTGTGTTAATTCGTTGTTGGAAAATACTAAAGCGGCAAGTTATACTTATAATATTCAATATTAACATTTTAAAAATCGTGATAAAGATAATAATTTTACTTTTGACAATATTTGAATTTATAAAAGATATAAAAGTATTTAAAAACCAACGAGAACGTTATTTTGGTGCTAAGTTAGTTTATTATTTACCACAGTAGGGAAATACGAACGAAACTTTATTTTCTAATGTTGTATTTACATTTCTGCGCGCCCCGACGAGTCCGACTTCGGCGGAAAGTAGAAATAGAATCTACTTTAGTCGGGCTGTCGGGGCTGCGTGCGATTTGTCATACTGACGTCAGAGCGACCTTGCTGCTACTACTCAGATTTCGTCGAGTCGGGGTTGTCGTGTCGGGTTCGTCGGGATATTGTGACTCCAGCTTAATGCGTGCAGCAGTTGCGAGAGCATAGTGACGTGCGACGCCAGTCTTGGCACAGAACCAGCGACGGCTGGCGCCATATGCCCCCTGGGCGCTGCTGCAAGATACACACAATGGTCGATATGTTTGGGTAGGCGAGTATCACGATCGCCCAGGTTTACGTCACGCCATATACTAGAAATGTGTCAACAGTGCAGCATGGCTACCAGAGCTTCCCTTCATTCCGCCGCATTTCACCAGAACAAGCGATGATACGCTAGAGTATAATTACGCGGCTGTAAATAATCATAAAAGCCCCGATAAATGTTTTGAGCAAGCTCCAGAGTAAGTTTTTCACGATTTTCACGGTAAAGTGAGTACTTTTAAAACCCTAGTTACTTTTTCTTTTTTGCCATTTTTTAATAGTTTAACCACCTGTTTACATAAATATTGCCATGTAAGTAATAAACACAGTGTGTACATTCCACTTCACCCGGAATTTAACGTCTAAGACTAAAATAAAAAAAAATTTATTGACTATTATTCCAAATGAGAGGACTTTCAAAACTGCTCACTTTACCTTGAATAGCCTATACGGCAGCTGCTATTCGAGCTCGCATGCAAGCAGGTATAGCCTATTCACGGTAAAGTGAGCACTTATAAAAACCCTCTCATTTGGAATAGTCAATTATGTTTTATTTTAGCCTTTGATGTTAACTTCCGAGTGCCGTGGAACACACACGTTGTGATTATTACTTATATGGCAATATTAACTTAAAAAGGTGGTTAAAGGATAAGGAATGGCTGAAAGAAAAAAGTAACTAGGGCTTCAAAAGTGCTCACTTTACCGTGAACAACCTATAAGGACGTTTCTACATAATAACCTGTCACGCGGCACTCGCTGCCACACAAATGTGCGCGCATTTGTTTTAATTTTACTTCGGCAACTCGGGTTCATGAACTGACTTCACTCGCATATTCTGTAATTTCCGTTGATGTACGGAACCTAACTGTTCTGTTGTAAAAGTTTGAACTTTGTATAAAATAAACTTAAAAAATTTACCGCAATTTCCCCATAATGGTGTTATAGCAGTACAACTCTCTCTCTCCAACTATCTCATAATTTCCGCCATATAGGAAACAATCCACCGAAAATTGTGCGCAACCAATTCCCAAAAAAAAAAAACCTTCATGCAAACGGCCAAAAGTCAGTTGAAAACTTTTACAAAACAGTTCATACCAGTGGCCATGCAAGCTTGTGTGGGATTTTTCAAGCAAACTTCCATCGCGCCAATCGGACGTGAATTCGTATTTGCAAGCCACGTCCAGACCAGACAAAAAAAAAAAAGACTTCTCATGCACAATGAAAGAAAATACATACGGTAAAGATTTCCACAGCCCGTAATACGGTCAATCCAATGTATAGGAAAATGACAATACGAAGTATTCGAAGACTGTAACATAGTGAAGTTATTGGATTCAGGAATTTTACGACTATTTTCAGGGTCCAAACCTACAACCTCCCCTCCCGTGCAATTCCCACCGTCTATTTGGTAGTGCCGCTTTTGTAAGTGTTGGTAGCGCGGCAAACGTTTTCTGTATTACGATTGTCTTCCGAATGACTAATATGACTTTAAATTTACGAAACAAGTTGGCACTATGTAGAAGGCCTAGCGTTTTACGAGCACGCGACTTGTAGTTTTCTGTTTTCTACATCAGAAAACGGACAAGTGTTGGAGCCAGAAAGAAAAACCTATGCACTACTTTTCCGCGGTGTAAAGAAAGGCTTACGAAACAACGTCCTTCTCTGTGAACACGTCCGTCATCCATATCCACCAGCATTTCCTTCTCTGTGAACACGTCCGTCATCCATATCCACCAGCATTTCCTTCTCTGTGAACACGTCCGTCATCCATATCCACCAGCATTAACTCTAAGGGAAAAAAATATGTAGGACTTGTTACAATAAAATTTACCCCCCAAAGTTTTCTTTAATACGGCGAAACATGAAACTGAAGGGTTGGAACCATTATCTACAAGGTTCTCAAGAAATTTCTGGGACTAAAGGCCAATGTCGTTACATGGTGTGGCTGGTGAGGCCACCAGCCAAGCAGTAGTGATGGGATATTCGATTAATCGATTATTTTGAATCAATTCGATTAGTTCATGAATTTCAGCTGGTTAAACCCACATGTTTCACATTTTTCATTTTAAAAAATTGAATATAATTTTGAAACAACAAATTCTCAAAATAGCAGAAGTTATTAAAATAAACAGAAAATTTTTTTCTGAGAATAAGTTCCAAAGGAATTTTTAGAAATATACAGTATTTGGGACGAATTTTTATGTACGGATTAGAACAAGAAAATCGATTATTTTTACCGATTATTTATTGGATTAAAAATATAATTGTAATCGATTAATTAGAAATTACAAACTTATGCGATTATCCCATCACTACCGCAGAGTGGCGTGCTGTATCCTCGAAGCACGCCACGCGAGTGCCAAGGTCCTGCTTATCGGCGTGGAATGCGTGCAGACGACTGCGTGCGTGAACACACAGTGGCTGCACAACGCGGCGCAGCAACTCCTGCCTGTAGTTTTAAGGCCCCCGCCTACCTAGAGCTTTTTTCCCCCGCGTTTTAGAGCGAGAAGCGTGGGAGCGATGAGGTACAAGGGCTGCATTGCCACACGCACCAAGTGCGCCACTGCCTCGGAGCGCAAGGCTCTGAACTGGAGTTGTTACGACAGCGTGAAGAGGCCTTAATTCGACGCCCTGCCGGAACACGCCATCGCACACGAACTGTAATCGGGACTCGCAATGCCCAAACCCCAGTAAGCAGGAACTACCTCTACCAGCCGAGGAATCAGGCCATGCTGCCTTATGCCACGTCAATATGAGGGCAATACAGAGTGGCGGCAGAGGTATTTCTCCGTGTGACGCCGACTGAGATGAGCTTCACATGAAGCCTGCTGTGTCAAACGCCGTAACTAGTCATATTTAATCGATCTTAAAATACTTCTCAAGGTGGAACAATTACAATATACTAATGTGGCTCTCAGAAAGGTAGTAGATGTAGTTAAATTAACAATGCTCCCCCTACCTTATAGTATTTTATGTACTCTCCAGATATTTTATTATATAGCCATATAAAAATCTATAGCTTCTTATATTTACTTACCCCACATGCCCTTACCATCATCAGAGTCCCCCAACCTTAACAGCAAGTACGGTTTGACCACAATATAAACAAAGTATAACAGCGTGCAGTGTTACCGTCACACTGCGTATACCTAAGGAACTTTCAGCGGTGACACTATCATTTTATTCATGGAAAGTCTGTAGGAAGGTTCAATGTGTGTAGTTTTGAATAGAGCGAATGAAGAAATTTGGGCGGCTCTTAACAGCGAGGTCTTGAGAGCCGATGAGGGTGATTGAAGTGAGAATGCAGCGGCACCGGAATGAAAGGGCGGGGGAAACGGGAGATCCCCGAGAAAACCCGCCGACCAACGGCATCGTCAGGCACAATTCCCACATGCGAAGATCCGGTGCCCCGGCCGGGGATTGAACCAGGATCGCCTTGGTGGAAGGCGAGCGGTCTAGCCACTCAACCACCGTGGCCCCAGTTTTGAATAGATCTGACGCGTATATTCTGAGGCACGGCGCTTTGAAAAAGTAGTTCTTAGCCATTTTGGAGTGGTGCGAAATGGTGTTTGTAATGCGCATGCCGTTACTCAGCACCCATCGTCTGAAGTATACATTCCTGCGTAGATCAGATAATTGAACGCACGTTTACTAGTTACGTCGAAGAACTAATAATTCAAACAAACTGTATCGTAGCTCAAGCGCCATGACCACCCCAGGGACTTCAGCCCATTTCACGACCTAAATCCTTTCTGCGGAAGAAGTGGGAAGCGGAGGGAAGATGAACCTCTTCGAAACGTACACGGCCCACGTCCACGCAAACTACGCTCTCTCTCTCTCTCTCTCTCTCTCTCTCTCTCTCTCTCTCTCTCTCTCCACGTGTTTGCGCATATCAACTTCGTACACACGTCCTCTGGCACCTGTCAACGTGCTTCCGAACGCTCCAGGTCAATCTACTAAGTGCCCCGTTTTAATATGCAATTTCCCAGATTAAAAAAAAATTACTTCAGTGCCTCCAAACCAGTTAAAAATCGACTAGCACCAACAGCACATCCGTTTAACTTCAAAACGCTCGGTAAAACGTAAACGTTAAAATGCACGGATTTTTTTTTCCTCGATTTATTTTGTCAATTTCCACAAAAAAAATCAACTTCTCTGACAGCTGCCCTAACATTATTCATAAAACAGGTTCTTGATAACTGTATATTCAACACGTGTCACTTAAAACACAGCTTGAGAATTACAACCTAACAAAAATGCGATGGAAACGTTTGGTGGAATATGACAGACGAGAGCAACTAGCAAACAAAAACAAAGCAACGTAAATGAAATCCGCTTTCTATTTATGAAGAACCAGCATAGCGTGTTCCCCAAGTGTTTACTTCAGAACACCCACTTAAAACGATTTTAATTGTGCATCTTCCATTACACAGAACTCTATAGTGCATGGAAACCGTAAATATGGGAGAAAACAATGTACAGGAAGTTAGTTAAAACGTATCACATGTGCTGCTATTCAAGACTACACGGGAAGAAACTGGCTTACGGAATACAAAAAAATCCGAAATACAGTTAAATTTAAAATCACTATTGAAGGTTCACTATTTGTAGCGTTGTAGTTTCGTCTACGGCCAACCAATTTGTAAGGAGGGAGACCTAGCAATAATTAGATTATCTTTTGAGCTATAGGCTGTTCACGGTAAAATGAGCACTTCTGAACGTCCTGCTTAGCATCTACTTGTATGCACGTTGTGTATTCTTCCGCTTTATGTAAAATTACCATTGCCATGGGCCTCATCACTTCATTCATGCGTCGATAAAGTGAAACTGCGAAATTATTAGAAAAGTAAACATTTTACAAATATGCTCATTCTTACACTTCGGTGCAAAAAAAAAAAACAGAAAGCTAAAGAAATAATTTAAGTTGTCACAAATGGTTACCTAACACTTTTTATTCGACGTCAAGATATGGAACCAGTTTCCCCTCCATCGTTACCAACTTTACTGGGCGCATCTGGCTCAGTGCGCCTGTTAAAATATATGCAGGAAGAGGCAGTGACTTGTTTCAAAGGTTGATTTCGAAAGTGCTCACTTTATCGTGAACAGCCTCTATAGGCTGTTCACATTTAAGGCCCTCCTAAAAGGCATTAATCCATAGTAAATATATTTTATTGCAGTCTCGGACGTTTAACTTTTGACAGTGATGAAACGAGTAAGTTGTGCTTGTCATGTTGCAATGTTTATATTAAAAAATGGCGGAAAGGTAGAAATTAAATGAAAGGAAAAATTCTGCAGATATGGCTCATTTTACCGTGAATAGTCTATAGCAAGTCTTGCTTCACTATTAGTCACGACAGCGTAGTTCGCTCACAGTTTGCTAGTTCCGTCACCAGCATCCTCTCTGCCCTGCCGTGTCGCATGTCGAACCAACTCCTGGGTGTCGGGAGGGCTGCAACGTGGGGTGCACACGACACTTCCGCGAAATCTATCTACTTGCGCCGCTGAGGCACCTCATTGTTCCTCCTTATCAGTAGCATTCTCTGGCGCATACTCACCGCTTGCATGTTTGGGATTCTAACAACTGTTCAAAAAAAAAAAACCGGCGATTGTTTCCCACGGCGACAAAGGCACAGCATATCGACGTTTTAACAATACAGTACTTTGGTTACATACTCGCATAACTACTGCAGAAAGCATAAAGGGGCCGTGTTATGCTTAATATTTTATTATGTTATACCTACTTAGTAACACTAAACTGTATATTAACAAATGTTTTTGTAACAAATTGGGGTGCGTGGTTCTCTCAAGACCTCGCTGTTGAGGGCCCTATATACTGAAACGTTTTATGTGAAATCGTTGTTTACCCGCAAACGCGTATCTCGGGAAATAAATGTGCTGGAAATATGACATTTTTGTCAGAAAATATAAAAAATAAAAATCTATGGCCCTATTATTTTTACTTTTGTCATATTAAAGTGTATTCCTGGAGAAATAAAATTTGTGAAAATGGTCAAATATCACTTTTTAAAAGCTTGCCTATGCAGTTTCCGTAAGCGGCAAGAGAAAAGTACAAATTTACGGACGTAGATTAATCTGTGGGCTTTCATCGCGTGTAATTAAACCCCGCCGTTAATGACTTAATTTGCACAGTACAGCGTTATGGCGTTAACACTGCACACCTTGCTTGTAGGAGCGATTAGGCGCTAGAAGTGCGTGTAACTGTCGCCCGTATCGCGCCCTCGCTTCTTGACCTTCACTATCTTCCCTCTTCATGGTCTGTGGTTACGATTTACGTATGACGTAATTAATGATAAAAAGGGGGGGCAGATTAATAAAACAAGAAATTTTAGTCCGGGACTTCGGAAATATAGCACAAAAACCTATCAGCACTGGCCGTACAACCGCATTAAACGGATTGTAGTTTACTCACAATTATTGAAAGGACAAACGTCCACATCCATAATTGAAATTTCACAATAACTGCATACCTATTATATATTTATGCTGCGGCGTAAAGTAAATAGAAAACTGCCGTTTACAAGTTAACCTCGCACAATTAAAATTTGAAAAATTACTTATTTTGCAGTAGTGTATAACAGCAGACAATACAAATTTGTTCTCAAGAATTTGTCAGAGCATATGAAGTATATTTCAACTACGAAAAGTCATCAGCTATTATTATGAATACATATTTTCCAAAAAAGATTGAAACTTTTTTTCCTGGAATGACATGACGTCTAAAATATCTTATTAACTTCGCTTTCGAAGAGCACAAGGAAAATAACCTATTATGAATTCAGGTACCACGACGATCGATGTCGATGTTCTCTTTGGCAATATTCAATGCGATACTAACCTAATTAACCCCTTAATTCTGTGGAAAGCTGTCGTAACTTTTTAACTGTTCAAAATCCGCACTCAAGCCTATAACGTAAACGCCAGTTCCCCGGGGGAAGAAGACAAGAATTAACGTTAGTAATGTGCGTTCAAAGAAAGATAACTATAAGCTGTGATAAATGTGACTAACGGGCATTGTTTTGACACGCAGACGTGTCGGGATGACATTAAAATAATTCTTGGTGTGACACAAACAACATGTGGTCATATGGCCTAAGGCGAGTGGGTCACAACACACTTGTTTGCTTTCCGTTGATAGGTAGAAATCCTCCCGTATGGAACCGCAGAGGCTCACAATAGCATCTCACGAAAAATTAAGTAAACAAGTCTCAGAAAGTTTCGGACAAGGTTAACAGTAAATAGAGACTTCAATGGCGAGATAAATGTAGCCCAGTAAAAGGCAAGCACAAATACTATAATAGTAAAAAGAAACGGACGTGTTGACGAATCAAACACCAAAAGTTACAAAGACCGTCGTCTCTTCGTAAATAAATCACGTGCAGAACAATCAAATGTGATAGTAAATTCCACACGGGGTAGTAATGAGATATTTCTGGTGACTACTATGGCTAGAGTGGAACGCAAAGGCGTTTTGCCTTCATATCACCGGGCTCCGGGTTCGGATCTCTGGTAAGCCATACTTGTATGTGACATTTCGAAGTACAGGTCACACCTCCCCTTCCCCATTCCACGATTATTCGACCGAACAAGTGTGTTAACAATAAGAAAAAATACATTCTTTTTCTGCTACAGTTTCAGGCTGCAATTTTTGAGAAGCAACAAAAATAAGTTAACATCTTCCTAATTTAAGATTACGAATCAAATTAAAAACATGTCACTGGGAAATAACACTGCAATAATAAAATGCCATAATTTTCTGAAGAAACTCATATCAAGAAAATCAGCCTTACATTATCAAATGTTATAAATGTTTATACAAATAAATGTAAATAATAAGTTTGTAGCGTTTCGCAATCATCCAGGCCTTTGTGTCGGATATCTATACTGTTATGCCACCAATCAAATATACACTGGAATGGAAAGTCACCTGTATAAAACTACTTTCAGAGACTATCTCAGCAACGATTAACAGTTTTAAGAGACTACCTAGGCGACGAATAATAACTTTGAGGGACTACCTACGCGAAAGTTAACAGCACTGAAAAAAATACTTAGGCGACAAGTAACTGCAGTGGGAAAATACCTAGGCGATGGCTACCAATTTAGAGAGACTAGCTGGACGATGGCTATCAGTTTAGAGAGACTAACTAGACGATGGCTATCAGTTTAGAGAGACTAACTAGGCGACCGTTAACAGTTTTGAAAGACTACCTAGGCGATGGTTAACGGTTTTGAGACTACCCACGTAAAGGTTAACAATTTTGAGAGACTAATTAGGCGACAGTTAGCAGTTGTGAGGGAATACTCAGGCGAGACGACGTGACGGCGGAACATTTGTAACGAGCTGGACGTGAAGGAAACAGCCGCACCACCACTGTACATCCAAGAGAGTGTCCGGGACAGGCGACAGACCTTGCCTCATCTCGGCGCATCGCAGGAATGTCGGCCACTGGTGCGAAGACGAGGGGAGGTCCCGCTGAAGGGCACTGGGGTATTTTTGTTGGGTTCGATTTGGCGGCTTGCTTAGAAAAGAAAACAGGAAGTCTGTAAAATACGCTGGCTGTGTACTTTTCGGCGCCATCAAGGTATAGGAAAGCATTTGATAACATAACAGTTCTTTATTTTCCACCAATACTACATTATCAACATACTATCGGTTTTTATGCATACACGCACGTGCATGAACCAACATATGTTAATGTGCGGCTTTGCCAACAGTCAAGAGGTGAAATGGAGATAATTGGACGGGTTTTAACGACACGTTCTCAAAAGTCATGAAGCAAGGTGGAAATGGACCAGCGCCGGAATGTAAGGGCAGGGAAAAGCAGCAGATACCGAGAAAACCCTCCGACCAGCGGCATTATCCAGCTAATATCCGGGAGCGAACCTGATTAACCTTAGTGGGAGGTGAGCAATCTAGCGAGGCGAGCGATTTAGCAGCTACACCACCATTGCCCCATCAATAGGTCAGAACCCTTTTGTAGTTCATAATCATAGAGTCCCATTTATCACCAACGTCACTGATTCAAAGTGGAGCATTTTTATACAGTAAAGCGTCCAACTGAGAGTTACTTAAATGAAAATACAAAACACTCAAACAACTAAAAATATCTCGCAAATAATTTCATGTCACAATTCAAATATCGAAAAATGACCTCCAGTTTATTACTTCCCGCTTAAATATCCGACATAGACCTACCATTTCTAAGGAATACATTTTAAAGCGTACATCAAAAAGTACTATTAGCCAGCTACCGTCCTGCTGTGCAACATTGCTTTCTTTCATATGTTGCATGTATATTTTTTAAATTTGATTCACATCACTACAAAACACTTGTCATTGTCAGTGTCAATGCAATATTTGAAGGAACATCTAACAAAACTTTCAAGTCCTCTGTCATACTAAAATATACAATACTACACACAAATACTTCACTACTGCCTAATAGTAATGCCTGCAAATTAAAAAAGTGAAAATAAGCGAAGACACGGGAACAAACAAACATAATAAAATTAATTATGTTAAGTTCACGACAATTATTTTTTTAATGGCAAAATCCCACAGAGGATATATTCCACCAAGGAGGCTTCATCGCAGGGATTCAGATTAAGTAGGGCGTGGGGAGGGTCGTTCTGCAGCTGTATTCTGTAACTCGTTAGCTGTCATATAACGATCGATAAAGTCTCTTAACGAGAAAAATCGCTAATGTCATTGAAGAGCGATTCTGTAACTTCTTTTTACCTACAAATGTCGGTACGTTAACAAAAATCCCCGTTAAGTACGCTGTGGAGAACAGAAAACTTGCTAGAGTATTGAGGGTAACCTACCAATTCAATTCGTATTGCTGAAGTCCGTAAATACACGGTAAACCAAAACTAGAGTAAAGTGAGCCAAATTAGCAAAAACTAGTGAAATAAGCTTCATTTAAAACAGTCACAGTCGACTATAGCTGTTGTGTGCGCTTCGTGTAACTTTACAAAATGGCAGGTATAATGTGAACAGCTTTAATCAAGTAAGCTGAAAACACTGGAATTAAATTTCATAGCACAAAAGCGAAACAGTTTGTAACTTAAGATAACTGTTACACCTTGTAAAGCAGTTTTATGTACACAGAATGCTAATTTAATTCCCAAACACGAAATATTTTGACGTGGAGATACATTTACACTTACGTTACAATAAATATAATTATGACTACTTAGCAGTGGTATTCTATCGGTGTTGTGGTAAGCGGCATGGCTCGCCGTGAGGACGGTCTAATACAGATTTAGGTTCGTGGGTTCAATCCCACCTACTTCAAAAATATTTTTTATAGAGTTCTTTATTTTACTGATATTGTGACATAACATTTTGATCAATATATTTTAATACCACAATATTAATAATGTGACTAAAACCACAATACATAGTTGTACTAAACTTATTCACATATATCAGCCATGTAAAAAATATAATTATACCCAAGTTTGTAAATTATATTCTGTTATATTTACTACATAGACAAAAATTATAGGTATGCTAGTAGTTGGGTTTAACACATAGGTCCTATCTGAATGATAACTGTAATTGCTGAAAAGAAAAATCAGTATTTTCCCAACACTAGCTGCCATTTCATGGCAAACTTTACTGAGTTATTTTAATATGTTATATAGAAATTAGTCAAATACATTATTTTGATAAGATTCATGTTTTAATGGACTGACACCAGGATCAAGATACTACTCACAGAAGCAGAGAGAAACAGGAGGAGTGAAAGAATGAAGAGGTATTGGGAAGAGTGAAGGTGCGCTAAACAAGTCACTCCTGATCCTGATGGGTCATAACTAAAAAAAAAATATTTTTATTAAATATAACTTAAAAAAAAATTGACAGCAACTGGGATTTGAATGTGAAACACAAAAAGGCCTCACAGTGCGACGATTTTGCACCGTGACTCAACCAACTTTGCTATCACAGCAACTGATAAGCTGTGAAAGTTAATTGTTTTATATTTGAATCGAAAATGAATGATGCATTATAGCTTTGTATATATGGTGCAATCAAACCACCTTCCTTTCTTACTTTCCTTATAAATTTGTGTATCTGGTGAATAATGTTTGGAATTGCCATGGTGAGGAAAATTCTAAGGCATACAGCAGAACATTACAGAGTATTTGAGAAGTTCTACACGTGTATTTTATTTTCTTTCTAATCATAAATAAGTCCAAAAATATATGCTCGTTAATGTAACATTTACTTTACGTCTTCATTTGTAGTTATCTCACTTTCAGTGCACTCTTGTTTACGTCTCGTGAACGGTATTGGCCGATTAACTGTGTTAAACGCCGTTTAGACGTGACCATTGCAACTATCATTCCATCATACGGAATTCGTTATTTAAGTTCTAACAAAATTATTCGTTCCGAGGGTAACGAGTTACAGAATACAGCCGCTGGTACGGTGCCGGGATAGCATGGAGGAAACCCTCAAGACTCGGCGGCGCGACACTGAGAAAACACCCTGGTGGGGCGATGTGGCAGGCGGGGCCTTCATATGGGGAATTTGACGATAGGAATGACAATATCTTAAACTGTTCAGAAATTACAGCCGCCTATGCTTATAAGTACACTTACGATATAGTTGGCCCTGTTTCTCTATTCGTAGGGGGTGGCGACTACGTTAGGAATTTGGCAACTATATCTGCAACAGTTCGGAAATTACAGCCAACTATGCTTATATGGGCTCTTGGGTCATTGTTGACCTGAGGCTGGCAGGAAGCCTTGGAGGGTTCTCCTTCTCCATGCAGAATGCATAAACGGGAAGTGCACATTTCAGTAGGAAGGAAAACAATATCGTTTGGGAGCACCCAGAGAAAACCGACCGGAATACAAGAGGTTAAAGTGCTGTGGTGAAATCTCACAATCCCACATCCTCTTCATTGAGTCGAACATCTCATTGATGGGTCATCGGCGGAAATTGACCGGGAAATAAAAGCATGAAGTCGTCAGAGGGGTAAAAAAGGGAAAAATTTCAGGGGTAAAAAGTGAAATTCCGAGGGGGAAAAAGGGGAAATTTTTGTGGGAAAAGGAGCAGATCGAAGGGGAAAAAAGAAAATTTCACGGGAAAAAATTGAGAAAAACTGGTTAAAGTGACATCATCCAAGATGACGAGCGCTGTGCCCTGGCACCCCATCTCAGAATGCCCATTTTTATACTACTATCAAAGTTATTAATAAGAACGAAATTACTGTATTAACACTGAAGTGCAACATCTTTAACAGACCACTTTAACAAACTTGACAGGTTAACATGCAATTTAGAGGGAATGGGGTCTACTGCAGATGAAGATGACAAAGTCTGTAAATGTTATCACAGTGTTTGAAACTATGGATACGAACTTAACATTGGACCTTGAAAAGTCATCGTTAATCGCAGAATTAAAACTGAATCACATGCACGCAGAAGACATAGGCAAAGAATAGTCTTTTATTGTATCAAGACCAATGAGAAAGTGTTTTGGATGTGGAAACAAACGACACTTAATTGCAGATTACCACAAGGAGGACAATAACCACAATAGAGATGTTTCAATGATCAAGGGGAACATACATTATCGAGGCAGGCATCAGAGATACAGTAGTCGTGGTAGCGGTGGACACAACTCAAGCTATTTGTGTTACGAAGAAGCGGAAGTTAGATACCTTTATTGCCACTACAGATAAGGAAGAAACTTTACTAGTTGGGGACGAAGAAAGTGTGAAAGAAATTAAGTTTATTTTAGATTCAGATGGTATGGCCCATTTAATTATGCCAAGTTTGATGTCGTGCATGACAAATATCGAGGATAATGCAAATCTTATAATGATAAAGGTTGCAAATGGGGAAGAGCTAACTGCAAAACAAAGAGGGATACTAAGACTCTTCAAAGATGATGTCAAAATAAAACTGGAAGCTCTTATTGTGCCAAGCCTCACATTTAATCTGTTATCTGTGAAAAAAGATGTCAACTAAGGTAAACACGTTATTCCAGTAATAACAAAGCAGAAATATTTTATGCGAGTGGCCTAAACAGTTGTATGTTACACTTCTGGAAAGCTATACATAGCATTGTATAAAATAGAACATTGTTGTTCAGTGAATGTGAAAAACTTGTGGCACAGGTGACTTAGCCATCTCAATCATGAGAGCTTGAGGTTGCTGCATTTCAAAAATGAGTGTGACTTACTAGCAAGGAAAAGCCAACAGACTACCATTTCCAAGTAGTACCTCATCCAGATTTCGCAAGATTGGAAAACTAAATCCACACAGATGTAGCGGGACCTGTAGCCACTCCTATTAATAACAGTGAGCAATTCTACCAGACCATGACCATTCACATTTCTGCATTGTGTACTTGCACAAGACCAAAGCCAATGCTGTGGAAAATCTAATTGACTTTATAAAAGATATAAATCCCAATTCGGAACAAGGTGTACAAGTTGTGCAATAAACTGGGGGAAAGGATTCTCTTCAAAAAATCTAAAGACATTCTGCACTGACACTGGCATCCAATTAGAATATACAACTCCCCACTCACCACAAATAAATGGGATAAGTGAAAGGCTTAACAAGACTGCTCAATAAATTGAGAACTATGTTTGCAGAAACAAATTTGCCTAAATACTTATGGGAGGAAGCAATACGCACTGCAGCGTACCAGCTTAATCAGTCTTCTACTGCTGCACTTAAAGAAAAAATTCCTGCCAAGCTTCTTTTAGGACAAGCTCGACACTAGAGCCAAACCAA
Organism: Dryococelus australis; assembly: GCA_029891345.1. Taxonomy (NCBI): domain Eukaryota; kingdom Metazoa; phylum Arthropoda; class Insecta; order Phasmatodea; family Phasmatidae; genus Dryococelus; species Dryococelus australis. Next base: position 46,846,661 of record CM057006.1, read on the forward strand.
CAAGGATGGTTGGTTACAGTCCTAATGTTTATAGGGTATGGGACCCTGTAACAGACAATGTACAAGTGACAAGAGATGTGACATTTGACAAGACTGATGTGCAGTATGAGGAATAACAAAAACCTTGTTGCACCAAAAATTAAGTTCAGTGATGGGGACACCAAGGAATGTGAAGACATAGCCAACACAGTAAAGACAACTACAGCTGCAGAAAGTGATGATGAGTTTTATGTATTTATAAACCAGAATAAAGTGTTCTCATCTACGAGACTGAAAAGGAAATTAGCAAAAAACCAAAACATCTGGAAAACTATGAACTTTATGTTGCATATTGCCTAGTGAGTGAGTACAATACACAAACCTATGAAGAAGTGTACTAGAAAGTGAAAAGTGGATAGAAGCCATCAAGAAAGAACTGGAAGCACACAATACATTCCCAAATTTGGATAATAGCGGACCCACGTGAGAACGTTAAATCAGTTGAGACTAAATGGGCATTTAAACCAAATATTCACTACAGAAGGATTGATGTGTTAAGCAGATGGCTGTACCAACAACCTTTTTGAATGGGATGCTCCACACTGATGTGTAAATTTTTCAGCCAAAAGGAGTTTAAAAAAAAAGGAGAGAGAGTTCTGAAGCTCCAAAGACGCTCTGTGGACTTTACGATTCCCCAAGGTGTTGGAACCAAAGGTTCAACCAGTTTGCAACCAAGAATGATCTCAGAAGGTCAAGTTTTGATGCCTGTTTGTATGTTGGGAGACAATTTGTGGTTATTGGTTGTATGGGTAGACTTTTATTTGATGGGTGAGAAAAAATAATAGAACTACTTCAGCAACACAAATACAATAATTTAATGCGAAAGATGTGGGAGAATTGCAGTGCCTCACTCAGACAGAGTTAACGATAGCAGAAAACAGAATTGAACAGTCCCAGCATAAGCTTATTGACAAGATGTTGAGATTTAACCTAGAGGAATGAATATAGGATCTACATTTTCAATGGAAAACAGACCTGAAATCTGTGAAGCAAATACTGTGATAAACTGTGCCGTATTGAGAACTTGCCGTTAGCTTGACGTACTTATCCCAAGTCATCAGGCCTGATGTAGCACCTGCCACATCACATTTGAGTAGTTTTCTGGACCGTCCAACTCAGGTCTTGTCGAATGCATCAAAACGAGTGCTGTGGTATGTAAAGGGACAAGAAATTAGTGTACCACAAATGTCCAGACCAGTGCTCAGGTAATCACATTTTCTGATGCAGATTGGGGAAGTGACCAGATGGATCACAAGTGTGTTAGTGGGATATTATCATCACCATCACCATCATTATTATAAAAACCATACATACTACACCAAAGCTCACATCTAGTACAACATCCTGACAGCATGAGACTGTATGGCTAATTCAGGGGGAAACTAACCAATAACCAACATGTGGTAAAATATATGCTTAGTCCTCCATAGGAAAGAGCATCCCATGGGAACAAAATGTGAAATCATGATTTTATCAATTTTTTGCACTTTTTATATTTTAGTGTGTACCAAATTTTTTTTGGTAAACACGGTTTTAATAATGGTTTCCCAAACTTCCTTGGCTGTTACAGTTGCACTACTTTCATTGTTTTTTTAACTTACCACAGAAGCAATAACAAAAGCAGATGTAAAATTTCAACTACAAAAATGCATAACACACTACTGTTACATTTTACACAATGCTCTCATGTTGATCCATAAAACGTAAAATATCTACACTTGTGACCACTCTTGGATCAACTTTTTCCACCTGAAATCTACTTCCACACGGTACAATACGTATGTGTGCAGCAAAATTTGTGTGTGTGGGTAAGTACCTTGTTTGCCGGTGTTATCACCACCAACTCTGCTCGAGGTAGGAAAACTGGTAGAATACACCTTACCTTAAATGCAGACATCAATGCTTGATGCCAGGCAGGCAGCAGAGGTTTGATGCAGTGTAACAAAGGATGGGGCATCTGACCATCGACGTGCCTGAACCAGCATTATGCTACTGATATGTGCTTAGCTAAATTTCTTCACAGAGAAGTTTTCCTTCATGTTACACCCTCTTTACATGTGGGAGGAGAGAAGAGGGATGTCCAACGCCAGATGTAGTGATTGGAAAGTTCGAATTGCAGCTCCAATGACATTGCCAACTAAATCTTTACCGACACCTCCTTGTTGCCAATTTATAAGAATTTAGATCACCACAGGGGCACAAGCAAGGAATTAGTAACCACACCTTCTCTTAGCAGCGACTGTCACCGGTTTCAACTTCTATCACTGGAAGTTTGAGTTTTTTTTTTTTTCCCCCTTTCTACCCAGCAAGTTGTAATCAGGTGATTACCACAATAGTAATTTTGTATGAAATTAGAGCAATGTGAGATTGGGGAGATAGGGTAGTACTGCTATACATCCATCTCCACTAGTTTTGCACACTGTAGATGATTGGCACTACGTATAGAAAACAATTATTTCAGTGTCCGTCCTTCAAAAGAAATCTGTACCTAATATAATACAATTCTGTGGAGCTAGCAATATAAAATTGTGGGGTGTTGAACCCATGTAGGTAGCTACGTCAATTTGTTCAAGGCATAGGGGAGGAGTAAGAAAAGTCAATTTAGGATATTTTAAATAATTTTAGTACTGTGCATGAGGTAATAAATAAGACTGTCTCATAAACATGTCCAAAAAAAAAATTAAAAAATGTTGCAACCATCATAATTGTACAAAAAACATAGGTTTCAATGATCCAATACAAGTGAATCGTATTTTTATTGTTAAACATTATTTCTTGATACAGCAACACTACCTATTATCTTGTTGAGTATTATTATGATGCTATGTTTCACCAGGTTGCACATTATGTAATTTCAGTTTACAGTGCAATCTCAATGTAATGAGTATGGGCTGTAATGAGACGTTCGTAATTACAACAGTAATGCACTGTCAGTTCATGGAGGCATTTCATAGTATTTTTTTTTTAGAATTTGAGGTAGTATTTACATTTCCATATCTGTAGTTGTGAATGATTTGAAAGACCAACGAAATTAAAATAGCAGCATAGAGTAATAAACTTGATACACACAGTTCAAAAATATAGTCTTTCTTTACGCATGTGATGTGCTCCGTCTCGTAACACAAGGAAAAGTGGTAACTGTGGAAGAACATCATACCTGGCGACACTAGAACCTTTGTTTTGATGCACTGCTAATTTTCTAGTTTTTGTCAAATGTGGTGCTCTCCACTTTTGCACATTTCACAATAATTGTTATCAAGTCTTACCTAATCAGTTGTTATAAGCTACGCATATACACCACAAAGTAATTACGCATATACACCACAAAGTAATAGAAACAATTGCCACATTTTGTTATTTTATATCAACACCAACTTTACACAATAAACTTGTATAACGGTTTTAATACAGTGCTGTCTGTGATGTTTTAGTAACATGTATTTTTTTAAATCCAACAAAATTCCATTGAGTGGGAAGTTATGCTGTGAAAAAACACTGCATATGGATTAAATAAAGAAACCATCATGCCATGTAGTACTGTATGTGTGTTTTTGTTGTAATACTACTCAGTGTTTTGCATTTGCTCAAAGCAAACTCTCCACCATGTTTCTTTGCTGCGTTGCCATACTTTGAGGGAAAAATTAAAAAGCTTGGAACCCAAAAAGATTTATGTAGTTTGTAAAGAATTGAAAATGATATCTTGTTGCAAAATACTCCTAATAAAATATTTTATTAAAGATAAGTAGGTAGATAACGTATCTACAAAATGTTAAAATATTGGGAAAAATGTATAGTTCTAATACATTATTGAAATGTATAGCATTTGGGGAAGAAAAGGGGGGGGGGGGGGGGGGGGGAAATAAGTGTCCCGTACACTGCAAGAATTCAAGTTTTCCTCATCCAGTAAAACTGTGTTAAGACGTTTCTGAAGGGACCGAAAAAATAATGCTTTTTAACCGGGAAACTTCTTATAAGGGTCAAATTACACATGTGCACATAGACAAGGTGCACAAATTATTTTCTCATCAATCTTTTAACATATATAAATATGCTAAATATGCATGTGATACTTTTTTTTTTTACCAAAAATACAACAAATTACCAATCTTTCTCATTGTAAAGTATTAGTATATATTTTTACATAGTTGCAACTGCAAGTGCCTCTGAAAATAGCATGGCTCTTACCATAAACTGTACAAATACACATTAGGGATGGGTGAACTCCTGTTTTTGGCGTGATCCAAATCCACAATTGAATACTTTAAAATAACAGCAAAACTCAAAACCAAATCCAAAACCAGGAGCGCAAGGCGTGTGTTTCCGTAGTAACGCTTTACTGTGCAAATTAGATCTGTAACATAGGGGTTTTATTACTTGTGATGAAAGACCACAGATCAAACGCGCAGAAAAAGTTTCAGTACATAGGACCTTTAATGGTCTGCACACACAATAACTATAACAAAAGTCAACACATTGCTTTGTTGGATTGTGTATGTGTCATGGCAACACTAGTACTTGCAAGAGCCGATTATTGAATTCAATATCTGCACGTAAATAAATATTTGTGTCCACCCTGCCAATAATAATTATTTTAGTGCAATAATCAGAATTAATTTTCTAGTTGATATTATCGTTTATTTTACAGAGCAAACTCAAAGACTAATATAAATTTATGGTTATGGGAAGTTAAATCCTAAGATTATTACATGCTGATTCTTTTGTGAAAATCCTATATTGAATACTAAAATCCCTCTCATTCAATGCATTTGATAAATAGTGGTTTTGACAATTTCATCCATACTATGCATTCAAACATAGTAATGGAAAAAATCCCATCTTCAATATGCTTCTTTTGTATTTCTGTCTAAATTAAAATGCTCCACAAATAACCATGTGTCATACTTGTCACATCATAACAAATGTGGGAACTTCATTATCTTTAGATGGTGTTATAAACATATACTATGTTTATTGAAGAGTTATTTAACAAGTACAGAAATTTATTTGAAAAAGTACTGTAGGTAAATTTTTGTTGCATACATTTACAGTTACATTTCCTTTATGTTGAAATACCCATTCAAATGAAGTTGAGAGATTACTGTGCTTGTAAAACAGGAAGTAATAATTTTGGTACAGTATCAATATTGGTACTACATGTATAGGCGATTCATGGTAAAGTGAGCACTTTTTAAGGCCCTGCTGAATTTTTATTCTCATTACATTTCTATCTTCCTGGCACTTTTTAGTATAAACATTGTCACCGGACTAATAAACAGAGTAAATACATTTTACCACCAACAAAAGTTAATGTCTGGAGCTGCAAAAAAATTTATTTACGAGTGTTTGATGCCTGTTGAAAGGGCCTTAAAAAGTGCTCACTTTACCGTGAACAACATATAGCTGGTTAGTTTCTTCTTTCTTCCTTTTTTTATTTTACATCAAACTTAACACACATCTAATATGCTGTTAATTTGTGCACATGCATTTAAAAAATATTTTTTTTTATACATTTGTACTCTAAAACAGTTTATGCGGCAAAACAATAAAGTACGTAATTCAGCTATTTATATGGACGAATAAGCACATAACTTACACTAAAATACAAGAAACAGCACTTGTGCAGAAGACGTTTGCCCGAGCAGTTATCATGAGCATAAAAAGTGTGTTTAGTCTCAGGTCAGTGTATTCATTACAGAAGATTGTTCTCATGCCAGCAGAGCAGTTATCAGTTATTGAATTATAGTCTGCAGTAAATAATAAATGAATATAGTTTTTAATTGAATTGTTAACCAAAATTTTAAATTCTGATAATTTAATACTTCATTTTACTAACAGTTCTGCTTTAAAACAAACTACTAGAACTGCTTTAAAACAAACTACTCGTAAATAACGCAAGTTGTGATGAGTGAAGTAAATACAGTATGTATGAAAAAAGGATTTATGGAGTTCTTTCAGTATTCTAGTAAAGGAATTATATACTTAAAAATTAGTTTCGACAATGAGAATAATATATTGGCAGGGTCCGAGAAATTTGGCACATGCATTCATTTAGAATATATTTCACCACTGTTTGCATCACAGAAGTTTACATAGGTTATTTAAGAGAAACAAACAAATTAACCAGATTGCAGAAAAACTGAAATAAACCACATCAGTACAGACTATGAAAATTTAACATAAAGATATGCAGATGTGACAAGCACAGAGAAGCTGTTGGAATGTAAACAGATCTACCAAGCAATGAAAGCAAACCAGAATTAGCGCTATTGTATTAAATATGTGTACTCACCTGAGGCAGACTCGCCATCGGTGAGAGCACCAGTATCATCTTCAGATGGCTTCTTTATACGGGGATCATCTGCAAGTATCACACAAAATATCAACACACTCCTTCACTGTAAAAAGCATAAATATCTGCTCACAAAAACTTCACACATTTAACAAATTTAAGATGTTAGTTAAATACATAAATACCAACATTTTGCTTTCCAGACAGTATTGCCCCAGCTCATCCTAAAACTGTCAGTGAGAGCAGAACATCTGCAAGCTGTCAAAGGGTGACAAGGTAACTGATTCACAGACCATGCCTTCTAAACTTCACGTTTCCCCCATTGCCTTCATATCTACTAGTAATCCAGTTTGCAGAAGATACCAACTTAACAAGTATTTTGAAATGGTGATAACAGAAACAGACAGAACCTAGCCTTGTAGTTGTAACAGATGTTACTTGTAACATGTCCCAATGATAAAGAAAGATGACCAAAGTAGTATATACTTGAAGTACAGAGTCTGAATGAAAACAGTAACATTATTTGACTTATCTAGAGAAAGTAACATTATTATTAACATTTTAATACCACACTATAAAAATTGGACATACAGTAGAATTTCAATACAAATTACAAAAGGAAACTTGAAATTTTATACGTAATACTGAAAAGTATTTAATACTAAAGGCTATTCATAATAAAGTGAGCACCTTGAAATCAACCTTAGAAAACAGTCACTATCCCTACCTCCATATATTTTAATGGGTGAACTGAGTGACATGCACCCAGTAAAGTTTGTAATGATGAATGGAAAGTAGTTCCATATCTTAATGTTGAATAAAAAGTGTCATATAACCATTTTTATAACTTAAATTATTCCTTTCGCTCTGTTTTCTTTAATGCATTGAAGTGTAAAAATGAGCAGATTTGCAAAACATTTTGTTTTGTAATAATTTCACAGTTGCACTTGTCCAATGCATGAATAAAGTGATGAGGCACATGGTAAGGTTAATTTTGTAAGGCAGAAGAATACAGAGTGTGCATACAAGTAGATCTTAGGCAGGGCTTTCAAAAGTGCTCATTTTTACCTTGAACAGCCTATAAACATGTTACCTGCCAGGGATTTTTAAAATATGGGAAGTATTTTTAAAGCGAAGTACTTAAAATTTGATAATAAAATTGTTAATGTGTTGTTGCAGTAAACACTAGAATATAAAATGAAAGGATAACATTTTATTTCAGTAGAATCCTGTTATAACTAGGGATGGGTCGAGTCAATTCTTCGCTCCATCAATACCAATGATTCTTACAGAATACTCAGAATTGAGTAATTGAAGTATCATGCTTCGATTATAGACTCCTTGTGTCTACATTGCATCAGCCTATGCTCCTGTAAAAGGTGTTTTGTTTTAACTGCTGGAAAATATGACTAGTTATTGCTGCCAAGTATTGCTGATTTTAACATCCAGTTACGGAATTACAGAGGCTTTTCTTGTTTATTACGGAAATTGATAGCCTTGACGATGAGTCAGAATTTTTTTGCAATCTTTTTAGTTCGTATATATTTACGATGCAATGTATTCTCTGAAGTATGGTAAATATCCTACTCTTACGAGAAGCTTGCATGTGAGTCAACAATTTCAATATTCTCTGCACACAACGCTATACATATGTACGGTACGATGTATTGTCTGCCGTACAGTAAATATTCTACTTATACCAGAAGCTTGCATGCCAGTTGAAAATTTCGGCATTCTTTGCAAACAGCGCTATAAATACGGTATCACGGGCAGTAAAAGTTGTGGCAACACTGGAAAGAGAAATCAGCACCATTTTCAAGTGATGCGGTGTCGCCATTGTGTATTTACTCTGTGGTCGTCGTGTGTTGGATGGTTTTAAGTTTGTTGGTTTCAGTAAACGTGTGCAGTGTTGATTTTACTGAATGATTATGCAAATAAATTATTTAATGCTAGTGACAAACAGAACGTGATTTTTGTGAAGTAAACTTTCAAGGGTTACCCCAATAAAAAACACGTGTTCGAGAGGTTGCGAATTTTACAAATAGTAAGTTTGCGCATTTTGTAAATAATATATTTGTAAATAGTTAGTATAACTATTGAAATGCACGTGGCCTGAAAAAACCACACTTTTCAACACACTTGTAGTGCATGAACAATATTTTTTTTTGTCTATATCACAAATTCAATGAGTGCAAGGCTAACTTCGGTCAGAGAGAGAGTGAGAGAGAAAGAGAGAGAGAGAGAAAGAGAGAGAGACAGAGAAAGAGAGAGTGGGTGTGTATGTGTGTATGTGTGTGTATAGCTGTATCTGTATGAATACGAACAGCTATCTATGTATCTCGTTTTGTTTTTTCATTTAAGTTAAAGTTTTCCAAGTTACAATAATTTAAATGTTATTTTCCATATGAATAAAATTTTCCACTACTCCATTAAAACAATATGGAACTCAAAATGACTCGCACACTTATAAGAACATGAAAACATTGCCGTCTCACGAAAGACATAAAACTAAAGCATCCAATCCGTCACCATTTCCTTTTCTTTGTCCTTCAAAATAAAATGAACAGAATCCCAACAAGGATAACTTGGCAATTACAAAAATAAAACAGGTTGGAATGCCAACCTAGGAATTCTTGAACAAAGAGAATTTTCAGCAGTGTCCACTCCAATCAAACGGAATTTGAGTATCTCTGTCAACTGCAAATTTAGGTACTCTTATGATTGATAAAGTAACAAGTAATTCAATCAATGAGGTGCGTTACTAAAAGAAACAAACCACCAAAGAGCTTCAATTAGCTAATTATCTTAGGCCTACTATTAACATGTTTTGTCTTAAATGTATATATCCATTTTCATTTTTATTATTTTACATCACTACTTTCTTCAATATTAAGCTATGCTTAAATACAACATAAACAATACTGCAAAATAAATTTTATATAAGAGAATCGGAATCAGGATTGGAATTGAGAATAGACCAAAGAATCGGTATCGGGATCGGAATTGAGAAAAACTGGACTTGACCCATCTCTAGTTATAACATTCCCGCATATAACATTTTCCTGCCTATAACAGCATTATTTCATGATCCCACCGTGTCTCCATAAGGCTTAATGATTTCCTTTCTTGTATATAACAATGTTCATATTTTTCATTTCTTGCTTATAACATCAGTATTTGAAATATCCTTGCAGCATCATAAATCCTATTTTTCTTTTAAGTAAAATTTCAGACATACTAATAATGCAGTAGCCTACAAACAGATACAGAAAAAGTCTATACTTGAATTATTACGGATTTTGGAGGCGATGGTCCTGAAAATCACTAAGATAACCAAAGAGTGGATGAGTGAGCAAGCCTCCAGAATGATTTGACACTGTCCATTAATTGATGATACTATGGTCCATGGAACTCGGATCACTGATATTTCTGCATCTAATGATTCAGATGAAGATGTTGAACTTGACTAGCTAGATACACTGACGAATGACGCATCCTGCGCTTCTAGCAAGCTCGCTCTACGAAATAACTTTGCCCCATCTTAGAACGCATTCATCTCCTTATGGGGGCAAGTCACGCCAATTAAACAGTAATGGAGACAGGACACGTGCCTACAAGGTATTTTGGCACAACCCAACTGACACTACAGATACGTGCTCCTAGATTTTAAAGCCGGCTACCACGTAACAGCGCCACAAAGGCAAATATAAACACATTAAGAGGCAAACCAAGATCTGCCAGCAGGTACATCTTCGGCAGCACCCAAATCACCATAGGAACTCCTCCACTTGTGGAATTGAGAGAATAAGATAGTTTTCTACTCTGCAATCGCTGGTGAATGGCCAGGTTGGAGGGAAAGTTTTTTTAGCCACCTGACCCACAGTGGATATCACACCTAGACTCACCTGCATAAAACAATGTGTAATATCCTATGCTCTGTTCCATTGCTATTAAAACGACTGGAAGTTCCATCCATCGCAGGGTAACGGCCAGACACGGAACACAGCGTGATATAACATTGAAAACCAGTGTGTCTATAAAGCACATGTTAGGACCGTAGATAATAAACCAGCTTCATCTTAAACAGTTCTAGTATCTGCCCACATGCCTTACACAACGGAAGGTGGAAATAAACAGAAATTAAAATTAATATTAAAAGAGTTGGAACAGCATTTAGAATATTTACCTGCTCACATCTTGAACACCTTTCGATAGTACATTTCGGAGACACTATCCTAGATCTTGACCACACTTGGATGGGTGACCCTTCCACAGTAAACCCTCCTATTACAACCCAGAAACTCCTCAGCAGCACCAACACCACTTCACTGCAAACAACATCGGCCACGGTACTGCTGCCGACCGTCTCAACACGCCAGCCGACGAGGAGCGTGCAGCTGTTTCGCTTCCAAAAGGTAACCTCTTAGAAATGTGTGGTAAATGAGACATTTGATTTTGTGCCCATATGCAAACTCACTTGACCTACCCTTGCGACACTGGCTCGCGAATGTTGGAGTCCATCTCAAGCACTAAAACTAGATCCTCCTATTGCAAAACTTTGAATATAAAATTAGTCGTACGGGGTTCAAATCACCAGATCTCAGCGCAGGAAGGACGTTCCCAAGCTCCCCATTAGTAATTATTCCCAACATGGACAACCCCTCTGTAGCTGGTGCTTAAGTAAGGGCTTGTGCTTAACCTCCGATGGTAATGGGTTTCTGTTCTTTACGACTTTCCTCTCATAGGTTGCTCCTGTGTTTGAGGTTTCATTCCTCATTGGTACCAAACCGTTATTCAATTCTATTTATGAATAACACAGATGGACAGGCATCAATACACAAAAATAGAATTTTGTTTTGCTTGTGTCCCTGCCAGAGTAATACTGTTTCCTGCTAATAACATTTTCCTGCATTTAACATTTTATTTTACTGACCCCTTGAAAAATATTAAAACAGGGTTCTACTGTAGTAGAGTGTACTATTTGAAAGCATTAGAATGGGAATCGACAGAACATGTAATTCATGATTTTCTGAATAGTCTGATTGTATAGACAAAATATGTAACATTTAAAAAAAATCACTTTTAATGTAGCTATTTCAAATTAATTGCAAAACAGAAATGCACACACTACTACACAGACTTTAAATGTACACTAAGGGCAGGTGAAACATTACTCTGAATTTTGAATCAGTTGTTACTAACAAGGTGAACATATGAATTATTATATGAAGGTATGTCACTGTTTTGAATGCCATCTGTGTGCTAACATAAATAAGGGGGTTATTAATGTTTCATTAATGTTGGTGTGACCACCAGTAGCTGGGGCTGGCAGCAGTCATGCTAGCACGCAGGGCAGCGCGACCTCGCCTGGCCAGCCCAGCTGTTATGGAAACCACGCTTGGGGGAAGGATGTCGAGGCTGGGGTCAGTAGTATATAAGTCTAGTACAATGGCGGCTCGCGGGCATCTTTGATCCAGCCGCCCAAGCGACACCTACGAGACAGGACCACCAGGCCCGTGGTCCGGACTTTGAGGCCGACATTAGCCGCCATCGAGGAGGTCTTCCTGTAGGCGACGACACTCTGATACAGGATAATTATCCCTTCAGTAGGGTGCTCAAAGTTGCTGAGAATTAGGGATAGGTGAAGGCGAATTAAGACTCCATGAGAGTCTGAGTACCGAATAGAGCATAAAGCAAATTATAATATTCTTTACCTTTTTGACCATCACTGTAAGTTTCGGCTAAAGATTTGTAATTGAGTGTTGTGAATAAAAGTAGTGTTTTCTATAAATGAGTGCTCTCTCCATCTAGCTACCTTAATCCCCCTGATGAGTGCACGACTCGATCCCATCAAGACAGACCACAACAATATGGTTTTGTAAACTGAATGTCTATCATTAAAAATATTTTTCATTTGACACGTGCCGGTTAAGTCTGACTGACACGTATGTAGAGGATTTTTCCGCTAGACCAAAAGCGGGGTGGTTTACTCTGGTTCTATGGTATGAGGCAAGGGGTGTTGGCGATGGCTTACTTATTCAGTTATGGTGGGTGTTGCGGTTAAAGAGGGTCTCACCCACTAGCGGCTAGCTTGGTCGACTCCAAAACAGCGATTCCAGTCGCTGGCTTCACAGCTCCAGAAGTTGTGGTTCGCCCAGCCATATCTGGTCTGTCCAGTTCAGCAACCCTCTTACCACTGGGTGGCACGAAGGGTGAATGCGAATGCACAGTAGGAAGACGATTACCGTTACCAAAGCAGGCGCTACTGCTTGTCATCTAAGTTGGGCGGCGCGGTCCCGTTCCGCCTGCCTGTCCTGCGTAGGATGAGGTAATACTATCCACGGTTTGATAGCAGTGTGAGCCAGGCATTACTCTCTACGCCTCTTGCCACTCCTCATCTTGTAAGACATAGGGCACACCAGTCTGACAGCCTACGCAGTGCACTTAAACAGGAATGGTAAATAAAGTGTAGCCCAATAGAGTCTTGCCAGCACGAGCTCAATAAGAGTCCCCACTAATCCCCTGCGCATGCGGGCTGATCCGGGACGTGGAGCCATGTGGGCCACCAAGCCTCTACTGGTTGTGCGTTCGTACCGGGTTGGGGAGCAACCCCTAGGCTAAAGTTACTTCAGCACTAACTTAGTGATCAAAGTGAGAGATAACATGAGCTTGTAGCCCCTCCCTGCATGAAGTTGTTCCTAGTGGTTGGGGCATTGCTGTTTCTCCCCACCAGGATTGACTTAGTGCTCAGAGGTTGGGAAGAAACAGGTAGCCATCTAATGCGGACGTCAGTATTCTGGTTTCCTGTTGGTGGTGCACGTTGTATTCTGTTCCCTCGTCACACAGACTAGTACCCTGTAAATGAAAAGCAGAAGGGTAGTTAACAATGGGTGTTTATTGTGGGTGCAATAAACACGTGACCTTGTGCTACCTCCTATCAGACCGTGGAAAGCTGAAGGTAACTGTGGTTCCAGGTGTAGGCAACCTGGTTCTAGTAAAAAGGGAAAATAACTGGTTCTAGATGGAAGCAAAAGTATTTAAAGTTAAACTGGCTAAGAAAAGGGTGTCTAGGAGACAAAGTGAAGTTAAGTAAACGTGTACTTTTCTATGGATATCGATGTGTGGTGAGCAGCTGCTGGGGGCGTACTCGTAGCTTCCGAAGTTCCCGAAGGTCCCAACACTGAATTAGTGCTCTGAGATGTCAAAAGAGAGTTTGCAAAGAATGAACTGCCCAAGGCCAGCAGCGTCTGGGTCTTATATAGCTGAAGTTTGTAGGCTGCCGGTGCAGGCTGTGGGGAGGGCGAGCAGAGCATCCTGGCTGGTCAGTATTTATGCTTCGTGCCTCGTCGGCAGCGCTTGGCCTTGCCCGGTGGCGGGTGGCATGCCTGCCAGGTTGCGTAACCTTCAGATGAAGAGAATTTACTCATAGGTTCCTGTTGCCTGATAAAGTAGATGGACAAGATTTCATGTAGAAAATTTTTTCTCTCCTGCAGTGCTGGAAGGAGGAACACTTAGCGACGAGTCATGATCGTTGTTATTTATTAGGATGAGTGGCATGTGTCACTTTCAAGATAATTCAGAAAGAAGCATTGTATTTCCATTGCTTGCTGGATAACTTCATCTAAAGTTCAAAATGATGGCACCAGGTTTCATCCCCTGCCACTATCCTCTTCAAGAATGCACACACCTGGTGATACTGCAGCAAATGGTGAAATAAGAGGTCCATTTGGAAACATTTTTGTTCCTTTAACAGCCTCGTTACTCATTGCTCACAAATTTTCCTGAATCCCTACCTGTCATGCACAATTGTCCAAATGCTCACATGGCTAACACCCAGTTATGTCATACACCGTATTCAGAGTCGATGATTGCCGGCCGTTCATTAATTGTTCCATCTGTACAATGAGGTTGGGAGTAATAATGGTGGTTGGTTGTCCACATCACTAATCATATTGTGTCCTTTGCAGAACCACACTAAGCATTTGTGTACAGTTTCCTGTGGCACACAATGTTCCTCATACACTGCAACCAACCTGCTATAAATGTCCATTGGCATGGTGCCCTCAGAGGTTAGGAACCATATACCTGTATGTTGTTCTCCTGCAGATGATTTTTTGAGTCTAAACACCATTACCATTTGCTTCATGCATGACCTAGATCAAACTGGTAGAACAGCTTACTCACATGTTTCTTATCATGGCTTCCTCTGTCCAAATTCATGAGGTCATGCTGATGTAACGTGCATTTAACTTTGATGAAACTGTGCTATGCCAAGCACCACACTTGGCTTTTACATCATGTGTGGGGTGTTTTCTGCAGCCCTCATCACCTTTTCATTTGAGCAACCCTTGTAAATAAATCTATTGATTTTTAACAGGCTGCATATGTGGTGTGACGATTACTGGTAACTTATGTTGACAAACTGTAACAAGTGTAACATTTTTTGAAGTCATATTAGAAAAGAAAAATTACGCATTTTGTTATGCTGTTAATTTGGATTGTACTTAAAATTAAACCTTACCAAATCTCTATTTTAATTATTTCTAAATAACTTTCTATAAGAGTTGGAAGAATGTGTATGCTTCTGTGCAGTATACGCAAGTCTAATTTGGAATTATGTGCCTATGTTAATCCTTACCAAATTCAGATTATCAGGCATGAATTGTACAATATCAGGGGTAGTTGTGGACAATGTCCAAATTGAGACAATTTACCTAGCCCTTGAAGTCCAGTGCACCAATGAGAATAAAGACTCCAATCTAGTACAAGAAAATAATTTGGGTGTATAGCGAAAACTACAGTGAAAATATTTTACGAAGTTCCCTTTTAAAAAGTTTTCCTGCTTAATAAGTTTACATAATTTTGCACCTGGTCTAATAACACCAAGGTAATTTTCCCTCTTAAGAAGTCTTCCTGGTTCATAGGCCTAAATTTTTTGGTCCCTTCTGAAACTTCTTAAGAGTTTTACTGTAATGCATACTGTATTATACAATCATACCTAAAAAGTAAGTATCATTAGTACTCACAGTGGATGGAATTCAAAGAGCTCGGCTTTCTTCTAGACTCCCGCTCAGGACGGATTTTATCCATAAACTTGCTTATCCTATCATTTCCCTTTTCTTTTTTGGTAACTGGGCCAGGGCAGTTTTCCTCCACGACCTTGACACAAGTTCGATGGATGTTCAGAAAACAGTCTGGGAAAAGAAACCTTATAAAATAAATATAAAACCAAAAAAAATCTCTTGAAAATAGTACATTTTTTTAAGCATAATCAGACATATTAAATTATATTTATTTCTATTTAAGCATTGAAACAAAAAAAGCTTTACAATATTTATGAACTTCCTATTTTTTCATTTATCAATTATCTAAATAAAATATTATGAATAGCATCATAATCAAAATTATGTTAAATAAAGATAGATTCTTCCCCTCTATATATAATCAGAATAAGGAAAATATATATATCACATTAAATTACCTGTGCACTGGTAACCTTGTGGACCAATTCCCCATATAATCAGCTGGCAATGATTGCAATACGTGACTGTGTAATATTGATGTAAGACGAAGTGATGACCTCTGACAATTACCTAGCACAAGAAAACATGAAAATGTAAAGGGGCATTAACTTAAATAGTAAAATAAAACAATGTCCCAAAGATAATGGATTAATCTGAACAGTAACACTAGCACAAAATATTCAATAATGTCAATTAATTCCAATTTTATTTATAACTGTACATGCATCACCATACACTGAAGTACTGGTACATCAGAAATAGGTATGCTGTTAACACTTTCTGAAAACAAGTTAGCACCTACTTCGAGATAACTATTTATCCTTCCTATTCAGAATAATACAAAAACTGGTTTGTTTTCAAAAATAAATAAATAAATCAGACAAAATAGATAAAATAAAATGATAGAACATAACAAATAAAATTGTTTTTAAAATAATAAAAATATAAAGACTACCATGAGTAACCGTACAAACTGCATGTGTATGTGATTTTTTGTGTATTTTTTGTGTAATATTGACTCCTTCCATATCCCCGAGCTTATTTGGCTCTCATAGGATCAAATGAGATATGAAGAAGTAAGTACTAAATTACTTAAACACCTCTGTCAAACACACTAGTCCTACTAATAAAACTTCCGCTCTCAAGACGACTATGTTAAAAGCCATCCAAATTCTTCATCCACTAATCCAACTGTCACTGACACACACTTAAAATTTTAAAAATTATTATAACAAATATAAACAAAATTATTATATAAGGTGAATTATATAATTCTACTTTTTTTTTCTCTTTTTTTTTTTTTTGTCCCAAAATTGCAGTAACATCTACTATTCTTTTGTAAATTTTCATAATATACGAATTCCTAAAATGACAAGGAAGCTGTAACTTTCATAGGAATACTGACATAATTAAACCATGCCATTACAATATGAATAAAATACAATGCCATGTTTTTTTGCTAATGAATAAAACCAAACCTTCAGTAAAACTGACGTGTATGGAAAACTTGCTAAATTTTACCTTTCTTTCAAATAAAGTTACATAAATTTAATATAGACCTCCATCACTACTTGCATATCTGTAAACATTTTCAGTACCACAGGTGAAACAAGCTTTGGCAAAAATCTTCTTTGAACCAGAAATAATTATTCTAGAAGAAATTAATTGAACATCATTTCAAATGTATATTCTGAGAGATAATGCAGTTTTTTATTCTTACAAGTGTTGCTACTTTCAACATTAATATTTTATATCAAATTCAGACCCTTGCGGCATCCTTGACCAAAGGATGTAGCAAAGCTGCAATTACCCCAATCCCAAAAGATCTGAGCACTAAAGAACCATGGCAAAAATTCAGAAAAAAAAGTTTTCTTAAGTAGGGCAGGAGTATCATTAGTATGAGAAAAGTACAAAAACATGAAATATGGAAAAATTTTCTTTTATTGAAATCATTTTATTTTTCTGGTTTTCAGCAAACATCGCCATGTTCTTTAAACATTATCATTTCCTTTAAACATTTGAAGGAGTAATACAAAAATGTTATATTATATGTATATCTTTACAAAGCTCTTAGAAAAAAATAATCTCAAAAATATTTTCTGCCATAATGCAGCAATTTCATACTACTTTCCAACCACTGGAATAATTCAGGTACACATATTTTCAAAAGAACCCCACCAATATAAAATATTTGGTTAAAAATCCAAGCCAATCTAAATTTCACTAAAATCATAGTAAAGGCAACATTTATGACTCGGCAATATTTGAATACTGGCTACCAAGCAATCCAAAAGTCATTCTAAAATAACGCCTTTATATTACCACAGAAATTTCCAACATAAAATTAAGAAATTAATTTTCAAAGTGACAGTTTATTCTCTGACTAACCTGCCAACCAAAAGCCATGCAAAACATAACTTGGATTCAAATTATTTCCATTTGACTCAACTTACATGTGTCTGGCAATAACCCATTTTGAAAATGCCATTTCAACTTGCAATTAAATTTCATAGTTAATATACGTAATTTTGCCATTCCTTGCATATTTATAAAATATGGCAACAGTGAAACATGTTTAAAAGATCTTAAAATCTCCAGGCTGAGTTAAGTTGCCTAACATTTATTCAAATACTTTGCAAAACATTAATTTTCTCCCTTGTCCATTGACCAAAGCAACTGCTCGCAAGTAGAGAGCCTTAACTTTCCAGGAGAAAATACAATTTGAAAATCTTAGGTTTCTGCACCCAGAAGACTGCCTAGAAAATATACCTGAAAACTTTATGTAGTCTTTTTCAGATTCCAATCAGAATTATATTTCCAAGCATAATTTATACTTGGAAAATTTCCGCCCGTTTGGGCATCTAGCCTTGCATCAAAGTGACATCATGACCTACTGCTTGAAGAGCCTAATATTTCGTAGAAACATAATATTCAAGTTACATTACTTATGATGATGGATGCTCCCTTGAGGCCGATTGTCTGACCACGAACAAACATTTGTCCATAGTATTTTTACAATCTAAATTAAATTAACTATTACAGGGATGAACATCCGTGCATTCTTCATTAATAAGTGCCATGAAAAGTTTATTTCTGCCGCACCGGGCCAAAACATCACCAGTGTGCAGCACACAGGTTTGCATATATGTAGAGTGTAAATAATATCAAAGTAATCATATCAATATTTGTCCATATTTTCACTTTCAGTACTTTAGCGTGCATGTAGATAACAAACTTCTTACGTTGTACAGTTGAATTTTGGGGGGGGGGGGGGGCAGAGACAGCAAAATCACTTAGATTTTCATGCAGTTGTCTCAAAATGTAACTTGAATTAATGTTAAAAAAAAATGGGAAATGGTCACAGCAATGTCTTTATTTTTTTCCAAGGCCACACCAATTTGGATATAGCTTTAAAACTCCAAGGTTTGTGCAAAATGAAACACATCAATTTACATTTTAAAAGCAAACACAAACTGATTACAATACACTACCACAAATCATTAGCTGTTTTAGAGGAATTACTTTTTGGAAATAGGGAAATTACATTATTACAAAATTATAGTAAAATTTACTATAGTCCATTCACGGTTTCTTCTGCCTTTTTGAATAAAACTTTTGAAAAATCTCCCCACGTATGACGTGTTTAGTTATTTCCTAAATATGCCCTGTATCACAAGCGTTTTATACTTGTGTTCATAAAAACTCCTTTTCTTCCTGTTAAATTGAAATGTTACTCATATTCTATCTATAAAGTATAATGCTTCATTTATAAATAATCTGAATAAAAATCCGGGCAAAAATAGGTATGTTGGTAACGTCTAGTGAGAAATAGTCATACATAATACTGTTACATCTGAATGCTCACGAATGTGGTGCGTTGTCCCCTGGTGTAATTTTCCAGGCTTAGTTAATCTTAGTTTACACGAGGGGGAGGAATATCCTGGAAGTCGAACTTTAGCAGGTCTTCAGAAAAGGCTGAATTAACCGTGAATAGACTATAATATGGATAGTACCAGACAATTCTGTAGGAAAAAAACTGATGCATGATGCATTCCAGCGCTTCTAGGAAGCGCACTCTATCTGACAGACTTCACCCCTTCTTAAGTTGTAATCACCCAATAGGCAAGTCCCCTCCAAATAAAAATGGTAATGGAGGCAGGACATGTGGGCCACCAAAGTTGACAGAGCCAGGAACATAACCATTAACCATGTGATCTCAGGTTTTACCATTCGACACCTCTCTACAGGAAGCCATTACGTCAATGCCCCTACCTGAAGAAGCGACCATTTCCACTTTGCCGCTCCCGCTAAGAAAGCTCGCACCGCTGAAGGGTAGCAGGTCGCCCAGCAGAAAGTCACTGTCTCCACGAGCACATGAGGACAAGATATGTCGTCGCCTCGCTCTGAGCACCGCTACAGATAAGGAGCCAGGAATCTATGTGAGACATCAGAAGCTCCACCCTTAATGGGCGGAGTTAATTCTTCACCGCACCCCTCTGAGAGCCAACGAGCTGGGAAAATTAGTATAAAACGTAATCCCAGCGCTGGCCCCAAGGGTGATTCTGCTGTACCACCTGGTTGAGAAGGCCAAGGATGTTAGTACAGGACAGAATCTCTCACTCGTACCGGTGATCTCAGAATAAACAATGGCTGTTGATGACGCCAACCAGCTCCAGAGGAAAACCAACAACCAAAAGGCCTAACTACTTAGGCCACCTCCAGCAGCCCCTGGAGGACCACTGTCATCCAGAGGCTTCCACTTCTTCGGCCTCCGCTGCAGTTCCTGAAGTCGTCAAGTGTACCCAGAGGGTACAGTTGACCAAACTCAGAAAAGCCCCAGGATTGGATGGTATGACGGGGGGGATCCTCCTCCGATCATATCTGAGAATTTGTGATGAACTTTTAGAACAAATCAATGACTGCCTGAAAGAAGGTGCCTTCCCTGATGTGTGGAAGAGAGGCCACCTTATAGTGATCTAGAAGGTGGGGGGGGGGGGGGGGGGGGGAAGGAACCCGAGAAAAGTAAAATCCACACCGGCCCATTACATTACTTCCAGTAATGGGGAAGACATTCGAACGTCTAATAAATAGAAGGCTAATGGAGTACTTGGACGTAGTCCAAGGAATACACCCGAAGCAATATGGGTTCATGAAAGGGAAAATGTACAGAAATGGCAGTCATGGACATGGTAGATCAGGTGAAAACCTACGATCAGACCTACGTTCTAGCGATTTCTCTGGATATATCGGGGGCATTTGACAACGCGTGGTGGCCGCAGATTCTGTGGCAGCTGCGCTTGTTGGAGTGCCCCAAGAATGTGTATGATGTAATAAAGAACTTCCTGACTGACAGAATGTGCGTGATGGATATGGGGACGCACAGGGAGGAAAAGGGTGCTCACCAAGGGCTGTCCGCAAGGATCTGTTCTTGGTCCCATATTATGGAATGTGATCTTTGAAGGACTGCTAAGGCTGGAACTCCCACGTGACTGCATGATATATGGATACGCCGATGATGGTCTACTCCTGGTACCGGCCTGGTCATGGAGAGAACTGGAGGAAAAGATGGATAGTGCCCTGGAAAAGCTTGATGGATGGGCTGGGAAGTTCAAGTTGGACTTCTCAGCTGAGAAAATTAACGGTATCATGCTTACAGGGACACTACAGAGATCATGTTTAGGGTCAAAGTGGTTAAAATGGTTAAGGAAATGAAGCACCTAGGGGTGATCCTAGAGACACGGCTAACGTTTCTTGCTCACATGTCACACTGTGAATAAGGGCATGGTGATGTTTCAGAGCCTCAGGGCAGTGGCTCCCGCGAACTGGAGGCTTGGCTACCGTAAAGCTCATGTATTGATGTGTGTTCCTGCCTATACTCAAGAAATGTGTGTGGGGTGCGGTTTCCAGAGATGGAGAGGGTGCATGGCAAAAGAAAGATTATAAGTGCATAGAGACCAGGACTACTGGGTATCACTAAGGTCTATAGGACGGCTTCAAATACATCACTCCAAGTGGTGGCCGGAGCAATCCACCTGGATCTGCTGGTGGTAGAAAAGGGACAAATTACTAGATGGGGAGGAATTCCTCCTGAGGACCTGAAAGCAATAAAGGAAGCCACAATAACCGCATGGTAGACTAGGTGGGACAACTCCAGGAAAGGAAGGAATATGTGTTGCATATTTCCATATGTCCGGGGGAGGCTGCGGCTGGAGAAGTAGCTCGCAGTGTGCCATTATTTGGCGGAGAGTTCCTCACAGGACATGGAAACTTTAAGGAGAAGCTGTCCTCAATGGGCCTGGTGGACGACCCCAACTGCGTGGTGTGTGGGGTGTTCGACACCTCCGCCCATGCATTGGAGTGCCCCAAGATAGAGGATCTGAAACAGGAATTTGAGGGGAAACATGGGCCCCTCAAAGACTCTGAGACATGCTCAGAGATAGGAGTAGAACCAGAGATGTAATAGGACATCTTGCCAGAATTGGTAAAAGAAGGGAGGAGTTTGATATCTGGTGGGCAGGTTGCCAGTTGAATGACGAATTTGGAGACAGTCCGGAGGAAGATGGGCAACACGTGAACGCTCATAATGAGTGAACACGTCTACCCCAAGTATTTGTGTTGGAAGAGTTTGAGGGTGGCCCTCTCACCCCATGCTCATTAATGCAGGAAAGACCTGTGCCAGTGTATGGAAAGACCGCTGGTACGTCAAAGTGTCTGGGACCAGGACGGAACAAAACCTCCTTCCGTGAAGCCTCACGAAGATAAAAAAAATGGAAAAGGGTACAAAGTTAACCTAAAAGGAACCCACAATGAGAACCATGGAACAAGAAGAGGCATTTGAAATTAATGACCAGGGGAGGGATGAGGAAAGCCCTAGTACGGGCTGGCAGTGTGCCCGGAGCCCCGTGGTGTTCGTCCGAGAAGGTTTCGCCCTTGTTACGTGTAACATGGGAAGCCTGAAAAGGGATAACAAAGAACAGTCAGTGCCATGACTCAAGCCAGCAAGGTATGTGAAACGGTGGTACCAATGGAGGCGGTACAGACCAGGCAGCCACGGGAAACCGATGCTGCCAGGGAGGTCTTCCTCATGAAACAGTTGATTAGGAAAGCAAAAGCATCCCCAGCAGAGGGAAGAACTGTGACAATCGACTGGCCGGATGAGAAAAGCATGGTCGATGCGTCAGTACAGGCTTGGCCTGTGGCGATACACCCGGACGAGCCATAGTGGCTCTATGATGAGATGATTAAAGGAGCGATGTTATTGAGGTTGGAAGACCCAAACACGCCAATGTCTGCCCTTGCCCTGGTCGTGAGATAAATGGAGGTGGGGAACAGAGTCGACTTCCCCAGAATGGAGACTGTTGACAGGCTCATCATTGCCCAGGCAGGTCTACCAACCCAACAGACTGCACTCCTAAGTTTACTCAGTGAGTGCTATTGGCATAGAGGAGAGCAGTTTAATGAAACAGAAATCTTCAAGGATGCCATCCGAACATACGGGAGGCTTACCTTTGATTACAGCAAACCCTTCACAGGGTACACTGTGGTCACTTATTAGTCCTACACCTCGGTTGGCATCCTACACAAGATCACGCCATTCACCAAACAAGTCACCACTTCCCTCCTTGGGAATCCTGATTGGATGAGATATATAATGTGGGGAGAGGGGGATCGAAAAGGAGTCTACAGGCTCCCCTTTCAGCTGCACCAAGCTCAGGATGGAATGAACAGGAATTGGGAAGGATCACTACAATCACCCTCTCACCACACCCCAACCAATCATACTCGAACTAGACAAACCACTGATGATGACCAGGTTTCCCAGGACATTTATGCCCTGGGAACAGCCAACCGAAACGGACAACCGAGATGGTAATAGAACGAGAACCAGATGGCTAAGGAATGAAGGATATGATCCTTATGGATTAGAGTAGGTATTGGAATTATATATATATATATATATATATATATATATATATATATATTATATATATATATATATATATATATATATATATATATATATATATATATATATATATACACACACACACACACACACACACACACACACACACACATGTATATGTGTATGTGTGTGTGTATATATGTATGTGTGTGTGCGCACGCATGAGTGCTGTACAGAAAAGAAGCAGTGTGGTTTCGATAATGCCCCTTTTGGTCAGGGGCAAGGTGGCGGGGAATGTTACTGGCTTACCGGACATTCCTCAAAACTAAGTCCTTCACAGCCTGATCGCACTGGGCCAAATGCAGTTAATGGGTATACTGCCATGCTTAAATTTAACGGGAAGAACATGCACGGATTGCGGTAGTTAGTGTTTGTGTGAGCAGATTATTGTAGTTTTCCTTTCTCTTTCGGACAGGAAGGCGGTGTCAAAATTGCAAAGTTCCCGGTGAACCCTGAAAAACAAGAGTCGATTTAGCTTTTGCATTTGCGGGGGTTAAAGTAACTTGGCTAGAAAGTAGCTCTCGAGGTATGACCTTTTATAGGCATCGGCCACCCAGAGGGGAGGTTTGGAGAGGCCAGTGCCGGTTCCACCAGGAGCTTTGTACCCAGAGGGTACTGCCGACGTCGCCCACCACTTCAACTTCTTTCTTCCCATCTACCATCCAGGTATTGTAGGTCACTGTGACAACGTCCCATCCACACTCAACTTAAAACCCTGGCCCGGCCACATCTTTACCACTAAGTTTTACAAATTAAACAGTTAGGTCCCTTCAGGACAAACCTCCCAAATTCAATTAGGAATTATAAATAGCTGTTTTACTTGTTGAATTAATTTCTTCACGTTTTCAACATCTCACTGCACGTCACATTATCCAGGTAGTCTTAGACTGGAATTAACTTAACAAGCTTCCACTAAATCAATTTGAATAAGTATTATTTTTATGGATTTCATTTAGGAGAGTGTAGACCGACATTAACAAAACTTTTTTTAATACATATTTAATAAACATATTTCCTTTCACTCTAAAGTTGAGGTTTCATTTCTTAGCTTTCAATAGACACACCTAGTTAACCTTTAAGGATTTCATGTAAATGGAGTTTACATTGCTTACATAAGGTCAAGCCGGTTATGTGACTAACTCCATACGGCAAATAAACACACCTTTAGGAGGCAAACTGATATCTGCCTGCGAAATGCTTTGTATGTCTCAGGTATCTTTGGGAATGCACTAGGTACTCACTTTCCATTCGTTGAATCAAGTATTTCGGCTAGCTCCCTACTCTGCCTGCTGGAGAACAGCCAGGCCAGGGTTAGAGAACTATTGAGAACTATTTGATCTACTTGACCCTGAATGGAAAACTCACCTAAGAGTCACTGGCTATCAACGTGAGGATCCTACACCTCGTGGTTCCATCCATAGCTGGAGAACAGCTGGACATGGAGCTACAGGGTGGATCTTATGTGATAATACCAGTACTCTTTTAGAAGTGTTCTATAGGGTTGCAGAAATTTACCAGGCTTCACCTTAAGTTTTCTTATTTTTATTACTTTCAAATTCACCCTTAAGCCACGTTCACACAAAAGTGGCCAGAAGCACAAACTCAAACAGGCATTAAAGAAATTGGAGGCAAAAATATCTAACACATCCACTCCATTAATAATAGAGGATAACCCACTATTCACACCTCCTATCAGAGTAGCAAGCAGAATACCATTGGAACATCTACTGGTAGTTCACTTGATATTGCCATCCTGGAACTCAATCCCATCCTTTTAACAGACTCTTACACCGCAATCCTTCCACACCTACCCCAGGAACCTATGAGCAGCACGAGCACCAATTCTCAGCAGCCAATGTAGGCCACTGTTAAACCGCCGACTGCCACATCAAAACAGCTAGAAAGGAGCATGTAAGCCAACCAGATCCACTCCTTATACAGGCGTCCTACCTAAGTGAGAGAAGGACCCCTTGGGTATAATCAACGCGACACTGGCACCACATTATTTGAAGGCCACCTCCTCTGTCACACAAGCACTATCAGCATACCGCAGAACTTTGAATGTAAAATTTATCATAGGGGTTACAGTCCCCAGCCACCATCCAGGCAGAACACTCGCAAGTCTACCAATCAGTAACCCTGCAATCCCAACATGGGGAACCTGACCCGTAGCAGAGCTAGCTATGAAGCTTGTGTGTGATTCCTGTCGACGTCCGAGCTTGTCATTGTGACTTACATTGAATTTATTAAATTTAGTGATGCCCAAAATTCATTAAGTAGTGAGGTTTCAACCCTCAAATTCCACCCATACTGGAGTTGGCATTGTGTCTAACCCTTTCACATGCAATTGATATCCTGTCATTGCATGAGGTGGCTTAAAATGCTTCAACCCTAAAAGTAAAAGTTTTATCCCGAATTCAACACCATAAAAGTAGGGGGTAAAAATTTATATATCTGTGTGTGTGTGTGTGTGTGCGCGCGCGTGCGTGCGTGTACGCACGCACCATATTTATTGGCATAATTCTTGCCCTGACATAATTCACGCACCCTAATTTTATGGTGTTGAATTCGGGGAAAAACTTTTGCTTTTATATTTCACACAGCACATTTTTCTCGACGAGCCAAATAAAATGTGTTTCCTAACCATTTTTTTTTTTTTTTTTACTAAAACAATATAACCAAGCATACGCTCCACCTACTTCCGCCTACATCACATTTTTCCCATTGGCTATAAACCTTATTCCAAATGTTTTAATGTGTACGTGCATAACTGTGAAAAATGGGCATCAAATAATTAATAGTAATATAAGACACCAAACCCCTTAAGACAAAGCTACCTGAGACTGCACACCATCCAATAAAACATTCTGCCATAACCCCCGGGACCGAGCTCCACCACACAACAGCAGGAGAGGCCCCCCGTCCCAGCTCCTGCCCCTTTTCTCTTATCAGCTCCCAAGAAGATGCCAGGGACATCCTGTAGTTGCTGACATTCACAGTGGGGAGGATTTTCCGCTGGGCATTGCCTGCTCCTAGTTACGTGGGAAACGCAGCTACAGCGCGGTCTGGACATTCTCCGGCACTTCCAGTTGCAGCAGCATCATTGGCTCAACCAGCTCCGTTGGCGCTTCCAGTCGCCGCTATCCACTTACAAGACAGACTCTGCAGCCCAGCTGATCCAAGCACCACCAGCACAGGTAACACTGTGACCTCAAGCCGCAACGTCCGGCGTGTGGCACAGCCAATCCTCGACTTCGTACACAGTCACCGGGTGACTGCCTACTTTCTACGCTAGCCAGGCCCCTGCTGGCAAGTGAGTTTGTACCACACTAAAAACTAGCTCTAACTGTGACATCGCTTCAAACTGTTCCCGAGACTATAACGTGTCAATACAAACATAAAATACATGACTGCAAACTGGAGGGTACACTAACTGATGAAAAAATTAATAATAAAATCAGATTTTTTTTTTTAACAGCTATGGAGTGGCATGTTTAAGCAGCTCTTAACATCAAACTCTTGAGAGTAGAAGAGAGTGAAGTGAATATGGAGCAGCGCTGGAATACTGCAGCAGGGGAAACGGGAGATTCCAGAGAAAACCTACCCACTAGCAGCATTGTCCAGTAAGATTCCCAGTGTGGAAATCCTGGAGAGACCCCATTAGGACTTAAACCCAGCTCCTCTAGGTGGGAGGCAAGTAGTATGACCACTACATTACCACAGCCCTAACAACTATGGAAATGCCTTACCTTTCTTGTTGTCTTGCTAATCAACTTCACCTTCAAACTTTTATCTTTGGAAACAAAAGTCGGACAGCGTTCAATAAGAGAGCTTGCAGAAGGCCCTCTAAGACCAAACACCTTGCCTATCACAGTGCACAGAGCAGCTGCTGTGGTGAACCGTCGTGGATCAACATTTTCTCGCTCAACATCGTCCCTAAAATCATTAAGCAAAATATATAATGCTGTCATTTCACTTAAAAAACTATACTCCAAAACATATATTTACACTGCAACATTTCCAACACACAGCTACATAAACATTAAATATGCACAAACACTTACATGTATGGTTCCAGCTTTGGCAAAAGGATAGCTTCTACTATTTTCATTTCCTTGTTTTTGTCATGGATACTTTCATCTAGCTGAGCATCTGGAGGTCCAAAGATTGTTCCCAAACCAGCGGTTCTTTTCTGCTGAAAATCGGCCAACTGTTCATTCAGCTCTTCTTTTGCTTTGCTTCTTGCTTTCCAGAATATCTAAATGAAAAATGGATAAGAAGTCACACACATTTATAAACAGAATTGAATAGATGCACCAAATTATAAAAACTAATATGATAAAAATATGAATTACCTTCCTCAAAATTTCTTCTTTGTCGGATTCGTGCATTAACGTTTCATCTATTTCTCGTGCAATGTTTTCGTCAACATTGCTCAGTCTCAAAGGCTGGAATGAGGGCAAAATGCTTCAGTACAACTTATTTCAAAAAATGTATAACTTAAAATTTTAATAAAGGCTCATGCACCAAAGCACTAAGGAAATGATTTCATAAGAAAACAAAATGTAAATGTTAATAATTTATAATTCTAATTCATAAATCTACATGATAACAGCCTGACACACGTGGTCCTATGATCTGTTAATAGTTGGCATGGTTTACAAGTTATGGTTTTGCTAGGTATAAAACTTTTATTGTCACATTGATGGCACTGATAAAAGTTGCTCCAGAACCTGGTGATAGAAGTCGTGCTGCAAGAAATGCCCCATTTTGAGAATTTAATTGTATGAAATAGCAACTCAAATCAACATTAGATTAGTAGTGGTGTCACAATGTAATTAATTATCATAACGTGCCTTATGAATTGTATTTACTGCAGTGTAAAACTGTAACCTAACTGTTGTACTATGTTTCGACGCAAGACGTCCTTATATACTTGGAGGCCCGTAACGGCTTAAGCGGTTTAGGTGGGTGTGAAGGCAGACACAACGGAGTGCATTTTAACTCGTAATTACACCACGGAACAAGAGCCCGACCAGTGTGGCTTACCGGCTGGGAACAAAGTCGAGTACAGCTAGTACAATCTTATGTTTAGGTGGAACCACTCTCACTCGTATACCTGGGCGACTGGTGGCCCGTGGAGGCTGCTGGACCTGCTGCATCACTGGTGATGAGTTGGGGCTGGCACCGGGACCTGGTGCGCAGATGGGCAGGTTGTCATCGGTGCTGCTGGTCGTCCTTGTTAAGTTGATGAGCTGGTGTCCCTTATTCCAGGGGTTAGTGATACCGTAGGAGACTTCCCTAACTCCTGAGGAAGGCATAGATGATGGGATGGATCCCACCATTGGTCTTGGTGGGGGGTTCAAACAATGCCTCAAGAGGAGCTGCAAGGACCAGGCTCTCCATGTGACGTGGGGTCTGAGTTCGTTCCCGGTGACTTACACTGTCAAATAGAGTTGGATTGGAGTTGAGCCCTTGCGTGTACTAGAGGCGGTAGCAGCCTTTCTTTTTATCCACCTTTTGAACACCACTCCAACAGGAGTAGGGCATGAGGATGACGTGTGCTGCTTCTACATCTAATCTAATACAATTACGACTCATCGCCTACAACACCTCTTCCATCTCTACAGAAATGAGCAACACGTTACCTACCCTACAGGCAACGGGAACTTACAAGCAATTCCTTCTCACCTGGAAGATACGCAACTCGGCAGGCACGCCGCCCCCCTGCCCCATGCTCAAAGCCTACAAGCTGCTCAGACATTGGGCAAGGTCGAGCGGCTCCAACAAGGCACGAAGCAGAATTGCTGACAGGAGGTTTCTCACGCCACCCAGGGCCGGAGGACATCACGCCTACAAGCTTCCACTATATAAATCCGGATGCTGCCGGCCTCTGGAGTCATTCTTTCGCATCTCTAGCAACCTCACACCGCATTACAAGTGCTCGGGATCTTCGGAGAAGAGTGTTACCTTACAAGTACGCCCCGCGGCAACTTACTACGTACGTTGACCAGTCAACCCAATGACATACGAACATGAATATTTTCTTTTAACTTCACTTTGTCTCCTCTAGACACATTTTATTAGCAGTTTAACTTTAACTCATTTACATTTGTCTAGAACCAGCTTTTACCCTCTTACTTAGAACCAGGTGACCTAAACCTGGAACCACACAGTTACCGTCAGCTATCCTAGACTTGGTAGGAGGTAGCACAGGTCACGTATTTATCGAACATTCAACAAACACACATTGCTCTCTAACTTTCTGCTTTTATTTCCAGGATATTTATTTGTATCCACAGTTAAGTAGACTACGCTGTGCACTATCGATACAAACAGGGAATTTTATTGAACTGAATTAAGACATACATATTAGACGGCTACCTGTTTCTTCTCAGTTACACATCAGAACTTTTAATGCTCATGGGAGAGAAACAATGACACCACAACCACTAGCAGCACCTTCACACCAGCAGGAATGACAGAGACTGGTTGCTTCTCACCATCCGCACTAGTTAGTGCGTGGTGACCGTGGCCTGTAATTTTGCCAGGCATCTTAGTGCGAACGCACAACCAGTAGAGGCTTAGCGGTCCACATGGCTCCACGTCCCTTATCAGCCCGCCTACGGTGAGGGATCAGTGGGGACTCTTATCGAGCTCCAGCGGGCAAGTCACTATTGGGGTACGCTGTTAGTATTTCTGTCTAAGGTGGACTATGTAAGATAGAGAAATGTTACCCTATGCCTCACGAGAGGAGGAGTGGTAGAAAACAGACGGAACACCACCTGGCTCACCTCAATCACAGGCTTAGGATAGACAGGTGGAACGGGACCGTGTCACCAAACTGAGACGACAAGCAGTCGCGCCTGCTCCGGTTTTAGTAACTGACTTTCCGCCGTGTGTCTGCATCCATACCACGTGTCAACAGACTCCTGAATGGAACTGAAGTGCGCCTAGGCTGGGACAATCTCATCTTCTAGTCTAAAGAAGCTCATCTGTGGAACATCCGTTCCGGCATCGACCAAATTCGTCCTGCCTAAATCCATACCTACCTCAATTACAAGATCCAAGAGTAGGAGTGAGTAAGTGCTAGCCAACACCCCTCGTCTCACCTCGGCCATCTAAACCCAGTTAATCCGCTTTTGGTCTAGCTGTCAAAATCCTCGACTAACGTGCCAAGTTAGTCTAATCAGGCACGCGTCAAAGAGAAGGATTTTTACTACCAGCCCTGCGAAGGTGGAGCAGGCGACATTCGTGCCTATCTTAATGTACTTCCACGTACCACAATTGACAGACTAGTGGGGCTAAGCTCGAACTGCATTCGTATACAAAATCTTCGAATTGCGGCTGTAACTCGCACAATTTTAGAAAACTGTAAGATTGAACCATACGAGAGGCATCGTATACACCTCGACCGTGCGAATGACCACTCTCTCAATCATCGCCATGTGAGATGTGGAGACGTAGACGAGTAGTGCATCAAAACAAACACAATATTAGACATAAAATGACTGTTGTTGCTGTGTGAATTCAATTTACACATCATTTATGCTGTGCCGAATGTATAATCGTAGGCAAGTTAAGAACTTGTTGAATGGACAAGAAGTAAAATTTGTGCTGAGAGTGCAAATGAGGTTATAAGTAAAAGTGTAATTTACATAGGCCTACTACTGACGTTCATTATTCTTCAGTGACTTGTAGTTGGGT
This sequence comes from Dryococelus australis, assembly GCA_029891345.1. Lineage (NCBI taxonomy): Eukaryota > Metazoa > Arthropoda > Insecta > Phasmatodea > Phasmatidae > Dryococelus > Dryococelus australis. The sequence goes on from CM057006.1 coordinate 46,877,685, forward strand.
GGTTAGACGTCATAAGTTATTATTTAGTCAGTCTTGCGTAAATAACATATGTTATTATTATTGCACAAACGTCTTGTTAATATACACCAAAGTCAAGTATAAGTACTTAGGTTAGCCTCCAACAGGCAGCAGCCTAGATACTCATTTGGTAAGTAATTGAACAGTGTAGCATGTGATAAGTAGCCTAAACAACATCAGTTGCATATTGCATTTAATATGGCCGAAGAATGGATAAATGTAATGGCAATAGAATAATTGGAATAAGTTTAACTACATGGCAACACGTTAAGATTATTTCATGAAAGGGAGGACGCTTTTCAATTAGAAGAAGGGGTGTTTATTAAATTGTTCATATTAAATAAGTGCTGTGCTTCCCAGTTGGTTTATAATTGGGAAGAATTTTTTCCTGCACCTAGTCGTAGTTTTGCACTGTCAGTAGAAACCAAGGTAGTTACCATACCCTATACATGTCGGAGCAACTATGATTGCATAGACACAGCAGTTGATCAAATAACCATGTGCCTTTCACGGAGGGGAAGAGGTGTTGGGATATATTTATTATATTAACATAACATAACAAATAATTAGGGGACAAGATATGTAAACACTAGCTATTATCGTAAAGTACCTGAACACTGCCTAAGTAACCTAGGATCGAATGGTGAATCACTACATTGGCACCTATTAAAGTAACCTAGGATAGAATTTAACTGACCAATACCCGCCACGTAAACTATTTGAAAGACAAAAAACAAATCTGCTGTTCTGTGTAACATTTTGTGCTCCATATTATTAGCTGTAAGTCATAAATATTGCATGAAGTTGGCACGTGCTTCCCTTCGTGGATAAGTGGTTAGGGTGTGACTGCCCTTTCTGAACTTCTGAGGTAGAGGGGAGTCAAACTCCAGAGTAATTCGGAGGATTAGGCTATACCTTCCGGGCAGCATTACTCTCCGTACCACAAGGGACGTCAATAGTCGGGACGCCAGTTGTCCAGATACGGGGGGGGGGGGGGGGATGATGGTGAATGAGCTCAATCAGTTACAAGTTATGAGTGATTATGGGGGTGAGCAGTCTGGCTTGTACTAACAGGGTTAACCCACCTTGGCCTCGTGAGTTGGCGAGCGGAAAGAAAATTGGCTTCAGATTGTTCCGCTTGATTATGGGGAACTGCCTTAGGAGGGATTCAAACCCTGATCATCCGTCCGGAAGCCAACTTGATGGTGCAGACGTTGGGAAGCATTTCTGTTCTCGGGTGTCGAACCCGGAGTATCCTGCGAGATTTTAGTCTCATTAGGCTAGATCGAGTGAAGGGTCTTTGTATATTGGTGTTCGTGGGTGTTGCTGGTATTAGGGTGGGCTGAACAGGAGTTTCCTCGGAATCAGATTCCTCGTCTGGCTCGCACCAACCTAACAAATGTTTTAAAGGAGTTTCGTGATCCAGAGGTAACACTATGATATAATCAATCAGGTGACACTCTCATTCACTGGTATTCAGAGTACTGGATTATGAGTCAGTAATTATCTGTTCAACAAAGCTTGCAGAAGTATGATATACCTCTCACGTCGCACCTGACAACCACTGTGTTGTTTGCGCACAAATAAATGAAGTATAGCAAAATAAAATAGAGGCAGGTTTTCAGCAGGGGTTGCGTACAAGCAGCCCACGGCAGGGCAAAATCTACAATCACTCCCGCGGACTTGGTGTTCACACTGGCAACCCAAGTAACAGAACCTTGTGTCAGTTATCGGCAGCGGGTGCACTGGAATCTCAGGAATTAAGTCCAATTTCAGTCCCTGCCTCTTGAGGGATTCAGCACACTACACGGCCAGATAAAGACGTGAACTAAGTTAAAAATAAATCTGCACTTAAGTGAAGCACAAAACTGAATTAATAAGCAACAATAATAGAAATGGTACAGGATCTAAATTATAAATGATAAGTGACACATAAGTATTTAATTTTTATACGTAATATTTTATCACATTAAAAATAAGTGTTAGCAGGGACCCGACTAAATAATTACACACTATAAGCTAGGTAAGGAATAATATTAAATATTAAATCAACAGGCAAAGGCGAGCCTGGGAAAAAATAAAAAAATAAAAAAAATTCCTACAAAGGTTCCTAATTAATTTACCAAATTAAAGTATACACTTTTCACAGTGTAATCGTTACAAAAGGGGGCTCTATCCAGGGGGACTTAAATTGTGCAACGACCTGTTACCGTGGAGTCAAGAGAAGTTGACAGAGGCAAAGGGTAAGTAGGCACAGGTATGGGATTTACCAGAACGGTGGAAAGCTGTCCCTGGGAGGTCAGCTGAAGGAAGCTGTGCTGGCGGCCTTCTGCAAGCTGCCGGCTGGAGGTGGTGGTTTGAGCCCTGCACCTCGGGCTGCAGCAGTGAAGAAGTTGAACCCTGCAGAGAGGAGAGAGGGTCTTCCGCAGACTGTAGGTGAGCTCGCGAACCTTACGGCAGGCAAACTATGGCGTCTCTGCTGGACCACGGGGCTGGACTTCTATTTATACGAAAATCGCTCTGTGTCTGCGATTCTCAGGGGGCGGGGAGTAGCGTAGCCTTCCAACATAGGGGTTGGTTTATCTGCTGCTGAAGCACCACTCAAATTCTTATCTCCCCTGGTGGAGGTGATGACGTTTTCATGCACCCCAGACTGAGGCAGGCGGGCCATGACATCAAGTCACGGGGGTGCTGCTATCTTGGGGGTTGACTGGAACTTCTTGGCCAGGCAAGGTAGTGTAGTATAATTCAAATCAATTATATTATATCTTTGTCATGGTTCCTCTGACACGTTCCTTCTCAATGGGATGTGAAAGAATATAAATTCTAATGTGACATTCAGTTACGTAATTGACTCATTAAAGCCTGACGTAATTTCAATATTTAATTTCCAAGTCTCAGCGGCCAATGAATTTAAATTCACCCCACGCTTGGCACGCTCAGATGGGGCGAAGTCAGCCATAGAGTGCGCAATCTCTGTAGAGCAGAAAGCTGGTACGCATCAAAGTCATGCCATTAATAAAGTAAATAACCTAATTTTGTTTGTATTTCCAATTTACGTAGAGGTTAAGAAAGGACAACACAATTAATTTTCTGTAAATATCATATATTCAATTACGTAAGTTACACTTACCGTCCGCTCGTTGGTTATTTTGGTAATTTTAGCCATTTGCTTATTCAAACATGTACAAGGGAAATAAACAAAAGATTGCACTTCTTATTGGTCGAGTTCCGCTAATATTTGTTCCCATCTCTCCGCAGGTTCACCAATATGACACTACGTCACTCATATACGCTTGCCTGGCACTCCCCTCGCACACTGAAAACGAATGCGAGTTTCAGGGGTTGACGCTTATAACAATTGTCTCGTATACGTTGCGGACTGTGTGAGACGTATCATATACTAACTGCACTCAAACATATCGAGATTAGGCCCCAAGGGCAGTCCCCTATTCCAGCATCCCACAACAGAAGCGTGGTGGACATTGAGCATTGGGTTTCACAATGGCTGACAATCTCAATGCGTGGGTGTGGTCCCCTAAGGGTAAGGCCCACACACCCATGCAGATACTCCCTCCGACCCCAGAAACGCAGTGAATAGAGTATAACCTAGACTAATTGTCTAGCCCCAAGAGGGTTAAATTCCTAATGGTTGTGGCTCTACCTTTCTATACACCGGGGTGCATAGAACGGGTGGTAGTCTAATGTGTATGTTCTTGATGTATGAATATCCCTGAAGGGGAATTCACTGTCTTGCACTAGATTTGGAAACTGGTTTATAAAATAATTAATTAATAAATAATAATAATAATAATAATCTAAAGTAGTGTAAAAACGTATTTATTTCTGTAGGGAAATAAACACTGTGGCTTGTTCTACCACCTATCAAACAAGAGTTTAATGGAAACTGGCTCATGTAAACAAGTGAAGGTAACCTGGTTCTAAACTGGCAAGGTAGGAAAGCTAAATTGTAACTATAACAACTATTTAACTAATGCTATGTGTTGTCCTGAAGGGACATGAAATTCATGAAGGAAACGAAAGTGTTAAGTGTTTTGACGACTTACATGTAAGAGAGCTTCTGAAGGTTGTCTGTGAGGTGCAGAGACGACTACGAAGGCTTGGGCGAAGATGTGATAGACATGGGTGGCAGAAGAGAGCCCCAGCACGAGGTGGTGGAGCAAGCTTGCTGCAGCACCAGGAGTGCAGTGAAGGAATAGAACAGACTGGCGTTGCAAGGGACGTGCACCATTATTTGTACACTCCCGGCTCACCCTTGTCCAGGTGGAGGGTGGTGGCTGCAAGACATCTCCAGGACCTGTGATGTCACCAGCCGGCCAAAGTTCCAGCTGCAGCATTCTGCGATTAAAATTACTAGTGCCATCCCTCGGTGCGCTATAGTAATAAGCGAACCTGAGTTGTCCTCTCGGTGGCTTAGCTGGTAGCTCATTTATTTTTCGGAATATGAGCATGCGTCTCGTGCTACTCTCACTTAGGCAGGACGCCTGTATAAAGTGTGGGCTTGGTGGGTTTGCGCACAGGGAAGTAGTCGAGTGATACCGGGAGTACTATTCTATGATGTGTTACCTGCAAGCAGCGAGGCAACGGCACTCTCCTCACCTCTAGCTGGCTCGCTGGCTGAACAGCGGCCAACTCTGGTTGCAGCAGAGGAGTGCTCAAGTGTGGGATCCAGTCCCGGGAATAAGGTGTCAAAATGTATAGTCAATAAGTGTTCTAGGGGTGTGTGGTTAGACAAACGAATTGGCGTTATGAATAAAGGGTTCTCATATCCTACTCTGTCTCATATACGGTGCCAAGATTTTGACAATCAGTGAGTGGCAACTTGACATATATGAAACAAAGTGCAGTTTAAAAAATTGTGTATCAGCTGATCCATGAACAAACAAAAGCTAATAATACGTTGGTTATTCTGCGTCTACTGGCGACGCACTTCAGACAAGTACAACGATTAATCAATGTATTTTATTTTACGTGGTACAAAACAGCAGTTGTAAGTGTTACAAACTAATCTTCTTGCTAAAGTAGTAATTAATGTGTGTTCAAAATGAAATGCACAATAAAACGATTCATAGCTGGATGAAACGAGACTTCAAACCTTAGATATTTTCATGTCGTATTCCCACTGTTGATCCATGCTTTCCATATACTTGATATTAATTTCAAAAGCATACAGAAATATTGCTTGGTAATATTGAATTATTTTTTCAAATAATTTGATGAAATATATTTCAAATTCGTGTTGTTTCCAGACAGTAATAGGAGAAAAATCAAGTTTTAAAAAGCAGGATCTAGAGGCGGAGAACCTACTTTATCTGTTGGTACCGCATGTGATTCACATGCTATATGATGTCATGTGCACCATCTGTGTGCTCATTCTCGAACCTAACCAGCTATGAATAGGTTTTGTATGTAAAATATATTTACAAATAGATACCATAGTTTTATTTTTCCACGAGCGTTGCATAATTTTTAAAGTAACATATATTTTGTGTACAGCGATTTTGATTACTAGTAATTTCTATTTGACTGGTAATTGTCCCCGTCTGTCTTAAAGACGCCATTATTTTTTTGGGAAACCCATTCCCTTGTCATTGTGTAGCCTCCAATTGAAACCCCTGCTGATGGCGAAAGGATACATAAACTTACATAGGTGTGTCTGGATTCTGGCGTACTTATCCTGCGTTTTGTGCATTTTGTTATTTCCATCTACTGCTGTACCCGCACCAGAACCTGCAACTTTTTTTACTAGCTATGATGCAGCTAATGGCTAGGGTGTATTTTCAAAGGTTCATAAATCGTTTCCAATCGGGAATGGACTAAAGTCAGTAGAGAGCCCCAGCACAAGAAGTGTTGAGGCGAGCTACTGGAGATGATAATTCCCACAACCTCGGTTGCGCTCTGCCTTATATATCGCTCCTCTGAAGTGCGTGGTGAGCCCGGAGTGGGAGGTGTGATGTGCCCTTGTGACGTCTGCCTGGAGTACGCAGAGTGGGAGAACTACCCTCTTGTGTTCGTGATATTGCCTCAGACCCTCTGCCATCTTCAGTAGTGTGGCCACACTGTCTGCCGGGCACATCAGGGGGGCTGATGTGTTGCGTGGCTGCTTCAAATATCTTTCATTTACTGTGTATCCAAAGTGCATTTGAATTGAACCCACTCTCTACGCATTCGTAACATGTCATGCTTCATTTGTTCCTTCACGTGTTTAAACACTAAGTAGATAGAGAAGGGCAGTTCAGTAACAGTCCGGGAAACAAAGTGTTTTCCATGTCTCTGACGAGAAAACTTCCTGCTAGACATCTGTTTCCTGTAGTAGGTATAAGCACGTAGGATGAACTGTAGTCATTTACAGTATATTGGTGTAAGCAGCATGCATCAATACATTCAGTAATTTTTACTACTCTTTTAGCGTATGAACCTCTTTATTACAAAGTGCCAAAATTATGGTCCCTTCGAGTTTGCGTTAATGAAGTTTCACTCAAGTCGAATTAATTGCAAACTTAAAAGAAAAGCTTAATTCTGTTTCAGGTCTTCCTCTAATAAATACTATACATATGCATGTGTGTGTACATACCACAGATCACCACTAGTCAAATGTCCAAGACACTGCGAGGTTGAAAATGTCTTCATATGCAGGACACATTAAATGAAATGTAAAATTTCTTAGCAACTGAGCATACCGACTACTACGTATTTAAGCAACATATAAGTACTAACAAATGTACTCTTCTGCATACTTACTGCATATGGAACAAGGAAACTGGAATGAATTTCATAAGCCCATTTCTTCATTTCTTTTGCATTCCCTTCTTTGTACAAATCTGTTACTAGGTAGAAAAGCTGAAACAGGTAAATAAAAATTAACTGTAAAATATCACAATTAAACATAATAATTATTTAAATGCTGCTGCAAAAAGTTACACAGTAGAAACCCACTGTTAAGACCTCTCTCTGTCCCCAGGAACAGGATTGTTAATGAGGGATAGTCTTAATACAGGATTTGGAAAATATTACATATTTTGACCCACCACAACACCTATGTTGTAAGTGTAATGTTGGTATTGATGGCAGCAATTTTGTTCACGTTATTTTTGTAAGGTTGGTGGATGTGTGTAAAAAGAAGGATCACGGGAGTGGTGTATTGTTAGTAAAGTGTAGAAAAACATGTAGAGAAATGCTGGAATAAAAAATAGCAAAACAAAGGAAGTGACTGTGTATTTATTTTAAGTAGAAGTCATTAAAATACCAACACCCTATACATTAAAATGGGGTGGTATCTACTTTTAGATGTGGACTGCTTGGAGTAGTGCTAAAGGCAATGCGTAGTAAATTGTTTTTCAAATGATTTCCCTCAAAAATCGAACCACTTTACAGAATATTTTACAGTTCCTCAAAAATTTGTCTGTAAAGAGAAATAAAAGTGGTTGCAACAGTCAGGTTCTACTGTGAACATGTTTTATAAAACATTCTCTTATGAGCTAGTACACTGTCTCTTACCAAACTGGAGGGATCACTATTTGACAACACATAGTTGAGGAAGACAGCGAGGTGGGCATTATGTTCCCACAGCTTATTCAGACTTTTGAAAGGACCATGGTCTTCAAGCTGACCCTAGAATACAATGAAACTACAAACATTAATCATGTCACATATACCTTGAACAAACTAAACTAACTGCACCTATTAGATACTTACGAAAAGTCAACAGGTTAACTCAATCAGATTAAAAATTTTACTCAGTACATTCGAAAAGTGATCAGGTTAAAGTTAACTCATGCTCAGAAAGTCACCCGTGCTAACTCAATCCTCGACTCGATCAACTCTGGGCTAACCCAGCTCGATAACAGGGTAACTTGGCTCTAGCAGCAACACACATGAAATGGCAAAGTATATAAACATTGCAGAAACACAAAAAAAAAAAAAAAAAAGTAAACGACAAGCTATTATAATTAACAAGCTGCGTTTAAGAAAAAGGAGAATGGAACCAAATGTTATATTTCTGATGGACCAACAGACAGGAGGCGTGTTTCAAATATGTAAAATTGTAAATTTTTAACTGTTTTGGCCAGTCATTGTAACACTGAAATTAAATTTTATACTAACCTGACAATGAATACAAAGGTATCGTATTATCACAGTACTGCTTAATGCAATGTTTTTTTTTATGTTTCTTCATATTTCAAGAAAAACTGTTACTCTAAGCATTCAAAGCAACCTGGTTAATTGCAGGTGATCAGGTAAAACTGGTCATGTGAGTGAGATAACCCAGTTAACTTTACCAGGTTACTTTTCATAAGCACCTATTGTTATTGGTTACAGCTGCAACAGAAATTACTGTACCATTTTGGTATGTTAAGGGCTCTGCCTGGCTGGTTGATGAAGTGCATTGCAGCATTCTAGTAGAAAACAAATGTTTAAAAAATGGGAGGCTATTTTGTAGTGGTGTCTAAAAAACAATAGCATCTATGAAATGTTTATAACCCAAATACAAGTTTCAAGTTCTCATTTCACCTACAAGTATTTTTTTGGCCAGATTTAGCTGCAAAATTTTCAACATAGAAACTTCAGAGTTGTCTACACACACGCAGCATAGGTAGTTTTATCTTTATTAGTGTGAAATAAAAATATAAGGTCGCAGCTTAGTCACGTCGAGGTGAGTTGCCGATGGAAAACTGCACGCCAGGTGAGCGTAGAGGTGATGAGGCAAGTAGTAAACTAGCAAGATGTCAGCTTTAGAGCTCATGCATTTCAAGGCCTCTGAATGTGCAAAATGGGTACATGCAGGCAGAATCCTTAACAGTGAAGAACAACTTAATACAATATGTAAGTAAATACAGGATGATTCATAAATATGTTAACACTGAAATGGCTATTCCAACAAACATGAATGCAACTAATATTTGTCTTTCAATTTATTGCAGAACGGTTGTCGATGTTGTGGAAATGGCTACGAACAAGTGGAGAAGCTTTAAAGCAAACATCTCAGTTGTGATATGCTTGTTACATGTTTTTCCACCTCTCATATAAGTGTTAACATATTTTGGAATCATTCCATATAACCGCACAAATAAGATACTACCATATTTTTACTTTCATTTACAAGAAAAAATAATCCTCTAGACAAGTAATTGGAATGTAATTGGGCATAATTTTTATTTTGGCATTTTGATGAGCTATATTAGACAGCGGACAAAAGCCTCCCAATGAAAATTAGTATTTCTGCCCTGTTTGTATAAATCAGCCATAAGCAAAAACACTGCAGTGGCCACAATTGACAATGGCTAATGCTCAGTGGCAGATTTAAGTAAACCGGACTACGCCCGGCACAGAACATCTCAGCCGCTCAGGTCAGTCGCTCAGCAGCGCTCCTCGCATTAGCTGGTGTCAGTAGTTTGCGGCTGTGCGCTTGTTGTCATGTTCAGCATATTACAATGGCCACAGTGAGTCAAAAAATATGTTTTTCAGATGTGCTTACAAATTGTGAAAGATTTCGTTACAATTTAGACCCTTTCTACAATATGCTTATCTTGCTGAACAAGTAGGTGAAAATCACAAGTCTGCAGCTTCATCAGTTTGTGTTTTACATTATCAAGGAGTATGCATGACAGCTGGCATGAACTCTAGAATATTTCCCAGAATAGAGGATGATGTTAGTTCTCCATATGAGGTAGGGTGTCTACTAACTTGGAGATTTGAAATTCCAGTACATTCCAGTATATTAACAGCATATATTCTGGACTACTTAAAATTTTATGTGCTATTACATTTCACGCTACTAACGTTTTAACGTTTCCCTGCCTCCGCAAATAAAAATTCTACTAATTTTGAAAAGATAATTTTCCCAAACTGCATATATCTTGCTATTTAAATATTTAATGAATTGTTATATACAATGCACAAAGCCTGCTACCGATTCATTAAGCCACAGCCCAATTGCATTACAGATTCATTGATTCAATGATGTCAATATGTATGGATAATGTTAATTATATTAGTACATATATTAAAAAAAAAACTGGCCTCCACCATCTCTCACATCTAACACTTTCCACTTCCCCTATTTTTGTGTTCAAAACATACAATATTATGTGAGAACTAACTGAATAATATAAAATGTGAATGTGTAAAAACAAGAGCACAACAAGAAAAAGACAAAAGTAATCACAATTGATTTTAGTCACCAATTATAAATTGGACACACTGACTGTATCCTAAATTATTTAAACCAAAATATTGGACAAATTTTGTATATTTTATAGTAATAATAATATTAGCATACATCATCTCAAAATAATTGAAACCACTGGAAGTTACAATTTCTTAGTCCTTCCTTGATATATGTTTTTCCTAATTCTAAAACACAGTATTTTACATTTTCAAAGATGTCTTGTACTGTACTGAAACACAAAGTTTCACCAAAAAATTTTGATCATCACTTGCTACAGCAAAAATACTTGGTATGCAAAAACCAGATAGCACTTAGTTTTGTGGAACAAAAAATTAAAATTAAACATTGTCTTACATTTGAGTGGATATGACAATATTTAGATTAATATTCCTCAGGCAAAAAAAATCAGAAAAAGAGGCAACTACATTATAAATAATGAAACATATTTTTGTGTCGACAGTACCCTGAAGATAAAGAAAGTTTGTAATAGGGAACATTACTTTCTTTACCATAATTAATATTTGCTAAACATATCTAACCAAATTTTCAATAATTCAAGTTTTTTAAAACATTTATATATTTATAACTCTGTTATAAACAGAAAACATAGCATACCAAAAGTAATAATATCTGAAACATTCATTGCTGGCATTTCTGTGTGCTGTTAGGCAGCACACCGGTACTATCACCTGAATACAGTGTGGCTGACACTTACTAATTTTCTTGCATCTGGCGAGAGCTCTATTGTTCATAAATTATATTAGAATTCAGTATTAAGTAATTATGGAACATTCACTTCAAGAGTTTACATAAAAATGGATTCAGCTCTAAACTCCAACAGCGAACATGTTAATACTGTTCATGGGTAAGGCATATTTGTTTACCTCCATCCTTTAAAATATAATATAAAATATAATATCCAACTTTTAGTAACATCATCATAGATATGCCAATCCTGGAATAAAAAACATTCAAAAACATTATTCTCTCACGATAAAGTGAGCACTTTTGAAATCAACATTACAAAAAAGTCACTGTCCCAGCCTGCATATATTTTAACGGGCGCCCTGAGTGACATGCACCCAGTAAAGTTGGTAATGATGGATGGGAAGTAATTCAATATCATAACATCAAATAGAAAGTGTTAGGCCACCATTTCTGATAACTTAAATTATTTCTTTTGCTTTCTGTTTTTTTTTTTAATGCTTTGAACTGTAAAAATAAGCGCATTTGTAAAACATTTACTTTTCAAATAATTTCACAGTCTCGCTTGACCGATGCATGAATAAAGTCATGAGACCCATGGCAATGATAATTTTACACAAAGTGGAAGAATACACAACGTGCCTACAAGTAGATCTTAAGTAGGGCTTTCAAAAGTGCTTGTTTTACCGTGAATGGCTTAAACCAATATTTGCAAGCTGCTTACCACTTCCTGGTCAGACATTTCATCATCTTCCATGGACATGATGGGTTGCTGTTGCACCAGTGTACCATGATTAGTCTTTGAAAGGGACGTTTCGGGTGATGGCACATCAGTTGCAGGCACCTGAAACATTGCGGCAAAGGTGATACACTGATACAGATATGACTGTGCCCAAAACGCTAGTTGTTCCAGTAGGGGAATAAGATGACCAGTGCCAGAAAAAGGGAGACTGACAGGCTGCAAATATGGCAAACTGACAAGCAGTGGTATTAGAATAGGCAACACTCAGTCTTGCCTATGGCCTGTTGCAGCTCTGTCACTACTACAATAGATGGACACAAGAAAATATTTGCAGCAAATACTATCACCGACTATATGTAACATGTTGTCTTAAAATATGACTGTAATTTTAAGTTGTGGCAACACAGTAAAATAGATTCTGAAACTGACACTATTCACCTAGAACTAATTTTTACAAGTCAACAAGAAATACAGCTTAAAAAAGTCTAACTATTAACATACAGTTCACATAACATAATCATTTGATATGCAAGTGCATTTTTATAAAAATAGGTAGTTATGGGCAACATCTTAATCAATCTGATAACCTTCAGTTAAAGTCTGCTGGAAATTTTAACCACTGATTGTGACCAGTACCTTACGTCAAAGAAGTCAGTAGTTGATTATGGTTGTGCTACCATACTTATGGTCCACTCAAAATCTCTGAAGCAGTTATGTTTAGCACTCTCAGCTGGGTCAGCTACTAACCCTTTAAGTAACTAACAGAGTTATTGCACATGCATAGTGACAGATGGAGAATAAATTTTGGATGGCAAGATCTTGCAAGCAAAATCTCTGGAGAACTATATAAACTACGCCATTTTCATAAGTTTAATTTGATGAACTGTTGGATATACATTATGAGGAAGTGAATAAATTACAATAAGAGATACAGATACATCAGCACAGAGATTTTCTTGGTACCATTATATGAATTCGGTGAAGACGATTGCCTGCAGTTCAAACCTGTAAAGACACAACCTCAAAACACAATTCTCTGATCTTGTACCCTGGAATGAAATAATACTGCAAAATCTTGTTATCACTATAAAGTGAAAAAACGTTGTGTTTGTTCATTGCTACAGAGATCCAACATAATCACAGCATGGAACAAACTATAGAATGCACAATATATTAGGGATGGGCTGATACCACACTTTGCTGATACCAACGATACAGATTCTCAACTGCAGATGCTGCTGATTACACACATTTCAATACCAGTTTTGATGAGCACAATCATAATTCCCAATTCCCAAAATTTGGAAATACTTTTTATTACTTAAATTTCAGTATTCAATTTTATGAACACTTTAAGCACTTTGTATAAGGTGTCTACAGCATGGAAATGAAATACAACACTAACTTTAATAATAAAATGAGAAGATACACAAATTAACTGGGCAAATAAGTGAGTTAACAGTCAAGGAAAAAAAATGTTACCAGACAATACAGCATTAATTATAAACTGAGTTCATTTTCTCTTTTAGTACCTCTCCCTCAATAGTTTATTTTTCCCTGTCCCTTAGGAAAATAATTATATCCTTGATGTATTATGTAAATGCATCTTGCAAATAATTACAACTCGGCCCTAGTCATGTTACACAAGTAGTGGAAAACAGACATATTGTGCAACAAAGGTCCAAAAACCAAATAACAAAGGAAAAAATAAAAGCTACTAGGTTTGTTTCTGCTATTTGAGGTTAGGTTCAATGCAGCTTGTATATTCACAAGGGTTACCAGGCAAATATTTACTGCCACGGAAAATGTGCATGGAATTTCATACTAAACTCAGCTTGAACATATTTTTCTAGCCAGTTTTTCATGCCGAGATTGTCTGCTTTTTCCAGGAAAATTCTGGATGCTACCCATTATTTCCACAAAATCACAGACAGAAACAACTTGTTTTGTAGCCTATGTAGATTGACTACCTTTGTTTTGTTTGTTTTTTTTTCACTGGACACGTGTTTTGTGCATGTATTTTTGCTCATCCAGTCGACTCGCACGTTGCAAAACCTAAACATCATTATTTTGTGTTTTGTATCAAAAATGTAAAATCCATCACTTTTGTACTCCCTTTCACGATTTTTAATTGACAAAATCTTCGGCATTTTGTGGACTTTAGGCGGCAACACACAATTTAATTTCACAAAACATTACAGAGGTTTGAGAATCTGAAGTCATCCCAAACCAAAACAATAAAAATAATAAATTTCAATTGGGAATGCAATGCCCAAAGCCTACAACAAATATATTTTGTTCTTGCGAGAAAACGTGTATGAATTGTTTGTGCTGCTCTCTTTTGGTTCATGATTGAATAAAATAAATATTTATATATGTCGTACAAACACTTATTTGTCGAATTTACTGCCCTTCTTTGTATATTTGAGAAAATAACGTGCACCGTCGATTAAGGTTACTATCGATTCTAACAACATTCAATAGTGAGGCAACGTCTCGCATGTGATGTGAACAAATGGGAAGATATATTTTTTTTTTTTTTTTTTTTTGGTAAAACTTTGTGTTTTGAAAACAAATAGTGAAAATTCGTGTAAAACTGATCAAAATGGCAAATTTTGTCATTTTTTGCACTTCACAATTTTTCGGAGACCATAAGTCGCATTGTTTTGCATTCAGATAACGTCCAAAAACGAATGATGCACACAATCTTTGGCGAATGTACCAACATAAAATATGGTAAAATATAAACAAAGGGAGCAAACCATCGAAAAACAATTGTTCCGAGTATGTTTTGGGTTTCGGAAGAATATCTGATTGATCGATGCTGTAAATTAATAATTTACCAGATGTAACATCCATGTGTATTTAACATTGTGTTAAATAAATTAGTGCTGCTAATCTGTGAATAATAATCTGCAAATAATGTTCAGATACTGCCGATGCCAATAGTCGTGGTATCGGCCGGTTAATCGGTATTGGCATCGGCCCATCCCTACAATATATTCCTCTAGATGCCACATGCATTACACTAACAAGACAGATGCTGTCAGAAAGCTTCTGATATGATTATTTACCCAAGTTATATAGCTAAGTCTAAACCATGGGCGTAACCAGAGTAATGCAGGGGTGGGAACTTACCCTCCCTCCCCCACTACCCACAGTTGAGAAAACATAATCATGGAAATTATAAAGTAAAAGAAGTAACAGAAGTATGATACTCTACAGTCCACAAAATCCATGTGCAAGTTCTAAGATAAATCAATGACAAAGTATTAGTAATGTTTTATGAAGCTAAGTATTATAACCATTTTAGCACAACAGGTAATTGCTTGCAATGAGTTTATAACTTTGGTGTGTATTGAAAATACAGGTGTAGAATATGCACACTTAAGGAGAGGACCCTAAAATGCCACAATTGTTCATAAACATTCACAAAGTTACACGAATGACAACTACTACACTGTTATTTCAAAAGTTGGAGCCAAGAGTACCATTAAGCAAGTTACAAGTTCTTGATAAGCGAAGTTATGAAAACCTGTGCTATATAACAGAAATTTCAAAAATGCTTACCTCTTCATATGGCTGGCTTTCTGAAACGTGAAGCGTGTCCATTTCCTCTGCAGGATTTGTACTGCTCCCTCCATACGGGGGCGGTGGGGTGCCTGGGGGGGTTATGCGAGGGGAATCCACATCCCAGCTGGACCTGGATATACTCTTCCCTCTGCCTGAGCTGATGCCACTCCCAGACAAATCGGACATTGACTCGGACGCTAACAATCGTTTTGTAACTGTAAACAGAACCAATATTGCCTTCTTTTAAATATCAATTATATTTATCAGTAATATACAGTGATGCAAGCTGCGTTGGCAACAGTGGGAAATATCAAACTTCAGCTTATCAGTTAGCACGCATTGCTGCTGACAACTGAGTTTGTCATTGTTGGCCAGCATGTGACCTCTGATTGTACTGTTTACCCTAGTAAGAATGGATGTTCCTGCTCAGCGGTATTGTATTATTCACCAGCCCACCAAAGCTATGCACCAAAGGCACCGAGTACAACTGCCTGCTGTTAGATAGTGTTTGCAATGTATCTCGCCACTGTCTTCTTTCTTTCTCCAAGCCAGCTGGTGACGTCACATGCCAGAGAAGCTATGCTTTTGCCACTCCCCGCTCGGCACATCCACTCGCCCTCAAGACGCCAGCCAATGAGCACCGAGGCAGCAGCTCAGTTTAGTATAAAAGGTGATCTGAGTCTGACTCGTGGCCAGACTTCAGTCTCCCACCGCACGTGTTGCTGGAACTGACCAACCTGATTAGGCTTAAGAAGCCCGTCTATCTATAGCTTTTTTCCGCGTTTGAAGCCAAGAGACGAGGGAGCATTAAAGGTGACACTGCCACGCACATGAAGTCCCCCATAGTCACTAAGTGCAAGGCCCTGAACTGGCATGCCGTGTTCTCGTCGTGCTGCGTGTACCTATAGGGCTTTCAGCGGCGACTCTATTATTTTATTGGTGAAATGTGTGTAGGAAGGTTCAATGCATGCCCCTTGACTAGTTTTGTATTCGTCTGAGAAGTACATTTTGAGATACAGCACTTTGAAAAAGCCATTTTTAGCCATTTTGGCGTGTTATGAAATGGTGTTTCTAATTAACGGGAGGTCTTGAAAACACTTGACAGCCCTCATGTGAAATGTGTTTCCTTTTCGTAGGTCAGTACACTGGACGCACGTTTAATAGTTTCACAGAAAAATGTGTATTTGAACACACTGCAATGCACTTCAAGCGCCAAGTAGACGGGCGCCATAAGACTCGCTCCTAGCTCCAAAGCTTAACTTCCCTCTTCACCGCACTTTCAGTGCCGAAGAGACACCTTTCCTTGGTCTCTAACCAAGATCATTCTTTCCACACCCTGCATTGTCACCCACACATCGTGCCAAGGAATGAACGCCTAATTTAGATACATTATGTAACCACTATAAGCATTTTAATAAGTTCCCTCATAACAATTATTCATATGCAATAAGCTTGTAAATGTTTGCCATTTGCCTATTTGCAATATCTATCTTCTGCCTTTCAAGAAATTTCCTTAAATCTACATTTTTCACAATTTTTATTTACTTTTTAAGATTATATAACTACATACAAAAAGACAACATGTGCGATGTATATTTATTTTAAATAATCAATACTACATAAATAATTATTTTCCAATTTTAAACCATGAGTAGCAATAAAATCTTTACATAACAAGGATAACAGGAGACTAAAAATTTATGGTGCATATTTTTCTTCGCTAATAGCACGGTTATATGCCTGAAATATTGCCATACATAAAATTGCTCTTTTGCTATTCAGTTACTAATAACTTTTTATATAAAGGTAAACTACCGCAAACACAACAAATTACCTGGAATAATTTGAATGTGCAATTTGCTACTGTGATCCTACAAAGAATAAATGTCTTTAAAGTGAAACATGCACTTCTTAAAAGTTAATTGTTAAACTATATCCAATTTCTTTTAATTGCCTAGTTTCCAAGGAATTTAGGAAAATAACACTTAAAACTGATAATTTACATGCAAATTACATTTGGAAGCACTGTTACCCAATTCCAAAACAATACAAATTAGGAAACAACTACAGCATAGACTTTCCCTGTTGAGTTTGAAGATGCATACTCTGCCATCTCCACGTAAATTTATGGCCAAAAGAATAAAAGTGGGGTCATTCTGACAGGATATAATTTCCATTTCTTTGCGAACAGTCATGTAATCACTGCTCTATCATATATAACTTATTTCTTATTTCTAAGTGCTTACTGCAGGTTTCTCAAGTCAGGAGCAACTGGCAAAATAACCAAATAGGCATATTTCCTGCTCTAATGTGTCAATAGCTAGTTGTGACGTGTCAAGGTGTTATGCAACATGGATCACATATTCAGTTGGTTTGGTGTCCTTTCCCGTACAATTAAAAAAAGCCAAATTTGTCTGCTGCTATTTTGACTTCTTTGTTCCGTTGTACACACTTTATTATGCAATTTACCACATAAATATTTAGTTCTAAATGTTTGATTTGTTATTGAGATACATATGACCAACAAGCTTCAGAAAGTTGCGATATATAAAATGCTGTCAGTTATTAACTGACACATGCTCATGCCTGAACTTAAACATTGCAGTACTATATAATAAAAAAATCATAAGTGACACACACACGCATGCACGCACGCGCGCACGCCCACGCACACAACATTTATGTGTATAGGCCATTCACGGTAAAGTGAGCCCTTTATAAAGCACTCTTATTTGAAATAATACTAAATAAATATATTCTTATTGTAGCTTTAAACGTTAACTTTCAAGTCTGCTGAAATATATACACTATGTTTATTACTTACATGGCAATATTTATTTTTTAAAAATGGTAGGATAATAAAAAATGGATGATAGGAACTAGTAACTAGGGCCTCAAAAGTGCTCACTTTATTATGAACTGCCACTATTTTGAAGTACATACCTTATTCTATATGTAGGAACTAAATTAACTTTATATATATCTGCATTTTTTTAATGTACTTATAGATTTAGATTATGTCAACTTTATTTTGGAATATGCTTAATCATTCCACATTTTATTATCTGTGTAGTATATTAGCATATAAGTGAAACATGACTGTGGATCTAAATTTAATTCAAAGCTTAGTATTAATAAATTATTTCCAAGGGTGACTGCATTTACCAGATTCATAAAATTTACAATTCCATCATTTATAACATTTTAAAAATTAAATTCCAAAGTAAGAAGTAACTGCTTAAACTGGAATGCTAACTATAATTAAACTGTGATTGTCTGTGTAAATGTCTGCTAGTGTGTTTAAATGCAAAAGCTATTCAAATCAAACCACATCAAATGAAACAGGCAACTATTAGATAGCCATGAAGTAAATTGTTTCACATGTCAAGTGTAAATGTGAGTTGAAGTAAACAGAATGTAAAACAACAAAAGAATAATTATCTCCTAGAGAATTAATATATTCTAAATGCGAGTGACATGTGTTGAGCCCGCTGTACCCAGCAATGCAGCAGAGAGCCGCACTCTACCAAGCGCAGTAGCGCGTCTATGCCCAGCATTACGCAAGTGCAGGTGCAGTGCAGCAAGTAACGGGTGACGCAGTGCAGTGTCGCAGTGGCAGTGGTCAAGCAGCCACGTGCGCCACGCGCAGTGATACAAGGAAAGAGTACCACAGTGCTACTATTTTCCTAAAAGATGTGACATGGGAAGGTTGGTGACGAAAGGTCACGTACATGCAAACAGACAGCCGCAGACGTACTTAAATGCCCTAGAGTTTACTATAAAGTATATTATGCAACTTGTCTGTAAATGTAGAATCACCACGTGTAGTCATCCACACTTTATTTAGGGTATTTTGCAAGGGTAATATGTTAATCAGTATGCACAGAGTTTAATTAGCATGTTAAGAGCAGTTTTAAGCAAGGGAGTGTATTGTTTTGCAAAGTGCCATGTGACAAAGTAGTTCCACGTGACTTGCTTGCGTGGCAATGCTGGCACGCATGCCATGTTGGAATTGCAGTAGACGCCAAGGACTTCAGGAGGCAGGTCGCATGTATCGTCGGTCCGCACCCGGGTGGCCCTCATCTTTTGCACTGATCATTTAGCTTCAACAGACTGTTTTAATCAACCCAAACTGTTTTGTTTCTGCCGCCCGGGACACTGCCTCTCACCTTCCCCAGTGTTTGCATTGCCTGGGGAAGCATAACGCACTAGTAAGTCATGCATGGGCTTTCACACCATTTTTACTGTTTCACCGCTGCCGACCTGTAATCGTACAGCTTGCAGTTGTAAAGTATTTCCCTCGGGGAAAGTGTAATGAGTACCGAATAAATGTCACTATGTTGAAATAAGTGTTTTATTCAGGTAAGTCACAAGGCACTTCTGGGTATGGGCCCTTATAATTCCCGCAAAAACGCACATGTGTCTGAACTTTCAACTTCAACTTAAGCATTATTGCAGTGTTTTCAGCATGTTACAAAGTAATATATAGGTGTGTGGATAGCTATGATAATTCACTCCGTAGGATGCGTATCAGTTATACAGAATTCTACAGAGGAGTGTCCCAGTACAGGTGAGAGGATTGCAGCCAATGGTCGTCAGCCGGACGTCCCTGAGTGAAAGAAGAGTTAGCGCTACCATCGCGTCACGGCATTAGGTCTGGATAGTGTCTGGCGCCCCGGGTAACCAAACACCTCACTCCAGACCACACCACTCCTCAAAATTTAGTTCCCCTTAAATCACTCCACGCCATACGGTCATGAGATGGAATCATATTTGTCGCTGCACATCCCATTACCAAAAATTTCACTCATATATACGCATTAAAAAAAAAGGAACCAAAATTTATTTCAAAACAAACCATAATGTCAGAACTCAAGCTCTTTCACACACTAGTTAAATTAAACATTCTTACCTTCAGCAACGGATAAATTATGAATGTTGTCAGGACTCGACTTGGTTCGATGGTGCGTATGCAATGGCGACACATGTGGACTTACTGCCTGCAAATCAGAAGCGAACATAGGAATTTTCATTATTAATGCTTAACAGTGTTTCAATGTTTAAACTACAAATTAACAAAATTAATACTTACATCCTACACAAAACCTACAGCTACAGCACAAAATACTGTACTTGGTGACAACATATATTTTAATGGGCACATTGAGAAATTACAGGTAAAGTGAGCACTTTTGAAAACTCTCATTTGGTATAATAGTCAATAAATGTATTTTATTTTAGCCTTAAAAATTAACTTCCGAGTGCAGTGAAATATACACACTGTGTTTATTACTTACGTGGCAATATTTATTTTAAAAGGTGGTTAAAGGATACAATTTTGCTGAGAGGAAAAAGTAACTAGGACCTCAAAAGTGCTCACTTTACCATGAACATAAGTACTATAATTTTGTTTTATTAACATATTTGTTGAAATTCACTGCACTCAAAGACCTGTGGGATCATCAGCCATTTATAGTGGACACAGAGGAATATACAAAAACATTTACCTATTTTACAAACAATTATCATGAGATATAAAGCACGCTATAAAAGATGCTACAGTTTTAGAATAACGTTTAGCAAATTATCGTTAAATAACCTCTTTATCTAGCAGATATATAGTTGTATCTGAACTTTATGCAGAAAATGAAGCCACAACTACTATGATCCTAAAACCAGAAAACTATAGCAACAAAATGTCTGGAAAAGCAATCCTGTATTACTAAAAGTGAAATTGAAGTTAGGTTCTAAGGTACATTTGGTACTTACTTCATTGTATTGTATTGTTGTGCAGAATGTACTACACTACTTTTCTTAGTATATTTAATAACCATTCATTTGTTTAGAAAATAATGTACATTAATTTGTTTGTATTATTTCCAACTTCCAGCATTGTTGCATTTAACTTGAATGTCACTTCTGTAATAGAAGATGGCTTTACCAGACAGTAGGTTACTAGTTTTTTCTGGTTTTTGGACCCACAGATGCTGTAGCTTTATTTTATACATGAAGTTCAGATACATCCTGTATAGTAAAAATATAACTTATTTAGCAAAACCAGACACATAAAGACACACACTTCTCTTTTATTAATGCAAATGTACAAAATGGTCATTATTTGTGAACTTATCTTTCCCACATACACATGTACAAACACACAATATTATAACTTCATAAATAAGATCTACAGCATTACTTGATATGACCCTTAGAATACATCAAGATCTATAGTATTGAAAGTATTATCATTATTATTAACAATGTTTATAGTTGTTATTGCCAAGAATAAAATTTCTTTACCAAAAAAACCTTTAAATTGTACACTTTAATTTATTATTGTTAATCCAGGGAAACAAGAGATTTAGTGCATTAACGGGTTAAAAAAGCAGTTTTAAAAATAATATGAGTACCTGGGAGGGAAGCTAAAAAGAACCAACATAAACTTCTAAAGGGGCAACTATTCTAAAACAAAGTGAATTTTAGATGCTCTAAAATTTAGTGAACGGAATACTGCTAGTTATGGTGGATTACTTACGTAATTGTTAGTTGGTGACAAATGCAGGTTATGAGCATTGTCTACGATGTGAGACTCACCACCTTCAGTGCAAAGTAAGTGGGGGCAGAACTGGCGGGGAGGTATGGGAGGCGGGGGATCTGTGCATGGCAGGTGTAGGGCTAGGAGGGGGCGGTTACGAGATGGTAGAGGGGGTGGGATATCCAGCTCCCGTTCCAACTGCCGGATCAGGGTGCCAGAAGGAGAGGGGCTCTTGGAATTTGGGTAGGATGAATACTGTAAGAGAAACAAAAGAAGCCACAAAGTTAGCTGGACAGCACAATACCCGTGCACAAAACAGAACAAAGACAACCAAAAATTCAAGGCATGGCATAGAAAAATACATTATACTGACATATCTCACTTTACAAAACTATTTACCATCATGTCTTATAAGCCACATAACTCATGAAATAAAATGAAGAAGCAAAAATTATTGTATCACCATTCAGAAGCAGGCAATTTATAACTACTGATATAATTTAGAGGTTGATTTTTGGTGCATTAAAATACATCTATAATGTATTTTTCTAATGAAAACGCCACATACCCACAAAAAACCAGTTTTCACTATAAAATACAATATAAATTGGTAAAACTAGAATAGGCATTATTGGTTACTTTATTGTTAGCTCAGTAAATTAAAATATTAATTTTAAAAAAATGTTAAATCAAATAATATTGGATAAGCACTGCAAGCAATACTGAAGGAAAGCAGGAAAGCCACATACCACAATAAATATATGCAATAACAGATAAATAAAACAATACACAACAAGCAATCAAATCTGACACAAACGAGGACTATGACCAAAATGCACATTCACAGGTGCACTGTTCAATAAAAAATTTGGCTACACATTTTTTAAAAATCAAATTTATATTAATATAAGCAACTTATTAAAACTTTAGATACTTGCATTTTAAATTACACGGACAGATACAATCAAAAGAAATATTTGCTTGTCTTCTCTGCATTTGTTTAACAAATTTCACATGTATTAATAAGAACTGTAACAGTAGACATGCACAAAAAGTGTGTTTATTGAAATAAATATCAAGAGAGACTTTAACCTAGAAAGAATTATGAGTTGAGAAAATCTTGTTAGTTGATTTCTGCTTAATCTAAACGAGCCGATATAGCTGAGTATATGCTAAAATACAAATTTTATCTGGACTGGAACTTAATGACATCACACAGAGAATCCACTAGCGACCAACCAACATGCATCCATAGACTATAAATTATGACATGAATATCTTCAGCCCTCTCTATTTCCAACACTTTCCAAAGATCCACACACTTCATAAAAAAAACCCAACAATATTATACATTTAAGGTATCTCTGAGCATGCTGCTAACATCAACTTCAATTACTGACTGAAGTCAACAACTAAGAACTTAAATTAATTCCTCAATAAACATATTGCAAAAATTATACCAAACTGTGCAAAATATTATTTTTTTAAGAACAACGAACTACAGAAGCAAACTGGCTGTATTATTGCACTTCTGCCTCTATATTTTTGGGAAAGGAGTGTTAGATAAATCTGCTACTGGTAGAATGAAAGATGAGCTACTGTGCTTAAATAAACCTGGCAATTGGTGGTAACAAATGCCTAAAGGGAAAGCACACAATATTATGACATAAACCCACATGTTCTGGAAAGTAATCAAAAACTGCACTGAGCATCAGTAGCTGCCGACTCTACAGCACGTCACTAAAAATACCCTGATTTGTAACGACCATCTCCCCTCCCACTCCCCATGAAAAAAAAATTTAAGATTTTAGGCTAACCTCTTACAATGTCCACTGATCTAGTGGAGGCAATTATTAAGCCAGGAATCTGAGAATACAGGCTGTACCACTGCATGGAAACCCAACTTTTCTTTAATAGCGTTAACCAAAACAAAGATATAATAATTTTCAACAGATATACTTTGCTTTGTGTGAAACATCATGACATCATAACAAGTGCTGGAAGTGGACACCATCCACATCCAAACAACACTGAACTCGATGCTCCATATTTGGGGATGTGGCAGCCAGTACACCTCTGGTGTCTGACTGAATTACTGAGGTGATGTTTGCTTTCAAATTATTTATGGTTTTTGGTCTGTTTGCATACATTCTGTCCTTTAAAAATCCCAATTGGTTATAATTGGGCGGCATCAAATCTGGCGAATGCAGTGGCCAAAAACCCTTAGAAATGAGGTGGTCAGTGATAAGTTACTGATTTCAAGCAACGCTAAGATTGGATGTACGTGCTGTTGCATCATCTATAGTCCATCTCACGCTTAGATTGCAGTACAGGGCTTATGGCACTCACTGTTGCCAGATTGCTTCAGCTTTGTGACATAACTGGCAAGCTGAGAAACAAATGGGTGGTGAAGAAAATGGCCTGATTAAGATAATTTTTATCTGTTTACCTACCTGCCAACTCGTAAAGGAATCCAATCCTGCGACTCAAAAGCTAAGCAGCTCCTTTGAAACTGAAGCCTATGAGAGACCCTATCATTGTGATTGCACGGCAGGCACGTAACGTAGATAGTTTTCTTTTTTGAAGTTGCAAAAAAATAACTTATCAGGCAACATCGCCCGCAGGAACAAGGACAGCGTTAACGACAGAAATCTTGCACTGGAAAGAGAGAGTGAATGTCCATTACACCGCGCACTGTAATCTAAGAGTGAGACGCTCCATAGATGGAAGTAGCCAATGGTTAGTTCCTCATCATCTAATTGGTTGACAAATGTGTTGATGTCCATGTATACAGCAGTCATAATGGTTTTATTGAAGAAAACTGGACTAATAATACGACTGCAGGAAAGTGCACACCAAACACCACACTTCGATCACTGCAGAAGTTCTTGATGCACTATGTGGGGGTTTTCACTGGCCCAAAGTTGGGAGTTTTGAGAATTTACACAACCTGAATGATGAAACCAAGCTTTGTGGGAAAAAATGAATAATCCAGAATACTCGGATTTGTATGGATGAGTGTCTACAACCAGCAACAGTATGTCAGATGTTACACATTGTCAGGTTCCTTAAGTTACATGGTGATAGAGATATGGTACACATGCAACTTGGCTTTATTGCTGCATACTAACAAGTGCATTTTGTCAATAAAGTTTCCTGAGAAATTTGCCGCAGTGACTTCTCTGGAGAGGTCAGTAGTCAAACTCTTAAATCCTCGAAAGTTTATCCGAGATCTTTGGATAACACCCCTTCATGTGTGTTATAAAGTCCCCTTGGTTTCGAGTTTATCATGGTGCAAATGGTAAACTTATTTGGTGAACATCTGCCTCTAAACTTTTCCCGCAACATCTGTCAACATGCCTTAATAGGGTCTGTTTTCCAGTATATCCAAACAACGAAGATACACAGCTCCACAGTATAATTGAAACAGTTCTTCCTTATTTTCTTACCAATTAAACTTACATTGTCCCCACATACAATCATTAAACACAACAGGCTACGAGGCACAACAGCTGCCTGATATTTGCACCACAGAGGACAGACTGGAGACATCCTTGTGGTTACAAGGCAAAACAATTGTGGGGAGATATATCACACCACAATCCAAAATGTAATAATACTGTGCCACACACATTTCATAATCCTATTTTGTTGCAACATCTTCAGTATTACTTTCAATCCTGTTTGAAAGTAAGTGTCATCACATTTCACACAATGCAAAGTAATTATATTGAAAATTTGTTACATCTTTATTATTAACGTTACTAACAAAAACGTGAGTTTGGCTTGACATGGGGCATCCTGTACTAGAGACCAGATTTCTGAGGTTTGACATGCACAGTTATGCTACGAAATTGTAAATCTGTTAAATAGTGGACTATTATAATAGTACTTCTAAAACAATAACATACAAAATGCAGTACAAAAGGTTGCATAAACTGCTGAAATCACAGCTTTCACAAAGCAGCAGCAGCAGCAGCAGAAAAAAAACCCTACAGAACAGACGCTTGCTTCACACAATAATTAAAATGTATATTTTTCTCAGAATGTATGTCAATCAATATATTTAAAATCAAAACAAGCAGCAAGCCAAATAAACAGCATTCACTGGACAAAAAGTGCATACATTTGCATTTTATGGAACTTCTTTCTGAATTTCAATTTATAAAATTTTAATGACAAAATGTGGTACATGATTTGTATGGTTAAAATTAATTAAAACATTCATGGCTGAAAACATTTTTAATTAATATGAATTAAAGGTAGGGTACAAAACAGGAAACATGTTGGAAAGGGAGGAGAAAAGGAAATGACATAGTAATAAAATAGTATCCAAAATAAATAAGAGGGTACTGTAAGAAATAATGAGCCAGGATATAGAAAAAATGACAAATAGGTGACAACTGGACTATTAAATAGCTTGAGCTTGAACACTATAAAAATTCTTCCTCTGAGAAATGAAGTTACCTAAACTTGTGTTTGGCCCAAGAATTAAAACACAAGTTTTAATCTAAAAGCCAATATAAATGTTTTTACATTATAAAAAAAGACTTCTATATCTTGAATATGGTGATTAAAATATGAACAGAAACAGTCCGGTGGTCAAAGCCCAAAATAATTAACCACCATCCATAGTGAAACTTTATATAATGAAGGTTTATAAAATCAGGTGGATTTGAAGCTTTTTTATTTAATATGCCTATGTGTATTGTAAACTAAACATACCAACTAATACACTTTCACAATTTTACTTCAACTAGCCACGATCATATTCAACTTTCTTTGATCCAATATAGAGGAAGTCTTCTCCCAAGTGCGGTTTTTAAATGACCATAGACTGCGTTCCAGCATGGTTAAGTTTTTAAATTTTACGTTAACTTCTTTTGTCTTGGGGAAAACCTAACTTATTTGAAGTTGTAATACGGGGACATCAAAAAAAATTCCAAGATTACAAACCATTATTATAAAAAAAAATTCTTAATAGATATGCATGTGTGTAGTCTTAAAATATTCAGTAAGGTTCAAAGTTTTAGACATATGTTTTAAACATTTCGATATGTGCACCACTTGTACCTATGCAGACATTTAGATTGTATTCTACATCTCGCCATGTCTTCTGAATGGCTTTTGGAGTAGTAGCTGCAATTGCTGCAGTCATCCTGTTTTTAAGGTGTCAGAAGTTCCTCATTTTCTCTGTTTTTAATAATTCCCCATTCAAAAAGTCCAATGGTGATAGGTCTGGGCTTCGAGGTGGCCAGCGAATTGACCCACCCATTCCAAACCAGGCATTTGGGATACTCTTATTCAACACAATCTTACAGTAGTCCGCACCAGACGTTCACCTTTGGTGACCTGCAAACATCCTCATGAATCCCCTCAGTAGCTGTAAAACCAAAATGTGACCTAAATCTTTATTAACACATCCATTCAGATAAAATGTTACTTCACCAGTAAAACAATCTAGCTGTAGGAACGTTTCATCATCAATGGTGCTGAGCATAATCTTTGCCAATTCCACATGTTTCTCTGTCATTTGATTTAATTTTATGCAGCAGCTGAATCATGTAAGCCTGGAGCTCAAAGTGTTTGTGCATAACATTTTGAATGGCAGTTTTCGGAATCCCTAATGCTAAAATTCTATGAGCAATTGATTTTTTAGGGCTTCTAATGCAGGATTTCCCTATGCTTTCCACTTTTTTCTCAGATGTTCTTGGTCGGCGAAATGTTTTTCTTAAGATGCCACACATGTATATCCATTATAAACTTATTTTATGATAACAGTTTGTAATCCCAGCATTCTTTATCGATGACCCCACATTACAACTTCAAATAAATTAGGTTATCCCCAAGACAAAAGAAGTTTACGTAAAATTTTAAAACTCAAATATACTGGAACACAGTCTACGGTCAGTTAAAAACTGCACCATTTTGTCTACTTTTTCCTGCACACTATTTGTCAGTTCACAAATTACAATCACTACATGTGCTGTCCTCTAGTAATGTCTTTGTGTTAATTTGGTTGTTCCAATCACTTCCATCATAGTGTTCTTTTTTCATTTTCCATGGTGTAAATACCAATGTGTGATTTACTAATAACTTTCCATAAAGTATGAAATCTGTGGGATTTCTTAATGATAACATTGTAATAAACAAAAATATGACTGGAATTGTTTTATGAAACATTCAATGATATTCGCTACATTGCAAATGAAAAGATAATGCTATGCTTTCCATTTAAAGCAAATGATTTCTCTTCCTAAACTGTAGTATATACATAGTTAACCTATCCATAGTATGTAAAAAAATTATCACATATCAGGTTGCAGATGTAGAAACACGATTATAGAAAATTGGGAACTTCACTAGGAATTTACATGGAAAATTACCACATGGGTATGGAGCAGAAATAAACTGTAAAATTTCCATACTTTCTCAAAAATATGCATGTACAACTTTACGAGTGGTTTTTAGACCCTCCCAGTATTTGTGGATTGTGTCTAGAGGTGGGTGGTGAGGGATATAAGGTGCTAGTGAATGGTGTGTGAGTAGGGTGGAGGAGATGTGGGGATACATATCTGTCTTTTATCACTAATATGGAGGACCCGTGATTGGGCAATGTTAACTGCATCATGTTCGTATCATTTTTTAAATTACACATCCTTGTGATACATTATACAGTAACCATTTCAATGGTTAAAACATTAAATAAAATTAAACACAAAAATTACTATTTAATTATTCTTCTCTTGTCATGTATTCATCCACACTTTTGACATACACAAATTTCACTGCAAATGGAGTCATTAGCAAATTGAGGGGTCATTCAGCCTCACTGAGGAGCAAGCAATAATTTTTACTTTTTTTTTCCCCCCGAAAATTTCGTGGTATATTGGAAGGGGGAGGGGGGTTTAGTATATTGAACGAACAATTCCGAATTCAAACAAGTTATTTTGAAGTAAAAACAAACAATTTAGGTAACAAACAGATTCGACTGTGTTCCCGAGATCCCGTTGTGCCAGAAGGAACCAAAAAAATACCACTGACATCCAACTCTATGTAAGCAATGTTAACAATTTGGCTTATATTATAACAGTTCAGTGTGGTCCTCTGGTGACAGCAAAGACAACTACTTATCAAATGCACGGACGTGATATTTTGGTGGGGGGTGGGTTTTTTTTTAACTACTTGCGAGCGAGTCCGCTGGTCTACCACGGCTCGAGCTGTAATTCACAGAATTTCGGCTGTCGTGGCACTGTTTACACGATCACAGTACAACATGGTCGCCGTTATCGTAATGGTGACTACCGCGAAACTATCGTCGTACAAACAATGTGACGTCCCACGGATGATAACGGTACTGCACGCACACACTCCTCTCGCTCTCCCCCCCCCCTTTTTTCTTCTTAAACGTTTTTTCATGGACAACGACACACACTAAAGGAAACGCTTTTTTTCCCAGAATTCCTATCAGGAATAAAGAATGTAACCAGGATAACAAAGAAGTCTTTATTGGTAGAGAAACGTCAAATATAGGATGGGGATGAGAATATAATTTAAAAAATTGTACAGATACTGGTTTCGTTTTCCATTTCCGTTTATAATGTGCGTTTTTTAAAATGAATGTAACTAAAACGTGCGCTCTCGCAATCACTTTTCGGTGGTAAGAGGACCTGCAGCACGTATGTATATTTAATATTGCATCATAAAATTATAAGGTCACCACAGAAAATCTTGTAAAGCGACGTTGCCAATACAATGACTACGCGACACAGTCCAGTGCCTTACAAGTAGAAAGTATGGTCGCACATATAATACCATGCAAAATACGCCCTAGTAAGCGACATCCTTAGGTGAAACACAATACACAGTTTCGCGCAAGACCTAACTTTAATTTAGAAGAGTAGTTATAAAATGTTCCTTTGCCCGCACCTGGCTGTTGGCTGCGGACGAGCGGACGAGTTGGCGGCCATCTTGGATAACGTCATGCCGAAACCACCTGCTCCGGCATACGCGGGAATTAAAGATGGCTGACTACAGCAGATGACGATGGTGATGGACGCGAAAAGCAAGAGAGGGAGGAGAGGGGTGGGAGATAAGAGAAAATAAAAAGGGATAGAAGAGGTGAAAGACAAGAGGAATGAGAGGCATGAGAAAAATAACATCAGAATGCAGAGCATAAGAAACAAGAAGAGAAGGAAGAACATGAAGAGATTGGAGGGAGCGATAGAGCAGGAAGGAAAACGGGGAATTCGATGGAAAAAAGGAAATCTAAGATGGCCATCATTGGCGAGGATTGACAGAGCAGGTGGTTTCGACGTAAAGTCGTCCAAGATGGCCGCCGACTCGTCCGCAGCCAGCAGCCAGGTGCGGGTAAAGGAGCATTTTATAACTACTTAGAGGGGGGAGTGATTTCCTATTATTTGAACATTAAAAAAAATAAAGCCTGAAGAAATTAGTTGGGCTAACAGAAGGAGAATTTTTAAAAATTTACTTTTGGAAGTACATTACTCAAATAAAACTGGTGCCAAGTTTGAATCAAAATGTTTGACTGCATACGAAGTGAGAAGTGATAAACCGGCGTTTCGGAGAGCCTAAAACTAGTTCGACTACGAAGTAAACAATCTGCCACTGTGGTAGTTCCAGCTTCAACATCATAAATATATCAGAAAGACGAGAATGGGGAAAGAATTGGCCATGAACTACTTTTTAAGGATCGTGCACTGATTTTGGAAAACCGTGGAAAACTGAAACCAGGGTGGCCGTGCTAGGAATCGAACCGTAGACCTCTCGAATACCAGTCCAATGAGTTATCACTGAATCACCTCACTCAGCGATAATGAAAAGACAGATTTATTATACATGTTTATAAAATAATGGCAACTGAAAAAATTCTATATTGCTTCTCTCTGCATATGAATTAGTTTCAATGTCATGAGATGTTTGTGAACTGCGAGAATATTGCAATGCTTTAACATTTGCCCCGGTAAATCCACATATAGAAAAACGTTTTAAAGAGAATTTAGCTATTCACATTAAAAGGGAGACCAAATATAAAAAATATCCCAAACTGCAAAACTAATGCAAATCACTGACCGAAACTGTAGAACGTCGTTTTATAGTTGGACAAGAAACAAAAAAAACCTTCTCAGTTTTCCTTCCCCTACCTCGGCACGAATGTAGGGGTGGAAAACCGCTTCTCGATGTTCAGGTCTGTATTACACGAGCAAAAGTGTAACTCGTATATTTTATTTCATGACGCGTTCATCACTTACACCTATCGTACTTACAGTGGTAATAGAAGACTGAACAAGTGACAAACAATATCTTGATTTGCTGTTTGTCTCACAAATCCGTACATAAGCGTCTTTCAGGCGAGCATAAAAATGTACATACACCTGCAAGTTTATGTAACTAACCATTGATTTGTTCGAGCCCAATCTCTGAGGAATAATAAAATCAATAGTGTCGAGCTGGAGAAATCCTTCAGCAAAATAAAAAAAAATAATTAAACACACAAATTCACGCCGCTCATAAAAACTTTGTCGCAACAAATAATTAACAAATATGAACATACACTGTAAAACTTGGAATAATAGTATAATGTTTTTCTCGCCGTGTAAAACGTATTTTTCTCCGCACAGCACTACATGTAAAATCATCTACTTCAATAAATTTCTTGTGCCGTTTTCTTACATTTAGATATCGGGAAGTCAGAATGGTTGTGCGTTTTTTTCTTCTTTTTATTCTTTGCCAAATTCGTTTGGCCTTTGATTCTTAATTTTCTGTTGCGCGCAGTGTTTTAGTTGTAATTGTAGAACTTAAGGAATTTAGGTGGTGACCCTATAATTTTATTAAACGCGACTCTGTAACAACGTCCAATGCATACCTCTGCCGTAGCTTCCCATATATCAGATTCGCATATTGTGATATCCAGCAGACTGGGAGAAAAAAAAACAGTTTTTAGCTATTTTAGATGGGCATGAAAATAATCTTTCCAATGTATCATTCAGTCATCGTTTGGAATGTTTCTTTTCGTAGGTAAACTTACTGTCGAGAAGGGGGGGGGGGGGCATGTTTAGTGGTTTCGTCATAATATACGTTTTTCAAATACGTCACAACGGATTTCAAGCACCAGGTATATGGCCGCCTTAAAACACATTGTTATCGAGTTACAATTTATTAAGTTGTTTTGAAAATGTTTTATTCCAAAAATATTTCAGCTAGTTAGCCACTTATATACTCTAATTATTATTTTTTAATGAACCCAGAAATTTAACAAAGTATTATATTATCCTTGCCAAATAAAATGTAAGAGGCATTACTCTTAATTTAAAATAATAAACCTATACATTGTATGGCCGTAGCCACCATTTTTTTGCTATCATGTTGATAGACAAGTAAATGTTTTTAACTTTCCATAGTAGTATACTCAGAGTATACGCATACCCTGCAATGTCTTGTGATGCTTTCCTCGCCACAAATGCATACTTAAAAATAATATGTTCATAGTGAAGTAAAAGAATAAACTGAACGAACTGTTATTTTAAGAGATGGTCCAAAAGTTACAGTACACAATGAATTTCGGTAGAAGTATAATTCGGGGGTCCATGGGGTTCATCGTAATTTCAGAGGGGATCCTTACAACCGCAGTGGGAGATCGGAACCGCACATCCCCCATGCCCCGGAGTGGTGTACTGAACTTAATACGCGACATAGATGCCATGGAGGTAAGTCGTACCGTGTAACTCGGGCCGCCCAACAACCGTACCGCCGCGGTCTATTTCGTTCGCACGTGTGCACACGACCTAATTCCATCCACTACCTCAAGTGCTCGTCATATGTCTGCTGGCTGACACTGGAGTCTGCGCATGTTGTTTTGTCCCTTGTTCCACTATACTAAGCCTGTCGGTTATGTATTGTTTTGCAGGAAGAGGAGTAGGAAGTGGAAGATGAAAACAAGGAAGAGAAGTAAGAGGTAGACATGGAAAAGAAGTACGAGGAAGACAAGCAATATGTGCAAAAAATGAATATGTGTAAGAGGAAGACAAGGGACACGTGTAAGAGGAAGAAGTGGAAGAAAGGAGGGGAAGGAAACAGGAGAAAAATTCACACGAAGGTACCAAAATCTGTGTTTAATGGAACCAAGGCGAGGACAAATTCTCACATCATATCACAGCGCGGAGGAAGCAGCATAGGCAGCTTACGCCGAAGAATTTACCTCCTACGTGTAGAGGCTATGGACTCGTATGGACGCGTACGAGTGCTAATCTCAACCTGCCGGATTTGTTTTTCGACACCTTTTATTTCAAAAGGGTCGTTCAAGCTTTGGCACAGCAGGACCTTTATAGTACGTTTCTAATATTTCCTCAATTATTACGCTTCGCAACCATTTATATGATTTTCCAAATAGTAAGAAAGCAGAAGAAACGAGCGGTATTTGTGCGAGCTACCAGGCTCGATGACAGCAATAAAAAATTAAATACCGACTTCGAAATCAGTTGTGTTCCATTTGTCAGTGCAATAACCATAAAAATCGGTAGTGAGGTTTTGACAAAAAATTCTTAGATGGGGCTTGATTTCCATTAAGCTAAATTTCGTTTTACTGGCCTATCACAAACCAATTAGTGGCATGTAGGGAGAAATCTGCCGTTTTGTTGTTGAAAATGAGGTTGTAAAAATTTTCGCGGTTGTTTCCAAGACCGTGGCACGTATCTACATGTTTACGACTCTCTCAAAAAGAAGGAAAAAAAGTCAGTCTTTTACGACGGGTAGGAAGACGCCTCCCCAACAACACCAGGCTCCGAACTAGCTGGTTCCACCAGGTGGCCCATAAACTCGATAATGCCGAAGGTTGGACGCCAACATATTCACTGACCCGGCTTCCTCTCAAAATCGACACAACCACCGAACATTAAAGCCATGATCTCCCATTTCTACAGCTTTAGGGAGAGTTTATTTTTGAAACGCAAATGGGAGTTGGTATTGAAAATCCGCTTACCATTTTGTTACATATTGTTTTTACTGTGTAGTCAAATTTTATCAACACGAAAACGGTGTATAATTTATATAATTAATCAATAAACGAAAATTTTTGTTTATTTAATAATTTGTAAAGACCGTGCAGTTGTGTTGAGAAAATTAAACTGCGTAATAAAAAAATTTGTAACAAAATGACTAGAGCTATTTTACAATACAGGCTCCCGTTTGCGTTTAAAAAAATAAATTCTCCCAAAAATTGTACAAATAAGAGATATGGCCATTTAAAACACCATCGCCAAATACTTGCACGCAATTAACAGTGACTTGGTGCGGGGAGTTTCTACACAGACGTTACTCAGACGGCATGGCTGGAAGCAGGGAGGAACTGTTCGGATTCGAGCCCAAGCGGATTCCAGACGTGTCCTAAACGGCTACGAGGCCATTACTTATGTTACTAAATTGACCACGTGACCAAGTTTAGGCCCTCAATATTTGGGGGGTTTATGGTTGAAATTTACTGAGGTGAGGTAGCACACTAAATGCCCAAACAGGTCCGTAAAATCGTCTGCTGTAGTTTATTTACGTTATATTTCCCGCGTTGTGGTGGAAATGCCGTTATTTACTGTTTTTGAAAAGCTGCACAATACATGCACGTGAAAAATGTAAAATCAGGGATATGCATGTTTTTTCATATGTAAGTAATACATTATTTTAAAATAAAAGTTCGTATGTAGTTTTAAAATTGCCAAAAACATGCGATCGGTTGTTATTTGAAATGGAATGTTAATTGGAGGGAGCGAAGAAACAGATAACGGCTAGAAAGAAATATGATCAGTTATTCACAAGACAATGAGGTTACGTAAAATACGCTTGGGAGTAAGTTATTTATTGATAGGGTGATTTAATTACCATTTCTTTATTTTACCAGAAGTAATCGTCTATACCTGGAAGTGATAACTGGCATAACCTTGCATGTCTTTCCAGGTGAGTAGGCCTACGTAAAACGTAGACAATGACGTGAGAATAAAAAATTGTAAACAAACGTACCCACATTGTTTTTCCGAATAACGTCGAAATTCCTCAAGACTGTAGTTTCCAACTTTATCGCATGCAGCCATGTTACAAGCCGTTCGAAACCATCCACCCTAAATTCCTAAACCCTAAATTCCTAAACCCTAATTCCCCAAATCGGCCGTTTCGGGACACGGCTTCTGTAAGAGCATTGTGTGTCGCTAAAGCGAGCTCAGAAGTTTGTACGGAGATGCCTGCGACGACAAAAATTTGCAGTCTCTTCGTAGTTTCTTCACATTTTTGAAACAAACCTTTGAAAAATCACCAGATGTATGGCGTGCTTGGTTGTTGACTAAATATATAATGTATCATTAATTCATGGCATAAAACAAAGTCGCCCGGCCGCGTGTGTGAGTGAATTCGGCTAAGGCTTCTAAACTACTTGATGAATTTTGATTGGGTTTTCGCCATCATTTAGAGAATTTCTTGAAGGTTTGGATATATAAACCATTAATATTTCGTGTAAGTATAGTAGAGAAATGTCGATTTTTTCTAATCAAGTCAGAAAAAGACGTTTTTCGGGCTCTTACATAGCTTACGCTGACTAAACCACGAGTGATAGGCATACACCAAATTAATGTACTACAGAATTGTAGATATGAAAATGGTCTACAAAAAAGTCCACGACAGCATATGTTTATATTTTAAGGATGACCCACAGTAACAACGAAATTTTTGTTAAATCGCACCCGCGTAAAGGCGGGGCGGGGCGGGTCGCTGGTAATTAATATGGTTAAAACCAGGGAGAAAACATGTGCGTTGGTATTGCCTAGTAAGTAATAGTTCTCATGCAAAATATTATTACGAATGCGTCGCGTTGACCAAACTGGCGTAATTTTCCAGACTCGGTAAAGATTTCGTTGCGTGAGGCGGAGGAATATACTGAAAGTAGAACTTCAGCACGGCTTCAGAAAAGCTGGAAGTTACCGCGACTGGCCAACAGCAACATTACTGGCAGCTCGACTATTACAAGTCTACGCAAGTTCGCAGAGCGCGCCGAAACACTAGTACCGCGCGGAGTTGATGCGGTTAATATTACTTTTCCTTGCTGTTCAATTTCAGATCACCGTTCAACTGTCTCTGGACCCGAATGTACCGATGCATTATGCACTGCGCTAGGAGAAAGCTAGCAGATTGCTAAGGGGGGAGGGGTGGAAGACAGGAACTATATACTTAACCTCTATAGACTGTTCACGGTAAAATGAGCACTTTTTAAGACCCTGCTGAATTTTCCTTTTCATTGGATTTCTGTCTTCTTTTTACTTCTTATTATAAACATTGCCACCAGACTAACAAACACAGTGTATACATTTCACCACTAACAAAAGTTAACGTCTGGAGCTGCAATAAAATTGATTTATTAGTCGTAAATGCCTGTCGAAAGTGCCTTAAAAAGTGCTCACTTTACCGTGAACAGCCTATACCAACATCTACTTGTTAATCTCCGGATTTTCGTAAGTGGGAATCGTGCCGGACGGTGCCGTTGGTCGGCGGGTTGACTCGGGGATCTCCCCCCCCCCCCCTCATTCTGACATCGCTCCATATCCACTTCAATCACCCTCATCGGCTCTCAAAACCTCGCTGTTAAAGAGCCTCCCAAATCTCTTCACTTTTACTTACTCCCTGTTAAGAGCCACAAAACAGGACTCTTTATTTTTCTGTATTCAGAAAAAAAAATCCAACAAGAATCGTGCATGAAACCAAGTTTATAAGTACACAACACCTACATGTTACTTACATACGTTCACACATTCGGAACACTCCGCTGGCACCCGCTGCATGTGGCAAGGCATCGATGCGCCGTGCAATGACGAGAATTTTGAAACGTCAACATTGAGTGCACACCTTGCGCGGCGTCGAAAGCTCGTTCACTCTCCTCGGCGCACTGCCTAATTAGCTGACGAGTGCCCTTGACAGAGGGTCTGCCCACGTTAACAGCCACGTCTGCTGAGAGACAGCTTGTGGCAGGAAAGCTCGACACATCGCACCAGGCAGGCCGGGACCATGACAACTGCCGCAGACGAACAGTCTCCAGTCGGAGGATCACGTAGAGGGGAAGGCGGGAGGTCTCGAAGGTTACTGGCCACTATCATTCCCTCCCGGATGAAAGGCAAGTCGACTTTGGAACACAACCCAATGAATCGGCCCACATACCCTCCCTGGGCCATACGACGAGCTATACAAATAGATGCGACAACAAAACACAATTTGGACCCAAACATAAAAACCCCAATGCCCATTATTTACTGAACTTACGGCGATATCGGCTGTACAACCCAGCACGCTGTCTACTAGAGGCCTCGCATGTTACGTTAACGAAATACGATCACAGACACTGTCGACACTTTCGTGTATTTAATTTTTTGTATGTGCACAGGCTACTTATAATACTATCCCATTTCGTGAGGGGGTAGAAATATACATGAAGAAAACTCGTTATTCAAAATGAACTTCACAATTACTTCACGAGACGAGGTCGGCTTTTTACCCGCGGTTAAAATCACTCAAATGAGCTTCATATGTAATGGTGCAACCTATCATTCATTACATGCGGCAGCGAGTTTCAAACGACATCCCTTGTAATTTCAAAAATTCTTAACCTAAAGCAGGGGTTCTCAACCTTTTAAAGCCCACCATATCTTCCTTAAATACTGCTGTATGATTTCACACTTCAGCCCCCAAAAATTATGTTTTTCATCTATTATATTATATATGTATATAACTTATATATATATATATATATAACTCTGACAAAGCTTTGAAAAAATGCGATGTATCATCTTAATATCTTAATTCTCAATAATATTATAAATGCGAAAGTATGTTTGTTTGTTACTCAATCACGTCATAACGGCTGGACGGATTTGGACGAAATTTGGTACAAGGATAGTTTATATTCTGGATTAGTACATCGGGCATTTTTCATTCCGGAAAAATGAACTGTTTCTTAGGGTGTATATAAAATATGCCAGCAACAATTTGAGTAGGCGCTGGTTGACGGTCCGTTTGTTATAATTTGTACATATAAAATATAATAAATTATATTAATGTGTATATATTTACTGTAACACTTTCTGTCTCAATTCAGTGGGCTAAACCAAGTTCGTTAAGGGATGGAGGTCTTAATTAAATAAGAGAGTTTATTATAATTTCCTCATTTTATTTGCAATAACTACAAACAAAATTCTCTCAACTCAACACCTCACAATAAATTGATATCACTTACTGTTTACAATTAATGACTTAAATTAATATAAATTTATAATTACCACAAAGATATACTATTACGGTGCCCAAGTTATCCCGGCGAAGCACGTCCTACGCGGAGTAGTACACGAACTAGAACGTCTCCGGTGGAAGAATACACAAGAATTTTAGTTCCAGAGCTGCCGATAGATGGCACGGGGAAGAACAAATGCTCTTCCGGTCGGTATAAAGGGCACTTCTTTTCTGTGGCGCGGCCCAAAGACAGTGGACACAGAATCAGATCTTATACTGGTCCCAGTCCCCAGTTTTCGCCATTACTGGGCTCTATTATGTTTCACCATATTTGGCTATTGCGTAGTCATATTTTCAACCTGGGGAATCTGTCTCTCGACCACCAGGTAGCTGTTGTTTTTGCTACGTGAAGGTAAGACTGTGGACACAGCGAAAATTCACCGCGCTGGGAAGCAACACTTCAGTTCAAGCGCAGCTGGAATAAGGAACGCCGTGACTACACGCTGTTCACGATAAAGTGAGCACTTTAGAAATGAAACTTAGAAAAACATCGCTGCCCCTGCACGCATATATTTTAATGGGCGCACTGTGCGACATTCGCCCAGTAAAGTTGGCAACAATGGATGGAAAATAGTTCAATTTCTTAACGTCGAATAAAAAGTGTTGATAATCATTTGTGTTAACGTAAAATTAATGTAATTCGAACAGATTGGTAAAATATTTACTTTCTTAATAATTTCACAGCTTCATTTGACCGACGCATGAATAAAGTTATGAGGCCCATTGCAATGTTAATTTTACATAGGCGGAGGAATACACAACGTGTATAGAAGTAGATCTTAAGCAGGGCTTTTAAAAAGGCTCATTTTACCGTGAATAGCCTATAAAAGAGTCACGCCAGCATCCGGTGCATCCGATATGCAAGTTGCAAGCGTGAGTGTTCCCACAGATACGGGACTGTGTGCAGTCCTCCTTGCCTGGCTGCCTGTGAACTAGCTGGGACGTAAAACCAACTTGTAAAGTCCCGAGAAAAATAACAGTCACCACAAATCCACCCACCAAGGCGATCCGGGTTCAATCCCCGGCCGGTTTTCTCGGGGATCTCCCGTTTCCCCCGCCCTTTCATTCCGGCGCTGCCCATACTCACATCCATCACTCTCATCGGCTCTCAAGACCTCGATGTTAAGAGCCGTCCCAATCTCTTCACTTCACTTCGCCACAAATTCACTTACTATACAACATTTTTTTAACTATGTGAATTGTTGAAGGAAAAAAAACGGCACAGTACGAACATAATTAGTATTATTTATTGCATTTATATCTGTGAAGTGCAATTATATGTGTTTGTTCACGGAGCACGTAAAATATATTATTTCTCTTTGTACTTGCGATAGAGCTGTTCATTATTATTTTCCTTTATTAATTTAGTTTGAAATAAACCGACATTTTTAAACAAACAAATGCAAAGTTACGTATCTAAAGGCACTCTGCAGCTTGGTGCTTGTTACCCGAAGGAATAGCTGAATAACACATTAGCAGTGTCGTCAGCTTGTTTCTTCTTGTTGCCGTTGTACACACAATGGCAAACGGGGTTGTCTAGCGAGTGAAATAGGGCAGATGCGAGGCTCAAACCTGCTCGGAAAGAAGCTGCAGCACCAATCCCTCACGCAGTCTGCGGGGGAGGAGAGAGAGAGAGAGATATGGCCACAGATAAAAGCACTGAAACGACGGGCATCCGTGACAGAAGAGACTACTTTCTAACGCCAGCTACGTTTAGGGCCGCGCGAAAGAGGACAAAAGAGTTCCTGATCACGAAGAAACGGTCGGTCCAGACGGTGGCTGCGATACCGATCTGGGAGTCAATAAGGCCGGTGGTTCAGTTCGCGGGGCCCCGGGTCTACACACTCTCTCTTTCGCCGACGCTGCTAGTCACGAGCACGTCGAGATAGCGGCCTCTCTAGTTCGGTGCACCTACCCCACCCGCACACACCTCCTGGGACCACGTGCGCGCAGTGCTGTATAGTTCATTCGCGTACTTCCATCTTTTCTGCACGTCCTGCTGAAGTTCTACCTCCATGATATTCCTCCGCCTCATGTAAACACAGCTTAACCAAGTGTACATAATTACACCAACGGGGCAATGCACAGTATTCGTGCCGTGCGCACTCAAGTGTAATAATAGCTATACATAGTATAAAACAAAGTCGCCCGGCCGCGTGTATTCGACTAAGCCTTCTTAACTACTTGCTGGATTTTGATGCGGTTTTCACCATCATTTAGAGAAATTCTCGAAGAAGGTTTAGATATATAATACATTAGTATTTTATGTAAAGATAATAGATAAATGTCGACGTTTTATAATAAAGTCGGAAAAAGCTGTTTTTCAAGCGCTTAGGCTACGTGGTTTACGCCGACTAAACCATAAGAGATACACCAAACTAATGTACTACAGAATTACAGATCTAAAAAAAAAAAAAGTCCACGACAGGATATGTTAATCTTTTAAGAATGACCCACAGTAACCATTTTTGTAATTTATTCACTCACGAAGACTTTTCGAACAACACAGTAGCCTATTAATCCTATGTTAGTTACCTTAAGCATTTAGTGTATATACTTGCTGTAGACCTAAACCACGCCATATTTGTAAATCGCGGCCGAGCGAGGACGGGGCGGGTAGCTAGTTTTGCATAAGAATTACTGTTCCCGTAAATTCACCCGCCAGCAACCGTGGCAGTTAACAGTACTTGTGTTAACATGAAAATTACCTTATTCTTGGTTCAATTAAATTTTAACTTTTATTTTATCTATAAATTACAATATTTCAAGTAATATGAATTAGACGGGGAAAAATAGGTGTGTTGATAATGCCTAGTAAGACATAGGTAATACATAGTTCTTACGCAAGATTTATTACACTGAGTGCGCACGAATGCGGTGCGTTATCCCTCTGGTGTAATTTTCTAAGTTTTGTGTGAACGAGACGGATGAACATTCTGGAAGTAGAACTTAAGCAGGGCTTCAGAAAAGTTGGAAGTACCCGTAAATGGACTATAAATAATTTCAGTGTCAACAAATTTACACGAAACACTTTTAATTCAAAGTTAGGACATGGAACGACTTTCCTCCCTACCAACTTTACTGCACGCGTGACAGTCACGTGTGCCTGTCAAAACACATGCAGAAAAGGGCAGTGACATTTTCAAAGTAGCCGATACCAACACTTTCTGCATGGGAATATCATACGGATTGTCATCCGAAGCAAACAAGCAGCTGTAGTATTGTAAGCTAATTAATGCATTGTACATGATCTTTACAGTTAAGTGTCGTATACGTCCTTCAACATCGTCTGTGCAATGGGCATGACAGCACGTAGTATTGCCTGAATGCTAGGCATGTATCGCTGCAGCTGGAGCTTTGCGTGGGTATTACACGAAAACGGTGGGTCCTGGGCAGTTACAATATCATGACCATTTTTTAAAGTTAAAACATACCGATCAATAAACCAGCATAAACCTATCATAATTCCTACCAGTTAAACAATTGAATGCAACAAGAGGGTGGCCGCCCTTTTTAATTTGATTACAGAGGGGAGGTATTAATGAGATTTTGCTCTTACGTTGAATATCGCGATAACATAAAAAAAATAATGTTTGGAGAACTATAACTTAATTTCACTTCGCTCCCAAAATTTTTCAAAAATAAAATTCAAAATATCAATTTTCAAGGACTCGTGTCTCCTTAATATTAAGTTTCGTTAGAAAGTGTCCTTTATATTCCCCACCTAATTTTTATACGGAATCTATCATATCACGAAGTTTTACATATTTTGGGGCTACACAACTGTACGTGAGGGTCCTAGATGCAGCACGATACCAACATATGATGTAACAATAACTCGACTCCCTGATTTTTAATCGAATTTGTACCTCGGCCGACACGGGACAGAGTCTGCCTGACGCACTTGCAAGTGTCTGGACAAATCCTAACAGCGACGCCCCTTCCATGCATGTTTTCTCGGCATTACTTCGCAACTCGCAGAATATCTGAAAATTGTATACGGACTGCAATAAATAACATGAATTACCAATGTAAATACTTAACCCACTTTCCTTTACATATGTATGCTAATAAATATGAAATAGGCCGTAAGACTTCGATAAAAGAAACATGAGCGTTAAAATAAAATATTTATATTTCCAGCATTTTGAAAAATAAGCCTCTGTCCCACTATGAGCTCGTGTCGCCATCTTGGAAAAATGGCGCCGAAAAACAGTTTCTGGTGAAAATCTCGGTAACGGTGGATCCTAGGTAAAATGTTTTCTTACAAAAAAATAAAGATCTTTTCTTTCTCCTAAAAAAAAGGCCTATTTACGTTTTTCGTAAAACCTATAGTTTTCGAGTAATCGCCGACCATTTCTTCCTACTTATTTAAAAATTAGCTAAAAACAACACATATTATTTTAAATAGTACATATATTTATACTGTTATACCACAGTTTTTACCGTCAATATTATACATGTGAAACTCTATTTGTTGTTAATGATAACTATTTATTGTATCATCATGTCTCGAACCTATGGTTAAGAGATATTTAGGAGGGGAGGACTGATATGGAATTTTTGTTCACCAAATAGTTAAGTAATGATTTACATGATAAACTTTAATTTTCATTTGCCTTATGACCAGCAGTTAATGTTGCTCTTGGTTATTCGTTACATAATTTTATTCTCTTTAATGTACTACGAAAGACAATGTCTGTTCACCAGGTCCATCCAATGGGTCATCTCCATTTGGTTCGGGAAAGAAAGTATCGTCTTGATCAAGGTACTCCATATCGTCGGGTGAGACCTCAACATTTTAACATGACTGTTCCGTGCCGGTTGCACATATTGCACACATTCTAAACCGACTTTTCCGCAGCCACACAAGTGCGAACATCTTTTTCTTTTTGCATTTACATGAAATAAACTTTAGGACAGCTTCAGGTACAGATTCTTGCAAAGTAGGAACACGGAAAAGGCCGTGTGCGGTCAATTTCCAGCCCCACTATTGAGAAGACTTAGTGATTCCATACCACTGTTGAATCTGGTAATAAATTCACAGAAA
Organism: Dryococelus australis; assembly: GCA_029891345.1. Classification (NCBI taxonomy): domain Eukaryota; kingdom Metazoa; phylum Arthropoda; class Insecta; order Phasmatodea; family Phasmatidae; genus Dryococelus; species Dryococelus australis. Next base: position 46,920,826 of record CM057006.1, read on the forward strand.
ACGTTTTTCTCAACTGGGCTTAACAAAGTAAACATTATATTTAGTACATGTTAACGCTGACACAAGAAGTAACAAGTCAACGTCGTCACCAACAACAGCAGTATATTCATTCTCAGTTGACATATCTATAGCCATTTTTACAATGCGTATATCAGCATCCTCTTGTGCCTGCTTGACAACGTGACCATAGTCAGTTAATTTTAGGCTTAAAAGTTTGATAGGCCTTGCTTTATTTTTTTGTTTGAAAGAAACTTTTCTTGGGATACACAGGCTATTGTTTCGTCAAAACTAATGTCACTGGACTGGTTGATTCGAGATCGTCGAAGACATTCAGCATTCTTGGTACTGGTGTATTCAGGATTTTCTGGGTATCCACCAAATATGACAACTGCACTGTCCATATGAAGTGATTGCATATTGAGGCAAACGTTTCTTGTTGATGCCACGAAACTCTGTGAAAGAGGTATTCGCCATTCACAATATGTGCTCTACACTCTAAATTCGAATCAGTGGAAAACCACTTTGAATTTAAACTACTACAATCAGTGAAAATGGCTCCACTTAGAATCAGTGGAAGACGATGTGACGATTAAATGCAGGCGAAATGAAAGACGAAACGCATTTTAGAAAGAAATTTGTACTTGTTTTATTCACTTATTCGTTGTTTATGGTAATTCACTTGATACACGTCGTTTAACGGCCATTTTTTAACGATGTTCGACGGCGATTTTTACACGCAGTTTCACTGATACATCGGTCAAAAATAATTAGAGACGGAGCAAGTTGCTCAGATGTTTCACTGGTCCATAAGTCAAAAAACAAACCACTGAGAAAAAAGTTGAAAAAAAAATGACTGACGAATCAGTGGGAAATGTCACAATCAATCAGTGAAGGAAATATGGCATTTCTTCACTGGTTCATCAGTTAAATTCACTGAAGTGACTGCTGTATCAGTCAGATACGTTTGACTGATTGAAACAGTGAAATTCTCACTGATTCAGATTTAGAGTGTACCTTTCCAAAGTCCAGCTCTTGTAATACTTGGGGAGGGGGGGATAGAGCACACATTACTTATATACTCGTTTTGCTGATTTCCAAATCATTAAATAAAGAGAGTGTAAAAAGGGCTAACTCATATTGCAAGTAAAACAAAGTTCTTCATCCTATTTTTTGCAAAAGATATTCCTTGGAAAAGCAGAGTAGAATCAACAGGTACTACTTAATCGTGTATTTTAATCCTCTTCTGTTATACCCCAAAAGGAGTTGCCTTTTTTCCCCAATAAGATTTAACATCTCTGAATTGATTTCCAAACATGCTGACCTACGAATTTCTAAAAATTGAACAAGTTAACGTGTTCACTTCCAATGATTCCAGAGCTTATTGAGATTATTTCATTTATAATTGGAACAAATAGGTTATGAGCAGAAGATCACTGAGAAAAACATTCCGCATCTTTGTTGTCATTTTCTCTTTGAGATTCTCTTTAACTGAATGTGCTGATTTGTTGTATGAAAAGAAATGCTACAAAATTCCTCAAATTTTTCGCAAACATTTAAAAGGGCAGGGCATTCCAAGAATGCATTTTGTCAAAACCCTGTCTGTCATACCTCGACCCTGTGTAAGGGCCGGTGCTTTTAATTGTCCTCATTAAAGTTTGTTCTATAGTCATATCACTCCAGATTCCCGACCATAACTTCTTGGAGCGTTGGTGAAAAACTCATCAGTGACAAACTTTTAATACTCTGTTGGATCCATCTGCGATTTTAAGTTTAGCATATCTTGAGGTAGGCGTGGCACGATTTGGCATACAAGAAGTGGCCACTTGCATGAAAGAAAGGTAACATTTGTTGTGCACATTTCAAATGTAACGGCCAGTTTTAATAATGCCACCATGTTGAAATACTGTATCCAGAATGTAACAGTTGGACCGTTCTTTGTTTAAGGCTGTTCACGAACGATAAAGTGAACACTTTTGAAATAAACTTTATAAAAAAGGCATTGCCCCTGCTTGCGTATATTTTAACAGGCGCACCGAGCCACATGCGCCCAGTAATGTTGGCATTGATAGATGGAAAGTAGTTCCGTATCTTAACATTGAATAAAAAGTAATAAATTAAATTATTTCTTTCGCTTTCTGTTTTTTTAATGCATCATCGAAGTGTAAAAATGACCAGATTTGTAGCATATTTACTTATCTAATAAATCCACTGTTTCACGTTGCCAACGCATGAATAAAGTGATGAGGCCCATGGCAAAATTAGTTTTACGTAAAGCGATAGAATACACAACGTGTATACAAGTACATTTTAAGCAGGGCTTTCAAAAGTGCTCATTTCACAGTGAACAGCCTGTATCTCAATAAGTTTATTTGCTAATGTTTGAAACGAGGATGATTTTACCCCGTATCTTGTTTAAACGAGTCATTAATATCTTGAAGTGCTTCTAACAACACCGACATCACAATGCCATCAAATTTGGTTGTCTCTAAAATGAGCGTTCCCAAAGCTAGACGAGCCAAAAGATTTTCTCCAACTGCTCTAACATACGCATGGCCGGTAAGGATTTTGTCAACTGACGCTGATGTATAAACTATGCTGAAGAGATCATTCTGCTCACTTCCACTCACAACATACTCTATTGCACCAATGAAGGACATTATAAGATGAAACCATCTTAAGGCGAATAGTGACGTTCGGCACTGAAGGATCGTTCAATGACGAAACTATGTCACGTGCTTTGATATACAAGGGCTGATCAAATGTGACAAAACCAGAATTTTGTTTCAGTGACTTGCACTTCTCCATTGCAGATAGAATAACAGTGTATACGGTGTCGTATTCACTTGGTGGACTGTTAGTAAATGGGAGAAAAACGAGACGTGATTTTTCATAGCTCTTGTTCTCTGTTGCAATCAAACCTGTGTTCCTGACAGATGATATGGACTAGAACAACTTCACAAATAGCTGTTAAATAACAATACATACAGTTCAATATGTTAAAAGCATGTGGTGATAATTATTTTGGCATTAATAATTCAACCCATATAATACTAAACACAGTAACAATATAACCCTATTTTGTCGAATTTCGTAATAATTTGGCGGAAGGTGGACTGATTACTCAAAGCTCATAGGTTTTACGAAAAAAGTAAATAGGGCCTTTTTGTAAAAAATAAAACCGTATTTAATTTTTGTAAGAACATTTTATATATACGACCTACGGTTACCAGTATTTTAATAAAATAAAACGTTTTCCCGGTGCTATTTTTCCAAGATGGGGAGCGCGAGCTCACCTCGTACAAGGTAGAAAAACTAGTATGTAATAGAGGCCATGCATATGCAAAAGCCCCTCGAATATATCGAAACTGTTGTGATTATTTCTTTTCAAAATCACGATGACTGGCCTATTTTACAATGAACACATTTAGGAAACCTCGCCTTCGGAAGTGCAAACGAAATTGCCCTTCCGCGTGATACAATTTTGTTTTCAACGAGTCATATCAAGTGATGAGGTGGGTAGGAGGGCTAATGGAAAATTTCACTTTCGCAGCTGATTTCGTTCGTGTTATACGCCACGCAACTTAATCCTCGTCGTGGGCTGGCTTCCAATCTATCCAATAACTTGAGCTTTACCGACCGGGCGCTCGCGCTCTGCCATGCCGGCGATTGGACTAAAACTCGACACCGGTTTCGGCTGTCTAATCAGAGGACCCATGAGTAATTAGACAGATGGCCACCCTGAAGCCGATCTCGGGTATCAGACAATGCTGGTTTTAGAAAGTTGTTTATAAGGCGTGGGCCTTCATGATCCTTAATAAAGAGTAACTATAACTTTCCTTTGAGGTTAAAGCAACCGCCCTCCTCGCGTCGTAAAAAATAGCCCTACTCTGCTCTTACAGGGGACCAGTCCCGGCACTCTAGGAATTACCCACATTGCATAATAACTTACATTTAGGTTGGTTTAACGAAATTTTTCGCACGATACTGCTTTATCAAGTTGTTAGTTTTTCACTGCATTTATTAATGTTTAACTAATAACAGCTGCGAAAAAAGAAAGTGATTTTTCTTGCGAGCAATTACAGCTGTTAGACAGACTACAGGCTTTCACGGTAAAGTGAGCACTTTTGACAGCCCTCTCATTTGAAATAATAGTCAGTAAATATAGTTTATTTCAGCTGTAGACGTTAATTTCCGAGTGTGCTGGAATAAACACAATGTGTTTATTACTTACATGGTAATATTTATTTTAAAAAATGGTAAAGGGATAAAATATGGCTGACGGGAAAAGTAACTAGGGTCTCAAAAGTGCTGACTTTACCGTGAACAGACTATAATCACATTCGTCGAGCAAAAACAACTTCAGAAAATGTACGAAGGAATGTCCTGTGCCATGTCGTTCCGCAAAATTCAATACTATAATAAAAGTTTTTAAGAAAATTCTAAAAATCCAAGATGGCGGGGATTGATCCAGCTTTAGGGGGTTGTACAGCGCCACTCACACCTGCCATCTTTTTGTCTTCTCGAGCTTCAACGCAAAGGAGGGCTGTGCAAATTTTGGACCTGTGTCTGAAGAAAAAGCGGGAAAAGGCGTTCTAGCTGGCTAATAATTCTCATTTGGAATAGAGGAGGAGCCGCGGTGGTTGAGCGGTTAGACTTCTCACCTCCTGCCAAGGCGAATCCGAGTTCACTCCCCGCCCGGGTCGCACCCGGATTTTGGCAAGTGGAAATCAAGCCGGACGATGCCGCCGGTCGGCGGGTTTTCTCGGCGATCTCCGCCCCCCCCCCTCCCATCCGCCCTTGCATTCCGACGCTGCTCCATTATCGCCTCACTGGCTCTCAAAACCTCGTTGTTGAGAGCGGCCCAAATCTCTCAACTCAAATCGAGGAAGCCATCATTTGTCTTAGCTGCATGTAACGTGGGTATTTTGTAAACTAGTTACTAAAGGCTGTTCACGATAAAGTGAGAACTTTTGAAATGAACCTTGGAAAAAAGTCACTGCCCTGAACGCATGTATTTTAATGGGCGCACTGAGTGACATTTGCCCAGTAAAGATGGTAACGATGGATGGAAAATAGTTCCATATCTTAACGTCGAATAAAAAGTGTTAGGTAACCGTTTGTGATAACTTAAATTATTTCTCTCGCTTCGTTTTTTTTTTTAACGCATCGGAGTGTGAAAATTAGCTGATTTGTATAATAATTAATTTCCCAAAAATTTCACAGTGTTACTTGACCTACGTATGAATAAAGAGAAGAGGCACATAGCAATGTTAATTTTACATAAGGTGGAAGAATACATGACGTGCATACAAGTAGATCTTAAGCAGGGCTTTCAAAAGTGCTCATTTTACAGTGCACAGCCTATAATCAGACATACCGATAGGTATTACTATCAAGAAAATTAGCTGAAGTTCAAGAGGAGGCAAAACTGATACCACAAGAATGCATTCCGAAATTAGACAAAAAAAAAAACGAAATTATTAGCTAAGGTCAACATATTCTGCTAGAACCACTACCGAACAGCATCCAGCACGGCCATGCCTTTCAGCCACTAACGTATCCGCCCAGTACATTTTGCACATGTATTCTTGATTGTATGGGACAGAGGTAGGAGGCCAGCAAGGTTTATTATAGCCTCTGGGCTGCACCAAGCAACTTGATTATCTAACATCTAGCATGTTTAATGCACGAGAGTTAAGCGGCATAATGGCACTTTCCTGTGCATCGGGCATTATCTTGCAGGAAGTTCTACGTTACGTTCCTCTTTGACTATTAGATTTGAACACTCGTCAGATAATTGTAGTTTTTATTCTTTATCTTCAATAATAATGCTCTAAAACAAGTTTACAAACAGACACTGAAACTAAAGAGAATTACCCATTTTCTTTTTTTTTAACAAATTGCCAATTTTATCGCTCTAGTTAAAATACAAGTACCCGGATATTTTTAACTACTTTTATACAAATTGTTAATTAATCGCAATATCACGAAAAAACTTAAGACTGGGAAAATTAATCCACTTCCAAAAAACGAGGCGTACCTCTTAAAAAAAACGAATTACAACCTGAAGCAATTAGGACAAGGAATCTAACACTACCACCAGATTGTCATCCCATAAAGGATGTCAAATACCATACTGAAAAAAAAAAAGTAAATCACACTATCGCTTACATTTTAACTCCATATTAGTAGTCGGGGGGGGGGGGGTTACAAATAACTAGGCTCGACCGCGGCTTCTGATAAAATAAAAAATCGCAAGAATTATTATAAGAAAAGTCTGCGTAAAAACAAAACTAATAGCTACAAATGCCCGAGTAGTAATCAAACATGATTATAACAAATTACTTACCACTTTATACTTCCAATATTTCTTCATTCAGTGACACAATTCGAATTTTTGATTGCAGCAACAGTGTCCAGATGGTAGAGACCGTGAAAATTACTTAAACGCCTTAATGTTCCTAATTCAACTTACTGACCGATCCCTAACTTAAAGTTAAATTTAACCCAGATCTACGTTACGTATTTCACGTCCTCCCGATGTCTATCCACCCTCGCACGCACCACACCTCCGCAGGTGAATGAGTGTGTGTGTGAGAGAGAAAGAGAGAGAGAGAGACAGATAGATGAAGAGAATTGGACGGCGCTTAACACCGAGGTCTTGAGAGCCGATGAGGGTGAAGCGAAGTATGGCGCAGCGCCAAAATGAAAGGGCGGGGGAAACGGCAGATCCCCGAGAAAACCCGCAGACCAACGGCATCGTCTAACACGATTCCCACATGCGAAAATCCTGGAGCGGCCCCGCCGGGAATCCAATCCGGTTCGCCTTGGTAGGAGGCAAGTAGTCTAACCACTACACCACCGCGGCCCCTTGAAGGAAGAAAGACACGTGTTTCAAAATTTACCAGTTATTCTGATCAACCCCGTTCAACCTCTGACCTCTTCAAAATTTTAGGAAGTATTCTAATGCAAATAAAAAGAGTGCCCCCTGCACCTGAAATTTCAAAAGGCCGAGTTTTTTGTAACTATGAAATATACAAGCTTCGTGTGCCATTTAAACACTATACACTTAAAGGCACAAAACGAAATAATTATTTACAAAATTAAACAGAATTTTCAATAAGCCACACTACAGCGAATGTTTATTTTAAGCTAAATACATTGCAAATGCACAATTATATATTCGCCTACTGTGTCATTTCGAAACAAGCGTACAAATTATTGTATTAGTATCCTCTTGAAGTTAATTTAGTCACAGATTATTACGTATAATGTCTCGAGTAATGCAGGGTTTTGTTTCACACGACATAAACGTTTTGCCTGCTACGTCCTAGTGTCCGTGTGTTGAGTCGTCGATAGGGCATCTTTATTTCCTGATTGGCGAGAAAGATAACCACACACGGGCGGGTGGAGCCACGTAATTGGCGCTGGCACCAGTCAGCGGAGCGTATCACGCTAAACCAAGAAACGTAGCGGTGAGATGGCTATCCAGAACATAATAAATTCATTCCGTTACGGGCTGTGAACAACAGTGAGCTTCGACAGTCTCAATCATCTCAGTAGCGTTTTGAGTGCAGTCGTGCTGATTAATAAACGACCTCTTGAGTTACTGACGGTAGATGTTAAAACTTATATTTACCACATAAACAAGTGGGAAGGATTACGTATAAATATTTTAGGCCGATGCAGATAAACCCTTCAGGTATTTAATACTGTGGTGAAAACTAATTTAATTTTGCACGATTGCCGTTTTGAACTTGCGCACAGATTTATTCATAAAACAGAAATATCGTATGGGTTAATTTTAATGAGAACTACTTCCTTCTAGTCGCTACCAACACACACTATTTCTCGTTTGTATTCATTCATATTTATTATTAATTAAATATTATAATTTATAAATAAAATACTGGTAAAAATTCAACTTAACGAATAAAATAAGATACTTCCATGTTTGGCAAACAAGTAGTATCGGCGCAAATAAGTGACATGTTTTAAGCATGTCAGAGACATATTTTTAAAAAGGCGGCCATATATCTTATTTCAGCTTAGAATGCTATATCGTCGAAATTATGTAATCAATTCCGAAATAACTTTGTATGGTGGCAATAGATATGGCAACTATATATACATGGAGCATCTTTTGTCCTCCATTTTGTAAGATAGCGACACGCGAATGATTAAAGTTTATGTCATCTCGGGAAGCAATTGCCGGATTCCTACCAAATTTGGTAAACAAATAGTTCTACAGAAGGTGGTGTAAACTGGCATTTTTAAGTAGGTGAGGCACTTATTTTCAAAATGGTGGCTTCATAAATATTTTAGCTCCGTATATTTTACCAACAAAACAAATTCCAACTTAACTTTGTATGCTGGCAGTGCTTATTGCAAACATCAAATATGTCTATGCAGATCCTCATTTTCTCTGCCATTTTGTATGATAGCCTACCAATAAAAAAATTAAGTTTTTATCTCATATCTAACAATCAACCCATTCTTACAAAATTTGGCGAGAATTATGTACTGCGGTAGCCCATACTAAAAAAATGTATTTCTTTTTAGTATGACATACACATTTTTCAGAATGGCTGCTATAAAATCATTTTACTGTTGTATGCTTTATCTACTATACTATGCAATCTATTTTAACTTAACTCTGTACATTGGCCGTATACAATCGTCGAATGTGTTACCACATTACTTTTTGTCCTCCATTTATGACAATCGCCATATGAAAATTATGGAGGTTTTAAGCCATATCTCTCGAGGACCAACCGATTCCCACCAAATGTTACACTGGAACATCAACCAATTTGTACCAAATTGCGCACACCATAAATGAGAGAGAAGCCCATGAAAACTTTCATGACTTAAATGGGTCAGACAATGTTCAAAATGGCGGCATCATAATTCAACAAAATTCAACCAAAATTTGTATATAGACAGTATAAATTAGAAGCATCGTTTATGGAGCATCTTTTATCCGGAAATTTTGTACAATAGCATCAAATAAGAAAAAGTTTTTTATGCAATTTCTCAGGGACCAAAAAACCGATTTCCACAAAATACGCGTCAGAAGTAGCGCTACGGTAAGCCATGTAAACTTAAATGCTTTAAGTGGTTCTGTCACTTACTTAAAAAATGAGGCGAAAATATTTTAGACTGATTAAATCCGAAGTTGATTATACGAATCCGACCTCCATAATGCAATGCATTGCAGGCTAGCTTATTGTACGACATTTCCTGGGTGAAATTTCCGGGTAAGGCATATACGTATTTGTAGTTGTCTCACTACTGCTGCATACGTTTCTCGTTTCATTTCTATAGGCTGTTCACGGTAAAATGAGCACTTTTAAAAGCCCTGCTTAGGATCTACTTGTATGCACGTTAGGTATTCTTCCGCCTTACGTAAAAGTAACATTGTGATGGCCCTCATCTCTTTATTCATGTATCGATCAAGTGAAAATTCAATTATTACAAAATTAAATATTTTAAAATCTGCTCATTTATGCACTTTGATGATTAAAAAAAAAAAAAAACAGAAAATGAAATAAATAATTTAAATTATCACAAAATGTTTACCTAACATTTTTCATTCGATGTTAAGATATGGAACTACTTTCACTCCATAGTTACCACATTTACTGGGCGCATGTCACTCAGGGCGTTAGTTAAAATATATGCAAGCAGTGGCAGTGACATTTTTCTAAGGTTGATTTGAAAAGTGCTCACATTATCGTGAACAGTCTTTTATCTTTATGAACACCCGCGCTCTCCGAGGAGCGCCGGGATAGCAACCGGGTGGCCGCGGGCAGGTCGAGCCCATCACCGGCGAGGCCTCCTCTTCTCCGCACGAGCGTGGCACGCCTCGGCGATCGCGAGAGCGTGTGCTGGTTTCTCCCGGTGCGGACTGCACGCCTTCGCTTCGGGCCTGCGCCATTGCAAGTCTCCGAGAGGGCACGCCTACACGCTACACAGCCAGGCCGCACACGAGTACAGGGGCTGCCTACAAACCAGGCGCAACACATCATCTGCTGATAGTGAAGTGAAACGATTTCGGCAGCTCTTAACGGCGAGGTCTTGAGAGCCGATGACGGTGATTGAAGAGAATATGGAGCGGCGCCGGAATGAAAGGGTGGAGGAAACGGGAGAGATCCCCGAGAAAACCCTCCGAACGACACTTGCGAAAATCCGGTGACCAGGCCGGGGATTGAACCCGGTTCGCCTTGGTGGGAGGCGAACGTGCTAATCGCTTAGCCACCGCGGCCCCAGGCGACAAAATAATATTTTATACTAGCGACCCACCCAGCCTCACTGGGGTGCGATGTACAAATATGACGTTTAGGTTTACGTCAGGTATACACACTGAATTCTTAAATTAACAAAATTTTCGTAAGTGAACCCCTAATTTTAATATAATTTCAAAAGACAAAAATAGTTAATACGTGTCAAAGTTAAAAGATAAACTTATGTTGTCACGGACCTTTTTGTAGACATTTCTGAGAGCTACAATTCCGTAGTACGTTAATTCGGTGTATATATTATGGTTTAGTCAGCGTAAGCAATGTAAGCGCCCAAAAGCGGGGTTTCCCGGCTTTATTATAAAACGTCGACATTTCGCTACTATCCTAACATTAAATATTAATGTGTTATATACCTAAACCATCCTCAAGAAATTATCTAAATGATTGTGAAAACCGCGTCATAATCAATCAAACCATTTAGAAGCCTTATCCGAATACACAAACACACGCGGCCGGACGACTTTGTTTTATACTATGTATAGATACAGATTTGTACCACCGATAGTCCATTCACGACTACTTCAAACTCTCCTGAAGTCCTTCTGAAGTTCCACTTCCATGATATTCCTCACCCTCATGCAAACAAAGCATAAGCAATGCCCGGTTGCACCATTGAGGGTCAGCAATGATCTAGGTTCAAATATCGGTTTGATCCTGGTTCAGCGCATTTGGCTGTTGCACCACTGCGATCTGCGCGCCGAACTAAGATCAGTTTGAACCTCGCCTTGAACCGCGCCTGTTGGCTGTTCAGGAGAATGATCTCGGATCAAGTAAATACGAGTGCTTTATTTAAAAATGTCAAAGTTATACTGATGAGCAATTTTGTTTTAAAATGACATGAGCATTAAAATATTCCGTATTTAAGCTATGTTTAGCGCTTAAACATACATTTTAGTAAGGATTTATAAAGTGAGCAGAGAAATATAAAAGTTTGTGCTGAATGTAGTTTATGTAAAGATAAAAACACTGTAAAATATTTTTATTTACTAGAAATAAACTTGGAAATATTTAAATGGTTTAAAAATGGATTCGGTTGTTTTTACTGTTGTAGAATGTAAATTGAGAACTATTACAAAGGCTTAAGATGCAATGCATTTATTGAATTAAAGATGGTATTAATGTTTTGTAAAGAGAAAACGAAATCCATGCTCTTCCCTCCGATCAAATAAACCGGAAAACTGGAAAAGCCATTCCGAATATCAGAAACTGTCCTAATTTTCCGTACGAGCAAAACCTCCTCACGTTGAATTTATTGCTCACGAAAAGAGCAGCCGTAGCCGGCAGATGTAGTTTCAAAATACGCCAACAGTTAGAAAATACGCCAACAGGTAGCGCTAAGAACAATTTTATTTTTGGGAATTCGAAACAACGTTATACACATTTGAATATTATTCAGTAAAGTTAGTACAACAATTATTTTACTTAAAACAAATAAAACATCGTACTATGTACACTACCTTCTTCAATAATATTGGTATTAAAAATAACGAAAACATTGCGTGCAAAGTGTTTCCAATCAAACAAAACAACTGAAACAGAGTTTTTCCAGTGCATTTAACTAAATTATATAGTAAAACATCGTAGTCTTAAGAGATAATGTCCACAAAAAGGACAAACAATGTTTCATCTCAATTATAGTTTTGAACCAAGATTAGTCGTTCGTGTTGGTGTAACACCCGTACATTGAACTCGGATCAAACTGAAGATCATCTTAGAACCAAGATCTTATGATCTTGGTTCAGGGCTGTTAATGGTGCAACCGGACATAAGTCTAGAAAATTACACCGAAAGGACAACGCAGCTCATTCATGCGCACTCACTCAACATTTTGCATAAAAACTATTTCTTAAAGGCTGTTCCCGGTAAAGTGAGCAGTTTTGAGGCCCTAGTTACGTTTCCCCTATCATACATTTCTTATCCTTCACCACTTTTGAAAATATATCTCGCCATGCAAGTAGTAAACACAGCCTACATACCTATTTCATTGTATTCGAAAGTTAACGTCGAAGGTCACAATAAAATATATTTTTTTACTACTATTCCAAACAAGAGGGCTTTAATAAAAAGTGCTCACTTTACCGTGAATAGCCTAAACAAGGTATTACCAATATACCTATTTTCTCATTGTCTTTAATCATATTAATTATAAAACAAACATTATAATTTTAGAGAAAAATATAAGTACATGTTCAATTTTATGAAAAATAAGGTACTTATATTTTAACGTAAGCATAAAAAGTTTGCCTTACATTAAGAAATTAGGAAACAGCCAAGCACGTCTACATGTGGTACTTTTTCAAAGGTTGCACTCAAAAAGTGTGAAGAAATCGCGAATAAACTATTGTTCAACTTGTATACATCCGTGACTACTTTTTCCTCCCTCCTCAAGGTAACATTTTTCAGACGGCGTCGTTCAAAACGTCACGTCAAAGTCAAAATCTTACTGTTTTTGTAAATCGAAAAAGAGAGAGAAAAAAAAAGAAGCAGCATCCCAGAAGTCTTAATTAATTTTAAAAGGTCATTTTCAATATTTGTACATTTCTAAAACAGTAAAATTGCGGTTTTAAGATGTATTTATGCGAAAAGTGTACTTATTCATTACATGAATAAAAAATATAGTTAAACGTATTTATCCTCGTCGGGTGTCGAACCTGGAACACTCACCCCAATCTATATCCTTAACCTCCCCTTTCAACCCCACCAAAGCGATCCGGATTCAATCTCCGGCCGGGTCACTCCGGATTTCCGCATGCCAGAATCGTGCCGGACGATGCCGTTGGTCGGAGGGTTCTCTCGGGGATCTCCCGTTTCCCCCGCTCTTTCATTCCGGCGCTGCTCCATACTCGCCTCAATCACCCTCATCGGCTCTCAAGACCTCGATGTTAAGAGCCGTCGAAATCTCTTCACTACACTTCCCCTTTCAACCTCCTTAGTTGTCGGCAGTCGAAGGGTCAACGTGTGTATTTACTATGTAATTACTTATTGCGCAGTTGCACATTATGCAATTACACCTACTTTTGCAATTACATATAATTACCCTCGTTGGGTCTCGAACCAAGGACTGGCCCACCCCGCGCACCGGTCGTTACAGCTCCGACCTGTCGGAGGTTCGTCGAACGAAAGGCCGGAAAACGCGGTCGTTAGAGCTCCGCTGATACAAAGTTCCCCAGCTGTCGCTTAGGTGGTTTGTCAGCCAAAAGGGTACCCAACAGCCAATCACAGCACACCTAAAAGGGAGACGGGAGAGAGGAATTGTCTGAAATAACATTGAAAGGGTGCCTGCACTTTGTCATCCCTCTATCTGATACCTCTTTACAGGTTAATCAAATGTCCATTGTGCCACTTTTGGTTTTTTTTTTTGGATCGCGGGAGCCCTACAATCCTCCTAAGAATGTCTAAAGGTTTCACAGTATTTGGTACTTTTAAAAAACAAATTCTTTCGTTGTCAACGCCCTTAAGAATGACGCGTGGAGTTAACGAGGGGAATGGTGCACTAATGTATTGTTACGCGCTGGCTGCTTTATCCCGTACGTACGTGTGGACGTGAAGGACAGAGCAGTTATATGATAGCGGCGGCGAGTCACAATTGAACGTTTTGAACGGCAGGCGAGCAATAAACTAGGAACCCCATATCTATGTTTTAAAAAGCGAACCGACACGATAATCCTTTTGCGTAACACGCTGCTGACCTTAGTTGTGTCGAGCTTCTGCATTTATCTGATGAATTTTCTAGTGGTTTACTGTCATTAGTTTCACTCGACACGACTCGGGGTGCATCGAACTTTACAGGTAAAGGCGAGAAAGTATAAAAAAGCGACGGGCCTCCGAGCCGGCAGTTGAGTGAATGAGTGGTTGGAGTTTCGGCGATAGACAAGCGAGAGAAACGAGCAGCGAGAAACGTGACCAGCGGGAGGAAAATGGAGTGCGATTGCCAGGCTGGATTTAGGACTGGACTATGTCAACAGACAGACTGGACGTGTGTTAATGAGTACGAGTTAACTTACCATAACAGAGATATTAAGAAGGACGTTAATTAGAGTTTAAATATAAATTAAACATTGCGCGCACTGAGAAATACAATAAGTAATAGGGGAGATGGAAATGTTAATGACGTAAATAATAGATGTGTAAATAAACTGAAATAAAATGTAGTTTTATATATATATATATGTATATATATTTCTCCATCCCTCAAAAACTCAAGTACGCCCCTCGGGCATCTTTTAACAGCAGTACATTTATCTACTCGTCGCAATTAGTTTTCCAGGGTGCGTATCGAAATTATTGGCACGTTATGGGGACTTCCTTGTAAGGGGGAACTTTCCGCCTACCCTGGAGCTTTTTTGCGCGTTTGTGGCCGAGGGACGCGGGAGCAATAAAGGCGACAATGCCACGCGCATCAAGAGCCCCATCGCCGCTAAGCTCAAGGTACTGAACCGACGTGCAAAGTTCTCGTCACATTGCGTGTAAAGGCGGTTCACGATAGTGAGCACTTTTGAAATCAACCTTAGAAAAAAGTCACTACGCCTGCCTGCATACACTTGAATGGCCGCACTGAGTGACATGCGTCCGGTAAAGTTGATAACAATTAATGGAAAGTAACTGTTCCATATATTAACGTCAAATATAAAGTGTTCTAGCCCTAACTGTGAACGTGCATGGAATCACCTGTGATAATTTTAATAACTTCATTCACTTTCTGTTTTTTATTTATGTCTCGAAGTGTAAAAACTAGTAGATTTGAAAATATTTACTTTTCTAAAAAATCTCACATTTTGACTTGACCGACACGTGAATAAAGTGACGAGGCCCATGGCAATGCTAATTTTACATAAGACGGAATAATACACAACGTGCATACAAGTAGACCTTAAGCGGGGCTTTCGAAAGTGCTCATGTTCCGTAAACAGTCTATATCAAAGAGAATTTCAGCCTTGACCCTTTTATTCTATCTGTGGAAAGTCTGTAGGAAGGTTCAATGCAGGGCCCTCGAGTAGTTCTGTACGTATATGACGTGTATACTCTGAGACAGAGCGCTTTGAAAAAGCAATATTGTGTTTTTAACGGGGTGAGACGTATTAAAATAACTTATCAGCCCTTGCCGGAGATCGTGTTCTTTTCGTAGTTCAGCGCATTGGAAGCATGTTCAATAAGTTTCGTAAAAAATAGTGTATTTCAAACAGACTGTACCGCAATTCACGCGCCAAGTGTCCGGACGTAAGGGAGCCTGGCGACGGCGATAGAAAACATCATAAATATTGTTGCGTGCGTTCTGTTTCCTTAGAATTTTAAGTGGTGATTATAAGGTTACACGGTTTTGATACAGCAATCTGTTCAGAAAAAGGTACGGCGATGTCGCTATAGTTTAGAAAATTGTTTTGCAGAAGAATTCATGTCCTAAACAAAGAGTTACTTGCAGCGAATTTAGCCGACACTTTTCAACGAAAAACATTTGTGTTTCAATAACCAAATTTATAAACTGGCAACAAAATATCGACTTTCATTTCTGTCCCGAAATAATATTTACATTATAATATTTAATAGTTTTTAAAAATTGGAATAGAGACCACTAGGGAGTAATCTTAAGCTCTAGATAATAGCCACTATAGGTCGTTTACGATAAAGTGCACTTTTTATGACCTAGTTACTTTTTTCTTTCAGCCATTTTTTATCCTTTAACCACCTTTTCAAATACGTACTACCATGTAAGTGAGAAACACAGTGTGTACATTCCACGGCATTCGGAAGCTAACATCTAAGACTAAAATAAAATATATTTATCGACTATTATTACAAATCAGAGGGCTTTCATAAGTGCTCACTTTATCGTGAATAGCCTATACACATTTTTACAATTCTAGATATTCACTGCATTTATTATTCTCAGACTATAGGCTGTTCACGGTAAAGTGAGCACTTTTTAAGGCCCTCGCAAAAGGCATTAGCCCCTAATAAATATATTTTATCGTAGTCTTAAAACGTTAAATTTTGAGAGTTATGAAACGTATACACTCTCTTTATTAGTTATATTGCAATGTTTACATTAAAAAGTGGCGGAAAGGTAGAAATTAATTGAAAGGAATGATTTAGCAGGGCCTTAAAAAGTATTCACTATACCGTGAATAGCCTATACTGACGGAAGACGATAAAGAATAGTCATATTTCATCAGTAGCCAGAGAATAATAAAGACAATTAAAATCCGACAGTGTAAAAGGGCGGGAAAGACTATTATCGAGACCTTAACGTGCCAATAATTTCGATACATATAATGTATAAACATCTGTGACAAGTTAGTAAATATAAGAAAGTGCACCAATTACTTACAGTTGTATTGTGTTAACCAAGCCATAATGACGACCAGCTATTCAATAAACCAGTCTGCTTATATACTCCATTTCATGTTAGTTCACTAAATTTTAAATTTTAACAGTTCTACAAATGTAGCGCGGCGACCATGTATCATTCCGCCACAGCGTGTAACGTCTTTATAGATATTTATTTTCGAATATCCTTTATGAACTTGATCACGTTTATGCAAAAGAAAAATATAAAAAAATAAACATATTTATGAGGAAAAAATTACTAACATATTTATAATAAGATCACCACAACTTTCCCCGGGTGTCTATTTTTTTAAATTATTTTGTAATAAAAATTTCAGATCTTGTCGAAATTTTACTCAACTACGAAAGAGGCAGAGCCATGTAGCACCACGAAAGTAGGCACAATTGGATTTCCTGTAGGGCAATGGATGCCCAGATAAGGATCGCGTGACAGTGAAGGAAGACTAGAACATGCAAGGGCTTCCAGAATCAAGATAATTACTCCCCACCACACAGTGTTGCGCTCGCACAATGGACTCGCGATATCGTAACGCTACCTACCGGCATGGCGTAACGGAAAAAAAAAAAAAAAGCGATGTTCCTGCAGTGGAGCAACTGCCAGCGCGGTGACGTCACTCGGAGCCCAGCTGCGTTCGCGGGATACAGGTGGCCGCCAGACCAAGGGGAGCACGCGGTTTGCATTACGGCGACCCGTCCCGCTCACACTTAGCGCGGATCAGTCTCCGCCATCTTGGATTTTCGGAATTTCCGCCGTTAATTGCATTACAGGTTTTGTATTTTATTTTGGGCTTCGACAAAGCGTAGGACATTACACTGCACATGTTCTACAACATGTATTCCTAGATTACTGTTCCATTTCTGTATGCAAAAGCAAGAAAAAATTATTAATTTCTTGCCCTCAATCACTAGTCGAACAACAGTCAATTCTATAGAGACGTAACAGTTCGATTAAACTTAAGGAGCTATTATTTATGTCATGTCATGCGAGAAATCTCATTAATCGTTCTTAAATGGAACTTACGGCAAAAACAGTGATAATCCAAGGTGGGGGGGGGGGGGGGGGCTGATCCCCCTTATGGGAAATCGTGCTCGAAAGTTGTGTATTTACCTAAATTTTGGTCAAAAGTTATTTTTCTGATAATTTTTTTAAATTTTTGGCACGATAAGACATAAATAATAATTTTGACCATCTTCGTAAACTGATAAGATATTCACTACCATGACTACTATCGAAGCACTGATGGAAGATATGCAAGAATATCTTATTTCTCATCTTCCACCGGTGCTCACCGAGTAATAAAGATAGTGAATATTTAACAATGCAAGAGCTTGTTAAAAATTAATATTTACGTCTTGCCGTGCCAAAAATTTAGATAAACCCTCTGAAAAACAAGTTATAACGAAAATCGGGTAAATATACTACTTTCGTGAACCATTGGCCTTAAGGCCATTTCACACGATAAAATATTTATTCCTCCCCCCTCCCCACCTCACTCAAGCGAAGCTCCGTGCACTCATAGCATCATGGGTGGAAATAAGACTCTGTTACAGCTTCTGGCTAGGAGGAGATATGCCCGCTGCGAGGTAGCACAGCATTATAACTACCTCGGCCTTACACTTAACACTTAGAATTAGGGTAGGTTAGAAAAAGAATTATTGAATTGAAATACTTGAATTAATTTTATTGAATCATAAAGGCATAAATTGAATTCAATAGCCTTTCAAATATCCATTAGAAAAATTAAGACAAACTTTTGTTACGAACATAGTTCAAAACATACCAAAAGTAAATTTTTAGAAGTATATACAAACACATACACGACACGAAAATAATTGGTTAAGCCACAACAAATTTTATTCATATCATTGTACATATCTATAAATATATAATATATGCACATATGCGTACTTATTATGTAACAACTTTAAACTTGTGCACACACCTCTATTATTATGAGATTATTTACATTAATACATACTGTCAGGGAATTTCTGCGGCAAAATTAAAAAAAAAAAAAAAATTTTTTTAACATGTTCTAAAGGGAAATCTTGAGGTGGAAACGAGACGTTTAAGAAATTGAAAGAGAACATCGCCGCGAGTATGACGCTCGTATGTTGTCAGACAGCATTCTATGAATTGAATTCGATAGAAACTAAAGGTAATTGTGTGGAAGGGTCCTTATGGTGGGGATCTCCCGTTTCCCCCGCACTTTCATTCCGGCTTGTCGCGAGCTGTAGCTCGTACCCAGCGATATGAATTACGATTGGCTTCGCGTCGCATCACGCAATTGTGAAGAGGGCTTAAAGATACATTTGCTCTGATGCTCTGACTCAATGGCTACCAATATTTCAAACTGGCGCCGACAGGCGGCAGCATGCGCCAACAAATGCTTTCGTGTACGTAGCACTTGCCCAGACGTGTACAAGTCCATTGACAGTTTATTCGAATGTTTTAACACAAACATGTGAAAAATCACCCCATGTAATACGTATTTAGTTATTTCTTAAATATGCCATGTATAAAGCATTTTATACCTCTGTGAACACAGGCGTATCGTGTTTTTCGTTAAATTGAAGTTTTACCTACATTTAATTTATACATTATAATATTTCTTTTATAATAAACACGAATAAAAAGTGAGAAATCACGTGTGTTTGTAGCGTACAGTAACAAACACTTCTCATGCAAAATAATACTACAAGTGCGAAGGAAAGCGGCGCGTTGTCCCCTGGTGTAATTTTCCAGGCTTGGTTAAGCTTAGTTTGCACGAGACGAAGGAATATCCTGGAAGCAGAACTTTAGCAGGGCTTCAGAAAAGTGTGAGGTAACTGTGAATAGATTAAACAATAATTTTTCTTCCCGCATGTGATGGTGTCGCCTGTTTTGAAATCGACCAAATCAAGAATTCAAATCACAACTGAATTTTTAGTATAGTTACAAATAATATTTTGTTCTTTGATAAGCTCACAGAAAATGTCGACTGAAGAATAATTCGGAATTTTCATATTGCAGGTAATATTTAAAACTGTTCTTTTTCATAACAAATTTCATTGATCGTTTCACGTTGAAGTATGGTGTGTGTCGAGCATTCGGAAGTGTCCCTCACGGAAAATCTGAAAAAGTTGGTAACCCTGCACAAACCCTAACAGTAGAACATTACACACGATCAGAAACCCTCTACGGAATTGATTCGCAATCCAATACATACCCACTATTTTTAGCCAATAAAATTTTGCGATGAGTCTTGACGTCATTTGGCAGTGTTGGTGAACATAATTTTTGTGTCTTGGCTGCCTTCGCATACACAAAATGGATAATAGAAACATATTCAGTGCGATATTGTGTCCAAATAGGCAGCGACTTAAGAGTTTCAGTATGTTTGCTTTTCTGTAAAATCTTTAATTTTGCAGTCGTAAAGGTGTGGGTAACTAGTAAAAAATTCCTGCCAGTGCACAGTAACTTGTTCTTTCCTCTATAATAGTCATTACAATGTACAGTTTTCGAATAAAAAATTGCTGGGGCTGTTTTTCAAATAATTATATATAAGAACCACAAATTGCATATACCATGATACATATATTAAAAATTGTAGAACTCTGTAATAACGAAATAAAAGTTGTTGCTAACTATTTTTTTTTTTTTGGCAAATTTACTTATTTCGGGGTTGGCATTTTTAAACTTGAAACTATAAACACTGTGTAACCCACAAGTCTAGCCACAAGGGTTTGACATTTCTTTTCGCAAACATCTCATTCCATGCAGAAACAAGTTGGTTACTGAGCGGCTGGCATGCGGTCTCTACAATATATTCCCCATACACTTAGAACACGAAAAAAAAAAAAAAAAAAAAAAAAAAACGAACATAAGCATTTCTACTTTAGTGTTCGTTCATGATTTAGGCACAACACGCAAGCCTCGTAGAGAAAAAAAAATGTCACAAATGGTGAACCACGTCTCCTTCGGATTATGATTGGTGGGGGAAGAATGATACCTGATGATTGGAGATGATTACTAATAATTATTGATCGATATTGTGATCACTGCTGACTGATGACTCATTGGTGATAATAACGCCTCTTTTAAGTACCTAGGTTAACAAGAATCTTATTTTTATTTCTGTAGGTTTAAGAAATTTGCTATCGACAACTTGTACTAGTATCCACGTGGAATAGGTAGATGAAAAACCCATCTAAAACGATCCCAAGCCCTTGCGGCACACCAGAAGGGAATCCTTGATCTAACAAACTCCACGCCTCTTTCAAATTCTGTGCTAAACTTTAAAACAGATATTAAAAAAAAAAAAAAAATACGTCTAGCAAAAGACCTTACATTACAGAGTTTCTCAATTTCAGAAACAATAATTCAGTATAAATTCCTATCGCGGAAAAAAAATATATCTCCTTAAAATATTTCTCTCTTGAAAAATTTTCAACCAAAACATGCCTACACTTATGCCTTCAAGCTAATCGACGCTATTAATTTGAAAAACATGAACGGAAGTTGAAAAATCTGAGGTTGAATGTTTATTACAGTGGCGGTACAGAGTTGCAGTAACCGGAAGGCAAAAGTCCACCACAAACATCAAATCTTGCATGCCACAAACTTCAAAATAAAAACTGCACGGCAAAATGTACCATACATAACACCTAACTTTGGTTTCCTGAATGTTTGTTCAATCATTTATTGTATTTGAACTGATACGGACAAGTAAATTTATAATAAAATTAGACGACATTTCACATGTCAAACATTTGTCTAGGTGTTATTTACAAATGTTCTATGGACACATGCAATCGTTTCAATGTGGTTATGTCGTAATACCCGGTTTTTGGAGTGATAAATAGTGACACAAATCAAGTCAAGCGTCCTATGTGTAAGATAGGAAAAAAATACAGTACATCCTCAGACTTTTACGGAGACGTATGCTTATGACATGAGAAAATGCTCACTCGCCCTAGTATTATATGGCTGTTACTATTTATTAATTACAGTCAGCCAAAAATCATTTTTAAAAGGCAAGGGGGTGGGGGTTAGTGAAAACTAGTTTAAACACGAAACAATCAATTCTATTCCTTTGTGAAAATCAAAATTAACGAGGCAGCCTTGTGTTACGATACAAAACCATGCGGTTTTTAAGAAATTTATTAAGCTTAAATCTATTTAAGGAGCAAAAGAATGCACGTAAGAGGATAACAAGCATCGTAATTTTTTTTGTTGGCATGCATGGCTGATCGTTTTACATTAATGTATTACCTCGTCTGTTAAGAATGTTGACCACCTGCAGGCGTTGTTAAGTTTTCAATAATAAAGACACGAGTGGTAAATAATGTAATCAAAAGTATTCTAAATATTCGTAGATTAATGTCACATATCTAATATCGGTTTGCGTACATTGGTCGTTGTTCATTTACATAGACTGCGATTCCTCTGTATTCTACTTTCCACAAAAGCGTAGAACAAACGTTAGGAAGTTCATAACCAAGTCAAACACGCCTACACAAAAAGACGATAAACATCATTAGATGTGTACTATTTTAATGTACCTACACTAAATACGTGATGATCTTGGTCACTGTTTGTAATACTCCTTGCACGACTACGATAATCTATTCACTATTGCTTCACAGTTTACTGAAGCCCTGCTAAAGTTCTACTTTCGGATTATTCCTCCTCCGCCTCGTGCAAACTATGCTAAGTCTAGAATATTATACCAAAGGCAACGCACCGAATTCGAGCGCACTCAGTTGTAATCGTATTTTGTCTGAGAATTATTTATGACTAGGCGCTACCAACACACATGTTTTCTCACTGTTTTTATTTATATTTATTACACATGATATATTATAATATATAAAAAAAATATACGTGAAACTTCAATTTAACGAAAATAAAGATACTTTAATGTTAACAAAGGTATAAAACGGTCGTGATACATGACGTATTTGGGAAATAACTCAACACATCATCCATGGGGTAATTTTTCAAAGGTTTGTTTCAAAAAGTGCGAGGAAACCGCGAATGTACGTGAACTAAAACGCCACAGGAAAAAGAACGTGAAACTCAAGATAAGCAGCGGAAGAAACAAAGCCTGAACTACTTAGTAAATAAAATAAAGAGACGCGAGTAAAGGAAAGGGTTAAAAAGAACGCACATATTCCGCGGGAGTCAGTGGCTAGTTATACGTCTCCAAGGACGACACTGCAGCAGCTCTGAGCGCTGCTGTTAATTTACGCAGCCAAGGAATTAGCACCGGGAAGACCGTCCTAATTAACACGCTTGGCTGTCCGCGCCGCCCACAAGTGCACAAAGGCCCGGCCAACTACGCCACTTTGTCTCCCCTGTGGCATACGTAAGGATCATGTGACAACACAAAAAAAAAACTTTTTTTATTTATTAATTTTTCTTTTGCTAGTTTACTGGATTCACTGCCTTTCGTAACAGGGTCGACAGCTTCCTACCCCAAGTCACGACGTAGATTTGTCAATTATTTGTTACTCTTCTAACGCATGGTACTTCACCACACAAATTCGTTTATGCATAAAAATACTTTCCAAGACATATGTTCCCACAAAAAAAAATTATTATGGTGGACTCGCAACCATCCGTCGCGTCCGTCAGTCGCTTGTACGGGTCCGGCGCAGGGCAAATATTTCTCAAACTTCAACTTCAACTTTCGACGGACCGACGGATGGGCCACCGCCTTCCGACGACATTACATACGCGAATGCGGCACTTCGAAATAAGATGCAAGGCGGCGGTGGAGCTGTTTATACAATCTTTAGTGGTAAATTGAGGAATTTAAAATGTAAACAATAATTCAGTGCAAATTCCTACCACGTAAAAAAACAAATTTCTCCCTAAAATATTTCTCTCTTGAAAATGTATTTCCAGCCAAAATATACCTACAGCTTAAGAAAGATCACGGTATGTTGTCACGCTGAAATGTTTCCGTACAGTAGGATTGACAGACGAGGGATTGTTTCGAGTCGCTTTCAACTGACGGGTGAAAAAACAGACAGACGGGTGCTTTACTGGGATGTTTCCAACACACGCTAACTAGCTGAACCCTCAGGTTCTCTCTTACTTAGGGACTGGAATATTTCGCGAATTCATTTTAAGACAGGCTAGAATTTCAGCACATGTGTATTTAGTTTATGTAAGGTATGGGACCACAGTGCGTTTGACATGCCCAGAAGAACTCGTAGTCAATAACAGACCTGCAAGCGAACAAGCGCCGAATCCCGTGTCGCATGGTATGAGGTAACTGGCTACACGCTGGGGCAACAGCCAATGAACAGAAAGCTAAGACTCGACTATACATAGGGTAGTAAAGTCTATCATATACGTAATTCTAAACGCGAGATTTTCCTGTCCCTGATTATATTAAACACGTATATCGCCAAAAGAAAACCTGTGTGTTTGATTGAACACGCCTAAAATGTGGCGGCTGCTTTGTAGTGGGCGTACCTACTCTATGATAAACTGCTCGAAGTTATGGGAAACGGGCCTCGTGTCCGATTGGTTAATGCGGGTTGCGACAGGAGTCGTGTTGCGACGCCATTTTCCCGGCGCGTGCGACTGGAGTTTTAGTCGAAAAAGCGGCTGTTTCAACTGTATATAGTCTATTCGCGGTTTCGTCACACTTTCTAAATCAAATCTTTGGAAAATCACCCCGGTTGTTTCCTAAGGGCCGGTTTCACAACGCGAGATAACGCTAGTTTATCGAGATTAACTGACAAATAATTTTGATTGCCTGTATTTTATATTTCACCACGCATATTCATCTCGTTTTTCTCTGAATATCTAGATAAAATATTAACCCGCCGATTTTGGTGGATCAAGTCACATTATCGGGATAAAACTGTAAAACATAAACAAATATTTTGGAAAAGTGACAAGAAGGCAAAGCTAATTCATCGAGAATAAATACAAAATGGTTCAGGCAATGTACAATTTAATTTTTGAAGAGGTAACTGATGAGGATTTTATTGATCGTCGTCCGCGATGGCTACGTGAAAAAATAAATTATTTTTATTTTTATGATGAGAATTTTAAAGTAAACTTCCGCCTTACGTCAAAACACACGATTGTCTGTTAAAGTCAAACACGTGATTGTCAAACAGACTTTTATTTAATATATTACCTGTTCCAGTAACTATTTGAACACGTTCGTCTGCGTATGTTTTTCGCGTAAGTTATTCTAGGCTATCCCACACCGCCTTCAAGTTGTCTGTTGGCCTGTAGTGATCGCGAGATGTACAATCGAAACTGTTCGCAATCGTTTGCCATTGTTTCGCTTTATTTTGTAGTGTCGCAGTATCAGTTTTGTTTATTTTCAATGATATTGAAATGATCTGTTACTAACTCTAGCAAAATGTGTTTTTTATGGATGAGAAATTTCTGCTTTGCTGTTTGCTTACGACCAAAATACCTTCATGACTTGCCATAATTTTCTCACATGATTTCTCCGTACAAGTTCAAAGCAAAATCTCCAACTTTCACCACGAGAAAATCTCGTTTGAGAAAATCTCGTTTAAGTCTGAAAATAGAGATAATTTTAACGAGATATTATTTACGGCGATTAAACTTGGGGAAACACGCTCAACATTATCGGGATTAAAATCGAAGTCAAACCTCTCATCTGATTAAGATTATCTTCGTTAATCTTAAGTTAATCTTCGTTGGTGAAACCGGCCTTAAATAAGTCATGTATCACAAGCATTTTATACTTTCCTTGGCGTTAAATTACCTCATTTTTAGTTGAATTGAAATGTTATTTACACGTTGCCTATAAACTATACTATTTCATTTATAACTAATGTGAATAAAATACGTGAAAAAAATAAGTGCGTTGGTAATACCTAGTAAGAATAGTTATAGGCTGTTCACACGGTAAAGTAAGCACTTTTATGCGTTAACAACCTTTTTTATATAAATATTGCATTGTAAGTAATAAACACAGTTTGTATATTACCCCGCACTCGGAAATTAACGTTTAGCACTAAAATAATACACATATTTATTGAGTATTATTCCCAATGAGACGGCTTCCGAAAGTGCTTACTTTACCGTGAATAGCCTATATTATACAAAATACTGTAGCACCGAGTGCGCACGAATGCGGTGCACACTCTCTTCGGTGAAATTTCCTAAATTCGGTTAAGCTTTGTTTGCATGAGGCGGAAGAATATCCTGGAAGCAGAACATGAGCAGGGCTTCAGAAAAATTTGAAGTAACCGCGAATGGACTACATTGGAAAGTACTGCCCTGTACAATATATATATATATATATATATATATATATATATATATATATATATATATATATATATATATATATATATATATATATATATATATATATAAAACACTATTTTTTTTAAACTGTTTTCTCCCGTTTTTTAACCACAGCCACGATAACTGAACGTGCGCAGAAGAGTAGGATCGGCGAGGAATAAAAAAAAAAGGTAAACAGCGCCCACTCAACTGACCAACTCTTACTTGAGAGTCCAACACGACCAGTTGTGGAAAATGTCAGGCGGGCCTCTTCAATTACAGGTGAAGCGGAGTCACTGCGCCGATCAGAGGGGAAACTTTCAAACCACTCGTTTGCCCTTACAAGGTGAGTAAACAAGACCAGCTGCAAGCAAGAGGCAGGCAAGCGGCTACCGTCGAAGGAAGTTCCTGTCGCTCGAGAGCTCCTCTCGCTGACATATTGCGCCGCGCTAATTACGGCTTGCAGTTGGCTACAAAAATCAATAAAGGCTATTCACGATAAAGTGAGCACTTTTGAAATCAACATTAGAATAAAGACAATATCCCTACCTGCACATATTTTTAACGGGCGAACAGAGTGACATGCGCCCGGTGAAGTTAGTAACGATGAATGTGGAAAGTAGTTCCATATCCTAACGTCTAATAAAATCTGTCAGGCAACCATAACTTGGATTATTTCTTTCACCTTATTTTTTTTAATGCATCGAAGTGTAAAAATGAGCAGATCCGCCGAATATTTTATTTTTGTAATAATTTCACAGTTGCACTTGGCCGAAGCACGAATAAAGTGACGTGGCCCACGACAATGTCGATTTTGCACAAGGTGGAAGACTACACTATGTGCATACAGAACGATCTTAAGCATGGCTTTCAAAAGTGCTCATTTTACCGTGAACAACCAATACACGACTGCATTAAAAAAAACTAACTACACACATAATGGTGGGAAATTCAGTTTCGAAGATTATTTACGTGCAGTCGTTACATCCTGACTTTCCAAAGTTCGATTCTCCAATTAGCCACGAGTTTCAAGGAATACTGGCACCATCTAACTTCAGCTATCTTATGTGAGTGGCAAATGATACAAGGTAGTAACTGCTATGCATGCTAAATGCCTCCAGCCACGGAATTTTTAACGATAAATGTTTCAAACAAAAAACATTCACCGCAACTTTATCAGACCATGCTGCCAAGTTAAATTTTTTTTCAAACACATTTGTTTATTCGCTTATTTTTGTAAAATGTAAATTTTGATGTTGAACTTTAGAATCTAATTTTTTTTATTACGTAAAATTTGTCAAGATTTCTAAACGTGCCAGTATTCTATACGAAAGGTCACGTATAGTTACGTTTAAAACTGATGTGCTTAAAAGGAATTTCTGTAACACTGAATGCTCATTTAAATTCCGTTGCTTCAGGCTTGGTAGGCAAGGCCACTAATGCGCATGACATTAATAGGCATATTAGTGTATACATTGACCATACCCAAAAACCAAAGTCCGAGGCCATAATGAAAAGTGTTTATTGGCTGTTATGTATGATGAAACAGCTCACTTTACCGTGAACGGCCTACAGAATAGCGATGTTTCTATACCTGTTTGCCTACATACTTTCACAAGTCATCTATGAGATTGACGTCTGGGCTCTGTGATGGAGTTTGAAGCCGCCGTAGAACATTATACAGTAACCACTCCTTGGTTTTCAAGGCAGTGTGCTTAGGCTCATTGCATTTTTGGAACACAAAAGCCTTCCTGCAAGATCCAGCCTCCGCACGTAGTGTGATAGGTTATAGCGCAACATATTGTACTTCGTGGTGTCCATGGTACCTTCTATAAAGGCTAAATTTCCAATCCCAGAAGATGCCACGCGTCTTCAAACCATCACACTGCCTCCACCATGTTTGACTGTGTGCTGAGATTGCAATTCCGTGTTTAGCATTCGTCGCACCCACAGTTTGCGTTGGAGCAGAATTAAATTCCGACTCATCGGAAAAATCACAGTAACCAAAAATTCGTTAGGCCTGCCATGACGTTCGTTGGTTGCCTGCGGGGGTTCTTGTCGGTTCACTGCAGAAATATGTTGTTTCTTCCTTGCTGCCTGCCCTACAGTGGCAACTGGCATTGTGTTAATGCATTTCGTAGAGTTTGATGACTTACAGTATGTGTGTGTGTGTGTAGATGTTAGTGCAACATCTCCCACATAAGATGCTGCACTTCGGGATGGGTCTTCACGTACTAAAGTGTCAAGGTGCCGTCGTTCGAGTCAACACTTTTGGTGCGTCCGGATCGTCGTTTATTTTCTGTTGTCGTTTCTTTGTACTTATTCAGCATGGAACTGACAGTTCCAAAACACATTTAGAAGCTTTCCACTATTTCACGTGAACTCCTGCCTTGCTTATAGAGAGAAACAACTTGGCGTTGCGTCACAGATACGTTTCTTGCATCTCATTCTGACCACTACCTCTAAGATGCCATAACAGTTAGGCAAATTATGCACATGGAACCCATCTTCGTACGTGTATCTGCTGTAGGTAAACAACACGGACGTTTTGAAACCAAACAGCGTTACACCTCCGCTGTATGAATGAATACTTTTTTTTATTACATCATTCCGATTAGTCGTTCTGATGTTGGCGTGCTTTTAACTAGTAAAACGGGCCATGATTCCACTCCTCTCTCCACATACGGCTTATGGCTTAACATTGCCGCATATACATGCCACGACTAAGCATGGAGGTGTATGAATACTTTCGTGTGCCACCATACGTCCTTCTACACAGTGAAGTGACCATACTTACGGCGATTGTATATCAACGGACCTTGACGCAATGTTTATCAGTGAACTTCAGGGAGCGATAGTGTAGAAGGTCGCGTCAGTTACCGGCTTCAGTGGGTGCAAACCCACAGCACTACGGTGAGGAAGTTCTTTTTTCCAAGCCGTAGATGTGTTGCAACACCGAACGTCTTTTCTAATTAGAACCGTCACAACCTCGTTGCTTCGGCTAAGATTAACACAACGTTTACAAAAATAAGTGCCCTTTATAATAGAAAGTTTTGAAATCCAGGCAACAAAACCTCGTGATAAGTGTGCCCTGTTTATATTTTGTTAATAATTAACCACCTACCATCGCGTAAATAAAAAAAGCATTTAGTCATACACGGATGATATTATTGGCATTATTAATTTAATCCACAAAATATAATCATAAACACAATCACAAAATTGCCACTTTAATATTTTAATTCATGCTTTTATGGAACTGTAAATACCACTTTCCACCAAGAACACATACTGTCAAATTTCGATTGACCACTGCCACAGAATATTTACTTACGAATTAAAATTCATCTACTTAATTTTAACTCTTGAGTAAAACCTAACCACGCACACAGAGGAGTAACTATAGTCCATTCCCCATTGGAAGCAACTTTCTCGGAGCCCTGCTAAATATCTACTTGAAGGCCCGTTTCGTATCCTTCCGCCAAATGTAAACAAACATTGACATGTGACAGCCATGTAGCATCTGTCAAAATCAATGTTTACATTACATTGTGTGTGTGTACATATGTTCGTATACTTTCGCTATACCTAAAAATAAACACTGAAATGTGACTTCTACTTTTTATACCTGTCAAACATGTTGTTTACTGTTTACAGTTTTTCAAAGAATTCTGTCACATTCCAAAAACCATTCCGTATGAATATTCACAGTTTAGACCTCTAACATTATTAAGGTCAGCTTTATGACGTTTTAAAAATGCCTGAATTGATAGTTCTTACGGTTATTTTACATTAAAATATTTCTTTTCCACGACGTAGCTCAATAAATGTAATGCACGTTAGTATTTTGCCGCGACTGTGTTTAACACTGTTACAACTGCGAGGTAAAGGGCTGTACTAATTGTAATTATCCTTTTGTTATTGATATGTGTTGGGTCATTTCTCTAAAAGGACGGCCTCAGTTGGAATAAATATTAAAACGAAGGAACAACCAGTGAAAAAAACCACATTAAATTCAAGCACGCAACTCGTGTTGCTCAATTTTGTCATACAAAATTTAAAAGATAGCGCTGAACATGCATACAAATAATACGATAACTTTTATTCCGCTCATATTTCTATGTATTGCTACTTACTGTTTATTAGGTTTATTTAAATTTATAGGGCTGCGCTGTGTATTTTTCTTCTGGGATTGTGGCAAATTACGTTACACGACTGTGTTTCAAACCCCTTAGGGCAAAGGTACAACGTTGTGATAAATAAACAGACGTGGATGTAAATTAATAACTTCGTCATAAAAACAGTTCACATTTAAAACTTATAAATAGAGCTAATCAAATATTTGAAATCATGCACACACAGGGCCAGCCAAACGTCCACGATGCACAAAGGCACGCCATTTCACAGACACAATGATTAACGAAACACACGTCACAGTATATTTATAACTGCCGTGGAAAAACAGATTTATCACAACATCGTAACTTGCCTAGGTAGGTTTAAAAAACACAATGTCTGCAAACGTAATTTATTAATTTGAAGTAATTTTCGGAGCAAGAATAATTTACGTTTCGTTTAACAAAAAGCAACACGCCATGTTATGACTCGCCACGTCTGCCAACTTCACTAGATAACTGCCCCGCCATCATATCTAAATATATTAAAATACGTATTCGAACTTAAAAATCTCTTTTCAGTTGTAAATTACAAATTCAAAAATCATTATTTTGCTGTAATAAGCATGAAATATGCTATAATTAAAAATATGTATAATTTAATTGCTTACTAAAGAAGTGAAATTTCCTGAGTGTGAAAGAGACGAAGAAAGACAGAGTGCGACTAGTCTCGCCAGCAGACAGATTTTCAATGCTTTCTCTCTCGATAAAACAATACGGTACCAATACGGCCTACTCACGATATTTTCCGCTGTTATTTTAAACTGTAAAAGTTAGACATGTTGCCATTGGGGCTATTTAAATATTTCGATAGGCACCGTTTAATTTACAAATAGTATACTGAAAAACGAGGTTAAAATAATTATTTAACTGTGAACTATTTCTTACCGGTCGTTGCTAACACGTCGCTGCACTCGCTGTTGTTAATTCATATTTGAAAAAGAAATAAATATTACAAGTTATAGAAAATATTCAGATAAAGGTTCGTTTGTTCAATAATACAGTACTCTAAACCACAGTGTTGTATATTTGTGAAATACAGGTTATTGAAAAAACAGGTGACATGTTATGCCTAGAGCGTTTTTTCAAAGGTCGGTTTTCATAAGTCGCTTCCAATTGGGAATGGACTATAGAGACTTTCAAGACCCTAGCAAATTTTTATTAAAGGTCCCTTCGCGTGAATTTTGATAAACTTGTATTGTCTATTCGCGGTTTCTTAAGACTTGTTGAATCAAACCTCTGAAAAATCACACCATGTTTTACATGTTTGGTTGTTTCTTACTTATGTTATGTATCAAAAGCATTTTATACTTGTGTAAACTTTAAAGTACCTTATTTTTTAATGGCGGCTGAGCGGTTAGCCTGCTCGCCTCTCGTCAAAGCGATCCGGGTTCAATCCCCGGCCGGGTCACCGGATTTTCGCATGTGGGAATCGTGTCTGACGATGCCGTTGGTCAGCGGATTTTCTCGAGGATCTCCCGTTTCCCCCGCCCTTTCATTCCGGCGCTGCTACATATTCACCTCAATCACCCTCATCGGCTCTCAAGTACTCGATGTTAAGATCCGTCCAAATCTCTTCACGCATCCTAATTTTTTGGTTAAATTGAATTATTTTTTATATTTAATCTATCTATTATATTATTTAATTTATAACTAACACGAATAAAAACAGTGAGAAAAGAAGTGTGTTAGTAACGCCTAGTAAGAAGTAGTTTTTTGTGCCAAATATTATTACACGGAGTGGGCACGAATGGGGTGCGTTGTCTCGTTAGGGTAATTTTCGAGACTCCGATAGGCTTTGTTTACATGAGGCGGAGGAATATCCTGGAAGTAGAACTTCACCAGGGCTTCAGAAAAGTTGGTAGTAGCCGCGAATTGGCTATATTATATGTTGCTGATACATAATTTAATTCACTGAATTAGTTTTACGATCGGCATTATAGAATTAAGAAACTATAAATATAATTGGTACGCAAAATATTTACAATTAAATTCTACGTTTGTGTGTATATCTCTGTGCGTGTGTGTGTATTTACGTAGAACCTACCTTAAAATTTCTCCCAACTTTGACTTCTGCAAAGTTATCTATCACTCTCCCGAAGCCTGGGTTCCCAGCAAAGAACGCTTAAGAACTACTTTTCTTCCCATTCATGAACGCTCTGCAATTGCATATTTAAATTTTCCAGATTTACTCCGGTAGGGCCTATACTAAAGTTTGATGATACCACTTTACTACTCAAACCATTGACACGAGATCATATCTGGCAATTTTCTACATTCAGCACAGGAAAAAACGACACATTTATCCTAAAGAAACTTTCGGGATCACTTGATCATTCTTCTTAAGCGAGTTCGTCGTAATGACGCCACATTTTTCTACGTCGAGTACGAAGATATTCAATCCGAATACCTGACAATATGTTTGCTACCTGACAATATGTTTGCAACGTGCAGGCACTGATTACATGCAGATGAACAGGCGGAGTTGATTGAGTAACTAACGAAGAGTGAATATATTTACAAAATTTTGACATTCTTTATCATGCTACTAGTTGGCCCTGGCCACAGTCGCAGACTGCATGATCAAAGACATCGCAGCATAGTACTTATTACCAATTGCCACGGCTCGCCCCTGATATGATTACTGTAGATCTATGATTTCATTATTACCATACGTAAGCAAAAAAAACATTATGGTAAAAATTCGACAATAGAGTGATATCATTGTACAATTACCCATGTGTCTAATCTCTCCGATGTCAATGTTTTCTTGAAGGTAAGGAAAATGTACCCGATCATAGTGGGGCAATTCACAAACTATAATTCGTAATTTAAAGCATAATTTTTCGACTGTAAACCCATCCTTAGCCGGTATTGTAACCTACACGGTTTTGCATCACAATCATATGAACTAGTCTACGCACTGCCCACAATCACAAGGCCTTCTGTTATGACAAGATTTAGGAATTTATGTAACATGGCAATAACTTTGTCCCTTCTAACCGAAATTACAGTACCGAGCTACTTACTCTTTATTTTCAATATAAGAAACCAGATACAGTTGCTCCTTGTGTAAACGAATGAGAAAACCGAATTACAATCCTACAAGAAATAATGATTACTGCACAAAAGAATTGATTCTGCTGAATTGTATTGGCAGGTGGTTGAAATTTGTCACTAGGTTCAATATACTGTACCATACATCTGCAAGCAATATACGTCATTATCGTTATTGTACATAGTAAGACGGTACGAGACGCTCTCCTCTCTCATCTGAAGATACTCGAGATTCTGTGTCATTTCTGCGCCATACAACCAGTATTCAGCATTTAAGGTTAATTGCAAGTAGAGGTATACTTACAATATAAGAGTAACACCTGCCGCAGGGCGCAAAGTGTTTTATATTGTGTATACTTACACCGCAATACTTCGAGGTTATATCTTAATAACTACATTATTGTATCGTTCTCATTCCCTTATTTCTCAACACAGGTGGTAGCATATATATATAAAATACTTTCATGGGATATTCTCGAATTACCTGTCCTAAGGACGAGAGAGTGGCGGGGCCCAAACATTTTAGTTTGCCCCAGACCCAGATAAAACTCTGGGCGGGCCTACTTCATAATGCAATTACCTATAAACCATTATTACAGTTATTCGGTTTAGAAGAACGCAGTTATCAGTTCATGAGTACTGTGTAGATATGAAAAATTAACAGTAACAGTTAATGTGGAATAGGATCACCTATTTTTACAGTTATCTACATTATTTTAGTTGTTTACACAAACGTTACGTTAATTTTTGCATGCAAACGTACTTTACATCGCCCCCACGAACGGTTTTTTGTTGTTCAACGTCCGCAGTTTTGCCTGAGCTCGTTTAATACAGGTCAATATAGTACAAACATTTATTGAGGTCCATTAAAACACTGCTCTTGTAATTTTACAGACGAGTAAATTTGCAAGAACAATATTTGTACCGTTACAAACATTTGTAAAATTGCAGTCAATTCATGGTTTCTTCACACTTTTTGAATCAAACCTTTGAAAAATCACCGTAAGTATGAGGTGATTGGCCCTAGAAAACAGCGTTTTATACTCGTGTTAACATAAAAGTCCCTTATTTTTGGTCAAATTTGTCTTTTACTTATATTTTATTTATAAATTAAAATATTCAATTATAATTAATATGTATGAAAACAGGGAGAAAATAGGTGTATTGGAAATGTAAGAAATGGTTCTTATGCTAAATATAATTACACTGAATGCACACGAATGCGGTGCATTTCCCCTTTGGTATAATTTTCTATAGAGAGTCTCAATCTTAGATTGCAGTGTGCTGTGTAATAGTCATTCACACTCTCTTTCCAATACACGATCTGTCGTTAACGCTGTCCTGGTTCCTGCGTGCAGTGTTGCCTGATTAATTACATTTATTGCAGCCTCAAAAAATATGCCATTTTCGTCGTGTGCGCGCGCCATGCAATCACAAGGATAGGGTTTCTTACAGGTATTAGCTTCAAAGGAACCGCTTAGCTTTGCGTCGCTGGATTGGATTCTCTTTAAGAGTGGGATGGACCACCGCATTTTTTCTAATGAAATAGTTGTTTCCGCGAATACGCGTATCTCGGAAAATTATTTTTCTGTAAATACGAATTTTCTCCCCCCCCCCCCCCAAAAAAAACACCCTGAACCCCCCCCCTTTTTTTTTGTCATATGTGTATTCTGGGAGAAAAAAATTCCCGCAAATGGGCAGATATCGCATTTTTAAAGCTTACCTATGCAGTTTCCTTAAGCGACAAGAGAAAAGTACAAATATACGGGCATAGTTTAATATGTGGTCTTTCATCGCGTACAATAAAACCCCTATGTTAAAATGAGAAAGTGAAGAGATTTGGACGGCTCTTAACATCGATGTCTTGAGAGCCGATGAGAGTGATTGGAGTGAGTATGGAGCAGCGCCGGAATGAAGGGGCGGGGGAAACTGGAGATCCCCGAGAAAACCCGCCGACCAACGGCATCGTCTGGTACGATTCCCACTTGCGAAAATCAGGTGACCCCGTGCCCCCCATTTTTTTTTTGTTAAAGATCTCATTTGCACAGTACATCGTTACGACGTAAACACTGCACGCCTTGTGCGTAGGAGCGATGAGGCACTAGGCGTGCGTGTTAGTGTCGCCCGTATCGCTCCCTCGCTTCTTGACCTTCGACGCAGAGTTCCCACGGGGGGGGGGGGCACCCCACTCTTAAGACTGTACAGACTACCCTGAAGGCCAATGAACTCGCCAATTTTTCAGGTCTCTAGTTATACAAACAATTTCCGAGTGAAAATTACAATTATGTGATTCCTGCCAGTGTAGGTACCTCGTGGTCGGCGTGCTGCGCCGTGAGGCTGCCCAGCTGGTCGTGCAGCGTCTTGACGCGTCGCTCGGCGCCCGCCAGCTCCTGGAGCCGCTTGGGCTCGTTGCAGCGCGCCAGCTCGCTACGTAGCACGTCCACGTAACGCTGCTCCTTCTCCAGCATCAGCCGTATCGTGTGCACCCGCTGGCACTCCAGCTGCCGCATCTTCT
Organism: Dryococelus australis; assembly: GCA_029891345.1. NCBI lineage: Eukaryota > Metazoa > Arthropoda > Insecta > Phasmatodea > Phasmatidae > Dryococelus > Dryococelus australis. The sequence continues at coordinate 46,956,499 of CM057006.1, forward strand.
CGTGCTGCAAACACACCGCCACCTCTTACACGCCGCACAGTATGACACGGCAAGTCTTTACTATGAGCGAGGGAACATCGCCGCAGTAGTCCACAAATAGGACCATTGTGTCTCGAAGATGAATGAGCAGCAACGAAATGAAAGGGTGATCCAGAGAGTGGAGGAAAAAAAAAGGGGGGGGGGGGAATGATCCAAGAAAACCCACCGGCCAACTACAACGTTCGTTCACTCCATTTTCTCGCTACCCCGGGTCCGAGCGGGAGTGGTCTGCCCCACTGCACCACCTAGGCCCTCTTTGTTATATACGCTGTTCACAGTAAAGTGAGTACTTTTTAAGGCCCTTCTATATTTTACCTTTCACCCAATTTCTATCTTCCTACTGCTTTTTAAATATAATATATAATTTAATATAAACATTGCAATGTGATCAATAAACACAGTGTATACATTTCACCACTCTCAAAATTTAACGCCTAAGACTGCAATAAGATATATTTTTTAGTGGTTAATGCCTGTTGGGAGGGCCTTAAGTAGTACTCACTTTGCTGTGAATAGCCTATACTGGTCTTCGAACAACTTGGTTTTTCGGCCTGAAGTAGAAACATCTCTTTTTCAATAGCCAAAAATCTGTACTCTAGATTTTTAGTATATTTAACGGTTTCGTGTCATCATATCGGTATATTCAGATAAATATTAAAATAATTTGAAAAATAACACTAAACTTCTTTTTTTATTGTATGAAGAACAAATTAAAATTATTAATACGAAGTTTGGTTTCAGTTTAAGTGTCACTGGTGTCAACGCAATGGCATGTTCCAATTTGTTTGAAATTCGATACATGATTCACCTTAAGTAAGGGTTTGAATTATGGATGTTCTGGCTTCAAATCATATCTTAGAAGTTAGAACTGAAGTACAGGCGAACCGCATGACAGACTGCTAAGAAACCTCCTTCCTTGAAATTATTTCCAGCTGCAGCCTGGCATATTAATTTCGTTCCAATTTTGAGATTTCTGCTAGAAAAAATATATCAATTGTAAATCTTTTAACACTCGTTTAGTTGTCATTTTCCTCCAATGCCATACTTTTCTAAGAATAGTATTTCATATCACAACGAAAAATAATGTACTACAGTGAAATTGTAACAGAAAATCATTTTAGCTGAGAGGAGGGCAACCCAGTGTCGGCAGAAATCAATCTCTAGAAATCAACCTGCATGTTGGGGTTATTCTGCTCCTTACATTAACTACGTAAAGAGTCGACTGCGCGTGCTGTTAGTCAAATACACGGGCGCGTCACCAACATACGGCGCATTCGGCAAATAAAGAGAGCCCGAGCTCCCACTTCACTCTCTTCTTTCCTCTCCGACGTTCACTCGAGATGTCCCCTTGTAGAAGAAAGCGACAAAGAGGAGGTAAAGTCTGTTCACGTTGAAGTGAACACTTTTGAAATCAACCTTAGAAAAAGGTCACTGCTCCTACCTACATATATTTTAACGAGCGCACCGAGTCACATGCGCCTAGTAAAGTTGGTAACGATGGAGGGGAAAGTAGTTTCATATCTTGAAGTTGAATAAAAAGTGTTAGGCAACCATTTGTGATAACTTAAATTATTTCCTTCGTTTTATGCTTATTTTAATGCACCAGAGTGTAATAATGAGCAAATATGGAAAACATTTACTTTCGTAATAATTTCACAGTTTCACTTGACCGACGCATGGATAAAATGATGATGCCTGTGGCAATGTCAATTTTACATAAGGCGGAATAATACACAACGTGCTTACAAGTAGATCTTAAACAGGGCTCTCAAAAGTGCTCATTTTACCGTGAACAGCCTCTATCAAAAATATCTTACCAGCACCCCCCCCCCCCTTTTTTTTCTCGAAATTACTGGCTACTTCTGCCCGTAGATTGAAAAATGATAGCACACGCCAGAGTATTATATTCATGAGTCTAAAAACAGAATGTTTCCTTTTTGACAATTGAACTGTCAAAATCATGCGAGTTGGGCGAACGAGAATATAATACTATTTTTTTGGTAACAAATACACTTTCTATGGCCATATTTTAATGCAACTATGATACAGCAAGCTACAAATTTAATAACAAATAAAAACACCGATATTTTGGAAAACTAGAAACACACTCCCGTGGCGCACGATCGAGTGAATTAGATTTTCTGGCCACTCGTCTACCAAAGTTTGCAACGTGCGCACATACAAAAATAATCAGTCTAGCTTATTTCCATGGGCAATATGCATAGTTGTATGTAGTTAGGGTTCGCTTAACTTCAGTACCAACTATGTATTTCAACCATGTTATATGCATAACATTCGATCAATTTACAGCTGTTCCAAAATATCACGAAAGTGCGAGTATATACACTGTAAAAACATTTCTGGTAAACCTCCCAACATATAATGGAAGTTTTTAACCTATACACTATATTGTTAAAATCACACACATCAAGATGCAGATATAGGAATGTTTAGCATCGCTAATATACACAGTTGAAAACTTCCCTACGTATTTGACTGTTTCCTGAGCACACTAAAGTGAATGCATGGGGGAAAGCATTACCATTCCTGCTTTCTCACTACGCGTATACACTGGTATGGTAAATTTCCAGATAATTTCTTAGAGTGTAGATCTACTCCAACTGTTATTAAAAAAAATCAACCATGAATATGGCACTGTAATTCCGCCAACTCATCTGTAACTGAATGTGGTGGTGAGACAGTGACGAATGACGAGCCACTCAGCAGAAATACCTTCAGCCGTGTTAATGTCAACTTCGAATGCGGTAGTACGGAGAAAATAAAAACAAAATAACATACACATAATTTCGTTTATCAAACAGACGCCAAAACACTATCAACAAATGAGTAGTATTAAGAATTCATAATTTTTAAATACATCACAAATTCGCGTCAGAACATCAGCGAAAATCGTGTTGGAATGTCTCCCTAAATGTCTTCGATTTTCCACAGGGTCTACATCTCACGTTTTAAGAATTAAAGGCACCGCCGGACTCCTGCCACCCTCCCCCCTCCCCCCCACACACACACACACTCCACAAAGAAAAATACACACGTGTGGCGCACAGCGTCACATTTAAACCGAGAGGTTAGGAGTTCGAATCTTGGGCAAGCAACGATAGTGAACAATCATTATTAATATTATGTTATTCAAATGTGTGTGGGCCACCCCCGCCCACCACTTCAAACTTCAAGGGTATCATCGATCAAAATGTAAACCATCACTGCTGCAGATTGGCCAGTAGTGTTACGGCTGTCACAGAGACAATTTTTTTCCTCGCAGATTCTGAGGTTATTTTATGGTTTCGTGGCATGATACCAATGGTAAAAAAAAAAAAAAAAAAAAAAAAAAAAAAAAAAAAAAAAAAAAAAAAAAAAAAAAACTTATTTTAAAAATACTACTTTCGTTTTTAGAGCTAAATGTGAAAAATTTAAATTTAAATCTTTATAAGTAAAATTTTCGAAAAAGCAATTTAAGCCAAGTCTCATTTCGACTAAAGTGTTTACTGAAGTAACTGCAGCGGCATGTTGAGTGTTTTTTGAAACAAGACTTTTTGAATTACTTCCAGCGGGTGTTTACCCTCTAGAAATTCTTACGTTCAATTTTTTCTCGAAAATTAAAGTAAAATACGGCCTAACAGCGTGTCACATTTACAATAAATGTTCATAACGAGGAACGATGACATTATCACGATCGTTAGCCTAACATATTGATAATGTTTGATTTCGAGATTTCTACAAAAATTCATATAAATTCAAAATTACTATTTGCTCAATTTGTGTTTTAACAGTAATTTTCCTCCTGTCATTTTCTTACTATTATTACATATAAAAGCAAAAATAATAAAATTAAATAAAAATAAAAATTCTAGCCTTTGGAACGTTAAGGGGGTTGCCCAGTTGGCAAATGGGTCTCATTGTGCCTGGGCACGCGACGACTAGACGCCATATTGCGCACAACTTACTCTTTTTGTTCATTCGTCTCTTTAGTCGTTGTGGCCAACAGTGGATAGGTCGAGATGGCCCGATTGCTTGGCCTGCACGTTCACCAGACTTGACTCCGCTAGACTACTTCCTGTGCGGGCCACATGAAGGGCGTGATTTACGAGACCCCTGTGGAATCAAAGGAGGACATGCTGGCGCGGATTATGGCTGCAGCGGATCTTGGACTTCCAGGTATTGGTGATTGTGTGTACCAGAACATGGTACGTAGGTACCGTGTTTTTGCAGACGTCGTTGGTCGCCACATCGAGCCCTTCTTGTAAGTGAACCCACAAGATAAACAACGTACAGTATGTTGCAGACGTGGGAGAGGCCAACGTGATGTGGTGGTGTTATGATTGTCGCGGGGAAACGGTACGTTTCCGCACATAAGTTATTATGCAAAACGTAAACGGCTTGGTCCCCCTATAAGCCCTTACTATGTGTAATGGGAATCTGGACACACACTGTATATACCTCATACCTAAATAAACCCCCTCATAACAATAAAAGCTGTACCGCATCATCTTGTCATTGAGCTCCGCCCCTAACATTCTCATGTATGGAGTTAGCTAAATGTTAACTTCATAAAATACGTCTACTTGCGATTAACCTCAACGCAGAATACTGGTTGTATAGCGCAGAAATGACACAGAATCTCTAGTATCTTTAGATGAGAGAGGGGTAGCCCCTCGTGCCACTCACAACATAATAACGATGATTATACAGCTTCCAGATGTGTGGTACAGTATATTGAAACTAGTGACAAATTTCAACCACCTACAGCAGAACGAATTCTTTAGTGCAGTAATCATTATTTCTTCTAGGATTGTAATTCGGTTTTTATAGGCTCTACACTGTACTTCTAGTGTGCTCAAATACGTACGCCACTGCTTTGTTATTCAACGCCTTGTATTACACACTTAGAAATATATGGTAGCGTTCGTGCATATGCTTAGGAAAGAGACAAATCTTAGGAAAGTTGCCAACTTGGTATTGTAACAACGCTCAACATTCCTATATTTGCAGTCATACGTGGTATTATTCCCATACTATGTATAAGTTAGAAACTTCCATTAGAGTTTAGGAAGATTACGAGAAAATTTTTACAGTGTAGGGAGTCGCAATGACGGGCACGCGAGTGGTATAACCACTATATTTCACACAGCACTGCATCAAGGGAAGTAACATCAATATAGTGACTGTCAGAATTGCGGAGAGGCAATCCAAGGCCCAGCGGGGAACACTAGAGATATTTCCCACCCACCCGAGCGATAATCTAAATTCGCCCCGGGCGACACCACAGTCTTCCATTCTTTGCCTTGGATAACAACAGGCGACAGACAGGAAATCTGTTGGAAGCTATTGACTTTACTGCGCACATGTTTGGCTTCTATACCATAGAAAGGGCCGCGGTGGCTCAGCGGTTAGCTCGCTCGCATCCCACCAAGGCGAACCGGTTCAATTCCCGCCAGGGTTACTCCAGATTTTCGCATGTGGGATTCGTACAGGACGACGCCGCTGGTCCGACGGGTTTTCTCGAAGATCTCCCGTTTCAACCACCCTTTCACTTCGGCGCTGTTCCATTCTCACCTCGCTTCACCCTCGCCGGCTCTCAAGACCTCGAATGTCACGAGCCGCCCAAATCTCTTCACTCGCTCATTCTATCATAGACTAAAGACGAGATAGACGGCTTATTCATCTTCTGCGCATGTGCCCCACTTTGACCTACCCCGAAGTAACACACCTGTCAGTCACATGGTCAACACTGATGAACGTATTAATACCTCAATTTTCAAAAGAGAAGCACTTTTAATCGAATAAAATACTTTTATAAGCTATTCACATTAGAGTTAGCACGTTTTGAAGTTATCTTATTTAGAATAATAGTCAATAAAAATATTTAATTGTAGCCTCAGACAAATACACTGTGTTCATTACTTACATGGAAAATATTTATTTTAAAAAGTGGTGGGAGGATGAAAATGGCTGACTGGGAAAAAGTAACTAGGGCCTCAAAAGTGCTCATTTTACCGTGAACACCCTATACCAATTTCACGTCAATCAAACTGCATTACGAGCTGGTTAGAGGACGTAAACACGCATCTCAAAGCAATTGTTTACTAAAAAATATCCTTAACTTCAAATCCAACCGACGTCGTTTTTGTGCAAGTCGTGTCGGCGGAAAAGCAGTTCAACGTAGGAACACGGAGATTGGTTGTGTGCAGCCAGCGAGATCTGTCTGCCTCGTGTTTAGTCTGTAGCTTCCTACCGACACAAAATATATCCAATAGTAGGCTACACTCACGACGACGTACAATTTTTCTGAAGCCATGCTCGAGTTCTACCTTCATGCAATTCCTCCGCCTCGCGCGAACAAAAGTTACTCAAGTCTGGAAAATTACGGGAAAGAAACAACGCCCCGCTGTAGATAACATATTAGTGGAAGTTCAATTCAAACAAAAAATAAGATACTTAGGTAAACGTAACTATAATAAGCATGTGATGCACGGCATGCTTAGGGAATCAACTAGCTTCATAACGATCGAGACGGTTTGAGGAAAGTCACTAACGGCCGAGTACTCGCCAACGTGACATTTTCAAGCAATTAACACAATTTTACGTGTACAAATTACGTCGCCACGCAGGGAGAATATCAATCGTCACTTCTGTACTACCATCGTTTCTCGACCAATTATGGGTAGTCTTATCGTGGACGGATTGTTTATTTTTGTTTATTTGGAATTTCGAGTGGCCCCGAACGGCGACAAGGACTTAGCAAGGGGAAACTTGACATTCAGGAATTGGAGAAGAATCAGCCAGGGCACGTATTTACTCTCTTCAGACCACGCCATTAAAAGTACGAAACTAAAATTTTACAGAAACGTATTTTTATTTCGCATAGTCCACTCATCGTTACTTCCAACTTTCCTGAAGCCCTGCCTAGTTATACTTCCAGACTATTCCCTCGCCTCATGAACACAAGGCTAAACTAAATATAGAATATTACACCAAAGAGACATTCATACGCAGTCGGCTTAATGATATTTTGTGTGAGGATTATTCCTTACCAGGCATTACCAACATACCTATTTTATCTATTTTTATTCGTATTAATTATAAACGAAATATTATAATTTATAGACAAAATAGACAAATACTACGGTATTTGAATTTAACAAGAAAATACGATATTTTAATGTTAATAATTAAGTACAAAAAACTTGTGATACAAGTAATATTTATGAAACATCCAAGAACGTCACTCATAGGGTGATTTTTCAAACGTATGTTTCGAAAAGTTGAGATACTGTGAACTGACTATATCATACATCAATTAACATTTTTTTCCCCAGCTTTGTGTCATAATCTATACTTCTACAGTAATATGAAAGAAAAGACATTCAAGAAATGGTAATAACCAATGCTGCTAGGAAAACAGGCAGGTATAGGCTGCTCACAGTAAAGTGAACACTTTTGAGGCCCTGGTTACTTTTTTACCATCAGCCATTTTTTATACTTCCACCACTTTGTAAAATAAATATTAACATGTAAGTAATACACACAGTGTACATATATGAGTACCCACCATTTGGCCTAAAATTAGGCCAAATGATTTTAGACTAAGTGACTTTCGACCAAATAATTTCAGGCTAAATCATTTTAGGTCAAACGACCTCACGCTTAATAATTTTAAGCCAAATGACTAAGCAAAATAATTTTAGGCCAAATGATTGTAGAAGCATATTACTTATTTCAGAACTTTTCTGTTACAATACCCCAAAGAAAGAAATATATCGGGTTTCTCTGGTATACGACACCTCTGATAACAGATGGCATTGCTGTAGTACTTTCTCTGCAAAAAGTCAATATCGGTGGGAACACTTTCATCTAGTTCAGACGACTGAATATGATGGGATTTTTTGTCCGAAAGGTTGTTCCTACAAGCTGCGGCTACACGTTGGACATTACATCTTCATCTTGAATCTATTTCTTTAACACAGTGAATGGAAATAATTTCATACATTTTGAAAAAAATATACTCGGAAGGTAGTTTCAGCACAATGTTTCTTATGTTTATACAGGTGCGTCGAGAGGAGGTGAAAGCCACTACTGTACCCGTGAAGGCCTGGGACCTGCGAGGAGGCCCGTAGGAGCCCTAAAATATGTATTTCTAAAAAGAGAAACACGAAATAATATGTAATTTTACATTTAAGTCGAAAGGGAAATTGACTTATCAAACGAAAAGATTAAAAATATTTTATTCAAATGAAAAAAAAACGCGGTTTTCTTAATTTGAAACTTACAAGATGAGTTCAATATAGGAGCAAGAGTAAATGGCAGTGAAATAATAGAAAAATAATTTAATAACTTTTTTCACAACCACACGAATTTAACTACAAAATGACACGAACAGGACTGTAAGTATATCAGTGCACAAAAACACAAAGCAGAGCTTATGTGGCAAAAAATAATACATCACTATTTTTACCCTGATCACAGAAAATGGCATGGTAAAAGTTGTCAAAAAGCTAACAAACAAAAAAAAAACCTTCTGGTACAGATGATCCCAACTGTCTTAATCAAGGAAAGTTGCCATCCATAAAAAAATTCCACTGGTAAACATATTTAATAACTTTCAAATGGCATATTTCCAGATGAACTTAAACTGGCAAAATTCTGACCAATGTTTAAAAAAAAGGTGATGGTTGTGTGGACAACTACAGACCTATAGCTATTCGATCACCATTCTCAAAAATCCTAGAAATGATTATTTCCAACATACTATATCAATTTTTATAAGAAATAGCATACTAGTACAAGATCAATATGGTTTCACGAAAGGCAGAGCAACAGAACAAGCAACTTACCGCATTATTGGTAAAATAGTAAGTGCTTTAGACAAAAATATACAAGTTACTTTCATACTTGCGGACCTAGCAATGGCTTTTGTTCGTGTGGACCACAGCATACTTCTAAATAAACAAAAAAGTTACGGAGTTAAGAAGAAATGCTAAAATCATACTTAAAAAACAGAAAAAACAAAAAACAATCATACGTTTCTGTGACCACCAGGATAAAATATCATATCCACTCCCTATCACAGCAGCGATCCCTCAGGGCTCAATATTGGATCCACACGTATTTATATTATTCATCAATGATTTTCCATTACTAATAAACGAGGGTGAAGTGATAATGTTTGCAGATGATACAAATATTCTAATAACAGAAACTAACAAACGTTATAAATAACATTACTGAATCACTTCTTGAAATCGAAAACAGGTTTCATAACAAATTATTACTCAATATTGAAAAATCCTCTATAATTTAATTTATCCCATCAGGAGCGAAAAGAAAAATTAGTGCAGAGGACATAACTATTGGCAATGAGAAAAAAAGGGTAAAATTTTTAGTACTACAAATGTATGAAAACTTGACCTGGCAGAATTACACAAGATAAATATTATAAGAAAATACGTTACATGTGCTTCACTAAGTATGCACTAAAACGGATATGTTGCCTACGGATAATTCTGACTTCATATTTCCCAAACATGCAATCCACCCTGGAGTGTAAGTAAATTGTCGCTGTAAGCCCCTATTTAAAGAGCTAAAAATGTTAACATTCCCTTACTTATACATATACCACGAAGTGCTATATGCTTAACAAGACACCACATTTGAAATCATCAAAAATATCCAAAGTTACAATACAAAATGCCAGAATGTTAACATGTTATCTCATAAAACTGAAAAATGTTTTGAAAGACCACTCTATAAAGGAAACCAGCTAAAAAAAAAAACAATTTACCAAAGGCTATTAAAAATTCAAAATCTTCAAAATTTTAAAAATAATTAAAATATTGTTCATTGAGAAATTTATCTTATTGGGTGAAAGAATATTTAAATAGTTATATGCATTAAAAGCATTCAAAATGGTCGTTTTAGTAATAACTTAAGGTCTAATTTATATATTTATGTATACATCTATACTTGTATATGAGCGTGTATGTATATTTGTTTGTATGCAAGTATGTGTATATGAATATTGCATAGCTACATGCATACATACGAAGTAGGTAAGTGTTAATATGTTAATATAAGAAATATTGTATTTGTTAAAACATGTATAGTCTATTGGCGGTTTCTTCACACTTTGTTAATCAAAACTTTGAAAAATCACTCAATGAATGACATGTTTGGTTGCTTCCTAAATAAGTTGAGTATAACTAGCGTTTTATACTTGTTATCATAAAATATCTTATTTTTGACTAAATTTGTCTTTTAATCGTATTTTATACAAAAATGATATTTTATATGTAATTAATAATAATGAAAACAGTGACAAAATAGGTGTGTTGGTAAAGCCTAGTGATAAATAGTTATTATGCAACATATCGTTACGCTGAGTGCGCACGAAAGTGGTGTGTTATCCCTTGGTCTATATCTAAGTCGTCTGTGCCATTTGTGGAATTTTCTGGACTCGATTAGGCTTTGTTTGCATTGCTTGCATGAGGTGGAGGAACATACTGAAAGTAAAACTTGAGCAGGGATTCAGAAAAGTTGGAAGTGATAGTGAATGAACTATAATATTTTGGTGCGTATATCATAAATGTATGTAAATATGTGACAACGCACAGTACAGTTGCGCCGTCCTGCGCAGCTATGACTTGGTCTCTACCTGCGCGACGCTAGCAGCTTCGACTCTCGGCAGTCAGTGCTGCACTCTGTCGTTCCCATTCGCTTCTTCCTTTCATCAACCTCTATGTACTAACCTACCCCCTTCTCCACCCGCATGCGTATTCAAAGCCTGCCCACGTGAGAAATTTTGAATTGTTCTAGGGCTCGATCACTTATCTACCTAATACCGTCGTGGTACGACACACTTGTTTTCAAATATTATGTGTTGAGGGGCGTCGCTAACTCTGAGGTAAGTCATGGGTGCAGTGTTAGATGTCTCGTGACGTGAGCTGTAGCACTATGTACGAGGGATAGTATTTAATATTTCTAGAGAACTTCTGTGTAATGGCTTAACTTCCAATTGTGTTTTTTTAGGCCTCCCGTTTCGGATTGAGTTTCGATTAGCCGCTTCACGGTAAGTTGTCTGGATTTATATATTGGATTTTCGTAAGAATACCTGGTGCGAAGTTGAAATGGTTAAATGGGCTTTAGTATGCACCGCCCTTGGAAAGTATTGATTTTTTTTTCACACTGCACTTAATGACTTGCGGTCAGCTAACTATTTTATCAGGTGTTTTTTAATACTGTGGAAACTATGAACAACCCTTTAATTCACGTGTAAAGCTTTAAGGAATTACTCAAGGTGGTTTGATATTACGTGAACAGAGCTTTAATGTGACACGCTTTTAGTGACAAAGGGTATCAAGTGGAAACCTAATATTTGAGATTTTAGGAGTGTTTCATATACGCTCATTTTTGTTTGTACAAATGAGTAGTAGGGAACTTTTGTGAGTGCATCAATCTGATTTGGGACACAGTTATTAGAAAGGCATATTAGCCCGAGATCCCGTAATTGGTAATAGTTTTAACATTCATTTCATCGTCGTTTTGTGTAATTACATTTGCCTCTAATCTTGTGGAAATGATGGGGGGGGGGGGGGGGCTATGATTGACCGGCTAGGTGCCCTCTCATTTCGAGGCATTTAAAAATTTTTTTTAAATATTTTATTATTGTTCTATATTCAACCTATAGTGTGTGAAATTCTACGAGACAGCCTTTTATGGCATTTGATACCCGCCTAAACGTATCAAAGTAATGCACAATTTGAATGCGAGAAAAAGGATATTATAGTCATTTGTAATTAGCCTGTTGGTTATGTATTTTTTACTTGCTTTAAAGGCAAATTATTAAGAATTTTGTATTGGAAAAAAAGAGTTGCATACAGTCAATATTTTTATTATGTATTTTGTATTCCTTTTGGATACTGTTTTACTACTTTGTATTCGTATTTGAAGACTTCTTTACATTAAGCAAACAATGAATGGTTTAAAATTTATTTTTCAATTAAAACACCTTTCTTTGATTGAAAGTCTCGTGGCAACAAATAGGCCACACAGTAAGTACTGGAAAAAATGGGACAGCTGAAATAAATAAACATGACGTCTAGTGCGGAAAGGGTACACGCGTAGAAGATAAACCGGTCTACCTCATCTTTAGTCCATGGAACTAGCAGGCAGACGCCATGGGTAGAGACCGAAATCTAGCGATTTCATTTGAAGCCAAGATAGGCTGCAAACACGTGTACATTTGACTGTGTCTCAAATGGACCGCAGTGTATAAGACACTGCCATGAAAGAATTTGTACCAGTAACTGACCTGCAAGAAAACTAGGACCGAATACAATTCGATTATATAGGCTATTCACGGTAACGTGAACACTTTGCCGCCCCCCCCCCCCTCCCCCGGCCGACCTACAGGTATCAAACCATAATAAATAGGTTTTATTGCAGCTTTGGACGTTAACTTTTGAGATTGGTGGCATGCATAAACTGTGTTTTAGGCACGTGGCAATGTTAAAATGAAAAAAAAAAAAATTGACAGAAAAGTAAAAATCAGCTAAAAAAATTTAGCAGAGCCTAAAAAGTGTTCACTTTACCGTAAACAGTCTATACGTGGTCTGCGATGAAATTGGGGAATCAGCTAACGAACATTTAACTGAGGCTCTACTACACGAAGGACTGTGGAGCCGAACATTTAACATCTACTACACGAAGGATTGTGGAGTCTAGCTTGTTGCCTAAAGCCTAGTACACACGGCCATCTCTCTTGTATAAGAATGTGAAAATGAAGGTGAACAAGAAATTGAACACTAAAGTGTCTAATAGCTAGTATGGACTGAATTGTGTGACCCGTACACACAACACTAGCTGGTGAGCAAGAAAGTGGATGGTTGATGTCAACTATGTATAATTTGGAAGCAGTTGTTGGGGTTGTCGGGGTAATTTGTGCATTATCAATAGCATCTGCCATAAGAAAGAATGAAAGATTGACTATACTCAAGACATATTTCAAGCATTAAATATATACAAATGTAGAAAATGTTAAATCACACAGAAAAAAAAAAAAAAGACAAATCTCTAATTTTTTTAAATTCGTACACAGAATTATTTACAATAGTGGGACTATTAAACATTTTATCGCATTAAAAACATTAACATATCTATTTATTGCCATCATCAACAAAATATACGTTTTGTTTACATTCGACTTGTACGAGAATGATGGTGAAAAATAGGGTCATTCCTATATGGCACTAGCTAGTATACAAGCTCTTGTATGCTAGTAACCAACATAGCATACTCGGCGGCCCTTCACACGATGCAAGTCGGAGTGTACAAGAACGTGCTCACTTTCTTGTACAAGAAAGATACGTATGTGTAACCTATGAAATGTGCAGATATCTAGCCATCGGCTACAGGGAAGAGCCAGGGCAGGGCAGATGGTCGGCGCGTTCGGGCTGGGTCATCGCGGCCGAAACCGGGGCCGCGGGTCGGATGGCGATAGTTTTTTTTACCCCCTCGTGCTTGGCGTGGTACGAGGGTATTGGGGGGGGGGGGGGAGATTATGAAGCGGCCGGGCACGTACCGGGGTTCCGCCGACTGCCGGCAGCGCAGCCGATAACGAACACAGTACGTGCGGTGCGTGTCAACAGCCCCGGGACGGTGCGCGCTTCACTCCTCCCACGACGGGACATCTGGCCGGGGGCGGCTGCCACCCTGACCCCACCCCACAGCACCCATGGAGGTAATAGATGGAGTGGCAACATTCTATCTTCTCCACGTTTATCAAGTGAAGCCGATGCCTTGTCCTACTTCTTTCAACTGCGCATGCACAGACCGAGTGTTTACGTCAGCCGCCATATTATGAGTGACAAAAGTTACATAGTAAGCAATGTAAAACATGCACCTTTTTGCCACTACTATCTCTGTCCTTGTCTTTCATTATCAGCTTCACTTTCGTGTCTCTGCTTCCACTCCATACACTAATATCGGCTGTTCACGGTAAAGTGAGCACTTTTTAAGGTCCTTCTAAATTTTTCCTTTCATCCAATTTTCATCTTTCTGCTGCTTTTTAATATAAACATTGCAATGTGACCAATAAACACAGTGTATACATTTCACCATCCTCACAATTTAATGCCTGAGGCTGCAATAAGATTTATTTATTAGTGGTTAATGCTTGTTCGGAGGGCTTTAAAAAGTTCACTTTACCGTGAACAGCCTATATCTCCATGATCGCACCTCGCTGATCCAGGGGCTCTTATCGAGCACTAACAATTCTGTTTGTACTAACATCGAAAAGTCATTCAATTGTAAAATAAATTTATTCATCGGATTGGCGATCAAGCAAATATTTTTTTTTTTTTTACGTTTAAGATCAAATCAACTTTAATCGTACACACTTTAGGCATTAAGCAAACAATTTTATAAATGTTTTCAATTGCCAATGTTGTAATTATTACATAAGGTTGTCGTTCTTGTGACCGAGATTTTTACAAGTTTCGTACGTGAATTGAATTGAATTCCAATTCTGAAACGGGGAAAATTAAAAATAAATGTGTAGCACGATGTTGGGTTCCTCACTGTGAAAATTCGAAGCCAAACACACTTGTGAAATACTTCACCTTTCCCAGCAATCCAGAAAAGTAAGTTTCTAAACCAATTTTGTTTGTTCTAACTAGTATCTAGGTTTAGACTGTTTATCTGGTTACGAAATTTCAATTATTTCCTATAATAATCCATAATTTGCCTGAATATTTGTTGTCTTTTATTCAAATACTACAGTTAAATGTCAAAACAAACAAAATTGTTTTTTTAACTTAACTTTTTGGATTGCTGGGAATCTCCGATAAAGGTACCGCCCTGCATAGCAAAGAAAAAGAAACAGAAAAATACAAACCATTTAATTACATCAGGTTGGTAATTAATGATAAAAAAAAAATCCTTACCTTGTCCTCTGAAAATTATATTTTATCAATCTTAATGTTATAAAATAGCGCCTACAAAATTAAGATTTATTTTTATGTTGGTCACAAGAGAAGCGTTTGTGGCCCGATCTTAGAGAGGTAATAAGCAAAGAAGTTCAGCCTAGCAGTGAAATCTCTTTTTCCCTTCCATACTCTCTGCACTGATCGTTCCGTGGAGTGCTCATACGAGATGCGCAATACCCACTCTCCGTGTCCCAGCACTGGAGTGGAGAGATTTGGGCAGCCCTTGCGGTTTAAGTAAAGTAACTGCCTATGGAGCACTCCACCTGACTGTACAATGTGAAGAACCCATTAAAAAAAGTAGTACAGACACCATGAGAATTGTCAGAAAAGTTCGACTTATGCTGTACACGAAAGAAGAGAGTATATAATTTGCAACATTATAAAATATTTTACCAAAATTGTTAAATGTAAAAAATTAATCTATTGATAGTCCGCATTTTTAACAAAATTTAAGCCCGTTTCCGTTTTGCGTGCTTCGGGAAGTAGTATTTACAAGAAAATCGTCAAGAAACATCTTCATAATATTTACTGTGATCACGTGTAATAAAATCATAGTAATTATGTATCTCATCAACTTTTATAATTAACTTTATTTGCGTCAGTTTCAGCCATAAATGTTTGTGACAAATGGACGCAAACTCAATCAAATATAAAAATTATTTCCTACATTATTATTACAATTTTCTTACATACAATCATAGGAAACATTATGACGGTATTCCACGACGAAGATTTTCTTGCAAATTCTGCTTTCTGAAGCTTCCAGAATGGAAATATGTTTGTATTTTTAACAAAATTCAGATTATTTAAATCGATTATTTTTTTGGGTTTAAAAAGTATATTTTTGTAAAATATTTTATAATTTTGCAAAATATATACAATCTTCTTTTATATGCAGCATAAAACGCACCTTTCTGACAGTTTAAATTGTGTCTGTACTACTTTTTTTTATGAGTTTTTCACGTTATATAGTCGGGTGCAGTGCTCCATAGGCAGTTGCTTTACTTCAACCATAAGGCTCGGCCTCATGCCTTTTGGAGAAAGTCGTCGTTTTCGTGCCATAATTTCAATTCCAGAGATATTATTGTATATGTTTGATCATTAAAAAAAATTACAATTTACTACTTGTTTAACATTTAGTGGACTGCTCGAGTGTAGCTCAAGCAAAACTAATTGGAAAATTTCTTTATTGTTACGAACGAAAATCGCATGGATGTGCAGACATTGTTCGGCTAGTGTTAAACACGACAGCGCAGTAACAATGATATTGATAACGATATAATATATATTATATAGCCACTCAAAGGGACATGATTGATTGTAAATCCTTTTATACGATAAAGGAGATTTGATTGGGTCAATATCAGCTCGGCTCTCCATTAGTTGATAACCGGCCAATAATGAACGCTGTAAAGTACAGGGTAGTGTCCGGTGTGGGCATGGAGCACTAGGACTATGGTGAGTTCTAACACACGACACCAACAGAACAGGTGTTCTTGCAGTAGTGGATATAGGTAACTCACTTCTAATTTGTCTTAAGTGCGTGTGCAGACCTCAATGTGTTAATACGTTTGTATCTAATTTTCACTGCGTGTTATTTCCTGCTTGCAAAAAGACAGGAGCTTACGATAAAGTATAAATATGTTCTAGACTTTTTTACAGCAAGCAGATAAAGCACAAAATTACGCACAAAAATATTTAAAAACCCGTAAAATGCAAATACTCTACAGGATGGATCCTTTAAAAGAGGCCCCGTGGGATATGTGTGTAACGGAGCGAGAGAATGAGGAAATACAGTCCAGTGTGACAACATGTTTTATCTACGCACTTCTACGTATGTATCTTCTGCTGTGCGTAGCAATTCTGCAGCTGGCCATCTGTTACTTTCTTCAACAGGTCTGCCATTTTTATTGTTACATTGTTACACGTTTAAGTACGGAATAGAGTAAAAAGTCATGTAATGTAAAGTTTGTATCTAGCTTAAGGATGATGAGGCCTGATTTTCGTTTCGAACTTCTAAAGCCTGTTAAAATAAAGAGATCAAACACTGACGTGGACATTAATTTTTGTAGCTGGCTTCACCGAAAGAAACGCGATTTTATACCACGGGGCCTCTTTTAAAGAACTTATCGTGTATAATTGTCCATTGTCAGTAATTACTATTAATTCGAAATTATGACGCGAAAACAAATAATTTCTGCGAAAGGAGCGAAGTCCGAGTTTTAAAAAATGAGGTATTGAGAGCCGATTGGGTTAAACGAGCAGCGCCGGAATACAAATGCGGAGGAAACGTGGGATCCCCGAGAAAAAATCGCCGACCAGCGGGATCGTCCGGTACGATTCCCATACGCGAAAATCACGGGAGCAATCCCACCGGGAATCGAACCCGGTTCGCCTTTGTGAGAGGCAAGTCATCTGACCACCACGACCTCTCCCAACATTGGAACTTCTTTCCTGACAATAGCACTATCAAAAACAACGCGTATAGTATGAGGTTAGAACATTGTATATGGAATTTTCGTACACATCATCATCATCATCATTTGTGTTCTGCCCAGAGGTAGGTTTTCACGTGGTATCTCTCCATGCTCTCCTGTCTTCTGCCAACCTCTTCAGGTTCATATACTTTCCGCTTCCCTTGATGTCATCTATCAACTTGTAACTTCTCCTTCCTTTCGATCTTTTTCCACAAACTATTCCTTCCATAGCGTCTGTTAGCAAGCACTTCCGTCTCAACGAGTGTCCCGTCCAGTTCTCCTTCCTTTCTCTTATGACTTTCAGCAGTTTTCTCCACTCTCGACTCTTTCCAGCACTTCTTCACTGCTCACTCTTTCCACCCAGTTGATCCTCTCCATTCTCCTCCACATCCACATCTCAAACGCTTCTAGCCTTTTTTCGTCCTCGCGTGTCATTGTCCACTACCTGTAACCTAGTATTTATGCAGTTAATATTACATTAATGCTGAGCAAAGTATTTCGTTCACGTTAAAGGACGTGTCTGCTACACATTCAAATGTATACAATTTAATCACTGTTGACCACGTGGCTTTGACAGCTGCACTGATAATGGGCGAGTTAAGTTTTTGGACATGCGCAGAAGGCAAATCACATTTAGCGCTCGGCCCACTCCCGCACTATCCTAACCGTCCTGATACGCAACTCCACAGCCGGTCCAAGACAGCGGCTGTGGCCTTCGCGACTTCACTGAAGCACTAGCGAAGCCGACGGTTCTGATGACTGGGGCGTCCTTTCGGAATTTTGGCGCGGTTCGGAAATGGCAGACGCAGCATTACAAACAGGAACATGAGAACCACAACTCCAAACACACATTTGCTGGCTTCTACCATTCATACAACACAATTCTGCCCGTACACATACTAAGCAGACATCGCCGTTTTATTCTAGATTTCGGGGAATTGTTTGGTTTCGCGACATATCGATGGAAATTTAATAAAAAAAAACTCTGAATAATTTTAAAAATAAGGTCAATATGTTTTTTAAGAATAAATATCAGAATTTTAACTTAAAATCTCATTCCTATAAATTCCAACAAATCGTTTTAGCACAAAGTTTTGTTTCAACTAAATTATTGAAGTCATATGAATGGCATTTAGAAATTTCTTTGAAATTCGACGTTTGGTTCGCTTTAAGCTATTCTGGCGTTATCTTCATCGCATTCTAATCATATGAACTATTATTTTGAGCCAAACTATTATTTCTGTACCACTTTGAGATCTGTACGAAAAAATATATAAATCTAAAACTCCAATGACTTGTTTAATTCTTTCTCGAAATGTTAATTTTCTTCCATTGTACAACTTTTTTCAGACTTATTTCATACCACACCGAAACATGTCATATGCTAAAAATGTAGAAAATAATTTATACCTCTTGAACGCCCCTTACACCATTGAACTAGTTCCTGATTTCAGAATCATCTTTCAATACATCTTGTATAAATAAACTGTTTCTTAACGTTTTCACTTAATGCCATTAAGATAAAAGTGAGGCGGCTTATATACTAAACACACGCTCGTATCTTAACACGGCATACACGCCAATGGCTTACCCTAATTACGAATCTGAAACATTGTAATCCGACTGTAAACTCTTAGCGACTTCGGCCAAGTGTCTTCAATAAAGGACATTCCAAACCTTGATTACCCTTAAATTGGTATGGAAATTTAACACTGTTCGTCCCGTTGTTTACACCATATATTTTACCAGAAGAAAATACAAATATAGAAGTTACAAGCAAGACTGATTGCGAAATTCTACGCTACATAATACACTTCCAGCAATTAACTAGTCTCACAGATCTATAGAATGTAATCATTTGCACGAATAAAAATTTTCTGGTTCAAATACCTTTATCAATACGTATTAAGTCGTAATATGTCTAATTCCTTCTAGACAAAAACATGGCTTACATAAAATGACCAATTCGTTAAATACGTGTGCTGGATAATTGTAGCTGATTCATAATCACAACAGGTGCACATTTTTTTCCTAAACTTTAAATATTGTCATAGGCTTTTCGTCAACACAAAAAAACACGTTGGGCGGTGCACAAAGATCTACAGTTCACTAGCGATTCGCGGTTTCTTTGCCTTTATCACATTAAACGTATTTTTTTATAATTATGAAAATGTTGCTGTGTGAAGACTATTTAGAGTGCTGCACGTCCTTATAGTTCATAAAAGAAATAAAAAAAAAAAATCTGAACACATTTTTTGTAAGTCTAATTATTATTTAACAAAAAAAAGTGGCCAGAAACTATAACTAGTGACTACAAGTAACACTCTCCGTACACACTTCTACAAGGGTACGACGTGAATATCCACACCGGAAATCGCCTTGCGAATAGCCAGCTTGTTTTCCAGCGAATAAAGCGCATCGACGGACAGCTGAACTGTTTCAAATGCAATTAGCCGCCAGGTTAAATATAGTCAGACGCTAGTTCGATCTGCCCGGTAGAAATCTCTTTTTTGACGCAATCAACCTGCCAAAGACCTAGCAATAAACAAATAAATAAATATCTCTGAAACAAAGTCTGGGCAACACTCTCGCAGCTTTACACTGAGAAAAGGGTATTCTTGAATTAAAGAAAGTGTGTTGGGCGCAACCAAATTAATTGCTCGTATAGGCGAAATGAAATATTTTGTTGTCCACGATTAGTTGCCTCAAACTGTACCATTTGGTTGGTGAAACTTGAAATATGTTTGGCTCTACGTACATTAAACAATTTCGGTTATATAAAAAATATTGAAACTCCCACCGAGATTCGAACCAAATCGTTTGCGCCAGAGCACTAAGCCCTAGCAACCTCAACTAAAGTGGCAACTGATGAAATGGGGATTTTTTTTAAATGCATATAATTTAAATACTTGACAGCGTGCGTAAATAAATACTAGGAGCTACAATTTTTATTTTGCTGACGAACTTGTTTTATTATGATTTTCCCACCATCACTGAGCATCAATAACTACATTAACAAGCACTGTTATAATCCAACCACAGTCACTTTATTCTTTACTGTAACCCTGCCAAAGTTTTACTTCCAGGATATTCCTCCGCCTCGTGCAACCTAAGCTTCAATAAATCTAGAAAATTAATTAGACCAAAAGACAACGCACCGAATTCATATGCACTCAGTTGTAACAATATTTTGCATTAAAACTATTTCTTACTAGGCATTACCAACACACGTGTTTTCTCGCAGTTTTTATTCATATTTATTATAAATGAGATATAATATATAAATAAAACATTTCTAAAACTTCAGTTTAACGAAAATTAATATATGTTTGTGTTAACAGAGGTATAAAACGCTTTGTGATACATGGCATACTTACACAATGACTAAACACGTCACACATGGGGTGATTTTTCAAAGGTTCGATACAAAAAGTGTGAAAAACCCGCAAATAGACCATACTATTCTAATTGTCACACAAATTAAAAATAAACTCTACAGCTCCTTTTAGAACGAAGACAATAATAAGAGTGACCAAGCATCTGAATATTACGTTGACTGTCTTATTTCTTTCTGGCCCAACACAAAGGTTTGTATTGTTCAAACGTACACGACCTCCCGTGGCGCAGTCGGTTGGTGCGCCGCCGGTCAGTGGCGCGGGAGGTCCTGGGTTCGAATCCCAGGTAAGGCATGGGTGTCAGTTTAAGTAAGGTCGTAAGTTAGCTTGTAAGCCGTCTCATGATAAGCCTTCAGATATAACACCGGGGGACGATAATAAGCCCTTTCTAATCCAATTCCTATTCAAGCGTGTATTTTTTGCCTTTTACAGTTTTGTTTACGCAACAAGATATTTTGTTGGGGCTAGTAAATGTACATATAACCCTATAAGTATTTTGTTAGCTGAAGTAAACCTTTCTCTCAGTGTAACTTCCCCCGATTAAATTACTGTTCTGAAATCACAAACAATATTATATAGACTATTAACGGTAAAATGAGCACTTTACAAAGTCCTGCTTAAGATCTACTTGCATGTACATTGTGTATTCTTCCGCCTTATGTAAGATTAAGGCCTCATAACTTTATTCATGCGTCGGTCAAGTGAAACCGTGAAATTATTAGAAAATTAAAATTGCACGAATCTAATTTTTATTCTTCGGTTCATTAAAAAAAAACAAAGCGAAAAAACGATTTAAACTATCAGAAATGGTTACGTAACACTTTTTATTCGACATTAAGATACGGAACTACTTCCTATACATCATTACCATCTTAACTGGGCGCATGTCACTCAGTGCGCCAGTTAAAATACATGAAGGTAGGGGCAGCGACTTTTTCTAAGGTTGATTTCAAAAGTGCTCACTTTATCGTGAACAGTCTCTACAGGATTGAACTACATGCTGCTATAAACTTCATGCACGGAGCCATCTAAAGCTGTGTTACGGTTGCAAAAAACACTCGTCAAGTACCCAGGCGGACCCTCCCGCTCGCGGAGTGGAATGCGGTGTGTGTGTGCCCACGATTCACGAGGGTGACGCAAGGTGACCAGCCGACAACCGCCCACACCACGCCTCTGATGGCAGCACTGTGTGTGTCTTCTCCCCTCCCGTGACACTCCTGACAGCACAGCCATGTAGAAACCAGCGCGCAGCGGGAAGCACGCGTTACTGCTGCGACAACCGTCGGCATGTCTTCTCCGCCGCTCAGCCCTACGCTTGTCAACTGTCTACGACGACAGTACGAGGAAATGAAGAGTGTTAGCAGAACCGCGGCGGCCATCTTGGATTTACCCTTGGAATTTCCCTTTTTTTACCATCAAATACGTATAAAATTTCCCTAACTACAATTAAAGTAAAATTATTAATTTTTACGTATTATAATGTTTTACAAACTAACATTAATTTCGTCAACAACTGGAAGCTAAACAATTGTACTGTTTATAAATTAATTCAATAACAAACATCAATCAGTACAGTAAGCGTGCGTGCGAGGGAACTTATGTCACTGTGATTAACACGTCATAAATGCGACCATCGTTAAGATCCCTTTCGAAGCTACTCGTGAATTATGCATGGCGATTGTCACAGCGTTAAGGCTAGGCTTCAACCTATAATGCAGAAATATGCCGTTTCCGTGTCATAATTTGTCTCAAAGATAATATTAGAAATGTTAAGCAACAGAAAGTTCAGAGCTTACGAGATGTTTTATGCTTTTGTACATAATTTTCCACTGTGTGTTATTTTCTGCTTGCAAAAAGGCTGGAACTTATTCATAAAATATAAATATTTTCCCGACTTTTTGCAACAAGCAGATGAGAGACAATTTCGCAAAATGTAAATTTTCTATAAATTTATATTGTAAGTAGTTGCTATACATACGAAATTATGGCCGTGGTTGAACGAGTGCTGTTAAACACATTCTGCTAAATACATTCGGTAGCCATGTCTGAACAATTTTTAAGACAGAACGTGTTTTCGTGGTTATACACCCAAAGCAGAATGAAATCTATGGATATTCTAACCTCAACAAACATGCAACTTAAAATGTATGATCTATAATTATAATAGCCTCCAACATTTATCACTATTGATCTTTTTAATTGTTATGAAACCTACACTTTTACTGTAATGGCATAATGGGGGGGGGGGGGAATTAGTACATTCAACCTTAAACTTAAGTTAATTCAAAAAGTGTAGGAATTCCCGCCAAATTCAGCAATATTTATTACACTGCTTGTTTACTTCGAAGCAGTCAACAGGAGCGCAGCAAAGAGAAGGCGTTCGAAACTACTTATGAAAACTGTTCACTGTGAACGAGAAACAACTGCAATCGGAAACGAAGGTAATGTAACCTCTTCAATAGCCTAACTTGTTTTAGTGAAGTAGTTCTGCACATCCCGTGTAACTGCGGCCTATGACGCGCAAACGTAGAATTTCTGCGAAAGAGATGAAGCCGCGAGACTTACCCGCGCCTGGGTGGTATGCAACCCGGCCGCCGTAAAAGTAGTGCGGGCTGTACGCCTCGCAGGCGCACTCGTGAGCGCGAGGCCGTGTGACGGACGTGATGTTTGGGCAGCCGCGCGGTCACTGCACCCTCCCTCGCGGCTCGCACGTGTCCTTCACGCCGCAGCGCCCGCCCTGGTTCCTACGCTCCGCCCGTGACACCAGACCACTACACCGAGGTCTTGAGAGCCGATGGGGACGAAGAGAGGTGAGAATGGTGGCAGCGCCGGAATGTGAGGGCGGGGGTAACTAGAGATCCCCGAGAAAACCCGCCGACCGGCGGCATCGTCCGCTACGATTCCCACATGCGAAAATCCGGGATCGACCCCCCAGGGAAATGAAACCCGGTACGCCCAGGTGGGAGGCGAGCATTCTAACCACTACACCACTGTGGCCTCTATTTCACGCTGAAGTTTACGTTGGACTCGTCAAGTTCCAACTCTAAGACAATATTTCTTTTTTATAAAATCGTAGTCGTGTTCATCACTTTGGAGTTCATGTCTTTAGTACCACTTGTTAAGCAAAAACTACGCTTCTGAAATAGTTCATGTTTATTTGCGTTAGGTCAAATCAGCCTAACTTATTAAAAAATTTACATATTTTTAAACATACCGTACACAATAGCAGATATTTTTCACCATTACTCAATATAAACTTCCAACGATTTCGATTTCAGTTATTTCAATGCACTCGTTTCTGCGAATTAGTACGTTTCGGGATTTCACTTGGCCTAAACTTTTTCTCAAATACACTATGTACAACCCATGTTACTGTTAACTTCCAGGTCGTTCTCCTTTGAAAATTCGTAATGCAGTGCTACCAAATGTGCTGTACGTGGCATCTGGGAAAAAACTCGTGGATATGTACATCTATGTTAGCTTATATAAAACAAATAGTAATTAAATTGTACACAAGAAAAATTGCTGCAATAATTCAAACATCTGCACGTGCCAATTATTACCGTATCTCTCGCCAAAACTGACCCCTACCTGATTTTCTTCACATTTTGAAGTATTTTAGATCGTACATTTTTAATTCATAAATACACAAACAAAGTTATAACAACTGCAATTGTAATTCTCATGTGGTTAAGGAAATAACCCACACGGAAATTGATAATAATAAAAATGAAGAGAGAAAAAAATCAAAAATTGTTTGTTTAATCTGATTGGTCGGCACTGCGTTAACTTTGCGATATATTGAAGTTGAGTCCCGCATCGAAACATTAAAGTTATTCTTAACTCAATGTGGACACATTGCTGCGTGAGTTAAACCTGAATATTGCGACAGTGAAAAATGAACGCAACGAGCTCCATGTCAATTTAAATGAGAATCGGCTTCAAGAGAGAGACTGTCGCCCGTGAAGCCCCTGCCAAACTGTCAAAATTCCCCATCAAGCTGGTCCCAACAAATT
The DNA here is from genome assembly GCA_029891345.1 of Dryococelus australis. Lineage (NCBI taxonomy): Eukaryota > Metazoa > Arthropoda > Insecta > Phasmatodea > Phasmatidae > Dryococelus > Dryococelus australis. Next base: position 46,981,425 of record CM057006.1, read on the forward strand.
TGGCCAAAGGAAGTTCGAAGGTGTGACAACACCGGAACGTCATAAGCACCATCGCGTGTGCCTGTAAAAGTCGGCTCGGTTTTAGTTTCCAATAAAACATTTTGCACAATTTATTCGGCTAGTTCTAAAATGTATTAGATGTTTGACAAGTTCAGCCAGTCAAAACTGCCCACACCAAAAACTGTCCTATCTATACATTCAAAACTGTTCAATGAAGAGCGATTGCTGGAAAACTGAATGCGGTCATGGAGATAAATATTTCTTATACAATCTGTCTGGATATGAATACTGCTGGAAGTGAAATAATATATTCCAACACAAAATGTATATGCGTGATTAATAAAATTAACATTTAGTTTAAAAGCAAATAATTTTTTTTAAATTTTTTGTTTGTAATAGGCTGCTTGGTAACAACAGCTGTCTGCTTCTTAAAATTATATATATATATATATAAACATACGATATAGAAAGAAAATATTTACAGTGTGACATCTTCACAAGCATTCAATATTATTTGGCCACATTTGTTTGATTGAAAAATTTGATGGCCGTATCTAGTCTTCAAATGTTGCCGACAAGTATACTTGAAGGCAAAAATAGGACTGCGTAAAAGAGGCTTAAGGCATACCGAAACTCCGGACAACAGTACTCCATGGCCAAAGTAAGTTCCTTGAACGCTTCAAGACTATTGTAAATTGTAAACTTAATATCTACAAACTGCTCCACAAACAAACCCAACCCACCCTTCCAGGTACTGAAAAAACATGCTATGTAAATTTCTTTTAATTCTACTCGTAAGCAAGCCGCATTCAACAATATACTTTTTGATACAATAATAACGCCCGCAAATTATTCTGAAAAACTACAGGTTAACGCGTACATTAATTACATCTAAAGACTAAATATACTTCTGCAAAATCTAACGGATTTTGATCCGAATCTTTATTCAAGAGCTATTGAAGTGAGTAGGATAATTTGAACACGAAATGACACCCCAAACAAGGGACACTTCTAAAATTGTGTTCTTTTTCATTCTTCCGACAACAACGATTAGTAGGCTGACACACAGACGGTCGTCCTGTTTTTTCTTTGTCATATTTCACTACAATGATTCATAATTTTGAAAAACTGCATTTTTAACGTTCGTTCGCGTTATCAATTGCTTAAATCTATGCATGATACCACTGAATAGATTTAACCGCTGCATTTTGAATAAATTACCATTTTTTTTTAGCAAATAACTTGGTTCGATTTCCCTGCAGCTAGTGGTGATGTGCACGTACAATTACGAGTGCTCTTACTTCTTGCAGGTTCATACGAACGTCAGCGTTTGGCATGAATCGCCTGCGCGTGTTTTGTACTTCAGGCAGTCCCTGATTAGTACTGGTGCGTAAAGGAATTAAAATTTTACTTCGTTTCGAACATTTGAGTGAAGAAAATCCTAACATATTTAAATCTTACATTCGAATCATGTTGAAATTATTAATTAGCAGATTTGAAGAGAAGTCTATTTTTTTAATCGCCTGCGTTGCGAGGTGGGTTCCAAAAAAAATATCAGAGTTGATTATCGAGGCCGCATGTGATCGAACTCCTACCGTTCAGTTGCGTAAATATTAATCTATCACATCCTCCCAAATAAAAGTGTATGTAGCACGGCCTCAGAAACTCAGATTATGATTATAGGCTATTCAGGGTAAACTGAGCACTTTTTGAAGGCCTCATTTGGAATAATACTCAACAGATATATTTTATTGTAGCCTTAGGCATAAACTTTCGAGTCTGTGTTTATAACTTACATGCCAACATTTATTTAAAAAGTGGTGATATGATAAAAAATGGCTTATAAGTAATAAGTAACAAGAACCTCAAAAGTGCTCACCTTACCGTCAACATGCTATACCGCAAAATACCGCGACAAGGACTCTATGAGACGAACGCGCCTCGTGAAGTCAGGCCGCAGAGTTAATACGAGGTAGAGCGAACACGCTAGCTGTACAAATCAAGTCTCCGTGTTCCCAACATTATATCGTTTTTCTGCCAATACGTGGACAGGATGTGGGGTTAGAAAACTATTAATGTAAACAATTGCTTTGAGGTGTCTGTATACTTCCCCTGGCCAATTTTTAACGCACTTTGTACCACGCTCAAAATGCAAGTCGCTACGCATATAATTACCATGTATTTATTTTCATACATGCAATGTTCACGTAATATTTTATGTATATTTCTATGTAAATATTTTTCCACAAATGTCACACATGTAATTTCACGTTTGTTTCATTTCATTTATTTTTAGTAGTTTTTCTATTTATTTCACATGTAGGATATTTTAATTCAGCTGTACGGTGGTAATCTTATTATTTTAGAGTAGGAGAATAGCTAGTTTTCATTTTTCTATTTATTTTTTATATAAATGTTTTTGTTTTTATTTTTCGGTCTTTTGTTGTGAATGTTTCTAATTTTATTTAATTTTTGTATCCGTTTTGAGAACTTATACTCTAGGCTTTTTAAGCAGTTGGGCCGTTGAAAGTGGTTCGTAAGGGGGTTTTGAAGGGTTTTAGCTCCCCTCGACTGAAAGTAGGCTGAGCAGAGTGTAGTATTTTTACTTAGAGCCGAGTTTTGCCTCTTTTTGCTAGGTTTAGTGGTATAGGAGGTAGGAGTGTTTTAGCTACGTTGAAGTGTAGAAGAACTACGGTTCCACGTTTAAGCACCCTGTCCTACATCCCACTTTCCTACGAGAGCAGCCTGCTAGCTGATCATCTTCGCATCGAGAACAAAGAAAGCCACACCAGATAAGCTGTTGTAACTATGGTCTACAGATGATACCCACTTGACATCGTCGGCCAATTCGTTCTAGAAGTTTTGGCACCGACGCCATCTTGTAATTTTCAAGTGCATAGCGTTAGAGCTGATATTTGATCACGGCAAACTAGAGAAGATTTTTGTGATCCCACTGAGTTGGGCAACGAAAATAATTTTGACATTTTTTGCAACTCAATATTTTTAAATTTTTGAGAAGTAGTAGCATTTTGAACACGTAATATTTTTTTATGACGAAGGCAGGATATGAGCACGTTAGCATTGGGATCAGTTTAGCTAGGTTCGGCCACTTTCAGCTACAATAGGATTTTTCTTGTGTTGTCACTTAGCTTTGTCTGGTTGCCATCAGGTTATTACAGTACTTGTTTAAGAAAATATTAAGGAGAAATAATTAGACAAAAGCTTAATAAAAGTACTAATACCAAGCTAACTATGTCCGTTGTTGATTGCGTTCATGTTGAGATGTGTTACTAGGTGTCCCTTTTTCTATTGAAACCAGGACAATTATTTTTTAATATACTTTAATACTGATTGTGATCGGTCATGTACACAAATTGTGTACATAAGTGTTGGTTTGCTGAACGAAGTGTGAGATGCGGTAAATGGTTCTCCTATTCTGTTTAGGCGTGGACCGGGAAAATGACTACTCTTACCTTGGTCTACCACACACTAACATATATTTATTTGCAATTTTATGTTTTTTTTTTTTATAATTTTGCTACACCACATATTACATGTGGTCAACAATAAGAGATATCATTTTAGTCAAGAATCTATTAAAGGTCAACACAGCATCGCACTCTCACCCATACGTAAATGACTACAACAGTTATTCTACACAATGTAAAAATTGTATTATGTGTAAATGTGCAAAAGCTGCATTAATCAGTGTTTGCCATATTGCACTGTCACGCAGTCATGTGTCTCTACATATCTAAATACTCCTACACATTGTGGCGTCCTTACGAGGGACATCTGCATACACACGTAAAAACATTACATTATAACTTTGATTAAATTCAAACTGGTCAAAGTATTTTATTCATATAAAAGGGCTTGCCTTTTGAGGTCGTTCACGATAAAGTGAACAATGGAAAATGTCACTGCTCCCACCTATATGTTTTAAAAGGGCGCACAGGGTGGCACAAGCCCAGTAAAGTTGGTAACAATCGTGGGAAAGTAGTTCCGTGTCTTAACGCCGAATTAAAAGTGTTAGGTAACCATTTGTGATAACTTTATATTATTTCTCTCGCTTTCTATTTTTTTCAATGCACGTAACTGTAAAAATTTAGCAGATTTGTGAAATATTTACTTTTCTAACAATTTCACAATTTCACTTGACTGACACATGAAATAAAGTGATCAGACCCATGTCACTGTTAATTGTACATAACGCATCCTGAGCAGAGCGAAACAGATAACGAAGAGTGGATAGAGTTTCGCTGGAGAAAACTCGCCAACGAAGCGGGAGATCTGACCGAAGATGAACAGCACGCGAGCGCAGCTACCCCACCCACCGCCTGGCTGAAGGCCGTCACGCCTTTCCGCACGCGGTCACCAACCTGCCGGCTGCTATCATCCTGTTGGCAACACTGCACAGCGGCATGGCTACTCAACTACACGACTTTAATTAACCCTTTCAAACAGTATCCTACATACATTGCAAGGAAAGTAGCTTTGATAATACCGACTGTTCCGTTTCTAAATTACGCAAACATCGGTTGCAGCGGGAGGGAAAAAAACACTTATTTTATAATGTATATCCTAAGGGCGGTAAACTTCTTTTAAGTTTGGCCTAAAACACTGGTTTATAAAAATTTGTGAGAAAAATGTTTAAATGTACAATGAGTGCGCGTAATGTGTAACAGGACAAACATCTGTAAACACCACAACACAACACGTGCCCATTGCTGTCGTACTTCATAGGAATAATCACGGTTACTAAGGGCTGTTCACGATAAAGTGAGCACTTTGAAATAAACATTAGAAAAATGTCACTGCCTGCAAATATTTGAACGGGCGCACTGAGTGACAAGCGCCCAGTAAAGTTGGTAACGATGGATGGAAAGTAGTTCCATATATTAACGTCGAATAAAAAGTGTTTGGTAACCATTTGTGATAACTTATTTATTTCGCTTTCTGTATTTTATAATGCAGCAAAGTGTAAAAATGAGTAGATTGGTAAAATATTTACTTTTCTAATCATTAGTTTTATTTGACCGACGCATGAATAAAGTGACGAGGCCCACGGCAATATTTATTAATTTTACCTATATTGGAGTAATACACAACGCGCATACAAATAAGTCTTAAGCAGAGCTTTCAAAAATGCACATTTTACCGTGAACAGCCTATACCATTATTTCGACCTGATATCCACGACGTAGTATACGTGGGATTTACTAAACCCACATGTTCACAATTAACTTTACACGTTATAAACTCAGTGTTCTATCTCCAGGTGCTCCACGTCCTACTTCACAGAAACTTACCGCCCTGAGGATTCCCTTTAGACCACAGGTCTTATGTTTTCGCCTTTTCTCGTGATTAACATGCAGCTGAAGTTTGTCGGTCTAATTTAGAAAACATTCTGCATACCCTATACAGCAGAAAGCATGTCCAGTAAGGAAAAGTCCCCCGTGTCTGAGAAACATCATTCGCTGTTGAGACTATTCCGTAGCCACCCGAAATAAAGATCTCCCGCCAGTATCGTCAAACACAAAACTGATTTTTACTGGCCGCAATATGTGACTGGGCGGTATGTCGTATACGTTTGATGGCAATTATGAAATATATTTCGACTGCGCCAACTGCCTATACTAACCGGTAAACATGGACGAGAGAAAACTGCATAGAAAAAGAAAATAATTTTATAACAATCACATTACTCTCAGCAGTTTCTCAACGTTTAGTAATTAATATTTTTGACGGTTGAAGGAAAGTGTCAATAGCAAACATGTGTCGACGAAGATAAACCCATAAGCGGTAAAACGGAATTTAATAATTTTATCCGCCCACTTGTCACACTGTTACAAGTATGTACAAACACTCAAAAAAATTACACAGTATGAAAATATATATTTTTAAATTCTGAATGTTATAAATGTTTTAATTTCTGTGTACAATTATTGGTACTACGAGTTTGCGGTTGTTTCTGAAGGAAAAAAATAATTTTTTACCCGTAAACATTTTTACGGACATATGCTCCATAGTAAAGTCAACACCGATGTGGGAAAGTAGGCCGAAATATTTTTAACATCGTGATGAAAGTCTGAGTTTTACATGTGTATACCCTTAAACGTATTTAATTCCTGTTTTACACGCGAAGATCAAGAACTTGGATATTTACGATGGTAAATATTTCACTGTTTCATTTTGTCAACGCAAGAAACGTCATATTTCCGATGGATGACAATGTTAACTCTGTATGCAGTGGAAGGATACCACATCGACAGAAAAGTTGAACCTTCGCAAGGCTTTCATGGCACGAGCCACTTCAATGCCGAAGCACTCTCTTCCCCAAGGCCGGGAACATAACAGCACTTCTCTTAGCTCCCGCTATTCCGAAGTACGAACGATGAAAGGTCGCCGGGATCGATCTTGGCCCACCTCGACACGCCATTACGGCCGGAAACTGCACTAAATGCATTTGTAATGGACCGGGACGGGCAAACGTCGAAGTGACGTGATGGACTTTTTGAGACTTTACAGCGTAAGAAAACCATACAATGTGGGCGAACAACCAAGCCAAAGATCAAAGCGGTCTTCTGCAAGGCGAGGAGAGAGGTAGTCCAGCAAAAAGTTACATTTTTTTTTTAAGTGCAAGAAAATTTTGCACCTTCCGCTATTGTAAATCAAAACACAAATTATATATCGCAAGATAGTAGAGCCTATACATCACTGTGATACATGTTACGCATTCAGATGTCAGGAGATTACCAAAAACAATTTTATAAAGTCGAGTTATTAATCACAAAATATTATCTACCATACAAGAAAACGTACGCAAGTTAGCAAAAACTAAGCAGTCACTTTATAAATTTGCCTTTAGGGAGTTAACCTAAAATTCTATAGAACTTCGTGTTCTTTTTCATGTCTACTTAACGCATCATATTAAGCTGCTAATCTATAACCTGCCTAGAAATTTTTAAAAACATGGCAAATCTCTCTTGTACACCTGTTACTACACTACTAGGTATTTATTTTTACCACGGTATCTGATGTCAGATAGTTAGAAAATGTTCAAATGAACGTTATTCACTAAAATAGCATGGTTACTTCGGTAGAAAATATTTTTAACTTGTGAGCAAATTGACAAACTAACCTATCCAAAAAAAATAAATAAAAAATAAATTATAACTTTTTTTTGTAAGAAGTGAAATTATTTAACTGTGTGTTTTTAAGATTTCATAAATAACTGTGTTATTTTATGCAACCAGTGTAGTTTACCTGGTAGAACACAAACGTGCAGGATATCCAACCAACACGGAAGCAGACTACTCGGGGAAACTAGTACAGTATTACGCAGAACGTTTTAATGTGTGTGTCAAAACCGCCCATACTAGTTAGGTATTCATTTTTACACTGCATGAAAAGAATAGCCCTAGTGTCAGAATTAGCGATTTCAACGTTAATATATCGGTACTTACGTGCAGTCCTTTTCAACTGTGTGTAATGCAAACTTCTTAAAAGACCATTTAAAATATTTACTACGGAGATATATTCTCTCTATTTGCTATTACATACGCAAACGATGGTTCTCTAGTAACAAACTCATTTAGGTCTAAAAGTATTATGACACACATTTCTTCCATTATCCTCTAACTGACAAAGACGCATTCTGTCACGCCCACAACGCTACAAAGAAACTATTCGCAAATAAGAAACGTAGTTTTCAACTTAACCACAACGCAACCTATAATTTGTTCCTACCGCCGTCCCAACAGAAAACTAGAGCCTTTAAGCTGAAAATGTATTCCAAAATAAGAGTTAATACTTTAAGACAGTAAAAAACGAGACAAATTAACAAAAATAACTCCACAATAACGGCGGAGCGTAAAAATTGTCTTTGATACTAAGAAAACGCTAACCGCCGATTAAGTTTACTGAAATCCGGTTAGCACATTTTCCAGACGATTGATTGATTTTTTGTCAATGTTAACAAAACGCAGTCAGAATTTATTACTAATATTTCGTTTCGTTCCGCAAAGTGTAGGGATCTACTTTTTATGAAAACAGTAAAAACTAAAAGTGTGAAAATAATTTCAGCAAAAAAAAAAAAGTTTCCGGTATGTACGTTTGTCTTGCCCATAAAATATGACCACAGCTTGGCAAATGTTTGGCTGCAGCAAGGTCTTACATCATATAAAAAGCCACTTCCCGATATTACGTGGATGTTCACAAAAAGAACACGCATAAATAGTGAAGAATTAAGTTTCACTACCCACATTGTAGGTGCCAAGGCTCTCAAAAGCTTTACATCGTATGATTACACAACTGTAGATGTCAATGAACATTAGACTACGCATTCGTGGATTTGATCATTTTACAAAGCTTTAGATTTAATAATATAAAAAAGGAAAGATTAATGTTTTACACGTCCGGATGAAAGTCATGTTCTGTTGCTTGGACTGATCCAACAGTCAGCCAAGTGGATTATTTACGGCGAAGTTTTTGGATAAATAACGTCTATTGGTTCCCGCCGAGTGAAACATTTGGCACCTGAAAGAATAATTATATTTTGTTAAGCAGCTTCAAGTTTGCACGTGATGTATAAGATCGCAAGTTTGAATAACTTTAATTACACAAGTTTCGGCAATGAAGGAAAGGTCTGCGTGCGTCTGAAAATGAAAGGCCCTTCTAAAATGATCATGCTATCGGAAGCCGTTAACTTGCAAGTCATTAAAGAGTTGGAGCCGCGTTAATTAGTTTGCGCCTAGACACGAGATACTGCAGTTAACTCCTGAGAGGATTGCCACATGTTACAACTGCAGGGCGACCAGCAGACATATTGGAGACCTCAAAATTTTTTTATAGCCACAAGTCATACTCTAAAATATCCCGCGTGTAACTATTTCCCTGCCCCAAACTACAATTGAAAGTTACTTTTAGTTTGCGATGTAGAAACTACAGAATCGTCGCTTGAGAAGGCAAGGCACGTTGCTTCAGGCTAAGAGACATAAAACATTCGCGAGTTCAATGACCTGCGGACTAGACTCTACAGTCTTACGTACCAATATGCCGATATCAACTGCACACTGGTTGTCTGCTGTCACAGTGGAAGGCGACGATTGTGCCAGCGTTCTTCAGGGTGTGTCAAACATCGCGTGAATAAAGTTATATAAACACGCGTGTTTCGAATTCCATCTTGTCCAAAAATGAATCCGCGAATTCTTCGGGTTTCTACTCCAGGCATATCCGCTTTAAAAGGATAAACATATTCGCCCAATCTTCGACTCGAAGAGACGGCTTCCATAAAGAAACTGTTGTAGTCAAAAATCGAAACATATAAAACTGCTCCATTTCAGCTAATTTCACTGCAGATTTGTTTAAACAGCTTCACTTGAATCAGTAAAATTCTACTCATCAATTTATTTGCTATATAATATTGGTCTATTAAACAGTTATTTATACTGATTAATAGTTAATTACAATGGTATAACAGCAAAACCTCTGCGCATTCCACTGAATTGCCAGTGCATAATAGGTGCTTAACCTAAGATTCAGTAAGATAATTCTAATTACTTGAAATCACTTATTCAGATTTAGTGTACAAGCATTTTATGGCAGTGTGCTACACTAAATACTCCGTTTTCCAACACAGTGCCTGCGTTTATGGTTGCCATTGGAAAGCTTTACCTAGGTGCGGCAATTATACAAAAGTGATTCCGCTGCACAGAGCTATTTAGTGACAGGAAATCCTCGGAATATAGAAAGATCCTATAGGAGGCTTGGAGGATGAAAAAAACGTTGTACACACTACGCTAGGCTACATTTCTGGATTATAAGCTGAAAACTACACGCAGGTATTATATGATTATACATGTTTCAGCAAAGATCAGTTTACATCTAAAAACACAGATGTAATTACATATACCAGGCAAAATGTAAACATTGGAATTTTTCTCGTGAATGTGGAAGTGTTACGAATCGTTTACACACATTGCAACAACTTTCCCAAGATTTCCGAACTTTTTTCAACGATATTAAAGAAACTTAGAATGTTGTTACCACTAACAAATGACAAAACTGTATGCTATTAAGTCAATGGGACATTTAGTCAAATAGCTTAGCGATTTGTGACAACGCAAGACATACGCGGGAAGAGTCGATCCTATTCATTTAACTCCGAAAACTTAGTCAATAATAGATACAATTGTTATTTTGGGTATAAAAAAAAAATTGTTGTCTCACCAAAGGTCCTTGCTTTTAGTTTCACATTTTTTAATCAAACTTTTAAAAAATCACCCCATGTATGATGTGTTTAGATATTGCCTAGATAAGCCATAAATCACAACCATTTTATACATCTGTTAACATAAAAGTATCTTATTTTTCGTTAATTTATGGTTTCACCTATATTTCATTTATAAATTATAATTATTTTTATAATAAATATGAATAGAAACAGTGAGAAAACATGTGGGTTGGTAGCGCCTAGTTAGAAATAGTTCTCAAGCACAATATTATTATAACTCAGTGCGCAAGAATTCGGTGCGATGTCCTTTGCTGTAATTTTATAGACTTTTGTAAGCCCTGTTCGCACGAGGCGAAGGAGGGAGAGTGACCCGGTCGGAGATTGAACCCGGTTCACATTGGTTGAAGGCGAGCAGTCTAACCACTCATCCAACGAACCCCCTGTAACTGTTTAAAAGCGGCATATGTTAAACAGAGGTTACAAATACAAAGTCATTTTAAAGAGTTTTTTAAAATATTAATATAGTCCATTCACGACTGGAACAGACTTTTGAAAACGAACATTCGAAAAATCAACCTCGGCGTAACATGTCGACCTGTTTTTTCAATAACCTGTATTCCAAAAATATATAACACTGTGATTAACTTTCGAGTAGTGTATTATTGAATAAATTGAACTTTACCTTAGTATAATCTGTAACTTGTTACATTTATATCGCATTAAATATGAACCAACAACAGAAAGAGCAACGATGTTTTGGCAACGGCTAGTAAGAAATAGTTCACAGCTATATATTGTTTTAACCTAGTTTTTTGGTATACTATTTGTAAATTAAACGTTGCCTATTGAAATATTTAAATATCTAGGCAGTCCCGATGGCAACATATTTCATTGTTACGGTTTAATATAACAGCGCAAAATATCGTGCGTAGGAGCTGGTGTTTGTTTTATCGACCGAGGAAGCAATTGTCCGCTTTTTCTCTCTCCCCCCCCCCCCCGGAAAGTTTCGCATCGTGTAGAAGACAAAATATAAATTTTTAAATGTTAGCATATTTCATACTGATTACAACAAAATAATTACTTCTTACCTAGTGAAGTTAGTAGACGTGGCGAGCCATGACATGACTTGTTGCTTTTTGTCAAACGAAGCGTAAATTATACTTACTCCGAAAAATACTTCGAATTACCAAATCACGTTTGTAGACGTTGTGTTTTTTAAACCTACCAAGACAAGTTACGATGTTGTGATAAATCTGTTTCTACGGCAGAAATAAATATACTGTTACGTGTGTTTCGTTAACCGCTGCGTGTGAAATGGCGTGCCGTTGCTGCGTGGTGGTTGTACGCTGGCCATGTGTGTGTGCGTGTTTTCAAATATTTGATGTGCACTATTTATACGTTTTAACTGTGAACTGTTTTTATGACGAAGTTAATTATTTACATCCGCGTCTGTTTATTCATCACAAAGTTGTACATTTCCCCTACGTGTTTGAAACACAGTCGTCTTATGTGATTTGCCACAATCCCAACAAAATACTAAGCCCATCCCGATAAATTTCAATAAACATAATAAACAATAAGTAGCAATACATAGAAATATGAGCGAAATAAACGTTACGGTAGGCTTATTTGTGTGAGTGTTCACCGCTATCTTTTAAGTTTGTATGACAAAAAATAAGCAACACGAGTTGCGTGCTTGAATTTAGCGCGTCTTTTTCGTTGGACTGGTTGTTCCTTCGTTTTAACTTAGGCCGTCCTTTTAAAGAAATACCTGTGTTAAACCCAGTCGCTGCAAAATATTAACGTACGTTACGTGTAATGTGCTATGTCGTAGAAAACAAATGTGTTAACAATGTAAAATAACCGTAAGAACTATAGTATATTCCAGGCATTTTTAAAACGTAAAAACTTACCTAACTAAACTGTGAATATTCGTACGGAATGGTTTTTGAAAAGCCACTTTGAATACTTTGAAAAGCTGTAAACAGTTGTTGAACAACGCATTTGACAGGTATAAAAGTAGAAGTCACAAATCAATGATAATGTTTAGGTGTAGCGAAAGTACACAAACACACAATGGAATGTAAACACTGATTATGGCAGTTACATGGTAATGTAAACACACAATGGAATGTAAACACTGATTATGGCAGTCACATGGCAATGTTTGTTTACATTTGGCGGAAGGATACGAAACGGACCTGCAAGTAGATATTTAGCAGGGCTCCGAGAAAGTCTTACTGTCGTGAATGGACTGTAAATGACTTACAGAAATTAATTTTTCGAATTTTCCTTTTCTTATATTTGTGCAAGCGAACATTTATCCTTTCGCTGGCATCGCTAACGAGACTCTCCAAACGTTCCGTGGTGCGGCCCATATTATCAGTTTCATTTTCGCACGCTTTTACCGAGGCATCCTGTACACTGGCTACCAAAAAAATTTAATTAGTCTTTAAAGCGTAAATATATGTATCGCGCGCTCGGAAAACCATGAGACGAGTACACAGTTATCTATAATCCATCCACACTTACTTCCGACTTTTCTAAAGCCCTGCTTAGGTTCCACTCCCAGGATATTCCTTCGCCTCATGCAAACTAAGCTTAACTAATTCTAAAGAAATTTCGCTACAGGAACAGCGCACCTGTGTTCACTAAGTTTAATTATATTTTGCACAATTATTACTAGGCATTACCAACGAACCTACTTTCTCTCTCTTTTTGTTCGTAGTAATTATAAATGAACTATAATAATTTATAGATTACTCTTAAGTAAAAGCATTGGCGAAGCGTCAATGGAAGCTTTGGAAGCGGCGCTTCCCTTACATAATGCGGAACTACATAAAATATTATATTTTAATATAATCTGGACAATGTAACCTTAGCTACAAAAACCACCACAGTATAGGCTGTTCACGGAGAAGTGAGCACTTTTGAAAGCCCTCTCATCTGAAATTGTAAAAAAAAAGTGTTTTATCTTAGCATTAGACGTAAACTGACGAGTGCAGTGGAATATACACGCACTGTTTACTACTTACAAGGCAATATTAATTTAGAAATGTGGTTAAGGGATAAAAGACGGCTAAAAGTAAAAAAGTAACTAGGGCCTCAAAAGTGCTCACTTTGCCGTGAACAGCCTATATAATGTTATTTTTTTGGCATGAAGTCTGCGACAGCCTTCAACAGTGCGGAATCGTGACGTACGAAACGAAATAAATAGCGAGCAGCACGCCCAAGCCCATACAAAGCCACTGGATCGTATGGAAGCAACCGCGGGCGGCGAGCATCTACAGAAGTGACCACTTGTTTTTCGTTTTAACAGTATTGAATTAATATTCTGTGGTTTTATACCCTGCTTATTTGTTCCTTTCACTGAGTTAAACAGTATTGTTTTATTAAACCGTAATCTTTTTTTGTGTCAACGTGTGAGCAATGATTTTGTAGTGTGCCGAGTGCCGGGTTATATCACAGGCGGGACGCTGCTGTGAAAACGCTTCCGCGCAAGTAAAATGGAGAGTAGCTATGTTTCACGTCCTGCATTTTCAGTTTCAGGCAACTCTGCGTCTTCGATCTCAGAGGACTCGTGTGTTAGTAATTGTAACTCTATTATAGAAGAACTAAAGAACACTCCATTTAGTGCTCTTAGTTTTGACCAAAAAAATGAAATAATTCTCACTGGCAGGCCTACACCTCATCTACCTCTAGACACTAAAACAAAGGCATTCACGCGGCATTTCCATTCACGCACTTACGAAGACATCTCTTGGTTGTGTGGCTGCAAGAAAACGATGACACTTCTTTGTAAGCCTTGCTTACTTTTCTCAAAAGGAAAAATCGATGTGGAATGCTTCCGGTTTTTGTGAGTTAAATAATCTACAGAAAGCCGAAAAGCGGCCCAAGTTGTCTCGCAGCCACATTGCGTGTTTAAAAGCGCTGAAACACTTCGGTAAAACACGCATTGAATTTGCAGTTAGCAGTCAGTATCGGCTAAGCATCGAGATGCAAAACGAGAAAGTACAGAAAAAACAGACGCCATCTAATTAGGGCGACTTGCTTTTTGGCAAAACAAGAACTATCTTTCCGCGGTCATTATGAGTCTACTTCATCGCCTAACAAAGGGAATTATATCGACTTCCTTAATGAATTAGCTGAGTATGACAATTAACTTAAAATTCACCTTGAAAACTCGACAGTCTTCACAGGTTTATCCAGTGACATCCAGACCGATATTCTGTTTTCCTTGTCTGACTTACTGCTACGTGAAAGAAAGAAAGAAATATCGGAATCAAGTTTCGTGGCACTGATTTTAGACGAGACAACCGACATAGCAGTTAAATGAGATGGGAATGTCGAGGAAATATTTTTTAAATTCATTGATGTCAGCGATGACAGGACAGCTAACGGTCTTTATCAACATGCTACACAAATCTTATAAGACTTTAAATGTGTTGATAAGTTAGTAGCGCAGACTTACGACGGAGCTGCAGTGATGGCTGGAGAGCATGGTGGACTGCAGACAAAAAATTAGATCAGTCTATGATCAAGCTATTTTTGTGCACTGTTACGCCCACAAGTAAAATCTGGTTCTTTCGCAGTCTGTAAGTTACATCAAACAGTGCAAAATTTTTCTTCATCTTACTAACAGGATTTGGCAGCTACGAGTGCCTCAGTTCAGAGATCATTCTCAGCTTTAAAGCGGATAAAGAACTACTTGCGTAACATCCAGCGCCAGGAAAGATTGTCTGCCCTTGCACTGCTCAGCATTGGGAAAAAATTGTTGCAGAAATTGCGTCATAGGCCATCCTTCAATGATGATGTGATCGATATCTTTGCGGCTACATACCGAAGAATTAAGCTGGCATACAAAATTTAACGTAATAATTGACACTCACTTTCTTAATAGTTCCTTGTTTCATTGTAAAGTGCTTTACCATGTGTTGTGTGTTAATGTAGTGGGTATCGGTGCCGGATACAGGACCATATTTTTTGTAGCTTCTACGGACTGGCTATTTCCGGTCAGTGGTCTAAATGACACTACACATGGATACAGTTATAAACAGGTGAACATGACTTTTTTTGTTTCATATATAACATTCCCACTTATCAGCTGAAATGCATGCACAAGTAGTTCAAAATCTGGTCCGTTTTGTATGTAGTTATTAATAAACGTGCGCAGTAACTCTATCTGTAATAAGAAGGCTGCTAGCCTAATAAGTAAAAAATATAAACGAGATAGGAACACAAGTACTGATTGGTTTTTGTCAGAAGAAGAGACGTTTGTTTTCCTGTCTCGTTGATATGTTGTAATTAATTGCCCAGCGACATATTTTCACACCTCTAAATTTTTTACGATTAATGTTATTACACATAAGTTTATTGCCACCCCCCCCCTCCCTTTTTTTTTCTCTGTGTATCTATATACGCTTGCTTCTCCCGGCACATAGCACAACTTATCTTGTAAGTTTCTGCGACTGCAACAATTTACGGACGCCATTAATGCTACGTTTCTTTCTAACATCTAAGCATGCAACACGAGATGGGAACGAGTCCAGTAACCTAAATAAGACCATGTGCGACTTGCGCGTAGACAAATGTGGCATCAAAAAGTTATGCATCACGCCGAAAAACTTCCGCCGAAAAACCTATGAATACTAGTGTTCCTTTACTGCCTCGTTTATATATTGTAATTAGTAACTTCAATTGATTATGGTAAATATAACATTTATTTTTTTATCTAATAAGTTGATCAATGATCATAATAATGTAGAACATAGCTGACACGGTGTCGGATATAGCACTGATAATGATATTGACATTAGATGTAGTGGCGTAGCTACATGCAGGTTACTTGGGGTCATTTCGTAACAAAATTTGTGATGATTTGGGTGCAAAAAAATCTAAAAAAAAAAAAAAGTGAGGTCTATTCCTATGAAATCTAGGCACAAATTATTATATTTTGTGTTAATACGACGTGGCGATTCTTCAATATCAATATTCTGTTGCTTTAAAAAATTTTTTTTTCAAAATTTCTGCAAAACCACCGATAGCATGGCCTTAATGCTAGCGTTGCAATCATTTGTAATGGCAAGGTATAAATGTAGCTGAAAGTAAACATTTCTTCGAATTACAGTATAACTGGTTGTTTTTTAATTGAACTGTATGAAACAGACATTGTTTTGATAACAGTGTAGTACGTGTTTAAGCATGGACTGTTTACGGTCTGTACGGTATCTCTGAAAATTGTGTCACTTTGCACAATTGTTAACATACAAAATTTTTTATACGCCTATATGTTTGGTACATACCTAATTATATTTACAGTTTACTTTGTGCAAGCATTTGCAGTTATGTATAACAATATTGTAAAATGATATGTTTATGGAGTGTAATGACAGCAAAACTGTTACATCAGTGTCAGTATCGTAATTATTTTGACCATTTGTGAAACACAGCAATCAGTAAAATTAAAAATTTGGGAATTAAAGTGTGTAAATGATACAATGATTAAAAAAACAAGCAAAATAAGGTATTGATTTGATATCATCATGCCAATTTTAGGACATAATTCTACATGTACTGTTCTTCAGCTGAATATTTTTTTATAAGTGCTGTTCAACCTATGAAGAAACACTCCCCCTCCCAAAAAAAAATTCTGCCTACGCCACTGCCGACGACCACTACGGTGCAATTTGAAGAGAGATCTCTTGGGTTAAAGAATCTGTTAGGGAGCATTCAGGACCAGCCTTAATTAAATTATTCACTCAAACATTTTTCATCTTTAAAAAAAATATTAATATTACTACCAGCGGTACATTCAATGTTTAGATACTAAAACTGCTTAAATAGCACCATTTTGCACCTTGAAATTCAAATTTTCCCGGGGAAGGGCCCCCCGACCCTCACCCCGCTTCAATTACGGGGGGGCGGTGTTCCTTTATAAAATTACCAATTTGAACCCCCACCCCCACCCCCCAAAAAAAAGGCTACGCCGCTGAGATGTACCACCTTGGACAAATATTACGCTTCGCCACTGAGTAAAAGTTCAAATTAACGAAAAATAAAGTACTTTTATGTTAACAGCAGTAGAAAATGGTTGCGATACATAGTACACTTAGGGAACGGTCAAACACGTCGTGCATGGGGTGATTTTCAAAGGTTTGATTCAAAAAGTGTGAAGAAACCCCGAATAGATTATACAGACTGTTCACGGTAAACTGAGCACTTTTGAAATGCCTGATCATGATCTCGGTACTTCTCTGATTGCATTGTATCATTCCACCATACGTAAATTTAACATTGCTTAGGGTCTGATCACTTCATTCATGCGCCGGTCACGTAAAACTTGACATTATTGGACATGTCCCTAAGCGTTTTACAAATTTGCCAATTCTTACATTTAAAAGTCTTGCAAAACAACACAAAGGAAATTAAATGATTTCATTATCAACACAGGTTTATCTAACACTTTTTATTCCACGTTAAGGAACGGAACTACTTTCCTTACATCGTTACCAACTTTACTGAGCGTATACCACACGCAGTGGCTGTTAAAAATATATGCAGGCAGGGGCAGTTACACCAAAGTTTGGTTTCAAACGTACTCACTTTACCGTAAACAGCCTTTAGGTGTCTGACGCCAGCGGGTATATAGACTGTTCACGGTGAAGTGAGCACTTTTGAGGCCCTAGTTACAGTTTTTCCTGTCAGCCACCGAACACACCGGACTCGAAAGTTAACGTCTAAGGCTACGATAAAATATACTTAATTGACTATTATTCCGAATGAGAACGCTTGTAAAAAGTGATTGCTTTGCCGTAAACAGACTATAGGTGTGGGCCGACAGCAAGTAAATAGCGAACGTGCATATATGCTGTTCGCGGTAAATAGAGCAATTTTGAGGTAATCACACTATCCTCTAACCACCTTTTAAAATAAATATTGCCTTGTAAGTAATAAACTCAGTGTGTACATTCCACAGCACTCTGAAGATAACATCTAAAGCCAAAACAAAATAAATTTATTGACCATTATTCCAAATGAGAGGGCTTTCAAAAGCGCTCAGTTTACCGTAAATAGCTTATACAACCGGAGACGACGATCGCGGCGATGACGCGGTAGAAGGCACGGCGCACGCTTCCAAACCACGTCAAGCTCAAGTTGGTTGCCCCTGGGTTGGCGGACAAGGGCGCGACCCAAGGACTACTACTTCCTCACATGGGCACTTCGCGCTCTCAAATTAATTATTCCTGCGCGTGTTCCGCCCTGGCGAAGACGGCAAACATGCGTCCACGACGGCAAACACACATCTGAGCCGCGGCTCGCATGATAATCACGGCCCCCCTCGCACGGTCCGTCTTTCTTCTGCATACCTACAGCACGTTGGCGGTTAATTGAGCATTATCTATTTTTCCTCTCGTTTAGTATCCTTTTACGCCACATTTAAATTAACATTGACATAGACCATCTCACTTTATTAAAGCATCGACAAAGTGAAACCATAGAATATTTTGGAAAGCAAATGTGTTGCCATAGTCAATTCACGATCACTTCAGACTTTTCAGAAGCCCCGCGGAAGTTCTACTTCCAGAATATTCTTCCGCCCCATGCGCACACAAGCTTAGAAATTACACCAGGGGGCCAACGCACCGCATTCGTGAGCGCTCTAGTATATTAATATTTTGATTAAGAACTATTTCTAATGCATTGCCCACACGCCTATTTTATCCCCGTTTTTATTCACATTGCACTGTAAAAAATAATCTGTAAATTTCCTAAACTGTAATGAAGATTTTAACCTATACAGTGCATGGGAAATTTTCCGTACACCAGGTTGCGGATATAGGAATGACGCCATATAAAGTTGGGAACTTCCACGAACGCTACCAGAAATATATGGGTAAAAACTTTACCATCCGCCCTTTCTCATTATAGGCCTACGTATACGCTTATGTAGTAAATTTACGAATAATTTTTTAGTACGTAGTTATAATAGGAATATTGTATTTTATAAATAAAATATAAGTACAAGTTCAATTTATCAAAACGCTTGATACACGACATGTTCAAGAAACAACCGAACACGTCATACATGGGGTGTTTTTTTAAAAGGTTTGATTCAAAAAGTGTAAAGAAACCACGAGAATATGCTATAACAATCAAATCCATGCTCTCGTGTATAACACAAGAAAGGTTGACTTCTGTAGCCATAAATTTAAACATACACTATGAATGCAACTTCAAGGCTTAATTCGCTGCCAACTGGGAGCATGTATGTCACTGTGTACTATAGCGTACATGTAGTTAATAGACAGTGTTTTTTTTTTTCTTTTCAAAGGTTGATTTTAGAAGTCCTCAATTTACCATGAACAGCAATCGAAAACATAACTTTCCACAGGCTGAGCGCGAATACTCTTATCACTTTCGAAAGCTCTGGCTAGGATCCAAGTTTCTAACCGTTTTACATTCTTCCTCCATTATATGTCAAATTAGCACTGCCATAATCCCAATGACTGAAATTCGTACATGAAACTTATTCAAGGTAAACTGAGCACTTTTGAAAGCCCTGCTTAAGATCTACTTATATGCACAATGTGTATTCTTCCACAATATGTAAATTTAACATTGTCAAGAGCATCATCACTTTATTCATGTGAAATTATTATAAAAGAAAAATTCTACAAATCTGCTAGTTTTTACACTTCGATGCATTAGAAAACACTAAGTGAAAGAAATAATTTGTCAATTTAAATGGTTACATAACACTTTTAATCCGACGTTAAGATAGGGAGCTACTTTTCCTCCAGCGTTACCAACTTTACTGAGCACATGTCGCACTGTGCGTTCGTTAAAATATATGCAGGCAGGAGCAATGAATTTTATCTAAGGTTGATCTCGAAAGTGCTCATTTCATCGTGAACAGCCTTTAACTGTAGTCAAAAATTATATACTAAAAAATAATCGCTGATAAAATCTCCTGTTCGCATGCCATTCTGACGAGTGTGGCGGGCTGCGAATTGAAAAGCCCTGCAAGGTTCCGCCGGTCTGTAAACACGACCCCATTGCAAGGACACACGTGCACAGTGTCCGACCAACCTTATTTCAAAGGCGCTTTTGTACCTACAGAAACGAACGTGAATGAGCTTGTGAGCTACAGATGACCTTCCCACGCAGATCAAGTACATTGGCCTCGATTCTTACCGCGGTAAATTTCATCGTAGAAGCAAGGACAGGAAAACGGGCAGGGGAATCCAAACATAATGCTACGTGTCTACTCAGAAACAAGGTTTCCAGAACGTATTGTTAGAAGTCGCCAGGGGGCGTATCCGAGATCATGAGGGAAGGCGGTCTTAATAAAAATAGAAAAGCTATAAATGTAATTTTAATTGATTTAAAATGTTGTAAAAATACACACATTATTTACAACATTGTATTGTCTATCAATACTATTCCCCCCAAACACAAAAAAATGAGGTACACCGCCTATTCGTCATATGGCCATGTACCCAACACTGACCTATACCCCAAAGGAACATTACTTGTCAAAGTCACATGGTCAACAGTGATGAACGTGTTCGTTTATATCTTAATTTTTAAATGGCATGCACTGTTGTATTAATAAAATGCTTACCATTTGGAATTTAGTAAAAAAGCATTACAAACTAAACACTTGTTTACAAATCAGTTTTCTAACCTAAAACTCAAACCATGCCGTTTTCGCTAGACGTAGTGATATGTCCTATACTCCATGTTTGGGCTTTATTGCTGTTTAAATGTTCATATGTAAAAAGCAGAGATAAATTATTACTGAGTAGAAGTATTTAAACTTCAGTGTGTCCATGAGAAAATAAGCAGGATACTCGGTGTCGTTAAGGTAATTGTTATGTATGCATGAAGGACTTAAATTTTAATAACTTCTGGACTGATAAGTTGAATAATGGTGGCTGATGACGATGAGCTGGGAACCAACGCCTGAGGGGGCGTATCAGTGGCCGCAACCCTAGATGTGTCCCCTTCCAGACGGAGTTCCTATACTGGGGATGGGGAGGGATATTCTTCCTCCCGCCTCACTAATGTCTATTTTGAGGATTTGCACGGATGGATGCTTCACTCTGTCTCATCGCTTCGCATCATATTGTAAGCTGTCTTTATGCTTTCTGAATTGCCTCGTCGGCATACAATCAGCATCGATCTTATAAAATTTTTAATGTACCAAGATTGAAATGATGAAGCGAAAATATTAGAATTTTTGAAATTATGAACAATTATACACTCACACCCTTGCCAATTTTTGAGTAACGCACTACGTTAGTATGTTTTCCGCCCAGAGGCCTGTAACCAAGTTTGTAGACGAAAATATGTCTCGAAGATTTGGCTCAACAGTTAGCAGTTAACATATGAGACCTTTTAATATATAAAAAAATAATAATAACTTCAAGAATTGAACTAAACTATAATTTATCTACCCTTATGTTTCTTGTTAATTGGGCGTACATGATTAAATTTGGCAGATTAGTATTAGAAAGCTGGCAGCAGAGTCCTTTATCATTTACTTTCTTTCATTATTTTATTTAGGTTGATACATGTTGATGGAGGATGTCATACAGTCAGTATTTAAGTTTATTCTTTTTTTAGTTGCTGACCTTGTAGATTTTTGAAATTGCATGTCATGATAAGGTGTTTTCATGCATTTCGCATGATTATGTTCTAGTCCAATGAAACTCGTATTTCTTATGTGTGACACGAGTATATCTTCAGTTTAATTACATTGATAATCCCATTCCTTTGATAACTCTAAAATAAATGAGTACAGATACGAAGGAAATCACGCCGTACATATCTTATGGGCAATTGCGAGTTAATGCCCCTAACTTTATCATTGTAATTTTTCAGAATGTATTGCTTTGGAGCCGTCACATGTAAAATATGTCCTGTCTATGTTTTTACAACTCATCAGTGGTTCAGAAGAGTGTAGCAAATTAACATATGTCAAGTCACATACACACATGTACCGAAATTGTTTCGTTAGCTACAAAACTATTACCTACTAATTATTGTCATATAAATTCATTTTCTTATTTCTTTCTGCTAATAGATTCTTGTTCTATTACAAAGTGTTGGTAGAAAAGAAGTTCAATGTTGGGACAGCGAGATTTGTTGTGCGTAGCCAGTGAGATCGGTCTACGTCGTTTTTAGTCTATGATTCCAACTATCCTATCAGCATGAGCACTTAAAATACCAATACCAATTCTAATTTAAGTCTTTCACGCTGTTTTTTTTTTTTTTTTACGTGGCCAGCCGTAGGTTGAACCACGCATGTGTGACGTTCCACCCCTACAATAATACCCTTTCTGGGAAATGCAGGTGTATAAGTTATCCTTTGCTTTTACTGATTTCATTTTCTTTTCTGCCTTTGGCTTCCTGTTGTCCGACCACATTATTTTTAATTTTTTTTTTTATTTGTTACATGCATCTCACCACTAAGTAGCTTGCCATTTATTTCTATTTATACCCTTTATTGGCTGCCCTTGGTGCCCCGAGTATGGAAATGGCACGGTTGATCTGCCATCCACCCCCGTTCGCCACACATAAAGGGTATTTTAATTATATATGCTATGTATTCTATAGTTGCACTTACAACTACAAATACACAGTCAAATCACATTATTATGACCACCTACTATAAATGTCATCTTCAGAGCGCAGCTCATGACGTATGGCCCGTGACGTGGGCTGGAGAAGAGGGTTTATAATGAGACTGACTGGCTGGCTGTACACAGTGCGCTTCCTGCTGTCATGGTTTACGGGAAGCGATTTAACCGAGTTGCAAAAAGGGATGATAACTGAAAGAACTTATCTTAATTCATTTTGAGGTATGTTTAACAACAGTTATTTTCTACTAGTTTAGGTCACAAATCAAATATGTGCAAGAATTTCCGTATTTCCAGCAATTGTTTTTAAATTGCAAAAACATTTCCTTGAACAATTATATAGTAGTAACTCTGGGCATCTTCTTTCGATGCGAATTATCTCATTTCTGTACGTAAGATAGTTATTTGTCCATTTCTGAAACAGTAGTCATGATTTTGACATATACAAAAACAATGCACTCATTTTGTTTGGGAGGAAAGAGTATTCATTGATAATGTTAAATAACACATTTTTTCGTAGCCAACAACATTAAAAGTGTGCATCATAGCAGCAGGTCTAACTCATCCGCCGTGTGAGTGCGCGCGCTCATGCCATGAATGAGAGTAAAACGGGACGAACAATATTAGTTCAGCATTCCAGTTTACGATACCAAGCGGTAAGTCGCTTCCAGACATCAGCTTACAGCATTTCTGTGCACCTCCAATATCCTAAAGGCTGTTCACGATAAAGTGAGTACTTTAGAAAAATACCTTGGAAAAAAGTCACTGCATATATGCATATATTTTAATGAGCACACTGAGTGGAATTCGCCCAGTAAGTTGGTAACGATACATGTTAACGTCGAATAAAATGTTTTAGGTAACCATTTGTGATAACTTATAATTATTTCTTTCGCTTTTTGTTTTTTTAATGCATCGAAGTGTAGAAATGAGCAGTTTGTGAAGTATTTACTTTGTTAATAATTTCACAATTTCATTTTACCAACGCATAAATAAAGTGATGAGGCCTATGACAATGTAAATTTTACATAAGGAAGAGTAAGATACAACGTGTATACATGTGGAACCTAAGCAGGGCTTTCAAAAGTGCTCATTTTACTGTGAACAGCATATAGAAGTGTGTGCAGTGCGCTCGTTCTCAAACGATTACTCGACATTTTCCGTGGTGACGACATACGACTAAACGACGAAGTATCTTGTTAATAACGAAAGGTTGGCCGTTATTAAGACGGAATAGATAATTGTGCGCAATTCTTATTTCTACAATGTAAAAACTTTTCTGGTAAACTTCCTAAACTGTAATGGAAGTTTTTAACCTACACACTGTATGGTTATAATACCACACTTCAAGCTCCAGATATAGAAATGTTTAGCAACGCTACTATACAAAGTTGAGAACTTCCCTATGCATCTGACTGTTTCCTGAGTAAATGTAGGAACGCTACAATTAATGTATAGGGGAAAACATTATCATTCCTGCTTTCTCACTAAGCATATATCCCGGTATGGCAAATACCCGTATAGAGTGTAAAGCCATTTCAAAATGGTCGGAAAATGGCATTTTTAATGCAGGATTTTATAGAATTATCAATTAATTTGCCAACAACGTTAAACACTAGGAGCCTCCATTAACACTTGACCTTATTTTACTGTTCAATCAGAAATGATCCCCGAGCAATAATTCCAGCGAGTCCTCACAGACTGCATGACTGATCTGAATGGCATGTGATGCAGGCACTTAAGGGCCGGCCAATCTCTGTCACCCGCCAGCAAGCTGCGTCGTCACAACGCCACGCCGGCCGGGGCGAGCTGAATCCCGTGGCAGCGGGGCCAATCTATCTTCGCCGGGTTATATACTGCTACCTTCACCTCCGGGAGTGTTTACTCGGGACGTCGCCAACCCCCGCCTATATTGGGGTCAAGTGGTCAGAACCCGGGGAGGGCATCGCGCGAGCCGCTCGTCGCACGCTACACACACTACTATAGGCTGTTCACGGTCAAATGAACACTTTTAGAAGCCCTGTTTGCACTGTGTGTATTCTTCCGCCATATGTACAGGATGAGTCCTTTAAAAGAGGCCCCGTGGGACGTGTGTGTGTAAGGGAGCGAGGGAATGAGGCAATACAGTCCAGCGTGACAGCAAAATACCTAGAGTAGGTGCTGGAAGTGGCCGCCATTGGCCTCGACGCAGGTGTGCAGACGACGCCAAAAGTTGTGAAAGGCACGAGCGAGGACATGATGCGGGATGGCATCCCACGGGGCCTCTTTTAAAGGGCTCATCCTGTAAAATTAACATTGCCATAGCCCTTATCATTTTATTCATGCGTAGGTCAGGTGAAACTGGGAAATTATTAGAAAAGTGAATATTTTACAAATCTGGTCATTTTTTGTACTTCGATGCATTGAAAAATGTACAAAGCGAAATAAATAATTTTCAGTTATCACAAATGGTTACCTAACAATTTTTATTCGACGTTAAGATATGGAACACTACTTCCCATCCATCGTTACCAAATTTACTGGGCACATGTCACTCAGTGCACCAGTTAAAATATATGCAGGTAGGAGCGGTGACTTTTTTCTAAGGTTGATTTCAAAAGTGATCATTTTATCGTGAACAGCCTTTATAGAGGCTGTGCACAGCAAACTGAACACTTTTCAAAATCAACCTTCGAAAAATGTCACTGCCGCTACCTGTATATATTATAACGGGCACAATGAGTAGCCTACGCCCAGCAAAATTAAGTCGCTTTTGCAGAAATTCTCTCAACTCAACTTCTCACAAGAAATAGATATCACTAACTGTTCACAATTGACACCAGTTAATAAAATGTATAATCACAAGAGGCATCAATGAAATTAAATAATGAAATATCAGTCCCAATAGACAGTGTATCAACATATTCAATTATTTTTTCATTTATGCGTCCATATTTGCCAGTTCGAATATTTACAATAAAATCAGTATTACACTTCCATTCCGTCCCACCTCAGTTCAGTCCATGTCCCTCCAGTCGCAATGTTCTATAGTGCTCCAAGCGCCCTCACGCATAGTAGGCTTCACTCGTCGGTTTCACACCCTCTCGTCCATTCACGCCACGAACACCTTGCCCGACGTCGTCCAGCAATCTCCAGTCGTCGTCCACACTTCACTTCACTTGCGCACACTCGCCAGATGGCATCCGTCAAAGACTGCCGGCCGCTGGGTTGCGGCAGTACACACACACACACACGTGTGTGTGTGTGGGGGGGATCAGATTCACGAGGAGTTACCGCCACTCACAAGGTTTATTCCTTACACCATTTGGAGCATATCATGTAGTATAAATGTGGGTCCTATTCTAAATATTCACAGAGTAATTCGACAAATTGGAAATGCCTAGGTTATTGCATATGGAGATGGATGAAGGGTATTGTTTACCAAAGGACTGCACAAACACGCGTGAGGCACTATTTGCGAGTGTAACGCATGCCGCTACAGAAATCGAAGACAGCCGTGTGCATCTACGTAGAGAAACACGTGCGGTTCATAAGCGTGCGGCCAAGTGTGTGGAAGTAGACGGAAACGTTTTCGAATATCTATTGTAAGTTTGTTAGACGCAATTGTGATGCTTAACTGTAAACAATACGGACTGATAGTACACCACTGTACTTACTTCTGAAAGGGTTATTACTGCATTCGCCATTCTTCAAATGTTTCAATTACTCTTCTGTAAATACTGGGAATAGGACCCACATGTGTATGGCATATTTTGCTCCAAATGAAATAAGGAATAAGCGCTGTGAGTGGCGGTACCTCCTCGTGAATCACTATATATTATATAAATAAATATGATTTTTAAGATTGCTGGAAACTTCCTCAGCCATACTGTATTCGAGGTTTTTGATGTTTCTAAAAAGAAAATTTCCAAAGTACTCCTATACCCATTGCCAAAGACACAAGTTCGAAGGAAAAGAAAACTTAAAAAAAAAAAAAGTTCATTTAGTTTTATATTTAGACTCCATGCTTATTAATTGAACACGACGTTTCTCCCATAAAGACATTTGCAGCCGAAGTCAAAACACAAGGGTATGCGCACACTGACAGGCGCATACATGATGGAGCAGCTATGAGATCACACTCTCTAACGGGGCGTGACATTATTAACCCCGCTGCCAAATAAATCAGGCGCTGGTTAACCTCCGAAACATTCTGCGAACATATTTTTGGCGACAGCAACCTTGGCAAAATGCTAAGTACCCGATTTCAACGTGCGCCGTATATTAAGTATTCGGCGAAACATGGTAAGATTTTAGAACAATGTAGAAAATCTAAAAGATATAAAGGTACATACGAATTCACGCTGTTACAAACTAAAATAAAACACGCACACGCAGATGTAAAAAAAAAAAAAAAGAGAGAGAGAAGAGAATATTGTAAATTTAAGACCATTTTTGTGTACGTTTCATCGATGCCGATTACCTCTTGGCAGCAACAACATCTAACATAGCAAATCTTAAACACTACATCGAACCCTCTCACATATTTCACTCATGCTTTAAGAGAATGCACAAGTGAATAAACAACACGTCTGGAATAAATTAACGGTCTAGTCCAAAACCAACTCAACACCAACATAGAACAATTCGAGAAGTAGGCATCCAATCAAGAAATGATTTTTGGATTAGGCAAACACTTTCCCTTTTCTGGAAAGTAACGATTTGAATCGGAAATTATTTATTTATTTGTTACTCCTGTACGGTGATTTATTATTACCAATAAATAATTACATATTAGTATTAGTTGTGATCCTACTCTTATTTTTTGTATGTTCAGAAATCTGTAAAATAGGCACACCATGACAGCAATGACATCAACATTATAATATCAGATCGCACATTTAACTTGTTTCGTAAGATAACTAAGGTAAAGAAATAACCAAGACTCAATACAATCACGCCGTAATCTTTAAAAGTTTGTGGTAAACTACAATTTTGGACACCAAAGTCATCTGTTGTTAAAGAACCAATTTAAAAAAATCACGTTTCTTAACGTTGTTGGTAAAGACGGATTTAAAACAGCGAACACACGTTTACTTTGAGACGTGAAATATAACTTACGACCCAACACACAATCAAAAGTGCATTAGTTATTTCGCAGAGATTAACCACGTGACTGGACTGCTCTTTATTAAATAAATCTCTAGAAGAGTTCAAATGTGCGACAATCTTTAGCGGCGAATGTCGAAGATCAAGTCACACTTGCGCTTATCATTAATGGGCCTGTCTAGCGTCTCATTGCAAGTAGTCGTGTCTATCTTAATTTTCTAAAAACTTTTTTTTCAGGACGAAAATAAATGTCAATATTTTGTCGCCAAATTATTAATTTAGTTGATGAAACATAAACGTGGTCACTGAGAAAGTGTCGAAGTCAACAAAATTCGCTTTAAGCAGCCACGTGTTTACGATATTTAAACTTAGTATGAGAGTGTTTTGAACTGTAGCAAGAATGGCGTATCTTCTCTGAACACATTGCTGTATTAAAACCCTATAGTTTCAGCTTAAAATTCACAGTAAACAAAACGCACGCGAAGATTGTTTATGCTGTTTTCCATTGCCTTCGCAATGCCTCCATGCGGCCCGGCCGTAACCATGAGGCCTCGTAACTTTCTTTACGCATCTATTCAGTACTGTTCTACGTAAATTTACTTCTATCGTAAAACTACTTCAAGGTTTTTTCAGTTTAGTGGCTTGTTTATCACAGGTGGAGATAGCTGGTATTCCTCAAACTCGTCAAGAAAGGCGAGAAAAGCCCTAAATTTGTGGCGCACATTCTAAAAAGTCTTGTACTTCTTGTACATTTACGAGAAAAATCCTTGGAAACCCAGTTGCCAAGAAAACCCTCTGTAAAACTACAAAGCGTTTTCTTGTAAAATCTGCAAGATATTTACTTGTAATATTACAAATAATTGCCTTGTATTATTATTTACATTATAGAGAAGTCTCCATGATATAATTTTTTTCCTTCTAGAAAACGAATGTGACAAATTAATAACCGAAAATGAGAAAAAAAATTCAAAATATGATTTACTAAAAAAAAAATTTACACTTTGCCAGCACAAGGACTAGAACCCACACCCCTTGTATTAATAACCGGCATCCTTAACCACAGGACCAACACAAATTACGAGCTTAAAATTTATCTTTCCAGTAAATATAGCGGCAAGTACCAACAAAATATTAATGTAGTTATTTGGTTAAGAAGAATAGGCTCTTAAAAACGAGGCATTGAGTGCCGATTTAAGAGTTCTGTGTAGCTAGGAAACATTAAAAGTTATTGAATTATAGTCACGTTTTATTGAAATTTTCATTTTATTTATTATGATTATTTGAGTTGTTTTAAGTGTTTTACGTTAGTAAAAATTGCAATAAATTTCGTTTTGCAAGCAGCTACACTTATCACCCACAGCGTTTGCACAAAGAGCTATATACGGTTTAGGGTTGTCGAGTGTGTGCCAATATGCTGAAGCTCGTGGAATCGGATCAATATAGCACATTTCTGGAAGTATATTACAAATACGGCCCTTATAGTTTTACAATCGAATAGTTTTACAAAAGAAATCTTTGTAATCTAACAAGCATTTGTAAAATTACAAATAATTTCTAGCAAAATTAATTTTTTTTTTTATAATAGTGTACGGATGTGTACGGCTGTTATTTTAATTTCTGCGGTTAGCCAACATAATTTTTGTTGCCTCAGTACATCTTACAAAACTAATTAAATTTTGCTTGCAGTAAAGAATGTAAATTTCAAATTGGTTTTACTTTAAAACTTGAGATAGTTATTTATCTCTGTAACATATGGTCACCTTACATTCTTTGTTTACATCGTTCTGGGATACAAAGTTCTGTCAGGGACACACGTGCTGATTAAGTTTGCGACATACTGAGAGTAACTTTAATCGTTTCGACGCGCCGTAAGCCAAACCTGTTATGCACACGAATTCTTGTACGTGAAACTAATTTTAATAAACTGCATTAAAAAGAACTTAACTTCGAACTTCTCACTTGGTGACATTACAGTGCCTGTGTTTAGGCGTATCTTACTAGTCTACTCACAATGCACCGCTTAAAACCTCACAGTCAAGTGAAAAAATGTAACAAAAATCAGACAGTATTATACTGTGAGATCCATTTAAAACAAATATCTACAGACCCATTCAACTGTCTAGCTCCTTTTATACGTATGATTTTTTTTCTAAACATACGGAACCCCTTCCCCTAAAAAAAAACCTACAAGTAGACGATTTTCCTACCCCACACTGTTAAAATGTCCGTACATTTACGGAATGATTTACGGAAATGTACCGTGTATGTACGGAAAGGCAATCCGTAATGAAGAAAAATGGAGTTAAGTCCGTAAATACAAAATACGGAAAGTCTCCGTATTCCCTTTGGTATCGAGTTGCGGGGACGAACAATGCCGATTCTACACGAAGCTTTTTTCGCCACTATAACAAGAAAATTATCTTTTCTGCAGCAGTTAAGGTTATCCACGCGACTATGACCTATTCTTTCAAACATTAAAAAATAGCATCAGGCGTCTGTAACATTAGCCACCACTACACTAATTTTATAGAAACTGAATTTTTCCTTTTGTCTTTCAAATATAAATATAAAAGTTATACCACAATTTTCAAGTGAGAGTTGTAGGTGAATGGTTAAAGTCGTGTGGATTGGTAATTTTTTTACTCGGGTTTCAAACTTCGTTTAAGTACAAAATATTTTAAGTTTTTTAATATCTTTTTTTTTTCGCGGTAGAACACCCATATAACGAAAATTAAAGACATTTTCACTATCTCTTTTATTTTAAACGGAAAGTGCAGAAAACTGGCTAGGAAATTAACGAAGAGGTTCTGTGAAATTTATGTAAAGTCCGTTTCTGAAAATCAATGTGTCCGTAATTTTACGGAGAGTTTATGGACACTTCTGGATAAATTTTTACCAGCACTTTTCTGTAAAATGAAGGAAATTTTTTTTTTTTAACAATGCAAGGTTCCAGTGACAATCTCAAATATTTTATTAATGCTAGTAATTTGCAGTTGCACACATATGAATTAACGATGGTGGCTAATTCTAATGGAATAGCTGTAGTTAATATTGCTGAATCAACAAAACTTAGGTTTTCATAACCAACCAAATAAACGCGAAGTGAATAAATTATTTTATTATGACGACAAAAACAAGTGTAAACAAATGATTATGTTTATGTACGTGGGTATGTTTTTTGTTCTGGTTAATGGAACACCTTCGAAAGGGCATCTTAGTTTATTCTTTTAACATATTGCTTAACATCACATGGGATTATTTTAATAACGCTGCCTGGGCCTTAATTATTATATAGAACTCGAATATGTTTAGTTAACATCATGCAAATTCTTACTATAATGTACAAAATAGATCAGTCCAATTATCACTGGCCACCCATTTTACCATTTACCCTTCAGTAAGACGTTAAAACGTTGCATTATCTAACTTAATTCAATGCCATAAATATTTCAGCTAATGTTTGTATTACAATATATACTGAAGTACTGCTGATATATCACATCCCCATGCATGGAGTTTTCTCAATTACACACGCCTGAATTTTGTTAAACATTGGAAATGTTAATATTACGTAGCCAATAATTTTGAAGAAGATGTATTATACTTGATATTAGATCAGAAGCATTCAAAGCAAAAATTAGTCAAATGAACATGATGGATTATACAACATTTTACGTAGGAAACTAAATTTGCTCGGAAATGCATAATGCAGTATAACAAACGGATGTGGTGTAATTAGGAACAATAAAGACTGTGGTAAAGGGGAACCCAGAAACAAAAAGAAGTGGCATTCAAATATGCGAATCTGTACCGCAGTATGGATGAAAACGTTTTGTTTGGTCAAACAAGCGAGTGATTCAGCGCGCAAAGTTAGTTACAAAGTAATTATATAAAATAACTGTAACGTAACATTTTTCACTAGCTGCACCTATTTGTCATAATTAATGTTTGTTTCACACATTGATCACTGCCGTGCTAATACTCGTAATTTTACCTATGTTTCAGAATGTTTTATTTTTCGTATTTTTTTATTTTTCATGTGGTTAGGATATTTAAACTTAGATGTACGAATGCCAATAATTAATGTTTAATTTAAATAGATAGCTAGATTTGCTTTTGTTTGTATTTTAATTAATAACTAATATTTTTGCATTTCTGGTCTCAACCGTTATTGTGAATGCTTCAGGGAATTTCTTTTGTATTTTTTATTAACTTCTACGAGACCCGTAACTCTATGGAACGGGGATATTGGCCGTTCAGAGTGTCATTTTCGATCGTTAGTCAGGAAGCCTTGCGACTGGCTAACAGGTTCAAATCATGTACTCCGATTGGCTGGCGAGCTCAGCATAGGGTTACGCCACGCGGGCCGTTTGAAAGTTCGCTCTCTCTGCCACCAACCTTCAAATGCGCTAGACGTACGGTTAGGGCGCTCATCCTACAGTTGGATGCAGCAGAGGAATTTAAATTAGAAGTTAGGGTGTTTTAGTTTCCTACAGCTTGCTACGGTTTTTAATTTGTGTTTTGCGTCGAGTTGATAGAGCAAGCACTCCGAATATTTTATTCCAAGAGTTTAAGGTAGCTAGCTAGACCTGTAACGCCACGTAAAGTAGCACCGCACCCAGACCTGCGACACCTACCTCCGTCCTTTTCCACAAGATACTACGCCCTGCCTTCACCTACAACCTGGTATTTAACTGCTAGAACTGTTTTTCATAAAGTTTTTATATTTTATTTTACCTTAGACTTTGCTACGTTACGTCTTTGGCATAGAGCATTCTACACGACGCCATGTTTGCTAGGCGCCTATATTAGCTTAGGCAAACTTTAACCATCATTTTACCTGAGAGAGAAGTCGAAGTGTTTTACCTAAACTGAGACAGTCAAGTTACATTATTCTGGAATAAAATTCAAGATATTTTATTTTTGCGAGGAGTACGTTTATTTAAAGTGCTTAGTGAGACTGTTAAATACGTGTCACGTAAAGGTATTCGAATATGACCGTTAACCATAACGACTTCCTAACGGCAGCTTAGTTTGAACACTTTGGCCATTGCTATTCAGGGATATTTGATTATTTAAATTATTTTTCCAGCTTAAAAAAGAGAGATATTTTAATTTGAACATTTTTGAATATTTTTGAATAAATCATTTTTAACTGGATTCGACACGACTGACACCTTTTCTGAGTATACACGTTTTGTCCTATCCCTCATCTACCTACTTTCAGTTGAAAATGATCAAACAAGTGCGTTTGATATGTGCGTGTAGTTATGTACAATAAGTTTCACAGCTGGTGTGGCAAATAACTGTTTACCTGTAACGAGAGTGAGGTTTGTCGAAGGTGAGTTTCTATACATCTTACAAACTGGGTCCTGAACTGAGTATAGCCGAGCAAACATATTTCTTTGGAACAGTATTAATTTCTTTACTCGCTAACTGAATCACAAATATTGCCAACATCAAACACAATTTAATATTTTGTCATGTGGTGCATAACTTGAAATTCTTGATATCACAACGAGGTGGCCTAGGTTATGTATTTCATGTCACACAACTACGCTAACGGCTGTTCACGATAAAGTAAGCACTTTTGAAATTAACCTTTGAAACATGTCGCTGCCCCTGTCTGCATATATTTCAACAACACTAACAGGAATGCGGCCAATAAAGTTCGTAACAACGGAGGGAAAGTAGTTCTACGTCTTAACGTTGAATTAAAATTGTTAGGTAAACATTTTTGAATACCAAAATAATTTATTTTACGTGCTGTTTTTTAAATGCTAATAAGAGTCTGAATTAGCAAACATGTAAAATATTTACTTTCATAATAGCATCATAGTTTCCTTTTAACGACGCATGAATAAAGTGATAAGGCCTTTGGCAATGTTAATTTTACGTGCGGTGGAAGAATATACTAAATGCGTACAAATAGATCTTAAGGAGGGCTTTCAAAAGTGCTCATTTTAACGTGAACAATCTATATCAATGCTTCCTTCCTCTTAGATAAAATTTGCTGCTTCAGTCTATATTTACCTGGGCGATGAAATGTGAATTAGTTTGCCGAACTACGTAAGGCCATTTCCCCGTTAACACATTGGTTTACTTTAAGTCAGTCGTTTACTCAGTAAATTTACAACAGGAAACAAGACGATAAGCGCTTCCGGGCATCCAACCGCGACGCCAAAGATCCACTTCCATGGCCGTTAAAAACCAAACTCTTTAACCACTCAAAGTTCTGAATGCTGAAACACTAATGCCACACAATTAAATATTTTCGTTTGAGAACTATTTCAGCAATGCCGATCTTGTCTTCCAGAACCGCTTACAAACAACGAAGAATAGGTATGTATGTATCACTCCTCTAGGCTGTTCACGGTAAAGTGAGCACTTTTGAGGCCCTAGTTAATTATTTATTTTAACTATTTTTTTCTCCTTTAACTACATTTTAGATAAATATTGCCGTGTAAGCAATACACACAGCGTGTAGATTCCACCACACTAGGAAGTTGCGTCTAGGGCTACAATAAAATATATTTATTGACTTTTACTCAAAATGAGAGGGCTTTCAAAAGTGCTCACTTTACCGTAAATAGCCTATAGGTGTATGTCGTTCGCTTCTGAAAAATGACAGCCGCAAACTTGTTGGTTACTTCAGATTAGCGCGACAATGCAAAGTAAAGTTGAAGTTTTTTTTTTTCTCCAAATATTTGCGAAATTTATATTGATTTCCATAGTGTAATTATTCCCTAATTCTCTACATCCGAAAGCAGTTTTAACGAAAATCGAGGGAGTCCTGAATTCTCATCTATAAAATAAATAAAATGCACACGCAAATACAATTCTGCTGGCACAATAGAACAAGCATACGAGATTAAATATATGTAATATAAGTACCTGAAAATTGCTATTAATTTTAATGCACTGCCGTGTGGCAGTGCATTTAAAAAGCAGTAAAAAAAATTGCGCTGTCGACGTTATTTTAATTTGTCATATTTGTACACTACTTCAATGAAATTCAGCTTTATGGATTACGATCAAAATTATGGCTTTTTTTTTTTTTTGCTTCATCATCAATTCGTTTTAAGTAGTGGTCTTTAGGAGCATCTTACACTCTGACACTGCACTGTGATTAGCCATGTACAAAAGCTGGAATGGAACATGCGACAGAATATACGCACGTCCTACTATTGGCTATTTATGGTAAAGTGAGCACTTTTGAAAGCACTTTCATTTGGAATAATACTCAATGAATATACTATATTTTATCTTAAGACATTAATTTCCGAGTGCGCTGGAATATACACACTGTGTATATTTATTCAGAAAGGTAGTTAAAGGATTAAAAAAACGGCTGAAAGGGGGAAAAAAACTACGGCCTCAGAAGTGCTCGCTTCACCGTGAACAGCCTATGCCAAACGTGGTATGAAAACCAACATTCCACCATACAAGGTGACAGTGCATTATGACTGCCACACTAGCTGGTGTTGCTGCTATGAAAGAACTTGCACAAGCTAGTACAGAGTCTGGTAGCGTGTAGCATATAGAGAACAATGTGTTACGGGAACGATGATAAAGGTGCGCTTATCAAGTGCATATAAAAATTAAGATTTTATGTCGACACTTTCATGCGTAACCATTACCTCTAATAGAGCAAATGTAGTACATGGCATTTCATTTCCACATCATTTGAAAAAAATTTCACAAATAAAAG
The DNA here is from genome assembly GCA_029891345.1 of Dryococelus australis. Taxonomy (NCBI): domain Eukaryota; kingdom Metazoa; phylum Arthropoda; class Insecta; order Phasmatodea; family Phasmatidae; genus Dryococelus; species Dryococelus australis. The sequence goes on from CM057006.1 coordinate 47,017,105, forward strand.
TAATTGTTAAGGTAGCTTAAGGGGAAATGTTTTCAAACCGTATCTATATGAATTTTCAATCCCCAACCGCGATGCCATTTAGATGCGGTCGGTTACTTCAAGACGTTGTTTCTTTTTATTGGCTAAATTTTCTACCAAGGCCACCTCTACGCGACCTTGTAGGCCTAACTCCTGGGCGTAAATGTCAAAGCACTACCGGGAAGGCATCTTTAAAAATAGTCCATATTTATAAACAAACATAAAAGAGGATGAACAACAGTGTTTCAAAAATGGGACATTAAAATCACTTTCGAGTTACAAAAGCTTTGTTCGAAATACAATCCTCAACCTAAGTAAACCACAAAGTCTAGATAAATACTTCAAACGGTTAAAATGTGTTCTCATTTGTGAGCGGATTTCGCTGTGCAGGGTAATACGGATTCACTATATTTTTCAATACACGATTTCTGCCGTTACTGCTATTAGAGACGTTTCGTCGTACGCACTGTTGTCAAATATCCTAAAACTTTGAAACTGTAATTTTGGGACAAATAATAGTTTATGATTATATAACATTCAAAAGCATAGTCGGACGAGATTCATTTCACACCCCCACAATCAATTCCAACGTTTAAGAGGGGAGGGGCAGGACATTGTACACTTTGGCGTAGAGTGAGTTGCATACCGTATCTCGTCTTGACTCAAGCAACGGTTAAAAAACACTGCAACTTTCATTATGAAAAAGTTCATATTTCTGGACACCATTGGGAACGCGTACATTCGTAAACTAACCAGGGTTTCGAAAGCGAGAATTTTTTCATATCTGCCGCGTGAACGTTGACAAAATTATACATCGAAAAGGTACACACGCACGCGCACGCACGCGCACGCACGCACGCGCACGCACGCACACACAGAGCAGCGAACTGAACAGAGAATACTGTCTGTAAAAACCTAAAGAAAGAGTTTTAATTATACTTTAGTTGGTTACTCGTTTTTACGAGTAACAGTTACAAAAATGCAGTGAACTATCGAAAGTGAAACAAGCCAAACTAACTGTACTGGTCACAGCGATGGAGGAAACCGAATTAATTTTCACGTGGTTTTGAAAACGCATGTATGCGAAAACTGTTCTGGATTGTGGGTAACCGGGGTGGGGGAAGAGACGGAGATATTTTCTAAGAGAGCTACAACTGAAACAAATGGAAAGGATATATATATATAATCAGAAATATTCAAGTGGTTACAATTATATTCTATAGTTTAAGCATATGAGATTTTTTTCATTGTGATATCAAATGACAGTCTGAAAAAAAAAGTATGACAACGGAAGGAAATTACTTTTAAAAAAAGAATGAAACATGTAATAGGCTTTTCAAATTTATATATTTCTATATTTCTTCGTAGAAATCTCAAACCGTACAGAAGTAATGCGTTAGATGGTAGCTCAAAGTATTTGTTCATGCTATTAAAACGCTGTAAAGAAAATTTCTTGGAAGTTTTCTACACACTTGTTACAATAAAATTTAGAACCAGAAATAGCCAAAAGCTAAACCCTAACCTCACATCAACCAAATGGCGATTTTCTACATGCCATTCTCGTGAATTAAATTAACACTTCACCTAAAACCAAAAATAACTTCCCGATACTTGTTAGTCAAGATTTTTAAGTTACATTCTCATATTCCAGCAAAAAAAAAGTTGGAACATTACTTTCATATGATTTGGCCTTTTTATCGGGTTATCGATATGTCACGAAACTATACAAACTATAAAAAATGTTTGGCTGTTGAACAGCCTCAACCCTATAGTCTCGAGCTCAGGTGTTGCAATTGTTTAATTTTATTATGTGCGCTGTACTTGCGTCCAGTGTGCTTGTCGCAACCAATAAACGACGTGCAGCATGTTAGTTGGTGTAGTTCGGTTCGAAAAACGAAATAAGTGAGGACGGTTTCCTGTAATCGAACTCTGCCAATCCTCCACAGCTGAATTAAACTCCTGGAACTGGACTCGAATAGATCTCCAACTGGAATCGGACTCGGAAGGCTCTTCGCAGCGGGTTGGTACACCTGGAGTAGAATTCGGAAGGCTCTCCACAGCCGGATGGTCCACCTGGAGTAGAACACGGAAGGCTCTCCACAGTGGGCTGGTCCCACCTGGAGTAGAACTCGGAAGGCACCCCAGAGCGGGCTGGTCGACCTAGAGAAGAACTCGGAAGGCTCTCCACAGCGGGTTGTCCACCTACTCGGAAAGCTGTTCACAGCGGGTTGGTCCCACCTGGAGTAGAACACGGAAGGCACTCCACAGTGGGCTGGTCCCACCTGGAGTAGAACTCGGAAGGCACCCCAGAGCGGGCTGGTCGACCTAGAGTAGAACTCGGAAGGCTCTCCACAGCGGGTTGTCCACCTACTCGGAAAGCTGTTCACAGCGGGTTGGTCCCACCTGGAGTAGAACTCGGTAGGCTCTCCACAGCTGGTTGGTATACCTGGAGTACAACTCTCGGAAGGCTCTCCACAGCTGGTTGGTATACCTGGAGTACAACTCTCGGAAGGCTTTCCACAGCTGGTTGGTCCACCTGGTGTAGAACTCGAGATACTCCTTAGCCGATGACGTATTCAGTATCCGTAGGAAATCGAAGGTAGCAAAGACTTGTTTTCCGAAGTCGAAATCAAATATCTCCATAATTGTATTCAATATTGTCATATTGAAACTCTTGTTATATTTCATTTCAACTTGTATGTGCATTGTGGATTCATATTTAAATAAAATTACTAATTAATTTTTAATCGAATCATTGCCAATGACCTGACCCAGTCCTAGCTGGAGTTCAAAACTTTCCTTCTTCCCCGTCTGTTAGTTTCCAAATAAAACCTTCTGGAATAAATTAACAATGAGACATAAAGAAACTTCAACCAATCAGATTTCTCACAAGGAAGGTGCTCTAAACATCGGCAACTGATTTCGTGTTGTGTACAGTGCCGAACATAACCTCCATCTGCAACATGTCCTCGATCGTGGTCATGGGACAAAACGTGTTAAGAGTACTAAGTAGGCCTACTAAAATATTTCTGTGAAATAATAGTTTGCGCGTATAGGCATCTCTCAGTAAATAAATGTGCTAAGAAAATTTAAAAACCAATACACTCATATTAAGTATAGTCAAAGAAAAAAATGGGGTGTGGCTGTGTTGGTGACACGGCCGTTTGTTTTGCGTGAATACGTGTTCGTTGACGCGCTTGGAAGCCTTGATGTTTATTTTACGATCCCGGCACCGCTTCACTCGATCATATGGGGTTGTATGGGTATCACTGGATTGTTTTTGAGATCCTCTTTCTAATCGTATACGATTTCTGTATTTCGACTTGCTTTTTGACGAGTAGGTAGGCCGACATTGTGTTAAGTTTTCTTCATTTTTTACATTATAATCATACAATTTCACCCTAATCACGCCACATAGATGATTTACACATGCAATCGGTTGGTCTTGGCGAGAGCTGTCAATTGAAACTTAAACGAGTATCGTAGCTACTCCTAGTCGAAAGTTATACTATCGCGGAAGTTATGAGAAATCATACGGGAATCACCTCGCTTGTGTGGCCGAATAAATGCGCCCAGATGCTAAACGCACAGATTTGAATCATCTCAAATGTACGGGTTTGGAGGCCTTCCAGAGATGGTTACCACAAGTTTGTGTTTTGTGAGCATAACGCATGTCATCCGACAGTCTTTATTCATTTCAACGGCTATATTAATATTATTATTATTATTTTTTAATAACTCACTGCGCGAATACTGGTCAACTCTGTGACTGGAAATAATCGGGCACAACTTCTTTAATACCTGTGATAATTTCACCGTGATTGTTATGCGTTCTTGTAATTGTGTTGCGTCGGAATATGCATTGCAGAAAAAGTTACTGGCAACGGCACATTCCGATAACAGCATGTTCCAAAAAAAAATATTAAATCATATCTCCTAACAAAAACGAGACGCCTTGGCAATTACGACCAAATGATGTGTGGCTGAAATGTAACGCGTTTGGGTGCTCGCAGAGGCTTTCATACGCTAATATTCAAGACACAACTCTCCGTTTGCTCTTACTTTGTATGAGCATAACGATTTTACCCAAACAGATTGACCAAATAATAAAATGTACAGTAAGAGTGTAAACTCGCCTTTTCAAGGATACGTATGTACACGGACATTTTTCTGTAGTCAATCACTTTCACCGTATCAACAAAAATAATTTAGTTTGGTAAAAGGAAGATCTGTACGCTATGTGTGATGTAATATTAGAGCACTTGCTGATACATGACAATAAAAAAATTAAACCCGTAGGTTAAACAAAAAAACTATAAAAAATACACGTTTATGTAGAGTTTCAGATGGTCATGCTAGTAAACCACACAGGTTGAAAGGTTTTTTCATTCCTATAAATCAACGTCTGCAATAAATGACATCACGCATAATCTGCATCGCCATAAGTATACGTCAGTGCAAATCATACATAGAGTACAGTTTCAGGAACTTTTAATGCGTACAATAAGTTGTTAATAAATTTAAATTTGTAGTTCATTTTTTAACTCGCTGAATTAACACGCAAACATCGTTAATATGATTTACCATTGCGATGAAATATAGTTGCTAAAAAGAACGTAGAAGTTCAACTATTCCAATTAAACCAATTTCAAAGATTTCGAATAATTCTATTTCAATTTCAATGTGAGAGTTAATCACTTTTCTTTATTCTCTCCGCACGTGACCGAGCACCAGTATATACACTGGCAGTACACTTAAGTTAGTTAAGAGAACTTTAGATAACACTTAGCTCCTCCTTTCTGATCAGTTCTTTTGTATCACTTTGTTATGTGTAAAATTTACATCGCCATTGACTTAAGCCCTTGTGGAGATCAAGGCGACATTGAAAAACCTGTTAAAATCACAAATACCGGTATATTACAATTACGATAATTCTTGTAGTAGACACTAATATTTAAAGCACTATAAATCTAATAACATAAACTACTCTCAATAACCAATCAATCGATTTAAAATCGCAGTTTTAACGAACAATCGATACAGTGAATTTTTTTTTAATAATTCGTTACCCAATTTACTTTAGGCGCAAGTTCAGGTTTTACACTAGAAAATAGGGCGAAATAGAACTGACGTTACAAATTTACAAACCTGGCAGAACACTTTTCTTAAAGGCTAGCACTGTCTTCCGACAACTTTTCTGAAACCCTGCTCAGCTCTATTTTCAGGCTCTTCCTCCGCTTCATGCAAACAGAACTTATGGAAATCTGGAAAGTTACACCAGACGGACAACGAGCAGCATTCGTGCGCACTCAATTATGTCATATTTTGCATAAGAACTATTCCTCATTAGGCGTTACCCAACATAACTATTTTCTTCCTGTTTTATTCACATTGATAAAATTATAAACGTAATATTATAATTTGTACATAGAAAATAAGCAGACGTTCAATTAAACCAAATATGAGTTCAATTTATAGGCTTGTGATACATGGCATATTTACGAAACAAACACGTCATACATGGGGAGAATTTTCGAAGGTTTGATTCAAAAAGTATAAAGGTACCGCGAATAGACTGTGATATATATATATATATATATATATATATATATATATATATATATATATATATATAAGCGGCGTGTGGTGAACTGTTGCAAGGTAAGCTGGCGTTAGCTCTGTGCTGTACTCTGTTCCTTGCTAGTTTACGTTTCCACCACTGAAACGTAGCTCGGCAGCCGACGTCACAGAACGCGTGTAATGGGCAGAGACCTAAAGAATTCGCGGATTCATTTTGGGACAATCTAGAGTTCAAAACACGTGCGTTTACGTAAAGTTATCCATTGGCCCACTCAATGCTTGACACCTTCTGGAGAACGGTGTCCAATTGTCGTCTTACACTATGACAGCAGACGATCAATGCGCAGTTGATTTCGGCATATCTGTACGTAACTCTGTAGAGTCTAGCCTGCAGGTCATTGACTTCACGAATTTTTCAGGTCTCTAGTAATGGGTCCCTTGCTGCTCGCTTGTGAATGGTCGGAACCCATTCAGTTTCCCTAGGCGGCGCGGTGGTTACTGGCTCCTGCTGCGTGCAAGCACCAGCTCACCTTGCAACAACTTCACCACACGCCACTGGCACTATACAGGATGATTCTCAATTAGGCCGACAAACTTCGGGAGGTGATTCTTAATGAAAAAGTAAAAAGGAAAACATATGTGGCACTTTATACTTACACCAAATATGAAGGGCGGCAAAAAAAAAACCGCATTTGTGCAAAATATAGGCTCTTACGTTGAAGGTCCCGATAACATACAATAATGTTCCGAGAGTTGTCATTGAATTTTACTTCGTTGCCGAATTTTGCACAAATACGGTTTAAAACCTCCCTTAATATTCGGTTTAGGTATGAAGTGTCACATATGTTTTCTTTTTACTTTTTCATGAAGAATCGCTTCCCGAAGTTTGTCGGTCTAATTACGAATCATCCTGTATAGAGCGTAAGACACTCACGTCGACGGGCAGGGGGCTGGTGATCCTGTCGGTGGAGCGGGCGGGCGCCGAGTGGTGGTGCTGCAGCGGGCGCGAGTGCAGGCTGGGGGACGTCATCGCGGCGCTAACGGGCCGCGGCGACAAGCTCGGCCTCTGCTGAACCGACAGAACCACCTGCGACGAGGCTGCAACAACAAACAACAACACCTTCACACTCTACTGCGTACATCAACAACAAAGACATTACAGATTTGATCAGTGCTCGGCCATTGACCATAACTCAACTCCGAATTATTAACTTTAATTTTAAAAATATAAAAAACATATCTACCTTTTATGAAAATAATATTTAAGATATATAAACTACAATACTTTTTTATATAATTAAAATGATTGAAAAACCACTGTCAAGAGAATATTACTACAGAGGGTATTGGGATGATGACTGATAGGTTAACATATAAATGGGATACTATCGTTTGTATGGGCATCTAACGGGTCCTGAACTCTGATGATGTGAGTTCAGTTCTACTGCATACATTACACAGCAAGTCTACATCACTGGAGAACTACAACCAACTCGTAGTTACTTCCAACTTTTCCGAAGGCCTGGTCAAGTTCCTCCGCTTCGTGCAAACAAAGCTTAACCACGTCTAGAAAGACTGGAGAGTGGAGAGATTTGGGCGGCTCTAAATCGCGAGGTCTTGAGAGCCGACGAGGGTGAAGCGAGGTGAGTACGGAGCAGCGCCTGAATGAAAGGGTGGGGGAAACGGGAGATCCCCGAGAATATCCGCCGACCAGAGGCATCGTCCGGCACGATTCCCACATGCGGAAGTCCGGGAGCTACCCCGCCGGAAATCGAACCCAGTTCGCCTAGGTGGGTGGCGAGTAGTCTGGCCGCTTCCCCACCGCGGCCCCAGTATCTGAGAACTATAGTCCATTCATGGTTACTTCCCACTTTCTGAAGCCTTGCTGAAGTTGTACTTTCAGGCTATTCGTCCCCCTTGTACAAAACAAAGCTTTTAAGAGTGGGATGGACTCCCGCGTTTTCTGTGCAATAGTAGTTTGCGCGAATACGCGTATCTCGGCAAATAAATGTTCTGCAAGTACGACTTTTTGTCAGAAGAGATAAAAAAAAAAAAAAAAAAAAAACAACTATGTATGCCCCTATTTTTTTACTTTTGTCATATTTAATGTATTCTTGGAGAAAAAAATACGTGAAAATGGATAAATATAGCATTTTTAAAGCTTGCCAATGCAGTTTGCTTAAGCGGCAAGAGAAAAATACAGAGATACAGGCGTAGTTTAATCTGTGGTCTTTCATCGCGTGTAGTAAATTTACACTCTTACAGATCTAAGTTGCACAGTACAGCATTACGACGGACACACAGCACGCCTTTGCGTAAGAGCGATGAGGAGCTAGAAGTGCGTGTGAATGTCGCCCGTATCGCTCCTTCGCTTCTTGACCTTGGTCGCGGGGGTCCATCCAACTAAGTCGGGAAAATTACACCAAAGGGACAACTACGCACCACGAATGTACGCTCTCATTTTAATGACATTTTGCATGATAACTATTTCTTACTAGGCATTACCAGCTCATCTATGTTCTCTCTGTTTAAAATCAAATTAATAATAAATGAAAAAGATACATAGTGAGAAGATGGAGTGCTGGAGGAAGAATAAGGAACAACAACGGACGAAGCATTGAAATTGGTTCGTGTTTCCTAGAAGACCCTAACGGATAAAGAAAGAAAGAAATATAAGTAAGACACTTGAGATAGGTACATGACATATTTTGGAAAATAAACACGCCATAACACGGGGGTGATTTTTCAAAGGTTTAATTCAAAAGTGTGTAGACAACGCGAATAAACTATACAACGTTGATTCGTTCAGTCCTCACGTCCATAACCGAGGATCATAGGCGTGAACAGCTTTCATCATCAGGTTGCGACACAAAGTTAGAGAATCGCCGATGGCCGCCTGCAAGTGGGAGTCCGCAGGCTTCCCTCGACAGGCTATTTGATTCGAGTTTCTGCACCTCTCATCTGAGAACGGATAAAATACTCGCATCAACGAACGCGCAGTATATATTACATTTAAAAAAATTTAACAGTGGCAACCTTTCAGCTTGTAAATGAATTCGGAAATGAATGGTTAACTTTACAACTGAATGTTGTTGGTGGGTCTACATTTAATACTTCACTGATGCTCATGATTTTGCATATGTATGTACGTTTAAAATAACGCCACAGCAATTTTACGCCGTAAATTTACTGGAGACGATTATGTTTCTACAAATAAACGTACCTCCTTGTAAGAGGGAAATGATATATCTTACGACAAATAACTTTAATAAAATGTTACAAGTACACACGAAGAAATTATTCGGAAATTTACCATACCAGTGTATACACTTAGCGAGAAAGCGGGAATAGTATTTTTTCCACTATATATTCATTGTAGCGTTCCCACATTTGCTCAGGAAACAGTAAAATGCGTAGGGAAGTTGCCAACTTTGTATAGTAGCGACGCTAAACATTCCTATATCTGCAGCTTTGTGTGTGGTATCATTTCCATATAGCGTATAGGTTAAAAACTTCCAATTACAGTTTAGGAAGTTTACCAGAATTTTTTTACAGTGTACAAGTAACATCTCTTGTCACCCCCTGGCGCATTGATATGTTTTTCAACGTGTAAGGGTGGTCCACGTGTCTTGTCACACCCTGGAAATCTGTCTGATTATTGGATTACCTTTTGATGTATTGTATTACATTGTGTTAGTACCGGTTATGTATGTATATAATGGGTGACAAAACATGTGGACCATTCTGTAGTTTGGTAACGATGGGTGCGAAATTTTTTCAACGTGAATCGCCCAGCTTGTTTGGCCGAACTACTGCGTCAAGACGCTAAAAGCGCAGGATTGAATCATCTTGTAGGTATGGATTTGGAGGCCTTCCAGAAATTAATACCACAAGGTTTATTTTCCGGTTCCGAAACACGTAGCCTTAAGGGAAATCCCTACCGAAAAGTTGAAGCCTCAAGGTCACGTCCCACGGCTGCACGGAAGCGTCACGACGGGTCCTCCCAAAACTACGCTATGTATTCTTGTGTACAGTATATTCGAGGTTACTTCACACTTTTTGGATCAAACCTTTGAAAAATGACGCCATGTATGACGTGTTTACTTATTTCCTAACCATGACATGTGTCACAAACTTTTTATACCTCTGTTAACATGAAACTATATTATTTTTCGTTAAATTGAAGTTTTACCTGTATTTTATTGGTAAAATTTAATATTTAATTTATAATATATATGAATAAAAACAATGAGAAAACGTGTGTGTTGGTAACGTCTAGTGAGAACGAGTTCTCACGCAAAACATCGATACATCTGAATGCGCACGAATTCAGTGCGTTGTGCTTTGATGTAATCTTCTAGACCGAGATAAGCTTTGTTTATACGAGACGAGGAAAAAAAAATGCTGGCAGTAGAACTTTCGCAGGGCTTCAGAAAAGTTTGATTTAATCGTGAATGGATTATAGCTGCAGAAAACCAATGGATTAAACTTACAGAATCTACTTTGGATTTTTTTTCTTTGTCTTAAGGTAACTGCGCAGAAAATCCCTTAAAATGAATTATTTTTAACCGGCGTTAATTCGCACTTTTCTGAATCCCTGCTAAAGTTCTACTTGCAGGATATTCCTCCGCTTCGTGCAAGCCAAGCGTAACTAAGTCTAGAACATTTCACCAAACGACGACACACTGAATTCGTGCACACTTACAGCCATTCCCGATTCGAAGCGACTTATGAAAATCAACTTTTGAAAAAACCCGTTTTTTCAATAACCTGTATTCCACAAATATATAACAATGTGGTTAACTTTAGAGTACTGTATTATTGGATAAATAAAACTTCCTTAATATCTTCTATAACTTGTAATATTTATTTCTTTTTTTTTAAATATGAATTAACAACAGCGAGTGCAGCGGCCTGTTGGCAACGACCGGTAAGAAATAGTTCACAGTTAAAATATTATTTTAATCTCGTTTTTAGTATACTATTTGTAAATTAAACGGTGCCTATTGAAATGTTTAAATATCTAGGTAGCCCCGATGACAACATATATAATTTTTACAGTTTAAAATTAAAATAACAGCGGAAAATATCGTGAGCAAGCCGTAATGGTACGGCGTTGTTTTATCGAGCGAGAAAGCAACTGAAAAACCGTCTGCTGGGCGAGGCTTAACGCTCTCTTTTTCTTTCTTCGTCCGTTTCAAACTCAGGAAATTTCACTTCGCTAATAAGCAATTAAATTATACATATTTTCAGTTGTAGCATATTTCATACTTATTACAGCAAAATAATAATTTTTGAATTTGTAATTTACAACTGAAAAGAGATTTTAATGTGTAAATACTTAATTTAATATATTTAGATACGATGGCGGGGCAGTTACCAAGTGAAGTTGGCAGACGTGGCGAGTCATAACATGGCGTGTTGCTTTTTGCCAAACGAAACGTAAAGTGTTCTTACTCCAAAAAATACTTCAAATTACCACATCACGTTTGTAGACGTTGTGTTTTTTAAACCTACCTAAGCAAGTTACGGTGTTGTGATAAATCTGTGTTCCCACGGCAGTAATAGATATACTGTGACGTGTGTTTCGTTAATCATTGCGTCTGCGAAATGGCGTGCCTTTGTGCATCGTGGTCGATACGCTGGCCCTGTGTGTGCGTGATTTTAAATATTTGATTAGCACTATTTATACGTGTTTACTGTGAGCTGTTTTTTTGACGAAGATAATTATTTACATCCACGTCTGTTTATTTATCATAACGTTGTACCTTTGCCCTAAGGGGTTTGAAACACAGTCGTGTAACGTAATTTTCCACAATCCCGGAAGAAAAATACTAAGCCCAGCCCAAAAAATTTCAATAAACCTAATAAACAGTAACTGGCAATATATAGAAAAATGAGCGGAATAAATGTTATCGTAGGCTTATTTGTATGCATGTTCAGCGCTATCTTTTATATTTTGTATGACAAAATTGAGCAACACGAGTTGCGTGCTTGAATTTAATGTGCCTTTTTCACTGGTTGTTCCATCGTTTTAATATTTTTTACAACTGAGGCCGTCCTTTACCTCGCAGTTGTAACAAAACAGTGTTAAACACAGTCGCGGCAAAATACTAACGTGCATTACATGTATTGAGCTACATCGTGGAAAACAAATATGTTAATGTAAAATAACAGTAAGAACTGTCTTCAATTCAGGCATATTTAAAACGTAATAAAGCTGACCGAATTAATGTTAGATGCCTAAACTGTGAATATTCATACGGAATGGTTTGAGGAATATGGCAGAATTCTTTGAAAAGCTTTTAACAGGAAACAACACATTTGACAGGTATAAAAGCAGAAGTCGGTATATGAGCATATGTACACGCACAATAGAATGTAAACATTGATCTTGACAGATGCTATATGGCAGTCACATGGCAATGTGTGTTTACATTTGGCGGAAGGATACGAAACGGGCCTGCAAGTAGATATTTAGCAGAGCTCCAAGAAAGTTGCTTCCAATGGGGCATGGACTATAGTTGTAATAATATTTTGCAAGAGAACTACTTCCTAATAGGAGCAACCAACACATTTTTTCTCACTGTTTTTATTAATACTTATTATAAACTAAATATTATAATTTAAAAATAAAATTTAATGAAAAAGGAGAAACTTTAATGATAACAGGCGTACACAACGCTTGTGATAAAAAACATATTTAGGAAATAACTAAACACGTCATACATGGGGAGATTTTTCAAACGTTTGTTTCAAAAAGTGTGAAGAAACCGTGACTAGACTATAATAGTATATCTTTCGCGGAAAGAATCACATTCCCAGGACATGCATTTGCCGTGATAAACGTATAAGCGCAAACACAGATTTTACGCAGTCTCCTTAAAGCCTCGCTGACATCTAGGACATTAGAAACGGAGTACGTATCTCAGGGAATCATGAACGTTGACGGAATAAGCCACGACCTGGTAAGGAATAACGCCTTCATTCGCTGGACTCATTTGGGAAACCTATGAGAAACCGAAATCAGGAAGGCCGGGCCAGAATCGAAGCCGGAAATTCCCGAATGTGAGGCCAGTGGTTTGCTACCGCACCACTTTCCGCGATAGAAACGTACAACTTTCAACTGTTCAACTGAACATTGCATTGTCTGGTATAGGATGTTCCCACGATAAAGTGAGCACTTTAGACATGAATAAAGTGAGTAGGTCCACGGCAACGTTAATTTTACATAAGGCGGAGAAGTACACATCGTGTATACAAGTAGATTTTGAGCAGGTTTGCTCATTTTGCCGTGAATAGCCTATAGCAATGTTAATTGTGTATATGGTGGAAGAACAAACAACGTGTATACAAGCAGATCTTAGCAGGGCTTTCAAAGGTGCTCAGTTTACCGTGAACAACCTATATTACGTATGATGCTGTTGGTTCTGGCGACTACGAATGAGCTCGCCTTCCAGGTGTACGAACGTGCTGGTAACATGGTACACCGAAACTGCATCCTGATTCCGTGAACATGATCTTCCTAATATGAATTAGAATTACGTAGCTATTTTAAGCGACCATGCGAATGAACAATGACACATTTTCTGAGATTTCGTGAAGATTCCAAATAAACTTGAATATATAATAGCGCTTACTTCTGTAGACCTTACTACACACTGTAATCATTTGTTTGTACTTTTACAAGAAAAATCCTTCGAAACCCAGCTGCAAAGCAAATCCTTTGTAAAAATACAAATAGTTTCTTGTGAAATCTGCAGAACATATGTAATATTACAAATGATAGCCTGGTATTAAAACATACATTATTGAGAAGTGCACATAAAATTATTTTTTAGAAAACAAATATAAAGAATGAATACAGAGAGTAACTTTAAAAAAATTGGAAAATATAATTAATGAAAAAAAAAAATTCACTTTGGCAGCACAATGACTAGAACCCGCCCCTTTTATTATTAGGCCACACCCTTAACTACAACAACACTTTGATTTAAGAATGCAGTACTTAGTTAACTGTAAAGTGCCTACAAAATATTAAGGAAATTATTTGATTAAGAAAAATACATTTTTATTTTAAGACCTGTTACTGAGTTGAGATATTTGGACGGCTCATAATCAACGAGTTCTTGAGAGCCGATTTAATATTCTGTATAGCTAGAAAACATTAACAGTTAATGACTAATACGGTCACGTTTTATTGAAATTGTCGTTGAATTATGATTATTTGAGTTAGTCTTTTAGGTTAATCAAACTTGCAATACATTTCTTTTTGCACGCAACTACACTTTACATCACCCATAGTTTTTGCACAAACAGCTATATAGAGTTTTACGTTGTAGAATATCGGACATATTGCTAAAACTCGTGGATACGGGTCAGTATAGTACAAACATTTCTTTAGGTACACAGCCCTTGAAGTTTTACAAACGAGTAGTTTTACACGAGAAATATTTGCAACGTTACAAGCATTTGTAAAATTGCAAAGTATTTCTCAGTAAAAACTACGACTTTTTATAGTGCATAAAACTCCATCCAACACATTCATCTAAAAGTAAAATCACGCGCAAAGAAGGCTATTTGAAAATTACACAATTCACGCTATAGCAGACCAAACAATGATCCTAATCGGTCAAACGGTGTGGGTATAAGCGGACTAAGTGACTGTGCAGGGAGCTTTACGAAATAATAAATGTATGCCTTCCGAAACAAAGTAGCGCGCAGACGACTTATATTAACAGTAGTCGAGTGGTTTTCTTATAGCTGGGGTAACGGGATTAGATTATCGCATTGTGTTCATTCTTGTATAGACTTATACACTAGGGGAAAATCGGAAGTAAAACGCTACCGTCCTTTAATTAAAGCTTCTATTGGCTGTTCACGGTAAAGTGAAAACTTTTCAAGGCCCTTCTAAATTTTTCCTGCTGCTTTTTAATATAAACATTGCAATGTGACCAATATACCAAGTATATACATATCACCACTCTCAAAAGTTAATGCCTGAAGCTGCAATAAGAAATATTTATCAGTGGTTAAAGTGCTCGCTTTACCGTGAACAGCCTATAAAAACGACGTAGGCCCTACACGAAATCGACAACAGTGAGAAGTCTGTTTCCTTGCTCAGGAATCCAAGAGGCATGGTCAACTTCCAACGCCAAAACAGAGCGAAGTGTGAAGATATTCTAGTCAGGAATATTAAACTTTGGTGGCCGATAGTTGACAAACGCCTACAGTAAATAGCGCGCGGCTCCCCAGACAGCTGACATCCTGGCTGCGAGCCAAGCCGTGACAAGTAGTGTACGCATTCCACCCGGGGCCATTGGAAGGCAGCAGTGTCGCATGCCAGGAGAAAGGAGAGTATGCGGCAAGCAGGCCACGAGAAGAGAACGACGACGCTGCTTGCAACCGAGCGGCTGACGTCAACGTATTCTTTAACAAGTAAATAAACGGAGATAGGCAGCTGTGACGTTATCTACGACGTACCCGACGTCGAGGGGCGTAACGCAAAACCTTTGAAATGCATGATTCTTGTGCAAGTTTACAGTCACTTATTACTAAAGGCTGTTCGCGATAAAGTGAGCACTTTCCAAATCAACCCTAGAAAAATGTCACTTCTCCTGCATGGCATACATTTTAAAGTCGAATAATAAGTGTTAGCTAACCATTTGTGATAATGTAAATTATTTCTTTCGCTTTAGGCTTTTTTAATGCATTGAGGTGTAAAAATGGCCAGATATGTTAAAGTATTTACTCCCTTAATAATTTCACAGTTTCATTTGACCGACGCATGAATAAAGTGAGTAGGTCCATGGCAATGTTAATTTTACATAAGACGGAGAAGTACACAACGTGCATACAAATAGATCTTAAGCAGGGCTTTCAAAAGTGCTCGTTTTACCGTGAACAGCCTATAGAGACGGGTATTATGCGGTAGAATGTAAAAATTTCTCAAAAGTCCATTCGGATTGTACATGCACAACAGTGAGCGGGTGTACGCTGGGATAGTTCTTACTTGAAGCTCTCAAGAACTATAATTAATTACTAAAAAAATCGAAGGAAACAACAATTTGAATGGCTGCAGTTTTAAAATATGTGGAGGAATTCTTTTCGTTAACGTACCTATGCATATGCGTGCGCGCACACTGCAATTATCGTTGCTGATTGGCACTATAGAATCGACAATTATAATTGGTTTGTACCCATGTTATACAGTAGGAGTCATCGCAATAGCACATTCTATTCACCGCCGGAGAATGAAACGATATTTAGATTATACATAGAGTAACTGAAATCAGAGTAATTAACGTGCACGAAAAAATTAAATAAAGGTTCCAACACATTGCAAACACCTTATGAAATGTTATAAACGTGGCCATTCTAAACTAAACTGTGAAAATAACTACTTTAAATATTTCAAGAACACCTAACATGTGTAGTGTGGTGAACCGATAATCATATTTGATCAAAACTGCAACACTACAATAGTCTGTTCACGGTAAAGTGAGCACTATTTAAGGCCCTCCCAACAGGCATTAACCACTAATAAATATTTCTTATTGTAGCCTCCGGTATTAAGTTTTGATGGTGGTGAAATGTATACACTGTGTTTTTGGTCACATTGCAATGTTTATATTAAAAAGCAGCAGTGAGGTGTAAATTGAATAAAAGGAAAAAATTGAGAAGGGCCGTAAAAAGTGCTCACTTCACTTTACCGTTAACAGCCTATAGACTATTTACAGTGCCCGCCATCTAGTTGGTGGGTGACTGCTGCTGAGGGGAATTCGAGCAAAGGCACAAAACGATTAGTATATCCATAAATTAAAACATATGTCCCAAGTACGACAATCATTCTAACTGTAAATATTACTATAGGCTGTTCACGATAAAGTGAGCACTATTTAAGGCCCTCGCGACAGGCATTAACCGCTAGTAAATATATCTTCTTGCAGCTTCAGGCATTAAATTTTGATGGTGGTAAAATATATACACTGTATTTATTGATCACATTGCAATGTTTATATTAAAAAAACAGCAGAAATATAGAAATTGGAATAAAGGAAAAATTTACAAGGACCTTAAAAAGTGCTCACTTTATCGTGAACAGCCTATATTATAACGCACAAGTAATTACGCTGTCTAGCAAAAATCCCGTGGGTCGAAACCTTACGTTACTCCTTGTGGTTATCATTCCACTTCTGGATGCCAGGAAGACGCTCACACGAGAAATAATTGGAGCCAACTTAAATTTTAAGCACAAAATATACACACGATATAATTACTCCACACTATCGCTTCTACTGAGAAAGGGATAGGAGGAATACAACCTCTGTTACAATTTCCGGGAAGGAATGCCACGATCTTACTTCCAAAATTCACTGTATAAATTAAACAAAAATATAAAATTACTTTGTTACCTGTTTTATCTTCACTATTGTTTTGGACGTAGAATGGAATTAGTGTCGCCCATATCGTTGCCTAGTTTCTTGACCTTGAACATGGGGGTCCATCCCACTCTTAGCCTCAGAACTATTTTTCTAAATACGCTACCAACTTAAGCTACAAGCCGGTGTGTACTGTAGAGTGTATACAGTTCTGGACTGTATTTTTCTATTTAAAGGTTGATTTCAAATATGCTTACTTCATCGTGAACGACCTTCAGATGTACACCACGATATGTTGGCGGGTGAATGCGGAAGACTGATCTGGGGTTCCGAGGTAAGGATGTTGAAAAAATATCAATATATCGAAATTACAATATGTCAACTAAATATCAATATAAATCGTCGTTATATTAAAACAATATTTTTTTTCGAAATCAGTATATTTTTCCAGGCATCGGAAATAAATGTTTTGAAATTTATGTTTTAATATGCACTGTTTGGAATACAAAAATTGAATTTAAAAAGAAATGATTATGTTTACTTTCACAGCATGTGCTAAAAATGGCGTCACACCTTTCTGCAATGCCTCGTGTCCACAATATGTAATACTTATTCCAAGCAAATTTTAATTAGTCTAGTCCTTCCTTCAATGCGTAAAATATCGGGTTCCGATGTAGCGAAATTCGATGTATCGTTTCGCAAAACGATACTTCGTGAATAACAAATATAAATAATATCGATATCCCCCCCCCCCCACCTTGATTCCAACATCGCTACTTTCCGAGGCAATCAACGTGCGCTGCGATGTGTGGTTGGCGGGTAGCATATACCCCGTCGCTGCAGGTACTTGAGCCTCGTCCACCGCCATTTTACATCACTGGGACGCTACTCCCTCAGCGCGGGTGTAGATCGGCTCCTTGTGAGGGACCTTGGCCACCCAGTTGGTTGTCAGTTAGCTTGCGGTGGCGAGGAGAAGCTAACCCCCTCCCCAACCCTCAAACATATTTTATGCTGCAAAGCTAGCATTCTTTTACAGGATTCCCAGGTTAGCGCCTGGGAGCTGTTTCCATAGCTGAATTTTACTCTCTTTTTCCCTGCCTGTACGGGATAAAAGAGAGTGGTGAAGTTTTGGGCCTCGTTATCACGCTGCTCCGATGGCGGCCCGGATACGTATAGTGACGCGCAGCTGTCTCGCGCTGATGGCAGTGTTTATCGAGCCGCTGCCACTTGCCTCGCAGCTGGCACTTAACATGTGCCTGTCAATCCCATGCCACCTCTGCGGCCGCCACGCACACCTGCAGTAATGCGTTGTTAGTCTATTCCCGGTTTCATCAACCTTTTCAAACCACACCCTTGAAGGAAAAAAAAACCCCATGTATAACGTGCTTGGTTATTTCCTAAGTTATCGTGCATCACAAACGTTTCATACATGTTTTAACATAAAAGTACTATTACTGCTGTTTTTATTTCTGAATTATATTTCATTTTTAATTAATGTGAATAAAAATAGGGAGGAAATAGGTGTGTTAGTAACGCCTAGTAGTAAATAGTTCTCATGGAAAATATTATTACACTGACCGCGCATGAATTTGGTACGCTGTCCCTTTGGTGTAATTTTCTAGATTCGGTTAACCTTTCTGCATGGGGTGGAGGAATATCCCAGAAAGAACTTAAGCAGGGCTACAGAAAGTTGGAAGTAGCCGTGAATGGGCTATAGTCAAAGTGATTGAGAAGATAAGTCTGTTGAAAATTCAAATGTAAACAAACGCGTTCATCGCAGTTGACCACATGACATTTTACAGTTGCACTGGCGATGGACGGGTCAATGTTGGGTGCATACGCAGAAGACGAAAATAGGTCAACCTGAGCATTAGTGTTATGGGTACAATAGTCATTGGCAAAGCAGGCACAGCAACGTGCGCACCCAGAGCAGATGCTGGGCGTTATCTGCTTGCTTCCAGGTGAGTTCTGCGGTGTTCGTGAACCATTGGAGGTGAGAGTAGTTAACGAGGAACATATCGTTACGTGTAACGCCTAGGGGCATATCTGAGTTCGTGAGGGATGGAGGTCTTAATAAAAATAAAATAACTACATTCCAATTCTAATTTACTCACACGGTTATTATTCACAGCATTAAAAAAACTGTCCTCACTATTGCACTTTTTATTTAAAGTCTATTTCAACTGTAATTAACATCCACCGTAATGTCTCTCTCTGGTTATAGTCAAAACGTACTCATAATTAACACGTGTTCAGTTTATCTGCTGTTATCACTTATGTCTGTCACTCATCTAGGCCAATAGTCCAGCCTGATAGCAGCATCCTTCACTGCTTGATAGGCCTACTCGCAATCGCAGACTTCCCTTCCCCTGGTCACTTCTCTCGCTGCTCGTCTTCTATCGCTCGGAATTCAGCCACTCATTCAACTCCAACTCAACTCGCGAACCGGAAGCTCGTTGCACTTATACCGCGTTCGCCCTGACCATCTGGGAGGTTCGACGCACCCCGAGTCACGCTGATAGAACGAGGTCAGTGATCCAGAGCATTCTTCAGGTAAACGCAGAAATCACTACAACCAGGGTTGGCAGAGTGCGCCGCAAAATACATTCTCGTGTCGGCTTGCTTTTGTAACTAATACGCGGCCACAGACCTATAATTCAAAACATTACACTTACGTGCCACCGCCACTATCATATAACTGCTGTCCTCTTCGCTTGCTCACGCGGGGCGAGCCAACGATACGTAACAATATTATTGGCGCGCTCTGATGAAGTGTAACTTATTGTACCATTTCTTAAAAATAGGACTAATTTAATTATTTCATTCGTGTAATAAGATACCGAGTAAAGAGTTTTATCACTTGTACTTAGGACTGCAATACTATGAAGGGTAATACGTTTCAAAAGAAAGATATCCTGGACTTTTTTTTTTACAAAAATTTGCGTGTTTAAGACATCCGTCCAATGCAAACCTACCTACACTCAGGCAGTTTTAAGAATACTTTCACGTGTATTGCGTAAACTGACATGTATAATGCACAAGGCAGCAAAGCATTTGCTGTGTGTTCCGTGTATAAAAGGGTAAAATAATTCAACAAGGCGACTTTCGAAAAGTTAAAAGGCGCATGTACAAAAGAGTATAGGTCTAATTTTGTACGCCTTTTGACCGAATAGTTGGAGGCGAAGGATTTTCTTCCAGTTGCGTCATTAGCATGTCCGTCTGCACTAGTGTGCCAACGTAAACACGATGCATGACCCGTATTGCTGAAACAAACGTGTGCGACTTATTACCCGAGCTGTACATCTTGAATCACGCCACGAAGCTATAATTACCGCAAATTATTCTCTGGTAGGGGCGTTATTTATTTCGCATGACACGGCACGATGCAAATAAACTACATGTGCTTGTCGCTGAAAACGCCCCTGATTCTCACGAAATGACATCCAATTACGCTCACTCAACCGAGGTAAAATGTGAAAGAGCGCGTTCACATGACTAACCCTTCGATTATAGCAGCCGTGCCTTAAACGGTTACTCAACCAGCCTGCATACCGTCAACTATTCGATTTACATATGTATGTGCGCGCCTCTTATGCATGCGTGAACTTACATTAACTACTCTGTACCTACCAGTAGACCAAACCTTGACTAGTTCAGCAGCGTTCTTTGCCAAGCAACAATGTTAGGCAATTATGGAAATGAAGGAAATGTCTACTACCACGAGCCCACTTTATTTGCAATAATTATTGTTGTATTATGACTCGAAGCACTACCAGAGCCGATCTTCAAGCATTCGTAAAAAAAAAAAGAAAAAAAAGAAAAAAAAACTTAAGGGTATAAAAGGCCAAGTAAGTTACAATTTGATCATTACTGGCGACTAACCATCTCTATATTGGTGAATTCCGTTGGCACAAACACACTTTCCTCCTTTAAATGATATCAGCAAAGCAAGACTACATAGATTTAATATACGTGTTAACTACGTATCTTTACAATAATAACTGCACGATGTTACATAATGACAAGGGGCGCAATCCGATAAAGTTATTCGTTACTGTTACGAACAAACAAAACTAGCGCGAAGAACTGTCACTTAGCCCGACCGCGAGAAATATTAACAGTTCAAGAAGACAGACAGTTACCCAGAAAATGTATGCTCTAGGTACACTTTCCAAATCTTTTGGAATTTGGCCACGTAAAGAAGTTCTTCTTTCCTTTAAAACAATTTTTGTAATGTGTCAGCATTCGCCATGGCTTTTTAAAGCGAATATTACGTAGGCTATATGTATGTTATTTTATGATTACTTAAGCATCGACCAATAAATTTATCAACATGGTTCAGGCCCAGTAATACAGCTTCGAATCTGGCTGTGAAAACCCACGCCAGCATTCTTTCGACAAAAAGGATTTTAAAAACTACAACAAACCAAGCATCACGTGATTTCGACATTTAGAGTTTAAGACGGGCACTTTAAATTAATGAAAGGGGAAATTGTCCTGAGGTGTAGATCAAGAGACCACGTGACGTGTTTAATAGAAGCTAGTAGGTACTGTCTGTCGCCAATACGAAGACGTTTAGGGTCTCTTAGCAACAGGAAAAGACCGTACCATTTTGCATGGTATTACGCAAGTCTTTACAGTACTCTTCATGTTTTAACAGAAGTTATCTGTTTACTAGTTGCTGCCACCAACTCTTTCTCCTGTTAAACTCGGTACAAACACAGGAAACTTATTACAAATGTCTAGTCTGCTGCAGGGCGTTTGAGATGACTGCAGGTCCTAAGACATGCGTAAAATATGGTTTAATGACCTCTAGTACAGCAATTAATTATAACAAGAAATGTTAGGGTCTCTAGCAAATGTAAACTCTAGAATACTACTACACTCTTCCTTTGGACACATCTTCACTCCTACGTTTTCTTTCAGAATTATGTCTAGCAGCAATATAAACGCACAGCTTTACGAAAGCAAACTGCTGAGCACGAGTGCACAGTCTAGGAAAAATATGTTACATGGGACGCCCGTGGGGCATACCGGAATATGTCTCCGCTTTGACTTTTTATTTAACAGTAAGCTCAATATTTAATGTATATTTCAACTCTAAATTAACGCCCTTCTTAATTGTCTCTGTTGGTTACAGTCAGTTAAATCATACTCATTATTAACACGTGTTCACTATCTGTTGCCATCATTTATAATGTCTTTCACTCACGCATCTAGTCCAATACTCCAGCCTGCCAGTCGCGTCCTTTACTGCTTGATACTCGCAGTCGCAGACTTCCCTTCCGCTGGTCGCTGCTCGGCTTCTATTGTTCGGAACTCAGCCACTCATTCAGTAACCAACTCCAGCTAAATTCAACTCCCGATTCGGAGGCCTGTCGCAATACTTAGAGCGTTTCCCTGGCCATCTGGAAGGTTCAACGCACCCCGAGTATCGCTGAGAGAACGAGGTTAGTAATCCAGAGAATTCTTCAGATAAACGTAGAAATAAATACAACAAGGGTCTGCAGCGTGCGTCGGATAAGAGATTATCGTGTCGGCTCGCTATTTTTACCTGATATGCGGCCTACCACACGCGCTACCTCCGCTATCATATAACGACTCTCTATCCTCCTCTTCGCTCGCTCTCTCGCGCGGAGCGGCTAACTTCAGCGGCGCGGACCAGCGACATGTACCAATACCAGATAAATAAGCTTGCAAAATATTTTGTACTTAGTCAAGATAGCCCTTTCTTAGTTTTTCTGTACTTGCTTCTAAATACCGGTATACTTCAATTGACGTGTTTGGCGTTAATTGTACAACATGTATTAAATGTGTAAATACGATAACGGCAAGCTCCGAGCCGTCCATCGCTCAAGGCAAGGTCGGCGTGTACAAGACGAGGCTGGCACTAATTGCTGTAATTTTCTCCAACAGAACGCACAAAAACAACACCAATTCACAAATTTAAAGGGGGCTCGCCGCGTATTGACGATTCGCGGTTTCTTCACTTTTTTTAAATCAAACCTTTGAGAAAATACCTCATAGGCAACATGACGTGATTGGTTGTTTCCTAAATACGTAATAATGTGTCACAGGCGATTTATACTTCTGTTGACATAAAAGTATCTTGTATCTGATCAAATTGAACTTCTACTTATGTTTAGTCCATAAATTATAATTTCTCACTTGTAATTAATATGAATAAAAACATAGAGAAAGTAGGCGTGTTGGTAATGTCTAGTACGAAATAGTCCTCATACAAACTGTTTATCCAAAGAAACTACCTCTGTTAACATAACATTCCTTATTTTCCGTTAATTTAAAGTTTTCCCTATATTTTATTTATAAATTATAATATACAATTTATAGTAAATATGAATGAAAACAGTGGGAAATGCAAAACATGTGTGTTGGTAGCGCCTAGTAAGAAATAGTTCTCATACAAAATACTATCACAACTGAGTGCGTACGAATTCGGTGCGGTGTAATTCGTTGTAATTTTGTGCAATGTAATCTGCTGTAATTTTACAGAATTAGTTAAGCTTAGTTTGCACAAGGCGGAGGAATATTATCCTGGAAGTAGTACTTTAGCAGGGCTATAGAAAAGTTCGAAATAATCGTGAATGGATTATCGTAATTTCTCTTGAAAAGACCTAATAAATTCTGCTGACCTCCCAAACGCACAAATTTCAGCTGTTCAGATGACAATGAGCGCGAAAAATTACCAAAAATCACAAACATGCAACCCGAAATACAGCGATGACTGGAAAAGAACCTTCGAGTTACAACGTCCCTTACTTATTCTCCAAACAACACAAGATTGATTAATTAATGGCAATTAGCACAAACCTTTTTACATGGTCAACAGAGGTTTCAGGATAGTTCAGTGTTTTCGTAACCCAGTCATTATAAATGCTCGAAGTAAATTGTTTAATCAGCAGTTTATAAAACGTTTGCTATGCAATAGCAATACTTTGGCAATGTGGAACGTACTTTAATAGTCTGAATCAAGGATTTCAATATCCAGCAATATTTTAAGCATCATTTTAAAATATAGTTTACAAAACGTTGAGTAGCGCCTAAAAGTGCAAACAATCACTACTGGGCAGTAACCACTGGTCCCGAGGCATATCTATTAGCTGGCAATAATAACTGTGACCTCTAAATATCACACAGGCAATCGCTAATCGTTCCGTATGGCGACGCGATGTCTACGGCACCCAGAGAAGGTTAACAGGCAATCACATTCAATATTTCAGTACTGGTTCAGTAAAAATTAGAACCGGCTAAGATGGAGCGAAATCCCAAAGAGTGTAAATTCCAAAAAATTGCAAACTGCTGTTGATATACTAACTAAAGTTGTAAGATTCATCCCCGAAAAGGAGCCGAAATCAAAACGCACATGACCACAACGTGTTAGTTGTAACAATAGACTGTTCACGGTAAAGTGAGCATTTTTGAAGCCCTAGTTACGTTTTCCGCTCAACCATTTTTTATCCTTTAATCAATTTTTAAATAAATATTGTCATGCAAGTAATAAACACAGCGAGTATATTCCACCGCACTCGGAAGTTAATGTCCAAGGCTACAATAAAATATATTTATTGACTGTTATTCCAAATGAGAGGGACTTCAAAAGTGCCCAATTTAACGTGAATAGCCGATATG
This sequence comes from Dryococelus australis, assembly GCA_029891345.1. Classification (NCBI taxonomy): domain Eukaryota; kingdom Metazoa; phylum Arthropoda; class Insecta; order Phasmatodea; family Phasmatidae; genus Dryococelus; species Dryococelus australis. Next base: position 47,041,734 of record CM057006.1, read on the forward strand.
CTTTCTCTTTTCAATCAACAAGTGTATTATACTAAGGCGGCTTTGTAAATGGAGTGAAGTGTAGTAGGGAGTTTTGGGCGACGCTTACCGGCCCCGCTTACCAAGCCGGCAGTCGCGAACTCAAATGGGGAATCAATGTTAAACGGAATTCCTTTCCATTCCGTCAATTTTAGAGATAACAAATTCAAACAGAAGTAATTCTACGTGGCATTTCTTAGGGAGTGTTGCTACGTTAAGACACATTTTCCCAATTGTTTTGTTCAAAATATATTTATTATATAATATTGAAATTTACATATAACAAAAAAAAAAAAAAAAAAAAAAAGAATAGACGATTTTTTGTTTTCAAAAATTATTTCATATAGCAATATTCTTTGAGAAAGTCGCGTCAAAACGTTTTTGTTTGAAATACGTATCTTTAAAATTGACGCAAAGAGAAGGAATTTCATTTAACACTGATTCCTCATTTGAAGTTCAGGGCTGCCGGCTTGGTCGGCAGGACTCTTAACATCGAGGTCTCGAGAGCGGATGAGGGTGAAGCAACGCCGGAATACGAGGGCGGGAGAAACAGGAGATACCCCAGAAAACCCGCCGACCAGCGGCATCGTCCGGCACGATTCCCACACGCGATAACCCGGGAGCGACCCCGCCTGGAATCGAACCCAGTTACCCTACGTGGGAGGGAAGTCTGACGACTACACCACCGCGATCCCCTTTTGTAATTGCCGCGCCTTTTAACACTTCTGGGAATGATACGCCCCATTAAATTTTATGAAACGGTCAACGTATCCAGCCGCTATTTCTGAACCCCGGTATTTGGCATTACGGGACGACGGGGAGTTACGTTCTATATGATCCACGCGGATAGAATAAACATTCACGAGTTCCCGCCTCAACGAAGCCGAAATATGTCACAAGGGCACTTCGCACTGCAGGCTCTTGTTCAGGCACGTAAATGAACACGTTTACCGCGATTAGAAAGTATACCTCATTAGCGTACGCGTAGTAAGCACGTATCTTGCGTACGGCTCTTGACTATTTGCGCCAAACTTTTATATACTAACTATAAATTGATACAAACATATTAATTTGTAGTAAAGTTCATTACGGCTGTTCGACCACATCGTGTAACTATTATAATTATGTTTCTCTTTTTAGTACATTTATAAATAAAAGATTGGTTTAAAAAGTTTTTTACAGTAATTTTTTTCTGAAGATTAATTGATAGTTACGTTTGGAAACACAAGCTCTTTGGGTGCTATAGTAATGGTAATAAAATCAGTCATTAAGTGCTATTAAAAAAATTACTTAGTTTAATTTTCGTTGCGTACGTGTTTGTGCGTTTTGGGTATTTGAAAATTCAATACCATCAGAAATGTTCAGTTTTAATGGAGAATTTTTCCCTACTTATAAACAGTTTTGTTTCTATTTGTTTGCAGCAATGGACTTACGACGGACGTCGTCCGAAGTTTAGTTGTAAATCGCTCGGCTGGGAGACGAACTGTTGTAAATGCTCCTGCACATTGATCTCGACACAGCATTGAGCAACGACGATAAGGAGAAGGCGAGAGGTTTCGGAGCAGGCCACTCACTATCTGCTGGCTGGCGTTGAGTCAGCCCAGGGGCCGGGCCGGGCCAGACGCCCCGGGTGTACGCGAGCGTCTCCCCGCGCTCTGACGTCACACCGGGGAGCGGCGCGATAGGCGCACCGATCTGGCGACCGGCCAACAGGGATGGGCCGCACTACAGATACGCCCGCCGGTCTACTCTCACCTGGCCGGCTGGTTGCAAACATATGCCAAAGGCTAGGTAGGCCGAACTCGCTGGCTGCGCACGACCAATCCCCACGTCATAACACTGAACTGCTTTTCTGCCAATACGGCTAGCAACAACAGTGTGGACTGGATTCGACGTCAGGACACTGTTTAGCAAACAAGTGTTTTGAGATGTTTGTTTACCTCCTCCAGCCAATTTGTAATGCAATTAGACGATAGTCAAATAGGCAAAAGAATTCATAAAATAGTACTTTCCATTTAAAAATCCAGATATAAACAAACACGCCTATAACTGTTGACCACGTGACCGACAGTTGTGTTGCTTTCGGGTAGGTCAATGTCGTGCACATTCGCAGAAGACGAATAAGCGGTCCACCAATCTCATCATCAGTCTATATGGTTTTAGATCCGCCCGGCGTCAGTTTTAAGTGAAAATCCCTACCAAAAATTTTTAGACGCCTCAAGGTCACGTCATTCAAGACAATGCGACGGACTCTCCCAAGAAGTCTATGTGCATTTCTGGGAAGCTGAATTTCTAGCAAAATAAATATTTGCAATAGTAATGTTTTATTACACGCCATGTTAAGGCAGTGAATTAAACTTGTAACACTGCAGATTTTCAGGGTTATGTTTACAGTTAGTCATAGATATTATAATAATATATATAATTAAAGAATACTTACTTATGTCATCACTTCTTTTACTGCCATTTCCAAATTACGCTTTATTATACGAGTTAACTGTATAATATCTGGTTTGTGTTAATAGTTATTTACATAGAAATTCATTTGTTCCTAGACAATCTCCATTATTAACGTTTGTTACTTTACATTTCTCTCCGACAGGGTAGTCAGCGTTAAATGTTTATTAAACAAAACTGCTAAATAAAATTATCCTCGCCATTGCTGATTGGCGAAGAGATATATCATGATCAGACGACAGCCAATCGGAGCACAGGTTCGCCTTGGTGGGAGACTGGTAGTCTAACCGCTACACCACCGCGGCCCCCGGTACTAGAATGAAAAGTCAATAAAAGATGGCGCAGAAGCATGGGAAATCGTTCTGGGATTTGGTGCGTACGTTCTACAACTCTTGAAAAGGGAGACGGAACCATAGTAGCTACCTCACACGCTCACTGATGCAGAAATACTGATTTAAAATACTCTCTCTAAAGAAAAATTTTTTTTTTTTTTAATACGAAGACAAGACGAAATGCTGACAAAGGTATCCAATGAGAAGATATTTTGCGGTAAAACGTATCTATATTATGAATGTAAGTGATCCTCTCTGCAAGAGAATGCAATAGCTGTGCGGCGAATGTCCATTCAGTGCTCTGCTCAAGTTACGATCAGCGCGCGAGATGCGTAGTTTACTGACTCCGCCTACGTAAATCGAAACAAGTTCTAGCGATCGACGGTCCTCGACTCATTTTTACTGAAGGACACGGCGAAAAGAGATACTTAAAGTCGAAGTATTTACCTGAAAAATCGACTTTTTTTTTTTTTAACACACGATAGTGTTGACAGCGGGGATTCGCTGTCCATGCATTATATCACCTTCAGTAAGCATTACTTAACTAAATAGGAAGTCATTTGGAATTTTCATACCGCCTTCATTAATGAGAAAACAGTGACTGATAAGGACGTGTTTATTAGTTCCTGCTATTAACTGCGATAAAAAACCAAACCAGACAGTAGTTCCACAAATAAAAAGCAACTTGCACGAATCTCTCCACTAGTCCTGAAATGTAACCACGTAGTCTACAGCCATCCCCACACCAGTAAAAAAGTATTCTCGACCCAAACGAAGTTTGTCTGGCGCAATATAATTATTGTTTGTATATGGTTAATGAAATATTTTGTTGTTGAAATAAAATTATTTTGTTGTTATTTACTTGCCTCAAACTGTAAGATGTGGTTGCTGCAAGTTAATATTAGTATTATTCTGCGTGCACTAAAAAGTTTCTGCTAATATTTAAGAAAATTGAAAGCTCGACAGAGATTAAAACCTAGATCGTTTGCGCCCTAGCAACGTTATCTAAAGTGGCTACTAATTAAATGGAAATGTTTTTTTTTAATATATACATTTTAAATACTGGACGAATTAAATGGGACATTTTTTTAAATATATACATTTTAAATATTGGACAGTCAAGTTTTATAACTTTACTTTTTAATTTCCTGTTGAACTTGGTTTATTGGTATTTTTCATACCATTATTAAGCAATAATAATTACACTAACAAACACTGTTACTATCCTGTCACAAAAATTGCAAACACTCGAGCTGTTTCTTTGAACGAAGGCAATCAAATAAAAAGGTAAAAAATATACCAAGTTGATTCATGTGCGCATTTTGTTAGATGAACTAATTTAGTTTTTTTCTTCTCGAAAATTGTTTACTCAACAAACTATTTTGTTGAGGCAACTATATATTTTCGGCCCTATACAAAAATAGTATTTTGTTATATGGAAACAGCCAAAATATGCACATATTTTTCGTTTACCCTGATATACACAAGACTCTGGTACTACTAAGGCATTATTTAAATACAACGTTCTCGTGGTTGAAGAGCTGGCATCCAAATAGCTGGAGTCACAGCACCGAAAATATACACGCACGAACATGGCAGCGCTCCAGGTTTCCATCTCGGAAGTCAACATCTGCCCGCGCCTCCTCGCTTCTCCTGCATGATTACAATCACGGCAACTCTTCTGTCGTCATCTCCAGCACAGCACGTTCCGAGAAACCGCTCCCAGTACCAACTCACCGCAAAGAATATCTTCCCAAACAACGCCAACGTAAGCAAGGAACTGCCGGATTGACCGTCTGGCAATGGCGGCGCCGCGTTTCGCGTTGCGTCTACAGGATGCGCTCACCTCCCACCAAGGCGAACCTGGTTCGAATTCCGGCGGGGGTCAATCCCGGGATTTTCCGCACGTGGGAATCGTGCCGGACGATGCCCCTGGCAGGGAGAAAACCCGCCGACCAGGTTCCATCGTTCCACACGATTCCCACACGAGAAATCCCGGGGGCGACCCCGCCGGAAATCTAACAGTTCCCCTTGGGGGAAGGCGAGTAGTCTAACCACCACACCACTGCGACCCATATACAAGTTGAACACTTACTCCAATTTCAAAAAGTTTTTACAGAAAAAAATTACAGTGTATGTATTAAGCTGCCGAACGTGTTACACTACCGTTAGGCAGCCATGTCAAAATATTCACAAATTACTAACGTAAAACAATCTACCGCAACTTGTGCCGACATTCGCTTCAGCTTGACAAGAAAATTTACGTTTTCGTAGCCTCACTTATTAATTAAAATTAATGAAAGGGTGACAAATATATCGCGGATTCTACTCTTAAGCAGTGTTATTTCGCCAGATTTAACTTTAAAAAGCTTAAACCATTATGTTGACTTACAGACCGATAGTTTCAATGTTTAAAACATTTACTGATATCATCCGCAGTACAGCAGTTGTTAAGATTGTAAAATATAATTCTTTTTGAGAAATCATACCACCCTTCTCAAAAATATATAACATGTTTTGAAACTTTCAATGCACAAAATTTGCGCCAGTGAGAAATCAGCAGTCTGTGGGTAACTACGGCCATGGTTAAGGGAAGCACAAGGTTGGGGAACTAAAATTGTAAAACCTGTTTACTGCAGCTAGCAAAGGAACTGTTTCAAAGGTGTAACTTAACTACCGTGGCGCATTCCGTGCTCACACATACGCACGCTTCAAAGCTTCTATTTCCAACACTGAATCAGTCGGTCCCGAGCCACTTAGAAAACGAGAATAGCCATCAAAGAGTAGCCACAAATTCAAAGGAGAGGAGGCCTAGTTCTAACATTAACCAGACTTGTTCTCTATCAGCACAAAATATGCTACGAATGCACGGCTTTTGGAGATTCCAGAATGGAGAAAAGCAAACCTGGAGAATAAAGCGTTGCGGAAAAAGGAACAAAGTTAAGAAATTCTATGAGAAATAAAATGAAATGCCCAACATATGGTTGGTTAGCACTCGCCAAACTTATGTAACTTGCATTTTTCATACGAATGTTCTCCATTTTTTTTATAGGGATTAAGCCGTGTACCACCATGGAAGTTTCACTGGAAGACTCCACGCACCCTTGCATGATCGCTGGCATGCATTGCTCTATGCAAGTTTGGCCGATTGACAGCTTGTTTTAATAGACTTTTGGTATAGGCTGTTCACGGTAAAATGACCACTTTTGAAAGCCCTGCTTGAGATCTACTTGTCTGGCTGTCATGTATTCCTCCGCCTTATGTAAAATTAACATTGACATGGGCCTCATCACTTTATTCCATGCGTCAGTCAAGTGAAACAGTGAAATAATTAAGAAAGTAAATACTTTACAAAACTGCTTATTTTTACACTTAGATGGATTTTAAAAAAAAAACCAGAAAGCGAAAGGAATCATTTTGAGATATCACAAATGGTTACCTAACACTAGTTATTCGACGTTAAAATATGGAACTGCAATAAAGTCATCGTTATCAACTTTACTGGGCGAATGTCACTCAGTGCACCCGTTAAAATATATGCAAGCAGGGACAGTGACTTTTTTCTGAGGTTCATTTCTAAAGTGCTCGCTCTATCGTGAACAGCCTCTGAGTGGGGTGGAGAAGTTTGGGCAGCCCTTAGCACTGGGGTCCTGAGAGTCGTTGAAGGTGAAGCGAGATGAGTATGGAACAGCGCCGTTGTGATTGTAATTTGTGCATTATCAATAGCATCTGCCATAAAAATAATAAACGATTTAGTCCAATCAGCAATAAATATATACACATGTAGAATATCTACAATCATTCACAGAAAAAAGACAAACCTCTCTATTTTTTAATATTAATAAGCAGTAGGTACGCAAGGGTTTCAGACCACCTTTTTTAACCTTGACATTTCAGATGTAGTCCCATAAGATTAATCAAGGGCCGAAATCGCAGCGCATACTCATTCTCCTTGCTCCACAATCTGCTTCTCAATGGCTCCTCACCCAGCACCTCAATTGAGGAGCTAATCCTGTGCTGTGATTGGTTCACGCCTAACACCTCAGTCTCCTTCTCCTTCCCTACCAGATCTGCGTTGTGATTACTTCTGGAGTTAATTGGGTTCCTGCTGCGATATTCTAAACTATGTTCTCCTCCTGTTATTTATTCTGAATACCTGATCCACTATCACCCCTCTCCCCTACCTAAACCCTCTCCACTCATCGTCCTCCTCTCCACAGATATGATTAACATAGGGCTCATAACTGGCTATGATATCTCAAATAGTTGAAATAGTGACAAAAAACCGATAGTGACTTCCAACAGTGGTCGCCAGTGACCTTTTCCTCCACACATCCTAAAATTTGTAACAATTTTTTTCCCCCATTCACGCACAATCTAAATACATAATAGGCTATATTACATACACGCATCAAAGTGACAAAGAACAAATACAATAAGTCTGAAGAAATATTTGCAATTCATGAGAAATGTATACACCTACTTCTCCCCTTGGTAACAATATTATTTATAACAATAATTTTAAAGCAAATACTTTTGAATATAATCAGTGACAGTTTTTAAAAAAGCAGAGAAATTGCCTTTAACTGATTGTCAAAATTGTACACTTAATTACGAAGAAATCTAGATTACATTCTCTACTGTTAACACCTGCAAATAAAAAAATGCAATGTACAAACACTTAAGCCATATACAGGCTTTTGATAGTGTCATAGCCAGAAAGTTGAATTATAACACCTGAAAGATTTGTCTCACTTCTTGTATGCTTAAGCTCCAATCCAGATGGGGTTGGGCTTATTTGTAGGCTACTATAGTCACTGATTATGACTGATAAGTGAGAGAATAGTACCTAATAGATTATTACTTACAAATACAAAAATTATTCATGCTGAATGATATGACTTTCTACTTGTCCTTCACAGGGAATTGGGTTATAAGGCTTGATTTCTTTTTATCAATTTGAGTTTGAATCTTCTCAATCTCTTTCTTCTCTTCTTCCAAGTCTTTCCGTGCTTTTTTCAGTCCTTCAAGCATCCCTTGTGCAACATGTACTTTAGCCGTATAGTTATGTTTGATGGCAGTGTTTAGCTTCTTCTGACAAAAGTTCTTCTTAAGCTTTCATTTTCACTACTACCTCTTTCTTTTTCTTTTGAAGGTTCTTTTCCATGTTTCGTATTCCAGTTTTTTCTGCATCACGTTTCTTCTTGGCTTGTTCATTAGCCAGTTTCTCATCCTCTTCTAGCTCTTTCTTTTTCTCTTTTTCAGCATCTTCTTTCCTTTACTTTTCTAAATATGTCTTATAATTATAACCAGCACATCTTGCTTGTATGAGGAGCTCGAAAGTTATGGGTACCAACTCTGGTTTGTTCCTGCGTTTCTTCATACGTGACAAGATGGTCAATTTAGTATCTAGCATTCTTGAACTCAACGTAGCACGATATTTTGCCAGTAAACGGCCAGATAAAGAAAAACCTTGCTTGACATCTGCACTGCAGTGACTTAAAGGCAAGCTTCGCCTTTACTAATGTAGCTACACTTGAGTATTGTGAGAAAACACTGTCTCCAGTAGTGGTCAATACGTCGATCTTTCGTTGTGAGATTTCACATTCAACCTGCAACAATTTCCATTCTTCAAGAAGTACCAATTCTTAATGATTTCACTAGTTTCCTCTCCACACTCAACTTGTAAAATTGGTACGAAGTTGCATTTGTCTGCAATAATACTTTTATCAATAATTTTCAATGACGAAACATCCTTTTTAGCAAAACCAAAAATAGTTTTAGCGAATTTCACTAATTTGGAGCGAATTACATGAACAAGGGGCTTGTTCTTCTGTTGTGTGCCTGTGATATCTGCGAAAACCTTTGCACCAGATATTACAAAACTTATCTCAGCTATGTTGTAGGATCTGTGAGAAACTTGGTTATAGACTGGTATTTGTGAGATGAAATTTCCTTTGACTTCTTTTGAGGAATGAACTTCAAGAAGTATTCAATCAGAGCATCACATTGCTCTAGAACTATTTTGCATGTGTCTCATTGTCAACCACCTTCAAGTTACGCGTTTCACAAACCTAGGTTTTGACAGCGACAGTTTTAATTGGATCTGGGAAAAGTCCTCCCATCTGGAGGGCCAATTTTTGAAATAGCAGTATATTTCAATGGTCAAATCGATGATAGCCTGACCAAATTTTTTAGGCCTTTCTGGAAACCATTATGAACAGTATGAATTGAACATGACCCTAAGTCTGAGAGCTGCTTATTGTGTATGGATTCTATATCTTCATTCATGAGGCGTTGAACTATATTTACATTTGGGCAATCTGATCCAATCGTGAGCAATGACTGTTTGGGTAGTCGAGCATTGTCAATTGCTAAGTTGATATGCTTAACAAAATCTTCGCCCGTTGCCTTGCCCAAGAAAAAGTCTCCAAATGATTTGACTCTACCTGATTACTGCAATTCGACCAATATTAAACCATTAATTGGAGCTCTTTTTTTCCCGGCATTGTTGGTGGTTTCATCATACTGGATCATGTTGCAAGTTTGTAATTTAAACAGTGAATGGCGATCGAAACCCATCACGGTAAATAGATTAGTGTAATAATCAATGGATAAATACACAAAATATAATTTATAAATTGGTTCGAGACTAATACCGTACATTCCGATACAAAATGCATAACAAGTAATCACACCTCACGAACATTGCTCAGGGAACAGCTTCCATTGTGAAACAAGTTCACACTTATGCAAAGGCTACACATACATACACACATTCACAATCACACAATTCAACTACACATACCAGCAAACTGAAAAAAAAAAAAAATTAACTTTACAAATATATCAACATACCATACATCTCAAATGAGCCAAAACAAACACGATCATATTATGAGACAATTTCAGCTTACAATACTTACATCAGACCAACAGATTATAATTAGAAACGATAGCCGTTATATATATATATAAATTCATTTTCGCAGACGTAAATAAATCCAAATATTAGTTGATATCGCTGCAAATTTCCGCACACACATAATTCTACATAAAAAAAAAATACATGCTGATACGAATGCTGGTAACTTGGCAGAACTTGAACGAACACGTGGGTGAGCCGAGGTAAAGGTTATGACATACTTTTACCGGCTGCCGAACTAGCAACACCGCGCGGATGACGTCGAGAAAACTAGCGCTCCTCTAGATCATTATCGGAACTAACATATAAAACTGGTAAGACTCCATCCTATCCCATGGCCACTCTAGCGTATATCTTTACTCAATGCTTCAACAGAATTGTATACCCCGTTGACGTTTGTAGCGTTAATTTATGTCCGACGTCATCTTATCTAGCGGGCCTCACCTGGTTGTCATAAGAGCTTATTCTAATTTTAAAAAAACTATGGAATGTTTAAATGTAAATCTTTCTTAAGGGCAGAAATTAAAGTCGATATTTTGTTGCCTATGCATACATTTCGTTATACTGAAATACAAATGTGGTCGTTTAGAAGTGTCCAAGTTTGAGTCAGCGAGCAAAGAGATTTGGGCGGCTCTTAACAGCGAGGTCTTGAGAGCCCATGAGAGTGCTTGAAGTGAACATGGAGCGGGGCCGGAATGAAGGGGCGGGGGAAAAAAGGGAGATCCCTGAGAAAACCCGCCGACCAACGGCATAGTCCAGCACGATTCCCACTTGCGAAAATCCGGTGACCCGGCCGGGGATTGAACCCGGTTCGCCTTGGTGGGAGGCGAGTGTGATAATCGCCCAGCCACCGTGGCTCCTCCAAGTTAAAAAAAAATCGATGTAAGTAGCCCACTAGTTACAATATAAATTCTTCTGTAGAACAGTATTTTGAACTACAGCGACAATATCTTTTCTGAACAGTTTGCTGTGTTAAGGGAGTCGATACCCCAAAAAAATTAATAATATTATATATGTACTAAAATGTTGTTCAGCTTGTATGCACTGTATGTGATGACATTTTCCCCGGATAAAAAAATACACTTTATATTTTGTTGAATAATTTGATGACAAATACAACATTTTTCTGTTTTGCTGTAGCCATAATAACATATACTAACTACATTGTACAAATGGGGAAAAAAAAAAAAAAAAAAAAAAAACAACATGAACCAATGCTGTGGGCAACAGCTTCACATACATGTGATCGCCAAATAACAGTTCATAAGTTATTTAAAAAAACCTTTAAATATATGGCAAATAGTTTCTTTATAGTTCCATTTTTTTTTTCATATATATGGTTTGTTATTTGGTGATTACATATGTATCATGCGGTAGCCAACGGTATTAAGTTTTTTGTAAATTTTTTCATCTGTGCAACTTAGCATTTGTTATTAAGGCTGCAACAAAACAATTTTTTTTTGTATTTGACTTAAAATTATTCAAACAATATAAAGCATAACATTTTTTTTAAATCGAGAAAAATTGTGTCGCATACAATGCGTACGAGTTGAACAGTAATTGGTAGAAATAAAAAATTATTAATTTTTTGGGGGTCCGATACCCTTAAGGCCTTATAATCACCACTTGAAATTCCGCCGCTAAATATTGGCAGTGATAGCCTGCGACGGAGAAGAAGAATTGTTAAGGAGAATAAAAACAGATATTTCTCTACGTTTTGAAAACGACGATTGTGTTTAGCAGCCGTCTTTGTATTTTTCTTGTTTCTGCGTGGATGTACAAAACAGAAGACAAGGATTCTTATACATATGGACACTGTAATAAAAATCAATTACTAACAGAAAATAATAATTCTCCTTCGTCTTATTACGTCTCTTCGTTCTTGCTGGTTTTCATCTCACAACGCATTCATATTGTCTTAATTTAATTTCTACCCACTTAAAACATAGTGGCAATGTTTTTCGCGTGCCTTTTGTTACATTCGTGAGGTGAGAAAACGTAATTTTCGCCCTTGAAATAGATAGCAGCACCATCTCAGACGCCGGCTCATCGTTCAATCGCGAAACAGCTAGTATAACCCGTCGCAGGTCATTGCATCGCATCGCAACGCATCGCTGCGTTGTGGATACAACTTCACGGTCGCACGCGACCTTGAAGCGGTTAAAATGTTTTACTAGTGAGCCGACGTAACGACTAAGGGCAAAGCCCGCGGCGTCGACCGGCGTAAGTGGGTCGGCGCGCGCCGCCTTCCGGTTGGAGGTGACCTTGACACACAGCGCGCAGGGGCACAGACTGGAGATGAGGTAGACCGATCTCGCTGGCTGCGCGCGACCAATCTCCGTGTCCCAACATTGGGCTGCTTTTCTACCAACACGGCTAGCGGATACGGCGAGGATTGACACTGTGGTTGGAACACTGTTTGGTAACAAAGTGCTTTGAGATGTTCGTATACTTCCTCTAACCAATTTGCAATGCAGTTTGATTAAATTAAAATTTGTACAGGCTGTTCACGGTAAAATAAGCACTTTTGAAAGCTCTGCTTAAGATCTACTAGCATGCACGTTATGTGTTCTTCCGCCTTATGTAAAATTATCATTGCCATGGACCTCATCGCTTTCTTCATACGTCGTTCAAGTGAAACTGTAAAATTATTATAAAAGTAAATATTTTTAAAATCTTCTAATTTTTACACTTCTACGCATTAAAAAAAAACAGAACGCGATATAAATAGTATAAGTTAATAACAAATTGTAACCTAACACTTTTTATTCGACGTCAAGATATGGAACTACTTTCCCCTCCATTGTTACCAACTTTACTAGGCGAATGAAACTCAGTGCGCCCGTTAACATATGTGCAAGTAGGAGCAGTGACTTTTTTCAAGGGTTGATTCCAAAAGTGCTCACTTTATCGTGAACAGCCTTTAAAAGTGTCTTACTATAATACTGCTTGTCATTCAAAAATTTAGATAAAAACAAACATGTTCGTCGCTACTGACCATGTGACTATGACAGTTGTGTTCCTTTCGTATAGATCAATGTTGGGTACATGCGCAGAAGACGAGTAAAGACTGTTCACGATAAAATGAGCACTGGGTGCCAGACGCCCAGTAAAGTTGGTAACGATAGAAAGTAGTTCCATATCTTAGTCATACAAAATCTATTCGATAACCATTTGTGACAACTTAAAATATTTATTTCGCTCTGTTTTTTTTTTTAATACACCGAAGTGTACAAACGAGAGCAGATTACCAAAATTTTTACTTGTCTAATAATTTCACAGTTTCACATGACCGACGCATGAACAAAGTGATGAGGCCCATGGCAATCTTAATTTTGCATACAGGGGAATAATACACAACGCGCATCCAAGCATATCTTAAGCAGGCCTTTCAAAAGTGCTCGTTTTAGCGTGAACAGCCTACGAGCAGTCACCTACCTATGGACGAGGGCGATGACCCCACCGACCACAGTCCCGGCGTCACACTTCCGCCGTCGACGGGCCGACGTCCCGCTGCATTCCTCTGCCAGCGATGACGTTTGTTCTTCTCACGTTAGGAACAAAACGTGAATTCTTATAGGAGTTTGGAAAATTTCCTCCGCTCGGTGCGCAGTCTCCAAAATGGCAACTTTTAATTAAAATGCAGAGCTACGTGAATAATAAAACACATGTAGGTTATTCACGGTAAAGTGAACACTTGTGAAAGCACTCTGATTTGGAATAATAGTCAGTAAATATATTTTATTTTAGCCTTGGACGTTAACTTATACACACGGCGCTTATTTCTTATATATAATCTATTCACGGTTTATTCGGCCTTTGTGAATCAAACCTATGAAAAATCGTCCCATGTACGACGTGCTTAGTTATTTCCCACATATGCCATACATCGCTAGTGTTTTATACTTGTGTTCATAAAAATTACTTTTCTTTCGGTTAAACTGAAATGCTATTCATATTTTATCTATAAATTATAGTGCTTCAATTATAAATAATTTGAATAAAAAAAGTGAGAAAACATGTGTGTTGGTAGCGCCTAGTAAGAAATAGTTCTTATACAAAATACTGTTACAACAGAATGCGCACGAATCTGGTGCGTTGTCCCTCTGGTGTAATCTTCCAGACTTAGTCAAGCTTAGTTTACCCGAGGCGGAGAGGAATATCCTGGAAGTAGAACTTGAGCAGGGTTTCAGAAAAGGCCGAAGATACCGTGAATCAACTATAGCAACATTTATTTATAAAGGTGGTTAAAGGATAAAAAATGGTTGGAAGAAAAAAGGAACTAGACCCTCAGAAGTGCTCACTTTACCGTGAACAGGCTATAGAAAGATTTGACTTATTTGCCCAGTTGTTTTATATTTGACGTATGATTATTGCAATTATCCTGTTCTTTAACGTAGAGAATAGAGAAACGCTGGTACACATACGACACTAGCGCTTAACTAGTGGAGAAACTTTCGCTACCATTCTAGGGTTAAAACTTTTTTTTTTTCAACTGAAAATTCCCTAAACATTTCCCCGTTTTCCACGAGAAAAAAAAAAACCTAAAATACTTTTACCAAGCAGTTGTAAGAGTGTCAGTGTAGCACGGGTGGAAGGCCACGAATTTGACTCCCAAATGGGCATAGGATGTTTTGTGATAGTACGTGATGGCTACCAGTTCTTCCCTTTAAATCGTCCGCCACAGTTTCCGCTAACTTCTTGACGATCATCTGCACATATTATGACCATGGAGCTGTCGTTTACGGTAAACATAAGAACTCGAGAATTTTCTCGTCATAGGTACGGTACTATCGAACGAAACGTCGGTGCTCGCACCAAAGTTACAAAACATTGCGGTAAAACTGGTGGCACTAAGTATAGCCTGTTCATGGTAAAGTGAGCTCTTTTGAGGATCTAGTTAGTTTTTACTTTCAGCCATTGTTTATCCTATAACCACCTTTATAAATAAATATTTCCATGTATATAATAAACACAGTGTGTATATTCTACCGCATTCGCAAGTTAACGTCTGAGGTTACAGGAAAATATATTTATTGACTATTATTTCAAATGAAAGGGCTTTCAAAAAAGTACTCACTTTAGCGCAATCAGCCTATAAACAGAAGTATCTACAACGGCATGGCAGTTCGATAGATACCACATCGCACCATGAATGAGAGACTATCGTAACTAGAAATGTCTTATATATGGTAAATGAGAGTAAAAGGATTGGGCGTATAATAAAAACTTGTTAAAAGTACTGCGTCGACAAGAGATTGTGCAGTATTAGAACTGTGATGATATACAGCAGTGCGCCATTCCGTCCTTTTTAAATCACTAAAAACGAAATGTTAATGTTAGGTTATTAATTATGTTTTCTGCGAAGTTCGATGAACATTCTTATCTGCTGTGAGCATCAAGTTAAAGTAAATATAGTGATGCGACAGTCTTCGACTGTCAACTGATATGATATTCTCCTCCCGACACAAAAACTAAATTTCCACAGTAACGATTTTCTTGCATTCAAGGCGCGACATGTCATCGGTGTCGCCGAAAACGTCGGTAGGGCACGGGCAAGTAACATATGCAAAACTTGCTTGAAGCGAACGTTTTCAGGCGAAAACCGAGACGGTGGAACAGCGCATGCAGCAAAGAATGGGAAGGTAAAGACAGCTTGGAATTTTCATCGCGAAACAAGTTCCGTAATGACTCCAGATAACAAGCAACATCCGCCCGCCTGTAGTTCCAGCTTAGGCTACGTAAACCAAGGAGGCTGGCACCAACCGGAACTGGCCGACGTACCCAAGGAACGGCCAATCTGATATTTAAGCATTATGCCGGAGTCACATAGCCTCGACACGAAACTTAAAACTAAACAGCCAATGAAATACAAGATATGTATGCCGTAAGCCAGACAAATTCTGTTGTCCGACCAGTAATTTTGGATTAGAAATGATCTCTATTTTCGTCGTGTCGTGCGGCACAACAGAGTGTACAATCTTGCAAAATGATAATTGTACGGCAAGCTTTCCTTACAATAGCAAATACGCAGCTTTAAGGAAACAAATATTAAAAATTGCTGTATTTAACTCATAAAAATAATAATTTTACTTTTGTATGCATTAGCTATAACACCTTGTCACCATCATGTATTCCAAATTTCCCGTCTGCCCACCGCCTTTGAAACTAGCGTAGTTACTCAGCGCCTTCTAAATAGTTTCGAAAAATTCTACTCATGATGTGTCAGTAAACTGTCGGACTGAAAAGTCAAGCAGTCAGATTGAAGATATAAATGTTGTGTCGTGGTTGAGGATGTCGTAGTGTCGTGTTGTGTTTGTCGGGGCTATGCGATCCCCGCATTAAAGGGGTTGTTTCTAAAATTTCAGCATGTCGCATGTTGCGTTTCGTCAGATCGTAGTCTTTAGAAAAAAAAAGTTGAGGTTCAGTACAACTGCAAAAAGTGGCTTAAAAAATTTGAAAACGTAAAGAATAAAATATTTTATATAATAAAGATGGATCAGTTGCTAAATGTATTAAACGGAACCAAACAATTTAAGAACCTTTCCGAACTTACAATTGGACAGTCCTATCCCATAAACCATGTTGAAATAAATGATACACGGTATGGATACAAAATGATAATTACTTCTCGAAATTTTAAAGTAACCTTACCAGACAGATATGTTCAAATTTTCAGTGAAAAAGTTTTAAAAATTTTTATTATGGAGCTATAAGTTTTGCATATGATGTAATGGTGGATTGTGATGTTAAACAAATGCATTCAATTCGGTTTTTTAAAAGTAAATATTCGTCATCGTATAATAAGACATCAGTTGTTTTTATTTGTGTTCATATCTCTAAAAAAGTTTTAATGGTTATCCAATCATTAAAACATAATTATCGCTCTGACTACGTAAATTTGTGCTACAACATAGTGTATTTAAAAATTTAGATACACATCTCCAAAATCGACATATTAAAGTAGCCGAAACATTGAATTCTTTTTCTAAATCTTTCATTGCATTTCCTATAGAAATATTATTCATCTTTATCATATGAAACTTTAATAGTTTAATAACTATTAAAGTTATTATATACAGAATATGACTACTTCCAACCCAAAAAATATCTATGGTCTCATCTCTAATACCACTTTTCTTTCGGACAAATCAAAGTTAATTAACTTACCTTTTTTGTCCTTAATTTCTACTATTATTTCATTAACTTGATTTGTTTGAACTGGCAAAAATAGTGGATAAGCTGGTTCGTAATAGATCGTGTCGCCAAATCCAAATGTTGTTCTTGATTTAAAAGTGGTAATTATATTAGTTTCTCAACGATTATATTCCTCATGTTTAAATATCATACCATTTACTATATTACAGTGTATATTTATTGTTTCAAATTGAGCAAATTTTGGAAATGTATCGCCATAACGGTCCACATTTGCTTTCACAGTTTTACTTTCTACGAAACTCAAAAGTTTTCCTATTGAACCCCGTTTTCCAAACTGTAATTTAAGCGTACAATTTACTTTCACTCTGTTTCTTATTTTATCCTGCGCGAAAAATATATCATTTTCTTTCCCACCCATTGAATGTACACTAAATGAAAAAAATTGCTTTTATAGTTTTTTCAAGCTCTTTTAAGCTATATGTTTCATTATATTATAGTGAAAATCGTACATTAAGACTTACGATTGATCAAGTATACTCATTCCAACATAAATGGGTTTGTTAAAGCACAGTTTTGTTTGAATCATATAAAATGCAACCAAAGAGTTAGTAAATATAGTCCTATCTTTAACGTCTGGTTTATCTACTAGTTTATCCATTTGCTTGCAACATGTGTACAACCGTATATCCACTCTGTTTCTAATATTCTCCATTGTTTTTCGAAAAACCAGAATAGTTCATAAATTTGTAGAAATCTTTTTCAGAGTCATTAGTATACTTTGTTCGCATATTTGTGTTTAGATCAATATAGGACTTGAGCCAATCTGATTGATCAAACGCCAGAACTCTATGGATCTTTTCAACGTCATTCCGGGAGATAGATATTGCTTAAGATTTACATAGTGTAATACATATTTTTCGTTATCGTCCAGAGTAGTCAAGAAATTGGGATTTTTTTAACCTTCCGGTATTTTATTCTCTGGTGCCAATGGCAGATTTTTGTGGAGATTGTGTAGTTTAATGTGGGTATTCCAAATCAACTTACAATATATAACCTTTTCTAGAATCAGATAGTATATTTATTACATCTGCATTTGTATTTCGCCACTTAAACCCGCCATAGGGTAAATACTGGCTCATAGCCCATCCATATAAGTTATTGGTGTTCAGATATTTAAGTAAAAGATTTCCTTTGTACTATCATAAGCATTCATATATCTATTATTTGCTTTAGCATATCGCTTACAACATTGTAAAGTTCCACCACGAACACCTTTTTCTATCATCAAAATCGTGTCGTAATCTGTTAATAATTCTAGTTCTATTTTAGTATGTTTGAGCATAGCATCCCACGCTAACCCTGGTGCTGTGAAATACCATGCTGGATCAAGTTTATATGTTTTGAGACATACATATCTAAAATTTTCCATTATATCAGACAGTATAAATACATCAGATTTGTTATAGAGTTCTGTGTACCCTCTTAGAGATTTTATGTTGAATTTTTCCCACACCTTTCTCGCGAATTCGTAATCTTCATCTGTAATGTCACATTTATTGAGTTTGTTGTAAAATGCATCTTTGGATGGAAGTGATGTCTCACAAAATGTGTTAGTACTATCCATGTAGTAATACGGACAAACACCTTTTCTTATAACAAAGTCAAGAAGTTCATTGGAAAAATGCTTACACGTTTCTTGAAATTGGCTTCTGGAAAGGTTGCTAGAGAGTTTATCGGTATCCCTAGCCATAAATTTAAATGGGTCAATAAATCTAAGATTTACACTTTCACATACATGTTTTGTAAAAGAAATTATTTTTCTTCGTTGTTGGGAATTAGATCAATTTTATTTTCATCGATACCAAGATCTCTTATGCATAAATATGTGTCATAACCAGATAGATTGTGTATAAACACTGGGACAAAACATGGATTTCTATACAATAAGTTACAATCTCTGTGTGCAGCTCCCCTGCATTTCCCCGTAAGATGATCATGATCTCTCACGGAATCACCATTCAAAGACTTTTCACATATATGACAATGGGTAGCTGTATCATAAACAATTTGTTCTTTCTGAGTTAGTGGAAGCATTGGATTTTCATTTGTGTATATATCACCAATAGACTTTGCTTCTTCCATTAGCATTTTAACGAATACAGTAGATGCATCAGATCCTTCATAAGTTACTGGTGGTTTATAGTACCCATGTTCGTATTTTACATAGTAACAGAAACTAATAGGCTCGGTGTTTTTGGTATGTTTTCGTATAGGATTCGTCGGGAAGTTTCGATTTTAGTCAACAGACATTCAAAATCAGCATATATCACAAATGGAACTCTCAAAGAATAATTTTTGTTTTTAAATCTTAATGTCATTTTTTTCCTTTAGATAGTAGTTCAACTCTAACACCATCGTGATTTCGGCAGTCTTGTTCGTGATCTTTTAGCTTACTTACAGAATAGAAATGTTGCAAACATCTATCGCATATATATATATATATATATATAGTGACCATTATTTGATACTTGTGATGCGATAAGTCTCGAAAGACTTTTTATCCAGCAGTAGTGGTCGTTCTTTTCGTCTTTGATATAGAGTAGGTTAATGTGCTTATCCGTCTTATTTTTTGTTGTTTTTAATGGGGAGATTATATATTTATTACCACCATATTTTTTCTTCGTATGCATATACATTAATAGAAATTCCACTTCTTTTCTCAAAGGTTGGTATATTATCCAATTTCATTGGAAATTCCAAACCCTTAAGTACATCATCAAACTCATGTTCGTAAGCTATGTATTTATTCACTCTTTGGTGGTTTCTTTGTACTTGATGCAAAGCAGATAGAACAGACCACAAAAGACATTTCTGATCATTGTTCTTAACATTAATTACCGCCTACTTAGCTTTGATTTTATCTGGGAGATCAACATAAGAACTGTCCTTAAATGGTACATATTTATTTATTCGCACTTCTAGTTTAAATATTCTGTTGAGTACCCACTGAGATCCCTTTGCTTAGAAAGCCCCCATCTCAGCTATGATTTTCGATATGCTGTTGGCATAATATTCTTCCAGATTAGTCGATTTCAGTATAATTTCGTTATTTGTTTTCAAGGAGCTTTCTACATATTCAATATTTCCCACCAATTCCCTTTTTGTACTCAGTGAAGAGTTTCATGTTCACTTTGAGTGATTTTAAATGTTTATTAATTAGTCCCGTGACAGTTTCTTTTACATAGTTTAGGAAATGATTTGGGTCTTTGTATGTATTCACATTCTTTATAGCATAAGTCTTGATCCTACTTTGAAATGCTGTTTCGATTTCTACTACACTGAATCTGACTGTGTACTTATGTATTTTACTTCTCAAGTGACTCCTTATGAGAGATGGTTTGTAAAAGTGATTACAAGTTTCACACTTGACATACCTCTCTTGAGGTATCTTCTTTCTTTTCACAAAAATATCTTTCTTAAATTTATATTCTTTCCAAACATTATCAGTTGAGTTAGTCTTTTTCATTGCCATGGTCGTCATCATATTAGACGTCAGTTGATTTTTATTTGTGCTCATTTATTATATACAATATTTTATTTTTTACGTTTTCAAATTTTTTGAGCCACTTTTTGCGGTTGTGCTAAACCACAACTTTTTACGCGTATTTTTGCAGATGCACTCAAACGCAAAGTTTAACGCAACTTTTTTCTAAAGACTACGATCTAACCAAAGCAACTTTCTGAGTCACTATTTTGCAACTGCTGCCAAACGCAACATTTTGAGCCACTTTTTTTTGCGTTTGTGCCCAAATCGACATTTCTATACTACTCAAATTGAATAAGATCCTAATACTTTACGCTACAAATAGAAAAAATATTGACCATGCCATCAAATTGCCATGAAAGTTTTAGTCAAAATAACCAGAAATTTTTAACTCGTGCCGCAGGTAAACCAGTGTCAGATTCAAAATAAACTGCATGCAATATGTCATTCTAGTGACTTCCAAGAAAAACTGTAGCCGTAAACTAAAATTAGTATTAAAGTATTTTTGAAATTTGTATGAATAAAGATTTTAAGCTAAAATTCTCATGTTTACACTAAACTAAAAAATTAATGCAATATTCCAAATGCTTTGATATTTTTTTACCAGTTTTCACTTACGTCACGAAACTGCAAAATTCCAAAGTAGAGACCACTTTAGCTCTTTGAAAGACTTAAATGAAGTAGGAATGGATAGACAGCGAAATGAACACGGGACAGAAGAAATTTTCCCACCACCCTAATGAGAATCATCAAACGAAATATTGTTTTCTCCGCCTGCCCTCAACAAGCCAGAATCATACAAGGAATTAAATCGGCGTGAAAGAAAAAAACTAAAGACCAAAGTAGTTCCATGCTAGATTTCTTACTATAACCAGTTTACTGTCACCAGACCACTTCTGAAAACAACTTCTTATGGAAAAAAAACTTTTCCGTACAAAAAAAGTAGTGTCCAGTGATGCTGGGAGTTAATATGGAAAAATCACTCAATATCACTACATCTTGTTTGAAGCGTATCTTTAGATTTTAAGCTTTAAATAAAACGAGTTATTCTTGTTTTGCTACTATGCAGGCACTTTATTTACATTTGGGAATTAAGATATTAATATGACTACTCGCTAAGATCAGATAAAGAAAATTCAACTAGGTTAAAGAATATTTATCTTGGAGGTTGACATGCAAAATATGGCAATGCAATAAGCCTTAAATGAACTTCTAATAAAACAATGTACGAAGGAGTATACAATAATTAGAAAGTATTAAATACAAAACTTTTGTAAGATTCATACACCACTCGACTGCTAATTTCTTGTATTGTGGGTGTAGGTATAATGGCATCATTTGATTTTTCAAATTGATGTCCTTTTCATCTTCTTGATCAGCTACAAAAAATCTTCTATTTGATCCATATTTTCTGAGAAATAAGACTCCAACATCGCCTTCTTGTTTGACACAAACCCACGCATCTATGTTGTTCCTTACCGATATCAGTGGAGACACTATGCCTCCACATATATTTAGTGTAAAGTTACACAATAATTTTTACAGTGTGTATCGCATTATTAACGTTCTGAACTTATTTAAACTGTTCTACCTTTTACACAATAATGCAGTACGAAACTAAAAAGTGAGCTTTTGTGGGTCTCCAATGGGCCAATATCCGGATAATTTGGTCTCACAACATTTTTGCGTTATGAGCAAGTACTGCGGGTCTGCATACGAATGGATACGCAACACTATATAAATTTGTAGCACGTAGTACAACGTCGTGGAAAATGTTCAGCGAAAAGTATGGTACTGATACCCGTATCAGGTACTAGTTTTATTTAATGATTTTTTTTTTCAACCACGCCACATAAACTAAAGATGATGAGTTTATCACAGCAAACCGCCTAGTTATATCTAGTATAAGCATGCAAATTTCAGTTCACATATTACCTCACAATGTCGCTAAAGCTGTTCGCCATTCCAAATCGCTTTCTCGGAAATCACAAAGCGGAAGCAAAGGAAGGTGAAATAACTCCATATGTACACAACGTGCGGCGTATCTAAACTAAAATTAAATATTACTGCGTGCTAACGTAATCTTTTCAGATAAAGATAAAACATGTTTACGACATGCACACAGTGTTAACAGGCGTGCACTATCTAATGCAGAATAGTTCGCTTTCCTTAATATCACTGATACGCTAAATGAACAACAATTCTTGTGTTGTTATGAGTGTCGCGTATCACTTGCTACAGCCACAATTATGTCCGGTTATAGGCTGTTCGTGGCAAAATGAGAACTTTTGAAATACCTGCTTAAAATCTACATGTAAACACGTCGTGTATTCCTCCGCCTTACGTAAAATTAACATTGACATTGGCCTCGTCACTTTATTCGTGCGCCGGTCAAATGAAACTGTGAAATTATAAGGAAAGTAAATACGGATTTATTAAACAAACAGAAAGCGAAAGAAATATTTTTTTAAATTACCCAAAATGGTTACCTACCACTTTATATTCGACGTTATGATATGAAAATACTTTTCATCCATCGTTACCAACTTTACTGGGCGAATGTCGCTCAGTGCGTCCATTAAAATATAGGCTACGCATGCAGGAGCAGTGACTTTTTTACAAGATTCATTTCAAAATTGCTCACTTTATCGTGAACAGCCAATGTAAATCGTTCCAACACCCACGATATAAGTCGGACCAGGAAAGAATTTTAATACAAAGGGAAATTTTTAATCACTATGGATGGATGGCAAGGCCCATTAAAGGAAATACCAAGTAAAAATTTTAAACGCCTCAACGTTACTTTGATCATAAGGAAGCATTGCGACACGCCCTATAAAAACTGCGATATGCATTGAACAGATTCAGGAAGTTCTTAAGGTTGAAGTAAAGCAACTGCGTATGGAGCACTACACTCGACTGTACAACGTGAAGAAGTAATAAAAAAAGTAGTACAGATACCATAAAGTTGTCAGAAAAGTGCGATTTATGCTGTGTATGAAAGAAGGATATATATGTTTTGCAATATTATTAATTATTTTACTAAAATATACTTTGAAAACGTAAAAAAATCGATTAAAATAGTCCATATTTTTAATAAAATTTAAGCGCATTTCCATTCTGGATGCTTCGCAAAGCAGCATTTTCAAGAAAATATTTTTTCAAGAAAGAGCGTCATAATATTGACTGTGATCACGTGTAATAAAAAATAGTAATAAGGTATCATATCAATTTTATAATTAACTTTATTTAAGTCAGTTTTAACCATAAATGTTTGTAACAAATGGACGCACATAAAAATAATTATAAAAATTATTACAATTTTCTTACACACAATCATAGAAAACATTATGACGATATTCCACGAAGATTTTCTGGCAAATTCTGTTTTCTGAAGCACCCAGAATAGAAAAGCGCTTAAATTTTGTTAAAAATACACACCACTTTTCATCTACTTTTTTTTTGTACTTAAAAAGTATATTTTAGTAAAATATTTTATAATGTTGCGAAATATATACATCCTTCTTTCATACACAGCATTAATTGCACTTATCTGACAATTTTCATGGTATCTGTACTACTTTTTTACGAGTTCTTCGCGTTGTATAGTCGAGTACAGTGCTCCATAGGCAGTTGCTTTACTTCAACCTTAACATCGAGGTCTCGAGGGCCGACGGGGATGAGTACGGAACATCGCCAGAATGCAAGGGCGGAAGAAAACGAGAGATCCCTGGGAAAACCCGCCGACCAGCGGCATCGTCCGTCACACGATTCCCACACGCGAAAATCCGGGAGCGACTCCGCCGGGAATCGAACCCGGTCCGCCGAAGTGGAGGGCGAATAGTGTGGCCACTACACCACCGCCGGCCCCTGCGATATGAATTCCCCGGTAGCAGAATTTCTCACAAATTTCATATGTGTGACGCGATTCAAGCCAATGGGTTGAACTACAGATGCCACCGTGAAACCAATATAATGCTAATTTTTTTTATTTATTTTGTTTTTAATAAATTTACCGAGATGAAAGTAAAAAGTGGACTGTGTAGAAAAGTTTTTTTGAGTTATTATTTATTTAACGAGATACGTGTGCCCACGTCAACACCAACTTCATAGACAATATTTCAATAGTGCGTCCCCTTACACGACTACTTCAAGACTCTGCCTGCCAAACCCTGCAAACCATAAAGTTTAAATGGAGAATCAATGTTAAAGAGATTAAATTCTCAACGCATCATCGATTTTAAAGATAACCTTTTTCAGGGAAAAAAATTTTCTACGCAACCTTTCTTGAGGAATACTGGCACGTTAAGAAATTTAACTAAAATTTAAGTTCAATATCTTTCTATAAAATTTTAGGGAAAAATTTACATTTTACAAAAATTATAAACGCATATATTTTTTGAAAATTTCTTAACGTGGCGGTATTCTCCGAGGATGTTGTGTTGAACATTATTTTTGTTCGAAACATTTATCTTTAAAATCGATGCATTCACAAGAAATTACTTCAAGATCGATTCGTCACTTAAGCTCCGTGGTTGCAGGCTGTTCAGTGTTTTTGCAGTCAGAAGAAATGCTATGAAGCCGAACAAAACAATTGCTCCTTGTTTTTACGTTCCTGCACGCTGCGGCTGGAAAAATAAACTATAGGCTGTTCACGGTAAAACGAGCACTTCTGAAAGCCCTGCTTAAGATCAACTTGTATCCACATTGTGTATTATTCCACCATATGTACAATTAAAGTTACCGTGGGACTGATCACTTTATTCATGCGTAGGTCAAGGACAACTGCAACAATTTTTGGAGAAGTAAACATTTACAAATATTTTTATTCTTACACTTATGTGAATTTAAAAAAAAAAACGTAACATAAAATATTTCAGTATTCACACATGTTTACTACCTAATAGTTTTAATTTAACGTAAACACATGGGACTACTTTCTCTCCTCCGTTGCCCACTTTACTGGACGCATGAAGGTCGGTGATCCCGTTAAAATATACGCAGGTAAAGGCAGTGGCATTATTCAAAGGTTGATTTAGAAAGTGCTCACTTTGCTATGAACAGCCTTTAAGAAGCGATGTGGAGGATAGGATGGGAGGTCTCCCAATATCAGTGGCCATTATTATTGGCACCACGCCAAGACACTCGTGTGTGGCGGTAATACAGTTCACGATAGAGCTCACGCCGACATTAATCAACAGCGGGATATCTCAGTGGTCAACGTGCTTGCCTCGAGGAAATCAAGATTCACCAAATGTGAAAATTAATTAGTCATAAATTAACGTCTGCCGAGAAGGAAGAACGTGTAAAAGACGAAAGCTTTAATTTTCGGTTGTTTCACTACAAGCGTTTTAAGGTAATTCTGTTTGTTGAGTCCAAAATATACATAGTGTTGGCTTTATATGTTTTAACCTGTTTACAATTAACTCTGCAGTGATTTATTAATTTCAACTTAGCGCATAGGAACAAACTTATTGTTTAAACAAAAAAAGTATAAAGGGGGAGGGAAGAAGTCTACCCACTTTCATTTTAATCTTTTAGCCCTTAGCCAAAAGGGGCCTAGCCCCCAGGGAAGGCAAAATGCAAAAATGTAAGTTTAAAAAAGTGTTACATACTCAGGTTTATATTATAGCTGAGCTAGTAGCTAAATATTCGGTATATATCTCGTCATATTTTCAGAATCATGCGTTTTGTTAATAGAATTATAGTTTATTTGACCTTGGAGGGAAAGAGCCCTGATGTCAATATTTACATCCGGGTACGGTTTGTAATTACGCCACTGACTCTTACTGTATATTGTACGTTTGTGCGAGCGGTTACGCACATAAGTAGAACTTATTATCACATAGCTCGTGCAAATAACTATGTAAATGTAATATATATTTAGAAATAATGAGACAGGGAGTTTACAGTAATACAGTAAGTTATGCATGATTACTGCCAAGTAAAGAAGCGACCGACCTTTGTCTACCAACCCAGAGTGCGATGTCCTTACTGGCTAAAAAATTGAGGTGGGAGCAACCACCCCATATCCACCCCCCCCCCAATACTTTGCGCTTATAACTAACTGAATATCCTTCTTTAGCAGAATTTAATAATAATTAAAACTACCACGAACCTAGTGACTGCTCACACCCACTAAGCGACAGTAAATTTACTACATATATAAAAATAACGCCAATTTTTACTTCAAAACGAATTGTACAAAAAGGAAACGATTGTATTTACCCACGATTTAGGTACAAACACCCACCCTTAGATAGACAATGTATGAACACTACAGCCTGTCATTGGCTACCAACAACGCGATAAAATGTCCACGATATAATGCATACCAGTTACGAGTACGTTTTTTTTGGTCCATTTTAAACGTAAATCAATTAATCTCGAACCTGCTATACATACACGATTGTTTTTCAGACAATTACGATGATTCATACGTGTAATGTGAATAAACACGATATAAGTAATTCACGGTCGGGTAAAGTGAGCACTTTTGATAGCCAATAAACATATTTTATTTTGCCCTTAGATGTTAACTTTCGAGTGCGATGGAAAATTCACACTATGTTTGTTACTTACATCGCAATATTTATTGAAAAAGGTGGTTCAGCGATAAAAAAATGACAAAGGAAAAAGTAACTAGGGCCTGAAAATTGCCCATTTTACCGTTAACAGCCTATAACAATAGGCGTATTTTCACAGTTGAATTGGTAAGAGGCTGGCCATCAGCGTTCACAACGAAATGATCACCACGAAAATGCTTATTGTAAACAGAGACGGCGAACCTCAGATGAAGGGAACTTCAAAACTGAGCAATCGCTGTAATTGTGTCAGAAATATACATGGAATATACGGACGGGTTACTGTAATTGAATGCAGAGACTAACATGTACTTCTCACCTGAAAATAATAACATTCACATGTCAGAGATGCAGTTCGAGTTACAAAGTAGAAAAGCACATATTAAAACTTCACTAAGACTGGAAATATCATAACTAATGCCAGAAGTACTTACATTGGGAACA
The DNA here is from genome assembly GCA_029891345.1 of Dryococelus australis. Classification (NCBI taxonomy): domain Eukaryota; kingdom Metazoa; phylum Arthropoda; class Insecta; order Phasmatodea; family Phasmatidae; genus Dryococelus; species Dryococelus australis. The sequence continues at coordinate 47,069,196 of CM057006.1, forward strand.
GATTGAGTTTATCCACGTTTGTAACACTCGCCTCCGACCCATTTCAACAAAACTTTCCAACTTTCGTACCAAAGTAAGATCTCATCTTCATTTTGAACTGGGGGCCACGGTGGCTGAGCGATTAGCACGCTCGCCTCCCACCAAGGCGAACCTGGTTCAGTCCCCGGGTCACTGGATTTTCGCAAGAGGGAATCGTGCCGGACGATGCCGTTGGTCGGTGGGTTTTCTCCTCGGGGATCTCCCGTTTCCGCACCGCTCCATTATCACTCCAATCGCCCTCATCGGCTCTCAAGAGCCGCCCAAATCACTCCATTCACTCATTTCGAACTACCGAATATTCATGAATTTTAAACATTAAAAGGCAAGCATGTGGTGATGCAAGTTGCAAATGTAAAGCGAGAAACCCGGAATTCAAAACTATGAGCAGCAACCATCAACATCCTGTTAACAATTCTACTAACGTTCTCCTGTGTTCCAAAAATGGTAAACGATGGTTACCCCGGTCACCGTGCGTTCACAACAAAGTGGTGAACAGGAGCGCGAAACCACAACGTCGTTACCAATTCAACTGCGAAAATACGGTCAATATAAGTAGTGTTAAGGGATCCGCCTATAGCGATTTTCCGCGTTTGGGGCCTAGCGACGCGAGTGCGACAAGGACAACAAATGCCACGCACATCACGTGACTAGCTCTGCAGTAATATCGGTAGCGAATCACAGGGGGTTTTAACGTCTCACTCGAAGCATGCCCTTTAAATTAATTACTGGTGAGATCGGTTTCGTTCTATATATTATACTAGGTTATAGTAAGAATGGGCATACCATAAAATCTGTGTATGTAATAATTTGAACAGCGTCAGTAAAATTGTTGAATACATCGATGTGGTCCTTGGCCAACGATAAGGCGGTGGCCTATCCAGAAATATGTTCCCGTCTGAGCGATAAGGACACGTATCAAGGGTACGATCGCCGTTAGGAGCAAGGCTGCGCATTCAGGAACATTTCTACAATATGGTACCACCTGCTTGGTAAATACTATTAAGCCCTAAAGGCTATTCACGGTAAAGTGAGGACTTGAAAGTCTTCTGAATTGGAATATTAGTCAATAACTATATTTTATTTTAGCCTTAAAAGACGTTACTTTCAGAGTGCGGTAAAATGTACACAGTGTTTATTACTTAATAGTATTGTGTATTTTAAAAGGTGGTTAAAGGATTTAAAAAAATGGCTGAATAGAAACGGCAACTAGGGCCTCAAGAGCGATCACTTTACCGTGGACAGACTACAGTAATAATGATTAATATCATACTGAGGCAGTGTCTCAACTTGTGTTCAAAATAATTCACAAATAATTATAACTCAACAAGAATAATTATAACCGCATAAAAAAACTATTATTTTGGTTTTATGTTGTACTGTTGTGTTGCAGCAAAGTGACAAAAACGAGACTTTGTCACAAATCCATATTTATGTTTCTGTAAATACGTGTCACGTGCTTTATTTCGTTATCTAAAACAGTTGAAATGATTCACTTACAGTTAAAATGCGATAAGTTTTTGGCCCACAAAGCTTCTATAACCTTATTCAAACATGGAAATAATGTAAACGACTACGACGCGTGGTCAGAGAGTGCGAGAGAGCGCCAGCGAGTATACAACGTCGTGCTCTCTCTGTGCTGTCGCTCTTTCGCGCTCTCTCCGACTAATTGTGACGACCAGAGAACGCTCTGTGATGTCATCCACGAGAGAGAGGGCACTAGAGCGCTCTCTGGGCCCATTGAGACACGGCCTGAGCACCTAACACTTGACATAACGTAATTGTTTTTCAAGGTAATATTACTTACAACCAATTCACACCTGCCCATCGCATGTGGGAATCGTGTCGGACAATGCCAATGGTTGGTGGGTTATCTCGGGGATCTCCCGTCTCCCCGGCCCTTTGCATTCCGGCGCTGCTCCATACTCACTTCACCCTCATCTCCCAAATTCATCCAACCACACTCCACTCCACATCTGTCTCGTTCGCCCCTCCCAGGCAACACCAGCGAATCGATGTCGTCAGATAACAGAAAAATATGAAAGATTCTTTAAAACAATTCGGAAGATTTTCGGGCAATTTCTGTCATTGAAAACATAAACTAGCAAACAAATGCACACGTACTTAAATCTGTAGACTATACATAAATACAAATACTATCTCCAAAGAAGTAACTCTCACGAGTAAATTCATAATCCCAAATTTTTTTGGGCCATATTAAAGTTTTATAATATATTTTGACTTCCCCCCCCCCCCTCCAAGTTCCCTTTATCAGTGACGAAGTAGCAGCGAAGCAATTCTAGTAGCTAAAATCGACACCACTGGCATACAGCCAATCAGTCCAAAACTAACGCTTACATTGGTTGGATGGAAAGTTTAAAAATTCTGATGTTTTCATATATGTGTATAAAACTGATTAGCGTAGGTTTAGAATGTAAATAAGAGAGATCATGTAAAAATCGGAAGTTTTGGGAGAAACCCCCGTATTTCCGGCCATCGCAAAAAAAAAAAAATTGGAAGATTATCCGAATTTTTCGGAAAATCTGGCATCCCTGCAGCGGATGTCCTTCACCACGATGTGATCGGTGTTAGTATGAGGTTGCTCGTCGTATGCGGGGCTGACGTCACTCCCAGCTGCTAGAAGTGTCGACGACCTCTGAGCCAGAGGCGCGAGTTTTCTGATATAGTCAATTCGCGGTTACAGCCTACTTTTATGAATCCCTGCTGAAGTTCTACTTCCAAGATAGTGCTCCGCCTCATTCGACCTAGTTTGCGAGATTGCACCAAAGGGACAACGCACCGCATTCGTGCGCACTCGGTGCCATCATATATGTATATATATATATATATATATATATATTAATTTACTTCTTACTAGGCATTACCAACACATCTATTTTCTCACTGTTTTCTTCACATTAACTATAACTGGATTACTGTAATTTATAAATCAAAATAATCAAAATTTAAATTTATAAAAAAAAAAAAGATACTTTTATTTTATTGTATCGTCCCACATACAGTAGTCTATAAAAACCGTTTGTGGTACAATATATAATTAGGAAACAACAAAACACTTCATACGCGGGGCGATTTTCCGCAGGTTTCATGAAAAATTGGGCAGAAACAGCGAATATACGATACTGAGAGAGCTGCAGAGTGTGGCTGTCTGGATGTTTCTCGCATAGTTGGACACACTGCATTCAATATACCTTCTGAACATGTATTTAACCCCTATAGAGCGTCTCACTCTTAGATTGCAGTGTGCGGTGTAATGGACATTCACTCTCTCTTTCCAATACATGGTTTCTGTCGTCAACTCTGTCCTTGTTCCTGCGTGTACTGTTGCCTGATGTGTTATCTTTATCCAGCTCTGTACTGCAATCTAAGTGTGAGACGGACTGTAGTAAACCTGCTGCACGGGAGCTGTGGAACTATTCGTAAAAGTATTAAAAACCATAATTAAGGGTACCGCCTGGATGCAACTGTTTTGCGTTTTCTACGCTTCGAAATGAGAGAGAATCCTGCCACGCTGTCAAATATTCGCCTTCAACTATGTCGCCTCAAGGCGTAAGGCGATCAACTGGCGTGCTGTCTTTCCGTCGGCGACTCGCTGAACGTGACCATATATTTTTATGGCATGTTAATAAAGATAAAAGTGCGATCAATGCCTGAAGATAACTATAAAGTTTCTGTGTAGAAAATTAAGCAGCTGAAAGCCGTTGTGAAAACACCCGTTTTAACCATCTTCACGCACAAAAAAAGTAATCATTGAACTTGAAACGTATATTCGCTAGTTACATTATAACGTCGCAGTGAAAGGTGCGTCTCCGTGTGTTTCTAGTGGGAAGTACATTTTCCAAGTACAAACTTTTATCACATAAAAGCAGCCGGTTGTGGGACCATGGCACTTGTGAAAGTAGGAGTTACATAAGTTATAGTCCGGCTCACGCTTAGATTGCAGTACAGGGCTTATGACGCTCACTGTTGCCCGATTACTTTAGCTTTGTGACTTAACTGCCAAGCTGAGAAACAAATAGGCTGCGAAGGAAAAGGCCTGATTAAGATCATTTTATCTGTTTACCTCCCTGCCAACTCTTAAAAGAAGCCAATCCTGCGACGCAAAGCTAAGCGGCTCCTTTGAAACTGAAGCCTGTGAGAAACCCTATCATTGTGATTGGAAGGCGCGCAAGCAAGCAACGTAGATAAGTTATTTTTTTGCAACTTCGAAAAATAAAACTATCAGGTAACAGCGCCCGCAGGAACAAGGGCGGCGTTAACGACAGAAATTGTGCATTGGAAAGAGAGAGTAATGTCCATTACACCACACACTAATCTCAAGAGTGAGACGCTCTAGGCTGTTCACGGTAAAGTGAGCACTTTTGAGGCCTTAGTTACTTTTTCCATTCAGCAATTTATCTTTTAACCACATTTTAAAATAAATATCGACATATTAGGGATATAAACACAGTACGTATATTCCGCCGCACACTTAAGTAACGTCTACGGCTACAATATATTTTATTTACTGACTAATATTACAAATGAGAGGGCTTTCAAAAGTGCTCACTTTACCGTGAATAGCCAATAACGGTGAATACCATCACTTTTCCCGGTATTGAAAAGGAACTCAGACAGGTTTGTCCATTGCATAAGGAAGTCGCTCGAAACAAGCACGTTCAGCTGACACCGCAGGTGACCAGTTACGAACCCCAACCTGGTACAGTGGTACGTCGGTCACTGGTCCTCAGGACCAGTGACGTAGTGAGCATTTTTGACAATGTAAGCAATTTCTACTAACAAACGCAACTTTCAACTTTGCTTACCCTCCGCATGTATTTAACATTTTATAATACCTAACATAAGTTATAAAAATGGAAACGAAATGAATGTAATCATAATTTGAACTGAACATTATTTAGAGAGCATATTACAAATTATAAGATAACTCCCGTTTCACCAAATACTTTCATCCACTATTCCGGGAAAAATGTAGGACTGGAGGACGCAGAAAGAACGCCTGCTTACCCTGCCGAAGGAATTCGGTTGGTGCCGGAGAAGCTCGAGTGTGTGGAGCGTTGTTGCTTGCAAGTTCGATTCATCGATGGTCACTCCCGTTTGAGGAAATATATAGTCGATAGCAGCACAATGCGTGTACAGTACGGGAGTTACAAAAACTCTTGTTTATCGAATCGGAAACGGCAAAAACACAAGATTAAACGTGTTAAAAGTTACTGCGAAATCTATAAACGCTCAAACATTTCCAATATGTATATATAGAGTAAGCATTGCTTACCTTGCGTCCATGGAATAAACGTCACCGCTCAAGACGCACCTTGCTGCACTCACCGCGACGTTCGACTCGCGACGCGGTCATAGGAAGAGACTCGCACGGCCGGCCGGCGCGAACGTTCGCCGCACCGCCCGGTGCAACGTCCCCTGGGGCCACGTTCCCCTCCCAGTCGTCGCCGGCTGCTGGGGCTCGGGTGGGCGCGGTAACGCCGCCCCGGGGCTCCACTTGCCGCCGCATGCTATCCCATCATATTCCTCTCGCGCCGAGCGGTGTGTGTCCGTGTTAAGGCGCCCGTCTACCTACAGCTTTTTTCCGCGCTTGAAGCCGAGAGGCGAGGGCGATCCTTCATTTCTACAGCTTTTGCGAGAATTAATTTTTCGTACTAAAACGGGAGCCGATATTGTAGAATCCTCTTACAGTTTTGTTGCAAATGATTTCTATTATGTAGTCTAATTTTGCTAACATAAAAAAAGTGTATACTTTTATACAATTAATTAACAAAAATCTTGTTTACTTAATAATCTACAGACTTTAGTGTTAAAAAAATTAAGGCTACACAATTAAAACAATTTGTAACAAAATTGTAAGAGGATTTTACAATATCGGCTCCCGTTTGCGTACAAATAATTAATTCTCGCAAAAGCTGTGGAAGTGAAGGATCGTGGCCTTAAAGGCGACACTGTCACGCGCATCAAGTCCCCCATCGCCGCTAAGCGCAAGGCTCTGAACTGGCGTGCAGTGTTCTCGTCGTACTGCGTGTACCTATGGGACTTTCAGCGGCGACCCTATTATTTTATTGGTGGAAAGTGTGTAGGAGGGTTCAATGTATGCCCCTTAACTAGTTTTGTATGCGTCTGACACGTACATTTTGATAAACATCGCTTTGAAAAAGTCGTTTTTAGCCATTTTGGCGTGCTCTGAAATGGTGTTTATAATTAGCGTGAGGCCTTGAATATACTCAACAGCCCTCGTGTGAAATGTGTGTTCTTTTCGTAGGTCAGTACACTGGACGCAAGTTTAATAGTTTCGTAGAAAAAATTGTATTTCGAACACACTGTAACGCATTTCAAACGCCAGGTAGACGGGCGACTTTAAGGCCTGTCTACAGCTGCGCTATCCCAACCTGTGTCTTAGGACAAATACGCTGATTGGTAAACGCGACCCTCTGCCCAAGTCAACCTGTGTCCCATGTTAAAGCATTCAGAAAACAACATTTGTCCCAAGTCGTGTACTAAGTTGATAGGAAAAGAAGACTCCCAATACTATCGCGCGCATTCGTGGAATGTTTACGTTTTAAATGTTAACAATGGACGTACAAGATGGGCTTTTAAAAAAAAAACTTGAGGTCAGTTGAACTTATTTAAAATAAAACCATTAAGGTGTTTACTATAAGTAAATATTCAAATAACCAACTTGGTAAACATTAAATAATTAAAAATTCAGCAAATTTAAAAATCACTACGTAACAATAAATTATGTGCCGAATTTACTGCGACCTAGTGGCAGATTCTGAACGGTCGCTTCAGAAACGCATTTGTAGACCATATTCGGACGACTGCGTCAATGTGACGTCACTAACTCCCGAGTTTCGGACGCGTCCACAGGAACAGCCGATTGTAGACATCCCGTTACGAGGAATAGGTACAGGATGTCCACTGAGATTCCATTTTGGAATTTCCTGACTTTTGCCTGGGAAGTGTCCAAGGACACATTGCACTGAAATCGAACATAGCCACTATTTCCGAGCTATCCGACATAACTTACAAAATACCTTTTCAGACTGCCTTATCGCAAAATGTAATGATCGAAAACACTAACTAGTATTTACTGAACTTTACTACTGACTTTGCACTAATAAAATCACACGGTCGTCGCTTCAAGTTTCATAGTTCCAACACTACAACGGCAACACTGAACGATATTTCAGATTCCTTATTAATAAAATAAAAATATGACCTCGAATTTTTACAAGCTGATAGGACGCAATGAAAATTACGCACAAAAATATTAAACAATTCGTAAAGTGTAAATTTTCTATAATCGTACATTGTCAGTAACTACGATGAATGCGAAATTATGACGCGAAAAACTAATTTCTGCAAAATGGGTGAAACCCTAGTCTTAAGGCGGATTCCCACCCGCCATCTTGGATTTATCGATTTTTCGCCAAAGCTTCCATTTCAGAAATTTCCCGCATGACATATTTTAAACAACAGCTTCCCGAACTTTATCGAACTGCCACAGCTTCGCTACATTTATTAATTTTTAACAGGAAATTGTCGAGGCGAAACGCGAGACTACCTCTTGCGAACGGTTACAAAGGCAACGATATCAACAGTAATCAAGAAATACTAACCTCAGACAATGTACCAGGCAATGCTCTGTGCTCTGTCGTTCCAAAAAAAACCTGATAAAGTAACATAAGCACTTTTGAGAGCCCTGTTTACGATCTACTTGCGTGCACGTTGTGTATTATTCCGCCTTATGTAATATTAACATTTGCACGGGTCTCACCTTATTCATGCGTCGGTCAAGTGAAACAGCATAATTATTATAAATGTAAACATTTTATAAATCTGCTAATTTTTACGCACTGAGTAAAAAAAAAAAAAAGTAAGAAATTATTTAAATTATCACAAATGGTTAGCTGACACTTTCGACGTTAAGATACGTACTTCACATACACAGTTACCAACTATACTGGACGCATATCACTCAGGGCGTACGTCAAAATATATGCAGGAAGGTTGATTTCAAAGTGTTCACTTTATCGTGAACAACCTTTACCAAACTGTATTCCCAGAGCATGGCAAAAAAATGCAACAAATACAAGATGGCGGGTGGGGAAACTGAAGCGACCTACCTCAAGTTGCGGTTCGGCCGTCGTTCGTCGCCGCGAAGCGCATCGCCGTCTCCTGCGACGACGCCCAAAGGCGCTCCGCCCTGAAAACGTGTCTGGGATGTTGAGCGACACGCGATAAGAAGAAGTAGGCCGGGTCAAGGGACTCGCTTGTTTGAGACGCACGGACCCAGGGATGTAACGTACGCCGTAACTCCTGCTATAGTCTGTCTCACAAGGGACCGCGGTGGTGTGGTGGGCAGACTGCTTGCCTCCCACCCAGGCGAACCGGGTTCGATTTCCACCGGGGTGGCTCCCGGATTTCCGCACATGGGAATCGTGCCGGGCGATGCCTCAGTTCATACGCGGGTTATCTCGGGGATCTCCCGTTTTTCCTGCCCTTGCATTCCGGCGCTGCTCAACAGTACACTCACCTCGCTTCACCCGCATTGGCGCTTAAGACCCTTGCCCAAATCTCTCCACTCCACCACACTACACTCCACGAACAACTGCACTTTGAAGAAAGTCACTGTTCCTACCTGCATACAATTTAACGGCTTCCGCCGTATGTACAACACCACCATGGGCCTCATCACTTTATTCATGCACCGGTCAAGTGAAACTGGTAATTTTTTGGAAGTAAACATACAAATCTGCTAATTTTCACACTTCGATGCATTAAAAAAACAGAAAGCGACGTTAAGATATGGAACTACTTTCCATCCAATCGTTACCAACTTTACTGTACGCGTGTCGCTCAGTACGCCGTTAAAATATGTGCAGGCAGAAGTAGTGACTAATTTCTAAGGTTGAATTGGAAAAAAACTCACTTTATCGGTAACAGCCTTTAAGCAATGTATTTCCCACTAGGTCTTTGTTCTACAAGTTCATGCTTGTATATTCGTCAGCCACTGCTACATCCGACTAGCATTCAGACTACTGTGCACTCTTAGAAATTATTTGTACATTTACCATATCAGTGTATATGTACAGTGGAAAAGCGCGAATAGTTAAATATTTTCCCATACATGCATGGTAACGTTCCTACAATTGCTCAGCAAAGAATTTAATTCATAGGGAAGTCCCTAATTTTGTATAGTAGCAATGCTTAACATTCCCCTATTTTCAGCCTGATAAGTCGTACATTTCTATACATTGTACATGTTAAAAACTTACATTACAGTTTAAGAAAATTACCACAAATTTCTTTACAGTGTGGGTATCCCGGCATACTGCACTGAGAATAGATTCTTCTAAGGGACGTATTTATAGTCGTTTTTCAGATCTCGTCTTGAGGACGTACCAGGCGATACAGTCTCGAGAAAATATTCTAGTTATGAGACTCGCGTAAATTAATAGTCAGTTCTCGAGTAGTACTTAGCTGCAATTAGTTTCAAGTTTATCTTCTCAAGTGATATTAGATTCTCTGATGCGTTCATTTAATATATAGCCTCGCAAATGACCCTTCGGAGCAGAAATTGAGAATTTTCTGCTGTCGAAATGCGTTTGTCTTCAACTACGCTCAACTTTTTCTCGCGTTTGGTCATATTTTTTCTTTTTTTTTTTGTGCCGAAACGTGTTTAAAAAAAAATAGAAAACTACACAGTGCTAAAGAAACATTATCAATTCTGCTTGTAAAATACAAAGACATAATCGCAAGTAATACGAGGTTTACGTATATGCCGAAAAGCCGCAGCGAAAAGCTAAAAACAGAATCATTTTTCAAAATTTTGACACTGAAAGAACACATTTCGTTTATAGTCCAACGATTAATACTGTTCGACATGATTTATAACTACGATTAGGGGAAATTCCCGTACTATAACGTAATAGTCTTCAGAGGTAAAATGAATCTATTTGAAATATGTAATTGGTTTGTAAAATACATGTAGTTTGAAAATGTATCGCTAGATAGCGTTAAATGTTAATATCTTTTGAAATGTAAAACAATATTATAAACTTTGGATACATGTTGTTAAAATTAATGATCGAATCCGCGTTCTAAACGATGCTTCGAATAACAAAATCATTTAATTACTGCTATTCAGGGTTACATTTTGAAATAAAAGTGCCGCAGATGTGTATTTCGTTATAATTATGGTTATCATATTGATTAGAAAAAACCTAGATATTTTCGCGCACATTATACTCCAATTCCATGTTCGTATCCAACTGTAACCAAAGCTCTGCTGCTGGGAGGATGGCCTCTTGAAGACTTGAATAGGTCAGCTTTTGGGAAGCTGTCTTTTAGGTCGGTACACAATTGAATTGTAGGGACGATCAAAAAAAAAAATTAAATATCACATAGAACAGTGCACAAATTCGAGTCAAGTGACTTGCGGACATCGATTACATGAAAACAGATTTTTGTAGCTCTTGACAATAGTTTCAATGTATTAATAAGCGGTAGTGTCAAGAGTAGACTACTGAATCGTAATAACTAGTCACAAGACAAGAAATCATAAAAACACATTAAGCTGCGAGAATAACTTCTTCCCGAGTCTCAAGTCTCAAAATTAATCTCAAGATGTGTTCGTTTTAAAAATTCTGTTCTCAAAACTAGTCAAGTGCTGATACATGACTATTAATACGGACCTAAGTAGTGTTATATTTATATTCCATATGTTCTTCGTCAGTTAGATTACGTACCACCACAAGGGCATCGTCGTTTTGGATCCAATTACAAGCCAGCCTATAGTCGAAAGTTACACTGTTTCTACACTAAAATTGACCGCTTAATAGTGCTTGAAACATAGATCAGCACCATGAATGTTAACTGTATTCTATCATTTAATGGGAACAAGTACAGCAAAAACGAAAAAAAAAAAAAAAAAAAAAACGACAATCCTACATAATGGTTTTTACTGACTCCGAGAGCATTTATTTTGCCACAACAATGTATGTCTGTCGAGATATCTTACACCGTGATTTTTGTATGCAATTGTGGCGCACGATATTATGCAAGAAAAATATTCCGGTCTGACAAAATATTTGTCTACAAATTTGACAGAAAAAATTATCTAGGGATTGACCTTTCCCCGGGGTTTTTTATGCTGACTTTCAAAGATATGTGGGCTTTATAAAAATTAATTCAACTACTTTAAGGAATTTTAAAATTGTATCTTTTTGCATACATATCTCAAAACGGTACATAAATATTATATTATACAACTCAAAATTCGAATAACACCAGAAATATTTCTTGGAAAACTGTAATTCGGTTCGTATGAATCTCAATATTAAGTACTGAAATAAAACTTGGACAAGTCAAAAGAGCAAGAAGTTAAACTTTAACAGACGTGGATCAAGCTAACTGCAAACTAATTGCAACATAACTAATCCTGTGGCATCAATAAAAAAACACTTATGCTGAAATCAAACTTTTTAATCAAACGAATCTATGAAATTCGTACGAGTCAATATATTTAAATGATCACATTTGCGGTGAAAAAAAAAACAGCGATATTTTTACAACAATTTGATATTTTTATCAAGTTACACATAACATAAAGGTAACGTAGTGGTAACCAGTCAGATTTAACTGAAGATTATTATTTTTTGTTTTCTGTATTCATTTTTATTCTTGCCAATTTCTGTCTGGATAGAATATTATGGTTTACTAAACCGATAGTTGTGACATCATAATCAAATTATCCTAGAAAATACGAGTCCGTAGATGTCGTTTGATACATTTTTATGTCTGTAAATTCTAGGAGTTTAAATAAAAATATAATGTATATATATTTAATTTAATATTTAGATTTTTATAGCCTATGGAATTCAAGATGACTCTCGACTTCTCAGGCCCAAAATTGAGTCACCGAGGAAAATTGAGGAGCACTACGTACTATTAAGGTAGCACCTCAGAATCATACTGATGTTTTAGGAGATGTCAACATGGCGGACATGATGATATAGTGGCAAGAAAGTTAAAAAATTAATTTGCCAGAATCATCTACTACAATAAAGGGAAAATTCTATACATTTATGGCGGCAAATGAGAAATTTGAGGGGAAAACAGCACAATGTAAAGGGGAAATAGGGAATTTTGACAGAAAAAAGGTAGAAAACAAAATGGCAGACGAAAAACCAAAATGGCCGACGGAAACCAGCTAGATGGCCGAAACAAGATGACCGACAACTCAATGTCACGAACATAGACTAAAGATGAGGTAGACCGATCTCAATGGCTGCGCAGAACCAGTCTCCGTGTCCCAACATTCAACTGTTTTTCTACCTATAGGCCGTGCACGGTAAAGTGAGCACTTTTGAAGCCCTAGTTATTTTTTCTTTCAAACAATTTATATCCTTCCACCACTTGTTAATGTAAACCCTGCTATGTGAGAATCAAACACAATGTATACACTCGCCATAACCAAAAGTCCGAGGCCACCATGAAATGCATTTATTGGTCATTATGTATGATGAAACAGCTTCAAAAAGTGCTCACTTTACCGTAAACGGCCTATACACGTCTAGCAAAAATGGCGTGGATTGGGTTTGAGGTTAGAACACTGTTTAGTAAACAAGAACTTTTGAGATGTTTTTATACTCCCTCTAATCAATTTGTAATACTTTTTGATTACATTCAAACTGGTAAAAATACTTAATAAATGTAACAGTGCTTGCCATTTAAATATTAAGATGTAAACAAACACGTAATAAATGTAACAGTGCTTGACATTTAAATATTAAGATGTAAACAAACACGTCCATCACTGTTTACCATGTGACTGACAGTTGTGTAGGATTGGGATAGGTCAATGTTGGGTACATGCGCAGAAGACGAATAAACGGTTTACCTCATCGTTAGTCTATGATCACGAACACCACAAAATGGCGGAAATCTAATACGGCGGAGGCGCCTCAGACCCCTGCCACCAAAACCTATATTATCCTAAAAATTCACTATGAAGTCATGAAACTGTAATATATCCTCAAAACCTGGGCAAAAAAATTGCTCTTGGACAGTATAGTTGACACATGGGTCTCGTTAAAAGTAGTTGCGTCTATTATATAGTTTTATTTTATTTCTTAATCGTGCCGGACTAATCTCCCGCCGCTCCTCCAACCCCTTCATTCCTGCGCTGCTCCATACACACCGCGCTTCATCGGTTCTCAAGGCCTCGATGAGGATAAAGCGAGATGAGGTATGGGGCAGCGCCGGAATGAAGGGAAGAAGGAAACGGGAGATCCCGAGACGGCGACCAGCGTCACCGGCACGAATCCCACACGTGAAATCCAGGAAGTGACCCTGCCGGGAATAGACAGCGGTTCGCCTACGTGGGAAGCGAGTAGTTTAACCACTGCAATACCGCGGCCCCACGTACAGTATATTCGTGGTTTCTTCACACTTTTCTTAATGAATCAAACGTTTGAAAAATCACCGTATGTACGACGTCTTCGGTTCTTCCCTAAATATGTCACATATTACAAGAGTTTTATACATGTGTTATCAAAAAGTAACTTATTTTTAGTCCAATTTAACTTTTAATAACATTATAATATTTAATTTACGATTAACATGAACGAAAACATGGAGAAGAAGGGTATGGTAGTAATAACTAGTTAAAAATAGTTCTTATGCGAAATAGTATTTCACCGAGTCCCACAAATTCTGTGCGTTGTCATTTTGGTGTAACTTTCTACATTTGGTTAAGCCTTGTTTGTGTGAGGCAGAGGAATACTCTGGACCTAGGCTGTTGACGGTAAAGTGAGCACTTCTGAAATCAACCTTAGAAAAAAGTCACTGCCCAAGGAGTGAAATACGCCCAGTCAAGTTGGTATCGACGGATGTAAAATAGTTCAATATTTTAACGTCGAATTAAAAGTGTTAGGTAACCATTTGTGAGAGCGTAAATTATTTATTTGGCTTTGAGTTTTTTTTTTTTTTTATCGAAGGGTAAAAGTGAGCGGATTTGTAAAATGTTTACTTTTCTAATAATTCCACAATTTCACTTGACCGACGCACGAATAAAGTGATGAGGCCCATGGCAATGTTAACTTTACATAAGGCGGAAGAACACACTACGTGTATACAAGTAGATCTTAACCAGGGCTTTCAAAAGTGCTCATTTTACCGTGAACAGCAGTTAGCAGGGCTTCAGAAATGTGTGAAGTAACTGTAAATGGATTATGACAAACTTCGGGAGGTGATTCTTCTTTCAAAATTAAAAGGAAAACATATGTGACACTATACCTAAACCGAATATTAAGGGAAGTATGAGCCCTTAAAAAACTAATTTTTAAACCGTATTTGTGCAAAATGTTCGTAACGAAGTATAATATAATGAAAACTCTCGGAACATTATTGTGTGTTATTGGGACCTTCAACGTAAGAGCCGATGTTTTGCACAAATACGATGGGGGGTTTTTTTTTTTTTTTTTTTGCTCATACCTCTCTTAATATTCGGTTTAGGTATAAAGTGTCACATATGTTTTCCTTTTACTTTTTCATGAAGAATCACCTCGCGAAGTTTGTCGGCCTAATTGAGAATCATCCTGTATATACGAGGTGTAGGCGGAAAGGTCGCGGGCCTCGGCGGGTCGGCACGAGGACGAATCATTTACAAGGTGTCCGGAGAAGAGACGGAGGAGTTAATGACAGCTACAGAGGCGGCCCCAGCGGGCTACACGGGAGACGGACCTCGGAATGCGGCGGTGTGTGGGCGGCAGTCGCACACCTGCCAGAGCCCCGGCCGACGATGAATGGGGACACGGCGACTCCTTCAGCCCACAAGCTCTATAGACTAAAGATGAGGTAGACCGATCTCTCTGGCTGCGCACGAGCAATCCCCATGCCTCAGCACTGCTTTTATGCCAACACGTCTAGCGAAAATGGCATGGTTTGAATTTTAGGTTAGAAATCAAACGAATGCTTTGAGATGAATGTATACTTCCTCTAAGCAATTTGTAATGCAGTTTGATTACATTAAAACTGGTAACATTATTTTATTAATATAATAAGCGGTCTACCTCATCTTTAGTATATGATACGCTCTTGCCGCAATCGAACACAGCCAATCAGTGTTGCCAGCCCGTATCATAACTATCGTTTAGTACCATATTTTTTGCCCTCGTACCATAAACGATAACCACTTGCCGATAATAGCCAAATGTACCATAATTTCATTAACGTAACGAAAATTCCTTCCGAGGCAAAATGCTATATGGACAACTGTGATTGCCAGTCTTCGGGATACTTTTTATAGCAGTGGTATACAAAATACTGTTCGGCGATTGGCAGCCTGCTTTGGCGGTGAGCGAAACATTTTTTTGAACAGTTTAGATTCGTGTGTCAAATTTGTATGACGTGATTTTTTTTTAAATTTAGTATCCTAGCTGTTACATAATACACAGTTTGTGAACATTTGAGTGGTTTTAAAACGACTTGGTATGATAGTAAACAATGTACCATAATTTTCTTCAGGAAACGATAATTTTTTGCCAAAAAAAAAAAGAATTAATCCTTCCAAAAGACCTGGCAACACTGCAGCCGACAGCCGCTACACAGCGCCAGATAGCGCACGGCGCGACGACCGGTCGGGTCGCCTCGAGCTGCGTTCATAGCTGAACATATTGCAGATTTGTGGGCGCCGCCCACTTGGAGGTGGTCAGCGTGTTTCGAGGCCTTGAAGCAAGGGGGCGATAAGAGCCACGCGTATCAAGTGCGTCATCGCCGCTCCGCGCAAGGCTCTCACCTGGCGCGGTGTTCTTGTGCTGTGTGTACCTATGGGACTTCAGCGGCGACCTTATCACTTATCATTTTATTGGTGGGAAAGCCATAGCAAGTTTCTGTGCACGCCCCTCGAGTACTACTGTATGTAACTTATATAACGTGTATATTTTGCGATACAGTGCTTCGAAAAGGCCGTTTTTAACTACGTTGGAGTGATCTGGAATGGTGTTTCTAATGTACGCGGTGTCTTGAAAGTATAAAGCCTAGTACACACGGGCATCTTTCTTGTACAAAAAAGTGAAAATAAAGGTGAACAAGAAATCTAACATTTAATTGCCTACTAGCGAGTATGCACGGAATTGTGTAATCCATACACACGACACTAGCCGGTGAGCAAGAAAGTGGATGATTGATGTCAACTAAGTATGATTAGAAAGCAGGTTTTGAGGTGGTGGGGGGTAATGTGTATTATCAATAGCATCTGCCATAAAAAAGGATAAAAGATTTAGTCCAAACATATTTCAAGCACAAAATATATACAAATGTAGAAAATGTAAAATCACACGCAGAAAAAGAGAGAACCCTATCATTTTTTTTTTTAAATTCATGCACAGAATTATTTACAATAGTGGGACTATTAAACATTTTATCGTATTAAAAACATTAACATCTACCTATTGCCAGCATCAACAGAATATATGTTTTGTTTGCATTCGACTTGTACAAGAAAGATGGTGAAAAATAGGACCGTCCATATATATATATATATATATATATATATATATATATATATATATATATATATATGGCAGTAGCTGGTATACAAGCTCTTGTGCGATAGTAACTAGCAAACTTGGCGGCCGTTCACACGATACAAGTTGGGGTGTACAAGAACGTGCTCACTTTCTTGTACAAGAAAGATGCCCGTGTGTACTAGGTTTAAAGTATGTGTTCCACATTTGACGCACTTTTGACAGTGTTACATGCGGACGCCTGAGGGACGTATCTGCTATTATTTAAAGCATTAAATTATCTATCTCCGCCTTGACTCTTTTTATTTAACAGTGAGCGCAATATTTAATGTATATTTCAATTCTAATTGTCTCTCTTGGTTACAGTTGATTAACTCATACTCATTAACACGTGCTCAGGCTATCTGCTGCCATAATTTATGTATTTCACTCACGCATCTAGTCCAATAGTCCAGCCGCGTCCTTCACTGTTTGATACTCGCAGTCGCAGACTTCCCTTCAGCTGGACGCTGCTCGTCTTCTATCGCTCGGAACTCGTCCACTCATTCACTCATCAACTCCAGCTCCATACGCAGCCCGGAGGTCTGTCGCAATATTTATACTCTCCGGGCGACCATCTGGAAGGTTCAACACGCCCTGAGTCACGCTGAGAGAATGTCAGTAATCCAGAGAGTTCTTCAGATAAACGCTGAAAACAATACAATCAGGATCCGCGGCGCGCCTGTGATTGGAAACTCTTCACTGTCACGCCGCTGCCGCTATTATTTAACAACTCTCTGTTCTCTTCCACTCGCTCGCACGGGAGGCGAAACGGCGAGCGCGTAACAATAGTTTCGTAAAAAGACCTGGATATCACGCACACTGCAACGCAGTTCCGAACGCATAGAAGCCCACAAAATTAACAAAAAGGAAACTCGTGATTCCTTTCGCTCCTCCCGCAGAGCCGTTTATAGCCCGTGCTTTACAAAATGGTTTTATAAACACCACTTGTAGAATTCTTTACGCGATATTGGCAGTTTTGTAAAAGTTACATAACTAAGCACTCTCCTAAATGTCTAATCGATTATGGAGCAAACAAACAAAAACATTTAGTATCATCAGACAATCATACGCAAAACTACACTATATTGTGTTTATCACAGCATCGCCAATTTATTCACTTTTGTTTTTGCTTGCAGCTTATAGCTGGAGTATTACAATTCTCACACATCTTAGGCTACGAGTCCTAATTAGAAAACTGCGAGCATTCGAAGCACGAGAGGGTAAAAATTAATAACTGCGACTGTTACCTGATAAGACAACTTGCCATCTAAATTATTCTTATTTAGTATAGGTGACTTGTTACAAGTTGTAACTGGGCGATGCGCTCCATTTTTTAGGTCCTCTACATTTCTAGAGTGATGAGACCAAAATGCAATTTTGTTCTCATAATGGACGAATGGAAAATCATAATGTTTTTCTACCTGTCTTAAAGACGAGGGAATGCTTCGTAAGAGAGACGGTTGAAGCTGGTATTGAACATTTCTCGAAACAGGGAATCCTCCTTTAACGACGGCCAACAACCTCCTCAGAGGGCGGAGGACCTCGTCGATTGGTTAACTACTATTATACGATGTTCACTGTAAAATGAGCACTTTTTAAATCCCTGCTTAAGATCCATTTGTATGCACGTTGTGCACTCTTCCGCCTTGTGAAAAATTAGCATTGCCAAGGGCCGCATCACTTTATTCATTCGTCGGTCAAGCCATATAAAATTATTAGAAAAGTAAATATTTTACAAATCTGCTAATTTTTACACTTACGCATTAATAAAATACAAAAAACGTAAGAAATAATTTCAGTTATCAGAAATGGTTACCTAACACTTTTTGCGAGTGGCCTGGTTTTCACGCAACGGACTAATAATAATAAGTTTAGAGGATTTTATAGCCAACGAATTATCAGTCAAGGAGTAGTACATCAAACTCAATAGGTATATCGTACATTTCTAACACTAGTCCTATACGAAAGGAAATAAAGGCTCGAACACATTCCTGTTCCATATCACCAACCTAACGATAAATTGCAATATCGCGATCATTTGTCGTTGGTTCGTTTATCCGCAGACATGAATTTAAAAATCGCTCGACGACTGACTGGTCTGAACCGGTTAGCAGTGCACGTGTCATGTACGCACGGAGTTCATGCAATCGAATTAAAATGAGAAAATAAGAACGAGAATTAAAATATAGTTTTTATTTAAGTATCGAATTTCCTACATAAAACTTACGTATGAATTTTCCTTTTACTCATTTAAGTAATAACTGGATAATATTTGCTAATAAATTATTACTTTACTAAAATCAAGTTAATTTCTAGTGTACGAACGGACGAACATAAAACATGTACGTTTACTATACACTACACATCTTTATAACCGTTCTATGCAGAAGTCTATTGCGTCCATAACATTTATAGCACGTTTCACAAAAAGTACATACTGCCGACCTATACTAAAAATATATGCTCATAGGGATCTTCTCCTAGAAAAATTCGCAAAGAAAACATTTTTTTTCCGAACGGCTATACGCACTGGGGCGAAATTTCCTAAACAAGGGTTCTGCCAGCTGGTAGGCAGTATCCTTAAACAGATATAGAAAAAAATAGCAGCATGCACAGCCAGCCAGATGAGCTGAGGAGGAAGAAGGAACGAATGACTTTGGCGACAGACCCTCGCTACCTGCTGCTCTCCTCCCCTCTCCAAGGCCAACGTAAATCCGTTCGTGACGTCAGGCGATGGGGCCTCCGCAAACCTTCCGTTCGCGAGAGAGCACATCACCGCCGCCGGCAGACAAACAAACATTGGCGTCTGCGCGCGCGGCGGCTGGCCGGAAGTCACAGAACAAGGAGAAGATTGGGAGGGGGGGGAGGGAGGAATGGAGGAAAGAGACTTGGCAGCGGGGCTGCTAGGGGCTGCTAGACTCCACATTCCGACATCCGGCTGTTCCCGACGGGCTCAATCAAAAGGCTCCCAGCGCGAGATACAAGCGTGTGTCGGATGGTGTGCAAACCCACTAATATAGGCTATTCACGATAAACCTTGAAAAATTTCACTGCCACTACCTGTAGGTTACCCACGGCAAGGTGAGCACTTTTTGAAGCCCTCTCAAATGCAATAGTAAAGAAATATATTTTATCGTAGCCTTAGATGTAAACTTTCAACTCAGGTGAATATATACACCGTGTTCATTACTTACATGGGAATTTTTAAGTAGGCGAGAAAAAAATAACTAGGGCCTCAAGAGTGCTCACGTTACCTTGAACAGCCCATATGTATTAACGTACACAGCGTGACATGCACCCACTAAAGTCGGTAACAATGGAGGGTTAGGAGTTCCATGTCAACTGAAAGCGTCAGCATTTGTGAATACTTGGGTTATTTTCTTTTGCCTTCTGTGTTCTATGAACGTAAAATAAAATTTTCGAAATATTTTCTTTCTTAGTCTTTCCACAGTTTCACTTGATAGACACACAAAGTGATTTGGCCCGTGGCAGTGTTTGTTTTACATAAGGCGGAAGAATACACAACACGCATGCAAATAGATCCTAAGCAGGGCTTTCAAAAGTGCTCAGTTTACCGTGAACAGCTTTTATGCCTTATCGCGTGCGTTTTTTTATGATTAATACTATCTCCAAAAAAGTTAAAACATAAAAAAAGAAAATACTTTACTCGAACTAACTTAAACCGATGCTAAAAATTCTGTTTTGTCATATTTTATTTAAAGATTGTTTTTAACACCACGAAAGTTTCATTATTTCATTGCTAGTAAAATTGCGGCATTTAATTAAATTCATCTCACAAAGTAACGGATAAATATAATTCTCAAAACGTCAATGCAGAAATCGGTAATCGCCTTCCAAATGTTTTAACGCTCATTTTTTTACCATGAACATGAAATAGAGAGACAAAAAATAAATACGATGGTAATAAAAATATATTAAAATTAAATTAGACGCAATCCGTGCTGCCGTGACTACATAAAAGGCTGTTCACGATAAAATGAGCACTTTTCAAATCAACTTTAGGAAAATGTCACCACCCCTGCCTGCATTTATTTTAATGGGCGCACTGAGTGGCATGTACCCAGTAAAGTTGACAACGATGGAAGGAAAGTAGTTCCATATCTTAACGTAAATAAAAAAAAGTGTTAGGTAACCATTGGTAATCAATTAAATTATTTCTTTCGCTTGCTGTTTTTTAGTGTATCGCAGTGTAAACATGACCAGATTGGTAAAATATCTACTTTTCTAATAATTTTACAGTTTCGCCCGACCGACGCATGAATAAAATGATGCGGCCCATGGAAATGTTAAGTTTACATAAGGCGGAAGAATACCCAACGTGCATACAGGTAGAGTCTAAGCATGGCTTTCAAAAGTTCTCATTTTACCGTGGACAGCCTTATAAGGTGATACGCCATGAAGTTATGTTCGCCTCAGTGGCGTAGTCATAAATTTCTCATACTGTCTAGAAGGAAGATGGTGAAGAAGGGGAGGGGATACACGTATTTACCTGTGTGTTAAATGGTAGAAATACTAAGAGAAAAAAATAATGGTTAGTAATGTAGTGAAATGCATCATAGTTCAAGGCAATTTCATATTTTATCAAATTGTATCACGAAGTCTCATTAAGAGTGAGTGGGAGTCAGCTAAAATCCCGCGATTATACTTGTGGAAAGTAACAGGATAGAAAGGTAGATGATACGATGTTGCACTAAAGTACCCCTTCGTTGAGGAGACAGGATTAGCATCTCGGACCTTTTACCACTGGCGAAAGAAAAAATTATGGCAGGGAAAGGATTTAACAAGGGGGAAAGGGGGGCAGGGAACCACCTAATATCTTGAACATTGCCCAATATGGGCTGGCCACACTCGCGTAAAGGAAATGGACGTGGCCCTTTATTGAGCTGCAAACCGAACAAACGGCAACTTGGACTTCTACAGGATTAATTTGCCAGAAAAAGGTACGTTCCATGAATTTCATACTAAACTTACATCATTTAAGTATAGTTTTAAATGTTATTGTCCAGATTATACAATATAGTCAGACAGCGCGTGTAATATGCAACGGTTTTTATTATATATATATATGCCCTATTTCAAAGTTTTGCCAATTGAGGGATGGTGGAGTAGAGATAGTTGGGTAGATATTAACAGATAAAGGGACACATGAAGTGGATATGGAGCGGCGCCCAGAATTAAGAGTGGGATGAAATGGGGGATCCCCGAGAAAATCTGTCGACCAATGGCATCGTCCGAGTACGATTCCCACATGCCAAAATCCGTGTGATCCCGCTAGGAATCAAGCTCAAATCGCCTTGGTGGGAGGCATACGTTCTAGCCGTTGGACCGCCGCCACGTATCATGTTATCAGTTACTGGCTTATGAAAGTTATGAATCGAGATGACATTAATATGTATTCTTTATACACCCTTATGTTATTCGGGTTATTTCACGTATAATACATTTTCCAGCCACTGCGAATATTTTCATCTCAAGTACAATAGGCAATGACGTGTTTTACATTACGTATGTACCTGAGGCACAAACTCTCACAAGCTATAAATACAATTAAATTAAATGTTCGTGCTTACCAGTTATGATGAGGTAATTTCATACGAAGGTCGACGTTCTGTGTATATAGAGGAGGACAATATGAGGACATTTTTTAAATTATTTTCTTAAATTAATTTAGCCTATTTACTTGCATTTTATTGTACATTAATCCGTCAGTCTTTTAACACGAGTGAACCAAAGATAAGTTGAGTTGAGACATCTAAGGTCTTCAGAGCCGATAAGAAAAAAAACAGGTGAGTTTGGAGCAGCACTGAAATGGAAAAGGTTGAGAAAACTTGAGAACGCCGAGAAAACCCGCCAGCCAGCGGCATTATCCGGCACGATTCTCTAATGGTAATATTCGGGAGTGACCCCACAGGGGAATCAAAGTTAAGTAATAATGCTGTGTCTTTTCATTTACTCAGTTAAGTTTAGAGGTCTACTATTAATTATTACTTCTTCTAAACAATTACATGAAATTTATTATTTTTAATAACCATGATATATTTTTTTCAAAAAAAAAAAAAAAAAAGTTTTATTAATTGAATGAAAGTGATTCAATTTAATAACGTTTACAAATTAAATGTGAGGCTACTTATTTCAATTCATAACATGAAAACATTGATTTTAATCACATTATATTTACTGAAATATGTCACATTATCTTATTTCATTTACAATTATTAATTAATAATATGTTTGAGAGCTTAAACCTTTATATACATTTACTATTACTCAAAAGCCATTGTAGGAAACTTGTGGGTCAGTTATTGTTTTCATCTTTTCTGCATCGGCGTCTGTTAATGTCCAATTATGATCATTACTAATTAATTAGTTATGCAATGGGGTAGTTTTTTCAACGGTAGGCATTCGTTTATGATGTACATTATTATTTTTTAAACTCGTGTAAACTAGCGCCTTATTTTCTGGACCAGGCACAACTTCTTAAAACCTATTTATTGTACATTGGCGTCAAAAACAAATACTGCTACACTTGTCGTAAAGCAACTTTAGAGAAGAAAGATCCATGCTGGAAGAATTGGGGCCGTGAACAAAGTTCGACTAGTATGGAAGCTGCTTCCATACTAGTCGAACTTTGTTTACGGCCCCAAAACTGTGATAGTAGAAGGATTTCGTAAGTACACAAAAATCATTGCTGATGGAGACAGCAGTGTATATAAGAAGATTCTTGACATACGACAATACAAGAACACCAGTCGAAAAAATTGAATGCACGAACCATCTACTTCGGCTTTTTTTTTTTTTTTGTAAGCTAAACGATATTGCAAACAACCTGCGACAAGACTTACAACACTGTCCTCATAGAAAAAAATCGCAGATAACATACTTCGGTTTAGAGCTGCTGTCAATAAAGCCATTGGCTACAGAAGAAACGAAGATACATCATTTTACACGAAGGTAGAGGAACTACGGAAAGATATACTCAACAGTGCCAGTCATATTTTCGGTGAACACAAGCAGTGCAACGAGAGAAATTACTTTTTGGGAAAAAAAAAAAAAAAAACATGTACCAGCGCTTCAGAAGTGCGGCCTGTTTAAAAAAGTGCAGAACGTTGTTAGAGATATGAGTAACCAGAGCAGAAGTCTCATTCACAAAGTTAACAGCAACAGAGTGGAGCACTACAATGCAGCTGTAGCAAAATTTGTCGGCAGAAAACGAGTTAACTTTTCTGCAGGCCGGTCATACAAAGGAAGCTGTTCTAGAGCAGTTGTTCGCCACAACACCGGTATGTCACTGTGCAAAATACACAAATTTCTGTACAAGAAAAGTCCAGGCGTCTTTTGTAAGAACATGGAGCATAGAAGGAAACGAAGAACGCAAACAAGAAAAAAGCAAAACAACAGTCAGTGCAAAAAGAAGTTGTTCAGTAGAACTGAGGCAGGCAAAGATTATGGCCCTAATGATAAGCGACCAGATCTTGATCCGGAAACATTCAAGCGAGAATGTGATGAATTTCTAAACAAACTGCATATCACAGAAAGTGAAAGACATGCCGTGGAGAGAGAAACTGCCTTACAATGAGAGAACGAAGAAGAAACATACTCACTGTATCTAATTTGGGAAGGGTTTGCAGAATGCTGCCGCACACGAGTTGTGCATCGACTGTGAAGACTATGCTGTATAACCACGAGGAATGTGAACCCCTTGCATACGGCAGAGAAAATGAAATCAGAGCTACTGCTGAAATTGAAAGTAAAC
The DNA here is from genome assembly GCA_029891345.1 of Dryococelus australis. Lineage (NCBI taxonomy): Eukaryota > Metazoa > Arthropoda > Insecta > Phasmatodea > Phasmatidae > Dryococelus > Dryococelus australis. The sequence goes on from CM057006.1 coordinate 47,093,610, forward strand.
TTAATCTGAAAATATACGAATGTGGACTATCTCTTGATTCAGAAATACCGCACCTTGGTGCTACTCCAGATGGATTAGTAGGGGCAGACGGCATAGTCGAAATAAAATGCCCATTTTTAGCTTCAACAAGGCCATTGTAAAGAAAAAAGTGACATTTTGGTGTATTATCAGGTTCAATGCCAACTCCACATTTCAAAGAGGAAATTTTGTCTGTTTTGTGTTTGGACACCACTGGGGATTGAAGTTCAGAGAGTTGAACAAGATGAATTTTGGAGGATTTAAATGCTCCCGAAGTTGGTGAAATTTTACAATCACTGCTTGTTTCCTGAACTTGTTGACCCCAGGCACGCCAGGTCCATGCCAATCCGAGCCCCGGAATATATTATTAAGGCACAGAGAAAACAACAAAAAAAAAAAAAAGTGAAATGAATTTCTTACAACATTGTCAAAACTTCTCTTGCAAAACCTGAACTGTTATCCCATTTTTGACCTGACGCAAATTATTTTTATCATCCCACTAACTTAACCCAACAGATTTTATAATGAACAGCTAAGTTACCATACTTTTAAGTTTTTAAATTCACATTTATATGTTTGGATTATGCACAGTCACATTTATTTTGTATTAGAGCTCTTTAAGTTGATTGCATCTTCTACGTTGTTACACTGAAAATGAAAGAAGTGTACATTTTAAAACTTAGTTGATTTAAAATGTTCTTTATGTATTATAACATGGTAAACATTTTTTAGCATATTTTTTACCGATGATATGTAAGCGATGATGATGGGACTGTCAAGTACTACAGTTGTAACATACCTTACATAATGTTTTATGAATTTTTACGTAACTCTGGAACTGTACCATGTATATTATATATATAAACACACACACACACACTATACGTGTATATGTGTATATATATAATGATAAAATACTGTATATATACAGTATTTTATCATTTTTCATTTAAATATGTTAATAAGATGTCTGTTTGCACATGTAATTGTGTCCAGTCACATTCGGTAAGATTTCGCACCTGTGAACATATGATTATCACACTTGATAATTTATTGATTTCAGTCGTTTGCTTGCGTAAATTATTTGATTTATCTTCAAGGAAATGTGTTTGATTTTATAGTATAATATGTAATATTTGTATTTGGACATTACTATTTCTATATGGGGAATGGTGTTACGTGTATATTACCATGGGCTGCATTGGAAGTAATGAACTGTTGACTATATGCACGACTTGTATCAACATTAAACACGTAATTACATTTTATTTGTATAAATGTCAACAACAAAAAAAAACTTAAATATTGTTTTATAATGTTATTTGTATTAAGATTCTTTGGAATTTGTTGTCTAACAATATAAAAAAGATTTAGTTTGACATCTTATAAGAATTATAAGTAATAAATAAAAATAAGATGTGATGCAATACGTGTTTTATCTTGACGTTAATGTATGACACAATCAACATTCAACCTAGCGTCTAAAGTACAGCAACTTGTGAAGTCATGATGCTTGTTCGGTTATTGTTTTTCTTGTAAATACTGCATTTAGTTCCAGTTTTAATGATAAAACTATGGTTTAAAACTGTACGTGCGTTTTCCTCTATGATATATTTGCTTAATTTTGAAGTATTGGCGTACCCTGAATTCGATCCTTTCAATGATAATTAGAGGTCTGCTAAGTCAAACATGTAGAGAGAGAAACAGAGGTAGTTGTAACGAGAGCGTGTGTGAGATAAAATTATGCAATAAAATTCTGTTAACCATTTGGAACATATTTCCTTAATCATGATTTTTTTCCACAACTGAGTCATTGGGTTGTTAATGCGGTTAAATTTTGTCACGGAACAAATACAGAAGAGCTTGAGATTTGCAGTGTTCAGAAAGAAACGAACAAGTGTTAGTAAACAGGTATGAGAGAGATTTCTGGGTAAGTAAGCTTCCCCTTAAAACATTGCCACCCCTTCCCCACCTCCCCCTCCAGACTTGTTGTGGTCGCGAGGGATGTGAAAAAAAGATAAAACGCACTATCTCCAGAAGCTACTGAAATAACTAATATTAATATTAATAATTAGTTAATTTCCGGGAAACTGTTAATATTACCAATTTGGGATACGTCACACAAAAAATCCACTGAGTGTATTCTTGATAACTGTTTTAAAAAAATCGCTAATATACTTACTACAAGAGGCAGCTGAGCACGATTTCTTACACCATGTTACAGTAATCGCCAGTCATCAAAAATGTTTGTTATTATAAAATTACGTGACATAAAAGTTTATATTTAGACAACATAGTTCTTTTATCTGCATCAAATGCGACAAAATAGTGTAACTCTCATTGAATTTGTACATTTAGAAATCCTGAACAAATCCAGTTAAGATTAACATTGCTTCTTATGGCTTGCATATTATGTACTGCTCACTCTTGGCAACTTAAAATGCTTACTAAAGACAAAGCTGTGATCAGGGATGCGCGGCCGCGTTGTCAAAAAGTCTTTAAAAAAAATCCCGCTAGACTGCGCGCGCGCACACACGCACACAGACAGAGAGAAACAATTTTCCATTTTAAAAAAGCTATATTGTTATAAAAGTATTTAAAATCAGGCAATCACGGCAAATTCGATTACAACTTTGTTATTCAAGAACCACACGTTTATAATACCAATAAATAAAAATAAAATAAAAAAATCTTTATGTAGTTTTAACTAAACCATCGGGGTTAATTTCTGCATATTCAGAAGAGAATGAAACAACCCATCGCTGTTATATTGTTACAACTTAACCCATCAAGTTGATTTTCTTTCACTGCAGAATAAAAGCTAGATATCTCGCTAGGCGGGATAAAAATATTTATGCCACTAAAACCGAAAAGGCTAAATTAAAACTGGGGGGAGGGGGCGTGCTTCAACCTCCATATCCCTCCCTGACCTCGCCCCTGGATGCGCAATTCAGTGCCATAAGCAAAAGCAGCAAAGCAAACTTGTATAATCGATTCACGGTTACTTCGCACTTTTCTGAAGCCCTGCTACAGTTCTATTTCCAGAATATTCCTCCGCCTCAAACAAACAAAGTTTAACTAAGTCTAAGGGCAGCACACCGAATTCGTGTTCACTCAGTTATGATATTTTGCACGAGAACTACTACTGACTAGGCGCTACCAACACACACGTTTTCTCGCCGTTTGTATTCACATTTATAATAAATTAAATAATTTATAAATAATATATATGTGAAATCTCAATTTAACAGAATATAGATTAACATGGGTATAAAACGATTTGGAAATTGCGAAAAAAAGGTCATACATTGTTTGATTCAAAAAGTGTGGGAAAAAAAGACAGCGAATAGACTACAATCAAAGAAAAAGCGTGCAGGCCTGCACCACTCAGTGCAAGCTAGTAGTGTGGAGCAAATTCTTCCCACGGACACTCCCCAGGGACACAGGCCAAAGTGAAGCATTCTCCGAGGTTGCTGGAAATAGATGTCGACGGATGCCATCTCCCGCGAGATGCAGCAGGTCCAGGGACGAGCATCGCGCAGTTCCCCAAGAACTTACTTGACAAATGCGAGCTGGCGGGCGACACCTCCACCTTGCCAAACACAATTGCTTACAGTTGACTATAGGACAGTTGACTATAGGCTGTTCACGGTAAAGTGAGCACTTTTTAAGGCCCTACTAAATTTTTCCTTTCATACAATTTCCATCTTCCTGCTGCTTCACTGTTAATAGCGTATAATGCGGCTCAGCGTAAGGTTGGCACACTTTTTCCCACTGTGTGGAAAGTACGGGGAAATTCAGGGTTAAAACCGTCCCGGACTTTGATTAGTTTTGACAGTAATTTCCATTTGGTAGGAAAATTGCCTGAAATCACTCAATGTTGAAGCAGTTTATAACGTACATTTACATGTTATAAGAACTAAAACCTTTGTAAGAACCACAGTGTCTATTTTTTAAATATAATTCAAGCATGGCCTATTTTTTACTATAGCGGCTCGATTTTATGTAGTCCTATAATAATATTTTAGAATATGTGTTTGTAAGCAAATTTATTTTTATTCTATTGTACTCCATTATGTAGTGTTGCCACTTGGAATCATAAACATTAAATTTTCCAACTAAACAAGCCATAAACAGACTTCCTTTTATGAGTACCTACTGGATTAATTATAATAGAATTACATTTACAAAGTTTTGATTTATCATTTTCAAACCTAAATCTGTATACATATAACAAATATAAGAATAACCAATGATACTCAGACTTAGTTAATTGGTATTAATAAGTAAAAGCATATTTCCATTAAAAACCAATTACTTTAAATAACAGTATATTTTTGTTATACACCTACGTACATAATTATATTATATTTGCCGGTAAAAAAAAACCACAATTCTCCGGTAGAAACCAAGTTTTTGCCAGTGACATGGAAGTTACTGAAAACTGGTGGCATTTTGCCAACCCTGGCTCGGCCGAGATTAGAACCAAGTTAATTAACACCTACTCAAAATTTCAGGAGAGAGGATAAAAAAAGATCCTATGCTCCTCGCATACGAAACTTTTCCTGGCACACCACCAACCGTACGTGGTTACGCGTGGCATGAGACGCATTCGGGAGGTCGTGGGTTCGATTATTGCAAACTTCACTACAAGTGGTTTCCCGACGTGGTCGCACATCAACGTCACGGGTAAATGACATTGCAAGATTGCAAATTCTTTAGTACGAACCTCCCTAGTTCTTCGTTCATTACATCATGGTTGTATCTTTACAATTCATTTTCCGGAGCCGATAAACCTAAATAGGGCAATGCCAGGTAATTGTATTTGCGAAATTCTTGAGCAAGCACTTTATCACAGTGACGCACTCCTGTCAAGATATTATTTTATGTTCGTAAACTTGCCAGTTCATTATGGCGTAAGATAATGCACTGGCCCATCACTTCCTCCTCAGACTTGCAACTAACCAGTGAAATTCACGCGACTTCACGGAGACTAATCCAGCATGGTGAGAAATGGGATGGAGGGGTGGGGTGGGGACGCTTGCTTTATTTACGGCTGGCAGCGTCCAACACCTTCCAGAAGGTACAGGTTTGGTTTTCCTGTAGAGAAACGTAATAGGGGTGAATACGGTCAAATTGGGTGTGCTCAAGTGTGGAATCACCTAGAAAGGATTAGTGCAAATATCAATCATACACTGTGCATGCCCACAACACTGATTCGCCCCTCGCCAATATACAACTGTCAAAAGCACATGGTCAACACTGAAGAACGCGTCTGATTAGATTAAAAAGTTTCAAAAGACCGAAACCCTAACTATAACTAAAATGTTAAAAACATCTCGAAGCATTTACTTACATGCATTGTATTGTAACCACAAATCCTATCTACTTTGTTCTTGATCATAAAAAAAAGTCCAGTGTTGTAACATGGAGAGTGCCTACTGTGCAGCTCGCATGCGCGTTCTACCACCACACTCCCTCTCCGACATCAGTACACCAGTTTGCCCAGCTTCAGACAGGTTCTGGATTCGGCGAGCTAACGGTGGTTATTCGCAGCGCGGAAACGGCGATCTGGAGGAGACTTCGGGGAGTGATCGAGGTGCACAGGGACCTAAAACTAAAGATGAGGTAGACCGAGTATTCGTGTTCTGCGCGTGTACCCAACACTGACCCACCCCAAACAACACAACTGTCAAAGTCACGTGGTAAAAAGTGATTAACGTGCTAGTTTATACCTTCATTTTCAAAAGACGAGCACTTTAATATGGACAAAATACTTTTCTCAGTTTGAATTCAATCGAAGTGCATTTGAAATAGCCACTAGACTATTCACGGTAAAGCGAGCACTTTTTAAGGCCCTACTATTTTTTTTTAAAGCCAATTTCTATCTTCCCGACACTTTTTTATATGAACACTGGCATGTGACTAATAAACTGTGTGTATACATTTTACCACTCACGAAAGTTAAATCTGATACTGTAGTGATTAATGCCAGTTGGGAGGGCCTTTAAAAGTTCTCACTTCATCGTGAACAGCCTTTAACAGCAAACTCCCCGAGGAACGCCATACACGCATGTTACGCGGAATCGATGACATTAACGTTGAGGATGCCGGCGCGCTGGTGTCGTATCCGGTACCAGCAGACATTGGCGCCATTGATGTGGGCTGCACCTAGCACAGTGCTAGCAATTTCCGGTCTGATAGCGAGGGTCCTTCACCAACGTCAACAGCAGACCTCCCCACGCCCTCCGAACACCATACCACCTGTGCTGTACCTGAAGTGCTGGCATTGTGGCCCTCTTTTAGTCTGCAGCTGCTGCACTTCCATGTTCCCAGCGTACCACTGACCGATTTTACACGATACTAACCTGTCGCTCAAGCCAACTTTACACGGTATTTATTATTTGTCACTACGCCCAGTTCCCTGCTAAAAGCTGTTCACGGTAAAGTGAGCACTTTGGAAATCAAACTTTGAAAAAAGTCACTGCCTTTAGCTGCATATATTTTAACGGACGCACTGAGCGACATGCGCCCAAATTATTTATTCTACTTTCTAATATTTTAATGCAATGAAGTGTAAAAATTAGTATATTTGTAAAATATTTACTTTTCTAATAATTGCACAGTTTTACTTGACCAACGCATGAATAAAGTGATGAGACCCATGACAATGTTAATTTTACGCAAGGCGGAAGAATATACAACATGCACACAAATAGATCTTAAGCAGAGTATTCAAAAGTGCTCAGTTTACCATGAACACTGTAGAGTAGTGAGTAGGTCTATGTTTATCCGAATGAAGTATTTTCGCAACACTATGCATGATTGTCGGTACAGTACATTAACTAGGAAACAATCCAGTAAAAAAAAAAAAAACTCTGGAAACCAAATAGCCCATATTATGTTTTTACAGAAAATGTGACATGCCAGACAATGAACACTGCCAGTATTTCCTACGCTTAATTAAAACTTAAGAGAAATATGTGCGAGTTTAATTTATCAAAAACTATACAGCACAAGATTTAACAACCACGAGAAATACATGCATTTAACATCCTTCGTACGCCCGTTGGTGTTTGTTTTGGCCCGTGCTGCTAACACGAACATGGTTTCTTTTTACATACTTCTCATGTTGGCAGCGCGTCTCGCTGCACACCTTTCTTCCCTTTCCTGTGATATTTCCCAAGCAATGCGGGACTCACCGGACGATTATGGTTAATGTCATAGACAAAATGGAGATTAAGTACCCATATGTTCGCCCCGTGCAAATTTCCCAAAATGGACTCGACTAACTTTACCATATTATAGTTGCGTTCTAACTTGGTCAGAAGGGAAGCGTACAAACACTCGAATGCCCTTATAGTCCATTCACGGTTACTTCAAACTTTTCTAAAGCCCTGCTAAAGTTCTACTTCCAGGATATTCTTCCGCCTCGTACAATCTAAGCTTAAATAAGTATAAAATTACACCAAAAGACAGTGCGCCGTATTCGTGCGCACTCAGTTGTAATATTATTTTGCATCAGAACTATTTCTTACTGGATGCTACCAAACCACGTGTATTCTCATTGTTTTTACAAACATGTATTATACATAAAGTATTATAATATATAAATAAAATATTGGTCAAACTTCAATTTAACGAAAAATGGGATAATTTTATGTTAACAGAGGTATAAAACGCTTGTAATACACAGCATATTCAGAAAATAACTAAACATGGCATACATGGGATGATTTTTCGAAGGTCTGATTCAAAAAATGTGACGAAACTGCGAATAAACTGTATATAAACAGTGATTTGAACTGAAATACTATCCAGTTTGTTTTCGACAGTGTTGTTATCGCGAAAACAATTCAATATAGGAAGGAGGTCAGTTATTACTGCGCAGCTGGCATGAGTGTCAAACTAAACTGGTGTGAGGGCCATAAAATGTAAATAAGAGGGTAGAAAGAAATACTTAATTACAAAGGAAAAATAAGCACCATCATTCTATTTTAAATTTACATACTGAAAATGATACAAAAACTAAACACACAAGAAATGTAAAAAATACAAAAAAAAAAAAAAAAAAAAACTGGCCCTAGGTGTATGCATTCACGGGATATTGAAAACATGCAAGTACTACTTGAAGTTTGACAACTCTTCTGACAACCAAATGTTTAAAATATTTCGGCTTATAAAACTCTCACTAGGCCTATATTTTTTAAAATGTTCGTCTGAGAGCTAACTTGTTAGTTTAGATTTGTTGAACTTTATAACGAAGAAAATCTGTTCAAGAACATTTGTCTGTTGGCTGACTTGTTAGTTTGGGTTCGTGGGATTTTAGATTGAAGAAAACGTAGTTGAAAAAATAATTTTTATAATTCATTGGACTGACTGTTCCATTCCCTGCTGCGCGCATATAACCTCAAAATAGCTACGCCACGACTCATGTTTACGAACATTGTGAACGCGAGTCGCATTCCACTTGTTCCCAAATAATTAGAACCCCGAGTATTTCGCGGATTCATTCTGTGGCGAGGTAAACTTCAAACACTTGTTTTTGCTGGCACCGTGATTGGACAACAATTATTTACATACTTCGCTTTCACTGCGAGCCAGTATGCAATAAGCAGGAAGCAGTAGTTTGTGTGAACAGTCCTGTACGAAGGTCTCACTTGATCGCAGCAACCAATAAGCAAACGATAATGTATAGAGGATTGCAAAGCCTAGCCTGTTGCTACATCAGTCCGTGAAATACTCGAGGTTCAACACATTAAGCTGGGGCCAAACATCCATCACTTTGACAACCGAGTATGACACGCCTGTTCTACACCATATTACTCATAGCGTTAATCCAAGCTAAAAAGTACGTGTGTCCCATTAACCTGTCGCTGTCTCACCTGTGATTCTACGTTCACCTACTTTTACAAGCACGCGGGTAATTATTGGCACAACTTGTAGAAACACAAACTATCAGATTATATAACTACATAAGTATTTTAGGCATAACATTATCTACTTCTAATTTGTATAGAATGAAAATTAAATCCTCGGATGTACGTTTCGGTCGTAAGAGGCACGAAATAGCATGATAAATCCAAAAATAACTGCATCCTAAGAATTTTTTTTTTGAAAAAGTAAACAGTCAAATCGTCATATAATATCAATCAAAAGTCATCTAAGGCGTCGATGGCCAACGACCTTGACATTCTGTTTGCCTTGGGATCTGATACACAGTGCAACGGACACGTGGCTGGCGTCGTTCTTCATCTTGATAGATATCGCAGAGCACGTTAACCTTCCCTCCCAGCCGTGTACTAACAGACTGGTGTTCAATTACGAACACGTGATTAGGGTGACAGTGGCGAGAGAGAGAGAGAGAGAGAGAGAGAGAGAGAGAGAGAGAGAGAGAGAGAGAGAGAGAGAGAGAGAGAGAGAGAGAGAGAAGGCTCTTAATCAACGCATCGAGCTTCCGCTTTCCTTCTCCCTCGACTATGTGCCATCAATCTTGGCCACTTGACAACCCCATCAGCTTCGCAACGAGATTTTTTTTCTCCCTCCCCGCGGGTCACCACTCGCACGCTCTGTTTCTCGAAACTCCAAGCAACAGCTCGCGATGGTCTCTTTACATACATTGAAAGCACAGAAAAAATAAGTTTACGAGTCCTAAATGAAGGCAGACGTCGCTTGGTGCAGAAAATTATGAGCGTAATCAACGAGCTCTTGAAAACGACTCTTAATTAAGATTTCCGAGGAACAGATCAGTCATATAGCGCACATCATTTAAGGGATATCTGAAAGATGTTAATTATACACCCAAGACTGGTCTTGCACTTTTAGAATAAAAACACATTTTACAATTTCAGCGACACAATGGGGATTGTGGTGATGTTCTGTATCCTGTCATACGTTCAAAATCAAACTTTATATTCACATGGGACAGAAGTTACGACGACGAAATGCTTGAATAGCAGGCCTGAATTATGAACATATATTGTACACCTTCCGACTTTAGCGCCGCCGCGATGTGTTTATCAGCGCCATCTACTTATGTGCAGTGCTTTACTCTTTGCTCGGCTTGGATCCTCTCTTCCCACCCGGTTCCCCTTGCCTACCCCTTTCCCCTACGTGCGTAATAATATTTTGATTGGTCGTGGTAGTTTATTTAAGGCCTTGCACGGCCTCGCTCTGTCTACTTATGAAAATTATCCTATATTAATACCATATATTAACTATTAAGTGCTGCCAGCCTAGAATTTAATAACAAACTACACACACACACATTCTAGTTTATTTTCTTATTTTAATCATAACTTAACCGCAGGCCATGCCTCCTCGACCCACTTCCAGACAACTACAATCTTTCGGCTTAAATTCCACTTGAACAAAACTAAAACCGCCACGAAGAGCTATGGGCTTTGCAGAACCTTTCCTTTCCTCTCCCCACGAGGCAGAGGAGAGCAAACAGTTATGGGTACCATGTCCCCTGGCGCTACACAGAGGGCCTTAAACAAAACAGACTGCAGGACTTGCCACAGTATATATATTTGATCGACAGCCAGGCGTGATGCGCTGGCTGTGTCGCCAACCTGGCCTCAAGATTATATATATATATATATATATATATATATATATATATATATATATATATATATATATATATATACACACACACACACACACACACACACATACGGGAGGACAAGAGCGCTCGCAAGGGCTTGTACTTCCCGCGCACTGAGGGAGTAGCGTCCAATTGATGATAAACGGCGTTTCTGTCTACTTTACGCCCTACAGACGCCTGCCACGTAACGCCGCTACCACCCTACGCCCGCAATATCTTCGTTTGTACCTGATGGATTAATTGCAGTTGAACTCGGTCAGATGAGGTCAAACAACGCTACCACGTTTTCAAGCAGACGTTTTACTAGTCACGCTACAGAGCGATGAGGCATTTAAACGGCGAGTCGTGGAAAACGTTAAGTTTGCGGTAAAGTTTTTTTTTTATGTTTGATAATTTGTGTTACATGTGATGATGTAACATGGGTGTGCAGTAGTGCTAGTCCATTACAAAATTTTGGTTTTGGCTGCCCTTACAAATTACGTTTCGGCTGAACTATGGTGTCGCGTTACTGTGTCTTTTTCTAACGTGCTGTATTCGTCCTTGTTCGCCGTCCAAGTATACTTCACTGTTTCCACGAAATCATCGTTAGGGCATTAATACTTTAATTTTTTGTTGTTCTTTTCTTGTAAAGTTTTTATCGGTCAGAGCTTTGACGGGTCCAAAACGACTGCCTTCCACCGTAACTGTTTTATTGCTTTTAATATTGTTTTATTGGATGACCTTCGTTTTCGCGTCATAATTTCGGATTCACTGCAGTTACTGGCAATGTATGATTATATAAAATTTACATATTCATATTTTATCAATAAGTTCCTGCATTTTTGCAAGCATGAAATAACACACAGTGAAAATGAGATACAAAAGTTTAAACAAATAGTAAATATTATATAATGAAACTTTTCCAAAATAATGAAATTATGACACACACAAAAACGAAGAATTTTTTGTATAACATAAGAACCAGAGTCTTAAAAGTCGTCAATATGAAATGTATACATACATTTTCTTTTAGGTTGTTTGTCCCAGCCAATGCAAAGTGATACTTAAGTAACATGCAATAAAAAAGAGTAACGACTTAGTTGAGAAAATATAGTTTCCAAAATGGGTATTGCTGATTACTGGTGACCATTTATCGTTTCTATTAATTATTCACATGAGCACTTTACGTGGGCAATTATGTTCCAAGGTCACCGTGCACGCTGCTGTAATATTTACAATTCGCACGCTGGCAAAATGTTCTGGTTTTCGTTTCTTGGCAGCGTGGCAGACGGGACACTCGACGCGGTATTTATAAGATCCCCACTGCTGGTAACAACTTCCGCATTGCAGGGTCGGGTGTAAAGAAATCGATAAGAGTTTTCTGGCAATGCCGTCCCTGGTGGCGACGGAACAGACAAGCAGCTTCGGGGAGACCAGCAGGCCAACGATTTTGTCGAACAAGAGGTGCCAGAGGTTAGTTGGCCGGCCTCCTGCAAGAATTAAATAACGTGATAAGGCCATCGCTTGTACAAACAAGAGCAACTGCACCTCCTTTAATATGACACAATGGTTATTTCTAACTTTGTATTACCATCAATGCTCTCGTAACGTCACGAGTGAGTGATAAGAGTGCTGGAATGAAGGGCGGGGGAAAACGGTAGATCCCCGACAAAACCCGCCGACCAACAGCATCGTCCGGCACGATTCCCACTTGCGAAAATCCAGTGACTCGGCCGGGGACTGAACCCGGTTCGCCTTTGTGTGAGGCGAGCGTGCTAATCGCACAGCCAACGTGGCCTCTGGTGAGGAGGGGAGCGACTAACTACACTTATCCTACTGTAGATACGAAACAATCTAATACTTGTTAAAAGTTTAGAACAGCCGGAGATAGAAATGAATGTTTTCGGAATACCATACTATAAATACTTCCATCGAAAACCAATAAAAATTCTGAGATGCATTTTTTTACGGAAAACTACTTACCTAATTGAAAATGAAATGTACCTAACAAAAAAAAAATGCAGCCACTAGTTGCCTATAAAGTATAGTTGGCTTATGCTTGCATAGTATTTTAGTAAAACTCGATGCTCTTTACGATACCATAATCTGATTAAGGCAAAATAATAAACAAGTTCAAATAAAACCGCAGTGATAAAATGATTTTTCTTACGTACGATTATCACACATTCCTCAGGCTGGCCGGGAACAATCAAATGATAACTTGGGGAAAAAAGTGTGTTCTACTTTGCGTCGGCATCTTATATATCTTAAAACAGTTACGGTGGAAGACAGTCGTTTTGGACCCGTCAAAGCTTTTACCGATAAAAACCTTACAAGAAAAGAACAACAATTTTTAGGAAACAACATACACATATTTCTAAATTTTTTCCGTGTATGTTGATCAGGGAAAAGTAACAGGACGCCTGGAAAACGTTAAGTTTGCGGTAAAGTTTTTTTTATGTTCGGTAATTTGTGTTGCAAGTGATGATGTAACATGGGTGAGCTGTAGTGCTAGTCCATTACAAAATTTTGGTTTTGGCTGCCCTTCCAAATTACGTTTTTATTGCTTTTAATATTATTTTATTGGATGACCGTTTTCGCGTCATAATTTCGGATTCTTATTCATCTGGATGGCTATCAGTATTATCGATCTGCTGGATTACGTTTCGGCTGAACTATGGCGTCGCGTTACTGTGTCTTTTTTAACGTGCTGTGTTCGTCCTTGTTCGCCGTCCAAGTATATTTCACCGTTTCCACGAAACTATTATTTCAGTTAATATTTTATTTGCATAATTGAAAGCTTGCACATAAATTCATGTCTTCCACTATGCCAATGCTTGCTGTTATACAAAAAAGTTCAACCAAGAAAATATCAATAATAATACCTTAGTCGTGATTGCACATACAGCAACAAAATTGCTCGCAGGGTTATAAATCTTCCCACAAAGGTAGGACCAAAAAAAAACATCAGCACCACTCAAGAGAATGCATGCAACAAAAGTCCTAGAATCCCGTACTTATTTTCTTATTAAGTAAATTTATTACTATTTACCAATACTCCTTGACCTGACATGAAATTCCCTGATATTTCCGTGACTTTTCCAGGTTTCCCTTGTCTTCGCTGATACTAGCCACAATGTGCATTTAGCTTTACTCTCGTGGACACTGAAGACCTCACCAAGAAGTACCTCCCAAATCTATCAGCTCAACGAATCACACGATGATGAAAATATTACAAATGAGGTTATTTTTATTTACAGCATTAGTTTACACTAATCTGCATTAGTACAGCAAATACCGATTCATGAATAAATTGCAATGGTACAGCGAGACTATTGTTATAGTTTAAATTGACCGTATGTATCCATTACCAAACACTTATGTTTCGAAATAGCCACAGTCCAATTAAACTATTCATGTAATTAAAATAATATATTTCATTCAGAATTTAAAGATTAATATTAAACTAAAGGCAGCGCATGTGATCTGCGTGACGCGTATTTCTGGTATAGGCTGTATACTGCTTAAACCCTGCTTAAGATCTACTTTTATGCACATCGTGTATTCTTTCACCATTGTAAAATTAACATTTCCGTGTGCCTGGTCTCTTTATTCATAGGCCAGACAAGTGAGATTGTGAAATTATAAGAAATGTAAATATTGTATAAGTAGGTTCATTCTTACACTTATATGCACTAAATATAAACAAAAAGCAAAAGAAATAATTTCAGTGTTGACAAATGTTTACCTAACTTATACAGTAGCTACAAAAAGTATTGGTCTGGCTACAGTTGGAAGTGTGAGGGCGAAAAATTGGAAGTAAATGCAATAAGGATATTAAAGGTATATTCTACCTTTATAAGTTACATTATTTATTAATCCATATGTCAAACAACATATGAAAGTGAATTCCTTTTCACTTACAACGTAATGTAAGGGGCACATTGAAGCAATCACGTGTGTGTGACCACAAATAAGTATTGGTCTGCACTAATGTAAAGAACGTTTCTTGTATTTTCACACTCTTAATATTTCATAGGTTCTCCTTCCCTCTTGATAATGTTGAATTATCTCCTTGGTATCGATCTTATCAAGGTTTCTGTTGTTTCGTTCGCTGTTTTATCCCACTCAGTTCTAAGGGCATTCTTCAGGTAATTTTTATTGGATATCTTATGTTTTCGTACTTCTTTCGTTTAGTTGGAGCCATAAATTCGCAATGGGGTTGATATCAGTACATAAAGCTGTGTCTCCATCCAATATGAAGTATTGCGTGACAACCACAGCTTGGTGTTTGGCTGTGTGAAGATATAATCTGTAGATCCATTTGCTCCACACTATGGGGAAGATTAGTCTCGGGAACGTTATGTACATCTTGTGATCCACTGTTCCTATAGAAAAAAACACAAGCAAGCCACACCACTCGAGCTCTTACAACCCCAGACCATCACGGAACCTCATCCATGTTCACACTTGCCGACAGATTCATCTCAAGTTCGGAATTCTTCTTCCGACACACTGTAACTCGTCCATCAGATCTGAAAATATTAAACTTTCTCTCATCATGAGTAAAAATAACTATCTTCCATTGCTCACACGTATCGTTTCTGTGTGCCTCATGTAGGGTTTTCTACGAGCTGTTCTTCCCCATATCCACTTTCGCGAAGCAAATTTCTTCTATAGTTTTCCACTTCTGCTGCTATCTTTGGAGCACTTAGTTGAGGGTTTCTGGCTGATTTTCGTATAATTTGACGCTTCTCTCTCAGAGACAACTTCGAGGGGCGATCACGTTTCCAGTCTTGTTGTTTTTTGTAAACCTGCACACAATATTTTTGACGGAAATAGGTCTTCCAATAGTCTTCTTCAGTTGATTGTTTCGATTTGCGTTCCACAGCTGCTTTTAGGCACAAAAATACTGCACCTAAGTACAGCTCTAACTGGCATGCGTATACAGAGTGAAAGTTGAAGGCAGGTTTGTCATACGGAGGATGGGTTAACGGCAATGAGTTTACGAGACCATTTGCTTGGCGTAGAACGCTGCAGGTCTGTCAGTAAATCTGCTTGAAAACAACGTGGCTTACTTGATTTTCTAGGGTTTGTAGGAACCGTACCGATACAGTTTTGGAATGAAATAATGTACTCTAATTTAATGTTGTTTTGTTTATGATGTTACGTTTTACAACTGCCTTCAGGTCATTTTGTAGCCACTGTACAAATCAACGTTAAGACATGGAATTATATATGTAGGCCTACTTTCTCTCAGTCGTCACCAGCTACCATATTGGGCGCGTTAAAAAAATATGCTGGTATAGGTTATTCACGGTAAAGTGAGCACTTTTGAAATACCTCTCATTTAGAATGATAGTAAATAAACTTGTATTATTTCAGGTTTAGACTAACTTCCGAGTACCGTGGAATATACAATAAACAACACGGCAATATATTTTTTTTAAAGGATGGCCAAAGGGCAAAAATTGGCTGAAAGGAAAACTTAACTAGGGGCTCAAAAGTGCTCACTTACCGCGAAAAGCCTACAGCGACAGTGACATATTTCAAAGGTTGATTTCAAAAGTGCTCAGTCTACAAACTTAATTAACGTAGTCTTCGTTTTGTCAAACGGTTCGTGTTGTCCTCATCGATTAACTTGAAACGCTAGGAAATGGCTGTTTACACTACGCCAACTTTCCGAGGAGCTCCGGGACGTGTGTGTGCGTAGGTTCCCACGGACGCCGCCAGGGGCGGCCGAGGAACGGCGTGACCTTCCAAGCCGTCTAAAGCGGCGCCACAAGGTAACCTCACCACGCAGGGAGCGCATACCGCACGCTATCGCCCACGTCAGGGCAGACGTAATGACTACCCGAGCTGCTACGTGGGACGATAAGATACGGCACGCCGGGATACATACCGGGGCGTTGCGAAAACCAAGCAGCCCTTTCCGCGCCGCGAATAACTTCTCAAGGCGCATGAGGACCGAGGTACATCGTGCGCGGCTGTCCCTTAAGAGCATAAGTCACACGCCATATTGGATTTTTTATTTATTTCTTCTTCATTAAAATTTAGGGTGATTTTCTGGAAAATGTGACAACAGAAGATTAGCTAATTACCTTACCCATTATTACAGACACGGTATATTAACTAGTAATGAATATTTATCCAACTATTAACTTAATCCAAAATTGTATATATTAATTCGTTCTCACCTTTTAATCACAACCAGGGAACAACTATTAACAACCAGGTACAAAAATTCACACCGGACCATGAAATTTTTAATGCTTCTATAACGAAACATTTTCAGTAATGACCCTGAATCTTCTGTTATGACACTAAAACAAACCATTTCTGGAGTGATCCTGCCTCTTGGCCCGCGCACAACATTGCTATATGCACATCTTTAAAGAGCCATATACATCCGATTTAAACTGCTTGTTTTCAGTTAGACTGGCTACAACCTTACATAGCGATAAGCACTTACCTCAGCACAGTGATAGCAACAAGAAAAATTCAACTTCGTTTAACTTTCCTTGTTACTACCGCCGTGCGTCAATATTCAGCCATTCAGAAGCTCCGAAACTTGTAATACGATATCAAATGAAAAACTTATTCACGAATCAAGAAAGTGATTGTATGCTGACTTCATTCCTAGGGCAGATATTTTCTTTTGTTTATTTCTGGATAATAACAACCACGGAAGTTATTAAACGTTTTTAGGTAACATTAACAATTGAAATGTAAATAATTTATCATTTTAAAAATGTCTCCGATCAATCAAAAATATTTATTTTTGACAAAATACCGCTACCGACTACACAGAACTTAATTTCTTCGGTGCGAAATGCAGCAACATAAACTAATATTACTATCGCTGTACTTATCAGTTGTAGACAAGCCATTAAACTGAACATTTTTCATTATAGAAGCATTACATTTCACGTTTTTGTGTACATTTTTTGTACCTGATTATTAATAGGTGTTCCTCCGGTTGTCATTAAAAGGTGAGAATGAATTAATATATAAAATTTTGTATTAAGTTAATTGTTGCATTAATATACGCTAGTAGTTCATATATTATATCCGTAATTATGGATAAGGTAAATATGTTAAGCTTCTATTGTCACATTTTAAAAATAAATTCTCCTAAATTTGAACTAGGAAAAAAAAAATTCAATATAGCGGATGACACGGGCTCTTAATCCCATCCCGTACGTCCTGAAGGTACAAACCTATGCATCCAACGATAAACAGAGCTTCTACACAAAAAAAAATTTCAAATATTAATTAATGCGAGCCATTTACGACTACAAATAGCATTTAAGAAACATTAAATATGCATTATTTTATACTTATACAAAATTCCGTTCAACTTGAAAACATTACTTGCAAGTATAGGCCATTCGTGGTAAAGTGAGCACTTTTGAAAGCCCTCTCATTTGAAATAATAGCAAAATATATTCTATTTCATACTTAGAGATTAACTTCAGAGTGCGGTGGAATATATACACTGTGTTTATTACCTACATGACAGTATTTATTTAAAAAGGTGCTTAACGAATTAAAAATGGCTGAAAAAAAAGTAAGTAGGGCATCGAAAGTGCTCACTTTACCGTGAACAACCTATACTCTTTCCTTGCATGATATAATTTTACAGCGCATAGTTTTTGTTTGCATTATGACACGCCAAAATCCCGATTTCCGTGTTTTGGAACGAACAAACAAAATAAAGGGTAACAAGTGTGACTCACGGATCTTGTCCTAATTTATTTTTACGTATGCTTCGCAAAATACATTTTAGAAAAAAATCATGTGCTGCTACAAATAAACATCCTTACTTTGAGCAATTTTCAAAAATTACGAAAACGTTTAATTGCGCCATTTCAAATATTTCTTAAAGTCACTCATAGTTGTTTTATTCCAACGTGAATCATCTCGTTTCGGTGAGTGAGTTTGTTTTTATTACTTACACGTCACAAAAAAACACTAAAATTGTTATTCTGAAAAGGCACCGCGCAAAAAATATGCGGGATAAATTTTTTTATAGCTTGGAAATAATACTAGTACGTAATATCACACACATACAAAAACGCGCATGTTTTTTTTTAGTGCCGAGCACACTTAACGCCCGACGTTTAGTTGTAGATTTCTTCTGTTTTTAATACGTGTTTTCGCGATCATTTTTAGGCACAAGAACCCGATACAGGATCGTGCAGCAAGCACGCCTTTATAGGTCTCAAAGACACGAAATACGTCCTTATGGGCGGCATCGTGGGGAATGTAATTTGGAACACAATGCAGCACTCATGACAGAAATTTCGTTTCAGAGCGTCCGCAAAGAGATAAAAATTACTTTTCACGCTGCTGTCTCCGGCAATATACCAAACGCATGTACGCGTGAAAACACGATGGGCAACGACAGTGAAATTTGAAGCAGTTTCCAGCGATTGGCTCATAGCGTCGCAACTTTGAAAGTCACGTTACAGCACAATGCAACACGAAAAAAATACCACGCCTGTTAGTGCTTTTCATGTCAGAGTCATTAAAACGTCATAAAATAAAATAGCCGTGTTGTCTATGTCACCCTTTGGTGTTCCATACATCTCCTATCTCACAAAAATATAACACACAACACTACTAAACAGCAGTTTTGAGACTTGTAGAACCAACTTCAATCAGTGTTTCCTCGTGCGAGATGGAAAATAATATATAAATTCGACAATGGTAATAAAAAAACCCAAACACACTTCAAATTATCATAAATCCCTAAATGGGTGGGTGAGTGGGCAATGTGGAAAAAAAAAAAAACTATAACTAACATATTACTAAAAGCACACGATAATTTCATGATCAGGCATTTTTGGAGGATACTGCTAACTTTACCATAAAATATATTTTCATATTGTTTTTTGTTTTCAAGCCTTCTTTCCCATTTTTACCACCCATTTCCCAATGTATACGAATCTCAATTTTACCCGACCAGACAGCTTTCAACTGATGAAGATATGTGTTGTACAATAATAATCTGCTTATCTTCACCTTGTCTTGCGCTCAAAGTGAAAAGCTTGTTAGCGTCAACCATTAAGATGAAAACACGATAAGAATGATTTCATATCTTCAATCAAATAAACCGGCAAAACAATCCCTGCACTGGCAATGAATACAGACGATTATAGAATTTTTCAACTTAAACGTAAATAAGATTTAACTTGGAACAACCGTGTACAAAGGGAAACTGCAGAAAATGTAACTTCGTAGATTTTGAGGTGGTTAAATTACCGTAATCGTTTCTTTCAGCGGAACGACGGATGAAAATGTGTTTTTCAAATTCATCCAAACTTAAGGGCAATGGGAAGGAAATCGCAGTAACTTCAGACAGATACAAAGCGTAGAGATCGAAGTGTGGCACGCTATTCAGGCACGTGAATACTCAAATTATTTGGTGTTTCTTGTTTATTTAATGCATATATGTATAAGAATGAGCGAATTTGTAGAAGTTGCATGTAAGTCCCAAAGCAGTAATAGAGATCAGGCCCACGTCAATAGTTAATTTTGCATATGGTGGAAGTATACGCGATTTGCATACAACTAGATCTTAAGAAGGCTTTCAAAAGTGCTCAGTTTATCGTGAATAGCCTATGCGAGACACGACAAGCGTACTCAAGTATGTTCACGATAAAATAAGCACTTTTGAAATTAACATTAGAAAAAAATAATTGCCCCTGCCTGCATATATTCTAACGAGCGCTTAAAGTGACATGCGTCCAGTTAAGTTGGTAACGATGAATGGAAAGAAGTTCCATATCTTAACGTCGAATAAAAAGAGTAAGGTAGGTAACCCTTTGCGATAACTTAAATTATTTCATTCGTTTTCTATTTTTTTAAAGCATCGAAGTGTAAAAATGAGCATATTTGTAAAATATTTACTTGTCCAAAATTTATACAGTTTCACTCAACCGACGCATTAATAAAGTATTAAGACCCATGGCAGTGTTAATTTTCATAATGCGGAAGAATACACGAAGTGTATACAAGTAGATCTTAAGCAGGGCTTTCAAAAGTGCTCATATTATCGTGAACAGCCTATAGACGCTAAACCGCCAGGACGTTTAACTTTCATAGTTAATTTATATCACTTTAAAAGTAATACGAGGAAAATAGTTTCAAAACTAAATCTTGGCTCTTCACAAACACTATACCTACTCGGCGCCACATTTTCTATTTCAACTGTTACAAGAGTAGAGTATATTCGAATATCATAATTACACAGTGAATAGTATTGTCCATTTCATTTCATATAAGTGGTCTCAAATTTGACAGACATTGTGACCAACCTACACACTATATAAACAGTAAATGCTCTCGCTCCTACATTATTGTATCAGCTGTGCTGCGGGAATCGTGTTGTTAGATTGGCTGTTTTGATAATGTCTTTGGAAGAAAATAGTGCTCGGAACTAAAAGTTGTAATTTGAAATGTTAATTATACTTACAACATTTATGGTTTAAATTATGTTTCTAAAGCAATATTAAATTTTCTTGACTATTAGTAACGGGACTTTAAAAACAAGTTCAGCATTTATGACAGAGTATGTCGACACATACGAACAGTAAACGTTTCCAGCCAATGTCTAGCCATGTTTATGTTTCCAACCCGGTGAAGGCAATTGTGCGTGCGCTTTTTTTCTCATCGTGTTTATTATACGAATATCGTATTAGTGTTGTCGGAATATTTAATCGGTAGTTAATTCTTTTTTATTTGCTTTCTCCAAACACAGTTGGTTGTAGGTACCGTTGCAGTGCGTTTTGTTGAGTGAAATGTAATATTAATCAGCACGTCATTAAAACTGCACGTTCCGCCATTTTCCTAACCGCCTTCCACAATGAAGTGAAACGAATATAATTTCCGTATATAAGTTTAAGTTAGTTTGTAACAGGAAACGCGCGCAGTGATGATTTTACTGAAGTAAATTCGCAAAAATTGCCACAGAAAAACACGTGTTTAAGAGGTTACAACAGTAAGTTTGCGTGTTTTGCAAATGTATTTGTAAACTGTTAATATAATTATTGAAATGCACGTGGCCTGAAAAATGCAGCAGTTTCCACACTTTTATAGTTAGTGAATAATATGCGTTTATCTACATCGTAAATTCGAGTGAAAGGTTAACTTCGGTCAAAGTGTGTGCGTGTATATATTGCTGCATCTGTAAGAATACACCGAAGTATGTATCGCGTTTTGTAATTTCATTGAAGTTATAATTTTCGAACTTAAATAATTTAAATGTTATTTCCATACGACCAAATTTTCCACCGAGTTCCATCAAAACAATATGCAACTCAAAATTCCACACTCTCATGCCGGAATCACATAGCTCCGACCAAACAGCACGACACCACCAAAAACGCAACCACGACACATTTCAATGTGACTACTTGAATTTACAGCACGGTCGACATCACGCTCTCGGCATTTAACCTAACTATTTAGAAGGCACTGATAGGCTACGTTGGTCTCAAAGGCGGTGAAAAAGAGGGAAATTTTTAATACATAATGATGACAAATTGGTATCGCGAATGCATACAAACGTAAAATTATTATTTTTAAGAGTTAGAGTAGTTTTCAATTTATTTTTCTTTTAAGCTGCGTATTTACCATTGTAAGGAAAGCTTGCAATACAATGCCATTTTGCAATGTTGTACATTCTGTGCATCGTGCCACACGACACGACGAAGAATAGAAATAATTTCCAATCCAAAATTGCTGGTCGGACGACAGAATCGGTCGGGCTTGCGACAATCTATCTTGTATTTCATTGGTTGTTGGCCATCGTGTCGTGCACGTTGGGACTACGTGATTCTGGCATCGTAAGAACATCAAAATAATCACGTCTCACGAAAGACGATAAACTAAAGCCTCCCCGCCGCTCTGCTCACTTTTTTCCTTTTTCCCTCGAAATAAAATAAAGATGATACCCAATTAGGTCCACACGTCATTGCTATGAACACTTATCTTTAATAGTATTGATGAAACTCAGGTTAAGGAGGGTTTCAAAATGTAAAGCTTACTGGCCATACAAACTTGTAAGTTGTATCATTGTATTTTTTTAAGTAAGTAAAATTTGTCAAGCTTATTAGGCAGGGATACTTGTTAGCAAATAAATTTAAAGGTTTTTCCTGTTGTTAAAGGCTGTATTTGAAAGTAACATAATGGCATGTAGGTTTCAACGTGGAGTCTTTCATAAACGTTTTGAGCATTTTTGTTTTGCAAATTAAAATCGCTCACATGTTTTTAACATATATTGTTAAGAAAATTGTAAGCGTAACAGAAGAATAATTCACATCAACAGGATTTGCATTGGAAAGACAACTTTTTGATATCAAGTAAATTAAAACATACTTATCAAACAAAATTCTTTCAATTTAAGCACCCAACGAAGGTGCTCCATCATCATAAAGAAGCGTGTCATGCATAAGCAGGAATTGCAACATTCCAAAATTTATTGCTAAGGAAAATGAACTTTATGTCGTCTTCAATCTTGGGTAGGTGGAGCATCAATTTAGTGTGTAACATGTTCGTTTGATATATTGTTGCTGTAGGTAACATCTGCTTCTCTAGAGCGCTTTGTAACATCTCCGAACTGAAATACAGTTTTTCATTAGGTACCCGAGAACAAGCGTAGGGCTGTATTCACAATTTTGAGGAGGGAAGTCGTGCGACTGAACTTCAGTGTAAATATCAACACTGAGTTAGTCAGAAAAAAGTTTTTATTTGCAGCATGACAATCTGAACACGTGGGTATTTGAGAAAAGTTATTAAAATATTTTGTATGTAGGCCTGCAATACTTAACATTTGAGTTTCTAAATGAGAATTATTAAAATTACTGAAATTAAGTAACATGTGCTTAAATATTATTTTGTCTACCTACATACTTTAACCTCCTGAGAATTATAACCACCATAAAAGTATCAGACTGTACAGAGTTTGTTGTCATATCATACCACAAAGCTGAATTATGTACTTTTAATGCAATAGCAGGCATAGCCTGTATGTAAGAATGTATACTGTCCGTGAAAAAAAGTAGGGGGGGGGGGTATATCTGTATTTGTGCATTCCTGGCCGGGGGGGGGGGGGGGTCTTGGTAATTGGTGTTCGTTGAAACCATGTTAATTTTTTATGTTTACAAGAACTTTCTTCGGGTAAGTGTGACAAGATTAGTTGTCATTAATATATTTTAGAGTGTATTCTAGAACAGCAAAATTTATTTTATTCATTTGACAGTAAAAATACAATTTCATTTTCGTGCATCCTGGTTACAAATTTCTTGGAAGGTAAAAAAATTAAAACAATATATACTTATTACATGGGCTGTTTGTTAGTCATTTACATAAAATATTTATAAACTAAATAATACGGGATTGTTGTCAACCTGCAACTGTTTTGACAGCCCTTCACAGCTTCTAAAAGTAATTTGGGAGGAAGCACATGCAGTTTGTTTACAAAAACAGGCAGTCATATGTTGTTTGTTTACAAATACTTGCAGTCACGTGGTGTTTGTTTGCGAACAGCCACCTTCTATGACAGTTCAGCTGTGGCGGAAGGATACGTAGCCACCCAGATGCCATTGGCACTACTTTCCTAGAACTGTCACATTTGAGACCACTTGTATGAAATGGAAAACATCAATGATGTTCGTAACGGACTCTAAACTTCCTCTGTGCTACAAGTGAACTTATCTTCTGGATAAATTGCAACATTTCATGGGGTTTTCCCAGCTACTGTTGTAAATGTACTAACTGCTTATAGCCGCGTCCACATTCGCCACTTAGCACCTTAAATCGACCGCGTGATGAAGTTGAGGCCACAAAGCTGGAGGAGGACACATTTTCCCCAATATCTCAGTTCAAGCATCTTTTGCACTGGATTTCCATGTTGGGATACCCTGACCTTTCCCTGTTTTCCGGGCAGAATCTTGCCATTTTCTCTTACCTATTTTCTGGACCGAAATCTCCCAATGAAATTTTTTTTTCCACCGCTAACAAGACATGATAAGCTATTAGTGAAGTTGAATTAAATTACACTGCAACAGACGAAGCAAGTATGGCCAACATTTTATTCAGCCCATCAATATTTCCGCGATACACGGTATGACTTCTTACGAGTGCCCATTACATAAACACAAATACATTATTTTGTACAATAAGGCCGTACGTCACTTGGAAAAATATGTATTATTGCGAGTTCACGAACTTAAAAATTTAACACTAAAAATACACATGCCCACACAATTACATTATCCTGTATTCACACAACTAACAACTTTTGGAGAGTAGCAATTATTTACATTTTCCCTGACTCAGGTGAAAATTCCCTAAAATCTCCTGCATTCTGCATGTCATACGAAATTCCCCGACTTTTACCTGTTTTCCCTATGGGTGAACATTATGTTTTTCACACATTGTGGAGTTTACCCAACAACAGAGAAGAATAAAAATAAAGAATTAAGAATTAACATGTTATTCCGTTCGTTACACATTTTCTGGGCACTGAGGTGATATGCTAAGTTTGATTTTCGTTAAATAAAATAGAACTAATTAAGATTTCCGAATATAAGGAATCTAAGGTTTTTGCGCAAATATACATCATGATAAAACCTCAAATTCAAACAAAAATGGTATTTCACAGGAGAGAAAAAAAATTTAACTTCAATTCGGAAAGCATATTTATGCTTTTGGAAACAAAACTGTAATAAAAAATATATAAACGTATGCCATTTAACCCTGATTTGAATATAAATGTGTGTTAGAAATGAGTAGTAGATATACAGGTTTTTTGGTGTTTGAAACCCATTGCGGAGCTACAAGGTTTATGTTTTTTTTTATATGGTGATTATTTTTAACACTTTCGTATAAACAAGTTTTTCGTAAACGATTCGCTAATTTATTTTTAGTTATAATGGCGTCATTTTTTTTAATGTTACGAGGTTTTTTATGAGGTCTGGCAGGCGACATGGAAAAGATCTAACTCAGGAGAGACAAACGACGGATATGCCAAACCGCCGGAAGTTGACGCCGAGCACGACCAATTGCGGCAAACAACCTTCGAACCGTGACAGGCACTCGATAGCCGCACTAAGTCAGAAAAAAAAAAACTGAACAATACATCAATCAACGATAAGATTAGCTCTGAGGCAACCCAATGCCACTGGTGGCACGGCTGTATACTCACAACTCGCAGTTTTCCGCACAACTCTAGCCAACTTAGTTATTTTGTAACAAATTTATTTTTAAGGGTAGTAATTGTTTCCGCACAACTCTAGCCAACTTAGTTATTTTGTAACAAATTTATTTTTAAGGGTGGTAATTGTTTCCGCACAACTCTAGCCAACTTAGTTATTTTGTAACAAATTTATTTTTAAGGGTGGTAATTGTTTCAAACATTCACGTAGCTACAACTTTTGTTACAAACATTGGCGATGTAAGTCATTTCAACCACTTTTTAGCACATTTATACATGTTTCCAGATATTTGTACAGTTAATTATTTATAAGTTTAGAGCCCATTTTCAGCATTCCAAGCTGAGGCAGGCATTTCGCTAGCAGATCGCTTAACTGCTACAAATACTTTCACGTTTGTAGTGAACAATAAATAATTTACAACTTTTACCTATTTAATTTCTCGAACCATTTGAGGATTAAAATTTCTACTTACTCATTGAATTAAATTAAATCATGTAACAGAATCTTTGCGTGTGGCACATTTGCACTGCGGAGTTTGACTGTAGCCACAACTGTAAAACAACGGCAATTTTCTAGCTTATGAAGCCAACAGCTTTGGTGTAATAAATACTGTGTGGGGAGAAAACTTGGAGAGATATATAGTTTACGTATGAGTATTAGCCCCTGAAAGGAAACGGGTGAACCCTGCTATGGTTTTCTAGTCAAATGTACCCTCCTATGGTTTTCTGGTCAAATGTAATGTATACAGGCAGAACTGCATAATTAAAGTGCAACGACCTGGGAGAAATCCATAGCAATAAAATTAACATCAAGCATTAGCCAACTAGCAGTTGTTTTGCATATCTCAAACCATCGTTGATGTTGCTGGTATTCCACACCAAAAGAATTTCAATTACCTGGATAGCCCTGCTCACAATCAGGTTCTGTGCAGCCCCTGCATAGCTAAACAACACTACAAAACACACCGGAAGACATAGGAACCAGCTATTTATTTATTTAAAGCAATGAAAGGCTTCCAATTTTTAAGCAATAATTTAATGTGGAAAAATATCATAGAGGTAAATTACCTGAAAGTTTCATTCCTTGGTAGCGTTAAAAATTCAAGTTTTGCAGAGTAGATTTAATTCGATTCATAATAAAAGTCGCCAATGTTCTCACACTTGGCCGTTACAATAAATTACGTGCCTGTATAATTACATATTTAAAATACTCCTGGCTAGCACAGTTTATGTTGGTAGAGCAACTTATTAAAATCTCAGGCACTTTGTGACCACTGAAAAGTGTCGGGAAAAGATGTTGCTTACTTTAAAAGTTTATTAAAAACTCTCAAGTACGTGTAACGGTCACTGTACATTAATGTGAGATATCTTATATAATTTTAGAGCTTCTTAAACTTATTTTATATGTAGACCTGTTATGACGGTAGTACCGTGTACCGTTGGCTTATCACTCAAATTGTAATCTATTTTTTTGGGTCTAATTAACCTTAAAACATTTAATAAATATTTAAAACATAGAACTGAGGCCTCACTGGCCTGCTGACTTGTTACCGACTTAAATTAAAGATGGAGTATGGAACATTCCGTCACCATCCATCATCGGCAGCGGTTATATATTCAAATTAATACAGAGTACATAGGGCTTAACCCAGGGTGCTTTCCAATACCGTGACGATTCGAAAGGTGGGCCTAAATGTTGCCAACTTGCATACATTTAACAAGTTACTTGAAACCTGATAAAACAAAATAAATTTATAACAATTCACATATGGAAACCTAACATTTCAGCTGCTGCGTGTACATTAAAATTACGTAGAACTAAAAAAATTAATTAACAACATATGAAATTCATAATTATTGTTTACAAAATAAACGTGCGTGTGCTAGGATTATAAATTTGCATGCAAACTTAAAGTGTGTTGAAATGCAAATCGCAGGAGTTAAATAATCAGACGTTACAGTGGGTTTAACTTAAGTTTGAAAACATGTGCGGTGACATTGGCACCCAACGTCGGCGTCCTATAAAACACCCGCGTAAATAAAAGAGCCTGTGTCAACATCCAATGTTGAGCTCACGATGCACTAATGACCATAAACTGCGCGTATGAACAACATTCCCTGGTACAGTGTTAACTTCTATTTACGCCGTTGACGACAGAAAACCTGTTCTTGGGGTCACCCCAAGCGAATCGACGTACCAGCTGAAAATGAAATTCATAACTCTCCTGTAACCGGAGGGGCACGGGTATTGTTTACTATAGGCTGTTCACGGTAAAATGAGCACTTTTGAAAGCCCTGCTTAAGATCTACTTGTATGCACGCTGTCTATTTTTTCACCTTATGTAACATTAAAACTGTCACTCGCCTCATCACTTTATTCATGCGTCGTTCAAGTGAAATTGTGAAAATATTAGAAAAGTAAATATTTAACAAATCTGTAATTTTTACACTTCGATTAAATAAAAAAAAAAGAAAGCGAAATAATTTAAGTTATCAGAAATGGTTGCCCAACGCTTTTTATTTGACGTTAAGATACGGAACTACTTCCCATCGATCGTTACCAACTTTACTGGGAGAATGGCACTCACTGCGCCCGTTAAAACATACGCAGGTAGGGGGCAGTGACTTTTTCCTAAGGTTGATTTCAAATGTGTTCACTTTACCGTGAACATCCTATACGCACGTATGGAGTAATGTAGAAACTGTTTGTAATCCTACTATATAAGTAGACGATCTCTTGTGTCTGTCTGTCCGTATTTCATACATCTAAGTCCCTTGAAACTCAACAGAAGTTCTTCAAATTTTGCAGACCGAATCCTCAGGGTCAAGCACAGGTCAAGTTCAAATTTCAGCAAGATCAGAATACGCAATCATTACCTTTTACCCTAAAAACTCATTTCATAATTAGTTTTTCCCTACGAAAAGTTTTGTATTAATGCCTAGAGAATATTGCATAGATGTGTGAAGGAAATGGAATATAATTTTTGTTTACTTTAAATGTCTCGCTTCAATGTTGAGTTGATTTCCAAGTGGGGCCTTAGTGGCTCAGTGGATAGAACTATGTTAAGTGGGGCTGCAGTGGCCAAGTGGATTGAGAAATATTACATGCGACCGCAGTCAATTCAATGTTGAGTTAATTTCACATCATTTCATTATTGCCTACATATATCTATCCAATATTTTTTTTCAGTCTTTGTATGAAGAACCAAATTTTTTAACATAACTATTGTAGCCCCGTGACAATACAAAAAAAAGGCCACGGGCTGGATCCCTAGTATATTACAATCACACACGCTTATTTATCGAAACTGCCACTCATTATAGTAAAATAAGAAATGATTACATATTTCTTAACTGACTGAAAAATTGCTAATTATAATTTAACATGTAACTGATGGGAAACCAGACTAAATTCACGCAACTTTAGACGTGCCCGTATTCCCTCACCGGCTCTCAAGACCTCGGTGTTGGGAGTGACTCAAAACTTCCGACTCCACCTGCGACGTCTGTCTAAGCAACTCCTCTTCGCCCCATCACTGCACTGGAATTCTCTATCTTTCAACTCATCTCGTTCGAGATCGTCTTTAAATTCGATCGGAATAAAATATGCAATTCTGTAACTTGTTTCCATTTTAATTCGATCCATTTCCAGTATTTCGATCGAGCTCTTAATTCGATCAACAATGTTAGCCGTTTTCAAAATGGCGGAGGATTATAAGACCCTTATTTTATTAAGGTTTTAAAATCTTAATGTGTATGGGGCTGCATATTCACACATTTCTGTTAAAAGAATGTATTTATGGATCTGGAACACTACATATACGATTATATTGTAATTTTTCGTACAGATTCGTTTCGCAGAGTAACGTGTAATTCGAATACATCAGTAATAGTTACATTGATGTTCATAGAAAGCGCTAAAGTTAATAAATTCTATCCATTACAATATATATTTATTTGTAATCGTATACGAGTGTAAATTATTAAAATGTGTAAGTATTAATTTATAAAACATATGAAGGTTTAAAAAAATGAACATTTTAAAAATAAAGTACATTTCTTTAACATTAAGCATATTACGCTAGTGTGTTTGAAATTTTTCCTAAATACATGTACAAAATCGTACCTATAATTCGACTTTGTATTTTGTCGATCAGTTCAAATAACACTATAACAAGAATGCTAGGTGCTGGAGGTGTATTGCTAGTAATTTATATACCGACTGCGCTGTCAGATTAATATTTAAGTAAAGGGGTGGTTACAGATTATGAACCAAAATAAACACACACTTGTAAGCAATGTTCTTTGCTAATAAATTCATGTATTAAACGTTAAGCATAAAATAATTGCTTCTCTCTGTTCTAAATAGGTACTGCTAACCTCAACACTTAAATATAAATAAATATTAGTGTACATACAAACTACCCAAGTGGTAAAGAATCTATTCTAAATTCTGATTGAAAACTGGTTGCCAAGACAATTTATTTTCGTTTCTCCAATTGCCATCCAATGTTGCCCACACAGTCATTAGAAGAAAGCGATCGACAACTCTTGTTCTATTTCGATACACTTGAAATCGAGACGAGAAGTTGTCAAGTTACAGAATCCAAGCACTGGTATCTGTATTTACGAACATCACATTACTTTTAACTTATGTTCGTTCTTAATTTTCTACGAGCCATCTCTGCAGACAGGATCACGATCTACACCTCACCCATCCCCCAAAAATACCCCTTCCCTTTTCGTACTGCAATGCCACTGCTAGATATTTGCCCTGTTCGTCTCAGCTGCGAAGGCCAGATCTTGACAGTTGGACGACAAACAGAACCACCTACCCCACAATGGCGTCACGTCAAGTCACACCATTTGCAACACCTGTCATTAGCTGGTTCGTAACTTGCTTGTGCAAGTGTGTGTACACTCACGTCGTTAAAAACAATATAGCGTTTACAACAACCTAACCAGTTTTTAAAGGATGAGCGGAGTGGAGATATTTGCGCGGATCTTAACATCGAGGTCTTGGTAGCTGATTAGGGTGAAAGGATGCGAGTACGGAGCAGCGCCGAAATGCAAGTGCGGGGGGGGAGGGGAACGGAAGACCTCAGAGAAAACACCAGCGGCATCGTCCGGCACGATTCCCACATGCGAGAATCCGGGAGCGATCCCGCCGGGAATCGAACCAGGTTCGCCTTGGTGAGAGGCGAGTAGTCTAGCCACTACACCACTGCGGCCCCATAAAGGATGAGTGTTTATAAAAAAAAGTGTAATTTGCGAATTTGCGTGCGAATACAGCGCTTCACTTGCATCGAGCTGTTGTACCTAAAAACTAACATACAGCACTCGGTCGCCATCATGTAACGTTTTCTTCCGTTGAAACTTTGTTTTCACGGAAAGATACTCTTAGTTATATATTCAACCAAATTTCCGTACAGTGTGATTTTTGCGTAAAAATACCTAAACTATCCCGCTATGTGGTTTTTTTCCCCGCGTTCTTATGTGATAAAAGTTACTGTGCGAATTGCCGACATAACGCTCTAAGACATTATTTTGTATTAAGAAAGCCAGTTATCTGACGTACAAAAGAATATATTGAGGATAGGT
Organism: Dryococelus australis; assembly: GCA_029891345.1. Lineage (NCBI taxonomy): Eukaryota > Metazoa > Arthropoda > Insecta > Phasmatodea > Phasmatidae > Dryococelus > Dryococelus australis. The sequence continues at coordinate 47,125,040 of CM057006.1, forward strand.
TACATTTTATCATAGTATCACATTTTAGGTAACAGAAATATTTGGAATTTTCACTAAAACAGTTGCTGGTAAAAAGTACTAACTTCACAGTAAACTTTTGTTAAAGGCGGTTCACTATAAAGTGAGCACTTTAGAAATGAACCTTAGAAAAAAAGTCACTGCCCCTATATGCCTATATTGTAATGGGCGCACTGAGCGACATTCGGCCAGTTAGGCTGGTAACGATGGATGATGGAAGTAGTTCCATATCTTAACGTTGAATAAAGTGTTCGGGAACCAAGTGATACATTATTTCTTTCGCTTTCTGTTTGTAAAGTATTTACTTTCTTAATAATTTCACTTGACCGATGCGTGAATAAAGTGATGAGGCCCATGGCAATGTTAATTTTACATAAGGTGGAAGAATACACAATGTGTATGCAATTATCTTAAGCAGGGCTTTCAAAAGTGCTCATTTTACCGTGAACAATATATACAGGTTAATTACAGGACTTACACGAAGCCCAAATATAATAAGAAAAAGAGAATTCTGCAGGCCTAGACACTTTTATGTCTAAACTGCATCCGGTGCTATTTCTTGGTTAATTTATTATTTTATTTGAAATTGATTCTTACTGTTACCAAGTTTTTTTGTAGCCTATACATGTGCCCATGTGGTTGGTAGGTGTACGTGAAATCTTCAACTTTCAGTAAAATATAACTTTAGTATAATAATTGAAATGCATAAAAACACACACGACGCACGTCAACCAAGTGGAAAATACGCAATAACAAAGAGTTCCTTGATTAATTAATATATTTTATTTTACGTGGTCACAAAACAGCGGTTGTAAGTGTTACAAACTAATATTCGTGCTAAAGTAGTAATGTATAGGTGTTCAAAGTGAAATACACAATAAGACGATTCATAGCCGAATGATTGCGACTTCGAACCTTAGATCTTTTCATGTCGTATTTTCACTGTCCATCCATGCTTTCCATATGTGTTTGATATTAATTCCAAAAGCTTACAGAAATACTGAATGATGATATTGAATTATTCTTTCAAATAATGTGACGAAATATATTTCGAATTCGTGTCGTTTCCAGACAGTAATAGGAAAAAAAGTCGAGTTTTAAAAAGCAGGATCTTGAGGCGGCGAACCTGCTGCTATCTGGTGGTACCGCGCGCGGCTCACACGCTTTACCAATTCATGCGCACCATCTGTATGTTCTTTCTCGAACCTACCCATCTATCAAGCTCAAATGAATATGTTTCGCTTGAAAAATTTACGGAACCAATAGTTACATTTTCCCGCGAGCTCTGCATACGGGTTTTCTCGGGGATATCCTGTCTCCTTCGCCCTTGCATTCCGGCACTGCTCCATACTCACCTCAACCCTCATCGGCTCTCAAGACCCCGATGTTAAGAGCCGCCCAAATCTCTACACTCACTCGCTCGTAGTCTCAGAAAACCTACTAGGCGAAATAAAATAACTTGGATTGAAAATATGAATAAAATAAATAGGAATTAACAAGTATGAGTTAGCTGTTGTAGACAAACACACACATAATTCCAAGAAGAAATTAAGTCAGAAAACAAAAGACAGAACGACATAACGCAACGAAAATGTTACATACATGTCATTCCGAGCTGTAATGTAGTCAGACGACACCAGAAAAACACAACAAAGCCAGAATTGGTGACCAAACAGTGGTGTCATCTGACTACATTCACCATTAATTATTCAAAAAACACACCAGAGCGTACAAGTTATATTATGCAGTGCCTTTCTAACGAATGCTGCAGCAAATTTTTGCCACCCGGAAAACTTACGCTTCATTACAATCCACGAACAGCCTTACTTAACACCTAATGCCTATGACATTCGCCAAGATCATAAATCACGGGAGTGGCAGCGTATTCCCCTGGCACAGTCTCAATGTCACCTGTATCTCTCGCAACGACGTGCCATTTCAACTCCTCTCGCTTCCCTTCCCCCTTCATGGACCGTTCCCCTGAGTCGTTCGACGACTATCATTTCTTCCTCCTCTGCCGTACCCTTCCCACACTGACACATTGTAAGAGGCCGTTACATCGTCCATAAAGCATATAGGCTGTTCACGGTACGCTGAGCACTTTCGAAAGACCTGCTTGAGCATCTTCTCGCATGCACAATGTGTATTCTCCCGCTATATGCCATATTAACATTGCCGCGGAGCCTCTGCGACGGCAAAATGAAATTGCGAAATTATTAAAAAAGTGTGATTTTTCTCCGAATAGTGCCTCTAACCAGAACCACCTGTAACGCAGCTCACTGCCTTACGTGTGACTGCTGGTTCGGAACCAGTCACTGTAAAGTAGAAAGGGGAAAGAATTACTAGGAATTAACGCTATACTTGCGTAAAACGTTTCTAACTTAAAACAGTTGCGCACTAAAAAAATGATCCTACCCTGATCACCTGAAAATACAATAATAGTAATAGCAGTGATACTTACTCAGCTTCTTCAATTTAAACAACAGCGAAACACATTTGCCCTTTATACAAATACGGGAAGTTACAACAATGTCAGTAGTAACAGCTGATTATTTTTAATTGCTATAGATTATCAATAGTTTTCCAACACAAATTAGGATTTCCTCTGGCAAATGTGGCATAAAATAAAATAGTCATTGTTTGCTCTATTCCCAAGATTTTTTTCAATGTGGGCAAGTGATGGAATTACTTATTCCAGATATTCACTACTACCCTCGTTTCTTTATCGTTTCCCTTGAAGGGCTGTTACATAATTTCAAAATTTATTTCTCTGACTCTTCTAAGGTTTACCGGGCAAAAACTGAGATACTTCTAAATTTCTTAAATGCATTTAAAACAACTTAACAAAAAAAAACACTGCTTTACAAATTCCGATTCAAATGAAATATGCTAACCTTACTGTTTATGAAAATAGTCTACAGCACATGGAGCACAATTCTTGACTCGTAAAGTAATTTTTCTTACAATACATCTTTTTATTCAACATTTTTTTAACAAATTAATTGGGTTGCTAATTAAAATCTTTTGGCTGTAAAGAAACTATGTTACGTTAAAGCATATTGCAGGTACAAATTTCCAGGATCAATAATCAGTTCCCCTAACTTTCTCCAGGTTTTTGTGGTCATCATGTTATTTCTCAAGTTTTTAAGGTTTTCAAGACCTGTAGCAACTATATTTTGTGAAAACATGCTTGGTTCCCTCTGCGCAACATTCTGCACATTATTTGCATATCACTTATCAGCGAGTAAAACTAGATAGTTTACTGAATTTTATGTCCGTGTTTTTACGTCTTGTTCGCCGTTTTATGTCATGTATAACAAATATACAGACTACAGAATACGCATAAATGAACATTGTCGTTAATTGCGTAACCTATATTCGTTGGCACGAATACTTTAGAAGATTATTCAGCAAACAAAACACTTTAATGAGGTTCACTCTAACTGTTATTGAGCTGCAACCCCAATCCTCGGAATTTTTTTTGCCCACGACCGCTCCCATAGCCAAACTCAGCATTTGAGCACCGAGTCAGCGACATGGTTCAAGAGACATAGTAACAGAAGGTATCATCGCCACAGCTTTAATGCGTACAGCTGAGCGAGGTAAAACACCTTAGACGTGTGATTTTTATACTACTTTATATTTCACCGTATTGCCATTCCAAAGTTCTCAGCGTCAAAGAGAAGTTACTTATAACGTGTACATAAAGGAACGGTAATTTTGCAGGTTACAATCGAATGCTAGTAAGCAATAACAAAAAACAATATTATGCTTAACTATAAAGTCAAGGTTTGCATATTATGTATGTTGCATTTGTTCTCTATACATTTCTACACCATTCGCCGGATTTGGACCAAAATTGGCAGGGATCCTCTTCAGTGCCCAACTTAAAATACTGTTTAGGCCAAAACGGGCTCCGGGCTCTCGGTGGGCTCGAAACCCATAAAATGGGGTAACGGTTGTTCACGATAGAGGCCACTTTTGGAATAAACCTTAGAGAAAAGTCACTGCCCCTACCTGCATACATTTTAACGGGCGCATTGAGTGACATGCGCCCAGTAAAGTTGGTAACGATAGATAGAAAATAATTACATATCTCGACTTCGAATAAAAAGTGTTAGGTAACTATCTGTGATAACTTGAAATTATTTCATTAGCTTTCTGTTTTTCTAATCAATCGAAGTTCAATAATGAGCAGATTTGTAAAATATTTACTTTTCTAAAAACTTCACAGTTTTACTTGACTGACTCATGAAGAAAGTGATGAGGCTCATGGCAATGTTAATTTTACATAAGGTGAAAGAATAGGCAACGTACACGCGAGTAGATCTGAAGCAGGGCTTTAAAAAGTGCTCATTTCAGCGTGAACCAAGTCAGATAGTTCTGCTAGCAGTAAATAAAGATAAATAACTTGTTTCACGTGCAAACAGTCCTTTGCAGGACTATCAACATGCTATTTAATGGACGGCAGATTGTGAACTCTTAAGGTTATGTTGATTTAAAAGTGCGATAGTTTCCCTCCAGTTATCAGAGGCATTTTACAGGGGTGTGGAAACTGAAACAGGCGTAAATATATGTCTTGGCATCACACATGGCAGCGATCTCCCACGTTTACAGGGAGAAAAAAAAAAAAAAATAAACCCGCAGGAACGCCTATGTACGTTTAAATAAGCAAAAAAGAAACAAATACAGAAGCAAATTCAAAATTGAATTTTAAACTGTGTGGCACTACCCGGCATAAATATGAGCCAATTTAACAACACAGACAACTTAAAAATAATGTTCAACAAAGTATGTTTTTGGGCTATTTTACTTCGAAAGAAACGGAAACTAATTAAAAAATGGACAGTAACAGTGAGAAACTAACTCCCCTTAAATGACACTGATGTACGAACAATAATACCGCTGCAGTACTGTTCCTCAGTGCACCATTCCAAAAAGAAAAAGTTACACTAGTAATATTACCTGGCACTACAATGCTTTCATTTCATACACTTGTGACTATAACGGACAAAAAGCATGAATGTGACAAATATGAGCACAGCTCGCTGCAATTAGTCTTCGATCGTCCCCTCCCCGTTTTCACAACATTTTTATCCTCAACTTTTAATCGCCATAGGTTGGCCACGGCAAAGTGAGCACTTTTCAAACAAACCTTTGGGAAAATTAATACTACTGTCTATAAATACATGCATGCTACAATTCACACTGGTATGCATGCTCCTAGTTGATATTGGAATGCTCCCGCGCGTCCAAGGTCCAGAAACGAGGGAGCGATACGGGCGACACTAAAACGCACTTCTAGCGCCTCATCGCTCCTACGCGCAAGGCGTGCAATGTTTACGTCGTGACGCTGTATTGTGTCGATTATATCTGTAACAGTGGGACTTTATTAAAAGCGATGAAAGCCCACAAATTAAACTACGCCTGTATCTTTGTACTTTTCTCTTGCCGCTTAAGGAAACTGCATAGACAAGAATTAAGAATACGATATTTGACCATAGACAAGCTTTAAAAATGCGATATTTGTCCATTTTCACGAATTTTTTTTCTCCAAGAATACACTTCATATAACAAAAAATAATAATAATTGGGGGCACACATAATTGTTTTTTTTTTAATCTTTTCTGACAAAAAGTCGTACCGAGAAACGCGTATTCGCGCAAACAAATATTTCACAAAATTGCGCGAGTCCATCCCACTTTGAAGGTGGCAGCGAATAAATAAAAATACTTCTGACACAGGGTTAAGGTTAATTCTACTCCGGTTGGGAACAAAACGAGTTTTCTTGTGGGTGAGTTTGGCACAGGTAAAAGTTTACGACACTAGGGTCGCAGTGTTCCAAGGAAGTCACTTATAATTAATATTTTAAGCTACGTGAATAACAAAAAAAAAAAAGTTACAAAATTATTTTATAATTTATTTGCAATTATTGCAATAATTTTGTTTTACGTTGAAAATAGAGAAAATCCGGTACACATATGACGAAAAATTTAGCTGCAAAACTAAAAGCACTGATCTTAACCCGAGTAGAATAAACCTTCACCGGATGATGTATAGGGAGAGTAACGTTTAAATTTACAGTCAATGAAGTCAGCATGTTTCCGTTTTATATGCATTAGAGTACTTATTCACAATACATTTCCATTCTTAACGATTCCAGTTTCATTTGGAAGAAGCACGAATGTGATCGGGCCCATTGCACTGTAAATGTTACCTATAAAAGGAGAAAGAAAAGGAGAACCTAACCAGAGCTTTCGAAGCTATTAACATCGAGGTCTAGGGAGCCGATATGAGGTTGACGTGAATTAAAGGCTGTTCACGATAAAGTGAGCACTTTGAAATCGACCTAAGAAATATGTCACCGCCTCTGCCTGCATATATTTTAACGGGCGCCCTGAGTGACATGCGCCCAGTAAAGTTGGTAACGATCGATGGAAAGTAGTTCCGTATCTTAACGTTGAATAAAAAGTGTTAAGACAACCACTTCCGATAACTTAAATTATTTCTTACGCTTTCTGCTTTTTTAACACATTAGTGTGTAACAATAGGCAGATTTATAAAAAGGTTTACTTTTCTAATAATTTCACAGTTTCAATTGGCCGACGCATGAATAAAAGTGATAAGGCCCATGGTAATGTTAATTTTACATAAGGCAGAAGAATACACAACGTGCATACAAGTAGATCTTAAGCAGGACTTTCAAAAGTGCTCATTTTACAGTGAACAGCCTATAGTATGCAGCAGTACCGGTATGCAAGGGCGGGAAAACCAACAACCGGCATCGCCAGAGCACGATTCACACGTGCGTAAATCCGGGAGCGACCCCGCCGGGAATCTAATCGAATTCGGTTCGTCTAGGTGGGAGGCCAGTAGTCTGACCACTAAACCATCGCGGCCCCATGACTTAATGGGCAATGGTGCCCGAAAACAGTATACTTGTCCGATTTTGTCGTCATAAGATTTTTCAGATGGTTTATCGATATTTCTGGCACGACAATACATGTCATAACACTTTTTATTTATTTATAGATAACCACTGCCTTCGTTATCCTCGGAGCGCTGATGGAAGATAAGAAATAAGATACTCATTATTTTCCATCAGTGCCCCAAGAATAATAACGGCAGTGAATATCCATCAGTGTAAGAACGTATTGAAAATTATGTGTGGCTTGTCGAGCCAGAAAACCGCTTGTGACAAATATAAAGTACATAATACGACTTTCGTGTACCGTTCCTTTTAAACGAGAGCAGTTTATATCAACGTCCACCTCCCAGACGAAACTATGAGGGTTTGATGGAGCACAAGGCGGCGGTTGTTATGGGAGAAGGCTTCAGAAGAACTGAGGTACAAAAGTATGTAAGATACGGAGAGTGTGAAAAAAAAGGGGGGGGGAAGGAGGACTGTGAGTGGGAGTAAAAGGGGGAACAAATCCGCGGGCGGAAGGAAGGAAGGAAGCGGATGCACAAGACGTAAAAAATAAATAAAAAGGAGCTAAGTTCCGGGGTGAACGACTCGGCTAGTGGGTGCCAGGTTGGGTAGGAGTGAGGCAGGAGAAAATACGCTATACGAAGGCCGGAGGCACAGCAAAAATTACAACAACAACTTACGAATAAAGGAGCGACTCGGCAAAACTAATTGACACGCAGATAAAACACTACCGTAAACAACGTCACATAGCAGACAAACCTGTGAGATAATGGGAAAAACCTGAGGGTAGTCACACTGCATGGTCTTGGCAATATAACAGCGTGAACCCACAAACATCGTGCAACGTTTTAGCTACAACACTTCATCTTAGTACTTTCAGAAAGAACGATTATTTTATATTTTCCATTCCACCGTTACTGCCACACTTAAAATGAAAGGTGTCGCTGAACCAATAACGAGAGGTAAGTTAATTCTGAGAATTCTTCTAGCAGCATCCTAGAATTCTCAGTGTAGCCGAATGTCAGAATGTAGCCAAATTGAAGTTCGATAAAGTTCCTATTTGTTCATGAGTTGTGTACTCGAATCTTACTCTTTGCCCAATAAATGGCATTACTGACACTCCTGTTTTCATCTTAAGCTACTCAGGGAGAAGGTTCTCAGAGCATGTTCGCAATGTTTTTAACAAGTTGAAATCTCTGTGATGTGAATAATTAACGTATTTAAAAATTAGTTAAGTATAGTCCATTCACGACAGGAACAGACTTATGAAAATCAACATTTAAAAAAAATACCCTAGCCATTAGCTGCAAGCATAACTAGTAAAATTAGTGGCGGGTGCAGGTACAGTACCCGTACCCGCCATTTTCTTTACTAGCTATGCATGCAGCTAATGGCTAGGGTGTTTTTTAAAAGGTTAATTTTATCAGTATGTTCCAGTCGTGAATGGACTATAGTTACATTAATGAAAAATATTTATTACTTGTGTGTGGATATTAGTGTGCAAATTCTTCAATCTTTAGGTTTGGAGCGTAGCATAACTATGTTATTTTTTTGTCAGTTTCCGAACGCACGTAGCCGATTTGCTTATGTAAGGCCTGGATTACGATGGCAACACGTTCACGTCGGCTGGCTACACATTGACTTGTGTGTTCGAAGAAGACCCATTTCGATCATTTCACGTAACGTTCACGTGATGGGAAAGCTTGCCAATGTCTAGCTTTTGGTGTTACGTAATACGTGACTCTGCATCACGTGATCTCGCAGGGCCTATCACAATAGGGACGTTGTTGTGTTATCTTTGCTTTTAGTGGGTTTGTTTTTATTTTAGCGATGTCGGCTGCTCACGTTCTTAATTCATGTATCGCATATAAAATTTTCTACAGGCAATGAGGACGAAAGTGCAATTTAAGTTAGAATAAAATTATTTATTTTCTATCCGTAAAAATTTAGGAAGCTTTATATTGCCGCAGAGTAGTAATTATGTTTTTCAGAGGTGTAAAATTGTATACGTAAAAATACACCTTGTCATTAAGTGAAAAATGTATACTGCCTAAGCTTATTTCAGGAGAATGGTGCATGATATAAGTAGTTTTCCAAAGGAGTTGTCGAAATTTTTGGCTCGGCAAGACTTAAATAATAATTTTCAACTCTATGTTACGTTGTTAGATAATCACTGCCATCATTATTCTCGGAGCACTAATATAAGGAAAGAAAAAAATTTGATTTTCTTATCTTCCATCAGTGCTCCAAGAATAACGAACACAGTGAATTTGTAACAATGTAAGAAGGTGCTCAAAATTGTTATTTACGTCTTTTCAAACCAAAAATTTTGAAAAATTAGCTTTAAAACAAGTTATGGCAAAAAATATATATAAATATACGGTTTGCGTGCACCATTACCCTTAATCAAAATTTTCATTTACTCTACAGACAAAACTTTTACGATTTATTCAACGTACACGAAAAACGTGTCTATATCTCCCAGAGACATAACGTTCTTGAGGTTATGAGTATGTCCTAGTTGTTTTCAAAATTTGTATAATAAATCGCAACCGTTATATGTTCACAACCTGTTCTTGCCACATCAACGCCTGTAGGCCTATAACATGAATTTTGGGAGTTTCCAATAAACTCATTCCTGACATTTTCATTCAGTGCACGAAGATTATGTGCCCATTAAGCATTATAAAGTGCGTGAATAAACTACAAAATTTTTACCGTTAAGTTTGAACATACAACGCAAGGCATGGCAGCGAGAGTGAAAAATAAGATTTAAATGAACATGGATATTATTACGGAAAGTTTGAGATTCCCCGACCCCCCCATCCCCTCCCGTTCTCCAAAAACAATTAGTCTGCGCCTGTGGTTTCAGGACGTGTCAATACATCTACGTATGTTCCAATCACAAAAGGAACACCATATGACGCGTTTTTTTTATGCATGTGGGGGCCACGGTGATGTAGTGGTTAGACTGCTAGCCTCCCATCTAGGCGAACCGGGTTCGATTCCCGGCGGGGTCGCTCCCAGAATGTAGGAATCGACGATGCCGCTGGCCGGCGGGTTTTCTCGGGGATCTCCTTCCCTCCCTTTTTCCACCTTACATTCCGACGCTGTTCCATACTCGCCTTCACCGTATGCATGTGTACTCTGTCGCTCATTGGCCACGCGAAGCTCGGCAAACGACCCAAGGTCGGGACTGACTGGCTGTTCCACGCACCTGGCAGATTCCCCGACGGGTCGGGCCAGCGCCTGAAAGGTCTTCGGACGACGTCACGCCATACTGCTGGCGGGAGGAGCGATACACATCAACTTTTCGCTTTTCCCCTGATTATGCCAGCGAATTACTTGAGACTTGTTGGCATTCATTATTTTGCTCGACAGCACCTCAGAACAAATTGTGATAGGATGAAGACGCAGTAGACAGGAGAATGTCGGCCGAGGTATTTCAAGAAGGAAAACTGGTGTGGCTGTACAATCCACAGAGGAGAAAGGGGTACTGCCCGAAGCTACAGAAATGTTGGGAAGACCTCCACAGGATTCTGAAGAACATCAATGATGTGGTGTTTTGGATTTGTCGCCAAGGCTCTGGGGCGAAGCCGAAGATTGACCTCATCGACCAACTGGAACACTACGATGGTCCAGATGTTGCAGTGTCTGTTCAAGACGAACAGACTTGAGGAGCGGGAGGTGTTACGTTTCGTTGCCCCACTCCACGCGGGATAGGCGGGGAGGACGGAGAGTCATTATATGATAGCGGCGGCGGCAACAAGATAAAATAATGTTTTGAATGGCAGGTAAGCAAACCACAAATCAGTTACAAAAAGCGAGCCGACACAACAATATCCTTTTCACACATGTTGAGGACCCTGACTGTATTGATTTCTGCGTTTATCTAAATAATTCTCTGAATTGCTAACCTCGATCTCTCAGCGTGACTCGGGGTGCGTTGAATCTTCCAGATGGTCACAGCGAAAGGTATAAATATTGCGACAGGCCTCCGGGCCGGGAAAGGAATTGGAGTTGACGAGTGAATGTGTGGCTAAGTTCCGAGCGATAGAAGACGAGCTGCGAGAGAAGTTACCAGCGGAAGGGAAACCTGCGAATGCGAGACGTAGCAGTGAAGTGTGCGGCTGGCAGGCTGGACTTTTGTACTATATGCGTGAGTGAAAGACATTACAAATGGTGGCAACAGATAGACCGAATACTTGTCAATGACGAGTATGAGTTAATTAGTTATAACCAGAGGCATTAAGAAGGACGTCAATTAGAGTTGAAATGGGCATTGAATATTGCGCTCACTGTTATACAGGAAGAGTAATAGTGGACACAGATGATTTTATGTTATAAATAATATATGTGTGACTAAATTAGAAATTAAATTTAGTTTTTTTGTTTTTATTAAGACCTCTATCACTCACGAAATCAGATACGCTCCTCAGGCGTCGCATGTAACAATACCAAATCCTATGTTAAGGAAATTTCGCCCCAGCGTGTTAATTCTAACGATAGGAGTTTTTTAAAAAAAATGATTTATTCACGAATTTTTTAGGAGGAGATCCCTACGAGCGTATATTTTCAATGCAGATAGCCAGTACAAACTTCATTGTGAAACACATATTTTGAGAATTCCTTGCATATGGGTTATACAGGTTACGGAAACATCTCTTAAAAATGCGTTAAGACACATTTTGTCTGATACGCCTATCTTTAAAATTAACGCACCGAGGCAAAATTTCTTTAACATGGGACTTCCCATTTAAATTCCGCAACTGCCAGCTGGTAGGAAGTGCCCTTAGAAAGGCGCCCGTTTACCTGGCGCTTGAAGTGTGTTGCAGTGTTCGAAATACACGTTTTTCTACGAAATTATTAAACGTACGTCCAGTGAACTGACCCACAAAAAGAACACACATTTTCAGACGAGGGCTGTTGAGTGTTTTCAAGACCTCGCGTTAATTAGAAACACCATTTCAGAGCACGCAAAAATGGCTAAAAACGGCTTTTTCAAAACGCTGTATCTCAAAATGTACGTGTCAGACGCATACAAAACTAGTTAAGGGGCATACATTGAACCCTCCTACACACTTTCCACCAATAAAATAATAGGGTTGCCGCTGAAACACTGCACGCCAGTTCATAGCCTTGCGCTTAGCGGCGATGGGGGACTTGATGCGCGTGGCAGTGTCGCCTTTAACGCTCCCTCGCCTTTCGGCTTCAAACGCGGAAAAAAAGCTCTAGGTAAACGGTCGTCTTACGGCTTGTCTTTACCTCATCTGCAGAAATTCATTTTCGTGTCATAATTCCGTTTTAGAGTAATTACTGACAATGTACGATTATAGAAAATTCACATTTTACGAGTTGTTTTAATTTTTGATACTTAATTTTAATCGTGTGTTATCCGCTAGCTGTAAAAAGTTAGGGAAATAATTAATTTTTTATCGATAAGTTCCTGCCCTTTTGCAAGTAGGAAATTATACATACAGTGGGAATTATATATAAAAGTATTAAACAACTAGTAAATTGTACATTTTCTATATCGAAACATTTTCAGTAGTCATAACTCTGGGACCGAAATTGTTTTACCCTTGAGTAGCACTACACAGGTGCATGTGCAGTTCACATCCCTAGTTGTGATGTATTGTTTTTAAAGCGAATGTATATGTGTCGAAAGTTCATAGCCGTTAATAATTTCAACGGTATCTAAGAGAAGACCATGATAATGCAGAAGCAATTACTTGAGAATAGTTCTACTTCTCTACCAAAAACTCTTTAAAAACAGCTGAAAGAATTGATTAAATGTGCATTCTTTGCGTAGATTGATATCTAAATTATAACAATTAAGAAATTACTGTACAACATTTCATTGTACACATTTCTTGTTGCAGTTTTTCTCGTTCCCTTTTTCTTCTGTTTCAGTAAAACGATGATGCCCTACAGCATGCTGGAATAAGATTAGTCGCGTTATGAAGAACAGATATTGTGTGTGTACGTGCAATCTGGCATGTGTGTGTGTGTTTAATATGTCCAGTGTATGAACTTTGTATACTGGAATTTGACTTGTCCAATATCTTTGCAAAGGCTGTTCACTATAAAGTGAGCACTTTAGAAATGAACCTTACAAAAAAGTCACTGCTTCTTCCTGCATATATTTTAATGGGCGCACAGTGTGGCATTCTCCCAGTGAAGTTGGTAACGATGGATGGAAAGTAGTTCCATGTCTTTGCGTCGAATAAAAAGTGTTCGGTAACAATTTGTAATAACTTATTAAAACATCAGTGTGTAAAAATTAGCATATTTATAAAATGTTCATTTTTCTGATAACTTCTCAGTTTCACTTTACCGACGTATGAATAAAGTGATGAGGCCCATGTCAACGTTCATTTTACATAAGGCGGAGGAATAGACAACGTGAATGCAAGTAGATCTGAAGCAGGGCTTTCAAATGTGCTCATATTATCGTGAATAGCCTATAAAGCTACGTATTGAAAAAAAAAAAAAATACGGTCCAATAAAACAAACAATATGTGAATTTTATATAATCAAACATTTTCACAAATTCTGACACGGTAACGAATAAGTTCTGCATAGTGAAGCCGTGAGAGCGTGAAGCCACGTGCGACCGAGCCTACGATGTTGCCAGACGCACAGTATTTATAAGCTGCGGCCGGGAGGAGGCCTGGAGCGAACACCGCCACGGAACACAGCCAGTCTCGGCCACGCCGCGCCGTACTACTTCTCAAAACTGTTCCGGCTGATGGCCCTATTTCCTTAAAAATAGTGCGCGCCGGCGTCTGTCGCCAGGCGACGGGCCGCGCCTGGGCGCCACGACATAGAGCCCGGCCCGGCTCGCATTTCCAAAATAACTCGGCGGCCAACGTTTCTCCTGCTCTGGAAGACCCCCTCAGATGAACGTCATCCTTCGCGCACGCGTGCACACACACACACACACACACGGCAACTATTTACTTCTGGAATCACCGATATTCAGGATGTTGTAAAATTGCATGTCAATACTTCGGGGGAAACATTCTTCACATCTGGAGGATGAAAACATGTTATATGAACATAGGTCCGCGAACGCTTAGTTTTTTACTACAGCCCGTAATACATAACGTACAGTGTATGGCCCGCGGGCTGGATCATGTTACTGTGGAATGCCGTCGCAGGTGTAATTGGCAGCCCCATACCAGCCCCCGAGGAGCCCTGATTTGAATCCGCTAGACTTTTATTTGTGGGGACATTTAAAGGCACTTGTGTATGCAACCCCAGTGGACGATGTGGGCACACTCCGTAACCGTATTGTGGCGAGTTGCGAAATAATCAGAAACATTTCCCAGGGATTCATCAACGCATTCGGGTGTCCATGCAACGGCGGGTTGATGCATGTGTTCGTGCTGATGGAGGGAATTTTGAACATTGCCTTTAGTGCCGAAGATAAGCTTTCACATGTGTAACTAATTCGTGTGCAGTTCCTATTGCTATGGGTGTATTTCGGAGTGTGAGGTGGGTTCGCTTTATCGTGAACAGACTTAAGTCTCTTTCACGAAAGAGTGCATTTTTTTTACGGTTCTGCAAGTACAGGTTGTTCACGGTAAAGTGAACACTTTTGGAAACTCTCATTTGGAATAATAGTCATTAAATATGTATTATTTTAGCATTAGACGTTAACTTCAGAGTGCGGTGGAATATATACACTGTGTTTATTACTTGCATGTCAATATTTGTTTTAAAAAGGTGGTTAAAGGATAAGAAATGGCTGAAAGGAAAAAGTAACTAGGACTTCAAAAGTTCTCAGTCTATAGTCTTGTGTAAAATCATTTCCATGGCATAATATTTTCTCTTTACATACTGGGCTGGCTGACAGCTGAGTGTTTATGTATGTACACACCGTCTGTGGCGAGACACTGCTGTATCCATGGAAACAGCTGTACACAGGTCTGCCATCAGAACTGTCAAAAAAGTGCATTCGTCCGTCAGGCAGAACATACCTGGGGGCCTAAGCTCGAACTGCACTCGTATACGAAGTCTTCGAATTGGGGCCGTAACTCGCACGATTTTAGAAAACGGTAAGATCGAACCATACGAGAGCCATCGTATACGTCTCGACCGTGCGAGTGGTCACTCTCGATTATCGCCGTGCGAGATGTTGAGTCGTAGACGAGTAGCGCATCAAAACAAACGAAATGTTATACATAAGATGACTGTTGACGTTGCGTGAATTCAATTTACATATCATTTATGGTGTGACGAATGTATAATCGTATGCAAATTAAGAACTTGTTGAATCGAGAAGAATTAAAATGTGTGTTGAGAGTCCAAATGAGGTTATGAGTAAAAGTGTAATTTACATATGCCTACTACTGACGTTCATTATTGTTCAGTGACTCGAAGTTGGTTGGTTAGACGTCATAAGTTATTATTTAGTCTACCTTGAATATAAAACTCTGTAAATAACATATTTTATTATTATTGCACAAACTTTCAATTTCACAGAAACTTCTTCCCACAACCAGTTGGCATTCTTGGCTGTCCAGTCAGCTGTCAGTTTACCTTGGGAAAGTTTGTTTCCTGCAATTTTTTTTAACAGTGTAAATTAATTAAATTCAATAGCACTTCAGACTACTAGCCAAAAACTACAGCCCACTACCCAAAATAACTGATACCTTTAATCTACGTCTGCAGTATTATTACACTAAAAGTATCTATGGACTTCATAGTTGCTCTTACTAAAACACTACGTCTAGCAAAGTGCCATATAGCTGCTAATACTCTCCAAACAATGGGAAACTTATCATATACATTCGCATTTCATTATTTATAATGCAATGTATGATACACAACTGTGTTCTCTTAATTAAACTGTATGTAATTTTCACAGGGAAGAATTTTACTGACCAATCCCTGCCACGTAAACTATTTGAAAGACAACAAACCAAATCTGCTGTTCCGTGTAACATTTAATATCCATATTATTTGCTGTAAGGCATATAAATATTGCATCAAGTCATACCACTAACAAAGACAATAACCTAATTTTCGTTGGTATTTCCAACGTACGTAGGAGTTAAGTAAGGACAACACGAGATTTCATTTTCACAATTAATTCTCTATAAACATCATAGATGAACGGCACAACACCATATATTCAATTACGAAACCTTCTACGAATTCGAGAGGAATAAACTTCTGCTCGTTGGTTATTTTGGTAATTTTAGCTATTTACTTATTCAACCGCGTAAAATATAAATAAACAAACGCGCGCGATACAAGTGACGCTTCTGATTGGCTGAGTTCCGCTAATATTTGTTCCCGTTTCGCCGCAGGTTCACCAACATGACAAAATGTCACTCGTATACGCTTGCGTGGCACTCCCCACGCACACTGAAAACGAATGCGAGTTCCAGGGATTGGAGCTTACAACAATCGTCTCGTATACGTTGCGGACTGTGCGAGACGTCTCGTTGTACACTAAATGCACTCGAACGATCTCGAGATTAGGCCCCCTGGAAATGTTTCGCACGTCTGAAGCGCGGAAACGATAAGGGCGACAATGAAACGAGCGCCTAAGACCTTGCCCACAATAGAGGACGCTAATGATTGGTGCACGTAACCCTCTGACGTCACAGCTCGCGTCCCTAAGTCTCATGTCTCAAGATCATTCGCGAACTTCATCTTTCGTCCACGGACGCACGCACGGACCTGCTCGAAATTGTTTTGTTTACATTTTATCGCGCGTAAACGATAAAAGTAAACAATGCTGTATTGATGATGCGTGAAGATTGAAAATATAATTGACTCACTATTTGTTCAAAGGCATAATATTCAATCTTGCAGTCACGAAAACGAAAGTTTAATATAAAAAAAAATACAAAAATGTACTGACTGGAGCAAAAAAATTCCAAATTAAATTAAATTTAAGAAAATCAAAACATACTCAATAGGATAACTCAGATTAGAAAATAAAATAAGCTACCAACATCAATATTTACGAGTAATCCCATACAATATGACGCACCGATTTGAGCGCACTCTAGTATTTGAGTTGGAAAAACTTAGCTTCGGACGGAGTCGAGTTTGGTCCGGTGCCAGTATCCTAGAGCTTGGCTTCGGACGTCGTTACTGTAAACACACGTTGGGGCATGCGTCCACGGACAATGTAGGTCCGCGGACATTCGACAGCAGACGGGACAAGGCCTGAGGCCGTATCAGAAATGACAACATTCGTCATTTTGTAATTCGCCATTTCGTAAGTTTCAATTCGGACGTTGTCGACAGTCACTGGTTTAGCACTCGCGGCAACGGATTTTTACATTAACAGTGAATTTTTTTAAAATCTTTTAATGCTTAAAATTGACGTAATATTTCTACAATCATCACTGGAGAGCTGCGAATACATTCATAAATAATATAATTTATGCAATAACGACTTTAAAAAAAATTGTTGCGAAATATATAAATGAAGCACAACACATACTTGCTTAAAACATGTCTAGTGTAGTTTATAAACAGTTATTTGTTTAAAAATAAAATATTTTAAAAAATTATGCATTTTCGCAAGTGTTTTGAATATCAAAACCAACATGGCACTGATTTCGTCATTTTGTATTCTTGTTAACATCCGCTAGATACAAAATGCGAAATACCAAATACGTCACCATTTTGGTATACAAAATCTGGCCACGTGATCATTTTGTCAATAAAATCTGCCAATTCGGACACCACGGCCTGAGTCCCGTCGCTCCTAACCGCAAGGCTCTGAACTAGCGTGCAGTGTTCTCGTCGTGCTGGGTCCACCTACCTATGAGACTCTTCAGTGGTGACTCACTTGCCATTTTATTGTAGGAATATCTGCAGCAGAGTTCAGTGCAGGACCATGTAATAGTTTTGCATCTTTACGACCAGTAGATTTTTAAATACAGTAGTGTGAGAAAGCCGTTTCAAGACATGTTGGAGGGCTAGGGAATAGTATTCACAATGTCCGTGCTGTCAAACGCAGTTCAAGCGATAGGTTGGCGGCGCCCTTAAGGTTGAAGTAAAGCAACTGTCTATGGAGCACGGCACCCGACTATACAACGGAACGTGAAGAGCTCATTAAAAAAACTGTCAGAGAAGTGCGATATATGCTGTATATGAAAGAAGATTGTATATATTTTGCAATATTATAAAATATTTTACTAAAATATATTTTTTAATGTAACAAACTAATCGATTAAAATGGTCTGTATTTTTAACAAAATTTAAGCATATTTCCATTCTGGATATTTCAGAAAGCAGAATTTGTAAGAAAATCTTTGTCGTGGAATATCGCCATACATTTGCTTACTATGATTATGTGCAAGAAAATTATTGTAATAATAATGCAGGAAATCATTTTTATAATTTATTTTATGTGCGTCCATTTGTCACAAACATTTACGGCTGAAACTGGCGTAAATAATGTTAATTATAAAATTTATATAACACATTATTACTATGGTTTTATTACATATATGATCACTGTAAATATGACTATATTCCATTTCAAATATTTTCTTGAAAATTCTGTTTTGCGAAGAATCCAAAACGGAAATGCGCTCAAATTTTGTTAAACATGCGGACTTTATAGAGCGATTAATTTTTTACATTATAAAATTATATTTTATAAAATGTCCTACATTCTTCATTCATATACAGCATAAATCGCACTTTTCTGACAATTTTTATGGTGTCTGTAATAATTTTTTTACGAGTTCTTCACATTGTACAGCCAGGTGCAGTGCTCCATAGGCAGTTGTTATACTTCAACCTTAAGTGCAGGCTATATCTGTCTTCGCATCACTCCGCCAACAACTGCCAAACACATTACCGCGAACCGCAAGAGGTCTGACCTAAGTTATTACATGTGATACAAGCCAATGAATTAAATTACAAATGCCACTTTGTGCTTTTGTCATTTATTTTAAGTAAACTGCGCAGAAAAGATCAAAAATACTTTGTTTTTTCAACCAATTTAGATATTTTTCTCTTTGAATATGATATATATATAATGAACGTAAAAAGCGAAGTCTAGCCTGTTTTTTACCTTTCCTACAGCATCATCGAGATTCCCTGAACATTTCTTTGTTGATACACGCTTATATAGGCTGTTCCCGGTAGAATGAACCTGCCTAAGATCTACTTTTTTACAAGTTGTGTATTCTTTCGCCGTATGTAAAATTAACATTGCCATGTACCTCATCACTTTATTCATGTGTCGGTCAAGTGAAACTGTTAAATTATTAGGAAAGAAAATATTTTACAAATATAGTCAATTTTATATTCCGATGCATTAAAAAATCAGAAAGCGAAATAAATAATTTAAGTTAACCAAGTATTTACCTAACACTTTCTATTCGACGTTAAGATATGGAACTACATCGTTACCAACTTTGCTGGGCGCATATCACTCGGTGCGCCCGTTAAAATATATGCGGGTAGGAGCAGTGACTTTTTTCTAAAGTTGATTTCAAAAGTGCTCACTTTGTCGTGTGCAAACACTAGAGCGTCCCCTTAACCTTGGTATCACCTTTAACGTAAGACAGCAAACAATACCACTATCGGAAACTTGCGACCGCGCACAAACACACGCCAAATAACGTAAATAATGGATCTGATCTGTACGTTCCCGGCACCGCTTCACTCGATCATATGGGGTTTTGTGGGTATCACTGGATTGCTTTTGAGATGCTCTTTCCAACCGTGTACGATAACTGTATTTCTACTTTGCTTTTTGACGAATATAGACCGACATTGTATTAAGTTTTCTTAATCTTTTACAGTAAACTCATACAATTTCACCGCAACCACGCGGCACGAATGTTTTTATACACGCAATCGATTGATCTTGACGAGAGCTGTCGATTGAAACCTAACCGAGCGTCGTAGATTATCCTAGTCAAAAGTTATAATTACTACGCGGAAGTTATGAGAGAGGCGAAACGAACTCAAAATTACCCCCCCGATCCCGCGGGATGGTTCGCAGTCCTCACTAAACGTAACATATTCTTTGATCCTTTGGCAATCGAGTGGTGTAATTGAATTTTGAATGTAGACGATAGACTCGGAGCTGCAATGCTAAACTGTATCCCCCGACTTTGTTATTATCGGATTTTCTGGATTGCCTCCCACTATGGTTGCAAATTTAAAGACGTATTCACGTAAAAAGTTCATTATAAATACGCCAAAAATTCACACGACCTAAACCACATACCAACGCAAATATTTACATAAAAATGATTCTTCGTTGATGAGGTCCGTTCGGGCTTCAAGGTCACGTGGCTAAGGAGGTTGACACGAATATAAACACGAAAATGGAGACAGCATTTACGCAAGTGATTAAATGAGCCCACTAAAATTATGGCTGTGTGTTGTGCATAACCATACGACATAACACCCAAAACTTCTCCTGCTTCGCCTTTAGAAACGAGGATGGACAAAATCGAGGGCAAATTATACCGGCAGAAGCCGGGCTAGGCCTCCCCACCAGAACCAATCCGCAAAGAGCTATACTGTGAGCACTAAGTTGTATAGTTCACCTATAATCTTAGGGATCCTGATCTGACCTACCGGCTTCCCCCAAAAAATATCTTCGAAGTACAAGCCGTCCCAATCATCGAAATCTCAATCATCAAATCCCGCTCAGAGAAGTTAGTTTACCTAATAATTTCATACTAAAGGCTAATCACGATAAAGTGAGTACTTTAGAAATGAACCTTAGAAACTGCCACTATCCTGCATGCATATATTTTAATGGACGCACTGAGTGACATTCGCCCAGTAAAGTTGGTAACGATGGATATAAAGTAGTCATATATATTAACGTCACATGAAAAGTGTTAGGTAACCATTTGTGACAACTCAAAATTAATTCTTTCTCTTTCCGTTTTTAAATGCATCGAAGTGTATAAATGATCAGACTTGTAAAGTGTTTACTTTCTTGATAATTTTCACAGTTTAATTTGACCAATGCATGAATAAAGTGATTAGACCCATAGCAATGTTAATTTTACATAAGGCGGAGGAATACACAACGTGTATACAAGCAGATCTTAAGCAGGGTTTTCGAAAGAGCTAATTTGACAATGAACAGCTTATATCACGAAACGTTTCTTTTAAAGCTGGGATACTAGAATCAACCCTCAATCATGCCAAACTATGCATATTGCCCACTCCATCACCCACATCACAAGGGAGTGGCCAAGAGTATGCCAGTGTTACTGGTAAAATGGTGGTTCTATTCCAAGGTTACACGAGCCAACAAATGGTGTTGGAACTGAATTGCAGAGTGTTTGAAACACGAGTTTCCTCACGAAACTACTAAGAGTGGGATGGGCCCCCGCATTTTTTGTGAAATAGTTGTTTGTGCGAACACGCGTATCTCGGTAAATAAATGTTATGCAAATACGACCTTTTGTCATAAAAGATAAAAACCTATTATCTATTACCTTACTTTTAACTTTTGTCATATTAAGTGTATTCTCGGAGAAAAAAATTCGTGAAAATGGTCAACTATCGCGTTTTAAAGCTTGCCTATGCACTTTCCTTAAGCGACAAGAGAAAAGTACAAAGGCGTAGTTTAATCTGTGGTCATTCCTCGTGCGTAATAAAACTCCACTGACAGATATAATTAGCACAGTACAGCGTTACGACGGAAATACTGCACGCTATGCGCGTAGGAGCGATGAGACGTTAGAAGTGCGTGTTAGTGTCGCCCGTATCGCTCCCTCGCTTCTTGACTTAGGACGCCGGGTTCCCACTGAGGTCCATCCCACTCTTAAACGTTGCGTATAATGTTATAAACGTGCGTATAATGTTATAATATACGAAAAGAACACACACGTTTCCGGAGAGGGCTGTTGAGTGTTTTCAAGACGTCCCGCACTTTACAAACGCCATTTTCGAGCACTACAAAATTACTAAAAACTTCTTTCAAAACGCTGTACCTCAAAATAAACGCGTCAGAGAGAAACGAATCTATGCAGAGGCCCTGCATTGAAACTAGACTTTCCGCAAATAGAATATGGCCACTGCTGAAAGTACATGCATCACGATTAGCATTTGCACTCAAGTTGAAAGCTTTGCTCGTAGCGGCGATGGTGCACTTTACGCAAGTGGCAGTGTCGCCCTTATCGCTTCCACGCATGTCGGCCTCAAAGGCGGGAAAGTACTCTAGGTAGGCGTGGGCCTTAACAACCTGTACTGTGATAAAGGATAGCATACGTGTTATTTGCAGTATTTCCTTCAAGGTTCTTGGAGCCCATCTGCTAGTACCTACAATGAAACTCACAAACGAAAATAAAAACATCGCGTGTATAGTTGAATTTATCTTGTGCTTTCTGTCGTGCCGGGCGACGCCGCTGGCCGGCGGGTTTTCTCGGGGATCCCCTCTCCCATTCATTAAAGCACTGCTCCATACTGACCTCACTTCACCCTCATCGGCTCTCAAGACCTCGATGTTACGAGGAGTGTGCATTGAAATATTCTTTGTGAAATCGTTGTTTGCGCATATTCCCGTATCTCGGTAAATATATGTTTGGAAAATATGAATTTTTACTAAGAAAGGTAAAAAAACAATTATCTATATCTCTGTGTTTTTACTTTTAACATATTAAGTACAGTCAATTAGTTGAAATGGTCAAATATTGCATTTTTAAAGCTTGCCTATCCATTTTCCTTGAGCGGCAAGAGCAAGTACAGTAAAAACATACGGGCGCAGTTTAATCTGCGGGCTTTCATTGCATCTAATAAAATTCCCCTGTTACAAATCTGATTTGCACAGTACAGAGTTACGACGGAAACACTGCAGGCCCTGCGCGTAGGAGCGACGAGGCACTAGGTGTGCGTGCCCGTGTCGCTCCTTCGCTTCTTGACCTTGGAATACGCAAGTGCACACTCCTTCGAGCCGACCAAACCTCTTTCAGTCAAGTCACTCACTCACTCGCCAAAGCTACATTACGGGAAACTTACGCGTCATCTCCCGGGTCGGGCGCTCAACTGACGATCGCCGCGCGGGGAGAAGCGGAAGTAAACACGCAAGCAGCACACCGGGACGCGGTCTCGCGGGCAGCACTAGAACGTACGTGGACGCCGCGACGATGCCGGAGGCCGTGCCAGCCGCCGAAGCGCCGCGCGCACAACTGAAGACGCCACCTGGGGCCGGCGGGGATCATCGCTGCCGAGCTAAATATACCGGGGGAGGTGCCATCATCATCCCCCCCCCCCAACCCTTACCGCGTAACCGAGCGGCGGCAGACCGCACTCGGTCCGCGCGCCGCAATCGATAATTTCCACTAAATGGCATCGGAACCACAGAGTACAGCGCCTCCCTTCCACACGCTGCAGGGGAAACAAATCATCGTTGGTCTGTCAACCCACCATTTATACTTGGTTATTTTTTAAAAAATCTTCCCAACTATTAAATTTGATTAACATGCGACCTCTTTTACCAAATACAAATTGGCGAATAGTTCGCAATTTGGGAAGGTTATTTTATTGTTTCGTAATTGCATATAATAAAGTATTTTATCAGTGTCTACAAGAGAGTAAAGATTGTTCACCATAAAGTGAGCACTTTTGAAATCAACCTTAGAAAAGAGTCCCTGCCCCTACCTGAATATATTTTAACGTGCGCACTGGCTGGCATACGTCCAGAAAGTTGGTAACGATGGATGGGATGTAGTTCCATATCTTGTCGTCAAATAAAAAGTGTTAGGTAACCGATTATCATAACTCAAATTATTTATTTAGCTCTCTGTATTTTTTTTTAATGCACCGAAGTGTAAAAATTAGCAGATTTGTAAGATATTTACTTTTCTAATAATTTCACAGTTTCACTTGACCGACGCATGAATGGAGTGATGGGGCCCATGGCAATGCTAATCTTACATAAGGCGGAAGAATACACAACGTGCATACATGTAGAACACAAGCAGGGCTTTCAAAAGTGCTCATTTTACAGTTAATAGACTATAGCAATATTAGCAAACTAGCTATACTTTCGGTTTCACAAAAACTATCGACAACAGTTGTGACTACACAGAATTATTTCCTGGGAGATGCTCACGTACTCATAAATACACGTATACAGAATTTTAAAAAAGAAACTGTGAAGATGTGCTTTTTATTATGTTACCAAAGTGTGTCGAGAACAGGGTGTATTTACGGGATCTTTCGTTTTCTTTAACAAATAAGTGTGCGCAAGATACACACTTGCAGGGACTTACTGAACGAAATCACCAAAAAGGAAGCGAGTCGGCGGAGAAAAAGGAACACAGATTCAGAAGAGAAAAATATGATTCCGAGGCCGATGGAGGTGACAACCTATAATATGAAACGGTGTGATGCAGAGCACCTTTATCTTCCAGAATACCGGCGCCGCACCACCTCTACAGACTGGAAAAGCCTACCCTGTAGGACGGGCACCCATCAACCGAAGACTATTAGAGATCGTATGAAGATCAATGACACTTTTGTCGAGTACGAGAACTTCTATGAAAACACTCAACTGAACTGCAACACAGGGACCTGCTATTCCTGCTCTCGATTCAGAGGAATATGAACACTAAATGTGTTTGCTCCTTCATCTCACACGATATAACTAAATTTGTATTTTGGTTCAATAAAATGCTATCTCAGCCCAATAAACTTAAAATATGGATATGAATTAAACCTCAAAACAATCTAGAAAAATTGTGTACTGCAGAAACAGCATGTGTGCCCAAACGTTATAACATTGTTTACTAATTTTCCTACTGAGAATTCCGTCAAAATAACTTCATAAAAAATTGTTTGAAACTCCAACTTAAAGCATATATATTTGTTACATATTTTTGGTTTAGACGTTACTACAGTAAAAAAAAAAAGTTCATTTCCCCCTTAACACGTGGAAGTAACATGTGTTGTTTCAGAAATAACCAAATCGATTAAACATCCACGAACACTGCAAAAGGAGAAAAAAAAAACTAACAAGATGCAAATTTCCAGAATTTTAATATCGTCACAAAACCAACACCATACAAAATTCATGTCAGAGCAAATGAAAAATGAATGCAGGAGAAATGTAATGTTAATCTGGACCTAACCAATGAAAAATAGATACACTACTAAGCTGTAACAATGAAGTAACACCAATGGCAAGTCACAAATTAAAACATAAGAATATTCCTTTCACTAAGTAAAAAGTAAGTAACCGGTCGCAATTTGGCCCCGGGTGTTAAATTCCAGTCGTAATTTGCTAGTATTCCAAAACATGCCAAATTGGCAAAGTCTCGAGGGGTGGTTCCACAGATTACTTTGATCTTGGAATAAGCGAAGATACGGCTGACATACGTACGAGAGTAAAATGTGAGCTTAGTTTTTATAAACATCCCCCTTATTTGCGCTTCGTGTCGAAGAGGCACTGATGCAGTGGCTGTATTTGATGCCGCATCGCAGCAATTAAATTTAGTAAAGATGCTTGTACAATTTTCACACGCACGCACGCGCGCACACGCGCGCGCGCGCGCACACACTGTACGTTTCTAATGAACTGGCAATACGCAAGTCGGCTTTAGCAATATGTAAATGGGGCTGAAATTTATTCATGCATGTAACACGAAACAATTTTTTTTCCGAAGAGCCATTTGATGTATTTTCCCCCCAACACGGAGTTCCTAACACGTTAAATACCTTAAAATTCTTCAAAATCACTGTAAAATACAACAATTAATAGTTAGAAAAAAAAAGTATAACCACGTTATCTCCATTTTGGTAATATTACAAGAGGTCCAAAAAAAATTAGCAATAAAATACTTTGTTTTGAAGTAAAATATTGATACAAGTCGCCAGAGACGTATCAGAGTTCGTGAGGGATGGGAGTGCCAATAAAAATACACACATCTAGTAGTAGGGGCGTGCCGGTTTCACCCCTCCTTGGATTTACTGGAATTAATTGATGGATGATCGATTTGATTGAAAGGGTAAAACCTTAATCCGATCTTAATCCCATCACAATTTGAAAAAGTTAAATTTAACCCTTAATCGAAAGTGTTAAATTTATTGAAAGGGTTAATTTCTAATAGGATCATTTTTTCCTTGATTTTCTTTCTTTTTCGGTGGGGGGAGCTCTGTACGATGTTGGTGCTGTGGTGTCCTGGAGTTGCAACATGTTATATAGATGTTGAGTTGAATGCAAAAGTGTTTGTAGGGATATAGGTGGTACAAGGGCGATTCTTACGAATATATTAAACACACAAGAGAAATTCAGAGTCTTTAAAAGAGTTCTATGTATGAATAAATTACACGCATCGAATCACAAATTTCAAACGACTATGTGAATAATAAGTGCAATTACATGTGTCTTAAATGTAACGTATCGTGCTTGGAAATATAATTTACATGAGAGAGAATTTTAACTACATGAATAACATCTGATGTTGGCAAGTACAAACTGACTAAACGAAATCCAGTTAGCTAGTACGAAATTACACAAGGCAGAGTCTTTAAATGAAATATATTTCGAACGAGTTCTACGTATGAATGAATAACACGAGAGACAAGCATAATGAACAAATACGTTTAACCATCTGTAAACTAAATCCAGCTAGTAAGTATGAATAAATAACACGTTAAAAGTTAACACATACAAATTCATGATTCAGCCTGGTGAATGATATTTTATGGCAAAAAAAACTCTGAACACGATTTAAACCACACACATTAGCGTACGTCTATCCTGATAAGTAAAGAATATATATATATATATATATATATATATATATATATATATATATATATATATAATGATCTACAAGAAAGTAATTAATGATAGAAAATCTTACCCCAAATAATATTAAAATAAGTCAGTTCGCTGTATGAATGAGTAGCACTTACGTGGAACTGTGCGTAGATATGCCATACGCGACCGATAGACAACAGTAATTAAATTACTGTAAAAACTCATAAATGAAGGAATTTTTTTTAATGTTTATGAAATTCACCGTACTTGTTAAAACAAACAGTATTTTTAAACTGATAAAAAGTTTCGTCTACCGAACACATAAATGTGGTTTGAAATTCTTATCACAATATTGACTTAACACACGAAAATGTATATTTTCTGATAAATTAATATAATATTTCACACTATAGTTACGAATGCTGTGAACGAGATCTGAACCCCGGAGCAAATAATATCGCTTAACGAAAATCGCGGCTAGCAGTAGAGATGGTCGCCGCCGGTACGTAGTTGTGCTAACCAACATTCATAACCTCGCCGGCAGCCAAGTTTATAAAGGTGCAGTGAAGGCGAGAGAGAGAGCTGTACACGTCTGTCTACTCCAAGCATTAATGAGCAACTGAAGTTGGTGGCAACTGGATACAGGGGTGCAGATGGCTCCCAAGGTCCTTACACCCCCTCCCACCAGACTGCTACCCCGGGCTGCTCTTAATTGTCAATTTTTTTTTCAGAAATGAAGCAAGATGGGGTCAAATGCCTAGTTGCATTCAGACCAGAGGGGCAGTCACCTCCTACAACCCCCTCCCCTTCAACCTGTGTCTGCGAGGTCCTGGGGGTCATTCAGCCATTTGCCCACAATTGTCATTTTTTGCAACTGATTCAAATCACAACTACCTACTTGCACTCAGGTCGGAGGAGAAGCCACCCATCCCACCCTACCCTACACCCCTCACCCTGAGAACCAGCTAGAGTCCAAAGGAACGTGGGGCATGCACCCCTCCCACCCCTAGTCAAAAAGGTGACTTGTCTTGAAATTCTACTTTTCTGAAGAGCTCCACTATCGATCGAGCCTGGTGTTTGCAAACACCTGTTTTACACACCCCAGCTTCAGACATGAAAATGCTTTATCGTTTTTTTTTTTCCTTGAGTTGGCGCCCCTGCAGTATCAGTTTCATGGCTATGCACTCCTCCCCCACTACAGTATTCAGAGCGTGTTTTTCTAGTGTTGACTTCCCTGCTTCGACTCGATGACCCATAGCTCTCTGAATGCGTATCCTGAGAGATTTCGCCTGACTCACTGTTGTTTCAACCTTACGCAACAGGTTAACTATATGAACAGCATAATGAAGAAAAAATTTACAATTCCTTGAAATCAAGTTCCCAATATAAGCCACGAGATAATCCTCAGATTTAACATTCAAACATCAACTTTTAACTATAATTCAGGAAACTTACAAATTAAAAAACTATACAGAAATACAAGACTTATTTTATTCACTCGTTAAGAAATGTTTTTACTATCAATTCGATGTACAATTATTAATATAGGAGAGAAAAATGTTTGGAGAGAATTGCCCATTAATTTTTACGAGACATATAATAGTAAGACAACATCCAATTTATGGATTTCTAATTGTATTAAAACCTTGAAGCAAAATTTTTTCATCTGTACATCGGAGCAAGTGAAGAGAGGTGAGTAATGAAGCAGCATCTGAATGTCAGCCTTCTTATTGCTAATAACTTGAGATTATTTACCACCAGTGGTGAATAGGCTGTATTGACACATATGGATGTCCCTATCCACGCAAGTGTTACTCCTATTGTTAATTATCCGCGCCTCATATTACCCTATCTGCGAACGTGCCAGCCACTATCTCATATTCCAGATTGGATGATGAATGTTTCACTGAAGCTGGAGATATGGAAATCAAATTATTTTTCATCCCTAAATTAACATATCGAATTTGCAGAGGTAATCAGTGGGTGGAGTTGGAAATGTTATCTGTGGAGCAAACTGTGGAACTGCTGAGCTAACTGAGGAGCAGATTATGGAGCAGAATGTGGAAATGGAGAACCAGTGTAGCAAGTTTTACAATGTCTATTTAAAGTATCACTCCCAGAAATTATTTTCTGGCAGAAATCACTCTGAAACTGATTTTTTTAAAGATTTCATCCCACAGCTACTCCTTTCATATTGTTGTGAGTTACACAGAACTGCAAATTCTTTATCGTAGAAGCCACACAGCAAAGACATCATTCCTTCCGCACTATTCAAAGATTAGAATGAAACTGCTTATAAAAGCATATATGTTATTTTAGAAATTGCAAACATGAACAATAGTTAATTTGTAGGGATTGTAAATTTAATTTAATTTTTCGTTTTATCACACAATAAGTGTGAAACGAGTATTTTCATTAATGATACATAAAGCGAATCTAATTGTTTTTTATTTTACAATAGTATAATTAATATCATAATATACACAGATTGTGCTGAAAACAGAGAAATATAACCACACACGATTAACATACCTGTAAATAAAATATGTGTTGCTAGCATAAAAAACAGTATTATTTTATAGAAATAAAATTATTTTTAAGTGAACTTTGATTTATTTAGGAAAATCAGTCGACAAAAGCGACATGTTTTAACAAAAGATATGGGTACAAGGCTGTCTAAAAAGCTCGTGTAGAAAGCCATTTAGCGTATAGCCGAGAATTGAGTGCATTTGGGGAGCGAGTGAAACTTTGGCCTCAAGAGCTGATGCGGGGGAAGTGGACACATTTTAACCATTTGGCTTTGACAATCTCTCCATAAGCGAATCTGTGCTCGAATCGCTTATGTAGAGATCATCCTCCAAAAGATTAACGCATGTTAATCGGAATTGCTTACATAAAGATCTTCAAGCAAGATGTCATTACAGGATCGCTTACGCTCACCTATTTTCACCTAACTAAAAACTTTTTTTAGTTTCCCCGATATAAAAGTTTAAACACCACAATAAATACCATGAAGTGACCCCTCATTCTGAAAAAAGAAAACACTCTTAATAACACACACGCAATATAAGTGAAAAAATAATAGTTTTATTATTAACATTCTAGACAAAATGTTTTTCTTGATTTAAAAAAATTATTGTTCTTGTTGGGGAAAGACAGGAGTGAGAGCGGTAACTAAAACGGCAGCAAAACCCTAATACTTCTGAACGTGGACGAGTCAGGTAGCTAGCAGGCAGGGAGAAACACTATAGGGAATAGACAGATCAAGGTCTTGGCCGCCCCACGGACCTCGGGCATGCTGAGGGGGAAAATGACACGAGAAGCGCCAGGTTGGGCCACGTAAGGAGTTGCTATCGATAGAATGGGGAACTGCAGCACACAAACTGCCGCTAGTGACACCGTCCGGCTGCTCTACCTCTCCCTTACTGACACGCAAAGCCTGTGAATGTGCAATACAGGAAGAACATCCCCACCTGCCCTTTCCCCTCCAATGACACATCGTGTAGACCCTGCTGCATCTCTGCATTGTAACGTGGGATCGGAAAGGGAGATATTTGGAACTTTCCCTCCAAACCCAGCTAACAACTTCCCCTTCCCTGCTGTCGTGTAAGGCTTTGGGTGCCCAAGTATGCCAGCGAGAGTGAGACTGGGCACTTTCCCTCTGGCCACACCACACTGTCAACTTATCTGCAGCATGAATTTCTTGTCAAGCACCCCCTCTCCAGTAATGAATTGACCGTATTGTGGGATCTGCCTCGCCTATTTTTCCCAGCATAAAGCTTTTGCATTTTGTAAAAAGCAAGGAGACTGGGTTTACAATATTACATTTCAGTTTAATCCCACTTTAAACGTTATTTTTGTAAAAGAAAAACTTTACATAAAAATTTTTTTTTTTTAATCTTTCAATGCGAAATTTCTACACTGTCAAAAATTTCGTCCTAGGGCCCACCATCAAAAACTTTTATGGATTTGATAAATTTTTCGAAAATAAGTTTAATAACAATAGTTTTAGCAAGGGGAATTAATCTGTTACACTCAACACATTAAAAAGATTTATCTAAAAGTCAATCATATTTTTACACTATAAACTAAACACCCTTTTAAAAATACTTAAAATTTAAACACTTTATGCTAACTAAACGTGCAATACTTAAAGCAAACCTATATACATTTTTAATATTCTCACAAATATACAATCGTGCATTTTTAGAAGTAAAATTTCCTGAAAAAAAAAAAAAAAAAAAAAAAAAAAAAAAAAAAAAAAAAAAAAAAAAAAAAACCCTTGAAAAATCCCCCCCCCCCCCTTTTTTCCCCCTATTTCTCTCTCACACACATTCGCATTTACTCATCAACTTTGAAAAGGAAATGTCTAAAAAAATAACTTGATTACCCAAACCACCCCATTGCATACACTTAAAAACATTTCATTCATTAGAAATACTCAAGGTCCATATATTCGTCATCATACATCCTTCTCCAGGCAAATCATACTGAACATGCTTGGAAGCTAAGCACATTTTGGATACGCAAGGCGTATCCAGCTTAGTTATCCCTTGCTTTTGCCATTCAAAAGTTCATACCTCATACACACAACATCCCTCCCTTAAACATTTCTTATAACTATTTAAAACTAACTAAAATTTACAAGACTTTTCCCCCACACTCACACTCAGTCACACAACTACATAACCAAAATTTCTCATAGTACTTTGCCATACATTCTAAATACTTTTCACACGTTTTGCGAATATTTAAAAAAGGAAAAGAGGCTGTGTGTATGTGATATTGACACGAACCCTATTCCATATAGAGCAAGGATGCATCTACCGGCAGTATGCCTTTCCTCTCGGCTCTTCTAAATAAACTGAAAAGTACATGAAAAAATTACATCTGGAATTAAATTGACACGACTTTTCCCCGTACTCACACTCAGTCGCACATGCACCTATTCATAAGCAAAAACCACCCTTAAACATCATTAAACATCCCTAAAAATACTTAACAAATATTCTGAAGTGTGAAATAATTTCATTTGATTTTAAAGAAATTTCATTCCGGTCTAACAATTAAAAAAAAATTAATTCACTTTTAATGAGAAGATTCATAAAGAAAATTCATAAAGGTCAAACAATTTTGTTAAAAGTTTAACGAAATTCATTAAAATGTTTCACAATTTTAAAGACCAATCATTCACGTTGACAAAAAATTTCTTTCAATCTTAATATCTTTGTTAGAAATTTAATGAAAATCATACGATTTACTCAAAGTTTAAAGGAAAAGCGAAAAATTTTTTAACAAACACACATGACTCCATATTCTCAGGCAAGTCGACCTAGCCCACAACGTTCTTCGCACTTCTAGTCGAACAAGGGGCCGCGTTGTAGTGTTTAGACTGCCCGCCTCCCACCTAGGCGAACTGGGTTCGATTACCGTCGGGGTCGCTCCCGGGTTTTCGCATGTTGGAATCGTGCACAGGGCGATGCCGCTGGTCAGCGGGTTTTTTTCAGGGATCTCCCGTTTCACCCCCCTTTCATTTCGGCGATGTTCCGTACTCACCTCGCTTCACCCTCACCGGCTCTAGTCCAGAAAATTCGCTCAACGACTAACAAAGGCAAGTGGCATCAGGTCCCATATCCTTATCGCGGCACGTATTAGTGGTACTACTGCCCGTTTGTAAATCTGCTTCCCCCTCTCCGGTTAAGACGATATTACACGATACCAGATTCCGTAAAAGCTTGTGCAAGTCCCGCCATAACGGCCGTTATATAGGCTAGTATGGCACCCGTCATGGCATTTCCCGCCTTGCACGGCCAGATTTCGTACCAGGTTTGGTAATTGGACACGTCCTATTTTTCGTGGAAGGTCCAATACCAGGTTTCGTACCTGGTCAATCACATCGCAGTTTCAGAGCGTAGGGTGCTCCCCGTGACTACTACTTGAAACGAGTTGATGAAGAAACCGAAAAGGACGCCTCCATCTTGATAATAGATCCGTAAGGTTGAAACTCTTTCAAAGAGATTTAAAATAAGATAATGACGAATAATATTGGTGATGACAACTTTTAATTACTGTTGTAAATACTTAAAACAAACACTACCTTCTGTATAAAAAATTTATTAAATTATTAAATACATATACGATATATAAACTTATTTCCTAACATGTTAACTTGTAGTGCCGTGGTAAAGTCGGGAAGAACGTGGGCCGTACGTGAATTTTGACCGTGAGTTCAAAACTGCGCCGGACCCAAATTTTTTTATCATTAAATTTTACATGCGTACCGTAAATAAAAAAAACCATTGTTTGCAACCGTTCGGTAATTTTCGTCAAAATTAAAAATAACACACTCGTACTCCAGTGAATTCACGTCATTTTCAAGAAAATGAATGAAACTATACTAGTAAGCAATCAATTTATGTAAAAGGCGAACAGTAATATAGCAATATTAAGATGTGATAGTGTTTTTCATAGGCTTACGCACGTTACTGACTGGTAGCAATTCTACGAGTGGGGTTCATGTTTACTACAAACCACACACTGTGCACCCACCAAGGTTGCCAAATGCTAGTACGCAAACTGCTGTCGTGTAATATGAATCTACCATGGCGGCTCATATAGCGGCTGTGCGCCAGGCCTTGTACAAGAACCAAGTAAGGCTGTAGGTATCGTGTAATATCGGTTTTACCGTGATACCAAACGCACCCGAGGAGGAAGAATATCCGAGGCCACGCGGCTACTGTAGGCGCCAAAAGTCCTGGCGGCTCGCTACCCTAGATGCGGGCCCAGCCTGCGGCAGCTCATATTAGTGACGGTCCGGCAGCGTACAAACTGTTAACAAAAACATCCGGGCGAGCATCGGCAAACGCGCAACTGATTATACCGAACCTTATGTTTTTAGCACGGCATCAGTATTAGCTAACTCTACCTTCGCTGGCCGTACCTGGCTCCCCTTTCCGCCAGCAGTTTAAGGTTGAAATAAAGCAACTGCCTATGGAGCACTGCACCCGACTATACAATATGAAGAACTCGTAACAAAAAAAAGTATTACAGACACCAAAAAAAATTATCAGAAAAGTGCGATTTATGCTGTATATAAAAGAATAATGTATGTATTTGCAACATTATAAAATACTTCACTAAAATATACTTTTTAATGTAAAAAAATCGATTAATATAGCCTATATTTCTACAAAATTTAAGCGCATTTCAGTTATGGATGCTTCGGATAGCAGAATTTGCAAGAAAATATTCTTCAAGAATGCTCGTAATAATATTTACTGTGTTCATGAGTAATGAATTAATAATAAAGTGTCATATGAATGTTATAATCAACTTTATTTACGTCAGTTTCCGCCATAAATGTTTGTGAAAAATGGACGCACATAAAAATAATTATAAAAAATATTTCGTGCATTATTATTACAATTTTCTTACACACAATCAGAGTCAACAATATGACGATATTCCATTACTACGATTTTCTTGCAAATTCCGCTTTCTGAAGCATCCAGAATGGAAATGCGCTTAAATTTTGATAGAAATCCAGACTATTTTAAATTTTGTTTTTACATTTAACAAGTACATGTTAGTAAAATATTTTATATTGTTACAAAAAATATACATTCAACTTTTATATAAGGCATAAATCGAACTTTTCTGACAATTTTTATGGTGTATGTACTACTTTTTTTATGATTTCTTCACATTGTATAGCCGGGTGCAGTGCTCCATAGGCAGTTGCTTTATTTCGACCTTAAGCGCTAACAGTACATGCATCACTATTTAAAGTTTGTTGGAGCCAGTATGAAGAATCAAATAGAAACTACGTAACACCCGAGTATTGGCAGACAAGCACAAAAAAGACGGCGAAACAAGCGCCGAAATGTTTCGGGAAAAGAACAACGTCCAAAATAGAATCTTGAGCAGAAAAAAAAAAACTTCGATCACCAATAAAAAACTGTTAAATGAATTACGTGTTTTTAAATCGTGCACTGAAAGATGACCTTCACATCAAAGCGTATAAACCAACCATGGTTTGCATGTCGCAGATTATGAGAACAGCTTGCCGCAGCACTGTGATACATTACGTAAAATATATAACGTTATGTTTAGTTACGAGCGCGCTGTTTATCTCTGTTCATTTCTGCGAAATGTTTACTTCTGGATTGATGCCAATTCGCAATATGTAGAACTGGCTCAAGCCATCAGCCGTCGGATTTCCGCAGGCGAATTTACCACCATCCTCGCTATGGACCACACAAACCAGAAATATTATTTTCGAACATTGAAAAACTTTATCGCGACAAAACTCAATCAATAATGTAAATTTCCACCACACACTAAACGGAATTATTACACGCCGTGTATCTAATTACA
Organism: Dryococelus australis; assembly: GCA_029891345.1. Classification (NCBI taxonomy): domain Eukaryota; kingdom Metazoa; phylum Arthropoda; class Insecta; order Phasmatodea; family Phasmatidae; genus Dryococelus; species Dryococelus australis. Next base: position 47,160,094 of record CM057006.1, read on the forward strand.
CTTTTCGTTGATAAAATTGTTACCTTGTCCGATTTTGCCAGTAAAACTGACGGCGTAACTTTTTAATTTGCTTTTTTTTTTTTGTCAATTTCAAAGTTGAAAAATCACTGAATAAAAATAACCAAATTACCACCATATCACAGGTAATTAGAATATAATATACATAGCTGAAAATGGTGATCTTTAATGCCCTCGTAACAGATTCCTCTAAGTAAATAGATTATATATTTAATAAAATTAATTACGTACTTCATTACTTGACCACTAAACAATTTTATGTAGAATGTAATTTATTTCATGAATTTCTGGAACCTGATTTTACAATCATTACTTCACGATGTAATCTGCGAAGTGTTGTCAAACTAACAGTAGTTGCATGCTCAACGGCTAACTATCGATGGTGTTCCAAGCGAAACATTACGAAATATACAGTACAATATTGTCAATTTTCTCAAACCACTGAGTTGGCAGACTCCTCGAACGGCATCTCATAGGGTCATACTTAGACGCCAGTCTGCAATTATTTTGCGTGTTCGAGGCCTCGAAATTACGTAAACTCTTGACCCTCTCTCCACTTGCCTCAGCCTCCCCCCCCCCCCCCACAACAGACAACACTACTCCTCACTGGTGTAAGTGTGCGTCCGAGTAAGGACCTGTCTACAATTGGGCTATCCCAACCTGTGTCTTAGGACAAGGATGCTCTGATTGGTGCACGTGACCCTCTGACGTCATGGCGCTACCCCAAGCTGCCGTGTCCCAAGTTGAAGCATTCGGAGAACTGAACTTTTGTCCTACGTTCTCCTAAGCTGATAGAAAAAGAACAACTCATACCTTCGCGCGCATTTGTGAAATGTTTAGATTAATAATGTAAACAACGAATGTGCAAGGTGGGCTTTCTCAAAACAAATATGATGAAATCGTAATAAATAATTAGTGATGCCTTCATTCGGTCTGAACACTTTTATTTTAAGGCTAAAACTTTTAAAACGTAAGTTTAAAAAATAAAATTTGGATGTCAGTTGGCGAACTTATTTGAAATTAAGTGAGGCGTTTATTAAAAATATATACTTAAATCAACCATTTCGTAAACATTAAATAATCAATAATAGAGCAAATTTAAACATCATTACGTAACAACAAATAATATGCCGAATTTATTGCGATCTAATGTCATATTCTGAAAACTCACTTCGGACAACGCATTTGTAGAACATATTCGGACCGCGTCAATGTGACGTCACTTGACGCCGAGCTACGTCCACAGGAACGGCCGAATGTAGACACGCTCTTAGGAACGAGAGCTAAGCGCGTCTCAGGGCTAACAACCATGAGCCTAAAAGAGCGGGGAATCGCGTAGGGAGACATGCATCGCGGTAGCGAGGGATTGGGTAGCCATTTTCTGCGAATGGAGCCATGAAAACCTCACTATAGCTATACAACTATAAGAAGAGGTAGTGCAAAAACCGGCACAGACACCGTAAAAACCCTTTCGACACGAAAATATTCAACATTGTAACATCCATTATTAGAAAAAGCTACAGGAGACAGATAGGTAGGAACTATGCTCTTTATTTGTGGGTATAGAAAAACTGGTAGAGAAGGGGCGAGACTACTTCATCTCTGAATGTATTATTTTGCGCTGGCTTAACCAGAGTGATGCTTGCATATCACTCTGGTGAGGGGTGGCGCTATTGAACACATCTCCCCTCCGAATCCCCAGTAGATCCTAAAAACTTACTTAACAGAAAATAAAAACTTACTTAACAGAAAATAAAATGAGCTGCCACCAAACGTTGACTGTTGCCTACACTTGTTGGCTTTTTCCTCATTGCCTCTTACGCAGTCTTTCAATAAGAGACTCACGGCCAAAAAAAAAAATCCTTGGAGTTGAAACGAGAATATGGAACTAGTCTTTGGGCACTAAGAGTTTTTTTTAATAACTTTTCATGTTTATACTCTATAGGCCGTTCACTGTAAAATCAGCACTTTTGAAACCCCTGCTTAAGATCTACTTGTATAAACGTTGTGTATTCCTCGTTATGTAAAATGATTAACATTGCTATGTGCCTCTCATCACTTTATTCATGCGTCGGTCAAATGAAACTGTGAAATTATCAAGAAAATAAATACTTAACAAATCTAGTCATTTTTACACTTAGTTGAGTTAAAAAACACAAAGCGAAAAAATTAATTTTAAGTTATCATAAATAGTTACCCGACACTTTTTATTCGAAGTTAAGATATGGAACTACTTTCCATCCACCGTTACCAATTTTACTGTAAGGATGTCTGTCAGAGCGCCCGTTAAAATACATGCGTGCAGGAGCAGTGACTCTTTTCTAAGGTTCATTTCTAAAGCGCTCACTTTTTCGTGCGTGAACAGCGTCTTACTACAAAATATCCCACCGTATGCCGGCATTGTGGGTACCGCCATCAACATGTCGCTGGTGGGGTAACTCGGCGGGGCACGCACACGAACACTCTCCCCCCTTCCCCCCCCCGCCCGCGGCAAGTCAACATGACCACTAATCAACAACCGCTGCGCGCAGCTGCGGTCCTGACCGGGGTTGTCCAGCGCGCGGCTATTCCTCCCTCTCCGTCTCTCGCTCTCTCTTTCTATCTCATCCCATCCCATCACACACAGATCCACAGGGGGGGGGGGGGAAGGAGACAGTGAAGAAACGCGAAGAGAGGGGCATGCTTCGCGCATGCACCCGCTGCAGCTGTCCTCCGTCGATTTGTTTAAATTACCGTTCATTAACTGCGCCGCCCCATGCGCTCTGAAAGCTCTCTCCCTCGCTCCCTCCTTTTACAGCCAAGCAACTAACTTCGCCCGAAAATAAACACTCCCCCGCCTGGATTCAACCTATCTCAGGAGAGAACTTCTGAGGACGTCGTTCAAGGGCGTGTCATCATGAACAAGTGAAAACTATAGCTCCCCCTTCCACCCACCCCCAACCAACCCTACGTAATCACCTGAAGCAACGAGCATACAAGTACCAGAGACGTCACTCAAGGCAAAACAGTGGAACGCTTATTTTTATTTGCCCAGTGCAACTGTGCCAATGTCAAAACAAAAAAAATATATATGTTCACGGGTTGGCACAACTAAACGTACCCAGTTTTCTGTACAACATTTCGATTGTCTAATTCCACCCATTTTAATGAAAATGTGTCCAATATTCACATTTAAAATACGTAGAATTATATCCAAAAATAAACGATCGCTGTGAACTGTGTCGGTACACAACGCCAAAACGTTGCTTAAACACTTAACGAGCTCACAAGATCACCATGCACCACCTCGTACAAGTAACGCTCACTTCACCACCAACATTGTAAAAAGAAATGTGGATTTATATCAATCATTGTACTTCAGTCTCTACAATTGAATCAATAATAAAACTATATTTTTAATTTCAATTCCGTTGAAAAATATTCATAAAAAGATAAGCAGTTTATTTACATTATATCAATGAGCTCGAATATTTTCCGCTTTAATATTGCCGATATTGCACTGGGCAATGAAACAAAATCGAATCGGAAAGAAATTAAGTGTTCTGTTTACTCCTATCCAGTGTCTAGCAGTTGACCCGAGGCACGAGAGAACAGCAGAACCAGGACTGTCAAACAAAAACAGCAATAACTTTTACATTCCAGTTCGCAGCAAGAAGCGTAAGTTTTTATGATCACGCGGCTGTGTTTGTGTACGAATCTTCTCATTCAGGAAGTTGTGGGCTCGATATCAGCCGACTGCTTAAGGGGAAAACCACGTGGTTTGCCATCCCTTGTTCCGTGCGAACACTGGCTCATTTACCCAAGGAAGTTCAAGGCCCAAAATTTTATTTTCTAAATTTTGAGAATATTTTACAGTTTCGTAATATATCAGTGGTGACTTAAAAATACGCTAAAATTAATCGAAAAAAATTTTTTTTTTTAGAGCATGAATATGAATTTTAAATTAGAATCTGGACCCATGCAAATTTCAAAGATTTATTTTAACACAATGTTTTATTTTAGCTAAAAGTGTTTGATATTTGCAATGTTTTCCTATCCTACACTTGGTTCTCCTGCGATACAGGTTGAACATCTACTTAGACTTCAAAGTTAATTTTTAACAAAAGTGGGGGGGGGGGGGGGGGGTTAATATACAAAATATTTTTCCATGAAAATGTTTTATATCCTTCCGGTGACATTAATAATTTGCGGTGTATCATCACGTATCTATTTTGTACAATTTTGAGATTTGTACGAAATTAATTTTTTTTTTATTGCTATCGTCTCTTAACTTCATTTAAAGACTGTTTACATCATATGCGATATTTTTGACAGTATTTTATATCACTACAAAAAATATACATAATATACTGTTACAAATTACGGAAATACGTACATTTATTATTTACAACATTAAACTACTTATCTACACAATTAACACGTGTCATTCCTTTTTGTCAGTGCAATACTAATGTAAATATCAGTCCATTTCATCCAACGATAGGCCACGTTTAATATGCCGTCCTTGCAGCGACACCCGAAATGTATTGGGCAATGTAAACTAAATGTAGTAATTTCTATTACGACTATTATTTCGAAGTATATGCTTCATTTCGTGCCCGTAAAAGGAGTTAAGAACTAGGTCCTGTAGCAGTAACTAGCTTTTTAAGAACGGTGTAGCATTAATTTCTTATTTGGTGCGAATAAAGATGACGTACAAATGCTTGTCTTTAGTAGCAAAGTAATTATTTCAGTTTATGTGAGAGGGCATCGTTTTCATCTGTTCACATAATGTCGATTTTTACACCAGCAAAAAAAAAAGATAAACGTAAAAACTTTTAACAATCACGGTAAAGTGAGCATTTTACAAAGACATCTCATTTGGAATAATAGTCAATAAATATACATATTTGAATACAGCCTTAGACGTTTACTTCCGAGTGCCGTGAAATACACACACTGTGTTTATTACTTACATTGTAATATTAATATAAAACGATGATTAAAGGATAAAAAAAAGGATGATTAAAGGATAAAAAAGGATGATTAAAGGATAAAAAAAGGATGATTAAAGGATAAAAAAAGGATGATTAAAGGATAAAAAAAGGATGATTAAAGGATAAAAAAGGCTGAGAAAAAAAAGTAACTAGGGATTCAAAAGTGCTCACTTTACCGTGAACAGCCTATATCAGCGATGGAACGCGAGGAGATCCACAGACACCAAGAAATAGGATTTAAATACTACTGCGTTATTTCGCAGATCCTGGCTTTCCGAGTAGAGCGGCAGAGCATTTCCGAGCTGAGCGCTCAACTGTTTGTAAACAACACCTCATGTTTGGATAAGTTCTCCTAGCATAGTACCGGAAGTAAATAACGCAAAGAATGCAAAGCACTGGTAGCACACTTTCAGACAGTTTCTTCTTCACTTGATGACATGTTTACGTTGGTAGGCCGTTATAGTGTGTTATCTATTTCAAGGTGCGACATGCGCTCAACAAATACAAACTGTCGAGTGATCCAGAGCGAGTGCGGCCATAACACGTTCGTTTCGAGCATCAAAGGTACAGTAGCCGGCAGTTATCTGGGCGCGTCACAGCGCGAGTAATTCCCGGTTGCACCATCGTGGTTCGAAACTCGATCCGAGATTGGAACTAAGGTCGACACAGAAAACTGTTCCACCATTCGAGTTCAGAGCTGGTCTGGAGATCGAAATGAAGTTCTCTTCGAACCGCCGAAATTGAGTTAGAAATCTCGATCCGAGATCAGCAGCCATCGTCGACAAATGTAGTTTGAAAATACGCCAACAGATAGAACTACCTTCGATTGTTTTCTTGGGAAATTAAAACAACATTATACGCACTTGAATATTATTCATTAAAATTCCTACAACAATAATTCACTTAAAACAGATAAAACATGGCACAACTAGTTCTATCTATAGTGAAAAATACGCCTACTTCAATGACTTCATATATTACGAACCAATAGCAAAATCTGTCTCATACGTAATCTCGAGCTCTCACTTTGGAACCAAGATCGACGAATTGGAGATACAGAATCATGAAATTTCGTTGGTGCAACACTGATACATTGGAACCGAGATGAAACAGGATCCCGGTTCGGAACTAGGATCATTAGATCTCGGATCGAGGTAGCGGGATCGCAGGAGGAAGGGGGAAAACGGGGTGAAAAGGGTGAAGAGAGGTGACCCACCCCTCAAGACTAGAGAGCTTACGCGCCCAGATACCTTTCCGGCCACTGTACTTACTGCTTGCTACCCGGTACTGTTTCAGCTTTCATACACGATGCTCCTGTTTTTCCGGGTCATTCTTCTCGTTTGTTTATTCACCTTCATTTCATTAGATGCTTATACTACATGACAGATGCTGCTGGGAAGTTGCTATGTTTTATTCACGTCACCCACTGAAGTCATCCCAGCTGGTTTACCACTGTTTCAACACTTGATTACCTACATCGCAGATATGACATACGAATTCCACTAAGCGCCATAACCACATAAAAAAAAACCTCAATTCATACGTGGCTATAAGCGAATTCCGCGGACGGTTATCGAAATAGTTCTTACAACACGTTCAATTTCATGAACAGTGACACGCACGTGATGCTCGCTGGCAAAAAAAAACTCTACTTAACTTTCAAGGACGAACGTGTTCGTGACACGTCATGCCGGACAACACTTCCTCTACTTCTACCATAATCTACAGCGGCCCTAGCAACACGAACATTTAACAAACTATCCTAACACAAACTACAAAACTTCCGGATTTCGTGTCTTAAAAACGGTGTACCACTACACAACATGGTAGAGGCTTTTCACAATAAAGTGAGCACTTTTGAAATCAACTGTAAAATGAGAACTTTTGAAAGCCCTGCTTACGACCTACACGTATACACGTTGTGTATCCCTCCGCCCTATGCCAAATTAACATTGCCACAGGCCTCATCACTTTTTTCATACGTCGGTCAAATGAAACTGTGAAATTACTAAGAAAGTAAATACATTACAAATCTGCTCATTTTTACACTTCCGATGCCTTTCAAAAAGAGAGCACGAAAGAAATAATTTTAAGTTATCGCAAAATGGTTCCGTAACACTTATTCGACGTGAAGATAAGGAACCACATTCAATCAATCGTTATCAACTTTACAGGGTGTCTGTCGCTCAGTGCGCCCATTAAAATACAGACATGACAGCTTGGAACTAAAAAAATGGATACGTGGCGGCGAAATGCGAACCTTGTCTAAAGCCTAGTACACACGGGCATCTTTCTTGTACAAGAAAGTGAGCACGTTCTTGTACACTCCGACTTGCATCGTGTGAACGGCCGCCGAGTATGCTATGTTGGTTACTAGCATACAAGAGCTTGTATACTAGTTAGTGCCATACAGGGACGATCCTATTTTTCACCATCATTCTCGTACAAGTCGAATGTAAACAAAACACGTATTCTGTTGATGCTGGCAATAAATAGATATGTTAATGTTTTTAATACAATAAAATGTTTAGTAGTCATACTATCGTAAATAATGCTGTGCATGAATTTAAAAAAATTTAGGTTAGAATTTTTGCCTGTGAGTGATTGTAGATATTCTAAATGTGCAAATATTTAGTGCTTGAAATATATATATATTTGATTGGAATAACTTATTTATTTTTATGACATGCTATTTATAATGCACAAATTACACCCATAACCCCAAAAACCGCTTCCAAATCATACGTAGTTGACATCAACCATCAACTTTCTTGCACACCAGCTAGTGCCGTGTGTATGGATCACACAATTCCGTGCATGCTAGCTAGTAGGTCATTTAGTGTTCACTTTCTTGTACAAGAAAGATGGCCGTCTGTACTAGGCTTTATATAACCAGACGGGCACCTGTAGGCTGCACTAGGAAAAACTTTTCAGATCGACCGCACTTGCCACACTGATCACTCTTTCATTGTTTTCTAGGGTTGTATCATTTTATTTCGTAGGTCGATACGAAATTAGTACCTTATTTAAAATAAATGAATAAATTTTTTGAGCTTCTTATTTTCAAAATTTTCAATTCTGATTATGACCTGATATTTTATGTCATGAACAGCCAAGCAAGGAAAGGTGCTCGAGATTGAAACCACGCCCCCCCCTCCCCTTTTTATACAGTTTACCTGTCAAGTTGAGCTTTTTTTTTGTCTCGGTGCGGCCCTCCATCCTAAAGAACAAAACATTAAAACATTCGCGGTCATCGGTTCGCTTGTACTTTGACAACCCTGGCCTAGTTTATAAAATACTAGCTGTTACCTACCGCTTCGCCCGCGTGCAAAGGAATATAACAAACAGGACACCAACCAGCGCCTACTCAAATGGTTGGTGGCATATTTTATATATTCCCTAAGAAACTGTTCGTTTTTCCGGGATGAAATATACCCTATGTGCTAATTCAGAATATAATCTACACCTGTACCAAATTTCATCCAAAATCCGTCGTGCCGTTACGGCGTGATTGAGTAACAAACATGCAAATTTCGCATTTACAACATTATTAAGATATTAATTCAACGATTTTACCCATCTCCAAGATGGTATTTGAAAACATTAAATGGAAAACTTCAAAGAAAGAACTAGACCTGGTTCGAAATAAAATCATATCAATTTTACAATCGTGAACATTTAACTTGTAGCTTGTAACTTGTAGACATATTGAGGCCGCGGTGGCTAAGCGGTTAGCCTGCTCGCCTTCCACCATGGCGAACAGGGTTCAATCCTCGGCCGGGTCACTCCCGGGTTTTCGCACGTGGGAATCGTGCCGGACGATACCACTGGTATACGGGTTTTCTTTCTCGGGTATCTCTCGTTTCCCCCGCCCTTTAATTCCGGCGCTGCTCCATTCTCACCTCAATCACCCTCATCGGCTCTCAAGACCTCGATGATAAGAGCCGCCCAAATCTCTTCACTCACTTGTAGGCGTATAGTTTTTACAAAACAAGGCCCAGGCGTGGATGAAGATCCAAACAAAAAAGTTTATCGCGAACACACGCTTAGGAAACTGAGGCACTGTACAGACCAGAAAATATACGGCAGGCGCAAGCATGTCATCACAGGAAGACGCTGCTAGAACAGCACACACGGAGAGAGAGAGAGAAAGGAAGATGGGACAGGGAAATGACGTGACGTAATCCCGCATGTGGCAGGCAGACAAAAAAAACGTGCAGGCCATCACCGTAGTAGCGCGGTGCAACGCAGCGCAATTCGAATATTGTCGGTCCTTCACGGTTAAATGGAATTATCTGAATGACACGCTTAGCTTCTACTTCAATCCCCGTTTATCCTCCCGCATCATGTAAAAATTAACACTGTCACTGACATAATTACTTACAGCCACACTCTTAAGGGGGTATCTATCCGATTATTTCGGATTTAAGGAATTTTCGGTATAGTCGACATGACAGATTTTGTTTTATCTTTCAATATTCGAGTAAGCATAAATGATTGCCTTGCAACTTTTCTGAAGCTATTATTGCTCGACTATTTATAAAATCGTCTGTAAAAAAGGAAATGTAAATTTTTTTGCAAGAAAAATAAACAAAAAATATAAATAATTTACAAAGTGTTGTTCATAATACAAAAAAAAAATTGAAGCTGGTATATAATATGGGTACTCATGTTTTTAATAAATTTCTGGATAAGCTGAAACAATTGAGACCATAACAAATGTAAAATTGACAACTCCAATTACAAATGCGTAGAAAAGAAACACCAACCAAAATTAATGAACTTATTCCTTCCAGATTGCCATTCACGATGGTGGAAATTGTGCCCCCTTAAAGATCATTTGTGGCCTGGTTGAGAATTAGGTATAGGGAAATACATGTTAATGAAATTCGACATTTGGGCATTCCTGTTAAAGATAACACCCAGGAATTTTTTTGAGCAGAAAAATGTGTGCTTTTTTGTTAATGAAGCTTTTTATACCATTAATGTATAGACTGTTTCCTGGAAAGATCAGAAAAATTAAAAATTAAAAAAATAATTACTGAATAACAAATAGTTATATCTGCCTTGATACAGAGCTTGAGATATCATTTCTCACACTTAGGTTCTTGTTCAAACTTTATATCTTCAAAATTGGCTTCAAAAACCCGAAATTCATTAACATGTATTTCCCTATACCAAATTCTCAACCAGGCAGCAGCCTTAAGGGCCCCGCCTGGCTGGCGCACAAAGTGAGTTGTGAAGGTCTGGCAGAAAACAAGTGATTCAAAATTGACTAGATATTTTGTAGTATTGTATACACAAGAAAAACATGTAACAAATGTTTCATGTCCAAAGAAGAGTTTCAAGTTCTCAGCTAGAATGTGTGTTTTCCGAATCAGTTTTAGCTGCTAAATTTTTATACAGAAACTTTAGAACTGTAAGTTCACATTCAGGCGAGTCGCTGCGTTTTGCTGTGCTACCAAAGTGTCGGTACAACAAAAAACTGACACACGCCAAACGGGAAGACCACATGTGAGGAAAATAATTTGTCATCTGTTTATCTTCTTTGTCTACTATGCTTCTTCAAACATACTTTATATGTACCTTCGCAGGGCATTCACAACGGAAAAATTTGTACTAATGCCTTGATTATGTATCAATACTTGTTCTCGTTCCTAGATATCCCAACATTTTAATTTTATGCCATGTTCTTTTTTTCTGAGAGGAGTATTTTACATTCAAAACTAGTGGACTGAAGAGATTTGGGCAGCTCATAACATCGAAGTAGTGAAAGCCGAAGAGGTCGAAGTGAGGTATGTACGGAGCAGCACCAGAATGCAACGGCACGTGAAACAGGAGATCCCAGTGGCATCATCTGGCACGATTCCCAAATGCGAAAATTCGGGGGCCACCCTGCCGGAAATCGAACCCGGATCGCCTGGGTAGGAGGTGAGTAGCGTGACGACTACACCAACACCAGTGCGACCCAATCAAAACTAGTGATTCCAGTGTAAGTTTCAGGTAATCAAAGTGGCCAATTACTTGCGCTAACATCAACATACAAATTATGAACTGAATTAGGATATACGTGCAAACTACAAAATCACAAAACACTTGCTGCAACTCAAATACACGATCCATGCATATACAGGAGGTTAATTTTACCACTGCTATAAAACATGGGTAAGTGTACAGACTTCCTCAAAACTGTGAAGTTAACCATTATAATTCTGATTAATTAGATTGTGTTGTATCCAATAAAACCTATCTGGTTTCTGCTTTCAATTTATTTTCAAAATATGAAAGAAAGTAGTTTTTAAATGTGAATTATGCTATTCATAATGCAACACAACTGGAGATCTCATACTGTAGTGGCTTATTCACTCAAATGATCTGCGCCATGAGAGAGGATTTGGTATATACACAGCATGCCATAAACACACAGGGAGAGCAACAGACAGTTTGGTGGGTGGGGTGATTAATGCCCCTGTTACCATGAAAACCCTGCAACTCTCCCTCGCCTGCTTTAAACTGAGCAGCTGTGTCCACACAATATGATCTCCGCGGCTATCAATTAGCCCCTATGGGGACCTTCCTCCCGGCTCCATTGTCGCTGTGAAGATAAAACTACATGAAGGGGATGCAGGACAGGACCCACGTGAAATCAAGGGAAGCCATGGGAACTCCGGGCCAATGACTCACATGTACATCAGCTAATTAAACATGCAAAATCAATAATACGGCATACATTTTAGCAACACATGCATCAAATGCGGAAAAATAAAGTAAAATGTTATACTTTACAAAGAAAAAATTATCAGATTTCCACAACATATACACACAAAAATTGATACTGTGTATTCTTTTTGTATGAAAATAAATAACAATAAGGTCTCAGTCACGTACCTACAAAAATTTTGGGTGTATCAAAAGTATGAAGACCATTTCCATTCAGTACTTGATAACATCTGAATCTTCAACCCAAAAAATTTGTAGCATACCTAACTAGTATAGACAGAACAAAACATTTTAGTGCTAAAATCAAAAAAGTTAACCAACTGCCACAGGACAACAATTTTAAAATTTTGGGTAGGCCCCTATGCTCCCAAGGTTTTCAAAAAATTGACAGGATCTACTTCCATTGGAAAAAGTACTGCACTTACAAAATTTTTGAATGTAGCTCATTTATAAAACATTTTACCTAATATTAAAAAATTCACACTGAGGTTATTTCTTTTAAGAAAGTCAAGTTTAAAACAAACGCTGTGTTAAGTGTTTATGTCAGATACTTAAAAATATTCATGCAGAAATCCACTATAACACAAATAAAAACAAACTCAACTTTCCAAGCTGTAAATTATTCATAAGAGCAGTATTTTATGAGTTTTAATATACAGCTAGTATGGTATGGAGTGTCGTAAATTATTATCAACAGCACAGCAACAGGCATGCACAAGAAAGACTCTCGTAATAGTTTATCTACTGTTACACTTTCCCATACTTCTGGAAAAATGCATACAAAACTAAACAGAAATTGAATACTACTCACATTTAATAAGTGCCACAACTTCCGTGTGTGTAGATTGGGTAACATTTACACCGTTGACCTGGAACGAAGGAAAAAAAGAAATTTACTACAGCTGAACAATTTCTGAAGCTGTCTGTCTACCTTCTTCCAGTTATCATTTATGAGGATAAAATAAACAAAAAATTAAAGACCCTAAAATAACAATTAAGATTTTCTACACTGTCAAGTATAGTGTTGAGTACAGTACCTTAAAATTTGCAGACAGTACCTATAATCACTAGGTACATTCCCATTTCCCATACACACTTTTTCTATAATTTTAGCAATACTTCTTTTAGTAGCCCTAATTTAGATTAAAGCTGAATTCTGATAAGTAATGCCAGACCATGCAACCACTTTAAACCAAGAATATTCTTGAATGACACTTTCTAAAAGAAAGACCATATGTTGGTTGTATATATGTTTTCAACTTATTTTTTCGTGATTGACCTACAGTCGAAGTTTCTCGGTCGAATTTAGATACATCCTGTATAAAGGAAGGAAGAAAATACTCCTTACAACTGGACGCACCATTACTAGTAGGGGAAAAAAAAAATTGGTGCTGACTAAAAGTCTGTCTAAAAGTGGCAGGAACATAATATTCTGAATAAATACGTATGTAAGACATGCCTTGAAACATATCCATATAAAGAGAAATACACTCTATAATGTTAAGTTCACCCATAGAAATGTCAATAATCATAAGCAACACAAAAGTAGGATATTTCCCAAGTCTGAAAAGCCATTTAAATTGGCTGTTACACAAGGCAGGGAACTTAAATCAATAAATCAATCTACAACTTTGCACAAAGCTGTTCCTGGTTTTATGTGATTTTGTTGACTAAGTTCACTATTTAAAACTTTATTTAATACTTCACGGGAAAATAATGTATTCTGGAAGCCCCAAATAAGGCCACTTTATAATTCATAGCACTAACAAAAACATAAATGTAGTTTTTGCAGGCACATCTTTCATATCACCATAACATAGTGAATACAACAGAATGGTCCAAAACTCTTCAGAAAATAATCATAAGCAAATATGTACCAAATGCCACATTATGTTGAAAAATAAGAGAACTTATGCTTCTGAGAGTAAGGTCTGGGTCAGAGCCAACAACACTGCGGATTTCTGTTAAAAGAAAGAGGTCATTTTTGGGAAAAAAATATATAACACTTTACTTTAACCCTGTCATTCCTAAATTAATTTAATATTTCTGGGGCTGCAAATTTGACATTTTTTTGAAGCGTTCTGTACTTAGGTTGGCAAAGAACAAGTTTCGTTAATACAACCAATGAGCTACAGACATTGTGTAAAGTGGTTGGAGATATGAACCAGTGTTAATGTAGCGCAGTAACACGATTTACTAATCAGTTACCGCCAGTGCAAACCATTGAGCACTGAGCCTTGCAGTGTACGATATCAATAAAATATAACAGGTCTTCCCATGCATCATGTAGCCAATTGTCTACACTGGGAATGAAAGGGTTAACCACAACAATTGATGAAAAAATGAATGAACAACTTCGATTTTTACAAAACTAACAAAGAGGTTTTGAGATGTTTAAGAGCAAGGAAAAGGAAAGGCACAACAAAAACCAACGTTATGTTAGGTGGATAACACAGCACAGAGCAGACACATTTTTCTGCTATACCTAGTCCAGCAGTTGTAAACAATTTGTTTGCTGTGTGAATCATATCCTGCAGCACTCCATTAAATATTAAGTGACACATCCATCACATAATAGCATTACTTTAAGTAGTGTTTATGTTGCAATAGCTATTTTTTAATTGGTACTATCCTGATAGAGAAAAAAAATTTCTGAATACTGTAACACAGACAAAGAAAAAGAATCACTACATTTAATTTAAGTGTTGCACATATTTAAAAAAATTAAAACAGGGTTAATATAAAAACTTTAGAAAGTTGTTGTGATTAACTAGTACTAATAGCGAACTGAGATATAGCACCACTTCCACATTTACAGTGATTCATGATGCATTTCATCTTATATATCTGTGCGTATATACAAGTGTGTTTTATTTCAACACCAAGTTTTTTTAATCTTCTGAATAGACCCACATTAAAAAAATATGACAGCTTCACAGTTCCGCAAAACTGTAACAGTTACCGTTAATTTTTTTTAAGTTGATATTTACTTGGTGTTTTGAATGCCCCAGAGCAGTGACATGCCTAAGTAAAGGAACATTAAGTATTTTGGAAATTGGGAAGGAATCGACCAGGGTCTGATGATTTGGTAGATTTATAATTTGTATTCATTATTGTGTTCAATGTAATAAATCTGAAGAACTAATTAATTCACATAGGAAGTAGGTACAGAAACCAATGTACATTGACAGGCTCTATATTCCTGAGAATGTGTCTGATGTAGGAATGCAAGGAGTGTGAATAAATGAAATGAAATGAAATGAAATGAAATCAATCAAGGCGCAAGAAATTAGTGGGTGCATAGAGTCATTGCATATCATCACAGATCAGTGTGTTTTGAAATGTTTTGTTGTATAATGTACTTTTGAACATAACTTTTTCACCCTTTTAAGAAACATGACAAAAATATATACTCAATACAATTACCACTTTCTCAAACTTGCAGAATTTGTACTAAAACATGATTAAATAATTATCACAAACTACACACTCAATTAAGTCTCTTTAAATACCCAGCAGTAGAATTTCTGTTAGCACAGTTGCCAGAACTGTTGTGAAACACTAACTTATACATTTCTGTTTAGGGTAGCACCAATTTCATCTAAATGTATCATTAAAATTAAAATTAAAATAGTGACCAATAAAGATAGATATGTGTATTGAAAATGTCAAAGCTCAAAATTTCATGAACAATTTAGAAATATACTTTACACACATTTGTGTAATTTGGATGCAAATAACACTATTTAACAAGAACATCACTGTGCTCATTCAACCTCTCTTAGTGTTAGTTGATAACATGCATAAAATTGAGCCATTTTGCCTGTCGGGAATTATCCAAGTTAGCTACAAAGATGCTCTCATACTCTCACATCATGAACCAGCTGATAGAATGAAAGAAGGAATAAAGAAAAATCACTAACAGACACAATATGAGATTTTAAATTTGTACGTTGTCTTGTGACATGGTACAATATTTTTAATGACATTAACAAAAGAAATAAAATTAATTTTTATTAAGGCTTGCAAATTTTAAGAATGATAAATAATTTTAAAGTGTCTTCATAAATTGTAAATAGGCCTAACTATCAAAGTAAATTTAGCTTACAATTAACTACATTTTTCTTTTAAATTGAAGATCATGTCCAAAGCAGGAAAAGGGAGAGAGAGAAAAAAAAAGGGGGGGGGGAGGAGGGGGGAGGATTTGATTGCAAAGAGAAAAAAACTTGCGTTAGCCAATACCAAAATCTAAAATGGATTTAGTGCCAACAACACTGTTCAAGGATGCTTTGGTGCTATATCTTCTATCAACAATTGCTAAATAAGGGTCTGGTGGAGATGCTTTGTTCAGCGCAGCATTGAACGCTGATGAAGTGAGATAAAGATGGAGAAGCAATGGAACATAAGGTTGGTAGAAATGGGAGTGCCCAGAGAAAAACTGCCCGCCAACAGCAATATCAATGTTTCCCCACACGTGAAAAACTAGGTGATCCTGCCTGGAATCAAATCCAGTTCTACTTGGTGGAATGTGAGCAGGTGAAAAACAATTGTATAAATTGAAGCTGATAAGAACTACTTAACATTTCAAATAGAAGGTGAAATGTATCAAACAATAGACTACTTTGCACACTATGTTACGCAGCCTATTAATGTTAATTTTAGTTTCTGTACTGTGTGTTTTGTTAGTTTATTAACTAAATCAGTATGTACCATATGTTTAAATTCCATGGTTCAGTGCATGGAAAAGCTACAATGCCCTAACTGCACCTTTAATACACATATTATTATGAACATTGTTATGAATTAAAAAACTATTTCTCTATGAAGATTGGTACTACAAGCTAAAAGTAATTACAGTAATGATTACATTCTTTTGCTGTAAGTTAATCTTTTTTCAGGTCTATCTTTTTTATAAGAACCAATGGAGAATGGTGACAAAGGGTAATGCAGTCAACAGTTTACTAACAGCGACAAGCAACAGTAATGTTAGTCACAATGAAGGTGGTAGCAAAACATTAATTTTCTTTTAACCCCAAGCTATAAAGTTTGCTAAAAATTGGTATTAAAAAAACAAAAAGGATTTCAAACTTTATAATAGTTAATATTACACACAGAATACAGACAATGATCACTGCCAAAACCAAAATTAAATTTATAGGAAAACTGAAAAGAAATATGCGACTCCTAAAAAAATTAATATACACCCTTAATAAGAGTTACGAATGTGCATTAGCTTACACAAATGGCTAAAGTTTAATAAGAACTACAAGATTAAAACAAAAAAGATATGTGGAAACTACATTAAAAACTTTTTACGAACAGACATGCACAATGCAGTTACTTTTTGAAAAGTGTATTTTTATTTCAATAGAACAAATACTGAATACAGGATTATTATCACAAGAAAATTTCTTTTAGTTACAAATCATAAAAACATTAACTGTGAAATGTACCCAAGAAACAACCATAAGCAGCTTGTAGCCTTCCGATATTAACAGTCGGTTTATTTCACCAGATATTAACAGTCGGTTTATTTCACCAGATATTAACAGTCGGTTTATTTCACCAGTCATACTCTTTCTGCAGTTTTAACACCACTACGTTTGTGATTGTAATTTAATGAAAAATATGGGAATACAATAATACCTATATGAAAGGACTTCAGCCTATTTCATTTATTCATTTAGTCCATATTCTACACAAATTCTTAAATCATAACTGTAAATCTTGCCTAGTGTCAGTGGTGTAGTAACTACCAATTCAGATATTATTGGATCTGTAGTGTAAATTAATAATGTAAATGATACAAAAAAAATGTACAACTTATGTTACAAATTATTGCAAAATAGGAGAAAATTACAGTATTATATGGCACATTAATTAGTAGATTACAAAAAATTTTATAGCTTTTCATGTAGGTAAAAACAATTTCATTTCAAAACCAAAACGATAACTAAACTGATGCATCACATTGTTTGCACAACAGGTAAAAATATGTAAATGTCAAGCAATTAAATAAAGATACAGCTGGTATTAATAGAGATTTTTTTTTACAATAGTAAATAACTGCGAGAACATAGACCATTGCAAAGTTTATCTAGTAAAGAGTCAACTGAACCCCATTTTGCTAATTTCAAGTTACTGCTAAGCTGCAAAACATTTAATCAATTATCAATACTTGAAGGCCCACAAACTAAACAAATGTAAGCGAAATTGGTAAAGGAAGGCTTAAAAAGTGTATCCAACTCTCTAGCTGACGCCATCACATTATAAGTACTCAATCTGCAGCAGTCTTGCTAGTCCAACAACAATCCCACTTCTCGTCGCAGTTCTAAAAATTTTACTTGAGATGTTTATAAGAGCATCAAACTATTTGACTTGAATTCCCTAAAACAGTGTCAGCCCTTAAACAGAAGGGAAAAAGAAAAGTCTAAGGAGGTGAGGATGGGGGAGAAACGGAATGTGTAGGTCACACAGTAAAGTGTAAAAGGACACGTTATCTTTGTGAAATAATTTAATCCCTGGATGCGCAAAAGGGCCAAGTGTTCCCGTGTTTCTTCTTAAAGCCTTCTTTCTATATTTACAGATTTCAATGTAAAAATGTTTACTAGCTGTTTGCCTTTTGGGACAAACTCATTAAACAAAATTCCTTTCATGTAGGAGCAGGAGAGGAAAAAAATATATATAACATAGTTACAAACTTTGTAGCTGTCTTCAATCTTGATGTCCTCTCACAATTTCCCACTGAGCGGATTGTTGTAGTGATAATGAAAATAGTCCAAGACTGTTCTCCAATTTTTTTTAAAATTCAAATGAACATTGAAATACAGCCACCTCAGGACACATTTTTCAGCAATTCATTTCCTCTCACTGAATGCTTGAAGAAGACTCATACAACCTCTCATATACTCTAATAGTTATTGTACTCACAAATGGTCAGAACATCATTATTTTCACCTGAAAATGTTTTCCTTTTTTGGGCACACAAAATAATAGGAATCAATGTCTCTTGCTTGAGACTTCTTGACCAAAAGCTTGCTGGGGCAGCAACAGGTTCTTTGTGGATGTGTTAATGAGCTCAAGCTGAAATTCCTGCTCGCTTTGCTATTTTGGATTTCTGTGGCTGCCACTGTTTCACTAAACTTTGCACCAAAGTTTTGCTTTTGCTGTTTTTATCTTATTACTCCAAGAATAAATTCAGTGCCCTTGTTAATGTTCATCCTTTAAACCTCATACTACTGTCATTTCATGATTGTAGACACACACCATTAAAGAGTAATCTAGCTAAAACTGCAGGTTGATATAACACTTCAACTCAAAGATAAAATTCCATTGTAAAGAATGTTATATAACTCTACTGTCAAAAAGATATGGATTTCTCAAGGGGAAGTGCATTGTGCAACCAATATCAGGGTATTTAAAGAACATACAAGGAGGTAAAATATATTTTGATGTATCAAAAATGATATGTAAAAGGTATTTGTACAATATACTTGCTTAAGTTTTGACTTACTACTTTTATTTCTGCACATACAAAGTCAGTATTCATGAAATTGATTTACCATGACTGTCTCGGTGGTTGGGAAATATTTGTTGCCCTGCAACTCGAGTTGACTGTCCACATCACATACAACAAGACTGTTTTTGAAGTAAAAATGACATAATTTTCACAAATACGGTTTACTGACTTATAATCCTTAATAACATTAAGCCACCTGTTTTTGTGTTTCAAATATTAACAATTTGAATAATGATGTAAATAATTTTATACCAAAGCCAAAAGAGTATAGTAGTTGACATTTACACCACATACTAAAAAGTGGGCTTCAAAAAAATCAGAGAAATAAATTAATCAACAGGTGCAAATACCTTTATGATTTTATCGCCACTGTGCAAGCCCGCTCGTTCCGCCGCTCCACCTGCAGGAACAACGTGCCAACACATAAATACAACAAACACACATTCCACTACAGATGCACTACAATACAATACAATACAATACAATACAAGCATGCTGGAGACACATAAATAGTGCTGAAAACATCTATGTGCATTCACTCCATACTTGATTTGTGATGATAATAAAAAAAAGAACAAGTACTGACTACACAAAAGTAGAGAGAGTTAAAAATATCATAGGGTACAAGGACTCACAATAAAAAAAGAAGGTAAAAAATTAACACCAACGACTTACATAAAAACTTGTGTGTTAAGTGAAACTGTTCTTTGTCTCTCATTGGGTACATGAAATGGATGAATAACTCTTGTATTGCATCTCTCCATTTCTTTACCTACACAGCCAGTTGTATTACATTACTGCACTATTTATGCAATAAATATTTTATAATGTTATAACAAAAATCACACCAAAAACTTGCATCATGAATTTTCAATAATTTGCACCACACAGTAAGTTCACATCACAATGTGTCAGTACAGAGTAAAACAATAAGGTTAGCAATTAATATCAAAAATACCTTACTGGACACGAACATACAAGTCAACGATGGTCAAGTTTCACTTCTTTTGTGTAAGCACCTATAGGGTCATTGATATTGAAATAATTTACAACTAGGGGTATTACAAAACAGTCTATCCCAAACAATTTTTTACAACCAATGTGTGCCAAGATGATGATGAGGGGCCAAGAATTCTACTACTGATAACATCACACATACATGCAATGAAAAATCAACATAAAAATAATTCTCTCAGCAAACAAAGTTAATGTATTTAGGCCTATTTACGTAAGCACTTCTCTGATGTTATGTTTAATTACATGTCATGGAATTTAAACATGTTTCCATGTTAACTCCAAAGATTACACACTGTAGCAAGCAAGTACGCAATTTTATTAGGAAAATTTCTAAATAGATATAAATAAGGGAAAGTATGTTAATTTTAAAAGGGAACAAGGGATGGGGAAAATCTCATAGGCTAAGAGTTGCCTTGGAAATCAAATTATGGACACAGTATACTCTTATTTATAATTCAGGTATTTGGTCTTAAGCTTCTAATTGTGCAACCATGTAAAACTCATAACAACAGTTAGAATTTTCAATAATTTTTTTTTTTTTCAAGTATAAGCCATTGACATGACTAACAAGGAAGCAGCCAAAACAAATACCATAGAGTTTTCCAAATTCCTAAAAAACCCATTTTATCTGGACAAAACTTTTATTAAATGATGACCAACTCAAATCACTTCGGAGGGCATGCCAACCCAAAATCTGGACACTGAAAACCCCTATCACAGTTTTCAACACATACTATGTGTTAGTTTATAGCTTTATTCTCTTAACCAAGTTTCTCAATAAAAATTTGCTTACCCATATTAACTGTACCCAACTAATCCGGATAATCGAGAGTATACTGTAAGATATGACAATAATAATTTCTTTAACAATATGAATAAACAGACTACAATATGCTCTTACAAACAAAAGCAGCAGCACTCAGCATTTCTATTTCATGTTGAATGATGTATTGCTTGCTGTTGTTGAGTTCGGACTCGTCAACCAGCATTCAGCTGTGCCTTGACAATTCTGAAGTGAATGCTCATAGTGCAAACAGGATTACGATTTTGTGACTTAGCTATTACAAATGGTATATTATGAATACTAAATGAAAATACTTCAGCAGATAAAATTTAAAAGAGGTGTGGAGCGTGATGCGGAAAGAAGAAATGGCAAGCACAACAAAATTTAAATAATCTTGATGTGAACTGTTAAGGTTCTGAAAATATAACTCTTATGCTAAATTAACATAATTTGGTCTAATGTGGTCTATATTTTTCATGATATGGCCAGTATTTTCATCAGAAACATGCCTAACAATTATCACATGATTCTGGAAATGTATTGTTTGTACATCAACATACTGTAAGATTACACTATTACTATACATTTATTTCAGAAGAAAGACATGTCATTGCTAAGATCAGAGCATGTCATCTATATCAGCAAAACTAATACACGATATGAATAAAATTTAGCAAACTTCTAAAATATATCTGATGCACAGTTTAATGCAGACAAATAATTTTAAACTGATGTGACTACAAATCAAGCCGGAGTGGAATTTAAATTTCGGGATTGCAGGGTAAATGAGTACATGCTGATGCAAAGGGATTCATGAAAAGACTTGCAGCATGTGCAAGTCTCCAACACCATCACAGCTGATTACATGGAGTCAAGCCAACATTAACACATGGAGGTGTTTTTAAAATAACCAAGTTGAACAAGAGAAAGTGCTTGAACAAATTCTGGGCTTCATCTGAGAGATTTTTGTAAATTTTCCAAGCAATTGAACCAGACCTCGCCCACATTCCACTCATGCCCCAATTTTTTGGAGCTCAGTTTTTAATGCTGCTTATTAAAATCCCCACTTTAACTTTATACTATAGGCTGTTCACAGTAAAATGAGCACTTTTGAAAGCCCTGATGAAGATCTACTTGTATACACGTTGTGTATTCATCCGCCTTATGTAAAATTAACATTGTCATGGGCCTCGCCACTTTGTTCATGCGTCGGTCTGTTGAAATTGTGTAATTATTAGAAAACTAAATATTTTACAATTCTGCTCATTTTTACACTTTGATGCATAAAAAGAAAACCAGAAAGTGAATCAAATAATTTAATTTATCACAAACGGTTACTGAATACTTTTTATTTGACGTTATGATATGGAACTACTTTCACTCCATTGTTACCAACTTTACTATGTTATTTTATGGTGAACATTCTTTAATAGGAATGAGAGAGCAACTTGTACACTAAACTCAGCCTGAACTTGAATCTTATATCCACACTACTACACATTTACTTACATAAGTTTTTCACAATTTTATGTAAAACTAAGTTAATTTTAAATCTAATGAATTCAGTTTTTTTCTTTAAATATAAGTGCACTGTTAGTGTATTTTATTCATTGATTATCATTACAAATTAAATTGTGTTTATTATAAAATTTAATTCTTCTAACACATTTAACATTAAAATGCAGTGCAAAGTGAACGGTGGAAAGCGGTTTGCAAAATATGGAGAGAATAAAAGAAAAAAATTAAAAAGAAGTATGGGCAAAGTTGAACAGCTCTTATCATATTTTTCCACAAGAAAAAAATAATAACAATTTGTTCTCCGTTGTCTTGATTAACCGCAACTTATCAAAGCCTATCTAGATACCTCTAAAACAAAACTATACTATACTTATAAATTATATACCACAGCAGGAGTGGGCACAAGCAGTTATGGAGACAAGAAATTAGAGCTTTCCTGTAAATTTGCTGTTCGACTGTATGTTGCTATATGTGCTAATACTTGAATTCTTATATATATGCGTGGGCTCTGCTCACCCTTAGCTATGTTTCACTACAACTGGCAACACTGTTCCCCAAATATCATACGGTTACCAAGTGTAACCATACATTTTCTTAATAATCCTTTTATATCTCACAAATTGTTTTATTTATTACTGTTTTACGATTTTTCTTGCATTTATGTTTTTTTGCTAGATGGCCACTTGACAGTGCTGAGTCTGAGAGTAGGCTCTTGCATGCCATCACGTGAAGTTTTTCACCTGTGCACTGTGGACAGACACCGGGTCCGAAAGGAAGCAGAAGGCAGACCACGCACGGAGGAAAGCATGTTCAGTGGAGCAGCACCAGCGTTTGTGCTGACTGCATTGGACTAAACTAAATGAGCTCGACTGGATTTGTAGTCTGCCAGGAGTTGTTTTTTAAGTAGTTGAGCGACAAACTGAAGAGCAAGGTGCATACGGGAGCAAGACACAAGGTACAAGCAGATAACTGGGGTCAGCACTCAAAACTGCACATAAGAGCTGTTCTTGGGCGGGTACATCCTGGGTTTAGTTATCCACCTTCAATTTCTACAATTTCCTCCCAGCATCATGACACAAAGCAAGGTGGCTGTCAACCACGAGGATAGTGCATCACAGTCAAGAGGGCAGCCACAGCAGTCAGTGGAGAGAGTCAAATATGCACATGCTGTCCACGTAACTACTTCTGTGAAAAATTGCTGCTTTTAAAAAGTACTGTAAGTATTTTTAAATTTAATGTACTGTTTCGTACGTTTTCAAAACGAGTGTTACATATTTTGGAGACTGCAGGTTTATAAAGCAACTTTTGGATTTGCTGTCCCGTGTCTATTCTCAATGTGCCTGTTGAATACATAGTAAACATTGCAAACTCTACTCCATCAAGCAGCCACATTTGATAATACTTGTGGATGACTAAATTTATTAGCTTCATTTTTAGAACAATTTGCACATTTTAGTTAGGCCATTACATTATTTTTATATGGCGTTTTATGCGAGATATAATAGTAGTAAGTAAATAATTCTGCATATAAATTTGTTGTACAGCATATTTATAATATGCCTTTTTTGATTTAGCAATTTTAAACGAGTACACAATTAATAAAAAAAAAGAGACAGCCATGTTACCAATAGAAGAGTTAAGGTATTAATTGCCCACCAGGCAAGAACATTTACACTTACACCTAACATCCCCCCTCACCAACAAACTTTTCAGTTTTATAATTTCACCACCATTACAGAATGTTATTCCTTTTTTTTTTTATTAAAATAAAGTAAAATAATTGCAGTGGTCCAGAACTTCCATATGCATACTACTTAGATAATTTATACATCATGAAATTTATAACTTTACCAGGCCCATTTGAGATGAATATATAATTCCTCTGTTATACATATGCCACTGATGTGCAATAGCAGCAAACTGCACTCAGACAAGGTCAAGATAAATGAGATGCGTATGGTACTAATTGGAGCCGTCTGCCTTTTTCCAAGGGCAGACCTGTTATTCAGGCCAGCAGGAAGAATGGATGAGATACGCAATGAGATGGGGTGAAGCACCAGCAGAACAACAACAGGAGATGAAACGTGAATGGTCCACAAAAACTACCACATCATGGCCCTTATCCACCATTTCCCACATGAAAATACCCCTATGAAAAATTTTTCTCTGCAGGGGACCTGGAATTGAATTAGGGATCTTAATGTGAAGAATAGTGCTCAAACCATGGCATGCTTGGTTGAAGGAAGGTAAAGGAAAAATCTGAACCAACAGTGCAAATACATTTACTAGTATAACACAATTTTTTTTTCTGCCCATATTCTCCTAAACAAGAGAATTTTTACCAATTCACTGTGAAAATGTTTTTTACCATATTCAATCCTAGGTATTTTTACAATACTTTGCCCACGAAAAATAAAGTTCCTAAACTTTTACACAGAAAATGTACTTCCCTAACAAGTTATGTAGGTCCTAGTTACAACCTAGAATGAGTTACCTGTTTCTTATTCAGTTATTCATAGTTAAAAGCTATTCACGATAAAGTGAGCACTCTTGAAATCAACCTTAGAAAAAAGTCACTGCGCCTGCCTGCATATATTTGAACAGGCACACTAAGTGACATGCACTCATTAATGTTGGTAACGATGGACAGAAAGTAGTTATATATCTTAACGTCGAATGAAAATTGTTAGGAAACCATTTGTGTTCACATAAATTATTTCTTTCGCTTTCTGTTTATTTTAATGCATTAAAGTGTGAAAATGTGAGCAGATTTGTAAAATATTTAGTTTTGTAATGAGTTCACAGTTTCACTTAACTGAAGCATGAATAAAGTGATGAGGTCCACGGCAATGTTAATTTTACATAAGGTGGAAGAATACACAACATGCATACAAGTAGATCTTGGCACTTGTATGGGGGGGGGGGGGGTGGTGGAAAAGCACTTTTTACTATATACTGGCACTGGTAGAGACATTGAGACGTGTCTTGTGAATTAACATATGAAAAAAAATTAACACTGGACTACTACATTGATTTTGTACCAGTGTTCCACAATGTGAGTGAACAGTCGCATACAAATATGAAAAGAGGGATTCATGACAGACACAATACTATACCACTGGGGTGTGAACCCACAACTGGAATGCCAAAGCCAAATAACAATGTTTATCAGGAGCATGAAGCATTCAGTTACAAGTATAGCTTAGCTTATACCTTATCTAAATTAATGTTCTGATGAAGTACATTAACTGTATAAGCTATTAACATAAAATTAAGTATATGAAGTGTACATTAACATAAAACTAAGTACATTAACTGTAAATTAATCTAAAATTACATTCAAAATAATTTATTTCTACTTACAGTTGTATAAATTTAAGTTATTTATTTATTATACCACTACTAAGTTTGATTAATGTTAAAATTTCGAAATTATGGTTAAATGGTGAAATATTCTGAACTATACATGTGGTATTAATGCACAAATTCAAGAACAAAAAATATACCACTCACTTTCTTGTGTTAAAAGCCATTTTTGAGGACAGTGCATTCTAACAATGTTATAGTCATTTTTAGAAAACTATTCAATGAGAATACCAATGATAATTTCCATTTCCTTGTAGTAAATTTTGTTTCGTATAATTTCCGAGGTTTAATCCTTATTAGCACGTTATATCTACTTAACAAGACATTTCACTATGCCACCAGATTTTGATTACACGCTGTTTTTTGAAAAGTGGCACAAACATATTGTTACAAGTCCAAATGCTTCATCAAACTGGTTAACCCTTACCTCATTACACCTGTAACTCATATTTTTGACATCATCATCTGCTGAACTGAAGAAGTGGAGGGAGTATTGGACCCAGTCATGCAAATGGGATTACACAGAAGTCTTGGCCGTAAAGGAATGTTTTCCTGCACTTGAATAATTTACAGAATTGCCAGAGAATGGCAGTGTGGAAGATAATTTAGATTTAGAGAGACTACTCACAGCTATAAACACTGCTTTGCATTTCTGGATGGCAGTTCCTGTGTGGCATATTCTGTGCAGTATGTTACTGGAGTGGAAAAGCAAAATGGACTTTGAGACACTGAAGAAAACCCCTCATAGCAGAATGCAGGAGTACATGACTGCAAGAATGGCAAGGGTCAGAGCAGCATAAGAGCAGCAACTGGAGAGTGCAATGATACAATGAGAGTGTTTGAGGTGCTCTGAAGCTAACAGTGTGTGGAAACTGTGGTTAATCTGAGACACATTACAGAGGCAGGACTAGTTTGATGAAAGACTGAGATTTTTTTATGTTATGTACATATAAGCTGCTTATACTAGTGTCAACAGTAGGCATAAATAATAGCCAATATACAGAAACTATGTTTTTTTCTACATTGCCTAGTATCGTCCAAAACTGGAGATTTGAATTTAACTTTCTAATATAATTTTTTAATTTACCTTTCAAACTCTGTATCACATTATGCACCTGGCTATGTCCAAATTACTGCATTAATAGTCAAAAATTAACTTTTGCACTGTGTGACAAATAAAACTGGTAGGTAGAAGCACATTTTAAATATTTTTTCTGCAGAAAATTATACCTATAAACCAAAAATAAAAACCAAACATTTAAATGGCACACATTTGGATAGCTGTAAGCCTGAATGGAACACACACAAATAAAAAGGTTGAGAATAACACCTACCTTCTTTCACAGACTGGACATACACTGGATTGTCACCGGATACCTTCATACCGTAACCATGTTCATCTTTATTAACTATAACTGTAACTACAGGCACGTGATGAGGGCTCAAACTACTGTCCAGTGGTGTACTGACAGAAGACGGCCTGGATCCTATGGAGCGACGGAATGATGGGCCATTTGACAGCCCTGTTGGCCTGAAACACACATGGAACACAGAACTGAGTGAAAACTGTAAATTTCATTCCTATACACTTTGCCTCAAATAAATGTCATAATAAAGTTCCAGCATAAAACAGCATTTGTAGGGTATAAGTAAGGTAAAGACCATAGTAAAACAAAAGTGTTTAATTCATTTTGATTGAATTAATATAAACATAAAAAATTCTACTTTAGGAAAAACCATTGCATGTATGGATATTCACTTATTTTTTTCAAACGTATCTCATCCAGACTAGAAAAAAAAAACATTTTCCTGTCCATTTTTACCCTTCAAATAGGGTATATATCAAATAAGAGGGATAAATAAGCAACAACTTTTAACACATGCTCAGAAGGGCAAAAATTAAGCACAGCAGACAATTCCCTGTAAAATGTGCTATATTTTAATATATGATTCATAAAAAATATATATATATATAAACTAAATTCATGTCTTCCTTATAAACTAACTATTTATGGAAGTCCTCTTTATGGTTCTGTATTATATCATATTTATCACTACATGTGGTGCATTAAAATTATTTTGTACTTGTTAGATAGTAAAATATAGAGACCAAATATGTTATTTTGAATTTAAATTTTCCTTTACTAAGCACACTTTTTTCGTGTCCTTTCTTTACTCCTACTGGATCGTGGCCGAAAGTTTTTGAGAGTGAAAATTTAAAGTTTTAAGGATTGTGTGTGTGTGTGTGTGCATGTGTGTGTGTGTATATGTGTATATGTATATATATATATGTATATATATATATATATATATATATATATATATATATATATATATATATATATATATATATATATATATATATATATATATATATATATATATATATATATATAATATCTTTAAATTGCAGAAAAAAAATTATAAGTCGTTGGCGACTGGAGATAGGTAGGGGCATGTCCAAGTCTTCAACTCTGTGGAAGACGAAGCCATAGTCGTATGATTTCGTCTTTGATTAAAAAATCTTATAAAAATTGTGATATTTTTGTTTTAAGCAGTAGATTTTGTTTAAGAAAGTGGCCAAAGGTCAAGGTCGCATGACAGTCAAGGTCAATGTTGCTTGTCATGATTCCTGCTATTGTGAGGCAAATCGACTTTCTCAGTGTGTTTCCACAATTGTTTTATAAACAAAACTAGCTTTTACCCGCTGCTTTACACATGGCCCCACTATCGGGTGCTCTACCCTCTGGGCTACTACGATCCCACTATAGGATTCTCTACCCACTGAGCTACTGCGGCCCCACTATCGGGTTCTCTAGCCATTGGGCTACTGCGACCCCACTATCGGATGCTCTACCCAGAGCACTACTGCGGCCCCACTATATGGTTCTCTCTACCTACTGAGCTACTGCGGCCTCCACTATTGGGTTCTCCACCCACTATCGGGTTCTCTACCCACTGAGCTACTACGGCTCCACTATTAGGTTCTCTACCCACTAAGCTGCTGTGGCTCTTGGAAAAGAATGTAAGCCAGCCCATAGACGAAAAAGAAAGGAGAAATTTTTAACAATGCTTTTTTATGCAGTAATCCTAAGAAAAGTTTAATCCAGAACCTATGTATATCCCTAATCATAATTTTTTTTAAACCTTTGGGATATTTTACTGGGGTAAAAAGTAGCCTATGTCACTCTCTGGACCTCCAACTATAACTGTGCAAAAAATCACGATCAATTGCTTCATTTTGACGTGAAAGAAGAACAAAACAAACACACTTTCAAATTTATTTATACAGTAGTACAAGGATGTAGCTTTTTTCCCTTCATCCTTAGTGTATATGTCGACCAAAATGGTGGTCAAGGTCACGGTCGGATGATATTATGGTTCCTGCTATTGAGAGCAGGGCAAATGGTTTTTCTCAGAGTGTTTGCATGTTTTCTCTTCATCCTTAAAACAAAAATTGTGTATTTAATAGTTACAAACTAAATAACGTTTTACCTTGGCTTGTATAACTGACTTCCTCTCCTAAAGAGAAGTGCATGTGTGTGACTCGACTGGTCTGCCATGCTGGAGTGTGGTGTCTCTTTCTCTCGGCTAGTATTCTGGGCCATCACTTCGACTTGCCAAGACCTGCACGCTGTGGCCGACCATCTGGGATGCTTTACAGATTCTCATGATGTTAGCTGATTGCACAACTTTGGCCGGGTTGGATGCATTCCGCTGCTAGTGGTGCGGGTTGTGCATGCTGGCAGTAATCTGAATGTGATGGTTCCGTTTCAGTCGGTGTGATGACTAGGTTGTCAGTCACAGTTTGGTTGCTAAATGCTGAAGTTGGCAATGCTCAGCTGATCTGGTACCTAGAGTGAGAACTGGTTTGTAAATATTCTTTGCCTTTTTATTATACACAATTCTTTCCATGAATTTTTCTTTTTAATTTAATTTGTTTGAGTCTATATTAATATGTTTCTGGTATATTTTATTATATTGTATTTGTTCATGTGTATATTTTATTGTTGTTAGTTTCGGTAGTGTGCCATTTTTATTTTGTTTGCATTTTGAATTATATTAGGGAAGTCACCGCTTGGCATGCATCAATCGGGCCTTGCAAAGCGGTAGGTAAGACCTCGTGTACCCTGAGTAAAGAGCAATGTATATTAAGTCCATTGGCGAGTGAGTTAGAATTGAAGAAGCCGAATCCTATCGGGTACAGAGTGTCTCAATCCTGTGCCATTCTGCTTGTCCTTTTTGTGTTTTTGGCCTGATGCAGCTAGTTACAGTACTCATTGTCTGACCACCATGACTTCCTTGATATACCGTGCAGATAAACCCACTTTGCTGGCCACTCTTAGTGCCGCTAATGTGATGGCAAAAGAGACAGACAGTATACATGAACTGTGTAATAAAATGGTTGGATATTTACATAGTGGAGATAAGGGTAGCCAACAAACAAGTGGGAGTGAGACCAGTCAGATAATACGGCAAATGGGAAACCTTGATATTGCGCAATCACTGGCACATTCTTCTTTGAATACAGTTAGTGAGGGCTGCAATGTAGAAAATATCTTGCAATTTTGTTTGCAATTAGATAAAGTGCAGAAAATGAAAATCTTTCAAAATGATACGCAAGCGGTGATAAGCAAGTGTACAAATATTGTTTTGGAAATCCTGTTAGCGGGTATTATTCTTGGGAAAGAATGGTGCATAATAAAAGGGAGGCTTTGTAAGGAATTATGTCCCAAAAGGGCTAAAGAGGGTTTGCTAAAAAAAAAGTATGTTCGTTTTCAAACTAAGGGTGAAAGTGTTACACATTGTTACCAATCAATAAGTGAAAATGCTGGAGCCTTAAACATCTGCATAGAAGAAGAAAATTTAGTTGTTATTGCTATTGAGGAGTGAAAGAGTGAACCATAACTATCTGCAGTCCCTGGATCAGATGAAGTGGGCAATAAATGTCTAGCATAGTTTGCATGTTAACCAATTATTTGATCAGGAAAATGGTAGTCAGACAGAGAGGCAACAAACTAACTAGGTAAATAATGATAAGGAACAGGTTGTAGCCACGAGTGTTAAAACGTAAATGTTATGCATGTGGTAGTGAAGAAAACGTAATTGCACAATGTAACAATAAGAGAAGAGAAATAAGGTGCTTCAGTTGTAATCGTAGGGGGGATGTGCTTAGAGATTGTAAATTATCGAAAGGGCGCAACGAGAAGAGTAGTGAGACTGTAGCGGTTGTAGGCCGTCATAACGAAGCGAAAAGAAAATTGTATGTGGCTGTTAGGGTAAAAGAGAAAGAAATTTTGAATTTGTTAGATACCGGGGGGGGGGGGGATGATTATCAGCCAGGAACTAGCTAGTGGATTAGTAAGAGAGTTTCCCGAATTAAAGTCAAGATTACAAGTAGGTCAAGCTTATCAACTGTATGTGGCGAATGGCCTGTCTTGTAATGTGTCTACGAGATTGCGTCTACACTTTAAAATCTCCGACTATTCGTGGACTAAAGACTTTTGGATAGTTCCTGGTTCAGAGAGCCCTCTTATTTGAGGGTTAGTTTGTTTTGTAACCCAAACCAATGCCAGTATTTATTTCCCCCACCATGCTATGAATTTGGGTTTGATCATCAAGGGCCCGTGATTAGGTTGGAAAAGGGAAAAATGGGCAGGACCACATGCGAAAACATTGAGAGTAAGGGTGAAGTATTCAAGCACAAAAGGGAAACTCGACAAATTACTTGGAGAATTTTAAGATGCCATTGCAAAAAAATTATGATGATGTAATAGAATGCCATATGAGATACAAATATCAGACGACATAACTATATGCCTGAAACCATACTAATGTGCCCCTCCCAAATTAAAGGCCATGAGAGACATTGTTAAATATTTGTGTAACTAAAGGATCATACAACACTCTATCTCTGTGCATGCATCATCAGCATTCTTAGTATGCAAAAAAAAAAAGGCACTACTGGTTAGTCATAGACTACCGCCTCCTGAACAAAAAGGTTAAGGCAGACCAGATTATAAACACATAATAGTAAACACCAAACAAGAATTAGTTATTCTATTTTACAATATGCACATGAACATGAAACGCGATGCAATGATGGCATAACTTTTGAACTAAGTAGTGTAGAATAGTTGATATCACATATTGAAATTTACATTCGTGAATGTGTCAAGTTTCTTAACTATATTGAAAAAGTGAAGAACCTAGATCTTGTATTCAGATCATGCAGTCTGGAGATGTTTCCTTCACTACCAGCATCCGAGAAAGTAGTTTGGAATATAAAATCTCGTTTCTCAAATGAAAAACCGAGATACGTAATTATATGTTTCCAAACAAATCGCCAAAACAACTTAAGAGAACACAGATCCTTCTGTGATTACTGCAATATTAAAAACATCAAATTATTCCTTAATAGTCAAGCATATCCTTATACGAACTTTAACAAACATTTCAGAAATGGGGAGTACCATATATGCTACAATATGTAGAAACACTTTCAAGAAATGTATTATCCCAAAGACAGTGCACCAATCTACGATCCTGAATCTTTTAAAAATAGAGTCCCTTTGTTTGTATTTTAAATTGGTAAACAAAACGATACTATGACCAATAATGTTAGTGATTCATGTATTGAAATAAGCACAAATGCAAATATTCCCCCAAATACTCAAGCTTATATGTTAATAATTCACAACAGATTAGTATCATAATGTCCAAGATAAGTTAGTTAAGGTGTTATTGTAATTGTGTTCAATATATTACAAACTGTCATCGAGTAAACATGTGTAATATCCAAGGGTTCCAAGCTCCAAACAGGTTTATTATTAAGGAATTGGCTATCACCGACTTGACCTAACAACATTATCACTGTGTTCATATTCAAAAACAACCTTTAGAGTGGAAATATTTAAGTTGCAAGTATAAGTGAACAAACACTTGGGTTACAAAAAACAAAGTGTGGACTTAATCAAAAATGTGTTCTAGCAAGTGTGTGGAATGGAAAAATAATTGATATGAAGAAAGAATCCAGTTTTTAGGAAGAAAGAATTCAATTACCCCTCATTCAAAAAGTTACATGAAACGTACAGTTATAAAACACTGTTCATCTCCGCAGGAGAAACTTCTAAATTATTGCTTCAGTGGTATTTTACTAACGGAGTGGGGGAGGAGGGGAAATTGAGGTATAAATAAAGGAACAATTCGCGATATTCATTCAGTTTATACTTATAATAGAGCAGTTTAGCGTAAAAAACTTGCACATTATGATACAAGTATGAAATTTGGTGTGGTGGTACTTTGCAACATACAAAATAAAACTAGATATACGGACATCCTGGGAAACCATCGGAACGGCCACTATATTGGAAAATGGCGCCAAAAAAATCAGTTTAGCAATAACTCTGTTCCCTTTATTCTGAGGAAAAATTTAAACCTGTACAAAAATAAAGAGCTTAAAATATTCTATAAAAAATAGGTCTTTGCGATTTTTCGTAAACACTGCCATTTGGGAGATATTTATGTTTTCAATTATAAATACATGTCAATTGTGTTAACAGTGTACGGTAATAATCCCATGGTACAACCTCGCACCTTTTGTATTGGATCAGAAATGTTCTCATGTAATATTTTACACGTTTAATGATTAATTGAAAAGGATAGGTGCAACACCACTGTAGAATTAGAAAGGGATAGGGGATAGGGTGGAGGTTATTGAAATTAATAGCTTAGTGTTATTTTAATCTCATGTGCAATGCAGTGTCTTGCAAACATTTGCCATTTGTTACATAAGTGTAATTGGTTTGGATAGTTTGTTCCAGATGACATGAAATCACACAGAAGAAAAGTATAGGTGAAATAAATTCTACTGATATAAGTTTACCACGCACATCTACATCAAATCCCACATCAGATGAAAGTAGGACAGATTGGGGAAAATTCATATTTTGTCAAGGCGATACTTCCAATGGTCTGCATTGTCCTGGAAATTCGGAAGGAAAAGATAAAGGTGCTGTTTACAAAACTGTTGCCGAAAAAATTGCCTTGCTTGAAGAACTTGGAGCTTTACCACCTAATATTCACATAGGAAGGCGTAATAATGGTGCAGGTCTAGAAGCAACAGTGCAACAGAACTCAGCTAAATGGCATAACAGCTGCCGACTGAAATTTAACGAAACAGAATTGAAAAGAGCTAGAAAAAGGAAGGCCTGATGACAGTAATGAAATATATTGCAAAGAAAGGTTTACATGTTCTACTTGTAGTTTAGGGTCACGAAGAAACCAAGGTCAGTGTATATTGTGTGAGACGGAAGGAACTGATGTGGTAACACTGAGAATTGCATCTACCTATGGCCTTGAAAAAAAATTACGCTACATTACTGTAAAACTCGAAGATGAAAAACTACTTGCAAAGATGAATCCTAGAGATATAATAGCAGTTGAATTGGAATATCATGCAAAATGTTTGACCAGTATATATAATAAGGCTAGGACTATTGATGAGAAAAAGTCACCAGACATCGCAAGAGAACTCGTTTTACAAATTTTTCTGAGCTTGTTGCTTATATAGAGGATATGCGAGAAGATAGTGACAATGTTCCTGTTTTTAAAGTAGCGGAGCTTATGAAATTATTTGACGAACGTATAAAACAAAAAAGTTTTACCAACTTTAGTAGTCATTCCACTAGACTACGGCAAAAACTTCAAAATAACTTTCAAAATCTTAAAGACTATAAGCAAGGAAGACACACACTAATAGTATTTGAAGAAGATGTTGGTGAGACTTTAATTAAAGCTTATGACAAAATAGACCATGAAGCCATACTACTATCTCAGTGTTCAAATGTAATTAGAGACGAAATTTTCAGTAACAAATCACATTTTGATGGAACACTTTCAAATGAATGTATGCACATGACATGTCAAAAGCTTCAAACATCAATTTAAATAATTCTGGAATAAATCTGTGTTATACACACAGCACGCCAAAAGGTAACTGGAAAATTACAAGCAGCAACAACTATTTATCAGCTAACAAATATAATGCAGTGCAGAAAACACACTCAAAAGACACCATGACAACTACAAAACATAAAAGATACTGTGAAACCTCATTCCCCATTTACACAGCTCTTGTTATACATGCTGAAATTCGGAATTGGGGAATTATTGACTGACTTCATTCCTGTGGAGTTTCTATATCATATGACCATATGTTGCAAATAAGTTCCGAATTGGCTAATGATATTATACTACAGTACCAACAGCAAGGGGTTGTATGTCCACCTGGTCTTCGAAAGAAGCTCTTCACTGTAGTTGCAGTTAACAATATCGACTACAATCCTACATCAGCTACCACAAAAGAAAGCTTCCACGGAACAGGAATTTTACTTTTTCAGTTTCCGAAACCAGGATGTGATGGTGAAATAATCCAAAAGGCCATTGCTAATTAATCATCCAAAAGACTGTGCACACCGAGCTACCCGAATATTATACTGCAGTTCAACCTGTGCTGACACCTCTAAAACTGCCACACATAGTACTGGAAAAGAAGACAACACCAAAGATGCTATTAAGATAGCAATGGATATGGAGTACAGGTAGCTGGAGAAAATCCACAGTACAACATTACATGAGCATGATGAAAATGAATTATTAACATGGTTCGCATTTCATGCATCAAGGCAACCAAATCACAGTATCTTGAAATGTATATTGAAATTACTTCCACTTCTTCCGGACAATGTTAATTCTACTGTAATGATAAAACATGCCATGGTATTTGTAAAAAATTCAACAGAGCACCTGAACCCAGGACAGACACCTGTTGTAGAAATCGACCAACCCCTATGTGCACTAGCCAAATAAGTAAACTGGACCTATCCTGATACTTTGGGAAAGGATAAGTATGTGGTCTTGCTTGGAACACTTCATATTGAAATGGCTGTGCTGAAAATTGTAGAAGATCTGTTAAAAAGGAGTGGATGGGCTGCAGCAATAACAGCTGCAAATATTGCCAGTGAGGGTACAGCTCAGTCATTTGAAAAAGTAGCACATGTAGCTCGTACTCGCCATGCACACCAAGTGACTGCTGCCGCTTTATATATTTCGCAACAATGAGCTTTTCAGAAGTATGTAGAAATGCTTAATCCTGAGGAAAGTGTTTTGTCATTTGAAATCTGGCATAAAGAGTAGGAAAAAACTCATCCTCAGTTCCGATACTGGAGTATGATAATTAAGATTCAGCTACATTTCAACTGTATCCTTGAAGCTGTTCGTATACCGAATTTCAAGCTGTACATGACAGTATGGAGGAACTTGTACTATGGCTTATGGCAATGGATCATATCAATTACAGTAGGTGGTTGCCCATACATAAGAGATATGAAGAACTTGCCCACATTGTATCCAGAAATATTTGAACTCTTTAGTGACAGTAAATTTACGAATCAAGGCACATATAGGAAATTTACTTCTGTTGGAATAGATCAAGCCCATGAGTGGAACAAATAAACTGGTTAAGGAAGGTGATGGTGGTGCCATAGGACTGACTATGTCTCCTGCAGCTTTGCGGCGGTGCATGGTTGCAGGGCCTGAAATTGCTCGCATTGTGCGAGAATACGAGAACATGTATTTGAAGGACGACAAGCAACCAGACAGTCATCATGAACAAACAGTGGCATCACAAAAATTATTCATTAAGAAATGACCAATATGAGTGATATTTTTGGAGACTTCGGGAACCTTTTCCTTGAAGATGATAAACAACTTGCTGTTCTTGATACAAAAGAAGTCAAAGACACAACATACTCTGGATTGGTATGATAGATCGAAAAACTGGGTGTAGAGCAGTATCAAAGCTATGTAAACCTTCGACTTGTTGACTGTGCCATTCCAATAGATGCACCAATGAAGGAAAACAACGCACATATTTTCGAGACAAAGAAAAAAACTTCAAAGCCGAAACTGCCACTTAAAGTTGCATCTGCGAAAATGGACGCAAATTGGTTTTCCCTGCTTTATATAGACTGTCAGATCAGAGGTGGGGACTTGGATACCTTCTTCGAACATGAAAATCAAACATTCCCACCATTCATTTCAGAAATGGGAAATCTCAGAAATGGGGAAAAATCGGATTTGCTGACAATTTTAGAACAGTACCGACAACCAAGCCAGGAGGTTTCAGAGTATTCAGCTGTAATAATCGATGCTGCTGCAGTTGTCCACATGATTCCTCCAAATACATCGTCAATATTTAAAGACTACTGTGATAATGAATTTGCTGGTCACATAAAAACCATTTATTTACAACAAGTTCAATGACTTGACTTAGTATTTGACACCTATACAAACAGTTTAAAGAACAACGAAAGAATGCAAAGAGGTTCTGGAATAGATAGCAAAGTTCTTCCGTTGTCTCTAGTTCCCAAACACTGGAATATTTTTTCAAAAATGACGACAACAAGCAGCACCTCTTCAGTATGCTCGCTCATAGATTCGTTTCCCAGCTAGGTAAGCCTCCAGGAAAAGAAATTATTGCAACACAAGGGAATACAATTATCACAAACAGCGAAAGTGACCATGCAGTACTGCTTCACTGTTCCCACGAATAAGCTGACACAAGACTAATTCTTCATGCTACTGAAGCAGTACAAAAGGGGCATAGTAAAACCCTTACACGCACTGTCGATACTAACGTCGTTGTGTTAGCAATTGCCTTTTTCATGGAAATACAAGCTGAATAACTTTGGATAGGTTTCGGCTCAGGGAAAAGGTTCAGATACATTCCCGTACATAAAATTGCAAAATCACTCGGCAATAAGACAAAAGTACTGCCATTCTTCCACAGCTATACTGGTTGTGATAATGTGTCATTTTCATTTGGTATGGCAAATCTAAAGCTTGGGATGCCTGGAAATCCTTCCCTGAGGTTACATCAGTTTTTACAGAGCTATCTCAGCCTGTATCTGAGGTATTCCAAGAGCAGTTCAAAGCAGTAGAGAAGTTTGTCATAGTTATGTATGATCGGTCAAGTGGAGAAGACGATTTGAACATTGCCAGGAAAGAACCTTTGCACAAAAAGGTAAACCCATGGAAAGAATTCCGCCAACTTCAAGTGCTTTACTACAGCATGTCAAACATGCCACCTTTCAAACTGGTCATGTGTGGGGAAATACTTTGCTTCTGATCCCATCATATCCTGACCCAAGTAACTGGGGATGGGAAAAAGACAAGGACTCAAATTGAGACCAACCTGCACAACACTTCCACCAGCAACAAAAGCCTGTTTTGAAGTGATTAAATTGGTTGCAAAAATAAGTGTAATGGCAATAAGAAATGCAGGTGCAATAGAGTATCACTAAATTGCACTGTAATGTGCAAGTGTGAGGGAGAATGTGCTGGAAAGTAGATTCTTCTGTGCATAAGCCAAGTTCTCTGACTTTTTGAAGAAATATATATCTCGTAATTGCATAGGTCAAGTTCTCTGACTTTTTGAAGAAATATATATCTCGTAATTTGTAAATAGGTTCTGCAAGAGGGGGACAGAAAATGTGCTTTGTTAACATGGTGAAGACTACTGATAAATAAAAATGCGAGTTATCTGTAAAGTCGCTTGACTTACGAAAAACATTGTAAGGAAGTGTTCTGTAGAAAATTTTAAGCGCTTTAATTTTGTATATAGGAGTATTTTTCCTCAGATTAAAGGTAAAAGAGTTATTGAAAAAAAAAAAAAAACTGATTTTCAACCACCATTTTCCAATACGGCGGCCATCCCGATCGTTTTCCAGGATGTCCCTATATCTAGTTTTATTCTGTATGATAAAAAGTACCACCACACCAAATTGCAAACTTGTATCACAATGTGCAAGGTTTTGCTGAAAAGTGTTGTTAAGCTGCTCTCTACTACTAGTGGAGATCGTGATGGAGAAGTTTATCCCACAGTCCAAGTATGCGCGTGTGCTCCAGGATACAGAACGGTATGGTTCCAGGTCGATGACAACAGTCCATTAAACATTGAAATGTGTGATGGGAAATAACATTGCGTTTTTCACTAATTAGTATAGAATATATGTACAAAGAACTCGATGTTTGTAATGGATGTAACTGTGCTTTGTATAATTTGCGGCCAGATACAGTATTACCATGTAGTTTAAATCAACTAAGGTTTGACGTTCAAGGTGAAGACATCACGAAATGTCCATCATATAAACTAATTAAATCCATGTTGCGAAGAAAGTGTTGCACCAATCCTATAATCTGGAATGAAAAATGTGAGAATATTGAACACATTACAGAGATTCCCTGTGAAAATTGCTGTTCAGTCTCGCCTTCTGGTATGTGGCTATACAGAGCGTGCCAAAGCAAGCCAACTGATTTTCGTTTCAAATAAAATAAGTCGAATATGGCCACCTTCCAACATATGTATATCAAGGCAAGGAAATATCGGAGCTTCAGGCAGCCGTATATAAGCATACTGTGCTTCTTCATCCCTACAGCCGAGTACGAGGAGCAGCAAGAAGGCTACAGATGAGCGTATTTTAAACCGTACTATGGAGTGCAGCAGGTGCAAGTATGCAACGACATTGAACATTGGTGCTATACGTTTGATTCATACCAAGGCGTTAGAGTTGGTGAAGGGATAGCTTGTGAATATTGTGCTGTTCGTTAGCTGAAGCCAGATAGTGGTTCACCATGCACGCTGCAGGACTTAATTGTAAATAGTTATAATGAAGAGCTCGTGGAAGAAGAACGTGGCAGTGGGAAAATCAGTTACAAACACACTCCGTCAGACTACGGGAACACAAACCGTTGGAAGGAAGTGTGCGACGGAGATAGACACCTTTACTGTTAAACAAGGAAGATTATCATTTCCATCTATGTGTAATAGCTAGTACTTGTGTGACGTCGCCAACTCTCAACCCGAGTAAGAATGAAGTTTCAACGTAATGGCAAGTATTCTATAATAGAATAAGGTTTATATACTGTGAGGTATCAATTGCCGTTTT
The DNA here is from genome assembly GCA_029891345.1 of Dryococelus australis. Taxonomy (NCBI): domain Eukaryota; kingdom Metazoa; phylum Arthropoda; class Insecta; order Phasmatodea; family Phasmatidae; genus Dryococelus; species Dryococelus australis. The sequence continues at coordinate 47,200,021 of CM057006.1, forward strand.
CATTTCACACATATAAGGAGATATGTGAGGACAATATTGATTTTACATGTACGTATGGTCCTGGGTTAATGTTAACAAGTATGCTTAATAAACTTTCTATAATTGAATCTAGTGTAACTAATTGTAACAGTATAAAACGTCATGTAAATAAATGTGAACTATATATGACAGAAAAATGTACTGTGAAATGTAAGAGTGGGCATATTGTTACAACGTATTGTAATAAAAGGCAAGAGTTTGGAACATATTATTTACAAACCAGGTCACACAGAGTCTTTGCATTACTTTGAGCATTGTAGTGGGGATGTACATATTTTTGAAGCAGTGAATAAGTATTTATTGATTACTAGCTGTGTATTGGCTAATTGTAATGTTATTAAAGTGAAGATAGGAAAAACTAAGTTCAACCCACGAACTTTTCTTGTACGCAGTATAGGATGATGGAGGAAAGTAGTGATGAATCTAATTTTTCATGTATCTGTATTGAAAAATATAATCGTAAAATTAATATTACCAAGTCCTTTAAACTGTTTTTGCAATGTAAACTGTTTAGATGTTGTTTGAGAAAAAATTAGTACCTATGTATCAGTCGCGAGTTGATATTCATAAAGTAAGGATGACATACTTCCATCCAAGCAATCCGTACGTTTCCATTACTCCTGGAAAGTCAAGTGTGGAGTATGCTTATTGGTCTAGCGGTTTACTGAGGCATTTTAGTGACAGTTGTGAGCCCATTTTGATTTCAGAATCATGCATTATCCATTAGGAAGTGAAAAGACTCATGAAATAATTCAATGTTCAGAAGTAAATATATGCCCGGTACATCATATGCCTCCAACTATGTCATTGCCTGCAAGTGTGTACGAACACTTTAAAGAAAAGTATCTCGATTTAATAGACAATATTGTGTTGCATGCCTCCAAATGTATGAAAGTTTCTTGTGCTCAAACTTATGTTGATGAAACGCCTAAAGAAGGGCGAAGGAAGCATACACAATTTGAAATTTCTCAAGAACCAGATATTCACTCAAGTGTAAAAAAATGTGTTAAATCAATATTTACTGACTTTGTAAACACACTGTAAATAATTGCATAATGTCAAAATGTTTATTGTCAAAACGTATTGTTAAAAATTGCTGTTAAAAAGTTTGCTGTTAATTAAAAGTGTATGCAAAAAGTGTATGTAATTATTTATATATCATAATAAATAGCTTGAAAACTTAGTTTTTATCTTTCTTTGACTTATCATTCCCTACCCACGTGCAAAATGTTCAACTTCGTGGAAGTTAATACTAACAGTACATTTTATAAGTTAACATTTAAAAAATACTAACATTTTTGTAGCATATTCTAAATTTTTACATGAAAAGTTAACACTATAAAATTAGTAACATTTGTAACACAATAAAAAATTTGAAATTAAAATTTAACATTCAGAAATTAGAAACAATTGGTTCGTAAGCCAAAATTGGCAACATATTTTTGGTTTAACAGCCCACCTAGTTTCTGTGCGGACCCCTATCCTAATTCCACACTTCGACCCATACAACAAAACAAAGCTAGCCTCGCGGGAGGCCTCGGCCCACCCACACGAACAAAGTCTATCGTGCCTTTGTAAAACATGAGCCCACCTGCACGAATAAAGATTTCCTCGAGTCTTTTGTAAAACATGAGCCTACCTGTGTGAACGAAGAACTCCTCCAGTCTTTGTTTTTTAAACGTTGAGAATACCTGTCTTTCACTTGCAAGTTCTACAGGAACGACATATTTTGTCTTGAACGGACGGTGTCTGCAATTGTATCCCCAACAGACAGTGTTGGAATTTTGGCCCCAAATTGATGGCTTTGTCATACGTGTTTCCTTTGTAATTTTGTCTGCATGCAAAGAGGGGGGGGGGGCATAATTTGTAATTATAAGTATTTTTTGGATGTCTTATGGTATATGTTTGGAGGGATGAGAAAGATAAAATAAATGGGAGTGAAATTCCCGCACCGCTTTATCAGTTACTCTTCAACCTCCGACACATGCTGATGGATTCGGCATTCCAGTCAACGCACATGAACTCAAGTCACTCACTAACTGCAGAGATGACATCACAACACCAGATACTTCGCAAAGTAGTGGGAGTCTACCGCTCGTCGCGACGGTGTGGTTTACTGGTAGTTCATTGAACCACAGCCTGCCAGAACCGGGCGTTTACAGCTCCCGTAAAAGTAGCGACAGAGCTCAGTCTGCCATCAGTTCTTGATCTGTCAACATCGCTCCATGCTACAGATTCGTGCGGAGTAGTAGGTACCACACTTCCATTAACTACTGTGCAAAGGATACTTTTAAATGTAAGTAATTATTTTTTAAAATCTTTTTTCAAACTTATTTAAATCTTAATATTCTTACACTTGATTTTTTTGAGAATTTTGCATTTTCTAAATATTTGTTTGAAACTGTAAAAGTAAAAAAAAAAATATTTTAAGCTTTAGAAAATTTGTTTAGTATTTGTTAAATTTTAACTTTATTAAAGCGAACATAATTAACATTCTCATCTTGGGGTGCTTCAGTAGAGTAATTGGTAAAGTGCTAGGATATGAAGTGTCTCATGTAGGGAATCGAACCCCTTCGGGGTAAAATGTGATTAAACTCCCCTTCAAGGTTACAATGTAAGCTTAGTGTATTTGTTACAGGAGAGCGGTGGTTTTTGAATCGTTATATTTATCTATAATTTTTGTTTTCTCTCTTTTTTGTTTCTGATCGAGTCATTGGCATGTGGTTTATATGCTAGTGAGTATGGAAATTTAAAAAATGTCAGGATCCCCCCCCCCCCCATGAGTAAGCATCATAGCATTAGATCGGAATCGGAAAGTTATTAGTCTTATGATTCATCCAAAACAGAATAATATTCAGATTCTAATTCATCGAAGTCGGACACATCTTTGTCCCAAGACTTAACCTATGTCCTTTTGGATAAGGCATTTGGGCGGAGAATCGTGGACGCACAGATAGGTAATAATAGGATAAATTCAGGTGCTGACGTAAATTTTTTCAGAGATGCACTGTATTAATTTTTGCAATTAGTGATGATGTACCCAGGCCTTTCAAAATGTACATCTCCGTAGCGGTAAAACTTTTCAAAAACAATGCCGCTGAGGAAAATGCTATGGAGACATTTTATTTTTCCACTAAAGCCACGACCAAACTCCATTCACTTAATGTCGGCTAAATTTACGAACACATTCTCTCAAGTCAGTACAAATATTAGCGAGTTTTATGGTAGGGGTTAGGGGATGAAATTGATATTGCAAATGGATGTTCACTTTCGCAATACAGACCATTCACCATAGTTGCATCTCACACAAACCTACCTAAATTCATTGCTAATAGGGAGGCTTGCTTTAATGTACAGTGCACAGAAGACAAGTGCTTCCTGTACATGGTACTAGAGAATTTATTTCCTGGCACAAAGAATGTTAGCCTATCCTCTTCATATCCAGATCCTCGCCGGGTTCTGAATACTAAGGGATTTTCGGCTCCTGTGGTGTTACACGAGATCAAACACTTCGACGAACTGAATAATAATTCTATTAATGTATATTCAGTGGTAGACAAATATAGGAATATTATTGACGAATTGTTTGATAACACCACGGAAGGAAGTGTCGTACCCATTCGCCTTTCTCCTGTGCGACACGAGCACCATGTTAATATGTTAGCCATTCATGCTAGTGGCAGTACTGCCAACTTACATTTTGCAAAGAATAAAGATATGTTACTGCTGCTTAACAGTCAGTTGACTAAGAACAAACACAAAAAGTTTGTTTGCGAGTGTTGTCTCCAATATTTTAAAAGTGAGGAGAAACTAGCAAATAATACTGAAGTGTGTCAACAATAAGATGCTGTGTGCTGTACTTTCCCAACTGAGGAGAACAAGTACACTGAATTTACTAATTTCGTCAAACAGCAAAGAATGAGTTTTATTGCATACTGCGATACTGAAGCTTATCTAGAACCCATATCCATTTGTTTACCGCACAAAGAGAGTAGCAGTACAACATCCATCAATAAACATGTTCCATATGCTTGTAGTATTTTGCTTGTGTGTGCCTATGATTCCTCCTTATCACTGTACCATGAGATTATGGGTGAAGATTGTATGTACAGGATGGTTGATAAATTATTTGAATTGACAAAGTGGGTTGCAGACATATACAGCATAACTGTTCCAATGAAGCCATTGAGAATAGCTGAGAGAGCTAGGCTTAGGGTTCAAACAAGTTGTCGTATTGGCAATAAGCTGCTCGGAAAAGTGTTTGTGGTCGATCACGATCATTTGACGGGTGCAGTGAGAGGCTATGCATTTAATAAATACAATTTGTTGTTCAGACTGAAAAAGAACCAACTTGTGGCTGTATTCCATAATCTGCAGAATTAGTTTCAAGACATATCACACAACCTGAGGGAATTGTGGTAATCTAAAATCCAGGTAATATCAAGGTTATTGGAATGATCTTCTTGGAGAATTACAAATGTATCACAAAATACATTCCGTATGGAAGAAGCTCGCAGGGAGGCATGCTAGCTGTTCAGTTGTGCTTCATTGATTCATTAAATTTTATGAGCGCATCTCTGGAGACATTGGCAGGTAATTTGTCTTCTGCCCAGTTGAGAATCACCGGCTCAAAATTTCCAGATAACACTCAGTTCGAGCTGGTACAAAGAAAGGGAGTATTTCCTTGTGACTTTGTTAAGTCCACGGAGAGTCTGAACTGTACCTCACTTCCATCCAAGGATACATTTCATAAAGTAATAAATGGTGAGGGCATTAGCGATGCAGATTATGCTCATGGTCAATCCACCTTGAATGCATTCAATTACCAAAATTTACTTGAGTACGCAAGTCAGTATTAATGTCGGGACCCGTATTTGTTGGTTGATATTTTTGAGAATTTCAAAAGCCCAATGTTTTCGACCATAAACTTTTTGATCTGGTGTCGCAGAAATCCAGTATAACTTTCCATAGTTAAAATTATTATTCCTTTTAAGTTCTTAACATTTGAGTTTACAACTCCGGGTGTCATAAAAATTGTTTAATTTTAATGTTTTCTATTGTCTGAAATTCTTTTTCAACCAGTTAATTTTGGATTCGGAGTCGAGCAAGAGTATAAGATTTTAATAGTTTTCCAGTCTCTTTAATTTTCCCGTCACAATTGGTGTTTGGTGCTGGGTATTGTTTGGTGTGAAGGTGGGTAGTGTTTGACTTATCTTTACTGACAATATTATTGGCTATTATGGTTTTGGTGCTGTTGAGGGCATGGCATAGTAGTGTTGTTTGTGTCTAATTAATATATAACTAGAATAAATTATAACTATTTAAGTAAATTAAGTAAGTAATTGTAAATTTTGTGTTATTTTGGGACATTGAAGGTGATGAGTATTTTTTTTTAGGCAATTAGAGATATATTTGAAAAGTGCCGCCTACAATAGTTATTTAGTTACTTTTGGGTTCTCTCTCATTGGTGAAGATACTTAGTGTTTCGTACAGCTGTTGGCATAGTAAACTACAGGTATGTAGGTGTATAGGGATGTTCCTTGAAAGAAAATTAAGAAGCTGTACTAAAAAGAAATCTGATGCTCACCCTACAATTAGAGTCGAGGTAAGTAGTGACTCCCCACAAAGTAGTTTAGATTCTGAACTAGGTACTGGAAGTGGGCTACAAGACAATTTAGATGAAGGAACAGGGAACTTAAATTCAGGCGATAATAACAATACATAAATGGAAAGTAGTCGTATTTTCGTATACCCAGGATTTTATTTAGGTAAAAGTTCGGAGGATGTCGCAGAGTATCTTAAGAATTTTAAGAAAGCAGCAGTGGTGAACAGTTCGGACGACATGAAATGCCTGACCTATTTACCTAGTTTTCTAAAGGGAGCAGCAGCTCGGTGGTATGACAGCTTAGGTAACCAAGCCGAAGGCATAACTTTTCGGGCATTAGCCACTGCTTTGGAATTAGCATTTACTAGGGTAGGAGATGTGGAGGACCTAGAAATGTGCCTTCCTATTAGAGTCCAGGCAGTCGATGAGTTCATAGAGGAATTTGTTTATGACATAATTAGCATTTGTAATAAGTTAGATAGTAAGATGTCATAGGAGAACAAAATTAGATATATTTTAAAAGAGGGCTGAGACCTGCAATAGTAGAAAAGGTCATGATTTTAGAAAACAAGTAGGTTCAGCAGTTGATACAGAATTTAAGGAGCATTGAAGCAGGTAGCTACTGTGCTAGGAATAAGCGAGCACTAGCACCCGAGTGGCCTAGGGCTAGTCAAGGGGACAGTAGAAAGGTAGCACAGGTCACAAGCTCCAAGGGAGCAGTGGGTAGTAGCAAAGAGGCCCAACTATAGAAATCTGTAGAGATACTCAGCAAGCAAATGCATTAGATGGTGGTTCAAATAAAATTGTTGTAACAAAACAAATATGATGGTAGGAACTCGAGTAGGGGTCTGGGTAATGACCTGAAAATTTTTACTGATCAGACGAAAAAGGAAAACAACAATCAGGCAGGAAATCGTATAGCTAGACCTAAGAGGGCCCCAGATGGAAGGCATATTTGTTTCGGATGTGGACGGAAAAAAAAAAAAAAAAAAAAAAAACAACCTCGGGGGCATGTGGGGAAACCAGCAGTGAGAAGGAAAGTGAGTAAGGACGAATCAGGTTAGGGGAATGGTTCGTCTTGGCAACTTGAATTAGACCTACCTCTTTCAATTGAAGCAGGAGTATTGTGTTCACATACCCAGTTGTTAGGGTAGGTGACTAATTTTTGTAGATAGTGGAGCAGCTGTTTCTCTGGTAGAAGATCGATTAATTCCTAGACAGTTTTGGAGAAATGCTGAACCTAGGATATTTTCAGGTGTATCAGGTCAAAAGCAGGCTGTCGGTTACAAGCTACATTTAAGGTTTAGGTTAGACAAGGTTCAGTATACTCATCCAATAGGAATTTATGACAACACCTATAAATTGTATTATATTGGGCTGTGACGCTTTGCAAAGATTTCAGGCACAAATAACATGTAAGGTGAATGATCGTCACATTCTGAGGTTAAACTATCCTAATAATGGTAGACCAGTAACCTCACAGCCAGTCAAACAAACAAAGAAAAATGGAGAAGTTAGGGAAGTCCCTAAACAATGCCAGGAAGTAGAGAAAACTTCACCTCTAACAATTGAATCAGAAAAAATATAATGAATCTAGTTTGAGATTGTGTGTTGTTGTTAAGGATCATGTTAGGTTGGAGCCTCGAATGCATCAGTTAATAGAGTTTGATTTCACAGCGACTAACTTACCTACACAAGTTTTATTAGAGCCTTTTGACTGTGTGTATGAGAGCAGTCAGTATTGGTACCACAAAGTATTTTGTATAAAGGGAAACGGACTAAATTATGGGAAACCAATACCTCTAATAGTGAAGTCACTTTACCTAAACGTATGAAATTAGGGAATTTGTAGAGATTTGATGAGCCAACCAAAGCTCAGGTAAAAGCCCTTTCAGTCACAAAATGGGGTAAAACAGACGACTTTGATGAGGAAAAGCTAGATATAAACACTGAGCAAAGAAGTGAGCTGCGAAATTTGTTGCACCAGTATCATCACTGTTTTAGTTGGAAGCTTAGTAAGATAGGTAGGACACATGACGAAGTGGTAACTTTAGATACAGGTAACAGTCCTCCAATCACTTTAGTCCCCTATAGTGTCATCTGGTGAGAGGAAGGTTATACGCGACATAGTAGACAAACATATCAAGAATGGAATAGTGTGGCTGGTTAGTACTAGTTGGTGCTCTCAAGTATACTAGTAAGGAAAAAAAAGGCGAAAATAGGATGCATGTGGACTACTGTCGTGTGAACTCTATTCTGAAACATGATAAGTACCATCTGTCCAGAATAGATGACTTTTTAAGTTATCTGATAGGTGCTATGTTTTTCAGCCATCTGGATATGAATTCTGGTTACCACCAATTGAAGGTGGTTGAGAAGGATCAGGAGAAGACCTTTTTCATAACACCCCTTCTATTTTTCTAAGGTACAAGGGCAAGACTTTGGCAAGGTTGAAATGGGGTTCGTGTCTGGTTTATTTGGACAACAACATATTTGAGGTATTGCAAGTTAGAATATTTTGGCTGGAAGAATGAGTAGAACTATCGGTTTGGTGTTTTTTTTTTTTGCAGCGAGTATGATACAACATAAAATATTATGAGTTAGTTTAAACATTTTTCTATGTGTAGATGGAGGTTTGGGTTTATAGTTGGTTGATCTGTCATTAAGTATGATTGGGTGGTAGGGAATGCTGTTCGACATGTTTAATTAATAATATGGTGTTAGGGACGGGCTCTCTGCTTTTAGCAAATTAAACCTTGTCTTAACAAGATTAAGAAAAGAAATTATATAATAATAAAATTGATAATAGGCCTAATTTTCATAATGTGATAAACTTATGATAGTAATGCGAATTTATATATTGATGCATAGCCTTGTTCTTAGTTTACTTAGAGTGTTAGTTTCAAGAGTTATTATAAAATTTCCAGCAGCGGTTCTATGCACTTGCTCCCCGATAAACATTGACACTATATGTAGATTTATGGTAATTTATAGATTATATACTACGTGATTAAGTAAAATAAGGATCGAGTTGTATAAAGAAACAAACCTTTTTAATGTGAGTGGTGTATAGTTGTAGTGTTCATTTTAAATTCACAATTACTAAGCAGGTTGATACTGTAATTGTCCCTAGTTTTGATCTCGAGCTAACACTACTCCTGCAATGCGAGACGGAGCATTTCATTAGACAGCAGGACAAATTAAAGAGATATTATAAGCTTTGTAGGCCCCTATATGTAATGTTACTTGTTAGGGTGTTAACATAGATTGTGTTATTTCGTAGGAATGCTTTGTTGATATGTTTTCGGTAATGTATTTCGAAATGGTTTCATGATAATGTCTGCTAGTATTGTTTTCTAGTAGTGTATATGGTTGGTTAATTTCTGCAAGCGCTTAAATAATGTATGTGAAATGTAGTACATTTGCATGTGTTTGTAAATACATTTCACCTACCTTTAGCAGTATTTGCTTGTAAATATAATAAAATGTTTATAGGAGTGGGCAAAATGTTTGCTAGTTGGGGGTAAAAATGTTTGCTAGTAGGGCCTATGGTAAGAGGTTTGTTAGTTTGAGGTAAAATGTTTGCTAGTTGGTGGTAAAATGTTTGCAAGTAAGGCAAAATGTTTGCTATTCGGGGTAAAATGTTTGTTTGATGTAAAATGTCTAAGTTGGGGGCAATTTTTGGTAGTAGGGTAAAATGTTTGTTAGTTTAGGGTAAAATGTTTGCTAGTAGGTGGTAGAATATTTGCTAGTAGGGTAAAATGTTCGCTAGCAAGGTAAAAATGTTCGCTAGTAAGGTAAAAATGTTCGATAGTAGGGCAAAATGTTCGCTAGGCAAAATGTTTGCTAGTGGGGTAAAATATTTGTTAGTTTGGGGTAAAATGTTACTAGGAGTGGGCAAAACTTGGTAGGAATGCAAAATGTGTGAGGAGGGTAAGTACGTCCAGTTCGTGTTTTGATAATGGTTTATATTAAGCAAATAGGTATATGTTGTGGGATGAACATTCTATCATATCCCTCTGTGAAATAAGAAGAGGTTAACTATATTTACGCTGTTAAGGAACTGTGTATGATGTGTAGTATGTAAATATTTTGGCATTTGCTTGGAGTGATTTGGGAAAACCACCAGGGAAAATAAATCTGAATGCTCTGGTTGAAAGACGAACCGACGTCCTTCCAAATATGGCAATAAATATACCTCGTATTTGCCTTTGCATGTTATGGTACTAATTGTTTATGGAATACTTTATTTTAAAGAGTTTCACATATATACATCCTAAGATTAGTTCTATTTCCTGGGGGATGATTTTCATATATGATAATTTTGTTTCTCATATGTTACTAACTTCATGAAAAGTGTAGATATTTGGTCGGTTCTTAACATCGAGGTCTTGAGAGCCGATGAAGGTAATTGAGGCGAGTATGGATCAGCGCCGAAATAAAAGGGCGGGGGAAACAGGAGATCACAGAGAAAACCAGCCGACCAATGGCATCATCCGGCACGATTCCCAATGCGAAAATCCGAACTTCAGGAAAAGTATAAAATGGTGGCGTGTTTAATCAAACCGGAATGTTAGCAAGCGATGATGGTTGGATGTACTGAGAGATTTTTACGCCTTGGTATTTGAAGACCGTCTGAGCTCCGATCACTAATATCACCGGAAATCGCGAGCCGGGTTTGTCGGCGTTTCATCCGATGGACCATAACCAGATCGGACCTCTAGCGACCAGTAATATTTTATTTTAAAGAGTTTTGAACATATATTATTATTTCACCTTACATCTTAAGAATAGTTTAATTTTGGAATGATATTCATATGTCATTTTGTCTTCCCGTATGTTACTAACTTCATGAAAAGTATAAAAGGTCTATGTGATTTAAGTATTTAGTTCCTTCTGTTTGGGATGTTCGAGGTGAATATGTCGGATACACGCTCTTGAGAAGAAACTTCAAACCAAACAATGGAATCGGAACAAAAGTGTTGTTATTGTGACGAGGAGTATCCCGACGAGAGACGACAATGTCACAGTAAATTTCTTCACCATCTACATCGATGTTTGAAATGTCAATGTTTGTTTGATACTCGTTTGAAGTACATTTGCATGGCATGAGATGCTGCGGTTTTACTCCTCAAACGGGTGAATCATCGCTTGGATTTCAGTGACAGCATTGCTATAAAAACTTTAGGCACAGTCGCAATTGAGTCGTCATGAAACACGTAGCTGTGTAAAGAATCCTGAGTGTGTTAGATATCGCTGTGCAGCCTGTATGTAATATATCAGTATTTAAGGTAATGCTTCAATGGGAATAAAACCTGTATGTCGTTTTTGTGGTCAATCATTTACCACATATTATTATGAGCGGCGACATGAAATGAGATCGTGTTACAATAATCCTCGATTGAAAATATAGTGATGGAGAATGGAGTGGCTTGAGTTGTTGATAGCGGTAGTTTCTAAATTTTTAACGACAGAAACCATTTTAAACAAACACGGATTAATAGTGTATTTGCAGGATATTTTCACGAAATGTTGGGATGCTGTGTTTTCAAAATGTAAGGAAAAAATTATGCTAACAACAAAATATTTACCCTAGAAATGGTGAATCAAATGTTAAGTGTGTTTGTAATGTAGTGAATTTTAATTTATTTTAAATGTTAGTATGTAACAAAATAGACAAAAAGATTACATTCTGAACAAGATATTTTTGCATGCATTAAACTTGCTATTGGAAGGGTCGCAGGAATGCCCTACTCCTACGATTTTTTGAATGCATCTGCACACGAGTTCCAAGATGTTCCTCTCTATATGTGTTAGTATAAATGTAGGCCTAATTCTCTTCGATGGATGTGCGGAGTAAGGCATATGTTAGTAAATATAATTTAACTTTGATGGTAAATGAAGCAAGAAAGAATACATTACAGATATATTAAAGCAAAACTTGCTCTCGTAGCATGAAGCAAGGTTCAGGACAGTAAGAATGTATTTAGTCTTGCTGGGATTTCTAAAATGCAAACTTGTTTGATACATCTAGGGAAAACATCAGGATAACAACAGGATATTTACATTTTTTTTTTAACATAGAAGGAAAACAATATTTTTGTTTATGAAGTCTAACATGAAAGCGTGTTTTGAGTGAAGTGAATGTTTCATTTGAGTTTTTAATTTATTTTAATTTTACTATGTAAGACCTTAGAAACATATTAATTTTGAGAAAGATATTTTATATACCTAAATCATTTATATAAGGGTAATATATTTTTTAAACATTTATGGAAACTATATATATATTATATATATATATATATATATATATATATATATATATATATATATATATATATATATATATATATATATATATATGGAGAGATGGGGTGTTGATGTAGGCTCTGCGCTCGCGCAATAGTTCGTGAGACATGATCTGTAGCTATCTCTAAAGCTGCTATATGATGGAACATCTCTCATGGCCGCAGCGCTGGGGCAAGTGTCTCTTCCACTGCTGGTGAAGTAATACTGAGGGGTTGACTGCGCGCGGTCCTAGCGGCAGCTGGTGGAACTACACTCCCGACCCTTGTCTCTTACCACTACAGCTCATATTCGCAGAGCAGCCGTTCTGCCTGCTGCGACGTCTCTCCACATCGTATTGCAAGCCCTTCTGCGGTACACGTTCCTAGCAGGAAAGGAAACTTTCACCAGTTTGGGGGAAGAGATCTAGCCTCGAGTGTGTTTCATGTGTTTTAAAGTTTTCTACACATCACCTTCTTTGCTAATACATAATAAATGTAGGTTAAATTAGGGTAGGATCAAAAATATTTACTGATGACATAAAATAACGAAAATTGGATTTCGAAGCAAAATTGGGAAAGTATGTTTTGAGTATGTGTTATGAATTTTAATTTTTTTGAATAACATGTAATACCTTAAATCATTAATATCGAAAAAGTTATTTATTGTCATACTACAGTTAAATGTGTATGTGTGTGTAACCTTTGTGTATGCGTTGAGCTCTCCCCATAAGCAAACCTATCTCCCGGAGCGATGCTCACAGCGCGGGATTACTTGTGCGAATAAAATATAAGTAACCTCTACAAGTGTTGAACCAATACGTAAATAGTAATTGCATAACTGAATAAACCAGGTAGTATGTGTAATTACTCATGTAAGTTAAACAATATATAAATATTCTTGGTAAACAATTTCTTATTATGCGAATAAAGACAACTTGTCAGCCATCCAAAACACAACCAAACTCGAACTTTCTTTCCTTGACCTGAATCGCACAGGCTTGGTTACTCACTGTTCGACTTTCAAACTATATTAACAATGCATAATGGTGCGAGTCGATAAAGTATTAACACTGAGTAGCGTAACTAGTACAAATAGAAACTGACTGGTTCCTAAATCATACTGTAACGTCTGATTATTTGACACATGCAATTTGCATTTCAAAACACTAAGTTAGCACGCAAATCTATCATAAGAGTACATGCACGTTTATTTTGTAAATGAATATTACGAATGTCATATGTTTCACATGTAATATTATTTTATTTTCTTAATTCTACGTCATATTAATGTACATGCAGCAGCTGAAATGTTAATTTCCCATATGTGAATTGTTATAAAAGTATTTTGTTTTATCAGGTTTCAAGTAACTTGTTGATTGTGTGGAAGTTGGCAACATTTACTCGCACCTTTTGAATCGTCACGGTATTGGAAACAATCCTGGGTTAAGCCATATGTACTCTGTATTAATGTGAATATTTAACCGCTGCCGATAATGGATGGTGACGGAATGTTCCATACTCCATCTTGAATTAAGTCGGTAACAACGGCAGCAGGCTAGTGAGGCCTCAGTTCTATGTTTTAAATATATATTAAATGTTTTAAGGTTAATTAGACCCAAAAAAGTATATTACAATTTGAGTGATAAGCCAACGGTACACGGTACTACCGTCATAACAGGTCTACATATAAATTAAGTTTAAGAAGCTCTAAAATTTTATAAGATATGTCACATTAATGTACAGTGACCGTTACACGTACTTGAGAGTGTTTAATAAACTTTTAAAGTAAGCAACATCATTTCCCGACACTTTTCAGTGGTCACAGAGTGCCTGAGATTTTAATAAGTATCTGATTGCCCTACCAACATAAACTGTGCTAGCCAGGAGCATTTTAAATATGTAATTATACAGGCACGTAATTTATTGTAACGGCCAAGTGTGAGAACATAGGCGACTTTTATTATGAATCGCTTTAAATCTACTCTGCAAAACTTCCAGTGTGTGCAACATTCAAGATGTCTCGATAATATTTTTTTTACTTTTAAATACTCTATTCACTTAATTGGCATTTGCAGCAGGCATAATGAAAGATATCTTTATAGATCTAGTCCAGCTGCTGCGTGCATGTCCCTTGCATTTTTAACACTACCAAGAAATGAAACTTTCAGGCAATTTACTTCTATGATATTTTTCTACATTAAATTATTGCTTAAAAATTGGAAGCCTTTCATTGCTTTAAATAAATACATAGCTGGTTCCTATGTCTTCCGGTGTGTTTTGTAGTGTTGTTTAGCTATGCAGGGGGCTGCACTGAACCTGATTGTGAGCAGGGCTATCCAGGTAATTGAAATTCTGGTGGTGTGGAATACCAGTAACATCAACGATGGTTTGAGATATGCAAAACAACTGCCAGTTGGCTAATGCTTGATGTTAATTTTATTGCTATGGATTTCTCCCAGGTCGTTGCACTTTAATTATGCAGTTCTGCCTGTATACTTTACATTTGACTAGAAAACCATAGCAGGGTTCACCCGTTTTCTTACAGGGGCTAATACTAATACGTGGGGCATACATAAACTATATCTCTGTCCAAGTTTTCCCCCACACATGTATTTCTTAGAATACTAAGATTTACTTGATATAAGTATCTCATTTTATATAATAACGCGATCTATCGTCGTTTGCGTCATGCAAACCAAAGCTGACTGAAAAAAAGTGTGATGGAATAAATGCTGACAACACAACTCGCGGAATGTGTCATTAAAGTACATGTTTGCTTATTTTTAAATCCATTATTCAGTGACTAAGAATTATACAATTTGTAAAAGAATATAAAATCAATGTTGAAAACCTGAATTGTAGAATGAAAAAATCTAAGTGAAATCTACGTACAGATTTGCTTAAAACGAATACATATGTGGGAAATGTGTCGGCGATGGCACGTTCGCATAACGTCCGTTTCTTCAGTAATGTTCACTTTCTACTTTGGTGGAGCCTGGTATCCCCTCCTTGTTCCCTCCATTAATCCTCTGCCTTACCAGCCCACATCTGAGTCATTAATTTTTTCATTGAGGGGTTAAGTTAGTAAATACGCCTGTTCACCCTCCCCTCTTCCTATTCTACTTCTCCCGGCACCTTGAGCATGTTCACATTGGAGCTGCGTATGTGTAACCTCTACAGTTGAGAGCTGTTTGCCAGATGGGGCATTTAGCTATATTTTGGGACTGTCAAAGATGTAAAAATATTTCAATTATGTTAGGCTAATATGCGGCCAGCAACAGGGAAAGCGACGAAACGGTGAGTGGTGGACGAGTGTGCAATTTCGGGCTTTAGTGTTTTTTAGCTTGTTTTGTAATTTGTGTGTTTGTTTTGTGGGGCACTGCAGTGGGGTAGGTTTTTCAAAATTCCACACCAGGAATATAGAGGTCATAAATCTGACAAGAGAAGAAAATGTTACGATCTTATGTTTACCACCTCACACCGCCCATAAGATGCAACCACTAGACAAGACATTAATGGGTGCTCTAAAGTCCTACTATAGTGAAGAAGTGTGTACCTGGTTTGGGCGCCCATATTTGATGGTTCGATCTGGAGCAATCGCAGTGAATGGTTTTAAGGTAACTGGGCTTTATCCTGTTGACAGGAATATCTTCAGTGACCATGATTTTCTTGTTAGTGATGAACGAAATGAGCATGCTATCGCCACTCCAGAGGAAACTCAAAATTATGACACGTCAGTTCAACAGTGTGTCATAGAAAATTACCTACCATCAAGTAGACCTAATCTGAAGGAATGTGTACCCCCTTTGCCATGCTCCTCGTGTAGTAACAAAACTAGCCAACAAGACACTAACAGAAAATGTTTCTATGCCATTTCAATCAATTCCAGGTACATCTAACAATCAACATATGAGCGCTGAGAGGAACTCTCGTAGGAAACTAGGGAATCCAGTTTCATCTACATCCAGGATCATTGTCCCAAATCAAATTTCTCCCGTCCCTAACATCAGGTCTAGAATAAAACTAACATTTTTTGACTGGCAGGCATGGTAGAAAGCCTGGGACATGCGCGATTATCACTTTATCACCATACAAAGAACGAATACAGAACGAGTCAGCCAAATATATGTTGTTACAAAGGAAGAAAGATGTGAGAAGAGGACGGCACCAAAGAAAGTCTGCAGTTAGCAGTGGCAGGGGAGACAGATCTCTTGGCACTAAAAGTCAGGTCAGTGTGCCAAATGAATGTACTTCTTCTGCTGAAGAATTATCTGTTCACTACTATTCCAGTGAAACTGAAGTCGAACACAATGGAACAACTCTGAATAATGATGATGCAGTGTGTATCTTCTGTGAAACGGAGTATTCAGAGAATACACAAGGTGAAACGTGGATAGTGTGCCATTTGCCAACTTTAGTATCATTTCGAGTGCGCCGGCTATGAAAGTGGAGCATGTGTTTCTGACTATTGTAAATAAAATATATGCCTAGCTTGGAAATAGAGCAATTTGAAATCAATGTGTACAGTAGTAAAAATATAGTGTTTTGTCGATAGTGTAACATGATAGACCGCAACACTATGTCCTACTATATTCACCATTCCATATTTGTCACCCTTCTTGCGAATTGATGTTTTGTGTAACAATACGACAATATATTTTTTAAAGTTTTGTTTTCCAAGATAGCAGTTTTGTTGTGCATTATAATTGATAAGCAAAATGTACTTGAATTATTCCTTGTACATTACATCATTGCAACTGGAATACAAAAAAAAAATTAAACAAAATGGAGTTGGTATTCCATATTCGTTTACTTTCCTCTAGTATACTGCACTTTAGTATTAACAGTGTCTAGTCATTGATCATGCCTGAGAATATTTGTTTCATGAAGTGAACAATTATAAATGCTTCTGGCATGTTTTAATGGAAGTTTCAATTTAAATATTGGTTAAACTTACGTAATTTTAAATGCCTCGTGCAAGAAAATTAATGCCTAGCTCCATGGTCACTTGCTCAGACATTTAATTTAATGTTTTGCCCGAGCCGTTGAAGAGTACTATGGTATTTGTTTGAAACAGCTGAGTACTGTAACCACAAAAACGTTTGTGAGCTGCACCAAGTAACTATAGAGTTTCAAGGTCGTTTAACGGCCTCCAGCGAATACCGGGTTCAATTTCCCCTTCCTAGGCCCACTCGTGACGGTGCAAATTCAACTGCCCTTGGCCGCATAACACTATACAGAATGTCGAACAACATTGTTCATCTGTACAGTGCACTAAATGTGACCTCATAGGAGATCACGCATGTGAATGTAAATTAGACAGATGCAGCTTGGCAGACCGAAGAGGTTTCTGTTGAGGTGGTATGGGCCATCTTCGTCGTTAACTGCTGGGAAATGAGAAACTGGGGTTGGGAGCAAGTCCATCAGTCATTCGCCTAAAAAAGCCATACGCACTGTGCATAAGTGAGCTGTTATTGTTACGTGATGTGATTATAATTTTCCTACATTGATCAACACTGGAGCTACGCATTGCATAATGAGTGAGGCATTTCTTAACCGTCTCAGTGAGATGAAAATAGTTACTCAGGGGCGCATTAGTGTGGTCTTGGAGAAATGTATCTGCATCGCTAATGACGATGTTGTCAGGTCTGATGTGGTGGTTAACCTACATTTCAAGATCAGTAGGTATTTGTGGACCTTCCTCTTTTGGGTTTTTCCACATCTTTCGCAGGAGTTGACCCTTGGTTTGGAGTTTTTAAGGAAGACGAGGGCTCTTGTTAATTTAAATCTTTTTTTCTGTTTTGATCCGAATATCCACATAGGATTGCAGGTGGACACAGTTCCAGAGGTGTTCACTCTTCTAGTTGAGGGCGACATTTCCGAGGGTAATTTTAAGCGTCGTCGTGAACAGGTTAGGGAAGTTTGCCGACGTCATCACATCCGTATAGAAAAATATGATGTCCTTCCCTATAAATTCGCCTTTATGGATGACATGCCTGTAAGGTATAGTCACTTTAGAAGCCCCCTCCAAAGCTCGAGGTCTCTCTGGTGATAATAGACAAATTGTTAGCTGCTGGTGGTGTCCCCTCCACCCTCGACTACTGTTCTCCGGAATTTTCGGTGAAGAAACTGGGGTAGTGATAAATACAGGTTGGTTGTAAATCATTATCTTGTTAACAAAAAATCCATAAGGGTCCCTTTCCTCTACCAACTATAGATTGTGCCCTTCAGCATTTAGACAAGGATACAGTGTTTTCTGTTCTTGATCTTAATAGTTATCATCAGTGCCTGTTAGACCCTGCATGCAGAAAAAACACTGCTTTTAGTACATCATGGAGCCAGTATGAATTTACACGCATACCTATGGGCTCGAATTTCGGAAGCCAGGTTATATCTTGTTTTCTCGACCATGCACTGTTTGTATTTAACTACATCGACATTATTATTTATAGCGACGACCTTGAGTCCCACTTGTCGCATTTGCGCCAAGTCTTTCTCAACATGCGTGAGGTTGGCCTTACGGTTAACCCAGAGAATATTACCTTAGGGGTGAACAGGGCAAAATTTTTAGGATACCTGCTTTGTGAAGGACAGTTGCTCACTGATCCAGATCGTGTTGCCCTAAGTTTAGATTTTCCACGCCCGAAGATGCTT
Source organism: Dryococelus australis (assembly GCA_029891345.1). Taxonomy (NCBI): domain Eukaryota; kingdom Metazoa; phylum Arthropoda; class Insecta; order Phasmatodea; family Phasmatidae; genus Dryococelus; species Dryococelus australis. The sequence continues at coordinate 47,218,609 of CM057006.1, forward strand.
AGGGCATTCGAAAGTTCATGGGGATCATGGGCTATTATGCGCAGTTCATAGACCATTATTCTTCATCTGCCGGATTTTTCCCCAAGCGGTTTGAGCTTCAGGTGGACCCCTCCTCTTTGGTTTAAATAAGGTCCTAAGCCAGCGGACGGAACATTGTTTGGCTCCAGTAGCTTTCCTCAGCTGCACGATGATGTCATGGTCATAACAAAGTAAGAGTTATTAGTATATTTGTGTTGCTGTAACATTATTTACATAATGCTTTAGCTCGTGGTAACCAAATAATGTTAAGGTACATCATGGTCACAACAAAGTAAAAGTTATGACTATATCTTCGTGGCTGTGAATAACTTTATTCGCATAATGCTTAAACAGCTCTTGGTAACCTAATAAAGGTAAGTTACACTATAATGTCATGGTCATAATGAAGCAAAAATTTCAAGTACCGTCTATATTTCTGTTGCTGTGAATAACATTCACATAACGTTATAGCTCGTGGTAACAAAGTAGGCCTAATGTTACTCTGCATGATGAAGTCAAGGTACACAACTCAGTAAAACGTTAACTATTTTTGTGTCCCTGTGAATAATTTTACACACATAATACCTATAGTAAAAATACCATTGCAGTACACTATAATGTTACAGCATATAACTATATTTATGATTTGTGTCGCTGCGAATTATATTATGTAATTCAATACAATATAAAGTATATTGTTTTAACTGGAAATATAGTTATTTAGGATGGCTTATGTTTTGAAATTAATCATAAAGTAATTTTATTCAGACTGGTGATATGCCTAGAAATATGAAAAATCTTTAACGGTAAGTATATATTCTATTTGCAGCTTTGTCGTTTTGTAACTGTACTATTCTGGAACAATTCAGAATAATGATGCGGTCCTAGAAATTTGAACACTTTCATAACAATCACGTGGGGCATCTAGAAAACTTTCAATGTTTCTCATGCAAATACCTTAGAACCGAGCCTTACATTCTTGTTATAATAAGGTTTATCAATGCCAAAAATTTAGCGTTTATAGAATTGTAGGCCGAATTACGAGCACCTTTTTTTTTTTTATATCTAATTAGAAACGGTAATCGATATTATGCATAGTTTGCTTTTAATCACAAATTTTATGGCTTTCTTTAAAACCAGCCTCGAAAATGTGAGCGTATCAATAGCGTACCTGTAGAGATGACAGTGCGAAATAACTTTATTTCATATATACATATTTATTTACATATTTATTCACTGCCTACTTTTGACCGAAATTAAGTTACAGATTTAATGTCAGTTCAATAAAGAGGAGATACTAAAGAACCCTACCTGAAACTGTATTTTTGAGTTCTGGTGCAGAATTCAGGTTGAACGTGGAGCTAGTTGGCCAGTATTCGTACTCGCTCAATCCATCTAGACGATGGCCACTTGTTATATACTAGTACAATGTAGGGTGGAATTTTTTTTTTTTTTAATCACGTGGTTAATAAAGATTTTCGATTTTGCAAACCCTGTACTTATAAAACAAATACGTCAGTCGACTTTTAGAATGTCTGTAGCTCACGACCACAGCTACCTCTCAAGATTATGACTATTCAACACGGCCGTCTTCCAGATGGATTGGTCGAGCATCAATACTGGCCAATTTATAAGCTCTATGTTTAACAATTTGAATCCTGCACCAGAACATACATCTGTATAATACTGTTAATGTCCTGCCGTTCCCGAAATGTTTAGTTACAATGTCTACTTCTTTTCCATGTAGATGGCGTAAAAATTATTGGGTTTATTTTCAAATTTTAATCTACGACTTGACAGTTCATTTCTTGACTTTGTTGTAGCTCCGAAGTACAAAATTGTTTTATGTTGAAATTTTACCAAAAGGGAAATTCAGTTATCCATTTGCATATTCATTTTTTGAGTAACAAGCATGCCGTGAAACTATATTTTGAACATAAATTAGCTTTCTTCTGTTTGCTTCCGATCCAACTATATCGGTCGTACATGTGTGTCCATTCAATCAAAGTCCGGTCAATTTTTTTTTCCTCCGATATACAACGCATGGAAGATGTAATAAACGTCTGACATATATATGTTGTTTAACACTTTAATTTTACTCCTAATCGGGCGACTTAAATACAGAATTCACTAATGTGGTCCTGAGGTGGTGGCTGATGACTATTCATAGTCATGGTTCAACAGTGGCAGGCATACTGGTTTTTGCTACCGTACCTTGGATTTGTGATTATTTTGGTCATGAAAGTTAACTATAAAACACACAAACAGTTCGTTCCTCATCGAGTTAAAGAAAATATCGATAAAACTAAAAAGTATTTTTCTTTACCATTGCGGTTCTATTGACATCTTGAAATTCATTGTTAATAATGCAGTCAACGAAAAACAGGACAATTCAGAAACACTAGTAGAAGTTTACCTGGAGAATGAACACGTGCACATCAATAATCTAATTTAAATGATTAATTACAAAATATTTAGTTGTGATCTTTAAATATGGTATCCTAGGTTAATCACGAGAATACGAAATGTTAAAAACTGTATGTCTCGAGAGGAATTTTTACGTTGCATATTAACTTAATTGCAAGTTTTCGAAAGTGGGAGTTGTGAGTAAAATTGCCGATATATCACGTAGCGAACTGCAATATATAATCGACATTCAGTAGATATTCGAGACAAACAAACCCGGAAAATAGTATAAGGTATTGAACACTGTACCTGAATCTGAGAGACGGTAGCAAATAACTGAACATCACTGTACTCTACGCCATCAAAACGGCAGCGTGGCATTTTGAACAGCAAGGGTCCCGCATGGAAAGGCAGCTGCTACCACTGCATGGCCAACCTGGCTTGCGCGATCTAACCATTGTGTATAGACTATTCACGGTAAAATTAGTACTTTTGAAAGCCCTGCTTAAGATCTACTTTTATCTACTTGTATGCAACAGGTGAGCGTAAAGCGACTAGATATCTGTAACATTGTTGGTACAACAAATAACACTCTCGGTTGTTGAAATCTGGGTTGAAATCGCACATAAACACGAAAAACTTACTACGGCGTACTGTATAAACCACCAGACATATCTTACAAAGAACTGGATTATCTAGAAAATGTACTGGAGTCATTAATACCATTGTATGATAACATTATAAACCTCAGACACTTCAATATAAACATGCTTAAACCCACCTAAGACGTAAAATACTCGACCGAAATTATTTCAGCTTACGGATTCAAACAACTCGTATCATCTCCAACCCGACCAGTGATCTATCAAGATCTAATATTGATTAAAGATGATAGTCCAGTTTCCCATTGTGCTCAAAACAGTGTTCTTGGGTTTACTGATCATAAGCTTATTTATTTATCTTTGACACTCGGCAGACGAATAGTAAAGCACCAAGTAAAACAATACAGAAATTGCAAATTTTTCGACAGTAGAGTTTTATCGGGATCTGTCAAATCATGGACTGAATTCTACGCCGCCAAGTCAGTTGATGAAAAGATTTCTATATTTAACGTTTCTTTGCTGTCTTTATTTAATAAGCATGCACCGTTAAAATACAGCTAACCGAGAAAAAGTTACTATCCATGGATGACGGCATACATACGAGGTAAAATTATGAACGGGATGCAGCTAAAAAGAATTATCGGGCCTCAAAACTGCCGCACTATTTTACACTATATAAGCGAACTTCACAATACTGTAAAAAGCATGATACGCAGGTCTAAAATTGATTTTTTCAATGGCTTAACTAACGTACATCGCCGTGACACAAAAAACTATGGAATGATTTAAAACATTTTCACGTTAAGGAGACAGTCGATAAAGACATTCCAGACTCACTTAAACTACCGAACGAAATTAATATGTTATATCTTCTAGCAAAGTAGCGGGCCTGACGCCAGTAACGAAATAGACAGCGAGGTGATAGCGCCAACAGGAGAATTTAGTTTTGTTAAAACGCTTTCTTCCGAAGTAAAAAAGTCAATTAGTCGTATAAAAACATTAGCAATGGGTGTAGATAAAATTGATATAAACATGATTAAACTTTGTACCCCATACTGTATTCCAGTTATAAAGCACATTATAAATCATTCTTTCCAATCGTCCACTTTCTCACCAACTTGGAAACAATTTAAAATAATACATCTAGGAAAGGTCAGTCTTCCCACAGAATTTAAACATCTACGCCTAATCAGCATTTTACTTGTGATGTCCAAGATTATTGAAAGGATTGTAAACACCCGATTATCAAACTATTTGAATGCTAATAAACTGCTATACGAATGACAGTCAAGATTCCGAACGTGTCACAGCACATACACAGCTTTATTAGATATTACAGATTTTATTTACAAATCTATTGATGAGGGAAAAGTAACGTTTGCCATATTCCTTGATTTTACCAAAGCCTTTGATACGATTAATCATAAGAAACTACTTGTAAAACTGACGGCTGCTGGGCTTTCAAATGACTCCTGCAAATTGTTTGAAAATTACCCTGAAAACTGCACACAGCAGGTTGAAGTACAACCAACCATTGGAAATAATATTCCGATTGGCAGCCAGTAATAAACGGAGTTCCACACGGCTCAATTCTTGGCCCATTATTGTTTTCGCTCTACATCACCCAGTTAGCGTCCTGCTTCAAACACGTTAAATGCTATCAGTACGCAGATGACACTCAATTACTGCTGTCTTGCCGTGTAAACGAAACTGACGAGAGTGTCGTAAATATTAATAGTGATTTACTAAATTTATTAGAATGGTGTGATTCAAACTTTCTTAAAATTAATCCGTCAAAATGTTCTTACATAGTCATTGGTTCACAAAAAATATTACAGCAAATTAAATCCTCTACGCAGCAATATATATAAACAGAGAAAATATACCGGAAAAACATTAATGAAAAACCTAGGTATCATTTTTGACAAATACCTAAGCTGGGATAACAGATATCGGCAGCAATTCAGTCTGCATATTATCGTCTCAAAAATCTATATCGACTAAAAAAATTGTTGACTACTGACATCGAACTACTTCTGTGCGACGTGCTAGATCTATCAGATTTAACTACTGTGCGGGGTTGTTTGTTAATATCGATGAAAAGCAAAAATATAGAGTACAGAAAGTACAAAACGCGTGCCTTAGATATTGTTTCAATCTTAAAATGCGAAATCACATCACCGACGCCCTTTTTACATTCGAATGGCTGAGTATGGAAGATAGGTGTTTGTATCATTCAGCCACTCAACTAAAGAGAATTATTGATACGCAAAAGTCACAATATTTACTAGTAAAGCTTATTAACTTCGACTCTTGGCATCACCACAATACTCACAATAAAAATTCCTTTCAAGTTCCTCGATTTTCGAAGTCCATTTATCAAAAATCTTTCACATATATGGCAAGCAAAATTTGGAATGACCTGCCGGGAGATTTGAGAACCACCTGGCCGTACTAGTTCAGGGGGGAGTATAAGTCCTTTCTATTTCAGAGACAGTTTAAGTAGAGCTATCGTACGTAAGTTTTATTTTTGTCAACATAGACTAGGAATAAAATTAAAGTTAATATAATATTAATTAAGGTTAAAATTAAAGTCATAGTATAGGCTTCCGCCCTATGTATAATGTGTAGTACTTATATTATTTAAAAGGGTTGTATAACATACGTAGAATATACTAAGTTGTAAAAAGTAACAATTGTAAACCAGCCTTGGGCTGAATTTGGTCTCGTATAAATGAAATGAAATGCAGAAGGACGGAAGGACCTCTGAGAGGTCAAGATAGTGATGAATTGAATGAGTGCGCGTGTGTAAATGTGAACCGTATCGAAAGACTGCAGTGTGGTGCAACAGCTCTTTGCGCTTGGGGGCGAGGTGGTGGGGAATGTTTCTTGACTACCGGGCATTCCCCAAAACTTATTCCGTTACAGCTCGGGCGCACTGGGTCACGAAAGTAGTTAATGGGGATACCGCCATGTTTAATTTTAATCGTGAAAAAAGGCAAATGCGCTGACGCCACTAGTAAGCGTGTGTAGATTAGTGTAGCGTTTCTTACCCTTTTGGACAGCACGGTGGTTTCAAAATTGCAAAGTTCCCGGTGGATCCTGATGACAAAAGAGCCGATTTAACTTTTAATCTTTGTGGGGGGTAACGTAAAAGTAGAAAGAAGCGCTCTAGGTGTGACCATTAAATAGGTGTCGGCCACCTGGAGGGGAGGTTTGGTGAGGCCAGCGCCGGTTCCACCAGGAACTTTGCATGCACGTTGTGTATTCTTTCGCCTTATCTAAGATTAACATTGTCATGGGCATCACTTCATTCATGCGTCTGTCAAGCGAAAACATGAAACTATTTGAAAAGTACATATTTTACACTTCGATGCATAAAAAAACCAGAAAGTGAAAGAAATAATTTAAATTATCAGAAATGGTTACCAGACACTTTTTATTCGGCGTTAAGATACGGAACTACTTCCCATCCATTGTTACCAATTTTACTGGATGCATGTCACTGAGGGAGCTGTTAAAATATATGAAGGTATGGGCAGCGACTTTTTTTAAATGTTGATTTCAAAAGTGCTCACTTTAACGTGAACAGCCTTTATGCTCTGGGACCGTACCTTGAGCTCTTAACTGGTCGCTTTGTTTACCGCGGCGGCGGTAAACATGACAGCACGTACGCAGGTTTCTTTACGTAGTCTCTCTGCGTGAGAGAATTGCATTACTGAATCCGTACATTCCACACAAAAACTAAAGTCATTAAGGATGACGTGTAAATTCACTTTGAATATAAGCAAAAATATGATTTCAACGTGATCACAGAATAATCATTCCCACGCCACAGTTCAAAAATTACCTGTTCATATTGGTTGGGAAGCGAGATGATTTTGTTGAACTTAAATTGTATCTGACTCCAAGTAAAATCAAAATTTCTTTTAGCGTTGTATGTGATTTGATGAAACGTTTTATTTAATAGGAATGTCATTGCATTGCTCAACCAACAAAATCTTTCCTTGCACTCCACAACAACTTTCCTAACTGTTACCGCCAAAAAGGGGCCACAGTGGCTGGGCAGTTAATCTGCTCGCCTCCCATCAAGGCGAACCGGCGTCAATCCCCGGGCGGGTCAATCAGAGATTTTCGCAAGTGGGAATCGTGCTGGGCAATTCCGCTGGCCGGCGGTTTTTTTTCTTCGGGGATCTCCCTTTTCCCCCAGCTGTTACATTCCGGCGCCGTTCCATTCTCACCTCATCTCACCTTCATCGGCTCTCGAGACCTCGTTGTTAAGAGCCGCCCAAATGTATCAATTCAACTCCACTCTTACCGCCACGCTTTGATAAAGAACGTTTAAACCAGAGAGATATTACATTTAATTAAGTTGTATTCTCCAGGGAAAACTAAAATTATTTAGGCTCCTCTATCCACAAAGAATTCAGTGAAACCAAGAAAAGCAACAAAACCTTAAGGGCACGCCACTATGTGTACAAAACGCTTTCTGGACCCATGAAAACATTTTTAAAAATAGGAAACTTTGCTTGGCATACATAACTTAAACATTTAGTTTTGTCTCATAAGAAATTTATTTGTGGCCGTCAACAGTATAAAAACTGTCGAACATTTTTGTCACTGCATTTCACAGTTGTTTCGTACTTCGTGATAAAGACGTTTTCCGATTCATATGTTACTTAACTTGAAACATTAAATGTGTTGGCAGTGTTTCTTGATTTATCTAATTTCCTATCATAGTTAAATATTAAAATTTTATTCGAGGGTCTTCAATGTTCCCCGCTATAATTCACAATGCTATTTCCATAATTATCCTTCGACCAGCATAAAACAACATTCAACTGTCCCTTTCCACAGAAAACCACTGTACGTTTTTTTTTATCGAAAGCAAAATGTGACGTACCGTGCTTTGAACTGCACAAATCCCGGGGGGAAAAAAACAGTAAACTTAAAATTATCGGGAATCTTCACAAGTAGGGATGACAGGTATCAAAAAGAAAATACTGTATATAAGCTTTTCCATGAAAGGTCTTGCAATAATTCTGATACTGCTGGTTCGATGTTCATTAAGCTCTTTTGAAAAAAAAATTTATGGGTTAGCGACGACAAAGGAAAGTCCAACACGACAAATACGCTGTAAAAATGCTTTCTTTGCTGCTGCAACACACAATTTGTTGCGCAAAGAAAAATGTGTTTAAATAGGAACCACTACAAAGTATCCTTCCCACAAACATAATTTTTGCTTGATCCATATAGTAATGACTATGATAACCTTGCATTGTCTTTACAGTAGTTCAACACACACTTTCAGTTACACCGTAAAGAAAATTTGTTCTCTGACAAATAAACGTTATTTGTAAATGAGAGCGAAGTGACAAATATTTCAAAATAATACTCACAAAAAAAACTAGAGCGGCTACGAGATTCGAACACACACACACACTCTCTTTGTGTTATTAACCTAACGCCCTGCACAACACAACCACTTCGTCTTATGTTCGGTTTACTTTTGATATACCTATAGGCTGTTCACGGTAAAGCGAGCACTTTTTAAGGCCCACCCAAAAACCATTAACCACTAATAAATATATTTTATTGCAGCCTCACACGTTAACTTTTAAGAGTGATGGAATGTATACACTCTGTTTATTAGACACACATCAATGTTAATAATAAATAGTGACAAAGATAAAAATTGACTGAAAGGAAAAATTTAGCAGGTAGTATCATGGGCCAGAATACAATGCCACCTCTTGGGAAGAATTCCAGAACTTCAGAATGACATTAAACGTCTGGAGTGTTATAAATTTGCTCAGATGCCGTTTCGTAACTACAGAGTAGTTCTTATTGGTTTATGAACGTTTGGGTCGGGACAACAGTTACGTACTGAAGACTTCAATGTATACGACAGAAAACCTTTATAAACAGTTACTAGTACAAAGTAATATTTCTTCAGTGCGAACAAAAGTAGCTCAATTAATGTTTATTTCTTTACTATAAATAAAAGTAATATTGCATTAAAACTAAAACGCACAAAGAAAACATTTATCAGCGGCAAACTGATGTTTGTGTAACCTTTTCTTCGAATTAATACCACATTGTGTTGCTGGAAACAAAACCACCTCAAAGAAATGGTTTTCTTTATCGTACATAAAACTATGTATGGCTTTTTTTTTCAAGTGTAGCAGCACTTGAAAAGATGTGTTGTTTCCAATATAATATACATGTGTTTGTCATCGCTGACAAAAAAAGGTCCTCAATGGCGAGCAGCCTTAACACCGAACTCAACGTTCGTATATATTACGTTATTTCTATATTGTACAGCGTGATCCAAATGTCTTGTCACCCCCCATAATTTTCGTTGAGGTTGTGTATGACATTTCATTCTCTATGTCAGATGGCCAACACGAGCTCCTACAGTGTTGAAGAGCGGCTTGTTGGTAGTGTTTGGGCACATGAACGTCCACGTACTAGAAGAGCGCAGGGGATGCGCAACGAGACCTCACGAGACGATTCCACAAAGTCGACTCTCCTAAAAGGACAACACTGCATTGGTAACACAAGCTGTTTCTAACGGGATCAATTAGACAAACATAAAAGAGGACAACCAACTTGAAGACAGAACACATGTGCGGCGATAGAGGCATCTGTGCTTCGATCATCCAAGACGTCACTGCGGAAACGAGCATTCGAGCTTGCAACCCCAACAACCACAATGTTAAGACACGTGGAAAAGGATCTTGGATTGGAATCCTTTAAGCCAACAGCTGTCAAATGAGCTAAGCGATACTGACATTGAACAAACGACATTCAGCATGCGCAAGATTGCTTGAGGTGCTTTCGACATTCCCACGGAATGGTAACTGCATTACTCCGACGAATGTGTAATTTACCGGAATGCACGTGCTAGGAATATTTATTTCTAAAGCAAGGGCATTCCCCATTATTACCAGGAGCTCGAGCATAACACTCCACACGTGATGGTCTGGGCTACTATACCCTCTAAGCACTTGATATGTCCCTACTCCTTTGATGGCCCTGTCTGGACGGCTCTTAACATCGAGGTCTTGAGAGCCGATGAGGGTGATTGAGGTAAGTACGGAGCAGTGCCGGAATGAAAGAGCGGGGGAAACGGAAGGTCCCCGAGAAAAACCGCCGGCCAACGGCATCGCCCGGCACGATTCCCACATGCGAAAATCCAGAGTGACCCGGCCGGGATTGAACCCGGATTGCCAAGCGAGCAGGCTAACCGCTGAGCCACCATGGCCCCCTTTGTTCCAGAGCTCCACAGATTGACTGTGCTAGCAGACTGCTGGTTTCAACAGGATGGGGCTCCACTCGATTATGCCATCACTGTCCGGGAACACTTATGATGTATTTCGTGACAGGTGGGTAGGACGAGGATCAGCACATATTCCAGCAGCCCGGATTGGCCTCCCAGAAGCCCCGATCTCTTGTCATGTGACAATGCTCTGTGGGGTACTAATAATTAAGAAGAGAGTATCCCAGCAACGATACCAAACAACCGAACAATTGATGGAAGCTGTTACGGCTGCCTTTACAACAATCGACAGAGTAATGCTTAGTAAAATATCACATATCATGGCGCCGCATCATTCTGTGCCACGAAAATGATGGTGCTCATACTGACCTTCTGGACGCATTAACATCCATCCTGGTGACAGCGAACCATCAAATTGGTCTGATTAATGGAATACCTTATGATATATTGGATTATTACTTATTATGTATGGGTGACAAGATATTTTCACGGCGTGACAAGATATTTTCACGGCGTGACAAGACATGCGGATCATCCTGTATGCTAAAGTGTGTGCAACTTAAATTGTTCACATTCATTGTAATAAATAAAAACAATACAATGTAAAATAGTTCGTAGGCTTTCGCGGCCATTTTCGTCAATTTCTATGCTTCTGGGTTTGAGCCGCGTCGTGGATTTCTTCTCCCATGACGCGGCACAAACCGAGAAGCATAGAAATTGAATAAACCGTAAGTTACACGAAATAAAATTGAAAAATCAGTGTCTTAGCAGATAAAATACTTAAATGTTTATCGAATTCTTGGTCTCATGTTCAATACTGTATTTGTCGATAGAATGTCACAGAGTTCGTATTTAATAACTTGAAGTAACTCAACTTGATCAATAACATGCAGATCTTCTGTTGTTTTGTGACAATATAATACTATTTCTTTCTCGGAAACGTCGCCTGCTGGCAAAATATAGAGGGAACAGTCCTGCACGTTGAGAGTTGAGAGATTTGGAAGTTATACATTTTAGTTGCTGATAAATGAATTTTTTATTATTTTTTTTAAGAAGTTCAGAGAAACAAAATCTAATTATGGTTTGCTTATTACTTACAGTTATCAATGCTGAGACAAAGCATTTGTGATAATATTTTATACATTATTAACATAAAATCACTTGGATTTTGCACCACTGGTACTATTGAATTATCACTTTGATTTTGAAGAAATAAGCATTATTTAAAAAGATACAATACTCGCCACTGAAGTTCTGTACTTAAAAAGAATGGTTATCCGTTGAATAAATAGTGCAATTGCCTCGCAAGCAGATGGAAAAATGATTTCCCTGTTTTTCACCCTAACTACATTGTACTTTTGTCTAAAATATTTGTTCTGAGTTTCGTATACACGTTTTATATCTTCAATTGAGTTTGGTGTATGACCAAAATCTTTTCCCTTCAATGTCTTTCAGTTTTCAACTCTAGTTTTCGTATAAATCGCACGGCCATAATTATATATATATATATAATATAATAATACATATATAATATAATATATATAACCTGAAGACTTTGGATTTTATCTGGTATCCATGAACTACTATACTACTGCCATGTCCTCCGCAACTACTTAGTAACTGACATGCGAGGTCCTCTGATAGGACGAATTTTCCCTAACCTACTCTAATGTAATATGGTGAGTGTGCGTCCAAAATAATGCTCGAACGAAAATAATTAGAACAGAATTCGGATTTTGATCGACTCTCCAACGCGTACAATGACTACGAAAAAGTAACCGAAAAACGAATAACACATACAGAATGGAACTGAACTCTACCCACAAACTTCGGCAGGTGATTCTTCGCCAAAAAATAGGTCGCAAATATACACACGACATGTAGCCTAAGTCTATTCCGAAAGGGTGAAAACCGCCCTTGAAAGTGTAATTGAAGCAGATGTTTTTTTGTTAGTAACACAGCCGACATGAACGATAAAAAAACATCGGAGTTTCTGGATACTACATTAATGACGAAATACGAAGCACAAAAATATGGGCTCCAATTCTAACCCCCATCAGTAAAAAAGTGAGGGGCTGGCACCACATTTGTACAAATGAAAATTTAACTGTACCACTTTGTTGTTTCCTTTGGATTTGTAATCTGCCATACATAGTGTACAAACATTCCGTCTTGTGTTTTTAAGCTAAATGCCGCCGTTTTCGAGAAATTAATTCATGCTCGTGGTCACATAGGGTGGAGATGAAGCAAAGGCAAAATTACATGGTAATGAAACGGATGTAGCCTGAAAAAAAAAAAAAAACACTGGTAAATGGTAACGTCTGCCACGTTTCCCACATACGAATATTCGTGTCGACCCCGCCGGGAATAGAGTCCAGTCAGCCGTGGTGGGAGGCGAACTGTCTGGACACTGCACCACCACGGGCCATACGTGTACATCAGCGATAGCTTGTTGGGGTAAGCATGGATAACACATGAAACACGACGTGTTCGAACAACACATGGTGTCATTTAACTCAGCAACATCATGCATCAACAACAAATATGTTGCTATGTGCCAGACATAGAGATTCTTTGTTGGAAAATGATCAAAAACGGCGGCATTTATCTTAAAAACGCAAGAAGGCAGTTTTATTCACCATGTACGGTAGATTACAAATCCACAGGAGAAAACAAACTGCTACAGTTACATTTTTATTTTCACAAATGTGCTGCCAACCCCTCAATTTTCATAGATGGGGGTTGAGCATTGTAATTCGTCGTTTAATAATGCAGTATCCCGAAACATTTATCGTTCAATCTGGCTGTGGTATTAGCAAAAACCTCTACTTCATCCACACTTTCAAGGGCGGTTTTCACCCCTTCGGAATAGACATAGGCTATAAAAAAGGTCGAAAATGTCACACGACATATTATGTCGCGTGGTGTTTTCGACCTTCTTTTTGACGGGGATTCTTTGTCGGCAAAGTTCAGTTCCACTCTGTATACAGTAATTTGTCGACCCTTTTTCGTGTGTCTATTCTGACACTGCGGTGCGAGTTTCGCTTATGGTTTCTTTGTTGTTTCCGTATTGTCATAACTGTGCTGTCTTCTTTTGTTTCTGTGTCGCTCTTTGTTTAACTGGATCGTTGGCTCTTGTTCCATATATGCTTATATATATTATCACACTTTTATTGAATGTGTTTCTCCTCCATATATTGTGTTCTTTTTTGATTACTTCTTTCGTAGTCATTTTAGGCAATGGAGTTCCAATCAAAATCGGAATTCAGTTTCGCCACACCACTGTCATTAAAGTTCAGAAATAACAAAAATAATTGTAGTTCATCTAAATTTCCCTCTTTGTTAAAAATAGGTTACTGTAAACGCTTGTCTGACTGTACGTGAATTTTATGGTGTTTAAATCGAAATGTGTTCCTCACGATATGCTTGGTTTCTTAATAGTAGGCCTATCTGACAAGCGAATTGCAGGTGACGTGTTAAGTCTGAATTAAAGTAGTAGCATACGCAATACTTTAGAGAACTTTTTAAAGATGAATCAGGTTATGTTGCGGTTCAATGCCACCAGTACTAAAAGGCGGTTACAGAAAACATTCGCGGATAATTATTCTTGTGCTCGTTTAATCTGTAGAACAAACGAACATCTTTTGCGCGTATTTCGAGGCAAGTCAGTTTATGACTAGTTACTTCACCAGAAAAGTAAAATAATTGCATTTATGACCGTAAGAACTTATTTCTTTATAGAAGGCAATGCAATAAATGTAACGTGGCTAAATCACTACGTAACATACATTATAAAACAACGTGTTCTTTGCCTACTTAACATATATATATATGTCATAGGCTATTCATGGTTGGTTGTGCAAGTTTGAAAGCTCTGCGTAAGATACAGGCCTTACATCAACATTTCCATTGGCCTTTTTACTTTACACATGCGCCAAAAAAGTGTTACTGTGAAATCACTAAATACGCCTATTTTTACTCATCTTCATAAAATCGAGAGAAAATATCTTAAATAAATTGTGTGGCCACATTCCAATCGAAAGAGCACCCCAGAAAACTATAGGAATTTGCTATGTTAATTTCACAGTTTGGCAAAATTAAGATAAGAAAAAAGGAAAACTAAATTATGAGTGCCTGGACGGATTCCTAAATGAAATTCAAAACCCTATTTCTCCGATTTTAATAATCGATATATCGCTGTATTCCTATTTCAATTCTCTACGATATGAGATTCAAACGGATCCGACTATAAGAGACATAGAAAACTGTCAGAAATAACATACCTAACTTACAATATGCTAACGCCACTCTCACCAGACACATTTCAATCGAAGGAGCACCTAAGATAACTATAGGAATATGCTTACTTAATTTCACAGGTTGGCAAAATTAAGGCAAGAAAAAAGGAAAAAGATATGGGACTACTTTTCATTTTTCGTTGCCAACACTGGAAACAAGTCAGTCAGCATGTCTGTTAAAATGCACGCTGTTACGGACAGAATTTTTTTTCGTAAGTTGATTCCACAAGTGCTCAGTTTACCATGAACCATCTATACCAGAAAGTTAAACTGATTGTTTTCGTGAACATATTAAAATTTGGAAATTTCGCACATGTACTCGTGAATGTTTTGTGAAATACCTGTGAAATATTTTCAGCCTCAAAGTTGCACATAATCTGACATATTGCTGTGTGTCACCGAAGTGTGTACTTATATGATTTTTTAATGCAAATAGCGATTAAACTTGTAGTGCAGCACATTGTAATAAACCTTAGTATATAATGGGATTTGATCAGTGATTTAGGCAAACATTTTACACATTCAAGAATGTAAATCAGAATCAGTTGTGATACCAATACTGATACATTAAATGTTGCTCAACACTGTTTCGGGCATAAATCAGCACCACGTTAGCCCTATGTTAATCTATTATATTTCAACACATGCACGGAAGCAAGGTACGTCTGTACATGTTAAGTAATTGCGGCACAAGGTAATATGCAAAATAAATGGATCAATTTGCTCACAAAGATAGAAATAACCATTATCCAGGATTTCCCTTCCTTATATTTTCTGTCTTGGCGTCTACAAACCGATCGACTTCAAATAACTTATTTGGCGATAATTACGCCCTACTCTCTCTTAACAAAAATAAATAAAACAGGAATGATTAAAGTCATTCGGTCTTTCTCTTCATCGACGATTAAGTCAGTACGCACATGGGCAAACATTCAGAGTTTGTGAATATCTTCTCAGCTATTAAAATATCGATAGGGTATGGTGAATCATAGCACTTTTGTACAAAATTCCATTCTCTTCAGTTATGTACCACGCAATTTTCCATGTCAGTAATCATATGGTAGCCACTTACTAAAAACTAGATCAAATATTTCAATCGGGAGCCATTTCGCAATTAAGTAAGACTAAAAGGCTCGAGGAATTCCGGCATGTTTTCTGACAGCCTTGAAAAATTTCAAATGCCAAATTTCAAAACCTTATGAGTTTCATCCCTTACTCGTTGAAAATGTGTAATTATAATTTCTTCCTGCAGCCCGAACATCATGATGGAAGCAGTAGCACCCATCTCGCGTCTGTGACCTGAACCGACACCTCCTCCCTTGCTTAATACAGCAGTTATGTGCAGTCGAAATCGGTATTTTTGATTATCAACATAGTTGTTCGGGTTTACATATCTCATCGTCATTATCTCGCTTTCGTGATCTACAAATGAAGTTAGAAAGTTTATTAGCACTCATACGACCTCAAAATGCTTACAAGTCAACTTGCACTGTCCGCATTAAAACAATTTAACACGAAATGACATTACAACCCTCGATGTGGATACGAGTACGCTTCTAGATAGCGATATTAAAGATAGCAGGATCTTTTGCCTTCCTTGACTTAACGAGGCACAAAAATACAAGACAAGCAACATTCTAACAGAGCTTTACGAAAAGGAAACGCTAACCGTCCAGGAATGCCAGCCAACTAAGAAAAACGCATATTATTTACATTTTTAATAGCTGGTAGGGACTGAGGTGACGCTGCTGTCAGACTCCTCGCCTCGCAACACTACAATCCGGATTCAATTTACAGCAAGTTCATGTCCGGGTTTTCGATCGTAATAAACAAGGCGAACGTCGCCATAGGCCGATGGGGAATGTCGGGTACTCCCAATACTCCCACCATTGCATTCCCTTGCTGCTCCATCTCTACCTATTCGCCACGTTCAGCGCTGAAGACCTTAGTTTCGCTTAGGCCTAGTGTCTCTCATGTCAGCTGGTGAACTGAAGATAGTGTTTCACCTATTTTACACCTACGATAAAATGTTACATGACCTAATGAACATATTGTGCAGTGTTTAGAGGCCTCGATAGTTTAGAAGACAAATAAAATGTTTCAGCTCCGTTCTCAATTAACGTTGATTTTGTGGCAGTCAAATATCAGACGGAACATGCAGGTGCCATGCAAATAGCTATGTCCTGAATCTTTGTAAACGTGTTTTTCTTTTATAGAACTCGAAAATCCTAGACTTAGAGTAAATCTTGATCTGTAACATACAGCAGTTTCCTTGTTTAAATATAACATTTTAAACACCAATATTAAATGTCTGGTGAGATAACGAGAAAGAAATGCAAAGGAGAAAGCATATTGTGTGTAAAAGTATACATGTTAAAAATGTCATACAACTGCAATGTCTTACATATACCTAGTCAAACTAATATTTTGTTAAACGATTCATATTCATGTGACCATTTTTTTGATTGCATAACAAAATATTTTGAACATGTTTCCCCATTCCAAAGACATTAGGAAAAAAAATGTTGAGAGTTGGTAATTTTTCTTACGTGGGGACGTTACTTAACGAATAAGTCAAGTACTCGTGTATTGTTAACACGGGGCATCAGTAGATAGATAATTAGAGATCTTGGGCTGGGTGCACGGATCGGAGCCTCGGAGCCCATGGCATCTGGTAGAGGACCGGCAGTGGCATATGGCAGAGGAACAGAGGGGACCTTGGCCTCAGAAAACACTCAACATTTCTAGACTTTCCCTCCAAATCTGCAAAAATTACCTGCGAAAAGCTTCCTTACTCAAATTTCCATGAGTAATGCATGACTTTGTTTCAAGAATGTTCCAGTTCATGCTATGTCATTCTGCCATCGTGGACAGGGGTGTGGGGCTTAGAATCGTAGGATGGAGGCTATCTTGGATGACCTTGCCTTTGACATTGGAAAACGCTCAACGTTTCTAGAATTTTCCTCAAAATTTCCCGAATTTCTCTCCAAATCTGCAAAAAAATTCCTTACACAAATTTTCACGAGTCGTGCAGTCCAAAAATAGCATGACCTTGTTTCCCGAATGTTCCATTTCATGCTCTGTCAGTCTACCTTGGTACTTCATGCTCTGTCATTCAATGACATCACCAACCATGTTGTTTCAGGAATTTTCTAGTACATCGCCCTCTCATGCTACTTCATTCTGTCACTCCACTTTATTACAAGCATATTCTACGACCTATGCGAAGTAAGCCTATGATAACAAAACCCCATAGGCATCGTCCCTGACATCGATCAGGGTGGTTACGCCAATTATGCCTTAAGCCATCTTATAAGCATAGTTGATAGCTGAATATCATTTCCCTAATGAGTCACCAGGACATGGGTGCCAGTACACGTCTAAATTACGTGTGTATATATATATAACAATCATTGTATCAGGTGTGTTTAAATAGGATGTGTTAAAAAATATAAGTATGGAGATGAATTCTTTCTAAGAATGTGACAGTCATATGATAGCTGAATATCATTTCCCTAATGAGTCACCAGGACATGGGTGCCAGTACACGTCTAAATTACGTGTGTGTGTGTGTGTGTGTGTGTGTGTATGTATATATATATATATATATATATATATATATATATATATATAACAATCATTGTATCAGGGTGTGTTTAAATAGGATGTGTTAAAAAATATAAGTATGGAGATGAATTCTTTCTAAGAATGTGACAGTCATAGTATAGAAGGTAAGCATTAAAACTATGCATTTTTCCATAAAAAGATGGCAATTGGCATGATGGTTTACTGGACCCTCTGAAGCATTTCTAGGAACAGCGCCAATCGATATTCACTTGTAAAAGGGGGGGGGGGGGTTGGGAGGTATTTGAATACTAGCAGTTGCAGTAGTTGTTTCATGCACATTCAAACACAATATCTCCCAAATGAAACATCGCACCAGGAAAATACAAGAAACATAAAATGATCAAAATGTTCTGATAAAAAAATAGTTCCTTATGCTTATTTTTCGTATTTCAGTTTCCTCAATATTCGTGAAAAACAACTCCAACTGAGCTGTGCACCAATGGCCTGATCATCTTTCGGGAATCATATCTTACAAACAGTCAAATGTACAGAAAACATACAAGAGACATAAAATATTTAGAATTTAACTGTGAACAAAAAATGTATCTTGTACCTTTTACCATATTTCTTACAATTTAATAGCTATGGGCAAAAAACCCTTTCAGCTCAGTAGTGTTAACATGTTTGTGTTGTGCAATATAGTAGTTGTTGTATCGGTCAGTAATCGCTGCTTTCTATTAATGCTAACTGCTACCGTCAATAAACTGAACTTTATATGAAATATAGTGAATTTAAAATTTCAGTTAAAAGCTTTATACGAAATTTAATAACTATATATTTTCTGAAGCCAACAAATCTCCATGTTTTATCGCACATTTCTAACAACTATCAAAATCATTAATGAAAAAAAAACCTGAACTGAAAGAGTAAACATAATAAAAAATCCACAGCATTATTAAAATTATCCAATAAATTAATTTCACAAAGATACTTGTGGTTTATTCGTCATCGTTGCAAAGTCCATAGCATCTACACAGTTGTGTGTATGGAAGTCCTGCTTGATCGCACTTGCAGTGGCTACCACACTCTAGGCAACTGCAACAAATGAATTCTTGGCTACCTTTTGATGCTGCACGCAATGTCGTCCATACAGGCAATCACTTTTCTGGGCACTTCTTAGAGCCCCGGGATCACCTTGTCCTTGTCAGGTTCGAGAGTATTGCCCCATATAACTCCTCCCTGATATGCAGCTCTAAAAATGTAAACGCAGTGCATATGAAGTAGGAATGTTCTCTATTTGCCTATTTTTCTTCACAAAGCGCATCTTGCATCGTCAAAACAGACCTCATTCAGCAGTATGACAAATTTTTGGAGTCCATCGAATGCTGCTTCTACTGAGGGCAAGAGCGAGCAAGCTTGTGTGGCCTCGGGTAAACATCCCACACTTCCCATGCAGTCTTATTGCCACGTCCACCGAAGGAGGCCACATTATCACATCCTGTATAGGCATGAAAGCAAGGGAGTGCAGAAGCCTTAGGACGACCAAGAGCATTTTCTATTTCGTGAACAGGCAGATATTTCAAATGCTTCCCTGCTCCTATGGCCACCCACAATTGCTCAACCTCCAAATCTTGGAAGAAAGCCACAGTAAGAACAATATCCGTATCTACTCTCTTGACCATGATCCTCTAGTGCCCTGCAATTACTGCATCATCAGAGTGAAGCAGCATCTGCGTGTCTGCTTCTTCATGGAAACTGTGGTGAGATCCTGCAAATCGGTTCGATCTGTGTTGCTCAGAATCTATTCTCCCAAAGTAGTGTAGATTTCTTTGCCATTATTTGACAATTTTTCAAAAATGGATTTGGACAAAAGTGCAACAAAAGCTTTCTTATTGCCATCGCACTGAAGGACATCCTGTCAATTTCTCGGTATGGGGGCTGAGCCTGTTACAAGATTTTTTTTCCAGTTCCACGATGTTCGTGTGCATGGCTCTTTAAACTGTACGAGAGACACTCATCCCAAATAACATTCAAGTGATCAACACTTGTAGCTTGGCATGCTTGTATGGGATGAAAACATGTTCAATGTATTCATTGAAATGAGTTACACCCTTGGTTAGCATGTGAACAATGGCAGCTCCATCGAGTACTTTCGTATCCACTTTCGGTTCGTACTGAACATTACCTACAGTCTGGACTGCATCACATTTAAGGAGATCAAACTTTTTTGTTGATCTTGGCTCTCCACCAACAGAAAGGGAGGTACAGGTAAGGCTGATTTTCATGCCTCTAAAAGTCTTCTAAATTTCCTGAGTGTGTCCGGCAAGCGATGTACAACTGACTGAAAAGAGCACAGTCATTTCTCAGCAACGAAGTGTTGCGTGCATTATTTCCTTGTTCTTGAACAGCTTTCATCTTGAAAGTTGGGAATCTATTACATTTCAGTGGATCTATTATGTATTTTTCATACCTTACGAATCTCTCTGTAAAAATGATGAAAACTAAATTTCGCCTTCTTTCCCGATATTTAAAACTGTTTTTACAACAGATTTTCCCATAACAGAATTGGTATCGATGGTGCACAAGTCTCCTGAATTTTCAAAGAAAGGGTTACCAGCCTCTTGAAAAGTATTTACTAATGTTTGGATGTTTTTCCTACATTTCACTAGGAAAGGGTTAGTCTGTTCATGGTGAGTGTCGCTTCTTTTACCTTTTCTGATGATACCCTGCTCAAATTCTTCCAAAATCTAGCCGATTTCAGGGCCTGCCACTATGAACCTACGCAGCGTATCTGGCTTCTCTGCGAGTCCTATTATTCCTCCCTCACTTTTCAACATAACATTTATTTGCTCATGAGCAAGATCTAATGCAATGGCAGAGAATGGTCGCATTGTCTTCCGTGCTACAAATCTCCAAGCCTTGAAAGTCTGTGCAATATCTAGATGCTTGTCTTGATATGGATGAGGTTCCAGATATGGACAGTGAGCTACCTAGCATAGTTGGTATGATCAAGTTCCAAAACCAAGGTGGTAGGCAAATAAGACAGTTCGCATAAAGCTGAAAATTAGCTCCCTTAATGGATCGCAACAGAGTCAAAATACAAAGCTCTATCTTGAGTACAATGTCCCAATATTGGAACATAGGCTGCTCAACTCTCATTTTGGTATGTCAGTCGGAGAATAACAAAATAAGATCTGTTTCATTTTCTTTATGTTCTTGATAAGCTAACTGCTGGAGGATATGTATGGCTGCAGCTGTCACTTCGTGAGCATATCGGGATCTCTTTATATGAGAGGCTTTTAGTACAGAATCTGTCTTTCCTTGAGTGGTGACTCCAGATTCAACCAGTACAAATGTCCAACCACTTCCCTGAAGCCACTTTCCCCTCATCCTTAAAGCAGCGAGTTCAATGTGCAAACCACACATTGTAATAAAAACTTTCTCTTCGCCATGGGTATCAACCATTGCGAACTGTATCTTCTTTAGGAGAGTATATAGTGGAGCATTTGCTACTAAAACTGGTATCTGTTGTGTTAATAGCAGCCCATATTTGGCAGGCATCAAGCATTGCTACTGAAAGATGATCTAGCCAATTTTGAGCTACTGGATCTGTCTCTTGAGGTACTTCACATGACAATATGACTTCAGGGGGATGACAGGACATTCTGCTAATGCTCACGAAACAAGGGGGTACGTTGGCGTACAGTGGGGGTAGTTGCTGAACTCTTCTGTTTCTTTTCTCTGTTTTTGGTGTGGTCAGTTCATGAACTCTTCCAAATTTGCATTGTGTTGGATGATGAACAACAGAAATAGCAGTTCCATGGAAACAACTCATAGCTGTGTTTGACGATGGGTTATGATCTATGTTATCGACTGATGCTGTTGTAAAGAGATCATGTTTAAGACCTGGAGGACACACTAATTTTTGTTCATTGTACATGGCAAGCTATTTGTTCGCTATATCTGAATGCACAATACGGAGTCTTTCATAGGAAATGCAAATACCAAGGCTGTGTAGTACGTCAACTAATTCTTTCTTCCAAGTCTCGGCATGAATCTTAAGAGCCAGGTATGTAGTGACAGGTGTTTCTTGTTCCTGTCTGTACCTGGTGTTACTGTCTAATGCATTTGAATATCAACATTTCTTCACAGGATTGTAGACTAATAACTGTGATATTGTGAGACCTGCCTGATTCATGTTGTAGCTTTCTGCAGCATTCTGAGTCATCCCTGGTCCATATATATCATATTTACAAAAGCAAGAAGAGATTTCGGTACAATTGCAATTTGGTCTTCCTGTGACAGACACTTTGAATCGCTTCCTTTCTTGCATTGGTAAAAAAAATTTTCTGCACAGCTTGAACAGCCTTTGCACGGCTAATAGCCTCCCCATCATAACCACGAACACTTGTTTTTACAGTATCGGCCACATATTTTTTTAAAGGCAAGTTCCCACTCTTTACCCTGAGAACCCCAGCCCTCTAACTGAGGGTTCATCTTCAGAAGACTTTCTCGAAACCTAGTAGAGTGGGTATATGAAACTTTGACTCTTAGATCTTCCATGTGCTGAGAATAAATAGCACACAAATCTGACGTCTCTTGACAACTTGTCTGATGTGTATCTTGATTCTTCCATATAAAGAAGTAAATCTGCTCTAACAATAACCTCCACTTGTTCCTTTTGTGCAAGGATGTTGTTTTTAGCTACATTATTCTTATGGTTAGCCACACAATTGTAAAAGAGAGCCAAACATTGTGCATGGTATTGTACATCCCGAGTGCATAAATCTCCTCCTCAACCCAGATTTTTCAAAATAAATTTATCTCCCAAAAGCTTTGCTCCTTTCACATTTGAGTCAAGTTTCAAATTCATAACGCGATGTAGAGGCTTCACTTATATTGCATAGGCCTTACCTTAAAATCAATAGGTAGGCCTATTTTTACAAATGCACTAAGAAATGTGACTGGGGGGTAATAAACATTGCATTATAAATGCTTAAAAGAAAAATATAGTAGTCCTGAACGCTTTTGTTAATAGTAAACTGTTTGGATTTGGGCAGCCGGAATCTCGGTCAACCTTACATGTACACACACACTGATATAAAAAGCAACATTGAATAAATATATGAATTTATCGATTCATGCATAATTGAGGATAGTCTGGGTGGTATTTTATTTAGAACGAAGTGTAAAATTTCAAATTGTACCCAGACATAAGGATCGAAAACCAAATTAAAAAACATGTTATAAGCACATTTTCCTTAAGGTGCAAGGTTTTCCAGAAATTAGTAAAAACGAAACTTGACTTTATATACACCGGCATGAAAGTCAAAATCCAATGGAAAAAAATAATTATTCATTTATACAGTACAGTATACAGGAATCATTCATTTTATTTTTATAACAATTGTAACTATTTAATTTTTTCCCACAGGGCTAGGCACATTAATGTTCATATAAAAAATGCATCACTTCATATGTGTAACGATTATGTTAAGTTACCCAATATTTTTGTTTCACATAACATATCCACACTAATAGGTAATAGACTATTGCATGCAGCATACAACTGGATATTTCTTTTAGAATAATTCGTTTAGGGCCTAGGGCATAAAAAAAATTATAAATAGTTTTTCTAATGCCTGGGGCTTTAGTCATCCAATTTCCATATTCAATTTATAGAAGCAGATATGCATTAAAGAATTTTCTAAGTACGCATTTGAAGTACTATAATACCATACTTGATTCTTCAAGACTAATTCCAACAAAAATTCACAACCACTGTTTATGTAAGTTACGTATTTACAAATAAAAGCCATGAATGTAATATAAATTAATTTTGTTTATTGTTTTCAAAACTTCAAAATGCAAATAGTCTATGTAGTATGATATCCATACAGATGTATATTTTTACGATAAGTATGAAGGTGACATCACAACAGCTGATTACGAATAATTTTTTAAATAGCAAATAAAAACTTGGAAATGCATGTAAGTATATAGTATAACATGTGCAGACACACTTTTGCTAAGGTAACTACGGACATGACATCACAACAGCTGACTATGGATAATTTTATAAATAATAATTATACACTTAATTTCCTTTATTGTTTCTAAAACTTGGAAATTTAAGGAGCCTATGATTATTAAGTCAGAATATGTGATTAAGTGCCTAAAGTTTAGGACAAGCCAGAGAATAGGGAAGGGTAAGACAGGGTGGAAGGCATGACATAATTTAGGATGTTAAAACTTCAGTCAGATTTTTTTAAGAACAATGGTCACACAAGCAGGATAACATTAGCTCATGTGTTGTGAATTTAAATATTTTTAAAGGTATAAAATGTGTTTCACAGAATAAAAGAAGTCACGTCTGTGAACTGTCACAACCCTCAATATCATAGTTTCATCACTCTGAAAATTAAAAAAAAAAAGTCTAGGGTCTACACTATGAAATATTGTGAATACAAATTTCATAAGTAAATATTTTCAAATTTAATATTATACACAATGATCTTCAATTCAAAAAAATTATTTGGTGATGGTGTAGAAAATCTGCATGTTACAAAAATCAGCACCACTTCTGTGGACACAGCTAACAATACATGGGGGAAAAAAAAAAAAAAAAAAAAAAAAAAAAAAAAAAAAAAAACCGCTAAATGGCAGCATTGAGTATCAACAGTTGTTTGTTTGAATTCAGAGGCACCCATTTTGTATTAGTATAAAATTTGTGTGTAGCTTTACTTATTAAATAAAAGTTTTTCATTAATGTAGTACAAATTACTGAGTGTGTACAGTTCATACTGTCACATCTGTGGGCACCAAATATTTGCAGGTAGGCATATTGGTTATTAAATTATTTCACTTCAGATCCCAGATGTATGAGTCATTCAAATGCTCACTTCTGCAATACCATGTTCATAACCTAAAGTAAAAAGTAAAATCATCACATCCGTAGACATCCTGTGTCCATGGAGAAGACACGTGAACAACAGGCGTGGTGCTGATGGCTAAAATATTGCTTGTTAATTGCACAATATCCTTCTGTTTACTTAGATACACATAACCTATGTTTTTGGAAGTTTTGCCATTATCTGCATAGATAACATGACTATAACACAATTGATAAATACCTGTTTTTTTTTTTATGCTGAGTAGTTTAAAGTAACTTGCCTGTTATTTTCAGATACAATAGGTAAAGTGGGAACATCAAAAAAGAAAAAGAATGGAAAAGTAATTGAAAAATGAAGAGAAGCAAAGAAACTTAAGTATGAGATGAGCTAGAGACAAATTGAAGAATAATCCAGGACAGCATGAAGAAACAAATAAGAAAGACAGAGAAGGTAAGAAAACAAAAAGCAAAAAGAAAAAAAATTCCAGTTGACAGAAAGAGACAAGAGGAAGACACGAAAAGAATGGAGATAAGGAGCAAAAAAAAAAGTGATGATAAAAAACTTAGTAAACAGAGAACTGAAAATATATGTGGGCCTACACCATCTGAAAGCCCTGATCCAAATCAGCACTTGCCTGATTGAAGGCCTTCTACTTCAAAAGGGAATAGTGGAAGAAAACAAGAAGCAAAAATCGGGAAAAAATTAAGAAATTGAAAAAGGAAAATAAAATCTTGCAGAAAATGGCTAACAAATTTAGAAAAAAAAATGTTATAGACTCCAATCTTCATCATACGATACGCTTCAGAAAAACGTCAAAAGGATAAAACTGTTCAGCTGCAGTTAAAAAAAGGTCTAGTATTTGGGGAGGTATTGACCATACAAATAAAACTAAACTTCAGAGAACAAAACATTGTAAAGAAGAAATGAGATTTCGTAAAAATGATTTATGGGAAAATCATTAAGAAATATAAATATCTGAACTGCATAGGTTTACTTACCTCTCATAAAATTCTGAAATATGCACAGCAAAAGAAGGCAACCAAAACTAATGTTGAAATAGCTCATAAGGATGTCACCAGTTTCCTAGAAGATGACGAGAATAGCAGATTGTGTGCAGGGAAAAAAGAAACCATAACAAAACTGAAACTAAAGAAGCAGAAGCGACTCTTAAATGACACATTAATCAACCATCAGAAGTTTACTTCAAGTTTTCCACAACATGAAAACATGAGTTACTCTGAATTTTGTAGTCTTAGACCATTTTGGGTCATAACTCCAGATTGGAAAACACGTGAGACATGCTTGTGTATGTTACATGCAAATATGTCACTTCTTGTGAATAAGTTAAAACAGGTGAAGACTATTTATGAAAGTAACACTTCTGACGGTCTTAAGTCAATGACTTGTGAAGGAAAACTTGGTGAGAACTTGTCCTAACTGCCTCGAAAAATATGTTAAATTCGATGAATGTGAAGTAAATAATGTTACTTTCCATAGGTGGAGTGCAAAAAGAGTACAAGTCCAGCGCAAGTGAAAGGGGAACTGAAATTGTGTCAGAAGACAATCAAAGAGGAAGTTACATGTACTAGAGAAGATGCTGTCGCCACCTTCAACTGTTTTCTTATTGAATTCATGCAACATGTAAATAATATAAAGCATCAGTACTTTGTTATCAACAACATAACGAGTTTATCTGCAAGCAATGTTCTCCTTCACTGAGAACTGCAACTGTAAGTACTCGGAAGAAGTCCAATCCGTGCATTTTGACGGGTCGCGTAACCAGATAGCTTTGCATACATCAGTTGTCTATTATTGTTCGAAAACAGAAAACAAACTACTTGTAGGTCTTTTTGTACACAGTCTGAGAATTTACGACACGACCCTCTAGCAATATGTGCTCACTTAAGACCAGTAATTGCGGAGGTGAAACAAATACTAAACATAAAAATTTATTTCCTTAACGATGGTCCATGTACTCAATATCGCAACAAACATAGGCTATGTATTTCCTTGCAGATACATTTCTATCACACGAGGCGCAATGTAAGAATTTTCACTGGAACTATTCAGAAAAAGGGCACAGTAAAGGTGCTCCTGATGGAGTAGGGGGCTGCTTGAAAAGAACAGCAGACAGCCTCGTTGCACAGGGCAGAGATATTTCAAATATTGACACATTGGTCTCTGAACTTAAAATTAATTGCACAGGCATCAGCATTTGCAAAGATTGGTATTACAGATATTGCAAAACTTGATACGTGTCTGCCAAGTTTGCCTGTGTTCAAAGGAAGGAATTAAATATCTACACTATGGAATTGGGCAAATGGATACTGATTTTCCAAAATGTATATCCTTTTTAAAATAATATTATGGGCTTGTAATGATTTTGGGCATTTTCTATGTATGTTCTTCAATGCACCTTTAATTTAGCAAAGAATTTTTATTACATTGGAAATTAATTAGGCGTTGATGGTAGTTTTTAACAAGCACATAGTATTTAACCTTATGTAAGTTAAAACAAGAACAGAAAAATCAAAAACATTTTATTTTATACAATTTGTTGATGAATCCATCTGACTATGCTTGTATTGTTTTCCTTAATTATTCAATAGCTCTTACATGTTTGTTTCGCCTGAAGTACAGAGATGTATACTTGGACAGCGAAGAAGAGGATCAAAAAACAACTGTGAAACCCAACAACTACATTATTGTCAGGTTCACCCAAAACAAGACAGAGAGACATTATGTAGGGTTGGTTACAGAATCTCAAGATGAAGAACTCACTGTCAGGTTCATGAGAAAATCAGGACTAGAATTTGTTTTTCCAGATGTAGATGATGTTGCAACTACAGACCATTGTAAAGTTCTGTAAATATTGAGTCAGCCAGTTCTTAATAACAGACACCAGTAAATTTTTAACGAGAACTTCAGTGAATATAAGAATCTATGCTAGCATTAATTGATTAATTAATCCCCATTCATGGCTGGGGTGGTTTGATTTCTGTTAAAGAAAAATTATGTATGATTATACTTCAGCCTTACTTCTGTTGTTACCTGCTCTCTGATTGGCTGTCGTCTGTGACCATGCCACATATATCCTCCAACCCGCAGTGGTAATACGAGAGCCAACAAGGTTAATTTTGTTTCGTTCAGGTGTTTTATAACATTCAATTCTTACTACCCTCCAGGGAATAAATGAACAGTAACATTAAAATTTGGATATCCTTTAATCCTGAATATCCTTTAAAAACAAATTAAATCAAACTTACACATGATCTATAGGATATGTCAATAAACTAGTACAATAACCAAAGATTGTACTGTACTTTCTTTAACTAATATAATAAAGCTTAATTTGGAAATTATATTAAACGGATTGTCACCCAAAGCCAATACTTTGTAATTATACACACACACACACACAATCTCTAGTCCAAAGCTAATTATACCACCTGAAAAATAGTAATGTTACCTACATCTACGGTGAGAAGCTTCAGAGGGTGTGGAGGAGAACGGAGCGGAGTAGGCAGTTCAAGCGGGTGAGGTCTGTGAGGGAGTGGAATAAGTTGAGGGAGGAATTGGTATCTGTGAGAGGGGTTAGTAAATTCAGGAAGGGAGTGGAAAAGGAGTTGGTTAGGTGAAGGAGAGGTGAGAGAGCTCGCCACCGGGCGGTAGCCTAATTGTGAGTGTATGAATGTATGTTCCACGTTTTTTGGCATAGTTGGTTAGGAATGTACTTTACTGCCAGGGATTGTATACAGATAGTGAAAAATCCAAAAGAACAAAGCTGTTTATTGTTCAGTTGTTTCCCAGACTTGTTTCAGAAGTGTACTATGTTGAGGATGGTGACAAGTTTAGGTGCAACAACTGGCAATTTCTGTTTCCTCAAGACGTATTCGGAAGTTTTATTTATGGTCAGGCATCATAGTTTCAGTAGCTCTCGAACTAGAAGTCTAGTGCTGGGGATAGAAACGAGTTGCGATGATACAGGATGTGCAATAGTCGACAGTCAAGGGAATATTATAGGAGAAGCATTGCATTCTCAGCAGCAAGTAAGGTTTGCATAGCAAGATTTATACATTTTGCATGTTATATAACTAGCTAACCTTACTTGTGGTTAGCAATATTGGTATGCCATAAGCGTTTGTAATATGCCTGGTAATGGCAGTGACATATCTGTTGGGCAGTCTCCTACTCTCTCATGGGCACAGATATAGTACTATTTATCATATTGACATCTCAAGTTTGAAAAGGTTAATAATATTGAAATTATAAAATACAGAAGCAGCAAATGCATGCAAAAGTATGGTATAATCTATTTGCGCTTTTAATGAAATAACCCAAGACATATCCATAACAAGAGTTTAAATTCTACAGTTTCTTTCCACCACAGTTGTAACAGGATTCAACACAGCTACAGGATTTTATTAATGTGTTTTAAATACTACAGTTCCTTCCACCACAGTTGTGAAAGGGTCTGCGGCAAAATATTAACATATATTACGTGTAATGTGCTATTTCGCATATAGTATATATGTTGACATCAAATAATTGTAAGAACTGTCATCAATACAGATATTGTTAAAATGTCTTAAAGCTGACATAAATATGGTTATAGGTATAAATTGTGAAAATTCTTACGTAATAGTTTTTGATATACAATATGGGAGGGACAAGAGATAGAAGAAGCAGCAGAATATAAGTATCTACGATTATACTGCAGGGAGACCTCAGATGGAAAAATCAGGTAGAGAGGGTGGTTGCAAAGGGAAGAAGGACTCTGGGTATGTTGGGAAGGGTGCTGAAGGGAGTCAGCTGTGAGGTGAAGGAGAAGGCGTATGGTACAATGGTACGGCCAATGTTAGACTATGCTGTGGCAGTATGGGACCCGTATGAGGAGGTGGAAGTGCGAGAACTGGAAAAGGTGCAGAGAAGGGCAGCAAGATGGATGAAGGGTAGGTGCAGAAGGCAGGGGCAGGATGATGAGGAAGAAGGTAACTATAGGTCATCAGTGATGCAAGAAATGGGGTGGAGCTCATTGAAGGATAGGAGCAAAGTTGAACGGCTAGTCAGGATGTATAGGGTGATGAATGATGAGGGAGGACGGGGAGGGCTACACTGCAAACTAAGTAAGG
Organism: Dryococelus australis; assembly: GCA_029891345.1. Taxonomy (NCBI): domain Eukaryota; kingdom Metazoa; phylum Arthropoda; class Insecta; order Phasmatodea; family Phasmatidae; genus Dryococelus; species Dryococelus australis. Next base: position 47,248,807 of record CM057006.1, read on the forward strand.
GGGTGTTTAGAGGAAGAGGAAACAACCGTGAGAAGCTTCAGAGGGTGTGGAGGAGAACGGAGCGAGGTAGACAGTCCATGCTTGTGAGGTCTGTGAGGGAGTGGAATGTGTTGAGGGAGGAATTGGTATCTGTGAGCGGGGTTGGTAAGTTCAGGAAGGGAGTGGAAAAGGAGAGTTGGTTGGGTGATGGAGAGGTGAGAGAGCTTGCCACCAGGCGGTAACCTAATTGCGAGTGTATGTATGTTGTGTTGTAATCTATTTTCAGCTGCTGCTTGTGAGCAGAGAACTAATACAGATATCACTATTTCCTTTACCCCTTGTATCTTAAAACAGAAATAATTGTAGCTAAGTATTATAAGTTTGGTCAGTAGTACAAAATTAACAGTTAACATAAATTTCAAAATCTTGCCTTAATACAGAGCCTGGAGCTCTTGTGGCATAGAATTATGATGTATACAGAAGAACAAAACTGTGTCTTGAAGTGCTGGTTCACAAAACACCTTAGTACTGGTAAATATACAATGGCCCTCAACATATTGAGGCCCATCAGGACCCATTAAATTTTTCCTTGTCTTCAAGAAAACATTTTTAGCATTATACCAATGTATTGTCAAATTTCTTCTGCGTTAAGTGAGCTGCAGAGGTTTGGTACAAAATGGATGATTAAAAATGGCTGGGTATTTTTTAGTACCCTCTACTTACAAAGAACATTTAAGAAACGTTTTGTGCCCAAACAAAAGTTCTAAATTCACATTTCAAACCCATGGATTGTTTGATAAATTTGTTCCAGTTATGTTAAATATTTCAAAAGTTTTTTTTTATGTTTAAAAACCATAACATGCAATAATTTTATCTTAAAATATTTTTACATATGCAAAAGACCTTTAATTTCTAAGGCTGCCATTCTTTGTCAAAGACTTGTTTGGCAAATAAGTCACATTTCCTGAAGTAATACTTCTTCGTTAAGCATTAATTATTTGAGCAATTAATTCATAAACAGCTTCTTGACGAAGTAATTCTTTCAGAAATACTACTTGCATGAGGCAAGCTTTACTTCATGAAGTAGCCAAATAAGAATCTGTATATTATCAGCACCAACATAACATAGACAAAATTGCCATTTTATTTACAGCAATCCCCAGACAAAATAAATTATGTTAGTTTCATATTTAATTTTTCACTGGTATTTTGAAAAATTTTAATTCGTTTTAGTGCACATTTGAGATTAAAATAATTACAAGTGCAATAACACTGTGTTTGTTAGAAATTAACACTTTTATTTTCACGGAAGAGACATACATACACTCACAATTAGGCTACCGCCCGGTCGCAAGCTCTCTCACCTCTCCATCACCCAACCAACTCCTTTTCCACTCCCTTCCTGAACTTACCAACCCCTCTCACAGATACCAATTCCTCCCTCAAAACATACAACTTCGTCACAAGTATGGACTGCCTACCCCACTCCCTTCTCCTCCACACCCTCTGAAGCTTATCACTGTTGTTTCCTCTTCCTCTAAACACCCCCTTACTTAACTTGCAGTGTAGCCCTCCCCATCCTCCCTCTTCATTCTCCATCCTGTACATCCTGACTAGCCGTTCACCTTTCCTCTTGTCCTCCAATGAGTTCCACCCCATTTCTTTCATCCAACCTTAACTGATGGCCTATAGTTCCCTTTTTCCTCATCATCCTGCCTCTGCCTTCTCCACCTATCCTTCTCTACACCTTTTCCAGTTCTCGCAACCTCCACCTCCACATACAGGTCCCATACTGCTGCAGCATATTCTAACATTGGCTGTACCACTGTGCCATACACCTTCTCCTTCACCTCACAGCTGACTCCATTCAGCACCCTTCCCAGCATACCTAGAGACCTTCCCTTTGCAACCACCCTCTCTACCTGTTTTTTCCATCTGAGGTCTCCCTGCAGTACAATCCCTAGATACTTATATTCTGCTGCTGCTTCTTCTATCTCTTGTCCCTCCCATCTGTACATGTCCCTGCTTATCACCTTCTTCCATATAAACCTTACTAAGTTTGTTTTTCTTACATTTATCTTATTTTATTTTTCCTGGTCCACAACCATATCTTGTCAATGTCGGCCTGCAAATTTCCCCCTCCCATTTCAGCATACACAACACAATTATCTACAAACAATCTTATGTTTCCCCTAAATCCCAAACCCATGTCAGAGGACCCAGCACACTTCCCTGTGGTACCGCTGGCGTAACCTCCTCTTCCTCCAATAATGCCTCCCACACTTTCACCCTCTGCCTTCGCCCCTTGAGGAAGTCCCCTATCAATTCCACTACCCTCCTGTCCGGTATCAGCGCCTTGGTTTTAATTACTTAATGTGCACATTTGACAAATATATAAATAATAAATGTGTATGTTGTTTCAATCACATAACAGTTAATTTAAAAACTTACTACACCTTGTAATAATAAAATTCTGGTTATTTCCTTCCAGCAACAATAATCGCCGTTCCACGAACGACATTATACATTGTAAAAGTGCTAGCTCACATCTCATGCTACTGTCCAGCCAACAACTGTCCAGTTTCAGAACCCATATTGCAAACACGTATGATCATGACATAGCAAGTTTTCACACAATTTTGTTGATAGTTTTAATATAAATGATTCGGTGATGCTGTTTTGTATACCAACCTACTTACATTTATGTCTGGATTTCTTAATTATCAATTTGTCAAATTCAAAGCTAAAATGTTACCCTTTCGTTAGGTATAAAAATTGGTTTGCTTCAGTGTAATGAATATCTCTCCATAATAACTATTAAATAAGTCAATTTTTGTGACGAGTTTTAATTTGTGATTATTATCTTTATATGAAAACGGTACATTGTTTTCTTGTTATACCTACACCTGAAACTGTGATTATATTATAAATAAGAAACACATTGAACATGATATGATGCTCATACTTAGGCTATGCATCGTAAGGTACTTAATATATACATTTTTAAAAATCGCCCTCATAACCAAAATCCATTGGGAAAAAAAAAAAAAAGTTATGTTTTCACATCAAAGTTTAGGGGTGTACTTTTCCCATCTGTCCCATTTCTGTCAAATATTTTACGTATATAACATTTGGAATGAAAATATTTCATGAATAACCTAGTCGTAATATAAATATTCAGTGCTTAAGTTCACAACGAAGCAGAGTTGGTGATATAGGCCTACTACTTCTATGCATGAATACACAATGCTTCTTTGACTATGAATACTTGAGAAATGAGTAAAACTTATTTTGTGGCTATGATAAACGGTACTTCATGAAGCATTACTTCAAACTATCAAAATAAGCAATACTTGTATGTAGCACTATGAATTGAAAATCATACCTACTTAAGCACGAGTATTAATTCTTATTTCAAGTATTGCTCATACGCTCACTATGAATTCCACACTGAAAGGGACACTGAAATGAAGGCTACACTTCTTTTAGCTACACTTTTGGACCTTAAAAACGAGACTATTGTGGAATTACCAGCTTTCCATTACATGCTGAGGCACCTTCAACTGGGGATTAAGTTAGTTGAAATTATTTTGTGTATTTTCACTGAAATATGAATAATTTGCAGATATACAAATAGTACAACACATTTAAAAGCTAGACCTAGCATAACTTTGTAATAGTTTAATATTCTTTGTGTTTTGGATGTTTAAATATTAGTGTAAATATTTTGACTAAAACCTATATTTAATTTTATTTTATTGGTAGGCCCTATATTCTAAGCTCAATCAGTATCAAGACAGTCTTTTTTGCCTCGTAATAGCCTAGTAAGCCAAGCAAGTTTACATTTTCCAATATCAAATTTAATAGTTTCAAATGGCATATGTGTATTTAACGTTTGCAAACTTCAGTTAAGTTCAGGCCTATTAGTTTAATATTCTTTGTTTTTTGGATGTTTAAATATTAGTGTAAATATTTTGACTAAAACCTATATTTAATTTTATTTTATTGGTAGGCCCTATATTCTAAGCTCAATCAGTATCAAGACAGTCTTTTTTGCCTCGTAATAGCCTAGTAAGCCAAGCAAGTTTACATTTTCCAATATCAAATTTAATAGTTTCAAATGGCATATGTGTATTTAACGTTTGCAAACTTCAGTTAAATTCAGGCCTATCTAACTTAGTCAATAAATTCAAACTAGTGCCAACCTAATATTAATTAGTGAAATACGACTTAAAGTTTTCATTTTTTTCATGTACTGGTAAGTAATTTTTTTTTTCAACCAATTTCCTTACAAAGTAAGAAGTGTTAAATACGTTAAATTTTCCCCGCATTACTTATGTGTTTAACGGTCAAATGTATTGACACTGTTTCAAAACTGGAGACTTTGGTTTGTGAATATTGTATCTGGCCAACTATCATATAACAGTACATTGTACCTAAATGGCAGTTATTTTTCTTTGTCATACATATTGCTAAAACACTACAATTTCCTATAAACTATGTCATAACGCAAGCAATGGGTCTGTTTATGTGGTACACGCACATTAGGGGCCTATGCATATTTTAAGCATGCGGACAGTGACGAATTAAAAGATGACACTGCCACAAAATAAATTGGTGCACAACTTGGAGCTCACACCAAAATTTATATTGATGATAGCCGTTTCAAAAAAAAAAAAAAAACCAAGCTACAGCCCTCAAACAAAACTTACCAAATGGAACAATCTTCTGCTACCCCCGTGAAAATAAAATTGAGCAAAGCAAACCAATCCTACATTCAAATGGGCCTTATTAATCAAGAACGAATATTCACAATAAATCTAACCCGGATTCCATGAATGCATCACAATATGATGACAGAAAGGATGGAGGGTTAAATCACAGAGGGCTATTCACTCAAAAATTGTGAATGGCGTACTTACTGATGCAAAATTCTGGTGTTGTCGGTATATGGTTACAAAACTCGCACTGAAGTTTGGGCAGTTAGGTCGTGCCAAGTACACTGGAAATCACGAGGCTGGCTACAAACTAAGAAAATGAAGACCGAAATAAACTTCTGGGTAAAGGTCCCTATTGTAGGACTATATAATTACCATCATAATGTTTAAGCCTACACAAATATTTCACTTGAATCGTGTTATTAACATCCTACTGATGCAGTTGAGAACTTATCCATAAATGTGTTGCAAATAAAATCACATAAAACAGACGTGGGCCTACTTTTTTTTTATGTTGGGGGACCTCTGAATGTATAACTGTAAGTACACATTTGTACTAACTTTATTATGCAAGAAGCGTGTACCATTGACGTCAGTGTTAACGGTGAGTACTATTTAACTTTCAACTACCACTGTCACAGAGTAACCGAAATATGAAAACAAAGTTTCTAAACATTTGGCTTTGTTTACATTACGCGCACAACCTTAACTAAAGGTAAACATTATCATACACAATTATCGGTATTCGTTAGAAAATGTATTTGGTTTTTCTGTAGTGTGGGCTATCTTGCTAAACTCTAACCAACATACCTACTCCAAAAGAAACACAGGAACGTGGGTGACACAATAACGACATCAAAAAAATTTGTAGGCGTACTGGAAAATGTTGTAAAACGGATGCTCTAACTTTTGCATTATGATCGTCTTACCTGTCTGGTAGTCCAGGGCTTGAATTATCCATTTCAGTCACTTTAGAGCACTCACACTAGCACACACTTAACATTTCCACTTAAATATTTTCTGAATATAATTGACACGATATTTCGACTTCAGCATTCACCCCGAACAGATTACAAAATACTTCGGCGATTAGGTTACCAAATCACTTCCCATAAAAACCACTTCGCAATAAAAAACTTTCATGTTAAACACTACACACAAGGCACTTTAACAACACGAACCGCAACGGCGCACAACAGTAACAACACATCCAACAAGTGTCAGCCATCTTGAGCACAATGTTCACTTGCGACAAATTCCTTTGCTCAAAGCTTAAGAGAATGTAGTGCACATGCATTTACGTATGATAAATACACGTTACACACCATGAGTCATTGATTTGTGTGTTTGTAAAATTGTATGTGTATAATTTCTGATTATGTAACGTTATATTAAGATGACATTTCGGAAAGGGTCAGGAATAATTAATAGATTTAATGGCGGAAGAATACAATAACAACACAAACAAGAATCACTCATGGTGAATTGTAACTAGTTGAAGGTACATTCCAGATGTAGTTCTGAAATCTTATAGTTTTAAGACTGCTCAATAGGTGAAAGGAATATTTATATGTGTTAGTTACTACCCAACATTTTGTATACCATCTGCCGAGCAACATTAAGTTAGTTTTTTATAATTACTTATACCACCACTTCTTATAACCGAGAAAAGTTTATAAAGTATGTTGGGGAAAGGGAAATATAATTACGCGTTCTTCATGATGCTCTGAGCAAAAAAAATTAAGTCGATCATGAAAATATATAATACATTCGTTGTACACTGCTTTGAAGAACAGCAATAAAAAAACATTTTTAACAATAACTAATACACAAAAATATGGCAATATAATTTCTGCTTTTAGTCGTTCTACACTGATGTGGACCTAGTTCCCCCTCACTAGCCTGTTCACCTCTCCGCAAGCTATACCGCTTCAAGTCACTTCTACCCCACGTGTGGGCAGTTGACAGCTGAAGAGTCTCTCCCACGTACGTGCACGAGAGTGCACTGATGCCGTGTGGTTGAGTCCATAGTATATTATCTTTAGTTTCTACGGCCCTTATTATTATTGTTATTTTTGAGAGTTTAATTAAAAATTTACATTTAGTTATGGTATTTTGTAAAGTGGTAACATCCCCATTAATCATCACGTGTGATAAGTGAAATATGGCGTACCGAGTGCATTAGTGTGACAGATTTATTTAAAAGGCCTTCCAAAAATATATTTCTATCGGTCGTGCAGTGCAGTGTATTTGTGTGTGTTAGCATTCAGAGGGTTTTTCAGTGTTAGTTATGTTGTGTTATATTTAAGTATTAATAATTGTTTTTCCATGCGCAATACAAATATTGGAGTAAACATCGCGCTACCATGTGTTTTTGCTAATATTTGTTTATGTGTGCATGCATGCGGTGTAAAATAAATGATTATTCTTATTTCTAACCCTTATCAGGTCCAGTATAAACACTACCTTTTACCAATATTTACATAAATGTGTTTCTGAAACAGACGTAAGCATGATGCAGCTGACGAGCTGCCGCCACATAACCACAGATGCATGTTCTCCCCTGAAGGTGGGTCAGTGAGAACGGATCTTGTTTTGGGGCGGGTCTCAAGCACTGGTGACATACTGTTGTAGATATACCATTCCACTTTTTCAAGTCCACATATTCGTGGAATAAATCGCAGCGCGTTGACACGAAGCCTCCATGTAGACGTATTCATCGGACCGCGTGGTCACTCTGCTCACGGCAACACCCAAAGCAGCCCGGCATGGAAAGGGTGATTAATGCTGGCTCGATGCAACGAGAAAGAAGGGGGGCGGCAGGTGGCTCACTTCCCCACAGCCGGTGCCAAGATAGTGGATGTCACTTGATGTAACTGGTACATTCCTGCTTCAAAATGGCCGACTTGCTTTCTCCCCAGGGAAAACTGCTATTTGGCACATGGTTGTTTTCTTGATTATTCTTGTGTTGCTATTTCATGAAATTGTTGCCCCAACTTGAATTAATATGTGAAATATTGCCACCAGTAGGAGGGAATTGTGAGCAAGAGCTCAATAGGATAGGAAATATGTGGGCACACGTGGTCTCATACGGCACACATGGTCTCATGCGAGACACAAGATGTAAACAAAGAAACCGTGAACAAAGAAATACATAAAGATACTCTGTAAATACACTGAAATACTAGGAAGCAAAGATTACTCGTCCGCTGAAGTCGTGGCTATCTTGGTGGGATTAAAAAGCCACATGACTGGGCAAGCCATTTGTTAGTTGAAGGACTCCAGGGAAAGGTTATGGGGAAAATTTAAAGAGTTCTGTGAAAATTCAGGGATGGATGCCAGTGCTAGGGAGCACAAGAGTAGTTTGGGGTCGTGATGGCCGACGACCCATGTGACCACCCTGGTAGTCGGTCCGCTGATAGACATGAAGGGGCAACCATGTGGTTACCACGATTACTCCCCAAGAGGGCGATGATCTCTGTAGAGCTACATCCAATGATGCCTGTTATACTGGGGTCTGTTGGCATCCCACAAAATGCCAATACACATTCATAAGTGGGTTGTTGTGGCCTCCCAATGTTATTATTATTTATATAGTCAATTTAGAGTAAGATTATCATACACATCCGAGAAGTAACTGAATAAAATAATCATGCTGATTAAACAGTATCATGGTTTATTTAATTTACTTCCTCTATACAGATCACCTACATGAACGGGTCACCGTTAAAGCTAGATTAGCTCTCACACTGTACAAAAATGTGGTGGGCCTACATGAAGTTATCATAATAAAATAGTCCTGGTCGTGTACAATATGGCTGGGCTGTGTAGCGACACTGACTCTGGGTCAAGCAGAAGACAAAACGGTTCTGGTTAAACTACATTATCAAACAGAAATTAAAGATGACGGGTAAAAAAACGTGAATTGCCGAGAGCCCCGCGACATGGCGGCCACCTCACGTCGAGCCGAATTACAGAATGTTTAGACTTGGGCGCAAGGCCCGCTCATTGGCTGCAACTGCAACCAACAAGTTATGTGACTTGTTTTAGAATTAATATAAAAATGGAAAATGAATTGAAGTGATTAGCCATGAGGCTAATGGGATGGAAACATTAAAATAGCCTTTTAGAATAGTCAACAAATTACTAACAAAATATTTCCCAGAAACAAAACTCCATTCGACCACTCTTCACACGTGGTAAACTAACATCACTTTTGGGAGGTTGGGTTCATGCAGTTTATAAGAGTTGGCGCTCTTCCCGCTCTGAATTAGTATTTTTCATATATATATATATATAATTAATAGAAAAACATCTTATAACTAGTCTTAACCCTCAAAAGCACCCACAATAAACTTTATTACACTTTAAAAATTTCCGGCCACGTGGTCGGACACACAATTTGCACCAGTCGGTTTACACACCGAATATTCAGTATTGCCAGTACTGGCCAGTATTTCAATACTGTCTATGAGGTTATGTTTGGTCCGGTTTGTCCTAGTGACTCTCATTACATTATATATACGTCATTTAAAGGTAAATAATATTAGCACTTTATTAAAACATTGGTTTGTACTCTGTGTGTGTCTATTCCCAAAGGATCACTATAAAGGACATGCTCAGCGCACAGGCCATTATGGCACGTGACATATTTACACCTTAATACTACTGCAAATATTATTATTTGCACATATGGCCCTTCAGATAAATAAATAAGGAGACTGTTTGTCTCAGTACTTACCTGTTGGGTGAGGTTAGATAGGTAAAACAATAATAGTAATAATACACAATATGACATTTGCACTGGAATAAAACATAAACACTACAAAAATCAAAACATTGGCATGTGAGCTGGGTCGCATGGGCGATATCATGACAACACACTTGCTGAATTTAACACTCACAACAACAATTACCCTGAACAAAACAAAATAAACACATCACTTCACACTGAACTACATCGCACTATATGCATTCGTGTACACATGCAGGACAGTGGCTTCGGCTAAAATTCCGCCACGAGCTGTAGATTGGTTGTGGCGGCCCTCATATGATGGCATAGTGAATGGGCTTAAGAGCATGATAATTAGCTACAACAGTGGTGGCTGGTGACTTTTGAAACTAGGAGGCTGTAGCGAATCAAACTCATATTATTACAAATATATTTTTTTTAATAGGCACATTGATAAATATATTGCGTACGACAGGCGTAAGTGTAGCTTATGTAGCTAAATACAAAAAATAAGTGTGGTTGTTTAAAGAAAAATGTACCAACACCCAATTTGTAATGGTCAACATACTGTGGCCGCTGGTTTTGATCAAATTACTACCACAGGCATGTATTTGTTTTAAGTTTTTTAAGGTTATATGTCTTCCAACAACTACCTACATGGTGTGGTACATTACGTGAGACGACAAGAGATAACATAATAATACCAAGTCTAGCATACTAATAATGATAATAACATAAATATACTAACTCAGATATTTTTAAAACCAGATACTAATTTACATAGCCTACAGTACATACAAAATTAATATCAAATTTAAATTAGAGGATTAAAGTGGCATATATTAATTTATATATATATATGTGTGTGTGTGTGTGTGTGTGTGTGTGTGTGTGTGTGTGTGTGTGTGTAAAAATATCCATTCGTCTACCTGTACTCCCTATCTAACTGGCAATGTATATTCACCTTACCAAGAAATGAACATTTTATGGAACTTTTTATATGTTGCGAACATGTTTATGTATTTTAACTTTGTCTCCCAAATGTTTTAAACCTTTTACCTAATTGACAGTCCATGCAATATCATTAGGTTTCATTAGCAAAAAAAATTAAACAAAACACCACATTTCTAACTTCACACCCGCATAGCCAGTCCGCGAAATTGTATGTACTTACGTCTAATTTCCTCGTATACAAACCATTTACTACCTTGGCTTTGTTGTTGAATTATATTTAACTGTGGCCTTGCTGGTACCATATTCTGTAGCTCTAGTTTATTCTTGTAATTGAAAATCTTTGTCGTAATAAGGTTTTAATTGTCACTCGCCGAATTAACAATTATTTACAAGTTTACACAACACGGCATTAACAACAATCCCACCCTGCTTCTGACCGATGATCATAACTCATCATTAATTAACAACGAACTTATTCAGAGTATTACACACTATATTTGAAGCTCGCACGAGTTTGAACGATATTTATAAATAAAAAATATTCGAAATAAATACAAGCATTGTTAAGAAATGTGTTTAACAACTGCAAAAGAGTGGGGCACGAAAGTGTTCTTACAAAACATGTAGTTTTGGTAGCTTTGTCAAGTTCCAGGAAACTATTTTTTTTTTGTTTGAGCAGGGGCGCACCCAGCTCTCTTCGAATTACAGCATGCGATTGGATGAAAAGGGTCGAGCCCCTGCAGTCTTCCCTCCCTCCTGTAGCACCTTTAGTTCTATGTTACGGTCATCTCTCTCTACTAGAGCTACCCACTTTGGGATGAAGAATCTGCCACCCCACCACTCGAAATTTCCAAAAACATTTATCTCATGACAAGCATGTCGTCCATCTCAAAAACATTCGCTGCGAAATAACCTCAATATTCGTACGCAGTATTATTTACTAAGTAGCAGATAAGTAGAGTTATGCGTTCTCAGATTTTATTTGGAGGGCTCAGCAGCCGCCACTCAGCTACAGGAATTTCTTAATACTTGTCGAAAAGCACACGTTCCTGGTATTTTATGTTAGACTGTTATTGCACGGAGCCTGCCACTTTTTGTGGTTTTGTTCACCCACAGTTCTTGGAAAAGGAGATAGGCATTGGTTTTAAATGGGGTGGGGTGGCACTGCGAGGTAGTCCGAATTAGTTTCCTTGCGATGACATCTCATGCGGTAACTTGGGCATTTAAAGGTATGTTTTATTTCATGTTAGCAATATTTTATTGTGAAACCATTTGTTACTTTCCTTCCTCAATAATGTATGTGTCATTTGTGTTAAGTTTCCTGTAGTTTAACAATCATACGGGTAAAAATACAACTGTCCCAAATTACCTTGCAAGTAACGCCTTCTGAGGTCTTCAGAGCTGATGAATGTAGTAAAAAATGAGATGGATATTGAGCAGTACCAGGAATGCAATTTTTTTCTTAAAGGGGATGGGGTGAGGTAGTTTCTCAAGGAAACCCGTGGACCAACAGAATCGCCCATGCACTATTCCCACATGCGAAAATCTGGCACTGATCCCACTGAGGATCAAACCAGGAACGATTTGGTTGTAGGCGAATGCTACAGCAGTCGATCGACCACTGTGGCTGTCATGTAATGTAAATTTCTCTTTTGACATAATTTTCTATAGGACATATTCATATACACGAACTGCAGCAACTTATATTATCAGTAAGGTGTCCTCCTATAACTCATCCCAGGATATATACTACACTTTGCCTGGATTTCTTGCTTGAGCACTTCAGTTTGCCATACACATATAAGATTTACTAAGGACTGTAAATGTAGCTACTGAACGTAATGTATGTTAAAATACCACACAAGAAAACAATTTGCAGTACGCAATAGTTTTATTTATATGCATTTAGTTATCATAGAGTGGTAGCTATGTGTGCTGTAAAATCTCTGGAGAGAGAGTTATATAGACGTATTTCACATTGGTGAAAAAAAATTTACTCAGAGGATTGATTCTCTGTATGAATCCATTACCGGTATCGCAGATTTAGTTAATAAAATACTACCATTTCAATGTCTGTGTTAATAAAATATCAGTGAACTGGACAAGCTATTGTATTTCTTACAATGAAAAAGTATACAGCTTTAAAAATAATTCTTTTGGCAACAAAACTTTAAACATATTTTTTTTGTAAATATGAGTTTTTACTGCATACATAAGTGAGAGAGTTTTTTTATTCGTGGATCTATAGGAATGAGAACACTCTTGTGCCAGAACAGTCTATGAAATTTTGCTTCAGCATGCAGTTTAATTTCCCGCTCACATGAAATACTACATTTAACAAAAATATATAAAAAATACAGATTGTCTCCAAAATTTAATTTAATTGCTCACAAAAATTATTCTAATCTTGTCAAGATATGTGTTATAATTTGAGGCATAAACTAGAAAGATGTTATGACATGCATTTTTTAATTACAAATTCATATAATTTTTGTACATATTTTCACAAACCTAACCAGAAAATAAATGCAAGAATCTAATACACCATCCACAGTATTCAAAAATAGGTTTCTTAAAAATCTTTGGTGGTGTTACTCGGATTTGCGTATGTGGGAATTGTACCTGGATGATGCCATTATTTGGTGGCTTTTCTCGGGATGAGTTAAGAGGTTTGGGTTGTTCTCTATGTTCTTGAGAGCTGATGAGGGGAGAATGATGTGGATATGGAGCAGCGCCGGGAATGGAGGGTGGGGGAAATGGGTGATCCCCGAGAAAACTCGCTGACATACAACATCGTCCCTGCACGTTTCCCACATGCGAAAATCAGTGGACTGACCCAGCCAGGAATCGAACCCAAATCGTCTTTGTGGGAGGCTAATGCTCTAGCCACTCGACCACCGTGGCCCTACTTTTCTCGGTGTTCTCCCATTTTCACACCCTTCATTTCAGGCGCTGCTCACCTCATGCCATCCTTCATCGGATTGCATGACAATATATTTTTAAGTGCTGTTTAATCATCTCAACTCAACTTAAAAAATACTTTCAGTTGTAAATAATATTTTGACATAAGTTGTCACAAGTCAAATGTACAAATGTACACATTCATTCTGCTTCAGGTCATTCACATTTAACAACAGTTCGAGATGTTTCAAACATGCACGTACTCAATAACTGAGCAAAGGTGTTACTATAGTTATATCTAGCACTGTAAAGATTCTTACAATAGGCGATGATTCTTTTCATGTTTATCATTTCATTACATGTCAAAACTGCTCTTACATAATTTAGAAATTCATTGAACGAGTCAACCCTGCAGTTTATTTGTTACAACATGTCTTTGAAATACGAAATGGCATTTTCTTGAAGCCGTGGGGTGGGGGGATATTGCGTTTTTCAACTCACCTGCTCCCCCCTGGGGAAACAGACATTGCTATCAGCCCCCCTTCCCTTTCACACTCGAACTGTCACCAATGCCATGAACAACCACGAAGGCACACAGCAGGAAACACTACCCTTCAAAAGGCCAGCATTATCTACTCTGCTCACATTATCTACTCTACTCGTTTTGTGCTGAAGGGACAGAATAAAAGGGTCCTGTCTCCAAGCAGTGAGGTAGTATATTTTTTGCTCAAACATGATGTTGCAGTGCATTATGCATATGCATATAAATCGCCTCTGTGTAAAAATAGTTCTTTCTATAAACCATCTACTATGAAAGAAGGTGACACGTAATTGATTTAGTTTTTATTTCTTTCGATATTCCGATCACTTTATTTTCTGCAACTTGTAAAATTTGCTCTAATATAGCCCTTTCTATGGGGTAAAATTGTATATTAATAAGAATTTTAACGAAATTTTTAAAAAAGGTATTCCTAAATTTAGCTTTCCTTAATGGCATGTAAAAATCTCATTTTTCTGCATAAATTTTTTTGACCTCTATATGCCCTCACATTGACATCAAAAACAGGACTAAATGATGCCCTTCAACACCCTCTTAAGGGTGGGGGATGCAGTACATGTCAACGTAGCATAATGACAATATGGTGAAAAATCAAAATTAAGTAAGTATAAGTAGTGTTTCTTTTGAAGGGTTATTTGTTATTGTCATGTACCATATTTAAAAAAAAAAAGAGCAAATAAAAGTTACGAAATCCTTCCAGGAGCAGAGCTGAGCACAGCGCATAACGTAACCCAAAAGTGGAGGTTATGTTGCCTTCGGACTTGTTACTGTAAGTGTAATGTTTGCATTTTATATTTTTATATTTTATATATGCTTTTGAGTATGATATGTTAAATAGTTTTTGTTTTATCGCCACCCAAAGGTCATGTCCATTCATTCCATTTAATTTAGTATTGATTAGCGTATTTTAATCAATAAGTTGATTCCGTGACTGGCACAGAAACTGCAGCCAGTGAGCAGGTAGCCCAATATAATGATTTTTAGTATCATTCTTGAAATATAGTGAGGCGGACGTGTGCGTGCATCGTCCCTGGACCTACACCATTACGTGCCAAATCATGTAGTTTTCAAAAGTTAACATAATTTACTGGATCCTTTGTTTTCTTAGCTTTGGGAATGAGCCGCCTCACATCCCGGTCCTTTTTACATGACCATGATTTAATTTATCGTATTTTAAATTTCAGGCCCCATGCTGCTTTTGTAGTGTTAGAGTACTTCTGCTCGAGTGGAGCAAAATTTTACGTGTTTGCTTCTTTGAAGGTTAACTGGAATAAAAAGTGTGTCACATTAAATGTTCATCTCTTATTTTATCAGTCACTTAATGACCATTTTACCCATATTCGTATGACTAATTAATGAAGTCGGGGAAGACTAAAACAGCCTCCATGGTAGTGAGCAAGCATTTGGCGGAGGCCTACAGCCCCCACTAAACTTATGCCCAGTTGATCCATCTTGGTTCGAAACTCGATCTTAGATCGGATGTAAGATTTTCACAGAAAACTGCTGCACCATCTTCTAAAATATTTGGTTGGAAGTTTGAACTCGAATGGTGCAACAAAAGATGTTAGAAGAAGGTGCAACAGTTTTCTGTGAAAATATTGCATCTGGTCTAGGATGAGTTTCGAACCACGATGGTGTGATGGTGTTAGCCTTGTGGAATTCAGTTCGATGCGATAATATAACTTGGGGAAAAATGGATGGATGAGGAACCAAAACCTCGTGTTAGCCCAGGAATTTATTTCATCAGTGGAAACCACACCATCAATTTAATATTTACAGCATCCAGGATGGTGGAGCACCATCCTGCCACCGATGGGTCGATATCCCTCACCCCTTAGACAGTTTCCCCGCAGTTTACTTATTTGTGCAGATGATATCCGCACTTTACAATGCACGGGAGTGTAACGGTGACCAATGCTGCAGAAGTACAGGGGCAATTGCAAACATAATGCAGTACAAAGTGTAGCAGTGACAGCGGCCAAGCAGCCACATGCACTCATGCACATTAATACAGGGAAGAGTACCAAAGTACTACTATTTTCCAAAAGGGCTTAAAAGGGCAAGGGTGGTGATGCAAAGTCACGTGTGCGCAAGGGAACACCTGTAGACATAATAAAGTGCCCTATAGTAAAGTGAAAATTGTCATATTCATCTTGTCTGTAAGTGTACTCATTTTCATGTGTGTTCACCCTCACCTCATTTAATGTATGTTGCAAGTGTATCATGTAATAAAGTTTTCACAGTGTATTACTAGCAAGTAAGAGCAAGATTGGTGAATGGGTAATAAGTATTTGCAAGTGTGACGTGACAAAGTAGAGTATTTCCGCATGGCTCGCTTGTACGGCCATGCCGTCACGCACACCATGTTGGAACTGCAGTAGACGTGAAGTACTTCGAGAGGCAAGTCGTGTGTACTGTCGGTCCATGCGCCCAGGCGGCCATCATCGTTTGCATCATTCAGTAACTACAATAGACTTTCGTTAATTACAGGAACCATTCTCGTTTCTGCCGTCCAGGACTCCAAATGTCACGTTCTCCAGTGTTTGCATTTCCTGGGGAAGTTTTAAGCACAGTAAGTCACACAAGGGCAATGCGCCATTTCTCAGTTTTACAGCTTCCAACTGGTGTAAGTACGGCTTACTTGTTTCTAAGTGTTTCCCTTGGGAAAAATATAACGTATGCCTAATAAAAGTCACAATGGAGAAACATGTATTTATATTCATGGAGGTCGCAAGGCGCTTCTGGGTACTGGCCCTTACAATTCCCGTCAAAATGCTGCGTATATGAACTTTCATCCTTAATATTATAGGAAGTGTTTTCTGAACATTGCAGTGTAATATATGGGTGTGAGAATAGCCCAGATAATTCACAGTGTAGGACACACATTACTTATTAATTATTCTACAGAGGAGTGAAACATCACGGGTGAAAGGAGTGCAGGCAATGGTCGTCGGCCGCACGATCCTGAGTGAAGAAGAGTCTGCTCTAATATCACATCACATCATTATGTCTGGATAATGCTTGGTGCCCCAGGTAACAACACCTATTTCGCACAAAATACCTCATTCCAGTCTTCACCGCTCCTCGAAAACCAATTTATACCAAAGCACATGCTGACAGCCATCAAAATGTCGGCCAATTTTGTGGTATATCATTTCACCATAAAGTTTTTCACAATTCTCAATTTCCTGCTGAACTGTTTTCCCGCTGATTTCCTACTACCTGCAATGAGGAAGGCAACAAAGACAGCACCACTGGAAGTTAACAGCATTAGGACGCCTTCCAGATGCCTGCAAGATGTCGGAAAAGGTGATACATGGTCAGCGGAGAAAAGCACGGGGAAAGGAGTGTCTATCATTGCTGCAGGAAAGAGCATGTGGACAGCAAAGCAACCAATTTGGGGCAGTACAACGTCACTGCAGCAGAATTTAGGACAGTTGTAAGTTGCACTGCCAACTCCCTTTACCCGCATTGCGTCACACCACACGAAGGAGGAGCTGGGAGTAATGAAGAATAAGAAAATGATGGGCGGGAAGTTCCTTCTCCTTACCCCACGCTATCCACACACTGGTGACCAGCTAACTACCTGCGCTGTTCTGTGCATCAGCTGAGCACGCCGTGTATCGACTCCTGCACCGTGCCGAGCGGAAACAGTTACAATGTGTTATATCTGTGTCATGCTGTGCATAGCCATGCTTAAGTGTTGTGCGTTCGTGAGCATGTGGAGTTTGTCTACATAACATACCATTGCTGGCCACACAGAAGATAACACACCGGCGCTACTGTGTCCACATTGTTTACATATCATACCTCAGGACTTCATCATGTAATATGAGTTTGACAATAACTACTTCCAATGTCGACATCAGTACTGCCCATCGAGCAACCAGGCCATGGACAACTGCGAACAACCAGTGAATTGGGAAAATGAACAGTTCAACCAAACAACCACAAACGTATCGGACAATAACGTGTAAGAATATGCAACAGAAATAGCAAGAGCATGTTGGTGCAAAAGTAATTTCATTACTACCAACATTGAAAGTAGACCATCTGTTCCTAATTTATTGATGGAATCAGACAGAGTGAATTGCAAAACATTTCAGCCGTCAAACTTTCGATCAACAAAAACAACTTGCAACAATTGGACAGCAACTATTGTCAGCACCAACATTCTGCCAACCCAGCGAAGTGAACAGGACATGCAGTCAGCACTGGCACGAGTTTTGGCAGCTGCTTCACACCTGTCAAACGAGGGAAGTAGCGGAAAACACTGAGCCACATGGCCAGCCAGCCAGATCAAAATAGGCTGCCATGCCCTGTCAGTGCACACTTGATTGCAACAGCAGACTAAGACACACCATGCTTCGCAACACTGCAGCAGACTGCAGGATACCGGCACAAACTTGGCACCCACCTCATCCCTGCAGATTCTGCACAACCACATAATACCACTGGCATAGTGGATGCTATTACCGGCCGAAAGCAGTTCGGCAGACCATCATCACCAAGTATACAGTAACACAGGTTAGTGAGAGTGTGACATCGATACAAGAGATTTCTGTGTGATCGCTTCCCACAGACCAGGTGTTCATTTGTAAACAAACACCAATCACCACGCCATTCACTGCTTGTGAAACCAGGACACGTCCCTTCACCACTGCATCGAGTGTAAATAGCGACAGAGCGATGGAGCTGACACATCCATCTGTAACAGAAAGCGCACAGCGCTTTGAATCAGTGTCATGTAATTTCAAACGAAAACATTCAGCACGTAGTAGCAGGCAACAGACAGGCAAATGAATGTGTTTGTTAGTTTGCTGCATTGTAGTTGCAATTTGCGAACTGAGTGCACCATTGTTCACTAGCAGACAGTGTTCATGTAATAACAAATGGCCGCAGCCCAAGTGTCCACATGTAATGTTTAAGATGTTTCGGTCAGTTTTTGGTCAATGTATTCAAATCAGACCTTCCAAAAATTTGTGTACATACGTACAATTGTCAGAACACCAAACTAAGCTCACTCCAACAAAAAATTGCTCTTTTGGGCTTACAATTTGAATTAAAAACTTATCAGCTAATATATAGAAAACAATACAATTAAAGATTAGATCTACAGGAAAAATAAGAAAAACCTGTTAACAGCTAAATTTAGGTGAACAGAAATTGGAAACTTACAATGTATAATATTTACACTTTATGTACATCTTATATACTACTTAAAATTGTCTCGAACTCTTTACAGAAACATAATTACAGAAATATTTACATTCATATTTACAAACATATTTACAGAAACAGAAATGTGCATTACATGGGATAGGAACTTTGATTATGTACAGAAACTTAAATCTTGCTTAAAATTAAGGTGAATGATTATGTATCAGAGAAGGTGATCTATATACAATGAATGGGTGACTGAACATAATAAAGAGGTGAAAAAAGGAATGTGAGTTATGTACAATACAGACAAAAGAAGAACAATGGATATGCACAGAAATTTGAACAAGAATATTAAAATAGGATGATATATACAATGAAAGACCTAAATGTAAGATGAACTATGTACAAGGAGCAGAGGATTCATGAACTTAAATTAGGGACGAAGCAGAGATCACTGACTCTAAGTAATGGAGAAAATCACTGATTTGGAATATATATATATATAAGCGCGAAATGGCCTTTACCCGCAAACGGTATGTGCCATGGGGAACCTCTCACGCACTGCACTAAGGATAGATTGGGAGGAGTCAGCAACTGGATGGATGGGATTTGGGGGGAATGGTGTTGGTGAAGTCCAGGAGGCGACGGTGAGGATGAGGATCTGCTGGTTCGTATTCTGTGATGGTAGCTTTGAACGGGTTGTGATGGCACCAGGCTCTTCTGTAGAATCTGTTGGCGAGTCTGCTGATAATGTCCATGGGGTGGTCGATGTTGGCCAGTTTGTAAAGTGGATAGGCCGGAGACTATCTGGATGAACCAAGGATGAGACGACTATGAAATTACAGGCCGGAATGAAGAATGATGAACGCATGTCCAAACAGGGACACCATAAAACAATATCGGAAGAATAAGTGCTTGCCAGAGTTAGATGCGGACAGATTGCGAAATTGGAGAAGCATGTGAAAGAACTGGCTGAAGGGCATACAATGCGGAATTTAGCTTTGGCTTTGGAAATGGTTATATGAGCGTGCCATGTCAATGTGGATTCAAGGTCAAGACCAAGGTATCGAACAGTGGAATTCCATGAGAGTTTGTGGCCCAGCATGGTAGGTGGTGGTGTCGATTTTTTGGGGTTAGGTGTGACTCCCCAATGCAGCAAATTTGAAGTTATTGTGCGATTTGTGTTTTCTGATCTGGCTGCAAGAATCTGAGCTTCTTAACCTGAGAAGAGGAGGGCCATGTCATCTGCATATTGATAGATTTGTGTGAAGGGAATTTGTGGAAGATCGGCAACGAAAATAGAGAAGAGAGTGGGGTTTAGTAAGGCACCTTGGGGAACTCTGGCATGAATATGTAGAGGTGATGTTAGGATGTTGTCAATGCAGACTGAAAAAAGCGATTTGTGAGAAAGAACTATAGAATTGATGTGTTCTGATAAGCAGAATCGTCGAAGTTTTGTGAGAAGTGCAGCATGATGTAAGCAGTCAAAGGCCTTTGTCAGATAAAGCATGATGAAGATGGGATGTTTGTGAGTGTTGAAACCTTGTGCAATTGTGTTGATGACAATACCCGCGGCATGGAGAGCTGAATGACACTTGCGGAAACCAAACTGGATGTGTGGGAGTATGTTAAGTTCCTCAGTATTCTGTGTGAGGCGAGATAGAATGATTCTCTCAGCAACTTCCATTGGATTAGAGGGGCATAGGTAGAGATTATGATTGGTTTTTTCATTCCAGCAAATTAGGCTTAAAATGTACTAACTTTGCTAAAACACAAATGCCAAAAAAAAGTCTGTTTTTGGGAAATAATTTTTTTATTCACTGAAGTTAGGGGGTCGCTGCCCTTCCCTGCACAACCTTGGTTAAGCACTTACGATGTGTCATTGTATTGAAACTGCCAAAATGTTAAAATTTTGTAATTTCAGTTCATCAAATTTACACTGTTCACAAAAAATTCAATACATGTGCAATAAATAGATATCTTAACCAAAACAGCTGTCTCATGTTCAAGTAAGTGTGTATACGAGAAAATGGAACATTATGCACCACTGTACCATGAACTGCTTGCACTTTGTAATGATGGAGTACTTGGTGGGTATGACTGTGTCGCACTTATTGTTCTGACGCTTCTCAGCTTTAAATACAGAAAAAAGGACCTGGTATGCTGGGGTGTTATTTAATGTTGTTGATTCAACAGGATTAAGATTTATTTTTAAATTTTTGGGCATTATGTTAGTATGTATATGAAAATGGTTGATATAAATTATAATGCCTACTCTGATCACATCAGATGATAGGTACAGTATGTATTATTAGCTGTGTGTTTCACATTTAGTTTGTTTGCATTGAATGTAAAACACCAACAAAAAAAATATTTCAAAATTTATTTTTTAATTTTTCATTACAAAAACATTTTTAAGTATATGTATATGCCTACTGATTTGTGTCATTTATTTTAGTGTATGTAGGTTATTTTTATCAAAAGTATTGAGCTCTATCTGTGTGAAACAATGCACACCTTGCAACTAGGCGCTGGGGGCTCCTTCACTTTTTTGCTTTGAATGCACGAGTATAAAATCATCTTAAAGTCAGTGTTTTGTAGCAGTGGTTTTATCATCTTATTTTTAAGAACCTAAAAGTTAAACATTACACGTGCAATGGTTAACAACTTATTTGCACTATGTTTCGTGATCCCTTATTTGAAAGACTTTAACTCAACTGGGAAATTGTTTTGTTTAAGCATTGTAAAATAAATCTAATTCCGCTATCATTGCTGTGGTAAGTAAGTGACAATCATTGGAAAGTATGTGCTACAGTCTTAAGCCTCACCTACAACGTATTCGTGGTTCATGACATTCGTGGAAGTCGCAGCGGTATTCACTGTTGTATGAAAACTGTTTACATAATGTCTTGTTTTAACACTTCGTAAGGACAACTCACAAACCACCAAAGGATATCTTGCATGGAAAATTCCAAATAAATGGAAAAAATAATAACTGTGACTTATTATTATACATACAACCATTAGGTAATTAACCCATCTGCTGTAATTGACACATATATGAGAGACAATGTATGTTAAAACTGTTGTTATAAATAATAGGCAAACTATCGCGGTTGAATTGGTAGCAGTCTGCAAACTTTGTGGTTTAGCGCTTGTTAATCTGCCATATGTAAATGTCAGGATGTGCGTAATAGAATTTGGTAAAGTATTTATTTGTTGCTTTTCTCATATTTATTTTCGTACAATTGAATACTTTGAGTAGTGTGCATTTTCACAGCAGCTTCTTAATGTAAATTCATGTTGTATATGCTTGTGACCAACTAGTTAATCAATTCGAGCACAAAAATTTTTCTTCTGTTCACTACAGAATTTACTCATTGCGATATTTTTATTTGTAGTATTACATTTGCTGGGAAGATTTTAATTGAATAAACATTACCATTTCAATTTTATAAGTTATGATAGTAATTGTAAAGTAAACCAACACGATATATTGTTTGCAAAAAGCGACAATCACACTCCTACAGTTACAGTTTGGCAATATAGTTTATTTTTATGACTATATTCTTTTTAGCCATTGTTTACAATTACAATTTCTTATACCCAATAAACACATTACATTGTGCATAAATCTATTATGCCATACATCACAGTCAATTTGTTTCACAAATAAAGCAAGACTGCCCTGTGTATTTTAATCCATTTTTGTAAACGAGCAAAAATTTTATGCGTTATGCTGTCGTTCCTTATCTACAATTTAAACAATATTGGTTAGTCATAGCTGTTACTTTCACAGGACTTGGATTTTATCCATGTTGTATGATTGGCTCTCTACGAGACTGCGAACCACCATGCGACTCCTGTTACAACATACGACGAATCCTGTTACAATCTACGATGACTCCTGTTACAACCTACGACTCCTGTTACAACCTACGACAACTCCTGTCAAAAGCTACGACGGCGACTTGCTCCTGCCATTGTATACCAGGCTTTACTGTGCTCCTTTTGAATTAAATTGTCATAGGCCTATAGCAAATTATATCCACAGTGTGTGTGTAATTTTTAATAAATTGTCATTACTACAAAAAGGAGAAATATGATTTTGACATTTTCATTACCAGTTATTACTTTCCATTTTTATTGAAACATCACACTAAATAAATACTTTGTTAGAAATGGATGTAACTGATGTTACACCACCATATGTTACTTGAAAGTTTATTACCAAGCGAAAGTGCTCAATCATTACCTAGGTAATTGCAGTTACACAAAATAATATAAGTTTTCTGAAGTTGCATTTATTTGGACAAAACACTGATACTAAAATACATACGTACACACGTTTATGTGTGTGTGTGTGTGTGTATATATATATAAACACACTGACACACACACTAGTTTTCATGTTATATCTAACTTTCACTAAAGTACTATTTCGAATTGTATCCCACCCTTTTTTTCTATAGTATCCACGTGACGTATTTTAAATTCCAAGAAGTGATGATTTCACCCTTGCCATTGATATAATATAAACACAAGATTAATATTGAAGTCATTCTGTTGCTGCAAAGTACACAAGAATTTTGAGTAATTCATAATAATTATAAAACCAGTACAATTTTCCTGCCGTTCTAGTTTTTGTTTGTTAGGTTCATGTGGGAACACTTGGAGCAATATCATTGTGGCCTTCTTTTCCTTTGTTCCAAGAGCGACAACTTGGAGCACTAGCATCTAACACATAGCATGAAATAAAGCTTTGAGTTTTCCATATTTCTGTTAGGTGGTTGATCGTTGCCCAGGAGCATGTCAGTCTGCAGAAATTCTTGTTCAGTAGAGTGGATGATGGGTTCAAGTGCTGCTCTGTATTCTGGGTGTGCTGACTCGCCACCACTGCTAACACTTATTGCATGCTCAGTTCCAGATGGTGTGTTCTGATGGTGCCGATAGTTTGTGTCACGAAGTTGTACAACGTCTCATCTTTCTGTTCCTCCAACACCATTGGCCTCTGTGCGCGCAGAAAGCCAAATGTATTGGAAAATCGGCTCAAAATGATTGACTAAATTCGGCCCAAGTGAGTCCATAACCGTTCACGCCTCGTTATCACAGACGAGCATCTCTCCTCTGAAGCATTCACCAATAGAATTCGGCAAATCTTCCGGGTCAACTCCATATCTCATCAACCTGTTTTCGCAGTTGTGGAGAAAAGCTTGGGGTCTTTGTTCGAGAAGCGAGTGTATCCCAAAAGGGATTGAAATCTCACTGGCGTGGTTAGTGAATGGGCTCTCCTCCTACATCCCTTTTTATACAAAAACTCTGGTGTTGCCAATGGTTCCGGTTCCCAGGCTGGTACTGTTCGGAGTAATGGCATGGAACAAGCAGGAGGCGTGGCCAGTCGTGGCACTCCCGTGTGCACTATATCAGTTGGTATGCGTGGCAGCATTAGCAGTGGCATGTGTTGTTGTTGTTGTTGTTCCCGCGTCCTTTCCATCTCTGTTCTCTTCGCCCTCGGCAGTTGGCGAGCGGGTAGCGGGAAGTTGTTTTGCTCCACTGGTTGCAGCCTCTCATTCCTCACTGGTTGACGTCTCACACAGTTAATGTAAAATTCATCTTGCTGCATAACCATCTCTTGTCTTGTTCATGTTATAGTTTCCAGCACACTTTGCAGGCAAGAGTAGCAGCTCCTATCCCATCACACACAGTGGATTTGGAGCATTTCTGCAGGTTCCTCCGGAATCTTGACATAGATAGCGGTGGACTCATTAGTGCGACATCACACTTGCTAAGACTTGGCGCATAAACTGGGTTGACAAATCCCCATGTTTGCAGTCGCCAAAAGCAATTTACGCATAGATTTTCCTGCTTGCCAGTGCAAGTGCATGACAGTGACTCGGATTGCAGCTAGATCTTTACTTCGCCCACTGTGACCCAAAGTGTCTGCACAGATGTAGCATCTTTACAAATGCAAGAATTACCATGCAGTTCGACGAGCGAAAATGGGTCGGAATTTTGTGTGCATGTCATATATTTGCCACCCAACGTTTATCTTTTGCCAATTGTAGGGTGAAACTCCAGGCACACACAGTCGTTAATGTGGCACAGTTGATGTGAGGATTCCATGATGTCTGCTTCGCTGGGCCACGTGGCTCTTGGCTCGTGGCAATACCCACATGCACGGTGTGATGGGGGTTGTTCCAGTGGTACAACGTGATGCAGGAGGAGGGATAACGGCAGGTGGCGTGCTTCCGCTCAGGCGGTCACGTGTTCATGATGGTGGTTGGCTGGCATCACGGTCGTGCACTCACAAGCAGGATGCACTCCAAGATGGCGGACTTGCCACACTTTCCCTCCAATGGCGATTTGGTGCCAAATTCCCTTCTTCTCAATGTTGATGTTTGTTTTCATCCATTCTTCATAGATCTTGTGTGATGGTTAAAGGAAAAATAGCCAGTAGCAATACTGAGACCATTATACTTAGCAGAAAAAGAGTTTTGTGGGCTCACGTGGTCACACATGCTACACAAAAGAAATTTTGAAAAGCAATTTTGATGGGAAAATTTTAGAAATTCTGGCAGGAATTTCACTGGTAAGGAAAAGCCACACTAGTTGCGGCACCACTTGATGTAGACAAGTAGCAGGATGCGGAATTCACCGCTGAAGGAAAGCCACACTAGTTGGGAAAGCCACTTGATGTAGAGGTGGTTCTTAGACTGGACCATCGAGGAGTAAAAGGTTATGTGGATGGGATTTAATATTACTACCATAGTTGTCCGAGGGTGATAGTGTTCTTAGCAGAGAGTACAAATACAGTTGGGTCGTGTGGCCTACTGCTTACATGCGGCCTCTTCGATGTTCGGCAGTTTACTTGTGGCCCCCTCGCCGTCCGATGTCTCATTGTAGAATTTGAAGAAGTTGTGAAATTTATCCCGTGATATATCCAAAATGCCTGGTCTAGTGAGAGTTATTAGATATACTTCCATACACTCGTACTCACTCCCATTCTATTATAGGCTGCCTTACACATTAAGAAAAATACATGTTACGATTTAAACGTCCATGAAGTGGCCGGTGAAATAAATAACAACCAGTCAGTTCATGTGATTTGCTTATTTATTAAATTTACCTTCAAAGAAGCACTTATGCAATTGCCCCATTAAAGCAGGGTGCTCGCTATAGCTGCGAAAAGGCGGCAAAGTTCCTACATGAAAATTGCATCAATTACGCCCATGACATATGAAAGATGGATTGGGCTGTGGGATGGCTCACTCCCCTGGCTAAAGCAAACAAACGGTTCCAGAAAAATTACATTTAAAACTATTGAAGTCTGTATGAATGGTAAAAACGGAACAAACAGTGAAGTGCCTGGGGAGTTAATGCGATGCATGTCGTAGCTCTACTACTCAACATGGCGGCAGGCTGCCTGCTGTCTTGCCCAACTCCAGCCACCATGTCACATGATCAATAAATTTCTTTAACACAATATTTAAATGAGATATAGTGAATGAACATGGCCCTAGATGAATATTATACGCATAAAACATAACACCATAAAGTACAATTGAATATTAAGAGAAAAAATAATATATATGTAAATTGACTTGTTAATGACGTTCACGTATCCCTTGTTCCTGTTTGTTTCATCGCCGACGCATCAACAACACACCAACTCTCGACCTATCAACATTAGGGTGCGGTCTCGATCAGTACATGTCGACAGGAATGGCGTTTACACTTTTCTTGCCGCTCTGTAACTCATGGCCGCAGGTCATAATTTTTAACATTCATCACAAGAGGTAACTCTCATGATGAGTGGATATGTGGCCTAAACAAGTGTGTCCCGTGAAGTCACGATCGTTATACGTAACAGCCATTGGAGGGAACACTGGGATAAGCGGGGCTGCTTATTCCCACAGCTTTCCGATGTGCGCGATGTCAACGGGCCCCATGGTTGAATCCGGAGTGCGACGTGGCTCGAAGTAGTGCCAAAAAACTGGTAATCACATTCCTGCAGGAAGTGTAAAGTGGCGTCGGCTCCCTAGCCACATTAATTAATAGAAGCATTTTTAGCCATTTTTAGCGGCGATTACACCACAATTAACTAGGGAAACCACCCGCTCCAGCACAGAGAGTAGGTAATATACCATAGAAGACCCTCCGCCCCTAGTTACGAAATCCGTGTGTCGTCACATCCATACGAATTACTGTAGTTATAACCATTACAACACACACCGATGTTAATATGTTAATTATAATAGTGTATATGTGATCATCTATCGAGAATCAGCCACCTGAGGCATCATTTCTTTTAATATCACCCTTCAAGTGCGGTGACATACTCGTGATGTCACATTCTTAGCCATATCTGGGGCTCTGGTGTTCATGAGTATGTCACCATGTTTTAGTACAGTAATCGTAATTGTGAACAATGTCAATTTCATTATTCATGTTAATTATTAAGTTCGGTTTTTTCATGTTTTCCTTTTGGTGCCGGATTCGCCGGACATGTGGCGAAGCCGACATCATTTTGTCAGTCAGACTTCTGCACTCCAGACATCCGGCAGGGCAGACAGTAAGCTCCACGTACCCCCCTCAGTACCCCCCTAGGCTGCATTTTCTTTCATCGCAATAGCTAATGTAACTCAGAATATTTAAGTACATTTATTTAGCAGAGATGAGGTGCTCCAGAATCCTGAAGTAGCATACCAGGACTTCATGTGCGTGACACATTTTTACGTAACTCTGACTTACGGCCTAAGCCTTATTTTCCACAGTAGTGACCACCAGCAGGTCCAGGGTGCCTGGTTCACTTAACTGCATTTTCATGTGCAGCAACATTTCATTGTACCTTTGAGGTAATAAAACAGTCTTAACATAATTAGATGTGCTTTATTGTATTGACTTTCCTTAGTTCATCGGGTTCTGCGCCCTCATAGCAGTATCAACTTTACAGTGGTTTTCAGTGTATGTTTTATATTTACGGGGCCTGCCTCCCTCAAGCAGAGAAATTCAGTTATAATATATATGGGCGTGCGAAGTGGCTGACAGCTTTGGCCCAAAGGAAATATTTTTTATTCAACATAAATTAACTGACAGTTAAATTAGCTCTCCTTCATTTTGACAGTGTATCCAGAGTCGCAGCAGGCCGTCGGCCATATGACCCAATTCAACATCGTTTACTCTACTGAACATGGCGCCGGACCCATCACGAGTTCCTGCTTTCCACCTGCTCCCACCAGGCAGGATAGGAACACGTCCCAGCACCTCTTGAGGCACAAAGCATCAAAATGTAACTCAAACTTACCATGTAAGGCAATCTAACCTCACTCTGGTGCCTTAAGTTTTTTTTGTGCACGGCCCTGCTTGTGCCAGGATTCGCTTGCATCCATGTACATAATAATTATTTATTATACATGATATAATCAAAATATTCTACATCACAAATTTCACATAAATAGTGGCACTATAAATATTAAGCTGCTTTTTGGCACGTGGTCAATACATTACATCACAGGGGTTCATGGTTTGCAATCAACGTAACATAAATACTGGCTCTGTCCAGTATTGTACTGTTCCGGTACTGTTAAGTTTGCAATAAAGTAAAAGAGACACAAGTTAGTATTGTTAATAAAACAACTCGGAAAAATCTGAAATGAATATTTCACGTATGTTGTGTCTTACACGTGTCTGCGCGGTTTGCTTACATCTGTGCCAGTTGTGCACATCAACATACTTTACACAAATAAATTTACAACAATCATGAAACACTATTAAAACACTTAAATAATAATAAAAACACATAATGCTGAATCATAGGGGCGATATTCAGATTGACACACAATAACATGTGTTCCGTGTACGTCGCACTGCTGCACACGGTGCGGCATGTCCGAGACTACGTGGTCACATGATGTAAACTATAATATTAAACTTGAAAAATGGCCAAGAAAACTTACATAAATTTACTTCTACACTTTTTAGTGCTGAAAGAAACGATAAAAACAAAACACAACACAATATGGCCATGACAGAAACAAGAATACAAAGCACTAAGTCCATCTAAACAGCATGCCTTATTAGATTCACACTGGATTGTGTACACATCGCACTGGCTGTGCTCACGTGTAGACGGTGGCGTTGTGATGGCTTGGCAGGTTTATCTCCTGAAGTGGTGAACAGTCTTCGGGCTGGAAATGTGGCATACATCAATCTTATAAATGCTTGGATTGTGTTTTTGATCTTATTTTCGTTAAAGAAGAGACAAGATATTGTGTATTATAAGTGTTAATACGATCTGTGACTGTGTTCGAAGTGTAACCAGCCAAATTTTGAGTTTACTTCTTTTTTTGTTTAGAAGATATACTATCCTTAATGACTTTTTTCCTTCAGTTCATTACTATTTTCCATATGGCTGATATTCTCTCCTCAAATGCAATCAGTGCAGTGCTCAAGTGAATATTTAGCTTTACGTAGGTCTAATTAGTGCGTGTAGTTTATTTACATTCCCAGACTTCTAATGATATTCGTGTTGCATGTCGTTCCATAAGCATTTTTATCACCAATTGTTGCCGCACCCTTCGACAGTTAATGAAATAAGATTTCACATATAAAAAAACCCCTCCAAAATCGGAAGCAAAAAATTTTTACCTCTTCAGTAAAAAATTATTTTTGGGACTGTTTTAATGTGATTTTCTTATGTGAAAAGTTGAAAGCCAGAAACACTCTCAGAAAACATCCTTTCTCCATTCTACCCATTTCAATTTGTTGTTGAAATCACTCTAATTTAGTTTTTTACACAATTTTACACTGTCAATATTCAACCTAGATGTATTTTTTACTATATTACTAAGAACCTGTATTACAACCGCGACATGCACATCAGGTTAGAAGTTAACTACCAGCCCATGCAAAATAGTGTCTTATGGCATCTTGTTATTGCTTGCTAGAACTGTTTTCAAGGGGTTAAACAAACTATTACTTCCATTGCCAGACAATCATTTGTACCTTTATTTACGCTTTTAAATGGTGTCTCTATCATCAGTTAGTGGTGTTTTGCTTTTATACATGTTGATTTGGAGGATATATAAAATATGTATTGAAGTTTTTTCCAATTTTGAGTTTTATGTAGAATAGTTCTGCAAAATGCAAGTGAACCCAGCAAAATTCGATAACGATGCAGAAGATTAGTTTGGGAAATTGTATTATTTTTAGTTGTGGAAATTGTATTTTGTAATGACAAATAATTGGCAATAAAATACTTGCACTAGACCTAATGTCATTCTGAGGAATCGGATTCCTTGAAATTTGTGAAATAAAATATTTCCCCTTCCATTCTCAAAATATAAAAAATATATTTAATTAAGTAACATAGGCACAAACTTCAATCTGGGATGGTAAGAAACCGAGTTTCATGCATTGTGATAAATTGTATGGAGATTAAGCTAACGGCGAGGGGAATGATATCACCAGCGACAGTAATAATTATGAAGGTTTTGGTCCATTGTTTCTATTTAATTAATTTTTGCAAAATAAGCATTAACATATAACTTTATATATATATATGTCTGAAACCTCGTTTCCCTACTAGTGAGGAGCATAATGCTGTTTCAGCTGGCGTCAAGAGGAAGGCTCGGCATGGCACGAAAGTTGCGGGTTAGACATTCAGAGGGAACATTTAGTGTGGCTGTATGACTCTAAACATTGAGAAGGCTAGAGGTCATGGTACCAGGACCTTCTAGATTTTGAATCAATTCAATGATGCGTCCTCGAGGATTTGTCATCACTGCTCTCTAGAGGCAGATTACACAGTTATTCAAACCACCGACCAGCACTCTCCGAAGTTCCGGATGTTGTTTCCCCGATAGACTTATCGCGGCACATGGCACGTGTTATGCGGTGGAAAGTTTGTTACCCTGCCTTCGCCTCTCCAGTTACCAGTGACGCCCTATGTTGCTGCACTTCGTACTCTCGAGCCGGAAAGGCCTGGGCAGGGGAGAGGGCTCGTGTAACACTGTTCTGTACTCAGACACAGGAGATGAGAGGCAGACAAAAATTAAGAAAGGAAGAGATATTACGTTAATGTAGCTAGAATATCTGATCGCATGAGACGCCTTGAAGTAGTAAACCCAGCGTGTCACGATCAAGAGGATTGCATACTTGAGATCATTTGTAACGATCACTGAGTTTACCTCGCATTATACAAGTACAAGTTCTTGTTAATAAAATATGAATGATGCCTGCTTTCTTGCGGACATAATTATATGAAATTTTTCCATACAAATATGTACCTGAGTAACCTGTATAACCGTGCCAGTCGAGCCAAAAATTTTAGGTCTTATTGGCGGCACATATATTTTTGATAAAATAAACAGCATATATGCCTTTGCAAGGAAATTTTTGTGTCGTGTGTTTGAGGACTTCAGGCGTTTTATAGTTTGTAAATTAGCTCCCTTCTGCCATTCCACTGGGTTAAGTAGTAGTTTGTAACGTGAGTCAGGGAACCAGTGCAGATGTTCATGGTGGCTGACCTCGTTATTGCTGTCCTCGGTAATCGGACAATGGAGACTCTAATCCATTTATTTTGAGAACATGACGAGGTAAGTTTCGTGAGTCGCATATGTGAAAACAATATTTCAGAACTAAACACATTAGATTCCCGACGGTATTGATGCCGAACGAAGGTATATTTCAAATTCCTCAATTGAAATATAATAGGTACTTGTGCGTTGTATTAGAGGAATAATATTTCAAATATAGCGAATAATATGTCAGCCCGAGTGCGTATTTTAAAGTAGTTCTTAACGAGGGACACTGACAAATAATAAATTTACTGCAATTCGCTGGAGTTTTTTACAGAAAGATGTGTGCGGCTAATATTTTTTACTGTCTCTTTTTTTAAATTTCAAAAAGCATAGAGTTATGTCTATAGTTTCTCCTGCAAGTGTGGCTGTGTAGAACACAAGCGAAATTTCTCCATGGCATACCTATAAAAATAAGTTATAAATCAATTAATATTATGTAATACTCTAAAGATCTACGCTACCCAAACATATACATTTCCAGAATGTTTGAAACATCTCTCACTCGTCATCTTCTGAAATCCGAGAAATTTCGATCACCACAAAGCTACATGATGCACAAATACAAACTCGGCAGTACCAGTTGTTTGTGAAGCCACAGTAATATCTTTGCTTGCTCTTCTGCAGCCTTCATGTGCATAAGAGTGCTGTGTGTACCTAAGCAAATGGCGGCGAATATTTATGTACGAACTTGTGCCTCACAACTGTTTGTATCCATCGTTTACTTCCAAAAACTGTATCAAGTGCTGTGTGTACATACACCATTACTTGCTGATACACAGTATTAATAACAAGCTTGCAGTTGTATAGTAAAACATAATTTTGTACGGAATATAAGAGGCAAATGGAACATGCCGACAACAGAACCAGTAGGAGCGCCTTAGCGACGCGGGAGGTAGTGTTGTTGTGCATTGTCGGTATAACCCTAAATACTCTTGACACGAACCACGACAAAAGTTCTCTGGACTTATCAGAAGTCTCCACCAAGTTGTACGAGAATGCTGAACTTTGATAGTGGCTCTTAAATTCCGGTAACTTCATAACTTTCAATTGGTTTCACTATAACTGTACACTTTTAAGCCCGGTGTACAAGAGACATCACTGTATACTTCGTTCCATGGAAATTTCGTATGGAATTATAATTAAGTAACCACCGTTATCATGTCACGAAAGAATAAAATAACCTCATAATATTGTTTAAAAAAAGTTCTTAAACAGTTTTAAAATGTGTATTTAGGCAATTTAAATAGTAGTACTAACCTACAGTTCAAAATTAATGTTTTCTACAGTCCTCTTGTTAAACGAGCATTTCTCTGTTGGGTCATAAGAATTGGCAATAGCACAACTTGCATGTTTACTGTATCCTGCCTACAGTTCCGAGTGCACACTACTGAAGTTGCTAGTTGTAAACCGAGCATATTGTACTTGCTCTCTGCCTGACGAGCTGTGAGAGCGATCACAGGAATTCCTGTGTCGCAGTGACAGCTCGGGTCTCCTAACAACGTGGACGCGACTCTGGCGTGTTGTTCGTGAGTGTCCTGTACCTGTGGTTTGTCCTGGAGAGACCTTCCAGCCAGTGCGTGAAATGATATTAATATCTTACTTACCTTATGTAGACCCATCACAACACACGTGCAAAAGTTTTTGGAATGATCACAGTTTTTCTTCAACCCTGCACTGTGACACTGAGACCCTGGCTTCAATCTGTAACTTTAAAGTCTTTAGCGAAGAAATAAAATATTTGCTAACTGGAAAATTAACAGCATATGCTTTCAGACAGCCCGTCTAGTTATTTGTATATCTGCACAGACATACGCTTGACACTTGCAATTCTTTATATGTTAGTATTCACCCATCAAGCACAATTATTGCTGATTCTGATTTAGATTACATGCTCATTTCAGTCCTTTTACTTCAGTTAACCACAGATCATATGTCCATTCTGCAGGAGTGATTACAGTGTGCGAAGATATAACTGCGTTTCTACATTCCGACACTCAATTTGCTATACCTGGTGACTTACGGACAACAGGGGACAGTTGTACAACCCCTTGTTGTACGACTTGGGGATACGACTGTACCTGTATTCTTGGACTGTGTTGCTGCTACTGTCTAGTGCTTGGCAGCAGATGCCATCACACTGTGTCGTAGTAACTGGCGATCACGACGATACATCGCAATCATTTTACCCTGAATTCAGAATGAGGGTTGTACAAGATTTCATTTGAACACCTCTTTCCAACTCCTTCCATTTAGTTGTTTCTTCTCTTCAGATTGATAATATTTACTGCTTCAGCGACACTGTAAGCTTGTTGCTGAGTATGTATTATAATAATTAATATACTTCTGAACGCACTACAAAATTAACTTCCTTTATGGTAATTTGTACGAATAAAATTTAACAAAATGTCCAGAACTAGTGTGTAAACATCTGAATATAAAACATATGGCTATAGTTTTAAAAATGTTCATCCGCATTTCTGTATCTATGCTTTATTTGTCTTGCTGCTAATCTTAAAACTATGCAGGGTTGCTGCATTACATTTATGACAAATGTTGGTTTTAAATAAAATTTTACTTATTTTTATATGTAGTAAATTAAGTATACAGATATGTATAGCCTATATCACTAACAATTATCAATTTACATAAACTTTTATTTAATATAATGGTTAAACATTCACGAGTTGCTTGTACTTGCGTATTAATTAAATTTTACAGTGGAATTGGCATGCAAATAGTTATTAAGTAACCTTCTATTTGTAAGCAACATATATTTATCGAGGTTTTAAAACTCATTAATCATTGTCGTACTACATACATAAATACTGGGTTTAAATTCTGGAAATGTATTTCAGGACAAAGATAATGCAGACATCAATGGTAAGATTATCTGCATTTTTTTTTCTGTTAGTTAAAATATTGGGTATGGAAACTTTGATAATGTTGACGAGACAAACTGTACGCCCATGTGAGTTAGGTTATGAGCATAGATAGTGTCGTTGCTACAGCACAGCCGCTGTCACCCAAGTACAGCCTGACAGGCAAGCAGCACCGTGAACAGTGATTCACACCCATTTAACACTTATGATGGTTATGCCTTCAGTATCCACTTATCCCACTGTCTATCCTCCCACAACTACTCCACACTTAACTCCATCATGAGTACATCGCAAACACTTCAAAATATTTTGTATTATATCATTATAGCTAATGTGACAACGGTTAGTGCATAGAAACTTAAACAAAATTCAATATTTTATATTATTTAAAATAAGATATTAAGATTTCTTTTATTTCATTTTTATTTTATTCTTCGCCATTATAAAACATATTTTTTACAATCTTGCATAAAAATATGCTTTTCGCAACTTTTAATAAACAAATTCGTAGACAAAGAACATTTTTACAAATTAAAAACATATATTTATATACATGTTACAAAAAAATATAAAATTCAATTGTTTTTCAACACAGTAGCATTCAATGTAAAAACAATATTCATAATAAGATATCAAAACATTCAACAACTATTCCAAATTAACATCAAATATAAGTTCTGTTGCTGTACTGTACTGTATGTTTTCAGTGGCAAGAAAGAGGCAATTTTCGGAGGCTGGGCACGAAAGTGTTACAGTAGAGTGCAGAGAAAGTTTGTCCATTCTTGTGCTATTTGTCCCTTATGCGAAAGCAATTCTCACACTTCGCCCACAAATATTTAAAAAAAATACTTCAGGACAAATCAGACAGGTTTCACGACAAAATATAACGCAAATTTAGGAATGCTTCCATTATAAAATAAGAGTTAAATTCATTTGTAAATATTAAAAAAATCCCATTAATACACATCGACTAACGTTTGTACAAAAATGCGACACCAAGAAGAACACATGTGACTGAAATAAACTTTATACCACAGATTAGGTACATGACAAAACACATTGAATGGGATTACAGAAGTATACATGAACTCTGTAATATAGAATTCAGTTTGGTCTGAAGCCTCCATGTGAAGCAATCAGTTCCCCTAAGCATCGGGGCATGGAATCAAAGAGGACCTGGAAATATTCCTGAGGAATCTTCCTCCATGCTGTCGGTGTGGCCATCACTGTAGGACAGATTGAAGAGAAACTCGTCTGAAAACACTTACATTTTGCTATTCAGCACGTCAATCACAGCGTTCACGTGCCGATTGAAGTCTGGGGCGTTTGTGGTTTCTCGACAATGAAAGCCGACGCAATGGCATACTCGCTATCAGTCCAGCCCGCAGCAGATTGCGTGGAATCTATTGCAGTGCTCCAGTGTCGAGTCCAAACTGTGGATGAGGCTGTACGGTCCATCACGGCCATTCGGGCAATATGGCAGTCATCCCGTGCTGTAGTTACATTGCGTATTCCAGTACCCACTCGCCGCTGCGTGCCACCCTCTTCAATCCACTGCTTCCACACACACAACACCGTCGTAGCAGCAAGCCCTGTACCAGCCTCAATGTCACGATATGACAGGCCGGTTTTCCGAATACCAACAATTTTGCCCCATGCGAACTCGCAGACATATTGATATGGCGCCCTTTGACATCGACGAGGCATACTGGCATTGTTTTCACTTCGTTTTACAGCTCTCCACTAACTGAGACTAGCATAACAGTGACTTTTCCCGTCACACACGAGAAAGCGCTGCTGGTCTTACGTCTACGCCATCTCTCTGCAATCATTATCACTTTGCTAGTACACTGCTCTACACATCCTCTAAGTTTGGATTCATTCGGGCCATTCTTTCCGGGTGTTGAAATATTCACAAATAATACGGAAGTTTTCAATACAAATGTTATATTAAGAAATTCGTCAGCATTTATTGCCAGAATAACTTGGAATGTATTTTTTAGCCAATGGTAGTGACATATCTGCAATGAAAATCGTTTGAAAGTGGAATAAGTAGCACTGTATTCCTAAAAGTATTCAAAAATTAAATATTAAGTTAGAAAAGATAAAATAAAAATTGTTCTAACGATGATTCATACCAATAATAAAGCTTGTTAATTTTTTCAATATTTTCCAATCCAACCCATCATGGTCTTTACTAACAAGGAATGTTACAAATGTTTTAAAATGCGGAATGTATATGTGACTAGAACTATGTAATACCATTGAAAGGGCCACGAACATAATTTTTACAAATTTTATGTGGCATTTCTATCGCAACGGAACAATCAACAGCTCTATTTGTATCGGATGGAGAGATCTCTCTTGAATTTCAGAAATGAATCAGCTATTCCCATGTTAGATGTATTGTGATCGTGTAGCATTCGTTACCTTACAAAGAGTATCAGCATTTAATTTTAATCTTCATCTTAAACTGGAATTTTGAAACAACGAATGGAATATATTATGCTTCAAGAAGACATTTTGGGCACATGGTTTACGAAAAGCAACAAGTAACGATCATACCTTCAACCCCTGCAGAAAGTGGTCCTGCCTTTTAAGAATATGCCAACTGATTGCATTGGTAAGTACCCTTTCACATTACAGCATGTAAATGTCGTTGAGTATACAAGATGTTCGGAAACTACCGGTAGCAATTCAAACCATATCATCTGTGGTTTTTAATATGTTTAAATTGAATTTGAATTTCGGCAAACGACACCGGGTGTCCGCATTCATATGAACCTGCGGACACAACAAGTTGTTTTAAACAAGAAGGCGAACTAATCTACGGCAGTGCTGCAGGTGGCACTCGGCGCCGCCTGTCGGTCGAATTGGTTACCACTGTCCCACTGACAGGCGTCACTGCAGTGGCAGGTGAACATGCGTTTTATCATGGTGGCCTACATACAGGTGCTAGTAAACTAGTAGATAGTAAAAAGACAGTGTGAATATAAAAGTAGATAGAAAAATGGACAGTATAACGAAAATGTTGATAGAAAAAAATAGACTGTGTTAGCGAGGTAGTCGAAAAACTGGATAACAAATTAGACAGTGTGAATGAGAATGTGGACAGAAAAATAGAAAGTGTAATTGAGTTAGTGAACAATACAATATACTGTGTGTTGACACGAAAATTGACGGTGTAAGCGATAGGGTAGACAGTGTTGAGCAGAAAGTAAAATAGAAGGAGAACGCCTTCAAGAAATAAGGGCAAGAATTCTTACAGCAACAGGGAAGATGACATGCAGGGCCAGAAGAGAGCCGAGATTGGTCAACACCGAGCCAACAAGTACGGGCAGCTAGGAGAAGGTACTGATCGCCGCCAATACAGCCATCTCAGGAGAAACCCAGCCATTTTACAGTGTGGGTATGCATCAGCCCGAAGTGGCTAAAGGCGGCATTACAATAAAGCCCACCCTCTATGATGGACAGACACTTTGGTGCGAATACCGGCACCAGTTCGTGATTGTTGCTACCCTGAATGGATGGGCGGTAGAGAAGCGGGTGTACTACCTGGCGGCTGTATTGATTGGACCAGCATTGAGCATACTGCAGTTGCTGCCAGAACGACATTGCCTAGAATACACCACATTGGAGTAGGCTTTGGAACTGCGAATCAGCGACCGATACCTGCGACACACTAACCATGCCCAACTGCGAAGCTGCATCCAGTGACCAGGGGAACTACTGCAGAAGCTGTAGTACGACATCATGTGGCTGACACATCTGTATCTAGAGGGGTGCTCCGAGGAGGCACGAGACATCATTGCAGTCGACTTTATGTGAATGCTATTACCAATGCGGATGTGCGCCGATTTATACGCCTGGTATTACCACACAACATGCAGAATGCCCTGGCCCGACTATTGCATGTAGAATCGACGAAGCAGGAGCCGACATTCCGGCATGCAGTGCAGGCAGTTACTCCTAGCAATGACGACAATGGAGATAGTGTCCTGGACGTCTTGAGAAAGTCAGAGACTACAATGAAAGACATTGCTGCCAGAGTCTGTGCTAGGAAACCCAGTTTTCATCCCCTTAAGCATCGGAAATGTTGGGAGTGTGGCCAGATAGGGCACTAGAGAATCCAGTACCCACAAATCTGCAGGAACCGGCAGCCAGACTTGAGTATGACCGAGAGCTTGTTAATAAGACACTAGCCGGCGGTAAAGGAACTTTTGAGTTATGTTGAGGCTGCAACACTTTTCCCTCGTCGATGGAGGCGCCCAGAATGCTGGAATTGCTCTAAAAGAAGGTACACTTACGAGCATGTTGTCCAGGGGTGCCAACTGAAACTTGTCATCGAGTAAGCGGTCAAGGGACAGCTGCACGAACTATTGGAACTGACAGCCGCAGTAATACTTATCAAAACCACGGGCCCATCGAAACAACTGGTAACATCCTATCTGAGGGAACAAAGAAACATCGCCATATGGTGCTACGAATAACAAGGATACTGGAGTCGGGCCACATAAGAAGTCACCCAGCAGTTAATGTAGGCGAGGAAATGAGCGAAGTCCAGTTTTCAGATGGAGCTGCACATATGTGTCTTCAGGAGATGGAAGACAGCCAGGGGGCAGTGTACGAACATATCCCAGTGTCTATTGACATTAAGAGGAACGCTCGATGTTGTCCGAGTGTTGCAGGCGATGCTTTCAAGGAAGGATGGCTAGTGTGGCTGCATGGGGAATACATCTCAATGCCAAGGATGTTAGGAAGGCCCTTACCAAATTTTGAAACAAATCTTTCTTGCTAGGGCGTGTACAGTGATCGCTTCGGGTTCCTTGGTGTTAGCATTAGCCTGATAAACAGGATGAAGAGTAGAGGACTAAGGATCGTCCCCTGCAGTACTCCTGCTCCGATCGTCTTTGGTGTTGAAATCTCCTCTTCCACTCGCCGGCAACAAGTCTGGCCTGCGAGGAATGATCGTAGCACATACAGTAGTGAGGACGTCATGTCGAACGGAGTCGAATGCCTTTTCGAGGTCCAGTATTAATAGGCCGCCTATTTTGCCTTTTACGAGGCGGGTTCGATAACTCGGGTCTTTCTTGTTAGGGCGTGGACTGTCGAGTGCTTCGGTTGGAATCCGTACTGGTATCGTGGCAGGAGGTCGTGTCTGGTGACCCCGTGAAGCAAATGAGTGAAAATTACCTTCTCACACACTTTAGAGATGCTGCTAATTAGTTAAATCGGTCTATATGATCCTGCAAGCTGGGGCGGTTTTCCCATTTTTGGGATCAGCACTATGATGGCGTCTTTCCAAGCATGTGGGTAATGGCCCATCAATAGCGTGGCATTTATGAGCCACTTGAAGTGGACGATCGCTTTTCGTTGGAGTTCTCTTAATAAGAGTGTTCGGTATTTCGTCTGCTCCTGATGCCGTTCTCGATTTCAGTTTGGAGAGGATATTCTGTTGTTCATTAGGGGTGACCAATGGAGTAGAGGAGGCAGGGTGGCCATCATCGATGACCAATTTGCTCGCCAGATTTTCTTCGTCGCTGTCGGAATCGTCACCGGAGAGACTTGTGGTAATTTGCCTGGGAGCGAAAGTTGAATGAAGGTGATTTGCTAGGGTTTCTGCATTCTGTCTGTTGGAGTAGACTAGTGATCTACCAACTTCAAGGGGGGGATGACGGTCGGTTTGTTCTTTAGACGCCTTATGCAGGACCACACTTTGTCTTTGGTGCGTGTGGCCGTTCGAAGGGTTTCCAATTGTAAAATGGAATGCCATTCTGCAGATTTCCATCTGCACGCTTTTCTGAGAACATTGTAGAGTGCTTTGTATACTGGGTGGCGAGAGTTCTGCTATTTCCAACGGGCAAGGTTTCGAATGGTAAATAGTGATCTTAGCAGAGGCAGAAGTGGTCTCTGGCTTTCCCTCGGGCATTTTAGGGGTATGGATTGGTCACCAGCACTCTTTATCAGGTCAGTGAGTGCTGCGAAACCATCCTTCAATTCCTGCGGCGTGTTGAATAGGGTGGTCAGATCAACAGCTTCGTTAATTTAAGGCCTAAATTTTTGCCAGTCTGTTTTAGCATAATTGTATCTGGGCTTGGCAGCCAGAGTGAGACAGTCGAGTGTGCAGCACACAGGGGAAGTGGTCTGAGATGGCAGTGAAACCTACTGTTGCCTCCCGGACAGTTATGCCTGGAGGCGCTAGAAAAAATCCAGCGCTTGGGGGTGGCGATTTTCGGCATCTGGGACATATGTTGGTTCCCCAGGATGACAGATGGTGAGTCGGTGCGTTTGGATGTAACTGCAAAGTTCTGTGCCGCGTCTGTTTGCACTTTGGCAATCCCATTCTTGATGTCTGGTGTTAAGCTCCACCCCACAAAATCATGGGGTCTAGCTTTCGAATGGCCTCCAGGCCCTGTGTTGGTAATCGCTTGTCTGGGGGTATATACAAGCACACTATCGTTTTTGGGTTTACTTCCCCTCACGATAGTTACTGCAGTAGCTTCGATGAGGTCCATGTCTAACAGGCCTCTTCCCTTGTCCTGGATGTTGTCTCGGATAACTATGCAAATGCAGCTGCTATCCCTGTTATGCCAATCACTCTGATGCATGCGGTATCCAGTTATTGCGATGTCGATGGTACAACTGAACGTCTCTGTTAATAGGAGTATGTCGATACAAAGGTCGACGAGAAGTTATAGGAGTTCGTTTGACCTTGTGGGGCAGGGAGCATGCATTCTAGATGGCTATGTGGAGGGACGACCTAATCATTGAATGCTGTGCAGATATGCTGGTCTGGAATATTATCTCCATCTTCTGCATAGCGTTAGTCGCCTTCCTGACTTTTGCACATGTTTGTCGGATGATATGGATATATCTTTTTATTAGGTCGAAAATCTCCGTAAGGTCTGTAAAGGGAGAACTGGTGTTTCCCACTGTCGCCTTCTCCTGCGGCTGCCAGGACTGCGTGGTCGATGGACCACATTGTTTCTCAGTGGTATGCTGTGCCATGCTGGTGGATTGTTGGCCATCTGCATCTGC
The DNA here is from genome assembly GCA_029891345.1 of Dryococelus australis. NCBI lineage: Eukaryota > Metazoa > Arthropoda > Insecta > Phasmatodea > Phasmatidae > Dryococelus > Dryococelus australis. Next base: position 47,290,311 of record CM057006.1, read on the forward strand.
ATTCGGGTGTTGGTATGTTTGCCAGTCTGGTTTTCATGGTGGTTTCATTTCTAGAAATTCGCCCTGGTTAGGCACGAGTCCAGCTTTAGGATTTTGTGGAGGAGCCTGTTTGGTGCATATTTGTGCCTGATGTTGTCAGAGTTCGAGGCGGGCATTGCAGTCCTTGTTGCCTCCCAAGTGTGACTCTCCACAGTTGGGGCAGGTTGGAGGTGTGGTTTTTGTGACGGGGTACTCATGTGACCAGTGGTTGCCAGCACACTTGAAACACGAGGTTTCCATGCCATAGTCGTTTGAATTATGCCCGTACTGCTGGCAATACCTGCACTGCTGTGGGCCAATTGGTCGGCATTTCTCTATGTTACTATGTAAATGCCTATTCGCATTATTTTCATTATCGCCGCTGCCTGTGTCCTCCCTTTCAAAGACACCTGGAATTTGCGGAATTTCATCAGGTTATCTCCTTTGTGTTCAAGTTGGTGCATGCGCCGCACTTGAAAGCCAAGATGTTTGAGTTCACCATATAGTTCATCTGCTGGCATGTCGGACGGGATTTTGCTTATGGCGTTTGTGTTCTGGTCTTCCAGGAATGGCCGGGTGAATGGTTGAGCACTTTTTGCAGTCAGGAACTCCATCATGGTATTATGAGAGGTTTTGTCCGATGGGAAAAATTAGTTTCCTGCCCGTTCATTTTCACAGTGAAATCACCGAAGTTATTTTTGATTGTGCAGAGCTCTGACGCCTTGAATGTTGCCTGGCAGAAGATGCCGGGTATGCACAGGGGCTTGTCCTTCATAGTTGTGTTTGCTTTCTTGAGTTGTGGATTGGATTTCGTTTGGGCTTTAGTGTTCACTTGAATGCTCCCTGATGCCACCTGGATGTCGGCCACATCCTTTGAGACTGGTGTATGGGCAATACATGGTTTGCCTTTCGCTATTAGCCAGATATCAGTGAGATTTCTGGCAGGTATTTTTGACACTTTTCCTGAGTCAGGTGAGCTGAGTAGTTGTTTGTGTGATCACAAATTTGATGTACTGGAAGACTCACTGTGTTGCGATCTTGTCTCCATGTATTCATCTGTCACAATTGGCAAGGAGCCACGCCTGTTTTGGAGGCGGATTCTCTTTGCTATAGTGTAGCCAGGTTCTTGTTGGGTCTTTACTCCTGCTTTTTGTATGTACGAGATGCTGGGATTCTTGGGAGGTGACATTTGGTTGTGTGCATTCAGTACTGTTTTGTTAATCGAGATATTCAGTTGCTCGTGATAACAAAGTTTTGCGCGAAAATCGTGCTGCAAAACATGGTCGTGTAATCTGGACTCTAAGCCTGCAAAGGATCAACCTGACTTGGTGCGCCTTTCTGACGCCGTGGTGCACTGGTGGCGCACTACGAGTCACTGTAGGAAGTACTGTTTCACTGGCATCACGAGTTTGTGAGCTAATTGTGGCACTGTAGTATCATACAATCGCAGTATATCTATAATTTGCACTTAGTGTCCCTTCTTCCAGTTTCATGTAAGCGAGAGTGGGCCAGTAGATTCGGGGAAACATAATATCCAGGGCATGGCGAGGGTCTTCTGCGTCCTGATGCTTTGGCGTGCCAGGCAGGGTTGCCAGATTGTTTTTGTTGAAGTCGTTTAAATGGCCAATCATTTGTCGCCCAAATGTCACCCAACTTGATTACACTGATATTAAATGCATTTCTAAAATATAGTGTACATTTTTCATGTATTAGTGATCACAGTCATCATGTGGGTCCTAAGAACCGGAACAATATCAGACCAAGATCGATAATTGTCAAGTTTGTGTCATACAGACAGAGAAATGAAGTTTTCATGGCCATTTCTATCTTAAGTTCATAGATCATCACATGTGATAATATTTATTTGTTGCAGTCGTTATAAACCTGTGTGTGGTCAGATTAGTTTATGATTAGTTTTAAGTTTAATCAATAGCCTGTGTTTATTTTTATATGTTGTGTGTTCTGCTCATGTGTGCATTAGAGTGTGTGCTTGACTTCAATGCTCTCTGGTGTGGGTCGCGGAGATGTCGTGGTGAGTACTGTATATCACTGTTGCTCTCAGTGGTGCCCTAATTGCTAGTCTTTCGTGTTCCACGCCCTTGCACTTTAAACATTGCAGCACACATTTATGAAAATTATCCTTTGAAATTAAGGCATAAAACACTGGAGGAAAATAGTGGGAATCCGAGGGCCCATATCCTTAAACACCTTGCAGCATTCGATTAAAAATCACACGCCAGTTCAAGGTATCACTTTTAATCGACGTCAAAATTCCACATCCTTCCATTGGATAACTTTACACTGGTGCACGTTTTACCTGCAGCGAAGGTTGGGCTGATGCAAATGTCGTTAAGCTCTCATAAATTAAGTGTGCTGGTTAAATTATCCTCGCCAGGAAATGCAAACATTTGGTGAGGTGAGGGGTGGTGTCCCGAGCGGTTAAAACGATAACGATTCCAAATAAACTAAGTATATTTCAGTTACATGACCAGTGCAAATAGTGCTGTCCACCCGGGCGCAGTAAATGAAAATGCGATCGCACACGGCCCGAACCCTCTCGGTGCTACTCGCCTGACTGACTTCCCTGCCATGGTGCAAGGGAGGGCAAGAGCGGGCCCACGTGCTGTGAAGGGATGTACTTGCACATGTGCTCAAACACTTCTGCCATAAAATTACATACATGATGGACACAACTCTGCATAAAAATATAAAAACATAAATTAATCTCACCTCCCTTGCGAAAATACAACATGAAATGACGTAGACATATTACTTAGTGGGGGTGAACAAAAATACACTTGAATGAAACACTGCAAATAGGGAGGTATTGCACGAACTGTGGGTTTTACACGCTGTCTTTATTACACATGTGGACATGTGTCTCTTGGGTGTCCACATTCCCTTGCGATACTGAATTAATAAAGATAAAACTTTCGTACTCTTTGCGTATCACTTCACTGGGGGAGTCTGTTGTCATTCGGCCAGTAGAAGAATGTGGGATGCTACACTACCTGCCCCAGCTTACTCTCTCTCTGCACCTGCACTCCCGACTTCGCACTTACACTACACCACACCACGATGATCAATCGTAGAGCGTGCTTGTGTGCTATTCTGAGTGGGGAGCTGTTGGCCTTATAAATGGGCTAGGGTAGGGGATGAGCTCACGTCAGTAAAGTATTTGATTAAATATTAAAATTGTTATGTCTTTCACGATTTAAATGGTATAATAGCAAATAAAAGTCTTGTCTTATTTAAGCATTATTTTTCGTGCCTAGTCCTGTTTTTCCATGACAGACATCTGCCCGGAGGGCTCTCGCAAGTTCTGACGAATATATCTTCCCAACGACCTACCTGTCCGACCCTGTATCCCGACGGAATAGATCCAAGAGTGAGCTTATTTAAAGTATGACGCGTGCCACATACCCACCTTCCAATAGTCTGTTTGCCCGCCGCACCGATTTTTCAACAACGCTGTGGGTGTGTGCACTATGCGCCGCTGGCGGCGCAGGTGTAGTGCAATATAAGGTGCAATGCAAGGAGCTATGCAGGTGCAATGTAAGGAACAGTGCAGGTGCAACACAAGTGCGATGTAAATCCCAGCGACATAGGATAACGGCCAAGAGCGCCACTGGCGCAGTGATCTGGAAAGAGACCCTATGTCCCGGCTTTTGCTGGGAATGAGGAATTATTAGTGGGTGCGTATTATTTACAAGAGGGAAATGAAAGGCGGTGCAGAAATATTGGTGTACACTGGTTGCTTGGCAAAGCAACAAGACTACAGGTGTTGTGTTCGAAATATACACATTGACAACAAAAGAAAGAGAAGTTCAATTCAATAGGGTTTGTATTAACTTGGAAATGGGGATTGCAAATGTAATATTATTTATAAGCATACACCTGGGAATAATGCTGGATACATCTATACAATGCTCAGAATTTTATTTATAATTGGAAGCACATATACTAAACTGAAAATACTTTATTCTTAAAATAGGACGACATTTTGTATATACTTATTAACTTTTAGAAATTGCGAGATTTATAAGCACAAAACTACACGTTAGTTTTCACTCCTGAAATACAATATGGCAATGGCGTGGGTATGCAGGTATGCCCAGCAAGTATACAATTTCAAATTAAACAACCCAAGTATAGATCATGTGTGTACTTTACTGGGAATTCGGACATCACTAGTATATACATAATGGTGTCACTTCCAAGGACAGGTATGCGCAAATATGCATTTCTTGAGAATATGGACACATCCTAAAGGCTTGTTTACAATCAACTTGACGCAAAAATATAATCGCTAAATGTCGCCCTAAGAAAACTAGCATGTCTGTAATCAATATTATCACGATTAAAAATAAAAAGAATGTAGGTGTGTATATACAAATATTTTTGTTTGTGTTCAATATTTCAGAAGAGCCTTTAAAAAAAAAAGAGAGATTCTGCAGACTTAATAGTTACACGGAATCATTAAAAAATACATTTTGCATTATTTGTATATAGATTTCGTATAAAATGAACAAATTATATATGTACGGCGATAGTGGTGCTATCTCCTGCCAATCGGTTATAATATTTGCTTTCACTTGTTTGTGACGTCTTGAATTCTGATTAGTTGGTGTTAATCGTTAAACACAAAGACTTGAATGTTGGCCAACTTCTAACAACATCATGGGAACGTTTGACGTCGTTTGTAGCCAGAACATATACGATTTACGGATTCATGACTTATTGTAACTTCAACACAATTGTTGTCAGGCCTTAAGAACCCCCAGCACAAAAACCATCTCACACAAAGTATTTGTAGTATCCGGTAATGTGCTTCTACCCTGAGTGGCCTTCGAACTATGCATGTGTTTCTACTCTCCTCTGCTAAGGCGAATGAGGGAAGGGGGGACCAGCACAGGAGCGAGAGCCAACCACCTTGCCTTTCAGGCCGGGATGCGAGTTAGTGAGTCACCCACTGGACTCGAGCACGGTATTGTATGGACAGTTCAGGAGTATTTGGGTTCAGCTGCTCGCATGAAATTAAAAAAAAAAACGTTATAGCTTATAGATGCATAATACTTTTGTTAGTCTGTTCATGATTCCTGTTGGTGTTGTATATTTTTTGTTCCCCCTACAATTGTACAGTTATGAAATTACAATCTCAGCTATAGATTGTCTAGAAACGAAATCAGATATAAGCAAGCTCACATGCACAATTATCTTCAGGTTGTTGCCATTTGGTTCATTACTGGTTTCGTGCAAATATTATTAACAAAGTGATTACTTTTTAAAAAAATTTGAAATAATTTTGAGCCACAAGCATGTATAGACTAATTTATATTTTGGCTGTTAAAGGGGATACACAAATTTTACTGCCCTCTCCCATCGAATTCCCTCGGATGATGCCCTCAGCATGAGTGATCACAGCCTCCCCCTATCCATAAATGCTTTCTTTGCAAACTACAGACTAAACCCCATGCAGACATTACGGTGGCACTAAGTCCCGTGTTCCCAAAACAAGAGAGAGAGAGAGAGAAAACTATTAAGGACACAGCTAGGTTATGGGGAATATACACCCAACAGTGTATTGTTGGGAGTGCAATGAAGCCGGCAGAGAGGTTTCTGAGCTGAAAGTGTATGCGTGCTTTGAGATATGTGGGTAAACAGCTGCTGTAGCGAGAAACGAGGATGCCACCGCATATATAGGCCACGCACGAGACTTGGGCAATGTCTTAGCCTACTGCTGTGCTGCAGGTGCCTGTGCCAGATGGGTAGACTGCATCTGCACCTAGTAAGAGCCCGATATCGATTACCGTCTACATATCTGCCTAAAGAATACCGTGGTAAGTGTTGAGTTTGTCGAGTGTGTGAGTTAGGGTGTATTAGCTACTTGGTTGCAAATCTTTCATCATTTTCAGTCATTTAGAAATATTTTTGAGAAAGTTAGATCTGTATTGAATTACTGATTGTCTTTCACGAGATGGGTGCAGAGTCAATTAACGTGAATTTAAGTAATAGAGTGGCCTCAGTCTTATTGTGTCCTTTTACTCTTTCTGACTAGTCATTCCACACAGTGCATTACCATTAACTTGTGCTACCTTAGGTCGCATGAACTAAGACAGTAACAGTATGTCCCATTTATCTTGACCACCCACAAATACTCCGTACCTGGCACCAAATGAAAAATTGTTTCATGCAAAAATCGCATAACTGGAAAGAGGGAAATAATTGTGCAGAGTAGTCTGCCTTATAGCCAAATTTATTAGTAGTACAATAACATCAGTTTTTTAAATGGCGCTATGTATCCATTCGTGATAAGTTCATCAAGACCAATTTCAACATGTAACACAAATGTACCAGTCTAATAAATAGATCGTTATTGAATCACCACAGACATTGGGACTCATAAGGGTTCACGAAAACCTGTTATGTGATACTTTGTGGCACAATTGCGCTGCATGGTACAGTACAGTATGACACTGATGCTCTGAATTTGATGTAGGAGTGATATAAACAGTGCATGTACCCAGAGTTGTGAACCATATTCACAGAGGTCGCCCTTAAAAAAAGGAACACACAGGACGTGACAACCACTCAATCATTCATCCACGTGCAAGTGAACACAGTACGCTGCAAGGTGAGAGTTGTTGTAAGATAAATGTACTCCAACAACGACAAGGTAGAAATGCTGCTCATCTATGGAGAATGTAAATTAGCATATAAATGTGTTTGTATTATTTTAAAGTACACTGCAGTACGTTCAAGTAAGTTGTACTGAAACACATACACATTTCTGGTTGCAAGTAGGTCGCTAGGCAACCGTAATCATATAAAAAGAGTAGTATAGAAATGCCGATTCGAGCGCAACCGCAAAAAAATGGCTCAAAAAGTTGCGTTTCGGAGCAGTTGCAAAAAAAAAGTGAATCCAAAAGTGGCGTTTGGGTGCATCTGCAGAAATACACGTAAAAATTTGTGTTTGGGCGTAGTTGCAGAAAAAAAGTGGCTCAAAAAATTTGGATATGTAAAAATAAAATATTGTATATAATAAATGGCTGCAAATAAAATTCAACTGATATCTAATATGGTGACGACCATGACAATGAAAAGGCTAACACAAATGGTAATGTTTGGAAAGAATATAAATTTAAGAAAGATGTTTTTGCGAAAAGAAAGAAGAAGAAATCTCAAGAGAAGTATGTCAAGTGTGAAACTTGTAATCACTTTTACAAACCATCTCTCATAAGAAGTAATCTTAAAAGTAGATTGCACAAAGGTCTTGCACCAATACATAATAAATCACAAGAACCAACAAATGCATGGGATTTTTTTTTAATATCACAACATTTAATATCAAAACAGAAGTTCCCACGAGAGAAACAAATGAAATGTGAAATTTGTAATCACTATTACAAACAGTCTCTCATAAGAAGTCACTTGAGAAGTAAAATTCATAAGTACACACTCAAATTCAGTGTAGAAGAAATCGAAACAGCATTTCAAAGTAGGATCAAAACTTATGCTGTAAATAATGTGAATGCATACATAGACCCAAATAATTTCTTAAACGATGTAAAAGAAACTGTCATGGGACTAATTAATAAACATTTAAAATCACTCAAAGTGAACATGAAACACTTCAATGGGCACAAAAGGGTAATTGGTGAGAATATTGAATATATAGAAAGCTCCTTTAAAAGAAAGAACAAAATTATACTGAGATCGACTAATCTGGAAGAATATTATGACAACAGCATATCGAAAATCATAGCTGAGATGGGGGCTTTCAATATCTAAGAGGGATCTCAGTGGGAACTCAACAGAATATTTAAACTAGACATGCGAATAAATAACTATTTACTATTCAAGGGCAGTTCTTATGTTGATCTCCCAGAAAAAAATCAAAACTAAGCAGGCAATAATTAATGTTAAGAACAATGATCAAAATAATTTTTTGTGGTCTGTTCTATCTGCTTTGCATCAAGTACAAAGAGACCCCCAAAGAGTGAATAAATACATAGCTTACGAACATGAGTTTGATGATGCACTTAAGGATTTGGAATTTCCAATGAAATCGGATAGCATACCAACCTTTGAGAAAAGTAGTGGAATTCATATTAATGTATACACATAGAAAGAAGATGATGGTGGTAAGAAATATATAATCTCCCCATTAAAAACAACAAAAAATAAGACGGATAACCACATTAATCTACTCTATATCAAAGATGAAAAGGACGACCACTACTGCTTGATAAAAAGTCTTTCGAGACTTATCGCATCACAAGTATCAAATAATGGTCACAAAATATTTATATGCGATAGATGTTTGCAACATTTCTACTCTGTAAATAAGCTAAAAGATCACGAACAAGACTGTCGAGATCACGATGGTGAACTACCATCTAAAGGAAAGGAAAAAATGACATATTAAGATTTAAAAACAAAAGTCATTCTTTGAGAGTTCCGTTTGTGATATATGATGATTTTGAATGTTTGTTGACTAAAATTGAAACTGGCCAACCAACCCTGACGAATGTTACACGAAACCATACCAAAAACACGAGCCTATTAGCTTCTGTTACTATTTAGAATACGAACATGGATATTATAAACCGCCAGTAACTTATGAAGGATCTAATGCATCTACTGTATTCGTTAGAATGCTAATGGAAGAAGCAAAGTCTATTGGTGATATACACACAAATAAAAACCAATGCTTCCACTAACGCAGAAAGAACAAATTGTTTATGATACAGCTACCCATTGTCATATATGCGAAAAGCCTTTGAATGATGATTCTGTGAGAGACATGATCATCTTGTGGGGAAATTTAAGGGAGCTGCACACAGAGATTGTAACTCATTGTATAGAAATCCATGTTTTGTCCCAGTGTTTATACACAATATATCTGGTTATGACACACATTCATTCATAAGAGATCTTGGCATCGATGAAAAGTAAATTGATCTAATTCCCAACAGCAAAGAAAAATATATTTCTTTTACAAAACATGTATGTGAAAGTGTAAATCTTAGATTTATTGACCCATTTTAAATTTATGGCTAGGGATACCGATAAACTCTCTAGCAACCTTTCCAGAAGCCAATTTCAAGAAACGTGTAAGCATTTTTCCAATGAACTTCTTGACTTTGTTATAAGAAAAGGTGTTTGTCCGTATTACTACATGGATAGTACTAACACATTTTGTGAGACATCACTTCCATCCAAAGATGCATTTTACAACAAACTCAATAAATGTGACATTACAGATGAAGATTACGAATTCGCGAGAAAGGTGTGGGAAAAATTCAACATAAAATCTCTAAGAGAGTACACAGAACTCTATAACAAATCTGATGTATTGATATTGTCTGATATAATGGAAAATTTTAGCGATGTGTGTCCCAATCATATAAGCTAGATCCAGCTAGACACAGCACCAGGGTTAGCGTGAGATGCTATGCTCAAACATACTAAAATAGAGCTGGAATTATTAACAGATTACGACATGATTTTGATGATATAAAATGTGTTTGTGGTGGAATTTCACAATGTTGTAAGCGATATGCTACAGCAAATAATAAATATATGAATACTTACGATAGTACAACGGAAATCTTTTATTTTACATATCTGGACGCCAATAACTTATATGGATGGGCTATGAGCCAGTATTTACCCTATGGTGGGTTTAAGTGGACAAATACGAATATAGAAGTAACAAAAATACTAGCTGATTATAGAAAAGGTTATATATTGGAAGTTGATTTGGAATACCCACATGAACTACACAATCTCCACAAAGATCTGCCATTGGCACCAGAGAATAAGATACTGGAAGGTTCAAAAAATCCCAAACTCTTGACTACTCTGGATAATAAAGGAAAATATGTATACTAAGTAAATCTTAAGCAATATCTATCTCTCGGAATGAAGTTGAAAAAGTTCCATAGAGTTCTGAAGTTTGATCAATCAGATTGGCTCAAGTCCTATATTGATCTAAACACAAATATACGAACAAAGTCTACAAATGACTTTGAAAAAAATTTCTAAAAATTAATGAACAATTCTGTTTTTGGAAAAACAATAGAAAATATTAGAAACAGAGTGGATACACAGTTGTGCACAAGTTCTAAGGAAATGGATAAACTAGTGGCTAAATCAAACTTTAAAGATAGGACTATATTTACTAACTCTTTGGTTGCAGTTCATATGATTAAAACAAAACTGTGCTTTAACAAACCCATTTATGTTGGAATGAGTATACTTGATGAATCGAAAGTCTAAATGTACGATTTTCACTATAATATAATGAAACCAGTGTATGGGAAAAATATTGAACTGTGCTACCAAGATACTGATTCATACATATATTATATAAAAACATCAGACTTGTACAGTGACATGAAAGAAATGGTCGATCACTTTGATACTTCTTACTATAAAAAAGATAATCCATTTGGTATACCGTTAGTTAACATAAAGATTATTGGCAAAATGAAAGATGAATGTAATGGAAAAATAATGGAAGAATTTATTGAATTGAAATCGAATATATATGCAATAAATGTGGAAGGTGGTGTAAAGAAAAGAGCAAAGGGTGTGAAAAACACTGAAGTCAGAAATGAGATTAGTTTTGGTGACTACAAAAAGTGTTTGTTTGGTAAAAAAAAAAGTGTTGTACAAAGTAAGAAACATGAACTCTATACGTTTGAGTTGAGAAAAAAAGCATTAAGTTCCGAAGATGATAAAAGATTTATTCTTAAAGATGGTATTAATACACTAAAATAGCGGCACTACAAAATTGAAAAAAGAGTAATACTATAAAAAATTATATAACAGTAAATGTTTTTAATGGATAACAATCCATTAAATTCTAATAACCATACATGTTTGTGCACTATTGGATTCGGTGATTCTTTCACCTATAACATCATAAATTAGGTTTCTTTTCCTTACTAGTACTACATTACAAATACTTGTAACTGATATTGGTTTATTAAAATCAACTGTAAGTTTCAGATTAGTTGGATCTTTTACAATAGTGGTTTTTCTGTAAGAACAATCAATAACATACAATAGTCTTCTCCCAATAAATGATCCAGAGTTGAAGCACTGTTCATTATTACGATAAGGGGTATATAGTTTAGTCTTTGAATTTCTAAAATCAGTGTAAGCAATATACATCTTATCGAAAATTTAATCATCATTGTATAAATTTCAATTCTCTTTGGGAAACACTTCATTCCATCCATTCTTAATAGTAATATTTTTGAGAAAACAAGACTCAAACATTGAACCGTGTGTGAATTGTCCAGGATCTTCTTTTCTGTTTTTCTGAAAACCAACAATGACAAAGTCTGGCATATCGAATTGGATTGAATTGTACTGATATTTTATATCAAACTGAAATGAGCCTGCATTAGTAGGTACTGGTTTTTCAAAACATTGACAATAATTAAAACCAACTGGAATTTTGGGGTGTCTGTATAATTTTGATTTAATTTTGTCTCCATAAATATGATCATATTCAACAATTGGCCACAGAATTTCCATTTTCTCAATAACAATTTTAGCAGCATCTGGTGTATTATCTTCATCATCAAATCCATCTGCTTTCTTTGGCAGTCTTCTGTAAAAAGAAGCATCATCATTAGAATTTCGAATGAATGTGATCTTGTACCTACCTTTTCAGAATATTTCATTACAATCTCTCATAAAACCAAACAAATATCTTAATGGATAGGTAATTTCGTTACGTTTATCTTTCCTAACATATTTACCTAGTTCTATCCCCGACATTTGGAAATATGCTGATTCTGATTCCGAACCTAGCAATGTATGCACCATTGTTGAAGTGATGCCAGGGTTGTCAATACTTTCGATTATACAACCATGTTTAGTGATCTCTATTCTTGAGAACTGGAATGGGAATAAATTCTCACAAAGACCAATAGTTGCAGTTTTTTCATAATCTGTATTTATATCTCTTTTAGTTAGCTTATACTGTTGGTATACATAAGCTTCATTCGGATGTGAAAATGCATTGCCAATAGGCATATCGAACTCAATACACTTGTTGTATTCATTCAAATTATTTTTTGATTGGTTGTTTGGCAGAAACGACTGACATTCATAACTTTCAATTTTTTGTTGATCTATTTATTATATAGAAAAAAAAATTCTTAAACAACTACACTTTTCTTATCAACCCTAGAATTATGACTACTATCAAACCCTAACAATTTAATTAGCAGCTTATTTTATTTTCTTCGCAAAACTTTTTCTACTAAGTAGTATTTATCATATTTGGTCTTAAGCAGCCCAGGCTCATAAAAATACCTTCAATAAGATCATTTTTTTAAATATTTGATTCTATGTGTCGTGGGTTTGTGTGCAATACTTCACACACCTCAAATACTTCAGTGGACCAATCTGGCGTATATCCTTTTTCAAACGAATTTTTACTTTTACTTATACGAACTTTATCTCCTGTGGAAACTTTGGTTTAACCATTTTTCTTTCTCCTCCATACATGTTGATTAGAATAGAACTTTCATTCTTTGTATTTACATTGGCGGGTTTCATTCTGATTGTACTGTGAACAGTGTTATTGTATTCACTTATTAATTTAGGGAATATAGCCACCCATTTATAGTTTCCCTTCATAGTAAATATCTTCCACATTTTCTCCTTCAATGTTCTATTAAATCTTTCTACAATGCTAGCTTACTTTTCACTGTATGTTGAATAGTGTGTTATGTTGTTATTGGCCATTAATGTCTTAAATGATTTATTGTAAAATTATTTCCTTCATCTGTTTGCAAATGTATGGGTTTGCGATCATTCAAAATAGTTTTTAATGCTAATGTAACATTTTCACCAGTTTTATCTTTGATTGGTATTGCCCATGCATATTTGGAAAAAATATCTATCATTGTTAACATATATTTAAACCCTTTGTTAATTCTGTGTATATACATTTTAAATATTTGGAATTCATCTCAACTAAATCAGCTTGCCAAAGATCATCGATGCCAAAAGATAAAGCAGTTCTTCTGGGGAAGTTTTTTCGTATTGGTTTATGAATTTAATTTACAATATCGTTTTTTATAACCACACCAGTGAATATTGAGTTATTGGTAACACAATATCTACAAACACATTTAATTATTACTTTGTTATTATTTGTAAGTTCACATGAACTTAGTGTATTTTTCATACATTTGAGACAGTATACATTTAAGTTATCATTGTTCATTTTATTTATTTATATAATAAATGAGATAACAAAAAATTGTAAACAATTTAGAGAAGAATATAGAGAGAAGAAGACAGTTATTTGAAAAGTTTAAAACTTTTCGAAAATTTCGCCAAGACAAATAAATTTGGCGGTGTTTTAGTCTTTTCAGGGGAACTACATTAAAAATAAAAAACATGAACAAAAATTGATAGATGCGATAGAAGATTTGGGACAAAAAATTGGACACGTAACAAATGAAAATAAGAACTTAATAAAATAACTTGTTCCATTTGCTGTTAAGAATTTAGACTACTCAGAGACATCATCAGAAACATCTTTTGAAAGAAAACTGTTTGGTAAAACAGGCACCAATGAACGCTATGACGATTGCATTAAACGAATTGGTGATGACAATGAATGCTATGACGATGGTGTTAAATGCATTGGCGATGATGAACACTGTAATGATGAACGCTATGAAGATGGCGTTAAACACATTGACGATGACGATGAACACTATGACGATGAACGCTATGACGAATCGTTGGGGTGTTTGAAAACTGATATCTCACAGTTAACTAACTACAAAACAACATTTATTGATAAAAAAGTGGCCGATTTCTTAACTGTTTGCAAAGATGATGTTTTTGGACTAAAGGCTGATAAAGGTAGATTGTATATTGGTGATAGCGAAGTAACATTCATTAATGACAAATTTACTGTACAAGGCTGGACATAAACTGAAACTGTTGGTTTGATGAAATCACTAACTAGTAAGAGAGTTACATAAAGTGACTACACTGCAAACGACTATGAACACTATAGTCGTATCCTAGCAGATACAAACACAGTTTTTCAAAACAATGATCCAAACTTGGGAACGCCAAAATCGAGTAAAGAGAATAAATGGAAAATTATTGTTAAACCTATTTACGATTCGATAAAAAAGAAACGTCCCTCACCTAAAAAAGGGAAATGCATAAAGAAATATACAGACTATCCCAAAGAATACATATGGATGGATGATGTTAGGATGCTTATTGATCGAATTCTCGTTATTTATGGTGAAGAGAATGCTGGAAATGATAACTATTACAATGAAAAAGTTGGAATAATGAATATGCTCAACAGCAAGTTTAGTGACTTTGTTGTGAATAATCCAAAAGGTATAACGTATCTGACACGAGTGTTGAACACAATACCACATACTTTTTGGGAGTCGGAGCATCATGAAAAAGGGTTACTCAATGACATTATAAATTCATGAACTTTTGAGTTGCATGCACCCGGTTATCAGTACTTAGGTACGGGTACCAGACTAAAAGAGAGAATTGAGCATGGCGATAAACCCATTAATACACTAGATGCGGCTGCAATGTAACATGATATATCTTATCATCATCATAAAGATCTAGCTGAAAGACATTTAGCTGACAAAGAACTAGAAGAGAAAGCATTCAAAAGATTGTTAAGTTCAGATGCTGATCTCAATGAGAGATTGTGGGCTGGTGTTACTTGATCTGCGATGCATATTAACCATAAGTTTGGCTGGGGAATAAAAATAAAATGAAAAAATATTTGTTATAATAAATGAAAGAAAAAAAACATTGTATTTCAAGTTCCTAATGAGGAGTTGAAAGTTTTGAATATTGATTCTTTCCTAATGAAAGACCAACTGGAACATAAAAACAAGAAACTAAAGGAGGACAAAGGGCTGACTATCACAATTTCAGTTCCACGACTTAAGAAAATGTCCAAAGAAATGAAAACTGGAAATGGTCTGGCAGTGCACAAGGGTGGATTTTTACCCTTAATTTTCGCAGCATTGGGAGCTCTAGGCACGTTAGCTGATGGTGCATCATCTATCGCTACATCAGTAATTAATACTAAGAAGAAAAACCAAGAATTGGAAGAACAACGCAGACATAATTTAGCTATGGAGGAATACGGCAAGGGATTGAAGAATGTTAAAAAAAGTAACTCCACTCAGTAACTTTGATATTGATAAAATGGTTAAGAAATTAAACATTAAATATTTTCGGGGTGTATTTATGATCTATGAGCTACTTATACTTAACACGCCACTCGATAATGAATGTGGGATTGTTAATCTAGATGTTTCAACAAACTCTGGTACACACTGGGTATGCTATTGTAAAAAGCAAACAATAAATATTATTTTGATTTATTTGGTGGAAATCCACCCCGAAAATTGATAGCATATCTGGGAAGTAATATTTTTTATAACGATGATAGAATTAAAAATTTCAATCTAGTAACTTGTGGTCATTTGTGTATTATTGTGCTAAATCACTTTTCACATAATTTTAAATTTCCAAAAATTATTTCACAATTAATAAACAATGGATATATGTGGAAATGCATTACTGAGCTCTTGGATTGAAGATAAAATTAAAGAACACATGGACAATGATACTACTACTGAGAAGATCAATCCTAATGATTTTGTTTCCTACACACAATTCAACGACTTTATAGCCACACTGACAAGATATAAAAGATCATTTGATAAAGCCTATCTTACTTACTTGGAATTAGATAATAATACAGATTTCGAACAAAGAAGACTAAGACATGTGGGAGATCCCATTGCACCTATGAATTTAGTCAACTTAGAGTACTATCAGAAAAACAGAATTAACATTATTCGTTTAGTTGGGAAATACAGTTCAAAAGAAAAAGTATTTTACTTTGATAATCAAGCAAAATATTTTTTTTATGAGAGATGGAACTATAGTTGAAATAATAATAAAACCAGAAAAATATAAAAGTGTTATCAACTTATACCATCAATGGAAAAAATTTACATTTATATAACTTTTGAAGTATATCCTGATGATATGATATATTTTAAAATACCAAAAGCCCTCAATGTACCTGAAGGTACAATTGTGTTTATTGAAATAGTTATGGTATATGAATTCATTAAAGAATATCAGAATATGATAGTTTTTAATGGAAACACTTCCATTAAAAACCAAAACTTACTTATAATCAAAGAATTAAAAAATTCTTTAATTTTTGTTGCGGTACTTACCATTATTCATATTGCGATTCATATCTATTGTAACAAAACCATATTCATTATTCCAACATTTTGAACAAGTCTCCCTAAATTTCTCAAACGACATATCACCACCAACAAAATCATTATGAATATGTTTCAGATTTGTATCGTCTTGTCTGAATATGCAAAGAAAATTGGCATTGTCTCTTATATGCTGCTTAGGTACTTTTGAGTATGTCTGGGCTAAATAGAAACAATCAATATCTTTGTGTCTACCGCGAGTAAAGTAATCCCTTACCATATT
This sequence comes from Dryococelus australis, assembly GCA_029891345.1. Taxonomy (NCBI): domain Eukaryota; kingdom Metazoa; phylum Arthropoda; class Insecta; order Phasmatodea; family Phasmatidae; genus Dryococelus; species Dryococelus australis. The sequence continues at coordinate 47,306,901 of CM057006.1, forward strand.
TTGGTTTTCAAGTATGATATCATCGAAAACAACTACAGACTCTTTATGACATTCATTTACATCAACCATTTCTTCATTTGATGGAAAGAAGTATGCTATTGGTTCATTAAATCATTTTGATGCTACATCTATATCTTTCTTTAAATTGATATATTTTGGTTAGTCCAGACTTTTTGAACACACATAGAGAGTACCAAAGTCCAACCATCCCTGAGCATATACAAAATTATCTAGCATAAGTGTAGTTTTTCCACAGTTACTAGGACATACTATCAAACATCTAATAATATTAGGTAATAATTCTCCATGACGTTTTGTCGGTACAGTCTTGTCCAGTATTCTTATTTTAATATCCCTGTCTACATGTTTCATGTTTTTCTTGCTCATTTATTAACATATTTTTTTAAATAATATAATAAATGGGTAAAGTATTCAAACTAACAGATAACAAATCAGTGTTGAAGAAAAGACTACATTATCCTTTAGTGATAGAGGGGCACTCATTGGCTTTAGTTCAGTTCTATACTACTTATCTAATGTATAACATTATCTCTGGGAAAAATAAGCTATATTTTGTGGGCCAGAATGATAGGAATCAGCAATTGATATAGCTTAAAAGATCTTGAAAAAACTATAAAAGCAATTTTTTCATTTAGTGTAGATTCAATGGATGGAAAAGAAAATGATAAATCTTTCGAACAGTACGCTTAAATTACAGTTTGGAAAACGGGGTTTAATAGGAAATCTTTTGGGTTTCGTTGAAAATAAAACTCTGGAAGCAAACGTGGACCATTATGGCGATACAATTCCAAAATTTGTTATATTTGAAACAATAAATATACACTGTAATATATTATATGGTATGATATTAAAACATGATGAATATAATCATAGAGAAACTAACTTAATTACCCCTTTTAAACCAAGAACATTTGGATTTGGCGACACGATCTATTACGAAACTAGCTGATCCATTACTTTTTCCAATGCAAACAAATCTATTTAAAAGAAATAATAGTTGAAATTAAGGATGAAAAAGGTAAGTTAATTAACTTTGATTTGTCCGAAACAACAGCGGTATTAGAGATGAGAGCATAGATATTTTTTGGGTTGGAAGTAGTCATATTCTATATATAATAACTTAAATAGTTTTTAAACTATTAAAGTTTCATATGATAAAGATGAATAATATTTCTATAGAAAGTGCAATGAAAGATTTAGAAAAAGAATTCAATGTTTCGGCTACTTTAATATGTCGAATTTGGAGATGTGTATCTAAATTTTTTATTAGACTATGTTGTAGCACATTGCCGAAGTCAGAGCGATAATTGTATTTTAATGATTGGATAACCATTAAAACTTTATAGAGATATGAGCACAAATAAAAATCAACTGATGCCTAATTATACGACGACGATCATTTACTCTTTAAAAAACCGAATAGAATGCATTTGTTTAACACTATAATCCACCATTCCATCATATGCAAAACTTATACAATTAACATCATTTAAAACTTTTTCACTGAAAATCTGAACATGTCTGTCTGGTAAGGTTACTTTGTAATTATCACTTTGTATCCATACCGTGTATCATTTTTTTCAGCATGGTTTATGGGATAGGACTATCCAATTGTAAGTTCGGAAAGTTTCTTAAATTGTTTGGTTCCGTTTAATAAATTTAGCAACTGATCCATCTTTATTATATACAATATTTTATTTTTTATGTATTCAAATTTTTTGAGCCACTTTTTTTTTTTGCAACTGCGCCCAAACGAAACTTTTTACGCGTATTTTTGCAGATGCACTCAAACGCAAAGTTTAATGCAACTTTTTTTCTAAAGACTACCATCTAACCAAACGCAACTTTTTGATCCACTTTTTTGCAACTGCTCACAAACACAACTTTTTACGCGTATTTTTGCAGATTCACCCAAACGCAACTTTTTGAGTCCTTTTTTTTGGAACTGCTGCGAAACGCAATATTTGAGGCACTTTTTTTGTGGTTGCTCCTGAATCGTCATTTATATACTACTAGAAAGATAGGAATTCGATTACTCACTGTGTAGTACTCGTCGAAAGGCACACACACAAAGTAGGACGACACATTTTCCATGCAGTTGCGCGTTCGCGACGTTTCGCTGGCTAAGCCAGCTTCGACAGGCAGTGAGTTGTAGAACATTGCAGTATGGTGGATTGGTGCTGTTAGTGGTAAACCTAGCGGCCATTATCATAAGATTGTTTTGCTCACTCTTCGTTCATTCTGTTGAAGTGAAGCCCGGCGTAGTGCTAGTCTGGCGGAACAACTCTAAAGAGAGCCATACCCTGAGAAGACCCCACCATACAGACTGATGTTTTTCCAGTTCATTGGCCAGCGCGGTCTTCCGACCTTAACCCCCTGGATTTTTTTTTGGTGTTACATCAAAAATACTGTCTATAGAGATATTCCAACAATTTCTGAGAACATGTAGGGATGTTTTGTGGGTGCTTGTGATTGCTTTTCAGCAGGCAACACTGGATAAATCAGAGTTGTCATTTATCCAGCGACTGAACTTTTGTATTGCTGCCTGTGGTCACCACTTTAAACAACTAATGTGGATGTTCTACCACTCGCAGTGCCCATAAGATTAGTGCTACAAACGGGCAGTAGATATTCCACTTTCTGTGTGATATTTAATGTTCATATTTTGAAAGTGTACTTTATGCTACATGTTTAGATATGTCTTGGCGAGCTTTATTGAGGCGAACCTCCTGATGGACTGTATATCACGAAAGTTTGTTGATATGAAAACTGGTGAGCAATAAGGAATACCATTTTCTGCGAGCGATAAGCGAACAACTGACTGTATTAATCTGCTAGTTCCTAGAAGCACCACAAGCGCACCACCGATGGCAGTGGCGGAAAATTCAAATCTCTACACAGTAATATTTACAAAGACGTTTATACACACAGCACCAAACAAGCTTCATTGATCCTTTGATGAATAGATACTTGATGCCATTTAAATAACTGATGTTAGTACTCCTGTCTAGCAAATAAATAATGCAATATGGCTGACTCCCGAGTCGAATAATTTCGCCGTTCTAGTTATACAATACGGAGTTAATGTGAGTGGTCAAGGTAAATGGGCCATCCTGTATATACAATGGGTTTTGCACATCTACCCCACAGGTACAGTACACAACAGAAATGTTTTGCTTGTAAAATAATTGAGACATAAACAACGTAAAAATTTTTTTTAATGTACTTTTTTCCTAACTTTGCCATTTCTTTGATTTTTCCAGCCCTTAAATTTTGTCGCTCTTGGCTACAGCCCCCTGAGTCCTTCATTTAAATCTACCTCTACATTCACCACCTTCATAAATGTAATGCTACATATTTCCAAAATATTTTGTATGTATGTAACAAAATAATTCTTTTGCTAGACAGTACAATTCAAAGTAAGTCTTTAGCAGCGATGCGCAGTCATGTTTTGCCACCTACAAAATGTTTCATCTTGAGTCAAATTAATTTTCATGTAGTTCTGTAGAAACAAGTACATATGGAGTTTTGTTACAGGAGTTGGCAATTATCAGCAATATATTTGACTGGAGCATACGTATTGTTTTATCAAGTAACCCTAGTTTAATTACATATCCATTGGGTGTGAAGGGGGGGGGGGGGCTTTCTCTCGCCCCTCTACCACCTCCCAAGTCTACCACTGTATAAAGATAAATACTACGTGGTAAACTTTAAAATTTACATGAATAGATTCTTCTCAAAAATGGAGACAAATTTGCTGTTATTTTCCAGTTTCCTGAAAAAAATACCATTTTTTCTTATAGCGAGAATATTTTTGAATGACATACTTTCTGAAAATTGGTCGACTAAAGTTTTGTACTTACGTTTTGCATGCAGATTTGTGGAGAGTGATTGTCCGAGAGTCCGGCTGTCATGCGGACACACATGACACTCTCAGAGAGCTACTCACAGGACTCGCACTGATCGCTAACAGTTAGGAGTAGTCACAGGTAGGAGGTAGTTGATATTGGATAAATGAGCATGAGTGCATGAAGATACTTTGTGTTGAATTGATTCGGACTAAGATAGGGCCATTTTACGTAAAAATTGTGAGGAGAAGCTGCACTGGGGAATGTCACAGGAATTTAATATTTCAGTAGGGAAGATACAAGGAAAGGTTCAGAGAAAGCTACAAAAATACACAGACAGGTAGAAATATTCATATAACGTTGGTCAGATTAATTCAGTTGCTTGGTTTATTGGTACTTTTTTATGTCATTTAATTTTTTAGATTTTTCAAGAGTAATTTTCATTTTCTAGAAAAGAGGGTTTTTTTTTTGAAAATATGGAAAATAATACCTGTAAATGTTAGATAAGATGATTACTAATCATAACTACTAGGAATTTCGGAGGGGCTCTTCGTGGTTTGCTGTAAAAAAAAATATGTTAGTGAGGAGGGTTATCCAGATTGCGGTGTTTATGCAGTAAAGGACGTATACTTTATGTTAAATATATTTATATTAGGTAACTGAATTGTATTACGTGTAAGAATACCGTTTGAAACTAATCTTTAATGTGTAAAACGTCATTTACGGGGTATATTTATGCCGCAATGCTGAGGTTATACAAGTATACAATTCATGTAAAAAACAGTTTCGGAAGGTTATTTAAATCTGGTGAATTACTCAAGGCTTACCTTGCCTATATTGATGAGAGGAGTGTACTACTTAATGAATTACTAGTAGAATAAATATACATATAGTACAAATAGGTTGAGAGATGGCGTGTTTATACAGAAGACGTGCGTCACCATGTTACTTTTGCATAGTGTGGCCAGTGAGACAGGAATTCAAATGCGCATCGAAATTGCTTGGCGTCAGTTGGACTGTCGGAAATTGCCGGACGTAAGTTACGGTTTGATTTTTGTCCTGTCGGAGGTTTACGATTTACGAGTGTTTAAACACGTGTTTTATTGCAATTCATGTTGTTTGATATGTTAAATCTAATAATCGTGTGAAATGACGCGTGTTTCTATGCTATTATAGCAAGGGAAAATTTAAATTATAATATTTATGCAATGATAAGTGTGTCTGTGTAGTGTCGTCAAATGGATCGAAGTTGTGTTGTGCCTAATCAAGTACGCCGTATGAATGGCGAGTGATTCGATCAGTAGTAACCACATTAAATGTAACTTAACGATAGTGGCAAGAGAGATGATCAGGGAAATTGCGGGGTGCAGCGAGTGTAAAATATGTACGTTTCCGTGATAAAATGTTACCCCACAAACTACCTCCAGTTCATAATCCCCCCCGCTATCGAATTTGTAACTTGTATTAGTAATATTATCAATTTTGGTATTGTTCGGTTAGATATTCGTGCAATTAAACGTGTTTTTGTGATATTACTTATTTGTATATTTTATAAGTCATTTAATTTGTAACTTTAATTGGTAATTGTCGAAGCGATTACCCTATGACTTCAAATTTGTAAATTCATTTGTAATTTGTTTTAGTGTATTTGTATATTTATCGTTTAAACAAAAACTCTGTAAATGTATTTAGGGGGGAAATGTTTCTAACGCCGTTATTAATTGTCAAAATAAATAAATTGTAATTTTTTGGAAAACAATTTCTAAAATTTGAAAATAATAGTTTATATTTTAGTTTTTAGTTAAATACTTGAATGATATTAAAGTTGCCCAGACTTCACTTTATGTATAATAATATAATTGAGTTAACAGTTACACAATCTCATCTGAATGCAGTATGGATAGGGCTTACCATTTATTATGTATGTGACCATGATAATTTTTATGTTTAGCACAAGGATAAACAGTTGACGATATTACATGCTATCTAATGTGCAGAGTGCCACCCCCACCCCCATTCCATGTTAGGAACACCGAGGTGCTATTCTCACCCCATTCAGGACAGTATCGGAGCTCTATCGCCGTTCACTGCGCCCACGCATCAATGGGTGGGGGGACTTTCAAGTTCTCTTCCAGCATGCGGAGTTTTAATTGCCAGAAAGGGGTTACTAAGTACCTTCAACAAGATACTTCAATATACATTAGAATTGAAGAGCTTGGGCGATAAGGCTTGTAAGAGACGTAAACTTAATTTTGAGATAACTAAGCCCAGTTTGGTTTCATTGTAACATAATGGATAACGACTTACAAGTAAATTATGCAACTTATCTACACCTGAAATTGTATACAATACTGAATGCATTCCGTTTTAATAATTATTTTTATCAGTGATTTTCTTACTTGTTGACGAGTAAATGTACATAATTTCGCTCTCTAAAGATACTACTTTAAATCACGTGCTAAAATATCTACAACGTAATCGTTATTATAAACTATTTTTGTAATTTTCTATGTTATTGCGGTTGATTTGCGAACACTGCATATGCATTTAAGAGAACACGATATACTATGACGGGCACTAAGTTATCTTGGTTACGAAACTTGCAGAAAAAAATACAAAAATAAAAAGGAGTGAGGTGGGTTTGGGTTTTACGACCCCACAGTTATGAACAAAAATGTTAAATACGACGTGGCCTGATTACACACGTCTTCGAATCACTCGATGCTTATTAATTATCATTATCTATATGTCATTCTTGTCGCACGTGTGTGACATCTGATCTGTTTTTGCTAACGAGGACCTCAGAAAAATATCTTGTTTGTCATGATTCCCTAGCTTTATGCCTCATTTTGAATTTGGAAATTACTAAATAGCAATTAAGTCACTTTTGCAGTAAAGTAGGCCCAAGCATGTTCATTATAATCAAGTTATATGTAGATGATATTGAAAAATATAAGACCTTTTAATTGTGTATTCTTCCGCCTTACATAAAATTAACATTGACACGGGCCTCATCACTTTATTCATGCCGGTCAATTAAAACGGTGAAATTGTTAGGTAAGTAAATATTATACAAATCTTTAGACGAATCATAGCAGACGAGATGACCTTGTCGCTTCAAAGACAGCGGGCCAAGAGGAAAGCGTTAATACGTCTTGAGAGCAGTAATCAGAAAAGCAGGAGAGATAAGACAATCTGATGTCCTTGAACCGTTGCCGGCTCAGATGTTGTTGAATGAGAGTACTTGGCGGCCCGAGATGTCTCTAATATGAAGGTTTTCACTGTTTACAAGTCTTCTCTGTTTAGGCCGTCATCTGAAGTGACTTCCTCTTAGTGAAAGAAAGGGAAATGAAATCATCTCATATTCTGTTCTCTGAAAATAAGTTAGAAGTGGTATATAGTTCTTCCGAGGACAAACGGCTTCGGCTGGAGGATCGAATATCTGACCTTGGATGACGTTATACCAAGGTCATGCAACGCCCATTATGGATTCCAGACTTCCTGCTCTATCACTCCGGTCACGCATCCACCATCTTGGATTCCGCCATGTTACTAGATAGTACATTGCCAACTTTGTAGCCAGTATGCCGCCATATTGGACCGCCATGTTTGTAGCCAATACGCCTCCATATTGGTAACCAGTATGCCATTTTTTCATGTTCTGACATTCCGACGGTTTCCTCCGAGAGCTCCCATTTTTCTCTTTTGTAATATTTCCTTTCTTCTTTCTTCGTTCTCCCTTTTCCTTTCCTTTCTCTTCCATTCTCCCTTTCTTTCCTTTCTCTC